>CM070667.1:15703907-16953907 GCA_036346575.1 Dendrocalamus sinicus | reverse complement strand
ACGCGTTGTACTCACGCTTCAAGACTCACGAGATATGCATCGTCTCTCACAAGACGATGTCACGGTCGATGGCCTTAGTCATTGATCCCACTTTTGCCTTTGAAGCATTGTCTGCTGGTGCTTCTGGATTCTCTTTAGCTTCTTTGTGTGAGATGAGCGATAACCAGTTTGTGTAGTTTCCAGAGAGTGACCTAACCCTCCTAGCTAGAAAGTTCTCACATGCATACACGAGGGTTAAAGAGAGGAACAGAGGAGGTTCAATGATTTGCTTCGAGTGTGGTGGCCCCAGCCATATTCAAGCAAACTACCCCAAGCTAGAGAAGGGAAAGACTGACTATGACAGCATGAGTAGGAATGACTACATCAGCAAGAACAGCAACAGGACACCCCTAGCTCGTGATCAAGGCAAGGACAAGAAGTACCGTAACTTCAGAAAGGCCAAGAAGCTCTTCCACCGCGTCCTCACCACCTTCGACAACTTCAACTTCAGCGACATGGAGGGCTGGAGCAACGATGACGGTGAGGATGATCTGTAGAAGGACACCAAGGACGACAATGACTTCACCGGCATATGCTTCATGGCTGACGAGAACGGCATCAGCGATGATGATTTCTACAGTGACTTCGATAAGATATGTCCCTCGTATGACCAGGTCAATGATGTTTTTATCAAGTTAAGAAAGTTTTATGCTAGGTCTAGGACTAGGTGTGGTGAGTTAGAGAAGGAGGTAGAGAGCTTATCACGCGAACTTACTTCACTTAGATCTGCTCCCTTCCGTGACAACTATGATGTATGTGCTTCCTTGTTGGAGTTATGGAGAAGCTAAGGACCTTGCATGATAGTGTGATTTCTGAGCTGGATTTGCTTAAGGTGGAGAATGTTAGTCTGTTAACTAAATTAGAGATGTCTAGAGTTATTTCTTTACATTCTGATTCTTTTGAGACTATACTCTACACCTCATGTGAGGTAAGGATGATGCTTTTAGAGGATTATATACCATGCTTCTTAATTTGCTTGAAACATGTGATAGTTGTAACAACTTGAAGATTAACTTAAAGAAGGCAGATCATAAAATCACTAAAATACAAGGTACTTTGATGGAGCTTATTGCTTCTTGTGCAAACTGTCCAAAATTAACTACTGAACTTGAATATGTTTCCAAACAATTTTAGGACATGTGTGATCACAATAAAAAAATGGCTCAATACGCTTCTAAGGTACCTGTTAGCTCACCATGCAATAATTGTAAAAAACTAAAATCTGAATTGATTGCATTGAATAAAAAAATGTGTGAAGCTAGCTAAGAATCTACTAAAGAAGCCAAAATCTAAATGCTTGTTCTGTGCTAAGGTTGTGGAAAAATGGGGAATATGCAGGAGACCTTTAGGAAGAGTTATGAGGCCCATATGGCTAGGACTAGAACTGCCCCTATGTGTATTGCGAAGCCCTCAAAGTTGAGGCGGTTATGCATAAGTAGAGATATGCACGTGCTATTCGATCTTCTCCTTCTGGTTCTTCATCATCTCCCTCTGGTTCCTCATCCTCTACTCGGAGTGCTCCTAAGACTAACATGAGGTCTAGAGTCGTAGGCAGTTCTTCTGATCTATCTGGTTTTAGGCAACGTTAAGGACTTGGTTTTCAAGCTTCTTCTAGTTTTGGTCCTCGAGTTGCATCTAGTTAGGGTTTTCACCGTCTTGAGGATAGATCTCATTTTTCCCATTGATGTGGCTATCCGCGGTGTGATCAACATATTGTTGTTGGTCAGACCTGCTCTTCTATAGCGGTTAGACCTAGAAGAGGATTGAGGTCTGCTTCTGGACCATCTAGTTCTGTGAGAGGCAGAGTGTGTAGAGGAGATAGAGGTCAGTCTTTTGTTTTTGTGACTGGATCTATTACTCATCATGTGACTTAATACTGGGTTCCTAGATCTGCTCTTATTTACCCCAATACTAAGACACCGATATTTTCTTCTCACTGACTTAGGTTCATCAGGCTAGGAAGAGAGAGGTTTGGCTTGTCGACTCTGGTTGTTCTCGTCACATAACCAAAGACTCTCGTTGGTTCTCTTCCCTAGTCCGAGCTTTAGGTGATGAGATGATCACCTTTAGAGACGCTTCGTCAAATAGAGTCAACGCTAAAGGTACTGTGTGCATTAATAATTCTTTCATTCTTAAGGATGTTGCTTTAGTGAGTAAGCTGCGTTATAATTTGCTATCTTTCCTCAACATACCAATGATGATTTTGAGGTAAGCTTTAAGAAAAATGCTTTTAAAATACTTGATTTTTTAGGAAGGTTGGTTGCGAAATTTCTAGGTTTGGAAGGATCTTTTGTGCTGATTTTATTGAGTCTTCTGGTGATTCTCTCCTATACTTAGTTGCTTATGAGTCCCATGATCTCTCCTTATAGCATAGGAGATTTGGTCACATTGGTTTTGATCATTTGACTTGAGTGAGCAACCACAATCTCGTTCGTGGTCTACCTAAGCTTAAGATGGTCAAAGACTTAGTTTGTGCTCCTTGTCGGTATGACAAGATAGTTGCTGCTTCTCATCCCCTAGTCATTGTGATTAGGACACTATTGGTCTATCTAGAATGTAGTCAGCAGGTGGGAAGTGGTACGTTCTTGTTGTGGTTAGTGACTTCTTGAGGTTCTCCTAGGTGTTTTTCTTAGCCTCAAAGGATGAGACTTTCAGTCATTTCTATGGTTTGTTTAGTAGGATGTCAATTTAGCTCCCTAGTGCCTTACGAGCGATTTACAATGACAATGGCACGGAGTTCAAAAACTTCTACTTTAAGAGCTTATATAATGAGACAGATGTAGAGCATCAGTTCTCGTCTCCACACATCTCTCAGCAAAATGGCATTGTGGAGAGGAAGAACCGTACCTTGGTTGAGATGGCCAGGACGATACTAGATGAGTATGCTACACCTAGGAAGTTTTTGGCTGAGGCTACAGCCACCATATGCCATGTTTCGAATAGAGTTTTTCTAAGGACACACTTGCATCGCACTTCTTATGAGTTGAGGTATGGGCGAAAGCCCAGTGTCTCATATTTTCATGTTTTTTGGTTGCAAGTGTTTTATTATGAAGTCTAGGAACCTAAATAAGTTTGAGTCTCGCTCATCTGATGGCATCTTCCTGAGTTACTCGACTTCTTCGTGGGTTTGTATGGTCTGGAATTGCGAGACCAATAAGATCATAGAGACTTGTGAAGTTACTTTCGACGAGGCCAGTCCTGGCACTAGGCCTAATATCTTAGGTCCAGTTATACAGTCTGAGACCATCTTTATAGATGATGAGGATGATGGAGATAAAGATTCTTTACCTGATCCAGTCCATCCTTCCCTTGAGGTGCCTACTTCTACCACTGCGCCTCAGGGAGATCAGCCCTTACCTTCTGATTCTTATGCAGCTTGTGGCTCTACTCCTATCTCCTCAGCTCATGAGGTAGATGCTACTTCTTCTCATCCAGAACCTCCCCGACACATTAAGTGTCATCATCCTCCGAAGCAGATCATAGGAGATCTTCTTGAGCATGTCACATGCTCAAAGTTTGGTTTATCTCACTTCTATCTACATTCTACCTTTGCCGTCTCTTTCGAGCCCAAGGATATCTATCATGTACTTTCTGATGAGTCTTGGGTCAATGCCATGTATGAGAAATTAGAAAATTTTGAGAGAAATAATGCTAGATTGATAGCTCAGATTTTCTTCCAGGTCAAGAGTTTAGATTTTGAGGAGACCTTTGCCCTATAGATAGACTAGAGGTCATTAGGATTCTATTTGCATTCGTACCATCTAAAGGCTTCAAGCTATACTAGATGGATGTCAAGAGTGTCTTCCTCAATGTGTATATTGTGGAAGGGGTCTATGTTAGATAGCCTCCAGGTTTCGCGAACTCCAAATATCCAAACCATGTCTTCAAGCTTTCCAAAGCCTTGCATAGACTAAGCAAACCCCAAAAGCTTGGTATGAGAGGCTTAAATCCTATCTATTGAGCCATAGGTTTGAGATGGGTAAGGTAAACAAAACCTTGTTTATTTGCAGGCATGGCAATGATCTTCTGCTTATCTAGATTTACGTGGATGATATTATCTTTGGTATCTCTTATCATGCTCTTGTTTCCTAGTTTTCTGATATCATGAGTACTGAGTTTGACATGAGCATGATAGGTGAGTTGAGCTTCTTCCTCAGCTTCCAAATCAAGCAGACTTGGGAGGGTACCTTCTTGCATCAAGGCAAGTACACTTGAGACCTTCTGAGATACTTTGACATGAGTGATGACAAGCCGGTGTCAACTCCAATGGCAACCTCGACTACACTTGAACATGACGAGGGTGGCAAGCCTATAGATCAGAAGAAGTATCACAACATGATTGGCTCCCTCACGTACCTCACTTTTTCGAGGTCGAATATACATTTTGCCATATGTCTATGTGCTCGATTTCAGGCCTCTCGTCGTGCTTCTCACCGTCAGGCAGTGAAGCGCATTTTCAATTACCTTTGAGCTACTCTAGACAATGGTATCCGGTACTCCTCTGCCTCCTATCTGTCCCTTAGAGCCTACTATAACGCAGACATTGCTGGCTATAGGATAAATAAGAAGAACACTTCTGGCATTTGTCAATTCATTAGCACTTCTCTTGTCTCTTGGTCTTCTAGGAAGCAGTCCAGTGTTGCACAGTCCACTGCAGAGGCCGAATATGTTGCACCCGCCAATTGCTGTAGTCAGGTGCCTTAGATAGTTTTGACCTTACGAGACATTGGGTTAGTCTTAGATAGTATTCCTCTTTTCTGTGATAACACTTCTACCATTAACATTGCGAAGAACCCAATGTAGCACTCTAGGACCAAGCACATAAATATCAGATATCAATTCCTTATATACTATGTGGAAAAGAGTGATATAGTGCTTCAGATTGTGGACAGTGACCACCAGTTGGCTGACTTTTTCACCGAGCATTTAGATAGCTCAAGGTTCATGACCTTGCGGGGAGAGCTTGGGTGGTCTATCCTTACGGCTTAATCTGAAGGGAGCATCATGTACTTTCTGTATTATATGTACATTTACTTTCTGTTGCACTTTGTTTATTGATGCATTTGGGTTAGTCTCTCTAGCATAGATCAGAGTGATTATCATACTCAGCTGGTTAGACTTCTTCCTCTCACACTACTAGTTTTCAGGTCTAGGACAACGGAGCGAAATCGTTGCAATAGGGCCAAAATAGATGCAATATGTAACTATTGCAACACTTCACTTCCGTTGGCAAGCGTGGCAAGTACTTGCATGCTAAAAAGGTTGTGCAACGGATTGTGGTTTCGTTGCAATACCTATGGTTATTGCCATGCAATGTGTTGTGGCAATTGTTTGTTGTTGCAACGAATGATGTCGTGGCGATATAGGCTATTGCCACGGCTGACTCTGTGGCAATAGCTGCTTTTGCCACAAAGTTTGGTCGTGGCAATAGTATCATTTGCCACGAAAATATTGCGTGGTAATAGGTTCTATTGCCACGCCAATGGTTCGTGGCAATAGACCCTATTGCCACGGAGAGCATTTCGTTGCAACAGGATATATTGCTACGGGAGGCGTTTCGTTGCAGCAGGTTTAATTGCCATGGGAGGCGGTTCGTTGCAATATGTTTTATTGTCACGGAAGGCGTTTCATTGCCATAAAGTTATTGCGACGAAATATATTTTGTGGCAAATAGATCCTATAGCAACGAACATTGTTCATGGCATATAGTGGAATCGCAACATAGTAGCGGCGTTGCAACAGCCTATCACAACGAAATACCAATTTTGCATACAGGTTTATCACAACGGTAAAATTTGCGGTAGCATATTGAGCATATGATAGTTTATTATAATTTGTTGTTGCAAATTAATAATCAAATTAGGAACACGATTGGATCAAAAACACATATATTAATTCAACACATAATAATTTAAAAGTGCCACCACTCATGCAGGAATTACATATCAATCTCCATACTTAAACTACAAAGTTTGTAACTAATTAATAACAAAAGTACTATCACTTCCATTCCATTTGTCCGTGCTTCTTTGCCATGTTGAATTTCCTGACTTGACGACGCCACGACTCTGTTTGCTCTAATCAAATTGTTTCATCCTGATAGAACATGAACAATAAAGAGGGACCTTAATGTGAGTATTGTCCAGCAACACATACTTAAGTACATCATAGTGCAAGTTTAGATATACAAGTTACAGCTGAAAATAGCAATCCTGAGTTCTCTAGTTCAGTTGCGTAGCAAAGTATTTAGCAAGTGATTCCAGCAGAATTATTTAATTTCATTTCATTTACCGATATATAGTAGCCCTACTTCACTTGGCATAATTTTCTAGTAGTTTAGAACAGTATTCTATATTTGACATAAGAACAATGACAGATGAAGATTAATCACATTTTCATTTCATACCTGCTGGTCCCTCTTTTTCTTCGAACGAGTTGTAGCAGTATTCTTCAATTGTTGTGGAGGAATGAAGTTCGATGCTCCATTATTAACAACGACATTTTGGAAGAGGCTTCGGTTAAGATTAGAAGCTCGAGTGATGCGAATAGGTGGCCTAGCATCTTTTTGTGTGGTCAGGATGCTTGCTGGGTCATTCTGCAAATGTAAAATGTAGAATAAAAAATATTAGCATCCTGATGTGTACTACTATTAAAATATGTTCAGCATGCATGCATCAATTGAAGTTCAGGGAAGGTACACATCAGCAGGTCATCAATAGAATGTACAAAGTCCAAATCCCTTATGGCAGCAAACTATTTGCAAATTTTGTTACCTGTTGTAATGTTTCTTCCACATGTTCAGGTGTCTTTTCTGTGGTGTTCAATGTACTATCTGGGTTAGCCTTGTCCAATGTTGTCATGTTTTCGTCTTCCTCACTTGGATTAGCCTCGCTTTCCCTTGTGTTCAATATACTTCCCTGGTTAGCCTGCATATGGACCATGAGGAAAAACATTAGGGCCTGTTAGGCTGGGTGGCTGCTGCAAGCCATCAACAACAAACAGCAGCAGCATTTCTTTGCTGCATATGTCTGAATGTATTACCTGTAATGTTGCTTCTCTCTGTTGTGCTAGCAATGAAAGGAACTCATGCCTAAGT
The DNA here is from genome assembly GCA_036346575.1 of Dendrocalamus sinicus. Lineage (NCBI taxonomy): Eukaryota > Viridiplantae > Streptophyta > Magnoliopsida > Poales > Poaceae > Dendrocalamus > Dendrocalamus sinicus. Next base: position 16,946,772 of record CM070667.1, on the reverse strand, counting down.
TATTCTCTTGCGTTCCTTTCCTTCTCCAGTTCCTCTTGCATCTCTCGCCTAGTTTCTTCCCTTTCAGCAACTCCATTTGCAATTTGTTCCTTTAACATTTGCACCTCATCTTCGAGCTCATTATTTTTCATTGGGCTGCAATGAAGCACGGATTGTTCATCGAGTCTGTCTTTCAACAGTTGGCTTCGTGTGGGATATTTCGCCATGTATCCATGACCATGAGCTTTGCATGATTTGGTACCGGTGCTTTCCTTGTAACTTGATTGGAAAGCAATGTTTTCCTCTTCAACTGTAAGGAAGTCTTTATCCGCTCTGTTGATAGGTCGAGTAATTTTGGAGGCTGCATCATCCTAAGTGTGATAAGAGAAAATAAGAAGTTAAATCAGTTAAGTTTTATGCACAAAATTCTGAAAAATGTACTAAGTCATGAACAAATTAAATTTACTACTCACATAGACATCCCTAGAAGCGTTGTTTGACCATTCCCGTTCTTCATGTGGGTAGCCATCTAAAGAGTCGATCGATTGGCTCTTCTCCAGATTTGGGTCTCTCTAATATGGCAAACATTGTGCCTTGTGAACAATTGATCATTTAAGAAAAGAATCGATAAGTTTAATTTTTCATTACCTGCTCGTAGCTACATTGGGAGAACAGTTTGGATCCCATTAGATGCTTGGTCTTCTGCTTTTGACGTTTTTGAGTTTTGGTCTGACCCTCTGCAAAAAGTTTACAAGTGCACTCAACAAAGCATTCTTGTCACCATATATGTATTAAAAAATAAAGTAAGACAACAATGTTCAAATTCTTCTGCTAAGGTTTTTGCGCTTGGGTTCTCGCAATAGCTATGAGCAGCAATAGCTAGCTATAGCTACTGAGTAAGCCATTTAGTGATTTTGCAATAATTGGACATAAATATTTGGAGTAGACAATATAGTCTAGAAGATAAAATTATAAAACTACTGCTGTCACTAATCAAATAGGTCATTGATCAATAGTCAACTATTGATACAAAATGATGTATGTGCCTTATTTTAACTACTACTTACAAAGGTGTTCTGGAGCTAACTCCTATATGCCTTATGCAGCAATTGTTCAAGTCTAAATAAGAATTATATGCATCCTAAATAGTGGTAGTAAAAAGCATATATGTCTGTAACACATGCTGTTGCATATATTTTGTAATTGCTATTGCTAATGCATCAACTGTACAAGTCCATACATTAATGGTTACTATCTCAATTCCATTCACTAATTGGTAATTGCAGAGAGAAAAATTGAACCTTGAATTTTTCAGTTCCAAAATACATTATCAAGTGTGCCATTCGACAATGTCTATATCTTCATGCTTATGTTTCATTCGCTCAGTGTAAGTGTTGTATGCCTTGTATGTAGAACTGAATGTTGATCCCCATCCTTTGTACCGCTCTTTAGCAATGTCCCATATCTTTTCCGTTGCATTCTCAATGTTTGGAAAATCCCACCTACTCTGCTTGTATTGAAACAGAAAGTGAAGGTGAAGTCGTACATAATTACAGAATTAACATGCTTATTTACCAACAAATAAAAAGATGCAACTTACTAGCAAATCCTCTGCTATTGTAATTTTGACATTTTGCTTTATATCTTTCCACTTTTGACTCAATAAGTGGAGCCCTCTTTCTTGTAAACATTACCACTTCATCCACAAATGTTCGGAGTTTTCTCCACGGGGCCTCCTAACCTTGCTGAAAATTGAATTGATAGTTTCTGCGATGCATTCTTCACTCTCTTGTTAGTCTTCGCTAAACCTTTAAGGCATCCACGTACACCTTTCTTGCAATCGTGGGAGCCACTTCCTTATGAGCAATTTAAATGTCATTTAATGTACACATTCAGCGAAAACCAATTGAACCTAGAAAATAGAATTGACAGAAGGATAGCATACCATTTTGTTGTTGCTTGTTTTTCTGAGCATGAGATGGCCTCTCTGGTGGTGTTAGGCTGCTGTCTTGACTTTCCTCATCTTGAAGGCCAGCAACTTCTTAGATGTTCTCTGTTTGTATACTAGGTATAGTAGCCTATTATATGTAGGCTGTTCAAACTTGGGTTAAACGGTTTGGCGAAACCGTCTGCATTGTTTACACAATGAAAACATTGATATGCAAAGGCATGAAACCACTTGCAACGCTATTAACTTCAACGGGTTCAGACGGATTGAAGAACCCGCATTGTACAGCCCTAATTAGAAGACACGCTTCTACAAGGATATTAGTTCATTTACTGGATATTAAGGTCATTTATGTGTATATGCTATCAGTATGTACATATTCACTATTTCCAGATTACACAACCTTTAGTATAGCTGATGTTGATGGTTAATGGGTGCAGAGTTACTGCCCAAAATGTTGTTTGACATGGCAACAAAATAGTCAACTGAAGTATTCAACATTTTTGCATCAAGAAAATTTGATATGAAATAAACTACATGACACAAATTTTTGATGGAGATGATGAGGCTTCATACCTGGGGAGGGAAGCATCATCCGTGCCGTCTTCTTCAGCGCCAGAAGTTCGAGGTGGAACCCGTCGGTCGGCCCTCGTGATGGCGAAATCCCCGTCGATGGCATTGGTGGCGGCAGAACCAGTGGATCGGCGTCGTCGATGGAGTCATCGTCATCATCTTGTCGACCTAGGCTTTCTCCAAACCGACGCCTCGTTCCCTCTCACGTATGGGATCGGAATAGATCGCGGCGTCGGCCTTGGGGTGTATAGAGGCGGCAGAGGCGGAGGGAGACGAGGACTGCGGTGGGGGAAGATGGAGGGGCGGCGGGGGGAGACGACGGAGGCGGAGGCGGTGGGTGGCGAAGGGGCCGGGGAGGCGGAAGGAGGCGGAGGGAGACGGGGAGGCGGGGAGGCCGGGGGAGGTGGGGGACGAGGCGGCGGCGGGGGAGGTGGGGGACGAGGCGGCGGGGCGGCGTGGGAGGGGGTCCCATGGGAGCGGGCGCCGGGCGGAGTGGGGGAGGCCGGGAGGGCGAGGGCGGAGGGGCCGAGGGGCAAGGCGGAGGCGGCGCGTGCAGGCTTCGGCGGGCGAGAAGATTTAGGGGTGTATATCCCGCGATGGTTTTGGACGGGGGCTGAGGAATTTGGGCGGGATGTGCGTATTGTGGGGAAGTTATTAGGGAGGGAAAATTTTTATGTTTTTTAAAAATATAATAAATATATATATATTTATTTACTATTATAAAAGAAGGAGTCACGTATTGTGGGGAAGTTATTAGGGAGGGAAAATTTTTATGATTTCTAAAAATATAATAAAAATAAATAAATAAATAAATATATCTTTACTATTATAAATAAACGGTGTTGCAGCCTAGTGATTCAGAGATGAAACGTTTATTACAATAATAATTAGAGTGTTGCAGCAGAACAATAATTAGAGACAAAACACAATATTACACAAGCACAAGGTTCCCAATTTAAACAAAAAAAATCATCATCTCCATGTCCTACAGAATTCACAGGTGCGACAATTCCATCATCTATGTAGGTGTCATCATCTTCATCATCATCGTCTAAGTCCTCATCATTGGGTTCAGGTGCAGAACCGCCTTATCTATGATGAAGCATCAACACTTACCCCTTCCATGTCATTCCTTTTCCAATTTGTCAAGTCTTCATGTAGGCGGGATACATTCATGTCTTCCAAATCGACGACCAGCGACTCAACATCGGGTTCTCCTCCTTTTCGCACCTCCGCTTGGGCATGGAAAACAAATTCCTAGGTTTCATGCGAAGCACCAGGCATCAATTCGGTTTTGTCGCACAAGGCACATAAAAACCTGCTCACTTGTGCCCCTAAAATGTAAGGCTCATTGAAATATCGAAAATGAGTCTTATCAACATCGATGATCCCGTATTGATCCTGCTGAACCCTCTTCCTTTCTTCGTAGTAGCAGCAGGTACATCGTACACCACACCAAAAAGTACGACTTCTTTTTGGTTGGCAAAATCTAGCGTGATAATTTTTTAATCACGCCATACCATCCATGTTGTCGGTCTTTGTCATCGCCCTTCACAAAGAACACCACTGCTTTGTGTAGTTAGGTTCTTCTCTATGGCACCGTCCAAACAGATATCCATTTATGTAGCATCTGTTGAAAAATCGAGCCCGATGGTCCGGTCCCGTGAAAGGGCATACATTAGATCACTTGTTTTTCCTTCTTCATATAGTTTGGAGATCTGCAATTAGTTCAAAGAAAAATTATTAGGCAAATACGTGTGACATAATGAACCAATAAATAAAAAATAGTAACTCACTTTACGCTCAACCCACCTACAAATTGCTCCTTCGACGGGTTTCAACATTACGTGCACTCATATTTCTAAGCTCATCCTTGTGCTTCTAAATTAAAACAAAAAGAGGGCATCCATTAGTTGAAAACATGAAAAATAATATATACTTGAAATTTAGTACATCTAAAGTACAACTTACTTAATCCATGGAATGGCCTCATCACGCTTTGTAATTATGTAGTGCCTCATCCGATGCAACTCCAACCTAGAAAGTGACTCGATAGTACATCCTTTCTTACTATAGTCAATGCTCCCAAATATGCTTAGCCCGGATGGTGGTTCGTTCACGATGGCGCTTTCATGCCGCTCGGGCGATTAAGCTTGGTGTCGACGTCTTCCAAGAAGCGAGAGCAAAATGTCATGCACTCCTCCGAGATATATCCCTCGGCTATTGAACCCTCAGGGTACGCTTTGTTCCTCACATAGCCTTTAAGCGTACGTAGATACCTCTCAATAGGATACATCCATCTGTAACACACGGGCCCTCCAAGTCTAGCCTCCTCAGCTAAATGAACTGGCAAATGCATCATGATATCAAAAAAAGCTGGTGGGAATACCATCTCAAGTCGACAAAGAGTCTCTCCAATCGAAGTGCTCAAGTTTTTAACCTCTTTTTCATCCAGCTCCTTTGAACATATTGCATTGAAAAACCTACTGAGCTCAATCAATGGAATAACAACATCTTGTGGCAATATGTTGCGTACTACTAAGGGTAAAAGTTTCTGAAAGATAACATGGTAGTCATGAGTTTTGAGAGAAGACAGCTTACACCCAGTGACATTCATAGATTTCTTGATATTGGAGGCGTAACCATCAGGCATTTTCACTCCTTCTAGAAATTTGCATAATACCGTCTTTTCATCATTACCTAGAGAGTACAGAGCTGGTGGCAAAGTATACTTACCATTCTCGAGCAAAGGATGTTGATCCTTCCTTATCGCTAGATGTTGCATGTCTAGCCGAGCCTTCTCACTTTCCTTAGATTTATATTTTATGTCGAGCAAAGTCCCCAATATGCTCTCACATATGTTTTTCTCAATGTGCATCACATCCAAATTATGCCTTATAAGCAATAAGCTCCAGTAAGGCAGTTCAAAAAAATACTCTTCTTCCTTCAATTGTGCCATCTAGTTTCTTCTTCACGCTGCTTCCTCTTTCTTGTTGCCTTCCGAAGGTCACTTGCTCAAAACTCTCATCTTGTTCCATCACTTGTGACCGATCGGTGGCACCGAGCCTCCTATTTTCCACCTTGTTATTGGAGCTGATCTTGTTCCTGCGCCACCTGTAGTTCGAAGGCAAAAAATGGCGATGTCCCATGTAGCAATGCTTGGACCCGAATTTCAGCCATAAGTAGTCAGTATCCTTGTGGCAGTATGGACATGCAAACTTTCCTTTAGTGCTCCATCCAGATAACATTGCATATGCAGGAAAGTCATTAATTGTCCAAAGTAGAAGTGCACGTAGAGTAAAATTTTTCTTCAGCTTTGCACCCCATGTTTCAACACCCTTTTCCCAAAAGATCCTTTAGCTCATCGATAAGGGGCTGCAAATATACATCAATGTTCATTCCTGGAGATTTCGGCCCTGGTATCAACATCAACATCATCCAATATGGTTGTTTCAAACACAACCAAGGAGGCAAGTTATAAGGGATTATGATCACAGGCCATGTAGTGTATGTAACATTCAACATCCCAAATGGATTGAAGCCATCAGATGCAAGGCCCAACCTAACATTGCGAGGATCCAATGCAAAATCCTTATACTTGTCATCCACATGCTTCCATGCCAATGAGTCTGCAGGGTGACGCATTTTCCCATCACGGACCAATCCTTCCTTATGCCATCGCATATATGATGATGTGGTCTCATTCATATACAATCTTTGAAGCCGAGGAATAAGTGGGAAATATCTTAGGATTTTACGTGGAGAACGCTTTTTGCTCCATCAGTGCCACTAGCCTCATCATTTCCAACGGAATCGGCCGTTTTCCACCTAGACTCGCCACATATTGGACACGTATCCATCTTAGCATAATCACCTCGGAATAACACACAATCATTCTCACATGCATGTATCTTCTGGTAGTCTAGCCCAAGATCTCGAACAACCTTTTGCACTTTGTCCAAGGTGTTTGGGATACAATGTCCTTTAGGGAGCACAAGCGAGAACAGATGAAGTATGGACTCCAAGGAACTGTTACTAAGACCATACATGCATTTAATCTGAAATAGCCTGACAATGAAAGAAACCTTAGTTGCCTCCTTGCAACCTGGATACAATTCCTTCTGTGCCTCATTTAATAATTTAAAGAATTTCTTTGCTTGTTCATTTGGCTCTTCAATATTAGAACCGATGATGTCGCCACGAATAGCGCCACTGATTATTGAAGAAACTAGATCATTGACAGAAGCCCCATCACCTGTTGCACCTTCATTGCAATCTCCTTCATCTTTGTTGTCATCGTCAGCCAAAGCTTCACCATTACCTTGCTCTTGGATGAAACTTTCATCAAACCCTCTAACTAGCAAATGTCTTTCAACCTCATATTGTAATCTATAGGACATGCAACGACACCTTGAACAAGGACAGGGTGCAGTTAAACCTTTAGATGTGCCTCCAAAAGTAGTTTCAATGAATTTCTTGAATCCTTTTTGCCACTCAGATGTTGACTTATCCATTTGCATCCAACTGCTCCCATCATGTGACATGCTTCCAATGATTATCAATCAAAGTACAGTAAATTAAAATCAATCTGGCCAAATTAACACTACCTGCAAGACCACAACATACACAATTTAAAAAGCTTATTAATGAAACAAAAAAAGCTTATCAACCACACAGCATAACAAAACACACTAATTCTAACAAAACAAATTAATACATAATAGATTAGAAAACTAGGTTCAATATGATCAAAGGACACGACTTACCTTGGCCTTGCTCAGTTGACGGCTCTTGCTCTTCAAACCCTGCTTCTGCTCCTTCGAAGATGTGATCTAACGAGGGAGAAAACAGAACGAAACTCAAAATAAATTCAAAATAAATTCAAATAAAATTCAAATGAACTTCAAAAACTTTCAAACAAGAACCAAAAGATAGAGCTCAATTTTAGATGAATTTAGGAAAAAGAATCGGGTCAATCGAAGCTAGGACGAGGGAGAACGGGCTCTTGAAAAAAACCTAATTTGGGAAAAAGGCTGAAAATAGGAAATTGCACTGTGCTGTGGACCCGGCTCATGAAATGATCAGTCTACGGTGAACCCGGCGCATGAAACAGTGCTACTGACCGAGCAGCTGGCGTGGCGGCTAGGGCTAACGTGGCGGTGACATTGCTGACACATGTGCGACTGGGGCTGACGTGGCATGAAAAGTGGCTTGGGGACGTGGCTGGTTCACGGGTTTACAACTGACATGCGGGCCCCGCATGTCAGTGGCTCGGTGCATAGGGAACCGGGCGCACAGCAAGGCAAAACGGCGGCCGGGGTGATGTCAGCGATGACGTACGCGGGCGTGGGCCGCGAGGTGGCTGCGGGAACCGAGGCAGCGCAATAACCGGCGGCGAGGCAGACGGCGGCAGCTCACCGGCGGCAACGGCAAGCAGCGGCGGCGCTCGCGCTGGCGGGCGACGGCGACCCTCGGCGAGACGCGGCGGCGGCGGCGATGACGAAAGTGGAGGCTCGGGCGGCGGCGAATGGCGGCGAGCTCCGGCGGTGGCTAGCGGCGGCAAGCTCGGGACGGCAACGGACCCCGGGTCGGGCCCCTTTTATACGCCCGAGGATGACCGGCTCGCGCACGCCACGGAGTTCGCGGCGGAAACGGCGAGCGGCGGCGCGTCGACCGGGGCGAGACCGGTCGAGGCGACACGACAGCGGGCCCACCGCCGGTGGCACGAGCGCGGCGGCGAGATGACGCGCGGGCGCAAGGGCGACCTGGATGGCTAACACGTGGCGACCATCGGGCGGGGCAGCGCGGGCGCGGATGGGCGACGCGTGGCCGGGGGCGAGGTGCGGCTGGGCCAGTGGCCTGCTGAGCGGAGAAGAGGGCCGGAGGCTAATGGGCTTTTGGCCCACTGGCTTTTAGGGTTTTTAATTCTTTTTCTTTTTCTAGAAATTCAAATAAAGCCTTTTGAGCTCCAGAAAAGAGAAAAATTCCAATAAATACTTTGAGACTCTAGGAACTCAAATAAAATATTTTTGACAAATTTTCATGTTTATGTTAGTCATATTAAATCCTTTTAATTAAATAAAATTCCATTTAAGCTTTAATTAATTCCATAAAAATTCAAATGGTGAATTTTATTTTAAAAACTTCAAAAAGGCTCTAAAAAATCAGGATGTTACAACTATCTTAAAATTTCTTTAAACATGCCTGTATGCAAAGTCATGGTTATGATATCAATATCAATCTCATCAAACAATTTTCTTCTCAATACATAAAGTTGCCAAACCATGTATCAATAAATCATCGTTGTCTTTATGATTCTATTAACTGATATACTCATTTCCACTTTTTTTCTTCTCACTGCTAGATGCATATACTTTGTAAATTACATGACGGCACTGAAATTTAAAGAAACAATCAGTACCAGTGCAAATGTTGCCCAGATACCGATACGATTATCGGATACGATACGCATCGGATATGCGGATACGCCATTCTCTAAAAAACAATATAATGACACAGCAATACGGTAGATAAACATATTTTAATATTATATTTAGTAACTAAATAACAAACCAAGTACAAGTTTAGCGGAGGACTAGTGCTGGCGGTCTGGTGTTGGGGCACCATGAGGTGCTGGCCAACGTGTGTTGCTCGAGCGAGGCAGGCACAAGTGTTAGGGGCGACGGCAGGTCCTGGGCGGCATCAATTGCGCGATCAAGGCAGGGGCAGGTGTTAGGGCTGCGGCGGCATGTGCTGAGGCGGCGTGAACTCTTCGACCGAAGCAGGGTCAGGTGTTAGGGCGACGGCGGCGGCGGCGTGAACTGATCGACCGAAGCAGGGGCTCTAGGTATGGATGTACGGTGTTGGGCGGCCACGTACAATATGCCTGGCGTCAATACTTGTTTCATGCACAGTATAGAGTATCCTTTTGCAACGCAATCCAAAACTATAACTACCCAACAAGACCGTGGCAAAATTGTCAGCCATTTGCAACGAAATTCTATATCGTGGCAATGCCCCATAACTAATGCAACGCAAATCAATATTATTGCAACACAGGAATATCATGGCGATAAAGCTATGCTTCTTGCAACCGTTTTCTAAATAGTGGCGAAAGATCACCTTATTGCAACGAATTAAGGTGACTGTCGCAACACCATATTTCAGTAGCAATATGTGCGCATATTGCCATGATTTTGGACATAGGTTGCAATAACAGGTACCTATAGCAACTAATTTTGTGTCGTTGCAATGCATTTCGTGGCCAAAGACCCGAAATCTAGTAGTGTCATCTTGTGATCCTAGGATGTTGCTTATTAGTTGCTTCTCTTCTCACTAGATTGAGTTCACTCACTTCTTTTAGGTCTAGCAGGGATTGAGCCCCCTTGGATAGATAGGGAACGTGTTTACTCCTTTGTGTTTTAGATGACCTACTAATAGAGTCATATGGGGTAGATAAGAACAAGTCTGAGCTATAGTAATCCTTCTCTCTTGTCTATACTTTAAAGACTACCATTTCTTTGTTATTCCAAACTTCTTCTCTCATGCTTTTTGCTTTGGTTCAAAAATAGTTCATTTGAAATTTTCTTGAGCTTAATGCTGACATAACTCAACTTGAACCAAATTGCTTCTAAAACTGACTCACTTGCTGATGGGGAGCTGGAATCTTTATGTCATCATATTTAAATTTAGAAATATGTATTGTAATATAAATACATGGAGCCCTAATTATTATCCTTGTGTGACATGATAAAAACTGTTTTATGTCTTGCCATGACTTGTGCTAGATTGCTAGATTTATCATGACCTTCTATGTGTAGCTTAGCACTTGCCATTCTAGCTTCTTTAAATATGAAAAACTTGAATAAATCATGTCTTGCTCTATTGAATCCTCTTATGATTTATACCATATCAAATAAACTAAGTTGAGTCTTAAATATACACTAAGCTTTAGATTGAGCTATGCTAGTTCATTAGTGAAATATGAGCTAGTATTAACTCTTTGTTCTTGAACTAAGTTAAGAAAATGCAAAAAGATCTCTTTTGTGCAAAAAAACTGATCTCACCAGTTCTTTCTCATAAGACGGCTTGCCATTACACTATGCATGAACTTAGGAGAGTTTTGGATAACCAAGATCACTTTCCTAAGCTTCTTGCTAGGAATGGTCGTATAAGGCTTGAGATCTAACACATGGCTTAAGAAACTAAATTTTATGAAAAATGATTGAAACTCAGCTAAAACCAAAAATGAATTCAAAATTTGCCAAATGTACTAAATTTGTTCAACTGAAAGTAATATCAAGTGCTTGAACAAAATATTTCATTTTTGAACTTGTAGCACTCTAAATTGACTCATTGATAGCTTCTTGGATCCATTTAGCATATTGACATGGCTTGGCTCATTTTTTGATACTCTTGGCTAAATTATGAACTTGAGCATCTAGACATGTTAACAATTTAATTTCAGATCATTGCTTATGTGGCTTTAGCTTGACTATACATGTTTTGTCATGATCTAGATAGCACATTCACTTTTTATGGCTTAGTGTAATACTTAGAAAGTCAAGTTGGATAATCTTCATGGCTCCTAAATGTTAAAATTAATAAATTACAGCCACTTCAATTCATTCATACTCTATCTTCTTCCATGTATCTTGATGATTCCATTGTCAAAGGGGGAGAAAAATCAGTAAAAATGCACATCTAGAGCTTGATTTGAAGTTTTCGTGCAAAAACTTAATTTTTGATGCCTCTTTGTGTTGCTGTGATTTTATTGATCTTTAGATCACTTCTCACCATGACTAAGGTCACACCGAACACTTGTTCTTTAATTTGGACCTAGAGTGAGATTTTTCGAACTTTTGGTAGATATGAAGTTTTTGTGGCAAATTGTGATTCTTAGTAACTTCTATCTATCTTTGTCTCAAATGGTCATGTGTAGCTCTTTGCAATCCTTCTTTGACCATTTCGATATCTCTTTACAAAATTCTTCCTTTCTTTTCTAAAATCACCTCTAATTTGCATTTTTGAAGAATTGCCAATGGTTTATCAAGGAGGAGATTGAAGGACATGTAAAAATGTCCATAATACTATTGTAATGAACCATTGTAAGTTTTGTGAAGTGATCAAATGGTTTTGCAAAGATTACATTTGGTTTGAACATAATTATGGAAATCTCATAAATATCGAAAGTACCGTAGGTATAAGCACGGTAGTACAGCAGGGTGGTAGTACCGCAAGACGGTAGTTTCGATAGTATGGCGATACGTTTTTTCCAGCGAGGTCTTTTGTGAGAGCGAAGGTGCAGAAGTATCGCTTTTGGCAACGGTAGTACCGCGTGTGCGGTAGTACCGGCATGTTAAGTGTGGTACTACCGATCTTCCAGAAAATAGGTTTTTGGGATTTGAGTCATAGATTGAGTTGGGATGACCTGAGTCATTGGATTAAGGTTGCATGATGTATGTCTTGGCTAATGCATGTCAAGTTGTGAAAAACTTGTGCCTAGAAATGTTTTCTTTATCTTTGGATGTGCAGGATCGTTTAGAGTCAACTATGGTCAACAGCGATGATCGAGGCTAGGTTTATGGAGGAGTTGAGGCCCAAAACAATCAAAATGCCAGATGAGATGGTGAGTTCAAGCATGCCATGAGAAAGGTGGAAAGTGTTGAAGGCGAGTTCGAACGGTGGAATGGTGTCATGTAGCTTGCACGGGTCAAGTAATCCGTAGTTCGGTGGAACCAGAACGGAAGAGACTTGGCGATGCGTGGCAAGCTAATGGTGCACCTACACGTTGCAAACATGGTGATTGCTTGTAGTGGTTGGTAATGATCGGGTTAAGGAAGGGTATTTTAGTAGTTTGACCAAAATACCGGAAACCATCTTGGATCAAAACCGGGGCGCATAGTCGATGCGTTGGAGAGTGGTTTAGGTCAAGGTGGAGCTAGTTGGATCAAGGCTAAGGATTTAGCCGATGCACACATATATGCTTTAAAAAACGTGCATAAGTGAACTTGTGAGAGTAAAACCTGTGTGTGTGGAGTTATCGGGTTTCTCTATTGTAAAAGTGAATAGGATCCATTAAGGGACGTAGGTGGCTGGTTACTCACCTATAAAAGGGGGTTGGGATAGAGACATGTTGTTAACCAACCAACCCATCTCATGTGCTCCCATCTCTAGGGTTAGATTTTGAGAGTGAGTACCTTACGTGCTCTTTGTCCTTTAAGGTAGAGTGGCTGTAAAACATATATTCATGTTTTCTCGAGTAAGCAATATATCAATTTTTGTGTAACTCTTGAGTCCCTCTTGTTTTGATTGATGTGCCTTGGTTTTGGTTAGTTTTGATCTTTCCTCTTCCCTTCTCGTGATCTTGTTCTAAGGACGTGTAAGAGATGAAGATAATCCTTGAGGATATATCTCCATCTATTTAGGCACTTTGATAGTAAGATTGATAAGAAAACCCGATTTTGCTTGATTTGGTCTCAAAGTGTGATTTCTTGATCCGAAGGTTTTTGACATGATTTCTTTTATGTTTTTGCTTGCTGGGATATGTGGGAATATATATGAAGCCATCTTGGCGATTATCTACCCACGAGTAAGTTGTATACACCATTTGGGGTTTTGGCTCGGTTTTGGTACAACCTTCCAACGATCTGAAAAGGTCTTAACTTTGGCCATAATTTTATGATCATTTATTGTAATAGGTTCACAATATGCTAGAAAAGATCTCTGCAAATTTTCATATCATTTGGATCACGGACCAAAAGTTCTCTCAATTTTCGTTTTTGAACTCGTGTTGAAATTTCTGTCCATCAAGCAAAGGTAGTATGCAAATGAGGTACTTCCGAAAATTGGAAATACCGCAGTGCAAACAAAGGTACTTTCAAAAATCAGTAGTACTGCAGTGCAAACAAAGGTACGTCTGAATATCGGTAGTACCGCAGTGCAAACAAAGGTACTTTCGATTTTGCTGATTCTTTTCCAAAAAATTCTGTAGCTTCTCTTGCCCGTTTTATGGTGGTTTCTAATGCTAATTTTTATAGCTTTGTAGATATTAGAGTGAAGGAGTGTTAAATACTTGAGGAAAAATTAGAAAGCACCATTCACCTTTCTCTGTTACTATATTCGGTCTTTCAAGACACTTGTGTTGAGAAGCTACTCTATTCTAAACGACTTCTACAATGATTTCTATAAACGATAAAACCACATTATAAAATTATTCCGTTCAAAAATCGGCTTCTAAAGCCAAAAGGCACAAACTGTTTGAAATAGGACTACAAACTACGACGCAAGGAGGGATCCCCTGCCCCTCACCCGCGGTGAACTGACGGCCGGCACGGCGGCCAAGATGAGGAATGTAGAGAAACAGGAGGGAGATAGAGCAGCCGACAGCTCAGAGGAGGGGGAGGCCAAAGTGGACTCGACCGAGACTCTCTTTGATGTTCGGGTAAGTAGTAGCAGTTCTGAAGTCCTTGACGTTATTACTGAACTATCTAACAGAAGCATATAATTTCCCAAACTTAAATTAATAATAGGCTTGTAAGAAATTTTATTAGGCCCATTTAACTTTCCTTGCCACCGTGAGCAAATAATGGGCAGGGAGATTTGGTATTGACATAGATCATTACTAGAATGTTAAGTGGTGCAAACTACATGTAGGCTGTAGCTCCCCTTGAAGTGTCCACATTTTAGGCTATACCTGGTTAATAATATTCTTGTGTTTGCCGTGTGGAATTCATGCCTATAATACTGTTTACTGGCTACCTATCCTTAGGTTTAGGTTCAGCAGCGTGGTGCTCAACTGCTCATACAACAACAGTGTTCGATGCACAACAGTGTTCAATGCATGACAGTGCTCGGTTCCAGTATCACCAATAAACAATAACATTGCCAACAAATACGCCAAAAGAGAAATATATGCTCCGGTTTTGTTCATATCAACTGCAGTTTTCTTTTTTAAAAAAAAGAATAAGAATTGCAATTTAGGGGAAAAAAAGAACTCAGGAATGAAACAGTTTTGGATAGAAGATATGTCAAATGGTGCTTCAAATACAAAGTCACTAGAACTATTATTCAGACTTGTAACGCAACGTGATAGGTAGCAAACTAACTGACTGCACAAGAGAAAAGATCTTAAGGAATCCGACACCAACCAGGCGTCAAATGTTAGCATGCAAGGCGTCATGCAATTAAAGCTTTAGTCGTCATGAGAGTAGCATGCGGCATACTGTATGCTCCTACCGCATGTTCTGAGACACGGTATTCTGGCAGCTTTGGTGAAGAAATCTCGCCAACAACAGGGATTTCAGCCGTTTCATCACTTAAATCCTCATCCTAACTTGTCCTCTTCTTCAGTGTCAACCATAGCTGGGGACGATTCCTCGACTTCTGGATGCACAGGGACCTCAATCGGGGACAGAGGCGAAGCTTTGAATACATGGACCCCCCTATTAGAATAGAAGGATCGACTGACGAAGCCCGTGAAGCCTTGAAACAGTGCAAATAGGAGGTGCAGTAACCTCCTTGTGCTTCTGACGTTGCTGGTAACCGGCCTCCGCAGCTGATATGACCCCAGGCTTTAAGGTGCACATCGTTGCTGGTACAAAAACGAATAGCCATACTAAATAACCATAACATTAGGGTTTGCCAAAATGTCATTTAGTGTGTAAGTAAAGGGACACCCAAACAAAGATGCAAACAAAGCCCTTTACTGAAAAAGCAATTAGCAATTTCCCTCAGCATTACTTCCAACTTTCTCAAGTATCAACTCAACCCATAAGAACGAGAGAATCAACCTTCCTTCCCATCAATCTATCCCATGGAAACAACCCATTTCAATTAAAAAATCCAAACCCTCCTTAACCCACAGGAACAACAAGAGCAACAAAACTACAAGCTGATTCACCCTCTAATCTAAAACTGGAAAGAACATTATTACTAAAAAATCTAAACTGATATATTTACCCTCATTCTGTTGACATGTCTTCAGTTCTTCAGAATCAACATCACTAGTAGACTTCCCTGCTGCAAGAAGCTCGGGGACCTCTGGGCACACAAGCAAAACCTTGGAAACAGGAACGTCCCTGTTGGAATAGAAGATCAATTGATGAATCCCGTGAAGCCTTATGACTAGCATAAACAAACTGAAAGGTATAGGTTTTTTACCTTGAGAGGTTGGAACTAGCACGTGCAGTAACCTCCCCAAAGTCCTTGTACTTCTGAGATTTGATGGCTTCTAACTGTGCTTTGAAGAGTTGGCAAGCAGACTCCTTGGCGGATATGACACCAGGCTTTAAGATGCACTTCTTTGCTGGTACATTATCATCTGCCCTTTTGCTTGGGTTAGCAAGATTTCCTAATTTCAATAAAAGAAAAATCCAAACCCTCCTTAACCCACAGAAACAACAAGGGAGTAACAAAACTACAAGCTGAATGTACTCACCCTCTAATCTAAAACTGGAAAGAACATTATTGCTAAGAAATCTATGGACTATTTACCATCATTCTCTTGACATGTCTTCTGTTCAGACGAAGAATTCTCAACTGAAGCCACAGGGACCTCAATTGGACGCACAGGCGAAGCCTTGAATACAGGGACCTCCCTGTTAGGATAGATGATCAACTGATGAACCCCGTGAAGCCTTATGACCAGCATAAACAAAATAAAAGTTATAGGTTTTTTACCTAGAAAGCTTGGGACTAGCAGGTGCAAAAACCTCCCCAAAGGATTTGTGCTTCTCAGATTTAATGGCTTCTAACTGTGCTTCAAAGAATTGGATTGCGGCTTCTTTTGCAGATATGACCCCAGTCTTTAAGCTGCACTTCTTTGCTGGTACATTATCACCTGACATTTTGCTTGGGTTAGCAAGATTTCTTAAATACACTGCAGTAGCATTGAAACTTGATGCGTTCTTGTGAAAGCTCTTCTTCATCTGATCGTCACCTTTTTTCTCTTTGAAAAGCTTCGGTATTGCAGCTGGAGTCAGATGGACCGTGTTCCCCCTTGCTGGAGGAAAAGAAGGCTGTTTTTGTTCCTTAGCAGCAGACACTTCATCTTCCCCCTTGCTCTTGGAATAAGAAGGGTTCTCTTCATCCTTGGTCGCAGGCACTTCACCCATCTCTAGATATGAAGTGCCTTTTAGTATCCCTGAAACTGGAAGTGAAACCAGAAAACCTTCACAAACAACTTGAAAATAAAAATCCGAGTTGATTATAAGAAAAGGAATGATCCCCAATAACCATGACATCTGCAGGAAGGACAGCAGTTTAAAATCAGAATAAACAAAAAAAACAAGATCCTACATGTTAACCCAATCCATTAGTTCAGGGATAATAATCTGAGACTCATATCTAAACGGCATGCAGTTACAATTCAAACCATAGTAAACAATACAGCTTTAGTTCTATATATCCAATTTGATATTTGCTCAAAAACGAATGAATTATTATTTAATTGAAGCCATGGCTTCAGGTACACATCGAAGCTCGTCGATTAACAGTGGCTTAAAAGTATATACAGCTTTTCTATTGTCCAGTCAGGCAGTCAGCTGCATTTTAATATTACACAACATGCTGAGTGACTAAATGAAAATATCAATAAATATATTATTATGCGATTTAAATCGGAATGATATCCATATACCAACAAATGTAGCAAATTCACATAAATATGAATCCCTATTTCTGGGTATGACTAGTAATGATATAGAAAATTAACAAAACAGGCTAAGGAGCACGACAGTATCCAGAATATTGTTTAGGAAATAGAGGGGGAATAACTGCATAATTCAACAATGACCATCAAACATGTACAAATAACTACTCCACCAATTGAACTATACGTAATAACTTAACTCTGTATGTGCAATATAATTTAGAACAGCTACAATAACATTAGAAAAGCACAGTAACATTGCATGGTAAAAAAGCAATCAAGAGTAGCACTAAGCCACTAACAATCTGGTTGTATATATTTTTGTATGCCTATCGACACCTCACGACATGTGTTTTAAACCAGACTGCACACATCAAGAAGTAATAGGTGTCTAAAAGATCTGACATATTATTTGCGTGTCCAAAAGCAAAAACAGTAGGCAGAGATGTCCACCATTCAATAATAAGAACATATAAACTATTCACGAATGTTTCTTCCATAATATTGTAATGCCATTATTCGCTTCCGCGCTAAGAATTATATTCCTGCGGATGTAAAACCTAAAAGTGTAGTAACCCAGCAACAACTATCGAAGTGGGTGACTGAGTGAACGGTAGGGGTTCAAGATCTTTTCTCTTTTTTTGAAACCAGGGTTCAACATTGATGTGTAGAGTTAACCACTCAATATATCTATCAAGAACCACTTAATACACAATCGTAGTTGGCTTGTATTTGTTTTTATATCTCTCCGCACATATTAAACTGCAGTGCCGTATTCATGCCCTCTACTTAATCCAACATGACCTGTTATTCAGATTAGTGGATAATAGCGATATGTCATGCCTCCCTAGCTATGAGCCTATCTGCCTATGACATTATGGGTCATCCACCCAGTTCCTACTGCACATCATGCAAAACGGAAAATGATTATAAAATCAAAGGGTAAAGAATAACCAGAACGCTCTCAATAAATATTGTCGGGACGCGATTGACATAAGAACTAGAACAAGAGTAACAGATACGCAAGACAAAGAACAACACAGCAAAAACCTGCAAGAATGCCAAAATATGTCCAAAAGATTAGCAAGAACGAGTTAATCGGGACAAGAATAGCTTACATTTCCAATTAAGATTCTTCTTGGACGCGAGAATCCCAGAATCGAACACAAGGAGCGAACCTGCAAGGCAAAGAACAACATAAAATCCCCACGAAGTCAAGAACACCAAAATTATCAAGCATATTACCAAAAACCAAGCAACCTACGGTAAGATCTTATCGAAATCCAAGAAGAACCCCGCGAGCAACCTTGAAGCAAGAAACAGCGTAAAAACCCCATAGGACACCCGCATTTCATACTAAATTGACCCGGTTCTGCACGCGAACCTTTGAGCGCTGCTCCTGCTTCGAATTAGGGTTTGGGACTCGGGTAGGCTCTTGATTCGCGGCAGGATCCGGGCGTAGGATTGTTGCTATGACCCCTCGTGTTCTTGAGGAGGCGAGAGCCGAGAGGTGGGGGAGAGTTCGCTAGCGCGGTTGCGGATTTTATAAAGGCGGGGTTTTCTCAGAAGGAAGGGAAGGGCGTGGGGAAAGCAGGGGGGAGCCGTTTTAATGGGCCGGGCCAACTAGGCTACCTACATCACTATATGCAGCCCATGGTACGAATTAGGACTTTTTTCCAATAGCAATTTGCTCTATATTTGGCCCAACTGTGCCTCTCCATTTTGTAATTTTCGATTGATCTTTACATTTCAAGGTTCCTTTTGAAAGGAGAAATTTGTGCTAATTTAAATTGGTAAAATCAACCGTTGCATGATAAAACTCATCTGAAACATCCTCAAATTGCTTTTAGAACTATGCTTTTCACTTTCATCTGAAGCATTCAAACAATTTTCCGTTCTTAGTTGTACAGTACATACAAAAAGAGCGTGCAATTATGACATTAGTGGCAATTCTATTCACCTTTTTTCTCTCCCGTATAGCACCGTACGGCATAAGAAGTTACCCCGTCTATACCATTCCACGGGATGCCGCTGGCCGGGAAGGAGATCCCCTCCCTTTGCGAAACAAAGGCAGAGAAGCGCTGTAAGGTGCCTTTCTCTTCGTCACGACCGTTCAATCCAAAGAGTGGTGCGTCAGATCAAACGCTGCAGCAACGTGAAAACAGTGCTGAAGTACTACAGCAAATTCGCGTAGAGAGTTCATGCCTGTTTGGCAACAGCTGCGGCTTATGACTTTTGGTTAAAATTTTTGAATTTTGGCTGTTTACAGTACAGATTACGGAGAGGCAGATACTCACTTGCGATTTTGACTGGTACAGATGTTGGACTTTTAACGTGTAAATTGTTTAACTTATAGACCCCGTCTTGAGAAAATACTCCGTTTGAAAGTTAGATACTGTAACAAAAGCCAAAAGTCGTCAGCTTCGGAGCAAAAGAACACGCCATAACCCACTGAGTTGACTTAAGTTGCCTTGATATACTTCTTCGATAATTTTTTTCAGTGTACTGGTACGCTGAGTATTGTGTACTTGATCATGTCATAATTACACGCTCTTTCTTGTATGTACTGTATAACCAAGAACTAATTTGCATGGGCTATACTGACATGGATAATATATGTATTGGCGGCGTAAGCATATTAGTATCCATCAGTTTGACACATTGGACCACAATCTAAGTGGTTTATATTTTCAAAAGAAATGGATTCATCTGGAGTGAACTTCTTGATGTTGGTACATGGAGTAAAATTTTCTTTTGCGAGGGAAAAGGTTGAGACTTCTAGTTATATGGGCCAACGCATGGTTCAATCGAGTTGCCTTTGAGCCCGTTCTTTTTTCTTTTCTTTTTTTTTTTGCTTTTTTATGACTTTTAGTTTCGATTTCTCAAAAAATCAAAATAAATGGAGCAGTTTTTCGAAGCTTTTTTTAAACCCCTTTTCTTAGCTAAAAACCGTATGTGTCATTCACGTTGATGTCTCTGTCGTCCGTCATTGTTTTAAAAACACAGACAAAAACTATCAGCCACAGCTTAAACGAACATGTCACTTTTCCAGTTTTCCCATGGCTCACCTTTGGGCCTAGGCAAATTTCGCTTGGAAGAAAAATATACAATTTCCATCTGTTGTTCCAGCTCTCTAGCTTTTTAAACATCAATCTTAGTTCTAAAAAAAAGGAGCGATCTTGATTTCTCGCACGTCGAACATCACATCGTGCACAAAGCGTACCACTGCCGGGGGCAAGTGGCTTATCTTGTTACATCACGCTCGTATGGAATCCACTGCGCGTCTCGTCTGCAGATTTCGCCTGTCACCCTCCCACGCCTCCATGGCGTACCGAGTCCAAAAGACAGCCTGAATATTTTAGCCCCGCTGACACAGAGATAGCAGCCGCCCGCTCACTTGTTTACTGCGCCGGCATCATCTTCTGCAACGCGACGCCGACACGGCTGCTGCCGCCACCGCACCATCACCAACTCTGGCCCGCGAATGCGTCAAAAGATATGAACCCCATGCCGCCCGCGCAAATCTGGGAGCTAATCCACCTTCAGGGCGGTGAGCGGGGGCGTATTGTATTGTCAGCGTGTTTGTGCGTTCAGAGTTTAAAAAGAGGCGAGCATTTGATATGGCTACTGGAAGCAGAATTTTGCATAGGACCGCGCAATCACATGGAAACCAATCCAATCCTAGGACCATCCAATCACGCTCTGAATGAGTGACGGGCGGTTGGAGAACATGTTGCTATGCTATGCTCAAAAGTCAAAGAGGCATGAGTGATGAAGCACTGGTTTTCAAACCGATAACATGCATGCCGTCTGCAGCTATTAGGTGGGATCTTTTCAGTTATGATTTATAATTATGGTTTACGGTTTTTAACTCTAGTATGATTGTTTATATGAATGAATTAAATATCGATAAGACGATGAGCTATTTTGAAAAAACCATCTTAATAAGCCGTTTTAAAACAACAACAAAAAACTATCATATTTGTTTATTCAAGAGAAAATATAAACTATAACCTATATGTTAAAAAGAACTGGACCATTGTATGTTAGATTAGCATGGACCTGGAGGATTGCGTGATTGCGTCTACTCTGTCCCTCCGGTCCAAAATACAAGGCTCAAGATTCGTTTTTGCAGTCTAGGAGCGTAAAAAAATTGAACGTTATAGTTCGTTATCACAGTTATCCAAAAGACTTAGTAATCGCGAGGTCAAGCATAGATGTCGTACCAGGTGACTAAAAATACAACCGGTTTGCTCTACGAGTGTAAATTTGGATCAATAACAATTGCTTTCCTAGTACACCGACACAATGGCATAACTATGCTCTTAATAGACTTGTCTAAAAATATTTTCACGAGATCATAAATTTATAATTTTCACCATCATGTTTTCATGCAAACCGACGGTTAATGTTATAAAAGTCCCTGGCAGAAAAGAGCCTTGTATTTTGAAACGGGTGTGGTACAACGCACAATCTCTTGCTTACTGGTATTCTACAAAGTTAAAATCTTTAATTTGATATTCATTTAAAAAAATTGTTTTGGTGCTAAGACCCTGTTTAGAACTCTGAAGCTCTATAGGAATTTTGTTCGAAAGAAAAACATCAACTTTCACTGGATACGGGGTTCCATACGAAATCAAGAATCAATGTACCAAACGGGACCTAAAAGTGACCGATCATTTCTTGGAAAAATAATTGCTTGTACACAGACCATTTTAATTAACAAAAAACCTAGCGTACAGTGTAGCGTTGACTGGCAAACCAATGGAATAACAAATCATCATTAGATTTCAGCCTCGGGATCCTCTCGGTGTGATTCACACCAAGCTCCATCCTGTCCCTGTGTCGCGTCCCTTTCACACACAGTCATTCCTTTTTCCATCCATCCGTTGTAGCATGAGCATAATAATACATACATGGTACCTCTTTTTTTATAGGAGGAGATAAATATAGAGAGAGCTAACGACGGGAGAGAGAACTCGTATGTAAAAATAAGTAGATCTAGCCCCACTTATACCTCTCTTAGGGGCTTACATACATAAGTAGGGTAGGATAGAAAATCATCATCCTAACTCTTAATAATTACAAAAAGTAGGAGTACATTGGTACATTCCTTTATACATTGGGCCTACTGTAAGTCCCAGTCGTTTGGGGCTGGATTAATCCCACAACAATACTCCCTCGATAACAAACGTGGAGGTCCCGATGGGCGAGCTGACATGACCAATTGGCCCAGCCTGGCCCAGCCCCCCGTCCCTCGGCAGCAAGCATGCAGTGCCGATGGGCGAGCTGATGCAGCTGGTAGCTCCCAGCCCTCAGGGGTGTAGACGCTGTAAACCTCCCAGAGCAGGGTTGTTTGATCGATCTTGACGTGCCTGGTAGAGGCTGAGCGGTCGCGCGAAGGTTGTGCCCAGACTTGGGCGGCACATAGACGTAGGCGATAAAGTCCTACGCTGAAAGTCTAGGTGCCCCATCGGGCTGGTAACTCTGACACAGTCGATGCGCGGACACAGACGACGGTCATGCTATGGTCATAGAAAGGGTCTACGTGAAGTAGCAGTGGCAAAAGGCCACAACCATATCATATTCATAGGTAGGGCACGCACCTGACATGCACAGTGTGTGCGATGCCCTGGCGCAAGGTGGCTGGCACCGTAGGAGATCGCGTGAAGTCTGATGAAGACAGCGTCCGGCAAAGGCAATGTCTGTGTGGAGTCTAGCGGAGATCGAGCAAAGTCCAACAAAGACCATGCGCAGCCCAATAAAGGCCGCGCGAAGTCCGATGAAGGTAATATCCATACGAAGTTCGGTAAAGACCATGCGGAGTCCGGTGAAGGCCACGTGAATTCCGGTGGAGACGATGTCCATGTGGAGTCTGGCGAAGACCATGCAGAGTCCGATGAAGGCTGCACGAATTTCGGTGGAGGCAACGGCTGCGTGGAGTCCGACAGAGATCGTGCGAAGTCCGGTGAAGACCATACGAAGCCTGGTGGAGGCGACGGCCACATGGAGTCCGGTGGAGATCGCACAAAGTCCAATGAAGACCACATGAAGTATGGCGGAGGCAAAGTCCAATGGAGACGACGGCCGTGCGGAGTCTAGCAGAGATCGTGCGAAGTCTGGCAAAGACCTTGTGAAGTCTGACAGAGGTGACATTCGCGTGGAGTCTGGTGGAGATCACGCAAAGTCCGCACGAAGACCACACGAAGTCCAGTGGAGGCAACGTCCGCATGGAGTCCGATGGAGATCGTGCGAAGTCTGAT
The DNA here is from genome assembly GCA_036346575.1 of Dendrocalamus sinicus. NCBI lineage: Eukaryota > Viridiplantae > Streptophyta > Magnoliopsida > Poales > Poaceae > Dendrocalamus > Dendrocalamus sinicus. The sequence continues at coordinate 16,923,359 of CM070667.1, read as the reverse complement.
GAAGACCATGTGAAGTCCGATGAAGACCATGCGGAGTCTGGCAGAGATCATGCAAAGTTCGATGAAGACCATGCGAAGTCCACTGAAGGCCGCATGAAGTCCAATGGAGGTGACATCAACGCGGAGTCCGACGGAGATCGTGCAAAATCTGACAAAGACCACACGAAGTCTGCTGATGGTCACACAAAGTCCAGCAATGGTGACGTCCACTCAGAGTCTGGCAAAGCTTGACCGCGACGTGGTCGTAGATGCCGACGAAGTCACGACCATGAAGTGGTCGGACGTCGATGAAGTTGGCGGTGGGTTGAGGACTTGAAGAGCGCGTGCTCTGTCCCCCATCCTTCAGACAAGTGTCAACGAAATTGACGGTGGGATGAAGACTTGACGCACGCGGTCCGTTTATCAAACGGGTGTCTACGACCATGAGGTGGTCGCCGTCGTGGTCGTGACTCTCTAGTGTCGCGATGATGGTGACAAGAATTTCCAGATATGGCATCGCGCACGGAGGCTGACTCCCTGGTGATGTGGTGACGGTGTGTCGAGGTTGATAGTCATGCCAGCGCAGGCATCACAGTCGATGGTGGTGCCAGCACGGGTGGCTTCGGTGACGGTCATGCCAGTATTGGCATCGGAGCTAGCTCCCCGCGTCGGTGCTGACCACTCTCCGCCCGCGGTGCCAGGGCATCATTGGCATGGGATGGCGGGCCTTCAACCACTGGCCTCCGCATGCTGGACTCGACAATTATTGCCAACGTACTTCTCTTTCGCTTGGTTGTCGTTGCTTTCTAGCATCTTCCCTTGCACAACTTCTTGCACGGTCCCCACGGATGGCGCCAATTGTTGTAGCATGAACACTATAGTGGGTACAAGGTAACCCTTTCTCCATGGGAGGAGGTAGAGCTAGAGAGAGCTAACAACAGGAGAAAGAGCTCATGTGTAAAAATGAGTAGATCTAGCCCCCTCATACCCTCTTGGGGCCGGCTTATATACATGAGTGGGGTAGGATGGGAAATTTCTATCCTACCCCTTAATAATTACAAAAAGTAGGGATAATTTGTACATTCATTTATACTATTGGGCATGCTACAAGGCCCAATTGTTTTGGGCTGGGCCACCCCCACAACAATCCACTTTCACACTAGATCTATCTATCTCTCCCTCCCTCCCTCTCCCTCCACAATTTGGATTCACGGGCGGTGGTGGTTAGCATGTGGGAGCAGCAACGGCCGACATACGAGGATGGCAGCGAGCGCGGTGTCGATGAGCTACTGCGGTGTCTTGGCGGCCATGTAGCCGCAGGCAAGCTCGGTGGTACGCGGGAAGACTAATAGTCGTGGCCCCCACAAGTGTGGAGCCGTCGCGATAAGCGGTCGTGTTGCCACAGGTGAGCACATCGGAGATTTAATTTTGTTCTTGTTTGATTTTTTATGAATCTAAGTTAACTAAGTTTCGTAAGTTTTTATGTCTAGGTTTCATGGTGTTTCATAAAGTCTTTTTTATTGCGGATTCATGAGGGTAAAAGTTTTTTAATGGATTTATGAAGTTGAACTCCAAAATTTATGAGATTTCATTACTAAGCTTCATAGTTTTATAGTGTTTCATAAGATTTCGTAAAATTTCAGGAAGTTTCATGGTAAGTTAACGAAGTTTTATGAAGCACGTTCAAAATTTTCTAAAACCTTTTGAAATTTATAAATTTTGATTATACTATTAGAATCCTTTCTAACGGTATACCGACTCTTTAATTAATGTCTATACAATACGGTTTTTTTTAGTTCTTCCTACTGCATGCGCCACTATATAAGACCATACTGCTCAATCAATTCCACCAACAGTCCATTGCATCCTAACTTCTAAGCAATATTGAAAATGGAAGCTTCAACCATACTGTGGCTCCTCTACATCTCACTCGCCTCTTGCGTCCTCTACAAAGTCTTTCTTTCTGCCAAAAACAATCCAAAGACGGGCTCCGGCAATGCGCGGCGGCCCCCAGGCCCGACACCTCTCCCTCTCCTCGGCAACATCTTCGACCTCCAAGGCGAGCCGCATCACGCCCTCGCCAGGCTCGCCGGGACGTACGGCCCCATCATGTCGTTGAAGCTTGGCACGACCACTGCCATCGTCGCCTCCTCCGCCACCGGCGCCAGCGACGTCCTGCAGAAGTATGACCACCTCCTGGCCGCGCGGTCCATCACCGACGCCGGGCGCGCGCTTGGCGTCCACGAGCGCTCCATCATATGGCTACCGGGCACCAGCCCGCTGTGGAAGCGCCTCCGCGCCGTGTGCACCAACCACCTCTTCTCGGCGCGCGGCCTCGACGCGACGCGGGCCGTGCGCGAGGAGAAGGTAAGGGAGCTGGTCGGCTGCCTCCGCGGCCACGTCGGTGAGACCGTGGACGTCGGCCGCGTCGTGTTCTCCGGCGTGCTCAACCTCGTGTCGAACGTGCTATTCTCCGAGGACGTGGCCGACCTGAGCTCGGAACGGGCGCAGGAGCTGGAGATGCTGGTAAGGGACACGGTCGAGGAGGTCACCAAGCCCAACTTGTCCGACCTCTTCCCCATGCTCTCCTCGCTAGACTTGCAGGGCCGCCGCCGCCGCACCGCTGAGCATGTGACGAGGTTCTATGACTTCTTCGACGCGATCATCGGCCGCCGTCTGAACGCTGGCGGCGAAAGGAAGGAGGATTTCTTAGATGTGCTACTCCAGCTTCACTCAGTGGATCAGCTCAGCCTTCAAACTATTAAATCTTTTCTTCTGGTACGTATAAGCTACTGGATATATTACGAAGAAACATCCGAATGATATTCACTCGAATGTTTTTTTTGTTAACTATCATTTAAATTTATGACCGTTGAATTAGAGATCAAGGGCTCTTGTTTTTAAATAGAGAGATTTTTTTCAAAGGAGAGAAGGTAAAATTAAGGGGAGGGGGGAGAATTCATAGCCATTAGATCTCTAATCCAACAGTCCTAAATCTAGATGATAGTTAGAAAGAAAACATCCAGATAATATTTAACAAAACCCACTAAAAATTATGTCCGTACAACACTCCACGCGTGAAGGATCCACAAATATATTTGGGCAAGTTTGCACACTATTGCCATCTCAATCAGTTTTGCTTAGTTTATTTCCAGTTTTGAAAATTGTGTAGCAATCTATCTTGGACTCTGTCGTATGGAGCAGAGGGTGGTGTTGACCGGATGATCGTCGTTTTCAACTAAACAACAAATTATGGCGGTTCTTAGTGTGAGAGATTGTGCGGATAAATGTATGCTTATAAATCCATAAATTATTTTTAACAAATTATCTTAAAAAGCTACTTTAAAACAGCTGCGAAGTCTTATTCAGAAAACTGTAAGCCATAAGAAAAAATGGGACCATGACCTGCAATTTCCCGTTCCACCTCTTCATTCAATGCACGGATGCACGTATGTCTAGGGCTGTAAACGAGCCGAGCTCGAGCGAACTTGACCTGGCAAGCTCGAGCTCGGTAGAAACTCGAGCCGAGCTCGAGCGAGCCTGAGATCGACATCGAATTTTAAGCTAGGCTCGAGCTCGGCTCGGACAAAACTCGAGCTCGCTCGAGCTCGGCTCGTGTAGATTCGGTGGGGAGTAGGGAGGGAGTACCTGCGGGTTGCGGAGCCGTGGCCGAGGCGCCGAGCTGCCGGATCCGGGTCGAGGAGGGGCGGCGCCGCCGGGGGAGAGGAGGGGTGCCGGGGGGAGGAGAGGCGGCGGCGGGGGAGACGAGGGGCGCCGGGGACGAGGAGGCGGCGGTGGGGAGAGGAGGGGCGCCGGGGGACGAGGGGTGGCGGCGGGGCGAGGAGGGGACGGGGCGGGGGGGAGAGAAAGGGACAGGGGCGGGAGAGGGGCAGCGCCGGGAGGGGCGAGGAGGGCGCCGACGGGGAGGAGCGGCGGCGGCGGAGAGGAAGGGGATGGGGCGGGCGAGGGGTCGACGGCCGGGGCGAGGAGGGGCGGCGACGGGGAGAGGAGGAGGCGACGAGGGGACGGAGTGGGCGGCGGCGGCGGCGGGGGCGAGGAGGGGCGGGGGGACAGGAGCCAGGAGGGGCGACAGCGGGGAGCAGGCCGCAGGCGGAGGCACCGAGGCGGGTGGGGGAGAGGCGCGGGGGTGGGGAGTGGGGCGCTGGGATTTTGAGAGGAGAGGCGGGAGGGAGGCCGGAGGGGGTGCGGGGAAATGGAGAAAGGTGAAAAAATCTTAAGCTTGCGAGCTATTCGAGTTCGGCTCGTTAAAACTTGCGAGCTTAAGATGAAGCTCGAATTCGGCTCGTTTGAAGCTCGAGCCAAACTCGAATCGAGTCTAGAGCGAGCCAAGCTCGAGTAGTTCGCGAGCCTCGAGCTTTTTTTACAGCCCTACGGATGTCCAAGATCCCAGGTCAAACTGCTCGCAAAATTATCATGTTACCATCAAACACAAATTAATCTAAACTAATGAGAAACATTTTGTGTGCCCAGGATCTCTTTGTGGCCGGGACAGACACGAACTCGATCACGGTGGAGTGGGCGATGGCCGAGCTACTCCGGCAACCGCCCGCGATGTCAAAAGTCCGCGCCGAGTTGCAGGAAGCGCTCGGCTCAAAGCAGCACCCGGACGAGTCCGACATCGGCAGGCTGCCCTACCTTCGCGCCGTGGTGATGGAGACCATGCGGCTGCACCCGCCGAGCCCGCTCCTGATGCCGCACGAGGCCATGGCCGACGGTGCGGAGGTAGGCGGCTTCGCGGTGCCCAAGGGCACCAAGCTGATCGTCAACATCTGGGCCATCATGCGCGACCCAGCGTCGTGGGCGCAGCCCGAGGCATTCGTGCCGGAGAGGTTCCTGGGGGTGGACGTGGATTTCCGGGGCAAGGACCGGCTCGAGTTCATGCCGTTCGGGGCCGGGCGGCGGGCGTGCCCCGGGACGGCGATGGCGACGAGGGTGGTGACGCTGATCCTGGCGTCCGTGCTGCACGCGTTCGAATGGAGGCTGCCCGAGGGGATGCAGCCGTGCGATGTGGATCTCAGGGACCGGTTCGGCACGTCGCTTAACATGGTTACGCCGCTCAAGGCCGTGCCGGTGCCATTGGGCCAGTGATGCACGGCCACGTACTCCGGCTATGTGATTTCGGCTTGCGTTAAACTAACCAGTGTAAACCGGAAATCTGTAAACCGGAAACCATCATCCCTGATATTCAGTTACTATTCATATGGGAGTGCTATTGCCGATTTAGCATGATGTGGCTCCAGAGATTACGGACTGACATGTTGTCGCCGGTTTATCTGTTGCCATTTTCTGAATATTATAGTTTATCATCCGACAATAGATAGATAGTTATCCGATTGTATTTGATTAGCATTTTCTGTTTCTAATTGTAACAACTAATGTAATCTGTGATATATAATTGTTGTATATATACTAGGAGACCAACATAGGCTCCTAACACGCCAAATATACTTTTGTTTCCAAACCTGTTTAACTTGTATCAGAGCCTCTCCTGGAGAGCTCACCCATGGCATCTTCGGCTATAACCGCATAGGACATCATTGGCGCGATTGTTCCTGCATCCAGCGATAGCATCGCCATTCTGGCTTTTGGGCACTTCATTAGTGTCAAGCTCACCCGCAAAAACTTCCTTCTATGGAAGGCTCAGGTGGAATCCTACCTGTGTGGGCAAAATCTGTACGGCTACGTTGATGGCAATATTGTGCCACATTCAGTAATGCTGACTGAGGGGACCGGATCAGACTGGCATCAAGTGTCGAACCCTGCATATTCACTAGTTTCGGCAAGATAAAATTGTATTGAGCGCTCTTCTCTCGTCAATGATGGAGGACATTCTCAGTCAAGTTGCCTGCCTTTCCACCTTGGCAGAAGTATGGGGAGCATTGATGGCAATGTTCTCGTCACAGAATCGGACGAGAATTATGCAAGTTTGGTATCAATTATCGAACATGAAGAAGAATGATCCGACGATGTCTAAGTATTTTCACAAGATGAAGGGACATGTTGATACCATGGCAGCGATCAACAAACCTCTCTTTGATGACGACATGATAAGCTACATCTTGTCCGATCTCAGCTCAGAGTACGACCCCTTGGTAACCTCCTTTACCACAAGGAATGGTCCGGTGAGCCTTAATGACTTATATGCCTATCTTTTGGATTATCGATCATGAAATTATAACTTGCAATTGTTGGAGACTAATCATGATCTTGCTGCAGCATCTACTTCCACATATGGCTTTTCCTCGTCGAGCATTGTGTCTTCGCCTCCCGGTCTGGAGTGTGCAAACCAGGCCACTCCTGGTGCTGTGGAACGTGCAAACTATGCCACTCCTGATGCTACATGGGAAGGCATGGCTCCAACCTCAATCGAGCTTGGTGCTTCCTCGCCTGGAGCACGACACGAGATTGCCAGGCTAACTAATGCACCAAGCGCATCGAGTGGCATTATTGAGTCATTTGATACACCAGCCATCATTCTTATCCAATGCAGATTTGGCTTCGCAACAACATAATCAAGCCCAAGAAATTCACTGATGGCACTATACGTTACTCACATCATCGAAGAGCATTTTTTGCTAAGCCCGTGACACACATAGACACACTCTCTGATCCGCAATGGCGCACCGCCATGGACACTGAATTTCAAGCCCTTTGTGACAGCCAGACATGGAAATTGATACCACGGCCATCAGGACAGCATGTCGTTGGTTAGAAATGGGCTTCAAGGTGAAAGAACATCATGATGGGTCTATTGATAAGTACAAGGCATGGCTTGTTGCACAAGGGTTCACTCAACGCCATGGGGTTGATTACTTGGACACTTTTAGTCTAGTTGTCAAGTCGGCAACTATCAGGTTAGTCTTGTATATTGCAATCTCCAAGGGCTGGTCTGTGAGGCACATTGATGTTAACAATGCGTTTCTTCATGGTCTTTTAGAGGAAGATGTTTATATGAGTCAACCACCAGGTTTTACAAACACATGTTATCCATCCTACGTCTGCAAGCTCCATAAGTCCATTTATGGTTTGAAGTAATCATCCCGTGCTTGGTATTCTCGTGTTTGTTTTCTATCAAGAAGATATTACTATTTACATGTTGGTTTATGTTGATGATATTGTCATTGTTGGGTCCTGTCCTTCAGTAGTCGATCGCCTCGTTGGATGTCTTGTTGCCACTTTTCCCATCAAGGACCTGGGACGCATGCGCTATTTTCTAGGTATTAAAGCTGCTAAACATTCAGGGGGAATGTGCTTGACATAGAAGAAGTACGGCACTAATCTTCTTCATGGTGCTCATATGGAGAATTGCAAATCAGCTTCTATCCCCCTGTCTGTTCAGGATAAATTATCTAGTGAGCTTGGACGTGTTCTTGGAGAAGAAGATGCCTACAAGTACTGGAGTATGGTTGGAGGACTGCAATATCTGACCTTAACTAGATCAAATATTTTTTCGCCATCAACAAGGTTTGTCAGTTCATGTCATGTCCAATTGAAGTACATTGGGAAGTTGTCAAGTGTATTCTACGCTATTAAAGGGACTGTTACTATGGGACTTTGTATTTGGCCCTCATGCTCCACACTTTTGAGTGTGTTTCACAGATGTTGACTGGGCCGGGAATCCTAATGACCGTCAATCCACTGGAGGCGTCTCTGTGTTTTTTGGTCTCAATTTAATCTCTTGGAGTGCACGTAAGCACCTACTGTATCTCACTCTAGTACGAAGGTAGAATACAAGGCTTTGGCAAATAGGAACGCTGAGGTGATCTAGGTACATTCTTTGCTAAGAGAGTTGCAGATATCTCAACCGCGAGCACCAGTCTTATGGTGTGATAATCTCAGGGTAACATATTTGACAGCTAATCCTGTGTTTCATGCTCGAACAAAACACATCAAGTTGATTTCCATTTTGTTCACGAAAAGGTGGCACTAGGAGCTTTGGAAGTATGCTTTGTTGCTTTGTTAGATCAAGTGGCAGAAGCATTCACAAAGCTAGCAACAAAGTAGATGCTTGATAGGTTTCGACGCAATCTCAACCTCATTTCCATCGGATGAGATTGAGGTGGGATGTAAACCAGAAATCTGTAGACCAGAAACCATCATCCCCGAATATTGAGTTATTATTCATGGGAGTCCTATTGCCAATCAATAGCATGATATGGTTCCAGAGGTTACGGGCTGACATGTTGTTGCTAGTTTATCTGTTGCCATTTTCTGAAGATTACTATTTATCATCTGGCAATAGATAGATAGTTATCCCATTGTATTTGGTTAGCATTTTTTGTTTCCAATTGTAACAACCAATGTAATCTCTGATGTGTATTTGTTGTATATATACTAGGAGACCAACATAGGCTACTAACACGCCAAATATACTGTTGTTTCCAAACCAATTTAATTACCAGATCTGGGTGATGAACATATGTGTTACGAAAAATTGATGACGAGATATGAAATAATTAGGAGCACGAGACAAAGATTTTACTTAAAAATCTCTTGCGAGAAAATACCACGGATACATAATCGATGAGATCACTATACAGGAAGAAATTATAGAATACACTTGATGTATTACATATATAGATAACTTGTAATACGTTGTGCTCTTATGATGAGGCTTATAGGGTATAAATAGACTTGAGAATAAGAATCCCAGACAAAAAAAGAACAAAGTTCTAATCAGCAATAGAAACAGAGGCCTATTAAAAAACTGGAAAGAACATGCTTGGAGAAGGATACAATATCCTGCTCGGAGACGGAACAGAATCTCAGAAAATAACGACGAAGAGTTGAACTCGAAAGCGTCCTGAATAGTCATGTCTGACTCCAATCGAATCAAACACGTTTAGACACTACGACTGGTGCAAATTAGTGTAAAATTCATCACGAACACAAAAATAATTCTAATAATAACCTCCGACGAGTTATACAGGTTGTGAAACTTTATAAGATTCTTTGAGTGGTTAAATCTCATCAAATTCGGATTACAAAATACGACAATATATAAAGAAAGTTAAAGCGACGGTAACGAACGAAAGTGCATTGTGTAGACCACGGCCAGGGTTAGCTGCAAAAATACGGTACGCGCGCACACAATCTCAAGGTTTCTGGTTTCAAACTAGCCATGCGCCCGCTGCGCTTCGCCTTCCGCACCGGGTGCGCGGCGGAGCACCTCATCTCGGTTTGTGTTTCTTTACACGACGCGCGCGGCAGAAGGTCCCAAGGCTGTTGGTTGGCTGTTCTCATGGGCCATGGCCACGCCACGCCATGAAAACGGACGCCTGCCGCGTCGTGCTATTTTGGGCGTGCACTGCCGGATTTGGTGACGATGGTCGAGGAGGGCACGTCGGTCGAGGAGGTCGCGGACTCACGGCCGTGGAGCCGAACTTGTCGGGCCACTCCCTGGCTAGCTGGGCCGCGAATTTTACGGCAAAACCATCTTCAGCACAAAACGACAGGGGGAATAAAGGATCTCGGGCAGCCATGGCCGAAACTTCGGTGGGCCGACCTAGCCCGTTACTAGCACTGCTGCCCGGCCGGTCGAACATAAAATCAAAAGCGACGATTGCACGTCATTGTTCTCTCCTATCCTTCCAATCTGCTTCATGGCAAATAAGGCTCTAGGCATACTAGTAGGTTTTAAAGCAGTTGCTGTATAATGCTGTATAAGTTCACAACACACAAGCCAACACATATTGTTGTGCAGTACAAATGCCATAGCTCTGTTTACGGTAGCCCTCTTGCCGTATCTTTTTTTAAAAAAACGCCATAGCTCTGTAGTAATTGGCCTCTCCACCCAAGTTCCCAGCGGCCTATTTCAACGTGCCAAGACACCATAGACATTTTTACACTACCATTTTTCTTTTCTTTTCTTTCTTTTTTGCGAGGGATACGCATACACTTGCCATTTTCTGATGGGATAAATGCTCCATCTAGCAACTGATCGGTTGGAACAAAATGATCCGGGATTTTAAGGCTCCATTTCAAGGCTAAGGCAAATGTTCCATTAGAGAAAACATTAAGATAAAATCTAGGAATATGTTGTTATAAGAGGATGTAGAAAGTGATAGTAGTGTCACTTGTAGTAACGGAGAGCTAGCTGCTGGTGCTGCTGTTATTACTACTACTGCAAGAATACTATTTCCCTAGCGACTCCAAAAATCGGACAACTTCAACATTAGATATCGATTAAAAAAAACCATCTTCGTTCTTTACCATCCTGATATCAAGTTAGTTTTCTAGTTTGGGGGAAAATCAAATGATCAATTCAATTATGACAGAATGAATATATCTAAATTGCAGATTCTGAATTATCTGGCCAATGACCAATATCCAGAATTATCAAAGGATTAATTCATCACCACTAAGTGATAATATAATATACAAATAAACTAACATAATAAGCACCGAGTTAAAAACCATAAGACAGAGAAACAGTAAAAATTGTGCGAACTCGTCTAACTGCTTGCGTTGAGAGTGCAACAGTACCACAGCAAAGTCAAGCATGCTCCACAGCAAATACATAAAACACAAGATATCTCTGAAAAGAAGGATGCGCGCCACTCTTCACAATCACATGAAATTTAAGCCCAATCTGCTTGTCACGCGACACCATTGTTGCTGCTCGGCGCCAATGCCAGTACTGATGTTTCCACAGATGCTGCTTGCGACTTAGACGACGGCTCGCGTGCAACCGGCGACGGCACCGGAACATGACTTTTTTTCATTGATAATGCAGCTCATCGACCGCTCCCTCGGCGTGCCTGCCTTGCTACGCTTCTCTCCAGCAAAGGGCGTCTGCGACGATGGGCCGGTCTCCTTCTGGCCTCCCACCGTGGACGTCGCTGCGTCTGCTGTGTGCTGTCATCATGGACACGGCGGGCATTGGACTTGCTAGTGTTGGAAATATTTGCAATATTTTAATTACAAATATCAACAGAAGGCATATAATGTTGGAAATCAATCACTGATTATCTCGCAATCTCTCTCTGTGAGCTTCACGTACACACTAATACATGTGTTTCTCTCTCTCTCTCACTGTCTACTTGCCTCTCTCATATGCACCCACGCAATACTTTCACACGGAGGGACAAGAACACACAGGAGACTTGGAGACAAAGCAGGATTTGGCACCGTTACGTATGTTATTTACAAAACTAGCTGTGTGTGCACCGTATTTGCAAAAATAGCACTTCTACTATCTAGTGTGCGGGCAGCAGCGCCGGCGAGGCGACATGTGGCACCTGATCAAAAAATTACAAAATTTTATGCCCATACTCCTGACAAAACATACTTTATTATGTAATTTTTTACAATTTTGTCCCCTCTGAATATTACTCAAAAATTCATACAATTTTGATATTTGTAGGAATTGTTATATATAGTAAATGAGCTCCAAAAATTATAAAATTTTATGTGAAGCCTTCCAACATAGTTGACCTAATTGTGTATTCTTTTGGGAATTTTATGTGCTTCGAATTTATCATGTTAATTCGTGATAATTTAATCGTAATTTACCCAAATAAACGTGATAAATTTGGATCATATAAAATTCTCCAAAAAATTATATAATAACTATGACTATTTCAGAAGGCTTCACATAAAATTTTGTAATTTTTAGAGCTAGTTTTCTATGTGTAAAACTCATACAAATATCACAATTTTATGAATTTTTGAGCAATATTCACAATAGATAAAATTACCCAAAAATTACATTATCAAGCACATTATGTCAGAAGGCCGCATGTAAATTTTCATAATTTTTTTGAACTTATTTGGTATATTTAAAAATTCAAATAATCACTGAGTAAAAAAATTAGGACAGATAATTATGCTGGCTAATCAGCCATCTTAATCACCTGTCGTCTCAGCTGACTAATTAGCTGGCTTAATTACTAGCCCTATTTTTTTCTCTTAGTATTTGTTTGAATTTTTAAATATATCAAATGAGTTGAGAAAATTATGAAAATTTATATACAGCCTTCCGACACAACATACTTAATAGCATAATATTTGGAGAAAGTAGCTCTATCAATCTGAAGAACCCGTGGCCTATTCCTGACATCAATGAATACCTGCAAAGTCTTGAAAGCAGCTCTATCATCAAACTCAGTAGCTTTTGCATCCCACCTAACAAATCTCCCCATTTGAATATTTTCTCCCCTCTGCATTCGAATTGCTATATACTATGACAGAATTATCCTGCACATTGAGCTCCAACTTCTAACTAGATTTATGCTAAACTCCTGCACACTGATTTCTTTCTGATTTCTATTCACATTTTTTATGCCTGCTGAGCTATATACTATGAGAGACATCAGGAATGCGATTTCTTATAATGCGATTTCTGATGAAAATGTAGGCAGTGGTGGGGTCAATGGCAAATCCAACTGCTTCTGAAGATGATGCTGGAGATGGTACACATGTTAGCTGCCCAAACCAAGATCATGTGGATGAGTCCATTATCGAGAGGCCACTTGAAGATAATGCGAATGAGTTCACTCAAAAGTGAGCTATTTAGTATGCCACCCAAATAAGTGAGTCATTGGTACTCTCTCTACATAAAACATAAATTTGCTAGGTGGATTTGTCTTGGCACTATAGTCTTCCTACTTGTTTTACTCTCTCTACTTGTTTTTATAGTACAAAGAATGCATGACTTGTATACATGTGCATTTATCTAATATTGGTACCCCTCTTGTGTGGACGATCTAAGTGCAAAAGCAACTAGCCCTGCTAATCTGAAAGGGAAATGCCTCAGTTGATTAAGGCAATGTTTGAATACCTTTTCATTTTTCTACCATTTTTATTAGCTTAGATTTCTGGTTTTTGTCATCCTTCAGATTATCGAAGCTTTTGAAAATATTCAATAGACATAATTATAGTCTTGCAGATAGTGAAATCTAATCACATGAGTATATTCAACAAACATTTATACAAAATCACTTAATACAAAGCCATTTGCTTACACTTACACCAATCATACCCCGTACCCTCAATGAGGGGGACAAGATAGACTGAAACTATTGTACAGGTTCAATATCCTACTAGACTAAGATTGAATGGTTCAAAAACTTCATTTATGTTCCTATGACTTGCTATCCATGCCAAAAATCACTGATCCTGTATAATCAAATTAATAATAAAAGAATGTAAGAAAAACTAACAAACAACAATAAGGTGCCAGCTCTTCCTCTCTCTAAAAGTGCCCAACACTGTGACCTCCCCTTTTCTCTTTCATGATTGCTTGTTGCTGTGATTTTGGATCATTTATGTTCTACACTTGTACCGTTGCTATGATTTTTGGATCAAAATTGGCACTTTGAGAGAGAGAGAGAGAGGAAAATTTGGTTTCTTTGCTTTGCACATTGTTAACCCAATAATAAGAGGAATTGGTGGTTTATAGTCTTGGTAATTAGTTGGGCCTCAATTCTTGAGCAGTGGTTGACATGACCTACCTGACAATATTTGCTAAAAATGTTTATGTTCTAATGATGAGTTATGGTAATCTCTCACTATGAGTTCAACCTGCTACTCTGCAACCATGGTAAATGAAGTATCACTTAGAATGGCATGAATAGGCAAACTCACAATAATGTAAAGACTTTACAAAATTTTGGTAGGTCAACAAAGGTTGACACCAATATTTGGTATTGCAGAAGTTCCAACTGAACTGCATCTGATGCTAGAACATCTCTTGCCGAAGCTGACCAAGAGAAGCTTGAAGTTATAAACATCTTCAAATCCAAACTGAGGCTAATATTGCTGCTATGCCCAATGTATTGAACATTTACTTGGAACTGATATATGTATCATGCCTTATGCCTAGCTTTTTCAAATTTGAACTCGAATGTTGTGGATGTCCGATCAATATATATATGAATGTTGTATTGTGAGCTCGGGAATTATGCCAATGTTGTCGAACCTATATATGTAATGATTTGTGGCTAATTGGTGTTATTTTTCTTGCTGTGGAATGTATGGTCTACTTGATTGTTGAGTTTCCTATCAGCTTAGTTCAAAATGAAATGCAAAATTGTATGTACGAAATTGAAATTGGTGCATACACTGTTCCATAACTCCCGAGTGCCTTTGTTTGACATACACTTGGGATACAAAAATGATTCCCAAGTGTCCTATGTTGGAATACACTCAAGCCACGTTAGGAAAGGATTGGCATGTGGCTATATTTCCCAAGTGTTTACACTCGGTAAACAAAAACAATTCCTGAGTGTCCTAGGTTGATATACACTCTGGCCAATTTTCAGGACCCATCGGGAAAGGATCGCCATGTGGCTATATTTCCCGAGTGTTTACACTCGAGACAACAAATGTTCCCAAGTGACAATTGCCCTACTTTCCCGAGTGTCAACACTCAGTAAAGTATCCCGTTATGGTGGATGAACCCATTGTATCAACTATTCTCCTGAGTGTTGGATGTTTCCCAAGTGTACATCTGAACACACGGTGAATTAATGTCTTCCGAATGTAACACTCAGGAAACCTGTTTTTACCCGATGAAACGATCCGGAGTGGTTTTCCCTGACGGCCAACCTTCGGGAAATATGATCTCGAGTGTTTGGTGTTTTTTCCGAGTGTTTTGGGCACTCAAGAAATTATCTATTTCTGGTAGTGAGTGCTGGGCTCAAGCATACCTCTTGCCGATATCCATCACGACAACCATCCTCATAGCTAGAAATTATCTATTTTTTGGTAGTGAGTGCTGGGCTCAAGCTTACTCGAGCTGAGCTTGAGTCTAGGTCCAGGCTTAGACCTCAACTCAGGCTCGCTCGAGGTCGATCTTGGAAGGTCAGTCTTGCTCGAGCTTGGCCCATTTACATCTCTATTTGCATGCCTGTACCTTGACAAAAGTTGAATCTGGGGGTGGAGGAATAGTGCAGGGAGTCTTCGGAGAACAACCTACAAGGGGTCGGTACTCCTTGGTTAGATCTAAATCTTGGAGCATATCTTCCTTGTCCTAGGGTTTGGTGGTGTCGACCGTGTGCAGAGGTGGCTCTGCTGCATCCAGAGAAGCATGTGGACCTACTTGGTGGGTAGCCGGGATGAATGATGGTGGGGTAACGAGGGGGAAGGCCCCCTCCTCTTAATCCTCGTAGCGAACAAATGGGGCAAGAGAGAGAGAGAGCAAGCAAGCAGAATGTGTGTGTGAGAGAGGGTGGGGGAGAGAGAGATAGGGAGGGAGGAGGAGAGAGGGGTTTCATGGGATTTGGACTGGTGCAGAAAAATTTGCTATCAAAGGGTGTAGAACAGATCATCAATAGATATGTTGTGGCTAGCTTTTGTAACCGATGTTTGAATTTTAAATCATGTATAACAATTATTTTCAAACTTTCATGATTTTAGTAACGTAAAAAATACTTCCAATTACATGCATTCAACAAGAATACACATATAGGGTTCCTACTAATAATATACAACCTCAAAGAACATTGACGAAAATAGTTGATGGTATGTGTGAGAGATACTACACCATGAACAGAGAGAGGGGGACCATAAGATTTTATGTAGGTTGGACAATATGACAATATCCTACCTCTAGATTCTCTTATAGTCAGTGGCGAAGCTAGGAACAAAATTGAGGGTAGGCTAAGGCGCTAAGCTACATTATCACAAACACAATGTTTTACTCTTATTCAATTGAAATTCATATATGAATAGAAGAGAAACAAAGCAAAAAGAGATAAATGCAACGAAAGTACCTCAGTAATAGAAAGCACATCTCGAAAATATATAAACATGCTTCCAGTGAGTAGAGATCAGTTATGTACATATCAAAAATAGCAAAATTAATGATACGATAACTAATTGTAAATGATCATGAACATTTATAGTGTACCGACCTTGTCAAATTTGCAATGTAAGGGAGCGAAGGTAGGAAGTTCTAAAAGAGGCAACCAAATATCCAGAACCAATAACAATACTAGATAGAGCTAGAGAGGCTGCTTTCCTTGTAGTCTAGTCACTACTCCTCAGGGCATCCATAATACTTGTTATGAGCAGATGATAGAGCTTGCTCTGTAGAAGCACCTTCAGCCTAAAAATTAGGACTATGGCAAAATAAGAATCATAACAAAAGGCCAATCTCTTATTCTAGTTACAACTTCTAGGACCAAATTGAATTTGAAGATGAGTACTCTACTTCTGGGAAATTATTTATGCAATATTGCTAAATTTTCACTAGAAGAAAGAGACGCAATCAGACTGGCAGTCTAAGCATGAAACATGAAGTGAGAAAGCAACAAAAACACTTGACTTTGTAGGAAGAGCTGAAGTATTTTGTGTGATAAACTGACTGAGTAGACATTGAAGAAGTAGGTTGTCACACAGAAGTATGCTTCTTTCTCATGGTGCTAATTATTTCATAGAAATTAATAATGTATGTTAAGCTACTTAATCATCAGCATATACTATTTTTTTAAAAGAAATCATCTACCTGTATATATATATTACAAATTGCAGTTCATAAAAGGATTGGTGTTTATCTCAGATAAACATCCAAAGTAATCATGTCGAAATGTAGCAAGCATATGCAACAGTGCTACTAGTACAAGAAGAAGTTTTAATGGAATGGCATTGCTGGTACAAGAGAAAAAGAGCAATCTAAACAATGCTTCTAATCAATTCAATCACTGCAGGCTTTACCATGAAATGGGGGTTCTTGAGCAGTCCCCTCCCAAATCATGTCCAATCGACCACTCCGGTCACCCTGGTCCCCTCCCGAATCAAATCCAATCGGCCACTCCCCACCTCACGCCTCTCCCTCAGATGTGACGCCTCTCCAACCTAGCTCCTCGGCCGTCACCCACCCAGATGAAGAGATTGAGCAGCTCCGGCAACCGCCTGTGGCTCATCTCCCTCCTCTCTGTGAGCAAAACCCCTGCAAGAACCAAGATTCCCACCTAAAATCAAGAACCCGACCCCCAAAGATTCCAAGAAAAAAGCCGTGAGATACCGCTTCTTGGATCTAGACGACGAGCTCGATCTCGCCGCACGAGGGAAGAGGGGGAGCTCATGCTCCTATCTTGTTGGTGCGGCGGATGCTGATGAGGTAGGGGGCGCCGGCTACCGGAAGGTAGGCTAAACCCTAGCGAAGCCCCTAGTTGACTCCGTCCCTACCTATAGTCGTGCTCGAGGCACAAAGGTCCACAAAAACCATGAGGGATTACTGGATTATGTGGTAAATATTTACGAGCTGAAATATAATCAAAGAGTAAAAAACAAGTATATATTCTTACGGGTGTAGTAGTTTGTGTGTTCTCAAATTTGGCGGGATCGTGTTATTCTAATGTAATAATGTACACAATAATAATGATAGTTTCTATGAGGTTTATAGTTGGTTGCCGCCCTAGATCTATTGTGGCCAATTGGTTATGCACATAGGGGTACAAAGGATTATATGCACAATACTGCTTGAATACTACGAGACGTAGAGTAATATGAAAAATACTGGGGCCGTGTTTTGAGCATTGAATTTTCCTAGGATTATTGCGGAAATTATATTTTTTTCTTGCAAAATTCAGACATTACAATACAGAGTCAAGTATTGGTACACCTAGAATGTCCTTAGTCATAGGATTAATGGTCCTACAACCACATAATATCAAAGGAGTTTGATTGTTTTTTGAAATAACGTATTTGATTACAATTCCAGGGCAACAATGTAGGTGAATATTATTCAAGAAATTGAATGAAATTGGGTGAATGGAGGAAGAGGAAAGTTGCCATCAAAATTGATCTTGTAAGAAACCGGCATCTTTTCTTTAGAAACATGCATGGGAGTTACTGGTGTGAGGTTTAATCCTAGCTGAGCGTGCTCCATGCACGAACCAGCCCATCTCACACGAGGGCCGTGCGGACCGCAGGAGAAGAATACGTTAAGTGCAGTCCTTAGTTGTGCGGTGTAAATGTTTTCTGGAAGCGGCTTCACGCGGCGTGCACGCGCCACCTCATCTCACGCGCGAGCCGTGCGCACGGCAGGAGAAGGCTTGCGGCTTGCCGAGAGGCGAGCGACCTGTACATGCCGACCTGACCTTGCACTTGCTGAGTACTTAATTTGTGAAACCGATCAAGAAACGGTGCGTCAAGGGGTCGCTGATCCAAATGTGTCGGGCCACTTCAAGGTACATACGACTCTCGCACGGTCTGGATGAATTGATCCATACGATCTAGGTCGTCTGTTTAACCTGCCTTGATCGCTCAAGCTTAAACCATCTTCAGCCGAGATCAATACAGCAGAAAAAACTGAAGGAAGCCAAACAAATTCGGTCGGGCCAGCCTGACCAAAACTAGCTTGTTATGGACTGTAAAGACGGTTCTATCACTACCAGAAAACAGATATTCCCCTACGGTTGAAAACCATCAGCAAAATAGTAAAAACCATCAGAAATAATTTTTTTGATGGGAAACCATCAGGAAAATCCACTCAGGTCCAGCTGGTCAGAAATATTTAATTTATCTGACGGTTAACCATCAAGAAAATTATTCCCTATGGTTTTTACTATTTTGCTGACGGTTTTTTGCCCATCCATAAAAAGAAGTTGGTTGTCAACAAAAGTAACCCTAACGGTTCTTGCCCATCAGCATAAGAGTTTGGTTGACATGCGCATTGCCGTCAAAGAAACTAAACCTGACAGTTTTTGCCCGTTAGCAAAAGAAGTTTCCTGACTATCCTTACCGTTAGCAAAATTGACTTCATGGCTGTCAACAAAATTATACCGATGAGGGTTAATTCTAGCATCCTAGATTTTAGCAATGCTAGCAGAAATTACCAATTAGCTGACAACACATATACCACAATAATATTTGATTTATACACATCCATGCATCGTATATAAGCTGCAGTACACATCTATGCATCACTCCAGAAACAAATAAGAAGCTCAAGCTTTAAAGTTGCATCAATTCAAACACAATAGCTCCATGAGGTTCACTTCCAAAATCACTAATCCACCCAAAAGACATCTGAAGTGTAGTACTGCCATAAGTTACCTAAATCCATCCAAAAGACATCTAAACGTCTGGTGCTACCATTATATACCTAAAGACCAGCATCACATACAGAAGTTGCGTAAGTCCATCTAAGGTTCATTATCATGACATTCATGTTAAGCAATTCAAAAGAATCGACAAGATATCACCAAAGTTCATGTGGACAATTAGTCACATCCATTGCAGTCGATGTCGTTGGCATCATGGCTGTTGCCACCATCAATGTCACCATTGCAGTTGTCACCATTATTGTCAGCATCACTGCCATCAACGACGTTGTCATCCGGTGGTGAGCCCACATGAGAGGAACCAGTCCTAGTCCCTTGCTGCAAGGTGAATAGTGTGCTAACTTTAGTTTAAAAAAACATAATGCAAAGTTTCATTGATCACATCCTATATAATATAGCTATCCGACAATATAATATCTAATAATCTTCTAATACAAAATGTCCACCCATGGATCAATAAACATAATCATTACTTAATTAAATAAAATAGGGCAATTACTCAGGAATAGTGAAGCTTCAAATAATCAACTTAGGAAGAGCTAACAATATAGCCACATACTCATGAATAGTTCACAGTAATAGCTCACAACATAGCCATAAATTCAAGATTGTTTTAGCCTCACAAACAACATGCAATAAATTTGAGAGACCATGTGGAGGTCACCTCATGGTTGTGATGAGTAATTGACTCTTGTTCTTGGAAGAGTGAGTTTGGTTTTTGAGGTTTGAGCTGCCTCTGCAAAGTTGTAAGCCTTGAGAATGGCTTTCTGTTGGGTAGGCTTGAGACCCTGTGGTAAAAAGGGGTTTTACGACTTGGTAGTCGTAGTCGAGCTTACATCTTTGTGTTCAGCAGAGTGTCAAGCTTTATCGAGTGGTTATAGATTGCCTACGACCTCGGTGTGTTGTCTCTGTGAGGTCGCAAGTTCCTTCGGGTGGTCGCCAGAATGTTTACGACCATGCTGTGACTATTGAGTGGTCGGCAGACCAGTTTTGCCATGGTCGGAAGTCACCAGGAGGGCGTACGACCACTTGTTGGAAGTCGAAGGCCATCTGGCAAGTTTACGACCACTTGTTGGAAGTCGAAGGCCACCAGAAAGTTTACGGCCACCGTTGAGTAGGTTCTGTGCAGTCGTAGCATCTAGGAGAGGTCGGAATCCTTTTATCGACTTTGTTGTTCCTGGTCGGAACCTGGTAAACTTGTTGATCGAGTGGTCGAAAGGCTTTACGACCACGTTGGTCATGGTCAAAAGCTGTGCACATGCTTATGACCACTTTGGGCGTGGGCGAAGGTCTCTCGAGAGGTTTACGACCACTCGGCCGTGGTCGAAGGGCACCGAAGGAAGTACGACCATTTTGCCGTGGTCGAAAGCCACCGAGCTGGTTACGACCACTTTGGCCGTGGTCGAAGCCACTCGACCACATTGGCCGTGGTTGGAGGTTGCCAAACAGCTTTACGACCACGTTAGCGAGAGGAAATCGGAGGTCAAGGCTTTGACCGTTGCAATCGATAGTCGGCGGACCTCGACTACGACCACGTGGGAAGTCGGTGGACTTTGACCACGTTGTGAGTCGATCAAACATGGTCGGATCGCACTCGGACGCAGGTCCGATGCGGTCGAACGTGATCGTAGCGCGTTTGGCTCAATCGGTTGCGGTCATATGTGGTCAGAATGGCTTGGGACTCGGTCAGTTGTGGTCTGAAAGGCTTCGACTGCAGTGAAACAAGTCGTACATGATCGGAAAGGGCTTCGACCATGGTGAAAAGCGATGAACGTGGTCGGAAGGTCGTTCAATCACGCGATAAGCGGTCGTAGCTTCTGTTAACCGGTCGTATGGTCTCTAGAAGCGGTCGCAAGACCTGGGAATCAGTCGTAACGACTTGGGATAAAGTCGTAGGCTTTGAGCAGGCTCGGGTGGGCTCAAGTGTATCTTTGTACAACAGAGTGCTCGGATGAGGTCGTAGACTTTGAGCGATAAAGTCGTATTTATCTGAGATGTGGTCGTAGGACTTAAGCAAGTCTTGATCTATGGTTTCGACCAGTCGTAAGTTGGTACGACTTGGTTGGGCAAGTTGGAGCTGAAACTTGCGATGGTCGTAGCTGAGCTGTGTGTGGTCGTGGGCCACTGAATGAGGTCGTAGGCTGCGGGAAGACTCTGATGGGCTCGAGTGCCTCTTATTGTGTCTAGACTTTGAGCGATAAAGTCGTAGCAATGTTGTGTGCGGTCGTAGGCTCGGTACGACTTGGTGATCTGCTTTACGACTCGGTAGTCGTAGCCGCTGTGTGGTAATCGTTGCAAGCTTGCGATGGTAGTAGCTTGTGTCTTGGCGGTCGTAGCAGCCTAGTGAGTGGTCATAGGCTGCTGGCACTTCATGTGTTGTGCATTGGAATGGTCGTAGGGGGTTTACAACTAGGTGTTGCACTGGAAAACTTGTTGGTTGTACCGATCGATGGTTTGATTGTTTTGTGCGGTGCTATGTGATGGTTTGCTTGTCTGTGATGGTTGCAGGACTTCAGAGCTATTTCATGGTGAGGCGTGGGAGGACCGGGACTAGGCACAGGAGGTGTTGAGGTCCAGACGGTCGGAGACGCCGAAGATGATCGAGGCTGGTGAAGTGGTTGCAAGCCGGGGAGACGAGGAACCGGAGCAGGAGCTGCCAGAGGTGGACACGACGGGCAATGGTGAGGTGAACCAGGACTAGGCTCAGGAAGGAGCTGAGGTCCAAACGGTTGGACGCCTAGTCTGTGGCGGTCGGATGCGGCAGATCTTGGAGACAAGTCTTGGTGAGGCCTGGAGTGGTCGGGATGAGACACAGTGGTGTCGGGGTCCGAACGACCGAGTGAGGCCGAAGAGGACTTGGTCTTGTGAGATGGTTGCAGACCTTGGAGACAAGTCTTGGTGAGGCTCGGAGTGGTCGGGACTAGACATGGGAGATGTTGAGGTCCGAACGAGTGGGTGAAGCCGAAGAAGACTTGGGACTCAAGGTGGTTGCGTCGCGCGGACCGGGACTAGGCTCGGAGGAGTCGGAGGTCCGATCGGTTGGAGGTAGGTTCGGTCGTGCGTGATCAGCAAGGAAACGGGAAGCTTCCGGGAAGGTGCGTGAGGGCAATTTGGAGAATTGACTCAGGCCTGCAAAGGGAAGCGGTTTCCTGTAAAAGCACTGAAATCCTGTCGGCTGTCAGCTGTAACGGGTAAAGCGAGTGGTAAAACCCGGTGTTAGGTGGGGTTTACGGGTTAGCCCCAGTATGGACTAATGGATGGATCCATTAGGGTTAGTCTCGGGTGTGAGGCTATAAAAGGGAGAGGGGAGGCACGAGTGTGAGTGAGTTGGCCGGCTGGGCCTTGGAGGCAGCCGCCTCTCCCTCCCATGGGAGTCTGTGTGAGTGTGTTCTTGGGATTGTGTGAGAGAGAGAGGATGAGTGGAGAATCCATGTATGAATAATCGAGAAAGAGAGAAAGAGAAGAGGTGTGAGCTCCTCTCTATGCTCTCCGGGCGTATCGGGATTCCTTGTACTCCTTGATGGTTGGAATGGAAACTCTGAGTTGTGGTCTCTGTCTTGTGTTTGAATGATTTGTTTGCGCTCTCTTTGTTCCTTCGTATATCTGTGTTCTTGGCTTTCTGAAATCGCAGTGACATGTGGGTTTTACTCCAAGCCATCTTGGCTATTCTAGTCCCACGAGCGGTTCTATTCATCAACTCGTACTACTTCTTGCTTTGAGTTGTGTTCTTGGTTTGAGTAGGCCTAGTTTTGATTTGCTCGAACAGGAATCTGTCTCAAGGCTATTTGGCCGATTCATTCCGAGAGCAAGAGTCGAATCGGAGAAGTGTTTGCGTCTCGCGATCGTGCGCCGAGTACATGCTCGCATTCGCTACAACCACGTTGAGACTTTTGTGCATGAGTCGACCGAATTCTCTGTTTCATTTTCGACCACGCCGCTTGTCCGATCTCAAAGAAAGAAGTTTTTCACCGCCTTGGTTTTCTCTGTCAAAGGACGTGAGCAAACGTTGTCTAAAGTCTCATACCCGATTGCTTTGTGAATTGCACGATATTTGGAAATCAAAGCAAGTGGTCATGAGCTCTGGCTTGTCTAGTTGGTCGTGCGCGCCTTCTCTGTTTTCGGTCATTCATGCGCGCCTCTTTTGTCGGTCAGATCTCGGGTTTTCAGTGGATCGTCTGTCTTACCGAGTGACTCGATCGACCACGAGTTGGCGTTCGATCTCTCTGAAACAGATGGTCTATCTCTTTGTCAGAGTGATCACGATAGATCCTTTCGACTGCCTTGTTTTGTCCTCGGCGGCGGCGCTTCTAGTTCGGTGTCGATCGATCTTCTGTTCTCCAGTGAACATTCGATCTTCCTCTTCATAGCTTTGTAGCTATTGGAGAAGAAGATTGTGTGAATACTTGGAGAGATTTTAAGGCACCATTCACCCCCCCTCTGTTGCCTTTTCGGTCCTACAATTGGTATCAGAGCAAGGTTGGCTCTGGTTTTGATCTTAACCGATCTTGAGCCTGGCAACTAGTAGGGAATCTTATGATATTTTCTTTTGCATCTTGTTGGGGTGTTTTGCCAATGATGTCCTTTGCGACAAGAGGCTTGATTTCAGCTAGAGGGTGATTTTATTTGCAGGGAACCACAAGTGTGAATATTGTGGTACATTCTTTATCCGTTGTTGTTCAAGTGCCAGAGAGGAGAAAGTACCGGAGGACGAAACCAGATTTGTAGGTGCTGGGGCGTGGTCGTAAAATTATGACCACGGTCTCAGTGGCCCCACCTGTGATTACATTTCGTTGACCAGGTGCTTTCCTTCGGTGTCTGGCTCTCGGTAGAACAACAGGCCTCGGTATATCCTATTCTACAACCTTGGCGCACTCGACTACGACTTCTGAACTGAGAACAAGAGCACATCTCTATCACTTGCATTTTCATCTCTAGCTTTTATTGTCTTTTTCTGAGATGATGAAAATTCTTTGAGGAGAGGAGTGCAATGATACGGCACTTGCATCTTGAGACTTTGTCACCTCTTTCATTTAAGAGGTGGACCCTTCCTTGAGCATAGTTCTTTTGTTGTCAGCACTTGTGCCTTTTGCTTAGTTGGCTAGTGCTTTTCTTGTTGGCTCTTCTCGGCTAGTCCAAGGGATTTCTCTTTTTTTTTAGCAAGGATGGTGCTTTGTCCTTTTGACCATGTTTCATGGAGGACACTTACATCAATGCTCATTTTGAGAGAAGGATGGACATTTTCAGCATCGTAGACTTGTTTCTTTTGTTGTTGCTCTTTGTCTGCGTGCTGACCTGAGGAAGGACTTCCACCGCTTCTTAATTGGTAGACCTTGTTCACCCAAACGAGGTGCGCACCTACAGTGAGAAGGTGTGAGTCTCCTTTGATGCTTTGGTTGGTTCTTCTCTTGGTTGTTCATGTGCCAGATCAAAAGAACACACGGATGATAATGCTAAGAGGGACGAACAACAACTCATCATGAGCAAGGTAAAATGTCAATATGACCTTGGCCTTGTCCAAGATGAATATACTTGCTCTTAGGGATAATATGAGTGCCTAGATGGTAAACGCTAGATCGTTCTTGCTAGGTTGAAATCTCATTTAGCATGTATAGGTTGTGAGTCTTCCACTACAGATGGCGATAATTTAATTTCCTTCTTGCATGTTAAAATCTAAAATGAGAAATTAAAATTTTGACTCACCACACTTGTGTAGAGGAGCTTGTTTCGCTAGAATCGGTTTAGTAAAGCCAAGTTCCTCTCAGTGTCGTCGTTGTAGTCGTAATGTCTTACGATCACGGCTTCGGCTTCTCGGATGTAGTCGTAGCTTCATACGACCACGTCTTCGGCGGACACTCTTACCGTCATCATGGTCGTAAGTCCATACGACTTCGTCTGCGCTTCTTAGCACGTTGCGCACGGTCGCCATGGTCGAAATCGCATTTTGATCACGCCGCAATCCCCAATTGTGGTGAAAGGCTTTACGACCACGTCTCTCGGTGTAGTCATTCAAGACTATGCCTCTTGTGCTACGCCACGCCATGTCTTCTCGGCCGTAGTCGTAGCACGTAACGATCACTCATTTCTGCTGAGTGGTCGTGTGTCAAAGTCTTGGGTTCTCAAGTAATTGCTTGCTAACTCTTCGAGACCCAAGACTTGGGCACTCTGTTCTTGTCATTTGTAGGTCTCTAGACGCTTGTTGGAAAACATGGAATTGATTGGAGTTTTAGTCTTCTGCCTCATCATATGACTAGAACATTTATTGGCTCTCCATTTCATGGCCTCCAAGAGACATATGCTCTCACGTTGGTGTCTTCACCTACTTTGTGAGCTATTCTTTACCTTCATGTCTCTATATACATGTGTTAGTCTTAATTGGCATGTTGTGTTTGTTCAGTGCTCACTTATACCATACTGGCAATGTTCTTTCTTCAATACTTTCATGTCATGCCTTTATGTGTATGTTGCTTAAGTATCCATATATCTTGTCATATTTGTTAGATGCTTAAGCTTTGACCTGACTTCATGAGCGAAGTAGAATGTGTATATTAGAAGTCAAGTATCATCATGACCTTGTGCTCTGTAGTATCTATCATGGTTCACATCTTGCTCCTTATGTTCATTCATCATTATTTATACATGTTAGCATACATTTCATGATTCTGATTTGTCATGTTGTATGTCTACATGATGTATGCACATGTATGGACAGTATGAGCTTGAGTATATCTTGGATAGATTTTCTATGTCATGATGTTTTGTTTATTCATGCCTTCTTATCTTTTCGGTATACATGCTTATATCCATGCTAGCATATGCTTCTGTGATCTTTCCTTGTCACCTGCTATGTGCATGGTTGTGACTCATTGAGATACATGTTTACCTTGATCTTACTCCTTCCGGTTTTTAGCATGACATAAACTGTACAACATCTTGGTAGCATTAGTCCAGTGCTTATGCGTAGATATCATGAGAACTTGGATAGGTCACAAGCTTCTTCTTGTATTGGGTGGCACTAGACTTTGTGTTCTAGGTGCTTTTGATGAGGGCTAGATAGAGCTTGTGGGGGAGTGTGTTCTCATGCATTAAAATTTGTAATGCTACTGTTGTTGTCTCTCGTCTCGATCTGGTTCCATGTTGCATATCACTTACCCCAAGACTAGGACACGATCGTCTCGTGTTTAAACTGTAGGTTGCAAATGTGAGAGGGAGACTGGTACAGCATTTACGACCGCTCCTTGGTCTTTACGACTATGTCACAGCAACTATGATCATGGTCTGGACTATCGGTCAAACTCGTACACGACCACCGCCAAGACGCGACGACCACGGGACTATGACCATGAGCCGAGCCCATACACGACCACGATCCGGACTCGACTTCGGCCATGACTTGGACTCGACTACGACCTCGCCTCAGACCCGATTTCGATCGCGACTTGGACTCGACTACGACCGATCCTCAGACGCGACCACTACCACGGACCAGACCAGAACGCGACTTCGATCACTCCACCACGGTCTGGACTCGGATACAACCACGACTCCGAACTCGACTACGATCATGACCAAGCTGGTTCACGACTGCGACTGTGACCCGAAACCATCTTCGGCCACAGCAAAATCTACCGAGCGATTGCGATAGAGGTTTGTTCTCCCTTGTGATCTTTCAGTGTTTTGCTTCCCTCCACTTGGCTTTGCTTTGTTTATCTGTTCTAGTGGGAGGAAGGGTCCGATTGGTTAGACAGGAACCGACTCTAGGTGATATTGTCTCGATCACACTTCTCGTCCAAATGGTTCTCTAGGATTATTTACTACCTAGTTTGGGCTTTGGTTCTCTAGGATTCTCTTCTACCTAGATTGAACCTTTTCTTGGCCACTAGAGTCTTGTGCATTGACATAGTGTGCTTTTGCCCCGTGGTATGAGGTTACAGACTAGAGACCATGTGGATAGGGTGTGTTTGGGAATCACCTCCTTGAGTTAGAACCCTCTTTTTCTGGTTTTTGCGTCAAATTTCTTGGTTCTTCTCGAGTTGCCTTCTCTAGGGGGAGTTGGAATCTTTCTATCTGTTCGGGCTAGCTTTCAGGGGGAGTTCATCTCATGTGCATTCTTTTGTCTCATAATGCATAAAATTCACTTGAATGCATGTACAGTCTTTGGAGCCTTGTCTATTATCTTTATGTGACATGATATCATGCTTTATATCTTGCCATGTCTTGTGATAGCTTGATTTATCATGCCCTTCTATGTGCTGCTTAGCTCTTGCCATACTAGCTTAATTAAATGTGAACAACTTAAAGTAAAACATGTCTTGTTCAAATCTTGTGACTAGTCTGGCTTTAGTGATCCTCTCTTGATTCAGGCCATGTCGAATAGGCTAAGTTGAGTCTTGAATCTGTTTTTGAGGTTTAGATTGAGCTAAGTTAGTTCATTAGTGATGCATGAGTTAAGTGTTAACTCTTTGTTCATGAACTAACTCAAGTAAATGCAAAAAGATCTCTTTTGTGCGAAAAAACTGATCTCACCAATTCTTTCTCATGAGACAGCTTGCCATTGCACTAGGCATGAACTCAGGGGGAGTTTTGGATGACCTAGACTATCTTCTTAAGCTTATCGCTTGGAGTAGTCGCATAAGGCTTGAGGTCTAGCACATGATAACATAAAAATCTGGTTGGCAACTACCATGAATTTCAAAAGAAAATATGTCATTTGTGCTCAATTTTGCTTAAGCTACAACAAGAACCAAGTACTTGAACCAATGTCTCATTTTTGAACTTATAGCACTCTAAATTGACTCAACCATAGCTTCTTGGTTCCACTTAGAATATTGACATGGCTTGACTCACGTTTGGATACCTTCTTCTAGACTATAATCTTGAGTAACTTGACATGCTAATTAAACATTTAATTTAAAGATCATGACTTATTTGGCTTGAGCTTGGCAATACATGGTTTGTTATGATCTAGATAGCATTGTCACCTTTTATGGCTTGGTATAATTTTCGTTGAAGTCACTTTAGATAATCTTCATGGCTCCTCGGCTCCCATTGCCTTCATCAAATCAACTGTCGGCACTCCATTTCATTCATGCTCTATTTTTGTTCCTGCATCTTGATGATTCTATTGCCAAAAGGGGAGAAGGATAGAGAAAAGGCATTAAGGAGTGCAAAAGGCATTAAAATGGGAGAATGCATTAAGGGATAGGAGAAGGATAGAAAAAGGCACTAAGGGGAGAATGCTTGTTCATCTTGTTATGACAATGGCCATGTGAGCAACACTTTTGGACCATGAGCAAGATTGGACTTTTGTGTGATTTGGAGCTTTTGTAGAAAATTTGACCTTTCTCTGTCTGCTCCATTTCACTCTGTGTCAACATGGTCATAAGTTCCTTCTTCACCTCTTTTAGACCATGTGTGGCTTTTGCATCTCCTTCCTTTTCTCTTCAAAACCAAACTCTTCTTCATGCTTTTTCTGTGT
This sequence comes from Dendrocalamus sinicus, assembly GCA_036346575.1. Lineage (NCBI taxonomy): Eukaryota > Viridiplantae > Streptophyta > Magnoliopsida > Poales > Poaceae > Dendrocalamus > Dendrocalamus sinicus. The sequence goes on along the minus strand of CM070667.1, from coordinate 16,894,871 downwards.
TTGTCAATATACTCATCAAGGGGGAGATTGAGAGACCATGTGGAGGTCACCTCATGGTTGTGATGAGTAATTGACTCTTGTTCTTGGAAGAGTGAGTTTGGTTTTTGAGGTTTGAGCTGCCTCTGCAAAGTCGTAAGCCTTGAGAATGGCAATCTGTTGGGTAGGCTTGAGACCCTGTGGTAAAAAGGGGTTTTACGACTTGGTAGTCGTAGTCGAGCTTACATCTTTGTGTTCAGCAGAGTGTCAAGCTTTATCGAGTGGTTATAGATTGCCTACGACCTCGGTGTGTTGTCTCGTGAGGTCGCAAGTTCCTTCGGTGGTCGCGAATGTTTACGACCATGCTTGTGACTATTGAGTGGTCGGCACCGGTTTGCCATGGTCGGAAGTCACCAGGAGGGCGTACGACCACTTGTTGGAAGTCGAAGGCCATCCGCAAGTTTACGACCACTTGTTGGAAGTCGAAGGCCACCGAGAAAGTTTACGCCACCGTTGAGTAGGTTCTGTGCGATCGTAGCATCTAGGAGAGGTCGGAATCCTTTATCGACTTTGTTGTTCTGGTCGGAACACGTAAACTTGTTGATCGAGTGGTCGAAGGCTTTACGACCACGTTGGTCATGGTCAAAAGTCAGTGCACCGCTTATGACCACTTTGGGCGTGGGCGAAGGTCTCGAGAGGTTTACGACCACTCGCCGTGGTCGAAGGGCACGGAAGGAAGTACGACCATTTTGCCGTGGTCGAAAGCCACCGAGCTGGTTACGACCACTTTGGCCGTGGTCGAAAGCCACTACGACCACATTGGCGTGGTTGGAGGTTGCCAAACAGCTTTACGACCACGTTAGCGCGAGGAAATTGGAGGTCAAGGCTTTGACCGTTGCAATCGATAGTCGGCGGACCTCGACTACGACCACGTGGGAAGTCGGTGGACTTTGACCACGTTGTGAGTCGATCAAACATGGTCGGATCGCACTCGGACGAGGTCTGATGCGGTCGAACGTGATCGTAGCGCGTTTGGCTCAATCGGTTGCGGTCATATGTGGTCGAATGGCTTGGGACTCGGTCGGTTGTGATGCGAAGGCTTCGATTGCGATGAAACAAGTCGTACATGATCGGAAAGGGCTTCACCATGGTGGCGATGAACGTGGTCGGAAGGTCGTTCAATCACGCGATAAGCGGTCGTAGCTTCTGTTAACCGGTCGTATGGTCTCTAGAAGCGGTCGCAAGACTTGGGAATCAGTCGTAACGACTTGGGATAAAGTCGTAGGCTTTGAGCAGGCTCGGGTGGGCTCAAGTGTATCTTTGTACAACAGAGTGCTCGGATGAGGTCGTAGACTTTGAGCGATAAAGTCGTATTTATCTGAGATGTGGTCGTAGGACTTAAGCAAGTCTTGATCTATGGTTTCGACCAGTCGTAAGTTGGTACGACTTGGTTGGGCAAGTTGGAGCTGAAACTTGCGATGGTCGTAGCTGAGCTGTGTGTGGTCGTGGGCACCGAATGAGGTCGTGGGCGCGGGAAGACTCGATGGGCTCGAGTGCCTCTTATTGTGTCTAGACTTTGAGCGATAAAGTCGTAGCAATGTTGTGTGCGATCGTAGGCTCGATGCGACTTGGTGATCTCGCTTTACGACTCGGTGAGTCGTAGCCGTGTGGTAATCGTTGCAAGCTTGCGATGGTAGTAGCTTGTGTCTTGGCGGTCGTAGCAGCCTAGTGAGTGGTCATAGGTCGGCACTTCATGTGTTGTGCATTGGAATGGTCGTAGGGGTTTACAACTAGGTGTTGCATCGAAAACTTGTTGGTTGTACCGATCGATGGTTTGATTGTTTTGTGCGGTGCTATGTGATGGTTTGCTTGTCTCGTGATGGTTGCGGGACTTGAGCTATTTCATGGTGAGGCGTGGGAGGACCGGGACTAGGCACGGGAGGTGTTGAGGTCCGGACGGTCGGAGACGCCAAGATGATCGAGGCCGTGAAGTGGTTGCAAGCCGGGAGACGAGGAACCGGAGCAGAGCCGCCGAGAGGTGGACACGACGGGCAATGGTGAGGTGAACCAGACTAGGCTCGGGAAGGAGCCGAGGTCCAAACGGTCGGACGCCTAGTCCGTGGCGGTCGGATGCGGCGAGATCTTGGAGACAAGTCTTGGTGAGGCACAGGAGTGGTCGGGATGAGACACGGGTGGTGTCGGGTCCGAACGACCGAGTGAGGCCGAAGAGGACTTGGTCTTGTGAGATGGTTGCAGGACCTTGGAGACAAGTCTTGGTGAGGCTCGGAGTGGTCGGGACTAGACATGGGAGATGTTGAGGTCCAGAACGACTGGGTGAAGCCGAAGAAGACTTGGGACTCAAGGTGGTTGCGTGCGCGGACCGGGACTAGGCTCTGGAGGAGTCGGAGGTCCGATCGGTTGGAGGTAGGTTCGGTCGTGCGTGATCAGCAAGGAAACGGGAAGCTTCCGGGAAGGTGCGTGAGGGCAATTTGGAGAATTGACTCAGGCCTGCAAAGGGAAGCGGTTTCCTGTAAAAGCACTGAAATCTGTCGGTACACCAGTTACGGTAAAGCGAGTGGTAAAACCCGGTGTTAGGTGGGGTTTACTGTTAGCTCAGTATGGACTAATGGATGGATCCATTAGGGTTAGTCTCGGTGTGAGGCTATAAAAGGGAGAGGGAGGCACGAGTGTGAGTGAGTTGGCGGTTTGGGCCTTGGAGGCAGCCTCTCCCTCCCATGGGAGTCTGTGTGAGTGTGTTCTTGGGATTGTGTGAGAGAGAGGATGAGTGGAGAATCCATGTATGAATAATCGAGAAAGAGAGAAAGAGAAGAGGTGTGAGCTCCTCTCTATGCTCTCCGGGCGTATCGGGATTCCTTGTACTCCTTGATGGTTGGAATGGAAACTCTGAGTTGTGGTCTCTGTCTTGTGTTTGAATGATTTGTTTGCGCTCTCTTTGTTCCTTCGTATATCTGTGTTCTTGGCTTTCTGAAATCGCAGTGACATGTGGGTTTTACTCCAAGCCATCTTGGCTATTCTAGTCCCACGAGCGGTTCTATTCATCAACTCGGTACTTCTTGCTTTGAGTTGTGTTCTTGGTTTGAGTAGGCCTAGTTTTGATTTGCTCGAGCAGGAATCTGTCTCAAGGCTATTTGGCGATTCATTCCGAGAGCAAGAGTCGAATCGGAGAAGTGTTTGCGTCTCGCGATCGTGCGCCGAGTACATGCTCTGCATTCGCTACAACCACGTTGAGACTTTTGTGCATGAGTCGACCGAATTCTCTGCTTGATTTCGACCACGCCGTTTGTCCAGATCTCAAAAAGAAGTTTTTCACCGCCTTGGTTTTTCTCTCACAAAGGATGTGAGCAAGCGTTGTCTAAAGTCTCATACCCGATTGCTTTGTGAATTGCACGATATTTGGAAATCAAAGCAAGTGGTCATGAGCTCGCTTGTCTAGTTGGTCGTGCGCGCCTTCTCTGCTTTCGGTCATTCATGTGCGCCTCTTTTGTCGGTCGGATCTCGGGTTTTGATGGATCGTCTGTCTTACCGAGTGACTCGATCGACCACGAGTTGGCGTTCGATCTCTCTGAAACAGATGGTCTATCTCTTTGTCAGAGTGATCACGATAGATCCTTTCGACTGCCTTGTTTTGTCCTCGCCGTGGCGATTCTAGTTCGGTGTCGATCGATCTTACGTTCTCCGTTGAACATTCGATCTTCCTCTTCATAGCTTTGTAGCTATTGGAGAAGAAGATTGTGTGAATACTTGGAGAGATTTTAAGGCACCATTCACCCCCCCCCCCTCTGTTGCCTTTTCGGTCCTACAAAATTCAATGGTATTTTGACAAGGTACTGAACAATAACATTATGAGTTTTAAGAATTATAGGCACAATTAAAACCATCAGAAGTGATGACAGAAGAGCTTATCATAAAATGGTTGCATGTATAGGCAAAAATTCTAGACAAATCCATTATCACAAGAATTGGAATCGATTACATGGTTACAAATTTAAGACGGTGAAGCTTTGTCTAGACATTTTTCATTAACAGGCATGGGTCAACTAGTAGAAAATTTCTTTGCCACCTTACCATCAATATATAACTAAATGGGATTGTAGGACCGAAATGGCAACAGAGGGGGGTGAATGGTGCCTTCTAAAAACTCCCCAAGTACTCACACGACAAATCGGGCGAAAGAACTAGCTTCTTCGATCGAACACACGTGGTCGTAAGCCAACAGATGGTCGAACACCACGTGGTCGAACACTTGCCTGAGCCGACAAAAGAAATCAAGCAGTGATAACTGAGAGGATGAACCAAGAACAGAAGGACTCGAGGCGCACAATCATCCGGTAAAGTGAACTTCTCTAATTCGACTCCTGCTCTCGGGAATGAACTGGCCAAGTGGCCTTGAGACAGATTCCCGCCTCGAGCTAATCAAAGCACACAAAGACGAAAGCAGACTCACGAAGAAGAGAGGAGAGAAAAGGATAGCAAGAAGTCCAAGTTCTCAAAACAGATCGCAAACAAGTCAATCACAACATCTCAAGACGACAGAAAACAAATAGAGGAAGAGAGATGAATGATTGATAATGGAGGTTTCTACAGCCACTCCAACTGGGAGATACATGAGCACACTTGCTCCATCCCGAGAACCCACATACTCACAAATAACAAAGGAAGAACAGAGCAACTCGGGGATCAGGATCTCACTAGTACCCGAGCTCTACCCTCTCTATTTATAGCCACACACTCACACACCAAAGAGGGGGAACCCGCAAACCCTCACCTAACACCGGGTTTTCAACTCACTTTACCCACTAGCGAGAACGAGCTCCAGTGCTTTACCCGTTACACCCAACGGCTCCACTGCTTTGCCCGTTAGCGCCAACAACTCCTGTGCATTGGCAGAGACACAGCTTCCCTTTGCAGCTTTCCGCATTTCTCCAAATGCCACTCCACTGCCTTCCCGGAAGCTTCCTCCTGCCTTGTCGTCCAAGCTTGCAACCACCTCGCAAGACTAGGTCTCCTTCGGCTTCCCCTGGTCGTTCTGGACCTCGACATCCCCCATGTCTAGTCCCGACCACTCCAAGCCTCATCAAGACTTGTCTCCAAGGTCCTGCAAACATTACAGACAAGCAAACCATTACATAGCACCGCACAACACAATGTGTACAGACATCTGCATAAAAGGAACTCAAAACATGCTTCACAAGGTCGTACATTCACTACGATCGGTCAAAAATACTTAAACATTAATTCTCAAGACCTACGATCGTTACCATAGACCATACGACCACCCCAGTGGTCCTTACGACCGCCTTAAAGCTAGCTACGACCATCACAAGTTTCAGTTCCAACTTACCCGACCAAGTTGTACCAACTTATGACTGGTCGAAACCATAGATCAAGACTTTCTTAAGTCCTACGACCACATCTCAAGATGATACGACTATCTCAGAAGTCCATACGACCGGTTCCCAGAGACTACGACCAAAACCAGAGATTCCATCGTGGTCGAACCACTTTCCGACCACGTTCATCGCTTTCCACCGTGGTCGAAACCCTTCTCGATCACGTACGACTTGGTTCACTGTGGTCGAAGCCCTTCCAACAACGTTTGAACACTTCCGACCGCAGTCGCCCACTTGCGACCACGCTCCAAGCTCGTCTGACCGCATCCGACCGAGCTACGACCATGTTCGCCCATAACGTGGTCGAAACCCGCTTTCGTTCTTAGGAAGAGAAATCTGCGACAACGTGGTCGTATGACTGCTTTCGACCACCGACTACGCCTTACGATCGCGTTCTCCGTCAGTGTGGTCGTAACTGCCTTCGACCACGACCAAACGTGGTCGTACTAGGCTTCGACCACGGCCAACGTGGTCGAATAGATTTTCGACCACGGCAAAACCAGTCGTAGACTTCCCTGGTGACCTACGACCAAGGTCAGAGTGGTCGTAAACGCCATGTGGTCGTACAGCCTTCCGACCACGGCCAGAAAGAGTAAAACATTGTTTTCCGGCTTTCGACTGCTGATAGAGTGGTCGTAAACAACCCGGCTGGCTCCCGATTGACGACAATAAGTTCATAACCTGCCCGACAGGCTTCCGACCACAACCAATGTGGTCGTAAGAGCCTACGACCACAGTCAGAAGCTACGACTTTGCACAGAAGGCGATTCCGATCACTTCTAAGGCTATGACTTGGCAGGAAGTGCCCAACCCAAACTCAAACTTTCTAAAACAAGAGTCAATTACTCATCACAAACATGTGGTCACCTCCACATAGACTCTCAATCTCCCCCTTGATGAGTATATTGACAAACCCAGAAAAAACATGAAGATGAGTTTGAGTTTTAAGAAACCAACATGGTCCAAAGAAAGAGAATGGAGCTAATGACCATGTCGACAGAAGGAACACTAGAGCAACAACTGAAAGAGCAAATTGTTCTCCAAAGCTCTAAAAAGATCCCGACTAGCTTTTTCTACCACTATTCTCCCCCTTTTGGCAATAAACACATCAAGGAGAGAATATGACATGTCAGAGAATGAATATGGCTGAAGCTTGTTTATTTAACCATTTAGAGCCATGAGAATTATCCATATTGACCATAATGGAATACACCAAGCCATAACTCAATAAAACACTATCTAGATCATGACAGCATATGTATAAGCCAGCTAGAGCACATAGATGACAATCTGAAATGTAATGCATTTTGTGAGCAAGTCACGTCATCAATGAGTAAAGTCTAGCTAGAGACATCCAAGGATGATGCATGCCATGTCAATAAGCTAAGCGGAACAAAGAAGCTAACATTGAGTCCAAATAGAGTGCTATAAGCTCAAGATTGAAACATTGGTTAAAGTACGTGGTTCTGATTGTAGATTAAGCAAATTGAGCACATTAAACATTGTCTTTTGAAAGCATATGGTTGTTTTCAACCCAATTTTTTGTTTATGTGCTAGATCTCAAGCCTTATGCGACTACTCCAAGCAATAAGCTTAAGAAGATAGTCTGGGTCATCCAAAACTCCCCCTGAGTTCATGCCAAGTGCAATGGCAAGCCGTCTCATAGGAAAGAATTGGTGAGATCAGTTTTTCGCACAAAAGATATCCCCTTTTTTGCTTTTCAACACATTGTACTAACTCATGTATCATCGAGACTAAAACATCTCAAACTAAGGCTCCATATAGATTCAACGCTCTACTCAGCCTATGTGACATGGCATGAATCATAAAAGGATAGCTCAAGAAAGACTAAACTCAAATGCGAGCATGATAAGTTTAATTTAAATTGATCAATTTTACTTAACTTATCATGGCAAACGCTAGTCTACACATATGAAGTCATGATAAATTTAGCAAGCTAAGCACAAGTCATGGCAAGGTGTAAAGCACTGAAGCATGTCATAATAGGATAATAATCAAGGCTCAATGCAGATTGATTATAATACTAGAATGCTGAGAATGCGTGAAAGACCAGTTCCCCCTCAACATTAGATGCAACTTTTAGTTCAAGTTGAGTTAAGTCAAAATTAAGCTCCAGAAGCTCCCAAATGAACTCCCCTTGAACCAAAGCATTAAGTCGAGAAGCTGGCAAATAAAACTAAAACAGGCAGTCCTTAAAACATAGATAAGATATAGAGACAACTGAGGTTCAGACTAACTCTCATCTACCCCATATGACTCCAGGACTAACAGCTGACCGGAAAAACACACACTAGAGAGCAATCACGCACTGTCTACCCGAGGTGGCCCAACCTCGCTAGAACCTATAAGAAGTGAGTGAGCTCAATCTAGTGAGATAAGAAGCAGCTAATAAGAAGCATCCTGGAAGCACAAGATAAGAGTAGGAAGTCTAAGCAACTAGGCAAGAGAAGCACTCTAACCTATGCTAGAAGGACTAAACCCAGTGCACCCAAATGCAATGCAACAGAAATGAGACGAAGCATAATTAATATAATAAAGCGAAGAAAGCCCAAGCTCCCCTCACTACAATCGTAAGGACAAACCACCCCAAGCTCTCCCAGAGCTGAAAACCTCGAACCGTCCAACGGCTTGGTGAAAATATCAGCCAACCGGTGGTCACTCTCCAAAATCGAGCACTATGTCACCCTTCTCTACAAGGTCTCTAAGGAAGTGGAAGCGAATATCAATGTGCTTGGTCCGGAGTGCTTTGCTGGGTTCTTAGCAATGTTAATCGCCAAGTGTTATCACAAAAGAGTGGAACATCGCCGATAGCTAACCCAAAGTCCCGCAGGTCGAAACCATCAAAGTACTGATGCAGCGGTGGCCGCAGCCACGCACTCGACCTCTGCGGTGGATCAGCAACACCGATCGCTCAAGACCAGAAACGAGAAGTGCCAATGAATCGGCAGTGCGGAAGTGCTCTTCCTATCTATCCTCAACAAGAAAGTCTCATGATCTCAAAAGGCTCTCAAGGAAAGACAGATGAGGAAGAGTACCGTATACCATAGTCAATGGTAGCTCGAAGGTACCGAAGATGCGCTTCACGCTTTGGCGGTGAGATACGCGAGAGAAGCTCAAAACGAGCACACGGACACGGAGAAGTGTATGTCGGTCTCGAGGCGATGAGGTAAAGAAGGAGCCGATCATACTTCGAACTCTTTCGATCAATCGCTCGCCATCCTCATCACAGGTCAAGATAGGTCAGAGAAGCCATGGGAGTCGACACAGCTTACCATCGCTCATATCGGTTGTCTCAGAGGTCACGAGTGTACTTTCCTTGATGAAGAAATGTACCCTCCGAGATCGCTTGATTTGGAAGCCAAGGAAGAAGGTCAACTCCCCATCATACTCATCTCAAACTCGGTGCTCATGACATCCAAGAACTGTGAAACCGAGTATGGGAAGAGCCGCCAAAGATGATGTCATCGACATAGATCCGACGAGCAGAAGGTCATTGCCATGACGGCGGATGAACAAGGTCTTGTCTACTTTACCCATCTCAAACCCATGACTCAACAAGTAGGACTTAAGCCTCTCATACCATGCTCGGGGGCTGCTTAAGTCCATACAACGCTTCAAAGCTTGAAGACATGGTGTGGGTATTTGGGGTTCTCAAACACGGAGGTCAGTCGACGTAAACTTCTTCCTCGATGACTCCATTAAGAAAGGCACTCTTGACGTCCATCTGGTAGAGCTTGAAACCCTTAGAAGCTGCAAAGGCAAGCGTGATTCTAATGGCCTCAAGTCGAGCTCACAGGCAAAGGTTTCCTCGAAATCTAGACCTCAACACAGGAGAACCCCGAGCTACCAGTCCTAGCCTTGTTCGAATAACCACTCCATCCTCGCTCGCTTGTTCTTGAACACCCACTTAGTCCCAATAATATTGTGACCTCGCGGGGGCTCGACAAGCGACCAGACCTTGTTCCTCTCGAAATTTTCTAGCTCCTCATGCATGGCATTGACCCAAGACTCGTCGGAAAGAGCATGAGAAACATCCTTGGGCTCAAAGGAGGCAATGAAAACAGAATGGAGACAGAATTGAGATAAGCCAAATTTTGAGCGGGTAACACGCTCGAACAGGTCTCCAATCATCTGCTCAGAAGGATGCCTTTTCTAGATATGTCGGGGAGGTCCAGGATGAGATGAAGAAGTGGCCTCTACCTCGTGAGCTGACGAGGTAGGAACAGAGCCACTATCTCCAGAGGAAGCAGAAGGCAAGGGCTGATCACCTTGAGGTACCGTGGAAGAAGGCATCTCAAGGGGAGGATGAGGAGCTGGATCGGGTAGACAGCCCTCATCTCCATCGTCCTCGTCATCCACGAAGATGGTCTCGGACTGCTCTAAAGAACCTGAGATATCAGGCCTAGTCCCCGGACTGGGCTCATCAAAGGTCACCTCACAGGTCTCTACCAATTTGCTAGACTCAGATTCTGACTCTATAAGCCCGCGAAGAAAGCGAGTAACCTAGAAAGATACCATCACAAGATCGTGACTCGAACTTGTCTAGGTTCCCGGACTTCAAAATAAAGCATTTGCAACCAAACACACGAAAATGAGAGACGCTGGGCTTTCGCCCATATCTCAACTCATAAGAAGTGCGGTGCAAGTGTGCCCGAAGAAAAACTCGATTCGAAACATGGCACGCGGTCGCAATGGCTTCAGCCCAAAACTTCCTCGGTGTAGAGTACTCATCAAGCATCGTCCTGGCCATCTCGACCAAGGTACGGTTCTTTCTCTCCACAACGCCATTTTGCTGTGGGACGTGCGGAGAGGAGAACTGATGCTCTACACCTGAATCACCACAGAAACTCTCGAAGTAGGAATTCTTGAACTCCGTGCCATTGTCACTGCGGATCGCTCGTAAGGCACCGGGAGCTCAGCAGAAGCCTCTTGAAAAGACCTCGAAATGTGAAAATGTCTCATCCTTCGAGGCTAAGAAAACACCCAAGAATACCTCGAGAAGTCATCGACCACGACAAGAACATACCACTTCCTCCTCACGATCGCACTCGAGTGGTCCAACGGTGTCCATATGGAGCAAATGTCCCGTGCATCGGTCATAGTAACTGTGACCGGAGGGTGAGAAGCGGCAACCATCTTACCGTGCCGGCATGGAGCGCAAACAAGATCTTTGACCATCTTGAGTTTCGGCAGACCACGAATGAGATCGTGGCCGCTAACTCGGGTCAAGTGGTCAAAGCCTATATGACCAAGTCTCCTATGCCAAAAGGAAAGGTCGCGGGACTCAGAAGCAACCAAACACCGGAGAGGATCACCGAAAGACTCGTAAAAATCAGCACGAAAGATCCTCCCAAAGCGAAATCCATAAACCAGACTACCCGAAGAATCAAGAATTTTGCAATTATTTTTTATGAAGCTCACCTCAAAGCCGTCATCGGTAAGCTGAGAAACGGAAAGCAAATTGTACTGTAGCTTACTAACCAAAGCAACATCCTTAAGAATAAAAGAAGCATTAATGCGCACGCACCTTTAGCGATGACGCGCCTGCACGGCGTCTCGAAGGTGATCGTCTCATCACCGGAGCGCGGGCTAGGGAGGAGAACCAACGGAGTCTCGGTCATATGACGAGAACAACCGAGTCTACAAGCCAAACCTTCTCCTTCCCTACCGCGAACTGAGTCAACAGAGAGTAAAGTCTCGATCTTGGGGTAAATCAAGAGTGATTTTGGCACCCAATATTGAACAACACGTCGAGCGGATGAAGTAGTCAAACACGATGACCTCTATCTACCCTACGCTCTCGAGACTCAAAGAAGCGAAAGATCCGCGGCGGACTGAAGCCGCATTGCGGGTCCGATCGCTACGGAAAGCGAGTCGAGCACCGGCAACCACCGATCACGCCAGCGGGTAGTCTGTCTCGGCGGGGAAACGAGATCTACCTCGGGGCGGCGGAGGTCGCGACTAGAAACAGCATGAGGACGAAAAACAGAAGACTCGGAAAAACCAAGTCCTCGATGCTGCCCAAACCCATCAGCTGACACAACCCTAGACCTCGTGTTGGTCTTAGGTGCACTCAAGGTCCGGGCTGACCACGAATACGCCTAAGAGCTGCAACACGGTCTCTTTGCGCGATCTGGCGCGCTGAAGCATCGGTCGACCAAATGTCCATCCTTCGGCGGAAGGTGCGGTGGTACCTCACCTTGAAGAGGTGGAAGTAGCGCGAGCCGGCCGAGGAGCCGAAGTAGCAGGTGAACTCACCTTACTGTCAGAGATCCCTTGGACAAAGCCCGCTGATTTGAATTTGACCTCATCAGATCTGGGCTCGACCTCGATCGCACCACCTACTATGGGTCTGAGTATAGCAGGGGGATGCTTCCTAATGTCCTCATAGAAATCATATCCTAGACCCTGATTGAACTTGCAATTCTTGGACTGGTCTAGAATAAGATTCAGCTTCTTCTTGCCGCCTACAAATCTCTCGAGAGTGTTCATAAGATACTGACACTCCCGGAAGAGCGAGGCACACGAAGAGCAGGGGGAAGAAGGAGTAGCAGAAGGTAAGAGAGCAGATGAAGAACCAACAGTAGAGGAAAGAATGGCTTGTGCACGCACAGCCGACTCTGAGGGGACAGTCCTACTACTAGCCGGTTGGTTCACGTTGCTAAGCGTCTCATCCTTACCCCTGGGATTCTCCTTCCCCACCCCAGCAATCACATCACAATGATTTAATGGCTTCTCTAGTACATCCTTAGTTAGCTTCACACATTGTTCATTCAAAGCAACGAGTTCAAGTTTTAGTTTATCACAACTAATGCATGGTGAGCTAACAGGATCCTTAGTCGCAAACTGAGCCAACTTCCTATCATGATCAATCATATCTTGAAACTGTTTGGAGACAGCTTCAAGTTCAGCAGTTAACTTAGGACAATTCAAGCATGAATCAATCGGCTCAAGTAGAGAATCTTGTAGTTCAGCAATTTTATGATCTGCCCATTTTAAGTTCATCTTCAGGTTATTGCAATTTTCACAAGAATCGGGCAAATCAAGGAGCATAGCATAAGGTCCTCTAGCAGCAGTGTCCTTAACCTCACATGAGGTGGGAGAAGTAGTCTCATCAGTAGTAAGTAGGGTAACAGCCATCCTACTCAACTCTAACTCAGCAAGCAAACTAACATTCTCCACCTTAACAGCATCAAGCTCGGAAGACACACTATCATGCGAGGTCCTTAGCTTCTCCAAATCACTCAGCAAAGCACAGCATGTATCACAATCGTCACGGGAGGGAGCAGATGTAAGTGAAGTAAGCTCCCGTGACAGTCTATCTACTTCCTTCTCTAACTCGGTACACCTAGTCCTAGCTCTAGCATGAAAACCACCTAGCTTAAGAAATGCTTGATTGAGCTGGTCGTAAGTGGGGCCTACCTCGTCCGAGTCGGAGTACAGCTCGCTGTCGCTGAGTTCGCCCTCAAGGGCCATGAAGCACATGCCGGAGAAGTCGTCGCCGCCATCCTTGGGCTCTTGGTCACCCGTCCGTCGCCGCCGCTCCATCCCTCCACCTCGCCGAGGTCGAGGTCGTCGAAGCGGTGAGGACGCGGTGGAAGAGCTTCTTGGCCTTCCGGTTGCGGAACTTCTTCTTTCCGCGTCCCGAGCTGAAAGCTTCTTGTTGCGGTTCTTGTCGGTGTAGTCGTTCTTGCCCGAACCGCCGTAGTCGTTCTTGCCCTTCTCCGCTTGGGGCGGTTGCCGAATGTGGTTGGGGCCACCACACTCAAAGCAAATGACAGTCCTCCTCTCTTCTCGTCCCTCCTCCTTGTAAGCATGGGAGAATCTCCGAGCAAGGAGGGCCACCGCTCATCCGCAGGCGCTCTAATCGATCATCGGTTATGTCACGAGAGCGCAAGGGGAGAAACCACGAGTGAATCGGACGACAAACCGTGCGGCGGGATCGGTGACTAGGGCCATCGATCGCGATTTCGACTTACGAGAGACAATGTCAATCTCGTGCGTCTTGAGGCGTGAGTACAGCGCGTCAAGCGTCAAAGTCGATAAATCGGTGGTGTCCTTGATGGTAGTCACCTTCATCTCCCAAGCGCGCCGTCGAGTGCCGCGAGCATCGGCGGCGTTGTCCGAGTCGGGTATGTGAGACCGACCGCTCGGAGGTTGCTCAAGATTTTGTGAAATCGCGAAAAGCACTCGTCCGAGGACTCACCAAGAAGCATCTCGAATTTGTTGTATTCGCTTGAACTGTCCTGTCGAACCGTCTTGATCCGGGTGGTGCCCTCATGGTATGCATCGAGGGTCACCCGGATGTCGTAGCGGACGACAGTGAGAGATGCGATCGAACTCGCTTCTACTCAAGCCTGGATAATGATGTTCCTTGCCTTCGCATTTGCCTCAACATCGGGCATGTTTGCCACATTGATGTTCTCATCGGCAGGAACAACGAATCGACCTTCACCTTCCGCCAAATGGCATACCCCGAGCACGGATGTATGTTTCCATTCGGCTCTTCCGGAAGGATAATCCGGCCATCAAAGACGGAGGTTTGGTCGAGTACTTGTCCGTCGCCATGGCTCTTGAGACCGGTTAAGATCTATGAATTAGAGCTAACCGCTCGATACCAATTGTAGGACCGAAATGGCAACAGAGGGGGTGAATGGTGCCTTCTAAAACTCCCAAGTACTCACACGACAAATCGGGCGAAAGAACTAGCTTCTTCGATCGAACACACGTGGTCGTAAGCCAACAGATGGTCGAACACCACGTGGTCGAACACTTGCTGAGCCGACAAAAGAAATCAAGCGGTGATAATCGAGAGGATGAACCAAGAACGAGAAGGACTCGAGGCGCACAATCATCCGTAAAGTGAACTTCTCTAATTCGACTCCTGCTCTCGGGAATGAACTGGCCAAGTGGCCTTGAGACAGATTCCCAGTTCTGAGCTAATCAAAGCACACAAAGACGAAAGCAGACTCACGAAGAAGAGAGGAGAGAAAAGGATAGCAAGAAGTCCAAGTTCTCAAAACAGATCGCAAACAAGTCAATCACAACATCTCAAGACGATGAAAAACAAATAGAGGAAGAGAGATGAATGATTGATAATGGAGGTTTCTACAGCCACTCCAACTGGGAGATACATGAGCACACTTGCTCCATCCCGAGAACCCACATACTCACAAATAACAAAGGAAGAACAGAGCAACTCGGGGATCAGGATCTCACTAGTACCCGAGCTCTACCCTCTCTATTTATAGCCACACACTCACACACCAAAGAGGGGGAACCCGCAAACCCTCACCTAACACCGGGTTTTCAACTCACTTTACCCACTAGCGAGAACGAGCTCGGTGCTTTACCCGTTACACCCAACGGCTCCACCGCTTGCCCGTTAGCGCCAACAACTCCTGTGCATTGGCGAGAGACACGCTTCCCTTTGCAGCTTTCGCATTTCTCCAAATGCCACTCCACTGCCTTCCCGGAAGCTTCCTCCTGCCTTGTCGTCCAAGCTTGCAACCACCTCGCAAGACTAGGTCTCCTTCGGCTTCCCCTGGTCGTTCTGGACCTCGACATCCCCCATGTCTAGTCCCGACCACTCCAAGCCTCATCAAGACTTGTCTCCAAGGTCCTGCAAACATTACAGACAAGCAAACCATTACATAGCACCGCACAACACAATGTGTACAGACATCTGCATAAAAGGAACTCAAAACATGCTTCACAAGGTCGTACATTCACTACGATCGGTCAAAAATACTTAAACATTAATTCTCAAGACCTACGATCGTTACCATAGACCATACGACCACCCGGTGGTCCTTACGACCGCCTTAAAGCTAGCTACGACCATCACAAGTTTCAGTTCCAACTTACCCACCAAGTTGTACCAACTTATGACTGGTCGAAACCATAGATCAAGACTTTCTTAAGTCCTACGACCACATCTCAAGATGATACGACTATCTCAGAAGTCCATACGACCGGTTCCCAGAGACTACGACCAAAACCAGAGATTCCATCGTGGTCGAACCACTTTCCGACCACGTTCATCGCTTTCCACCGTGGTCGAAACCCTTCTCGATCACGTACGACTTGGTTCACTGTGGTCGAAGCCCTTCCAACAACGTTTGAACACTTGCGACCACGCTCCAAGCTCGTCTGACCGCATCCGACCGAGCTACGACCATGTTCGCCCATAACGTGGTCGAAACCCGCTTTCGTTCTTAGGAAGAGAAATCTGCGACAACGTGGTCGTATGACTGCTTTCGACCACCGACTACGCCTTACGATCGCGTTCTCCGTCAGTGTGGTCGTAACTGCCTTCGACCACGACCAAACGTGGTCGTACTAGGCTTCGACCACGGCCAACGTGGTCGAATAGATTTTCGACCACGGCAAAACCAGTCGTAGACTTCCCTGGTGACCTACGACCAAGGTCAGAGTGGTCGTAAACGCCATGTGGTCGTACAGCCTTCCGACCACGGCCAGAAAGAGTAAAACATTGTTTTCCGGCTTTATCGCGATAGAGTGGTCGTAAACAACCCGGCTGGCTCCCGATTGACGACAATAAGTTCATAACCTGCCCGACAGGCTTCCGACCACAACCAATGTGGTCGTAAGAGCCTCGACCACGATCGGTTACGACTTTGCACGTAGGCGATTCGATCACTTCTAAGGCTATGACTTGGCGGAAGTGCCCAACCCAAACTCAAACTTTCTAAAACAAGAGTCAATTACTCATCACAAACATGTGGTCACCTCCACATGGACTCTCAGGGATTCAGGTTATGCCCATGTGATAGAATATTCAATATGATTCCACTCGCTCACTGCTGCACTGCTTGTTGTCACTCTTAACACACCAAAAAGTATTAGCTATCTAGTCCAAAATAGTCCTCCAAATAATAGAGGTTTGGTACAACCTTGTAACTTTCCATGAGTTATTGTTGGTAGTATTGGCAATAATTTTAGTTGCTAAATATTCTTACCTATGAGTATGCAGATGTTTGATGGCGTAGCACCTCTAGTGGTGGTTCTTCACCCATCTTATAGAAAAGCATCTACATTTGGAAAGCAACAATTTGAAGCTGAATTATGCAACAGTGACAATGGATGTAAATTAATGTGTGTGAATTGACAATGTTACCATAATCATTTGGCGGTGAACTTCTTATGTTCGAAGTAGTTCTTGATTGTATCGAACCACATTACAATATGAGGTGGAACTGGATGGACCGATATTTCTTGATTTAGTAGCTAATAGAACATCAACCTTCTTGATAGCACCATTCCCTATTGGTACACAACCATGGGGCAAGCTACCATTGGTGTTGTATAGTATCGCTTCATCAAGTTGTTGCTACTCCCAATCACAATATAGATGTTGAACACTAGTAGCTATAGAGTAATCATCCTAGAACAAAAGCAACATTTAATATGAGTATCTTTCCTAGTAGGTGAGTTCATTTGAATTAAGTACAAATATGATAGAATTTACAATGCTTTCTATGCTTTTTGGTTATGAATTAGACCACTGCTACCACTACTATCCACATTTTTCATGCCTAACTTCATTACGGCATATGTCTTCAACCATGTAGCCTTTTTTGGTCCAAACTTGTGTTCCTACAATATGGTAAATCACACAATTAACCTAGTCACAACCTACTACCTTATTAGCATCCAAAAGAGAAAAACAGAGAGAGAACAACATATATAATATACTAGGTAATGTTGGGTTTCTAAGTATGATCGTGAACCTTATCGGTTTGGAGAAACATCTTCATATTTGAAGCGTGCTTCCTAGCCTCTCTTTTGTTTTGTCTTGAACTACTAGCTACACCAGTGATGACAAAGACGTGGCCATACTTGCTCATTATATTTCACCACCAAATCCTACCAATAAAGTATTGCACATACTCTAGTTCTCTTGGACAAGCAAACGAACCATGTCTGCTCCAACCAACAAAACTACCATGAGTAGGGAAATCATGGATTCACCATTGATATGTTGCCCACATTGTAAGGTTTTGCTTGAGTGAATCATCCCATGTCTCTACCCCTCCTACAACTTGATAAGTTCCTCAACTATAGGTTGCATTAGAATATTTAATTTCTTTCTTGGATGCTCAGGATCAAGGATAACAAGGGCAAGGAATAAGTATTCTACATCAAGAGGGGGAAGATCTAATGGAGCCACAAACACTGGCTAACATGAGTAAGGAGTAGAACCCAAACTAAATGGTGTGAAACCATTTATTGCTATAGCAATTCACATATTTCTAGGATCACTTGCAAAGTCTAGGAAGTCCTCATCAAATTTTGCCAATCTTCCCCATCACATGGATGCACCATCTTACTAGATGTGGAACAACTATGCGATTACATTGCATTAGCTTTGATGTCTCCTCATGTGCATACAACCTTTGTAGTCTATTTGTAATGGGGAGATACTGCAATATTTTATGTGGAACTTTATTCTTGTTTACCTCGTATCGAGAGGTATTACAAAAGTCACACTTGCATTTATGCTAGTACAACATGCAATTATTATCACACATCAATTTTCACATATGCCATACCAAGACCCTCTAATATCTTCTTTGAATGATAGAAGTCATCGAGCAACTTAGATTCTGGGGGCAAAAGTTCATGAATTAATTGTAATACATCGTCATAGTGTGCAATTGACATATTGTACTGTGACTTCATAGCTAGCAAGTGAGCAACAACAAATAGACATGAATGTGTTGTGTTCTCATGGACTAGTTCTTCAGCCCTAGTGACCATCTTATAGAAAGCTTGGGCAAAGGCCGTTTGCTCCTCATCAATTGCTAGTGGATGGTCATCGCCTAGGTTAGCCAACATATTATCCATCTAATCAGATTCATTAAATTCATCATACCTAACGACAAGCTCTCACTATGTGCTGGCCATGTTTGATAATTTGCCCTAAACCCATATTTACTCAAATACAACTCTACATTACACCTGTTGTGCCTAAAATAGTTCTAACACATTGCATATGGACACTTAATGGTGTCACCTTCAACTAAATTGGAATTAGAGAATGCATGATCCAATGATATGTGGTGTTGTCAATTCATTAATTAGAGGGAGCTTTACCACGCTACTAGCCACTATACATCTATTCATGGTCTACCATTAAATAGTTTTGTGTTTAACAACATAAATATGTTAGTTATAAATTTATTTGACACCGACATGACATAATTAAGTTGGTTATATTCTCTGGTACTATGATGTTGTGCCCAAATTAGAGCAACTATACAAAATTATTAATTTAGCAATCAGCACATGATGTGTTTTACAAGACAACTACTTCGTAAGACAAGAACAAATTTGGTCCAGCATAAAATTGCATAGGAAACAAAAGGATAAAATTTTCATTACTCATAGTGCAAGAATTTACTTACCAATCAGTACAATACAAAACAGTAGTTGTTAGTAAAATCATATAGGTGGAGCTTACCAAGAGCACTCAAATGCAATGAGACAAAGGCGTCAAGATGTTTGTCAGGGTACTTCACTAGACTTGCTGTTTGAGACTTTCGTGAAGAAGGGTTGAACAAAAATCCTATTCAGGACAGCTCCACTATCAAAATTGGGAACATTACAGAGAATTTACTTCATGAACCTTCTTGGTTATATAGTATCCAAAGGGAGAGACAGAGAGATCACATGTACTTGAACTAACATCCATTATGCTTAGAGAATAGTAGTCTCGATATGAAGAGCTTGAGCCTTTCGTCTTTAGGAGGCTTTTTTTCCTTTGATCAAGTTGTTGACTCTCTGTTTGCTAGAATTCTGCACCAAACAAGATTTAATATTAATATTATTGGCTATAAACTCAAACCAGGATAGCCAGTTACCTATAACTACTGAAAAAGCAGCTTGGAGCTACCGATAGCAAATACAATTAAACAACCTAAAATACTAAACCAACTACCAGAAACAATAACAAAATTGGCAATTGTTCTTTTTCATTGGACAGAGCTTGTAAGCTAGATCAGAGAGACAAAAATTAATGTAAGTACAAAAATGTGTGGGAAAATCTCTGCATCATTTTAAGATAAATGTGGATGGCCAAGTATAGTGGAGCTTTGTACAATGTGTAGAATGGAAAAGGTAACGAGAGGGAAAAATACACATTAATTCTTCTGTAGTAAAAACTAAATGGTTCATATGCTTAGGATTAGTTGGATGGTTGTGTCTTTTCCCCTATGTCTGACGATGTAAGTACAACATATCAAAAATAGAGATAATGGAATAAATGAAGCTTCAAAAAATTAGTCATGACTTATCTATTTTTCACCAATCTAGCTGAAATAGTGAAAAGATAAATGGGCATCGAATACAATTGCTATCAGTTTTTGTTCGTTGATGGACAAGCATATATATGCCCACTTACTACACCACTATGCAATGTGAATTGCTTTCTCCACTAAATGAAAAAGTGGAACGAAAGTAGACAGTGTTTACTACAACTGCATTAGATCTAACCAACCAACAGAAGAAGAGACCACAAACCCAAAGGGAATTAATGGGCATGGACCCTAAAATTCTCATCATAGGAACTAGCTAACACTATCCCTGCATATTAGCCAGCCATAGGGCCAAAAAAGGATGGATCAAATAAGGAGATACAAAAAAAAAGATTAAAGTAGTAAGCAAGGAATTAACATGAACCCTAAAATTCTCATCAGAGGAGCTAGCTAACACTATCCCTGCATATTAGCCATCCATAGGGTCAAAAAAGGATGGATCGAATAAGGAGATAAAAAATAAAGCAAAGATTAAAGCAATAAGCAAGGAATTAAAATACTTCTTGGCTACCAAATCTTCTTAAACTACTTCTCAAAATTCAACTAGCACAGCAACAAGGTGGATCTGAGCAAACAACATACGTACCACTCAGATTAATTAGTAGCCCAAACAAAGAATGGACGAGAGGGGGGGCAGGGGGAGAGTGCTTACCAGGTAGAGAACAACGTCGTGGCCAGGTGCGCGCTGGCCACAGATCTATGAGAAGGAGACGAGCTAAGGCGGGTTTTGGTGGATGGTGGTCACCAGCGAGGCTATGGTGTACATAGGGAAGGTAAGGATCATTGGGGAGGCTAGTATGCTATGGATCTTGCAGGATTTGGCGACGGCAGTGAACACAGTTGACATTGCAGAGGCTATGGGTGGAGGAGGGAGCGATTCTGGTTAGGCTATGCTTGAAGATGCAATGGGGCAGGGTAGGGAGGCTGCATATGGTGTGGGGGAAGAGTAGGTTGGAGCTAAGGACTATGAAGCTTTAAATCTCCTCAATTGTTGTCTTCAGCACAAACAAAGCCTTACCAGACTTAATGCATCACTTCTGCAAGGCTTCTACATTCTCCTTAGGTGGAGTTGTCTCAGTGCCTGCAACGACCTCTCATAAGTACTTACCTTGTAGGTAGGACTCCATGCAAGTCTGCCAATAGCCATATTTGTGGCTATTGAGTTTCTTAATCCCATTGCTTACGCCAGCAAGATCCATCATGGTGATTGATGCCCAACAAAGTAAGCTTTGGCCCCAGACCAACAAGCTTCATAGTCCCAGACTGTGCATCGGCAGAGTCTCCACTTCGCGCCACAAAGACTCCTCTCGATCCTGATAGTTCCGTACCACCTATTCTGATACCACTTATTGGGGATCAGATCACTCAAAAGAAGCAAGATGAGAGGACAAAGTAGCTTTAGGACCCTATTTTCACATTTCTCTCTAGCAAAACATACACACACATGAAGCTTAACAAGCTTCATTCATACTCACACATACAGGAAGGACACTGGTCCTTTTATACCCAAACAAACCGACTCAAGCAAAAACAAACTAATGACCAGCTCATCACTAGATAGCTCCAGACATTGCACCAACCGACTTAGACAAAAAGATTTTTACAACACATCTTTAGACAGGGGCGGACCTGCCCTTCGGGCGAGCCCGGGCAGCCGCCCGAGCTCCCCTCGCCGACCGGAACCCCCCCCCCCCCGGTGTAGAGTTTGCCGAGTTCTTTAATCCACTTGGGGAGGACGGAAAATATGCAAATACGTGGCAACAACTCTAGCCTCTGAAGAAGTGTTGGAGGAGTGGACACGCTACTCAAGTCATGGGAAATTTTATTGCTTGAAGCGTCGGCCACCAGAGTATTTGTATTAGCGGCGTAGGTAAAAGAGTTAGAGACTTGAGGTTGCTGATTTTCGAGAGAATTGAGCCCAGGCATTGCATGTTATTCTTCAGATTGTCAGGCTGTGCTATAGAACAGGTGAGAAGAAGATCATGGAGATTTGTCAACTCGCCAAGGTTCATCACATTTTCTGTTGAGTTACTACTGAGATTAAAATTCCCTAGAGTGCGAAGAGATGTCATGTGGCCAATCCCATGGGGCAGTTCACTCTCACTAGGAAGACAGAGGTACAACAAGCCCGGCAAATCAACAATGTCTGATGGAAAAAAATCAAGAAATGATTTCAAAACATGAAAACTCGAAGAATGAAAATGCCTCGTTCTTCTAGACGTACTTAGTTATTTACTGGTATATTTTTTGTTTTCTTTTATATTGCATCTTTTATATTCTATTATCGAATTATGACACTACTGATTTATCTATCTTTCACAATTGACAGGTTGTTTCTTTTACAGCTCATCTACAATTGTGGATTAAGCTTCATTAGTGAGGTATTTTCATTGTCCTTCCGTTATCTACATTTGTTAACATGCGAATTGTGGTTGTTATTTTTATTTCGTATCACATACTTTTATTAGTGTGATTGCAACATAGTTTTATCATGGATTATTTTGCTTTTGGGTACTACTGCTTATTTCACGCTTCCGACTTCAGCCTACCTAGGTTTTTTCCTGGGTCCGCCACTGGACTTCGCCCTACCTAGATTTTTTTTTTCTGGGTCCGCCACTGCCTTTAGATAAGTACTAGCCACACTAGCATTACCTAGTTCTTTCTTGACTTATTTACTGTGTAGTCAATTTGTATTTTTACTCTTTCTTCACTTCTAAAAAATTCTTCACAGCTCTTGTAGCTTCCAATAGATGCTTGTATCCATGCCGACATTACTCTTGGACTATCCAGGATCTTGTGTGACTCATTACATTTATGAAACACCCAATAGTAACAATAGCTAGAAGCTTCAAGTATACATTGCTGATTTTTATTTTTTTAACACATATATTCTCCCTCACCTCCCCCTAACCCTAGCCACTGTCATCCCCGGCGCTGATGAGCCACCGCTGCTCCTGCCTTCCTCCCTCCACCTTAATCGCCCTTCTTCCTCCTCTCCAGTGAGCCGCCCACACACCCCCTTCTTCCTCCTCTTCGACGAGAGGCTTCCATGCCGCACTCCTTCCTCATCTTCAATGGCTACCACCGCCAGATTCGCCCCTGCTAACCTCCACAGGCCATCGCCCACCTCCGACCAATGGTGCCAGCGGCACCGCCGCCATCCATTGCCGAAGCGCCATTTTCTCTCTACACCCTGAGCTCCGGTGAACTCAATCCTAACCCCAAGTGAACCTTAACCCTAATCTCGCCGGAGCATCGACGAAGTCTCGCCGTCGGTCGTCAGTCACATGGAGCACGAATTGCAAGGCAAAATCGAATGATCAAACTTTGTCCACTCCCAAGGTTCGAAAGTACTCAAATACTCCATAGCAATCTCCAAGAAAGAAATGGACGGGTGTTTAACAACAATTATAGCATTATCCAAGGAATAATTAATAGAGGAGAGATCTTGCAAGAGGGACGGATCTGGTGTGATTCTGGAGCTTGCTGTCTCGGTAGATGGTTGTGTCAGTTTAGTCTTGTTTGATTGTGGATGTTGTCGCCTGTCTTGCTGTCTCGTTTGTTTCCAGTGATTTGTTGGTTCATCTGGTCCTCTGGAGTCTGGACGTCGTCTGTAATGCCTTCACGTAAAAATAATAATAATTAAAAAATTGGACTCTTTTCTCTACGACTACCCACTTTGCTAGCTTGCAACGACAAAACAAAAACGGGCACACTATTGTGAGCTTCATATATATGTTTTTGACACGAAAACGATCGGATTCCTTTACCAGAAGATAACGGAGTTGCAACTTGTTCCAAACTGTCTGCAAAAACTGAAAAAGAAAAAAAGGGCGATTTTCCATTTCTTCCTTCCCTGCTACTAGCACCAAGCTAACATACCAGAATCATTTTTCTTTATGAACAGGTTTTGGCTAATTAATGGAACGTACCCACGTAGGAGTAGGAGTACATTCCAACACTCCTATCTATGAATGACAATAGCGCATCTAACTTCTGTTCTGCCATGGCCACAGTACACTTGAAGATCAGCAGCATGTCAAAATCACAAGCCTCTAGTTCTTTTTTTCTCTGCATCAAGCCAACAACACAAAGCAGCACGGTAATATCTCTGGGTATAGTAGTGCTAATACTAATGCCAGTGATAGTCACATCTGGTACCCAACAAATAAAAACCCTCGCCGGCGAATGTCAATTGATGTTCCATAACAATATAAAATAGAGAAATGAATTATAGAGAACTATTTCTCGTCATATACCAAATAACATAACTAAAAATCGAACTGGGTCCATATATAGGTTTGTAAAAAAGAAATTGATCCAAATTTCAGATTCAACATTTTATTTTTCTCCTCTCTTAATAATGGAGAAATCTAGCTACCACTACGTACTCCACCAGAAAATCATTTGCCAACATCAAAACTCAAACAACTATTTACCATGATATAGGTATATATATCATTTTTTCTCTTTGAAAAAACGGGGAACATTTTTCTGTAAAGATTTTATACAAATTACGTCAGAAATTCTTTTGCAATCCTTAATTTACCATATTCCATCCTAGGATCAAGTTGTTTTTTTCAAAAAAAAAACTCTAGGATCAAGTTAGCACTTCTCCTAGTATTGAAAAAAAATCAAATGACGAAAAATGTTTTTTAGTACGTATGACAAAATCATAAACTTATAGGTTCTGAATTATCTAGAATTCTAGACAATGATCATTATCATTAACACTCTGATATAATTGGCGAATAAGCAAAACATAATAACCTTGGAATCAAACCATAATATAGGCACAGTTCAATTAACTAGTGCAATCAAATGTCTGCAACAAGTACCACAGGCTAGATGCTTGCGTTAAGAGTGACCAAAGCAAATTCTCGCATGCTCTAGATCATAACAAATAGATAACAAGAAAATAGAGGAGCTCTCCACAGCTCAAGTGCTCAACAAAAATATCAATGTCACGCTTCGAAATATCACATGAAATTTAAGCGATTTGAGCATGCCATGCATCTTACTGTTGCTGCTCACTAGCAACAGCAATGTTGATGACGATGCATGGAGCTTCCAGCTGCGTGTGCACTGGAGCGGGGCCGGTTTCATCTGGCCGGAACCGCACCGCCCGCGTGCCGGCCTTCCTGCGCTTCGCACTGACAAGTGGCTCGGTCGACGATGGGCCGGTCTCCTTCTGGCCTCCCGTCGCCGACGTCGATGCGCCTGCATCTGCTGTCTTGGACACGCCTGTGTTGGACTCAGCGCGAGCTTGCAGCTTCTTCACCCGCGACTTTTCACAGCTGTTTCGGCGGTTAATGTAATGCGGCAAGCACATGACGTAGCCGGGGTGCGCCTCCGCGCTGCAACGCCACCCATTTGCACGGCCGTTGTTCCGGGTGCACCGCGGCCCCTTTGTCGGCACCGGCGTTTTGCCTTTCTCCTTCGCGGACGATGCTGCAGTTGCATTCTCACGAGATTCTTCCTTACTGCGCGTCGCACCGACGAGTGGCTTGGGCGACGAAGGGACAGCGGTCTCCTTCCAGCCTCCCGTCGCGGACGTCTCTGCGTCTTCTGTGTTGGACGCGGCGAGACCCGACTTGGCGCTAGCTTGGATCAGCTTCTTCTTCGCCTTGGCCTTCTTCAGGATGCTTCGGCGGCTGATGACGTGCTTCAGGCACATGGTGTAGCCGGGGTGCGCCTGATTGCTACATTGCCACCCCCCTGCGGAGCCGTTCTTCATGCTGCACCGCCGCCCCTTGGTCTGCACCTGCGTGGCACCTTTCTCTTTCACGGACGATGCCATAGCATTCTCTGCACTGCCGATGTGATCGCCGGCGCGATTAGTGCCACTGCCTGTCTTCCCCGACGTTGCCTCTAGCGTTTCATCAGCACTGGCAGATCGAAGCACAACAACCGATTATAGAATCCCCGGAAACAGGACATTAATAGTTAAAAAATCCAACTATATTTACACGAACTGTAGCAAAAGAAACATGTGGATACGTTTGATTGTCTGGTGAGATCATGCATGTGTGTACGTGCCTTAGATCTATGTGGATACGGACAGGAGGACACAAACGATGGATAGATCGAACAACTGCAGCCTTTCCTCCCTATCTTTCTCATCAAATCTAAAACTTAGATCGACATATACACTCGCAAAAGGGAAAGGCTAGGGGTTAGCGTGCAAACCTCTCTTCCAAATTCCTGTTAACATCAACCAGCCTGTTGATCTTGCTGGAGTCGTCCATCACAGTCGTGACCATGGTTTCCATCTCCACATCCATGTTCACCTGTAAGGACTCAGCGCCCACGTTACAGCAATCAGCAGCACAAACCCCAAATTAGTAGAACAAGAAATTGGTGGATCTGGGAATTTTTGCACTACCGGAAAGAAGAAGAAAAGGGTTTTCGAGAGACCGATGTGTACCTGGACATGAGACGAATCGGGAGATAGCAGAATGGTGCAGGAGGTCTTGGGAGATTCATCCGGAAGGGGGTCATTGAGTTCCTTGTTCAGATCAAAGTCTCGGACAGACGCAATCCTTCCCTCGGGATTGGTAGCTCCGCTCATCAGAAGCAGCGATGCTGTTGCATCTTCCAAAGGATGTGCACGAGTGGGTTGATCTTGCTGGGTGGCCGGGAAGGACGAGGGCGCATCAGCAAGCGAGGAAGACATCCTGATACTCGGTTTGAAGAGACTTGAGGCACTGAGGCGATGGAGAGAGGGGGCGAGTGTGCGAGGGTGGTAGGAGAGGGGGCTCTATGGAGGGCATACGAGGTAGCGAGTAAAAGCGCCGTGCAACGCACAGCCTGTCGTAAATAGGAGGGTTTTGTAGGGTTCTATGTATAATTTTTTGTTGTATTTTAATGACTTTTAGAGTTCATTTTTACAGGTCGGGCCTTTCAAAGCTGAGCTTTTTCAAGCCCGGCTCGGCAAATGAACAGGTCGACATAACCAAACGAACATTATATGTATTATTTAATGCTTAGAAAACAATTCACCCATTGAGAAATTCAACATGGAGTTCTCTCCAGTCTCCACGCACCTTGGCAGAAAGATTGACTGTGATGGAGGGATCATATTAATAATGCGCACGCACAATGAAAGACAAGGTGATCAGTTGGGCTGTAGCTTATGGCTTATTTCACTGTAGTTGGCTGAAATTACACTGTAGCTGAAGACGACTTATTTAGTATAATTAAATTTAAAAAATTTTAAAAATAGAAGAAAAAAATAGGTTAGCCCATCACGTGTAATGCAAACGAATACGGGAAAAAAAGAACCGGTAAAAAACTCAAAAAAATCAGAAGAAAAAAATCAGAAAAAGACAAAATTTAAAAATGGTGAAAAATAAGCCAGAAGCCGAAGTCGAAACGATCGGAGCCGTGCCACCCAACCCTTACCAATTTGCCCAGGGCGGAGGTCCTAAACGACCGTTCATGGCAAATTGCCGTCAATGTTAGCACCATTTGTCTTCTTTCAGTATATGTCGAGATGTGGAGGATGTTTAGAAGGTGGACTGTCTCCAAGAAGATTTTTCTTATCCCTATTCAAATTTTATGACTACAGAGAGACGTCCTTTTTATCATCCTCCTGGTAACGGTAGCATCTTTTTAACAGGGAAAAGCTAAAAAACCCTATACCATCAGTTTCTACTTCAACGAAACAACTCCACTCCACTCCTGCAGCTACACACGCACGAAGAAGGCGACCTAACTTCTTTCTCCCCGCTCCCTCTCATTCTCCCTCCTTGCTGCCATCATCCCTCGCTCTCCTCCGCCATCGGATCTAGCGTTGAAAAAGGAAAATCCGGCTCCCCCATAGATTCACCGTTTCCCTCAGGCATAAAAGGTGGTCGGGGGAGGCAGTGGCCCGGCGATAGGCGGTGGCAGCGGTGACTGTGGCAATTAGGTTAGACGAGGTGGCGTGGCGGGGAGGGGTTGGGGGCTACGCGGTGAGGCGGCGACAGCGCTGCCGGTCGCAGGTGGTTGTGGAGGGTGCAAGAGGTAGTGGCGGAGGGCGTGGAGCTACTCAGGACGGCGCGGTGACAACGGCTGGTGACGAGATATTTTTTTTCTTCCTCTATAAAACTAGAATGAAATCACACTATATTGTTGAAAATAGTTCTAACGTTATACCGTTGGCTAACTGCTTCCTTTTTAGTAAGACCAGAGTTATTCCAAAGGAGGAGTAGATGTTGTAATGACGATAGCTTGACACGGCATAGAGTTGGTGTTGATCTCCAATGGCCCCTTGGTCAATACGTGTCTTACATCATCGTGGTAACAATAACCTCTATGTTTTTTTTCATAAGGCGAGAGTTATTCGAAAGGAGCAGAAGATGCGGTTGCCTTCGAATGACTTTATGCTTTTTGGTTTTTATATTTTGCTACAATAACCATTTTTAAATAGTGTATATTTTAAGACGATGTCTAGTAGTCGATTGTAATAGATACTGCATTGACTTCAGCTGTAACAGATAAAATCACATATAACTATTTTTTTTTCTT
The DNA here is from genome assembly GCA_036346575.1 of Dendrocalamus sinicus. NCBI lineage: Eukaryota > Viridiplantae > Streptophyta > Magnoliopsida > Poales > Poaceae > Dendrocalamus > Dendrocalamus sinicus. The sequence continues at coordinate 16,866,613 of CM070667.1, read as the reverse complement.
TATAATTTCTCTTACGAACAATCGAAATTCAAAAACCAAAAACTAAAAATCACATATAAAAAAACCCTCAAATGATGACGATAGCTTAACAAGGCATCGAGTTGTTGCGGATCTTTTGTGGCTCCTTGGTCAATACATTAAGATACAACATGTTTATATCCTCGGTAGCATCCGTAGAATATCGTGGCATGTAAGCAACTCCACGGATACTTCTTAATACATGCTACAACGTTTTAATAGCAACCACCGTTAATTTAATTGAAATGTATTTTCAGAAGAATGGACCCGATATTAAATTTAAGAAAGACCATGGACCAATTTGAATAAAGTGTGTAAATATAGCAATAAAGGAGATAACCACGAAAGTTGTCCTCCTTTGAAACCAGAGTGCTTCCAAAATATAGATACAATAGTATGCTGCTAATTTTGGCTTGAGCAAATAAATGAAAAAGATTGCGTCCTGTTGTGCCGCACAGCTGTATGACTTCCGTTTTTACCTCTTCCACTGCTCCAAGAAAGGGGAGAGAAATTAAGGAAAAACACTTGGAACTGGTCCGACCGAAATGGTAAGCTGATTGTGTCACAGTATCATCCTAACTATGTCTTCATCTAGTCCTTGCTAGGCGTGGAAAATAGTAACGAATAATTCGTTTTATCAGATATTTGTATTCGAGAAAACGTGAATGTGGTAAGCAAAATCCATATTCGAAAATGTTCGTATTCGCATTCGAGAATATTCGTATCTGTATTTGAGAATATTCATATTCAAGAATATTCGTATCCGTATTCGAGACTATTTGATTCGTATTCGATCCGTTTCTAGAACCCATAAAAAATCCGTACGAATTTTGTGATTCAAAATTTGAATTTAGGCGGTTTAAAACCGGTAACTAGTCAACCGGTGAAAATTCGGCAAAACCACTAGGAATCCGTTTCATCCGATATTCATATCTGAGAAAATCCGTATTCGAAAATATCCGTATTCTTATTCGAGGATATTAGTATCCGTATTTAAGAATATTCAAATTTGTATTCGTATTTATTTTAAAAATATGGATTCGTATTTGTATTTGAGACTATTCGATCGTATCCGATCAGTTTCCACCCCTAGTCTGGCTTGTGCGTGTATGCTGGATTTCCAAATTCTGAGTTTACGTTTGTTCAGATTGAAAGGGCGCCTGATTTGGTTCAAATCAATCCCACGATGTAATGATTTATGTATGATGACGTTGCTCTCGTCTCGATATAAATGCACGTTTGGCTGCAACAACCACGGGCTGATTTTGAGACCAACCCTTGCTTGTTAAGCCCATTCGTGTACTTCCTGGAAGCTAGAGACTTGGCCGGCGAATGCATTGTAGTGAGCTACGAAGGAATTAGTCCTATATTATTTATCTAAAGTGGATTGTAGATATTTATTGGGTCTAAAATATAGTATCTCTGAGTTAATTTTTTTATAGGAAACAAGAATGAAAGTGTAAGTAAAGTGCTAGCATGTGTGGGCTTGCTCACGACTGGTTAGGCTTTGAGTGGATTTTGGATGAAGATGTTACAGAGGAGAAAAGGATGAATGATAGTTTAGGCATTTTTTTTACAGAATGCGAGAACGAAAGTGTAAGTAGGGTACTAGCATGTGTGGATTTGCCTTACGATGTGTTAAGTTTTGAGCGGATTTTGGACAAGAATGTTACAGAGGACGAAAGGATGAACGGTAGTTTAGGCATTTTTAAAAAAATTGGTGTCGACAGTGGCAAATAAACCAAACAAATTCAGATCAGCCTAACTAAAACTTGTTGTAGACCGGAGCTAGCGTGTTACCACTTACCACTTCCCTGCCGAAAAATAATTCAAAATTTTAAACGCATTTTCCTAGGGCCAGCTACTAGCTTGCAATGACACAACAAAGAAAACCATATGTGAGCTTCAGATGTGGCATTTTTATGAACAGGTTTTGGTTCATGGAATCCAGTCATTGCCTTCCGATCATAGGAGTCAGAGATAGGCCGGTATAAATAAAATCACTATAGTATGTACTATAATTAACTAGTAGATCCCGTCTTGAAAAGTGTAACAGCCCAGGTTTTTTTAAAACAATAAAATAGTAATAGTAAAAATAATTTAAAATAAAAATAAGTGTTTTGATTGCATAAATTTTATTTTTGCATTGCCCTGATTTTCCTGCTTTTAAAAATACTGGATTAGAAAAGTAATTTAGGTAAAAACATAAAAATATTATTAAATAAAATGATATTTTGATTTTCTGTGAAAACCCTAATTCAAATTAATTATTTGGATTTATTTGACTTTTATTTGGTTTTTCTGTGTTTTTCTAGATTCTAAAATCTATTTTGAAATTAAAAAGTATTTTTAGTATGAAAATATAATACCAACTCTAGTTTGAAAATAATTTTACTAAGTCCAAAACATCTTCAGAAACTTCTATGAATTTTTCTGGAATTTTTAGAATTTATTTCATATTTTTCTGAGCTTTATTTGCTTTTTCTCGGGTTTTCTAAAAATCCCCAAATCAAAAAGAAAACTAAAACTCCCCTCCCCTCCCTCCGACTGACGCGTGGACGGGCCGGATTCTGCCATGTCGCCGCCCCGGCCCATCCTACCGTCCCCTCCCACTTAACCCCCTGCTGCCCGATCTCATCCCCCCTCCACGTGGTTGCAATCCACACCGCCTGCTTCCCCTCTCTCTCTCTGCGCCGCGGGTCCCACTTGTTGGGCACGTCTTCTTCCTCCCTCCTTCCTCCCCATGCGAGCACCGCCATCCCCGCTGCCATTCCCACCACCACCACCTTGCTGCCTGGATCTCCTCCCTTCTTCCTCTCTCTTCTCCCCGACCGACCCCCGCCATCCCCGCGGCCGAATCCTCCAAAATCCATGCCCACCCCTCCCTTAATCTTGCCATAATTGCTGCCATCCCTGCCATCTCCCGCGAGTGATTCCCGCCCCGTGCTCCCCCTCCGCCCCTATAAAAGGCCCCCTCGGCCTCCCCTCTCTCTGCGATCTCGGCAGAAGCGAGCGGCTGCGAGGATGCGGAAAGCAAGGCGTGGGCTCGGCTTTTATACACAGACTCCGAGAAGACCATGGGTGGCATGGAAGACGAGTCTAAGGCTGGCATGGCTCAGACGCCGTGGCAATCCTGATCGGAGATGGTGGTGGTGAGAGTCCGCAATGCACACGTCGACAGGTAGGTAGCCAAGATACAAGGCGAGAAGACACGGCCGATGGTCAACACGTGTCAACCATCCAACAGAGAGGACGGTGGCCTGATGCTTGACACGTGTCGAAGCGGGTCAAGCTGGAGCAGGTTGATGTGCAGGGTGGGCTAGGAGGAAAAGATGGGTTACATTCTAAAGGCCTTTTTGGATTTTTTTTAGGGCTTTTCTATTTTCAAAATTTTCCATAAATTCATTTGAGCTCTAGAAAATAGCAAATAAATCCAAAAAATCACATAAAATATAGAAAAAATTCCTTGTAGCACATGACTCTGAAATCTTTTATTTGATGTTTACTTTAATCATTTAAATCTTTTAATTCATAAGAATTCATTTTAAGCTTAATTAATTCCAGAAAGATCTAAATGGTGAATTTTATTTTAAAGCTTCAAAAAGGCTCTGAAAATCAGGATGTTACAATTTTCATCACCTGTACCTTGCACATCTTCATGTACATCATCTGCAGCATCACTTTCAACTTCTTGTGGAGTTGGAGCTGCAAGAATTTGGTATAAATCAACCAGATCTTACTGCTGAGGAACTTGCACTTTTGCATTCACAATATCCTCAATTGTTTGGTCTTCAACAAACATAACATCATGGCTTGTCACTACCTTCTTTGCTATAGGATCATATAGCTTGTAGCCAAACTCGTCCAGACCATAGCCTAGAAAAATGCATTGTCGTGTCTTTGTATCAAGCTTTGACCTTTCATCTTAAGGAATATGAACAAATGTGTTGCAACCAACCCTATTAGGAATATCTCCTTGCAAAGGATAACTTGGTGAGAGATTAATAAGATAAATTGTAGTCATCAAAGCCTCACCCCAATAGTGCTTAGATAGCCTTGCATGTGACAACAAGCATCTAACTCTCTAAACAAGTGTCATGTTCATCCTTCAACTGTGGTGTCTTGGAGGGGTGAATTGATGTCTAATCCCCTATTCCTTGCAATAGGCATCAAATGGCCCAATAATGTACTCTCCTCCATTATCAGTGTGAATGTACTTGATCTTCTTCTCAGTGTCTCTCTAAACCGAGGCTTGTAATTGCTTGAACACACCCAACACTTGATCTTTGGACTTCAATGGATAAGCTCAAATAAACTTTCTTGTAGAAATAATTAATGAAAGCGATAAAGTTCTTAGCACAACCAATTGATCTTACCGACAATTTGCACACATTGGAGTGCAGTAAGTCCAGCAACTCTGGCATCTTAGGAGGTAGACTATTGAAAGTAACCCTATGTTGCTTCCTAGCTAGACAATCTAAACACTTCTTCAGGTGAACACCATTCATCCCTTTCATAGCATGGTCATTCCTTTCTCACTCATGTGCCCAAGTCTCTTATGTCATAGAACATAAGGGTCATCTTTCTCTAGCGCATTTACACAAACAACAGAGAGCTTGGCATGAACATGATACGAGAGTGAAACCTTATTACCACTTGCAACTACCATGTTACCTTTGGTGATCTTGTATTGGCCATCTCCAAATCTACTCAAGTACTTACCTTCATTAAGCAATCCAACTAAAATTATGTTGAGCCGAAGCACTTCAACATGCCTTACAGACTTGAGGACTAACCTGGTATGATTTGCAGTCTCCAACTGCACATCTCCTCTCCCAATGATGGCTGCGCTATCATTATTGCCTATCTTCACAACACCAAAATCATCTATTGTGTAGTTTGTGAAGAGCTCACTGTGAGATGTAGCATGTATGGTAGCACTGCTATCCAGTATCCAAATCATCTCGTCACCATTCACATGGTTGACAGTTGCATCATCATAAATTATAGTGATATTCTCAGTAGTGGAACTAGACATGCCCTCATTTTTTCCATTATCTTCATCCATGACAAGAATTACTTCCTCAATTGCAGAAGTAATTCGGCCAGCATCACTGTCACTATTACTATCGTGTCTCTGAGCTTGCTTCTTCTTTTTGTTCTCCCACTTCCACTTGCGGCATTGCCACTTGATGTGGCCATTATCATGGCATTGATGGCACTCATAATCAACATATTTGCCTATTGGCTTGCTTCTACTTTTAGCTGCACCTTTCTTCAGACCTTGGCTCTTACTTCTCCCCCTGACTCAGTGATCAACTGTCAAGACCCAAATATACAAATATGAAGTCTTCTATGTATTCTGCACCAGTATAGGACAGCACTAGTGCACACAGTGGAAACATAAATGAAATATCAACCATGATCATGATTAACTATGGAAGAAATAAATATTATTAATTATCAGGATAGTGATCTTATGGCCAAGCTTACAAATAATAGCCAAAAAGGATTAGCAAAAATTAGCAGTGAAAAACAATGATAAATAAAGTGGTCATTCAACATGCCCACAGGCAACCAATTGGAGAGTGAAGTCCTAATCTGCCAAGTCATCGAAGAATCCTCCTTCAAATACCTCTATTTGATACAGTTCTCCTTCAACAATTGAGCAACAATGTATATAGTCTTGAGTACATAGAGTACTTAACAAATTATTTGTAACAAGATGCGATATATAATGATTCAAGGCTTATCAAAGGAAGGCTGAATGGTTATTTTGTAGAAAGCGATCATTTAGAGTAAATACAATAAATAGATTGAAAGCACACTTTGAAAATAAGTAGTAAGTAAATATGTCAAAGGAATTGGGTAAACCAAAAGTGAACTACCATAACCAAGGACACAGCTATTTAAATAGTTTTATACTCTGCAGAGGTTGCACAATTTTACCCTCATGGTATGATCAACTTGCAATGTCAGCACAACAATACGCTTCCTTAGACGTGCTAACCAAGAAGATCAGAACAAAGTCTTTACAATGCTCAACCTGAACCCAATTTCATCCACTAAGGTTTTGCTACTGAGTAAACTTTGACCTAGTCAGTAAAAGCCCCTTCTTGCGTCAATGTCAAACATTGGATGTAACTACTACACCCACATTCATCTCAATGATAGAATCAAACTTGAAACAACATAAATTAATTAGCCAGGTCTATCCCATACTAGATATATGATTACACGGTAAGGCTTAGATCAATTGCGTACAAAGTTAAGTTCTTAGACATTACCCAGGCGCAGCATCCACATTCTAAAGTGCTTATCACATTTCCTCCTTTACTGCAGATCATTTGTCCAAATGAAAACTATTTTGTATAACCAACACCAATAACACTACCCATGTAATGGCACATAAATTTTGTAACTGTGGCTACAACCATGATTTAATATCTCATTAAGTCAAAATTAATTAACTGATCAACATGTGATAATGAGCCAACGTAACAATAAGTATAGCTAAGTATACTAAATGTACAATCCAAGTACATGCTAATATTGTGTCACTAGCTAATTACACATCCTATGATGACAATGGAATCATGGTATTCAAATTATCAAGGAGGGAATAATCACATTGTTCGATAACTACTAGTTATAAGGGTTTGTATTAAATTAGAAATGCATGATAATTTAAAACAAAATAATAAATAATAGGTTCAACATAATTAAATGTCATAACTTGCCTTGGCCTTGCTCATTACTACTTCTTGATCTTCAATTCCTACCTCTACTCCTTTGAAGGCATTATCTAACAAGAGAAAGAAAGCGAATGAAATATAGATAAATTCAAATATAATCCAAATAAATTTCAAAAATAACAAAACTTAAAGCAAAATATAGAGCTTAATTTTATATGAATTTAGGAAGAAGAATTGGGCCAATCGGAGTTTGGACGGAGGAGAACGTGCTCTCAGAAGATTGATCAATTAGGGAAATGTTGGAAATTGAGAAAGGAGAGAACATTCTAAAGAATATTCCCTTCAGTTAGCAGAAAAATAACAAAAGGGCTGACTTGTGGGCCACCTTTGTAAGTGAGAGAGAGAGAGAGAGAGAGAGGAGTATGAAGGCAAAGCTTCAGGGAAAACATAGAGCTCTCTGGAGGCTAGGGAGGCGCATAGTGTGGGTGGAGATGCTGGCAAGGGAAAAGACTAGAGGCACAAGGGATGGGAAAAATGGATTGCTAATGACCCGAGGAACATACGGGAGGTGGTGCCGCAACAAATGAAGCACTGTGGCAGTGTGGATGGTGCAAGGAGCAGTGACCATGGGGTGGGCTGTAGTGGGCGGCGGTGCTTCGATGGCGGCCAATGGTGGTGAGCATGAGCACAGGCTAGAACGTGGTGCGGTGAAGTTAAGGAAGTGGTCTGCTAACCTGGGCACAGACTGGAGATGACACAATCGATGATTGAATGGTAACGGTGGAGAAAAAGGAAGAACTTGGAATCTCGGTGCTTGGTGAAGGAAAACCGAATCTACTTGGGGGGATAGCTATATGGGAAGGTAGATCACATTTTGATGTAGAAGGATTGAAGAGAATCTCATCAGATAGAAAGGAACACGATGTGCCCTAGGCAGCTGTGGCTAGGCATTGATGCCAATAAACTTGCGACGAAACTCGGTGAGGAAGACCTTCAGTGGCACTCGGCACATCGCTTTTTTGAGTTCTCGCCAACGTACTATAACCACGGTGCTGTCTTTGACTTGTTCTTAATCGAGCAGTCGATTTGTTCGAGCAGTCGTAGTCTTCCGAGCGATAGAGATCTCGACTATGTGATCGTAGCAAGTGGTCGTGCGAGAGGTTGAATGGCGTTGTTTTCGGCTGGTACTCATTCAAGCAAGTTTGATGATGTATGCGGCTGAAGTCTACGAGTGAGTTCGACCACGTGCAAGAGTGCACATAGTGAAGCAATCGAGTTCTCGTTGTCTACGATTGCAAGTGAAGTAGTACGACGAGCGTTGTTCAAGCGATCGTTATCGATCATGTTAAGAAGAGCGAAGAACAAGAAGTGGAGGTGATCATTCACGCCCCCCCATAGCGCCATACGTCCTACAAGTGGTATCAAAGCCAGTTGAAATGGCGTCAGATCGAGAACGGTTCTCTGGTAAGCCACCATTCTTTTATGGTACAGATTATCTCTACTAGAAAACTTGCATGGAAGTCTTTCTACAAGCTCAAGGTAATCTGATTTGGCAAAAAGTTGAATCTACATTTGAAGTACCTTCTGTCATTACCATCAAAAACACTGCTAACATAGAGGCAAACACTAAGGCTAGAAATATTTTATTGCAAGGTTTAAGTCGTAACGAGTTTGTTAGAATAGCACATCTTAAATCTGCAAATAAAACCTAGTCTACTCTAGCCGACTATCATGAAGGTTCAAAGTCTGTTAAGGGTGTGCATCAGAATCAATTCAAAAGGGAGTATTCTAAATTTGAGATGAAACCAGGAGAATCAGTAGATACTCTTTTTGACTGTTTTAATAAGATTGTTAGTGATTTGCAATTTGTTGATGTCACATATTCTGATTCTGACAATGCTCGATAGATTTTGAATTCTATAAATATGTCTATTTGGAATATTTTAGTCACTACCATCAATTATTCTATTAATATGGAGGCTCTCATCTTGAATGACCTATATTCCAAGATGAAAATACATGAGATTGATGTTTTGACCAGGATTAACAAGTCGAATTCTCTAGGCTTAGTGACTAACCAATCTGATGACTCCTCTAGTTCCTCTGTTGCTTCTCTTTCTACATTATGCTCTTTTTTAGATGAATAATTAAAGGAGATTCCTGAAGAGCAGCTTGTACTTCTCTCCAATCGGGTGACAAAGGCAATCACTAATATAAGATTAAAGTGGAGAGGAGGTCCTGTAAGATGCTATGAATGTGGTTTGCTCAATCACATTAAGACTAATTATCCCAAACTAAAGAACAAGGTAGTAGATGATGATAAGGCACCAATTCGTTGACCACGGTTCAAGACGGCATCAAACAAGAAACGCAATTATTGCAGGGTAGCCAACAAAATAATTTCAGGACTTGAGAAAATCGATTTGAGCGATGATGAATCTGCAAGTGATGAGGACAATGGCAAAAAGGTCAAGGAGGAAGATTTTACAGGTATGTGCTTTATGGCGAAGAGTGAGGATCTCAGCAATGATGATCTCTATAGTGATCCTAATGAGGTAAAATCTTCTTACATAGATTTATCTCATGTTGTGCTCAGATTGATAGAGGAGCTTAAGAAATATAAAAAGAAAATCAAAATTCATGATCTTGTTGTTGGGAATTTAAATTTTGAAATTGACAAACTTAGAGCTTCAATTCCTAATGATGAATATTATGAGTCCTGTCAAGTTTTACATTCTAAATTGGCATCTGCAAGAAAAATTAACGCATCAACCTTGGGTCAATTTAGTGATGTAACTGCCAAATTTGCTGAGTTAAAGGCACACGGCTCTTGTGATGAAAAGTTAAAATGGGCACATGATGAAATTAAAAAGTTTATGTCTAACTCATCTAAAACTTGCTCTAAATGCGATTTGCTTCAAGCTAGACTTAATTCTTCTCAGGAGTCTATTCAACAGATGCTTTATCATGAGACTTTCTCTTGATCAAACTATCCCAAGCTTAACACAGAAATAGAAGCATTGACTAGACACCTTAAGGACTTTGCTGAAAAGGAAAAATTGGCTCTGTCTAGTGCTTCTAAGAGTCTTAGTGATGAATATGTTAAATGCACAACATGTCCCACTTTGGCTAAAGAGAATGAGTATCTTAAAGGCACCTTAGAGAGATTTTCTTTTGGCAAAAAGAATTTGAATATGATTCTAGATTAATCAAAAACAAGCATGAAGAAACATGGTCTAGGATTTAACTTTGTTGAGTATGCCAAGAATAATCTTAATAAGGTTGTTAAACTTTTGGAATCTAGAAATCATGTTGTAGAATCTGAACCAAAACAGATTATTTTTAAATCTGCTGGTATGGCAAAGAATTTCTCTACCAAACAGAGTGTTGTAAAATCAATAGATACGACTTCTCAACAAGTCAAGTTCAAGTGTACTCACTGTGGTAGAAATGGTCATTTGATTCAATTTTGCTTTCGAAAAAACAAGAAGGAGAAGAATGACAGGTTAAGAAAGCATTTTTTTAGTAGAGATTGTGCAAGCTCCAAACTGTAGCTATGCTCCCCCTAATCAGTTCTTTGCAGGCTCAGGAGTTTTTGTAACTGGACCTAGTTGTAATGCTCAGTTGGTGGTTAAACCAATCGTGCCAATACATTCAGACTGCTTTATGGTCAGACGTTCCCTGATCGGACCATCGCTTTGACCAATAGCTTCTCATGGTCGAACCAATGTTGTTGGATCAGGTGTTTGACCAGTTTGTTCTCGTGGTTGGACCAGAGTGGTTGAACGAAATCTTCGACAAAATGGTACTTGCGATCAGACCAACCTTTCAAGAGATTGTCGATCAATGTTCTTTGCTCACTCAGACCATAGTGGCTAGACTGATGCAACATAGTCGAACAAGCTGTTTTTGACCAACTCTTTCAACGTGGTCAGATCGGCATTGGGGATCTCATGCGGTCTGTAGCAATCAGACCACCCCGGTGACAAACGTCCCATGGTCAACGCTTTGTGATCAGATGTTCCATTGTCGAATCAAAGTTTTGACTAGACTTTACCACACGCTCTCCTCCTGTTCATCAAGTCTCACAGTACTGGATTTGCTTGATTGGAACAATTGATGGTTCCAGTCTTTTGCTTGGTTGGAACAGTTGATGGTTTTTTATCTTCTTTGATGGCTCCTGAGAGATTTCACCTTCTTGTTAGACCATGTAGAAAAGGTAATGCTACACTCCAAGTGGTCTTTGAGTTCTTTCTCATATTGATCTTTTTCTCTCAACTACTTGTTTCTTCTCTTTGGCCCTTTTGCTGAGGGAGATGGGATTATTCTGAGGGGGAGCTTGTTGTTTGAAGTAGTGTCAGGAGCTTTGTTTATTGTACCTATCATATAATTCATTGAGATCGAGCCATTGAAATCAAATGAATAGTGGAGCTCTATGTATCATATTCTCTCATATACTGTGTAGCTTGGTCATAGCTGGTTATAATTAAAAACTGCTTCATTTGAACTAAAGCATGATATGGCAAAACATCTTGGCTAGACTGATTATTGATAATACTTTGTGATGCTCATCTAAAAAGATTAGCTTAATTGTGAATCCTATTTTAAATCTTGGCTATGAGGCTTGTATGGTTCATATCACAATATTTTATGTTCACTTAAGTTGGCATGTTATAAAAAAAATTGAGATTTTTTGGGCAATCTTCCAACCACGAAAGCGCTTTTTTTGGGGGGCCACTCGTACTGGTCCTGGTAACGTCTTCAACCCTGTTCTTTTCAGCTTCTAAAAGCTGCTTTTTGGCTTTTCTACAGTAACTAACTTTTAAACGGAGTATTTTTTTTTAAATATAGTTTACTAGTTAATTGTAGTACATACTTTACTGACTTCATTTATATCGGCAAAAACCGCACGTGAGTTTGTATTACTTTGTAATCTCTCGTACAAACAGCCTAAAAGTCACAAGCCGCAGCCAAAAAGAACAGGCCCTTCATCTAGTCCTTGCTGGCTTTTGCTGGGATGCTGGATTTCTAAATTCGCTTCATTTGATTCGGATCAACCCCACGATATGATTATGAATGCATGATGACGTTCGTCTCGTCTGAATATAAATGCACGTTTGGATGCAGCAACAACGGGCTGATTTCAAGATCAATACTTGCTGTTTAAGCCCAGCCTTGTACTTTCTGGATGTTGAAACCGGGCCGCTTAATGCTTGGGCTTTTGGGACTTCCAATGCTATGTAATAGAAGGTGCCTTTCTGAAAGAAAAAGGCCTACCTGAAAGTTGATGACATAAGAGTTTGGTTCTCTTCTTCCTCTCTCTCAAAAAAAAAAAAGAGTTGGTTCTCTTCTCGTAATGTACAGTGACATCTCACGAACTTGAATCTGCAACTCTACAAGTCCATGTCAGGCCTTGCCAGATATATAGGATTTGTGTTTTTCGCAAATTAGGTCGCGTGTGGTTCCATCCAGATTCAGGCTAAAGCATAAATGACAGGCCTAGTGTGGGCAGGATTAGCTAGGGCTCGTATTTTCCTACTAGAAAGTATGAACAATCTAGTCAACGGTTTTTTTTTTCTTCTAGTCCACTGCAACTACGAAATGATAACAATGACAAATTTAAGAGTCGATAGCCGTCGGCGACGGTAATTTGGCTAAGAAAATATCATGATGTTTCTAGTCGAAATTTCTGCACCCTTTTGTTTTCACATCGGGTAGGTTCTTGTTACCTCTTACCAAGATTCGCCGCGACCCGCTATGTTCTCCACCTAACTTGCTCGTGAGCACTTCTTTCTCGACCACCGATCTCAACTCACAAATTGCGGTGAAAGTATAATCACCATGATTTCTTCCATGATCATTGGCTAAGCATGTGGATTTACTCCAGATTCTACGAGGATGTCATCATCAGTGGTAGGTACACTAAAGGAACGAAACTTTTGCTTGTCCAAATAAATTTGGGTGAGTTCAGATCGACTTAAAGTCAACTTATATTTATATTATCTACGTAACTAGTTTTTAAACGATGTATTTTTTTTAATAGGATTGATAGAAAGATTATAGTAAAAAGTGTAATGAATTCAGGTGTACCGGTCAAAATCACGTGCGACTATTTTAATATACGTACCACCTCTCATAAATAATCAGAATTCAAATGTTTAAACCATAAAACATCGGTCCAAAAGAATTCCACCCAAAGCCTTCTTCTCTGTTTCCTCCCGTGGGAAAAAAGGTCACACCAAAGCTGTGAAGAATCATCAAGGATTGCAACGAGCAACAGCTCGGCGAAACACAAGTACAAGCGCACAGGGTATCTTGCCGAGCTTTGCCCTCAACCATGCTAGGCTGAGACATTTTCTCAGATGAAATGATGCGATAGTGGTTCGGCTTCTCTCCTTGCTCTGCTTTTGCCTACAGGCTTGGACAACATGCTGCGAGCGTTGTCCTCAGACCAAAAAGAGCAAAGTTGGAAATGAGAAAAAACTTACTGTGTAGCAGGGAAGATAGCCATGAGGTCCGCTGGAGAGTCATGGGCGATTATATTTCATCAATATTGCGAAAGCAATTGACACTTGATCATGTAATAGCTTAGCGATTAGTCGCATCTGGTAGCTCAATTTTTTAAAGCATGTGTGTGAAATAAGCTGTGAAACATATTCCAAACGTTCCTACCTCACATGCTCCTTTTTTACAAGATTGTCGGTCTACCACGGGCACTTGACCTCAAACAAATAATCTAGACGATCGTGAAATTTTTGTTGAATTTAATTGCGAAACAAATCTACTTGCATCTTCAACTCCGTCACACGCGAAAAGCCCGATGATGCTTTTCCAGAAAGGAGGAGAAGTTGGGCAAAGGGAGGAAAAGTGCAGGCAGGACTTTCTGCAGAGCCCCTTCAGCAATCATACATTTCTTCGCAGCATGCCGTCGTGGCCCATGCCAACACTGCTCGCAAGTACTAGAAGTGCACGCACCAACGCCACTGCCGAGCCGATGCGTGCCACCCGAATCTTTTCACCGCAAATGAAAAGGCCCGTGCAGTGCATGCCCTGTGGTGCTCCGCTTTGCACGAGAGCTTTACCTCTTTGGTCAAAGTGAGTGAGAGTCAGAAGGAAAAGGATGGGCTTTTTTATATTATGTTTTCGCTCCTCTCGTTTCCTTCTCTCTGTTTCCACTTTTTCTTTCTTCCTGGGATCCAGATGATTGCCGCGCTGCACGCTCGCCTACCTAATCCTTGTGTTTGACTTTTGTAGTAATTTATTTCGCGTTGTTTAACCGATTTCAAGGTTGTGTTTCATGGTGTTATGATTTTGTAGCGCCATTCTATATTGCTCTAGGTGTACCAGGAACATGGGTGTGTATCTCACCGCGCGTTCGTCCAAACAATCTCTGGTGGTCGTACTAGCCATCATTGTATGATCGCGCCACGCTGACGGACACGGGCTGTTGGGTTGTCCGTTTTGCCATCGGCAGCCTTTACTTCATGTGAGCTTAAAAATACCGCTCTAGCTATTTTATTTTTCAAATTTAATTTTTAAATATTGTTTTTTTAAATCTAGCTTTTTCTTTTGGATCTACTACGCACGGCAGCACTGTAACGGACCTACCGTGCTCGGAAGCTCTACTGTAGCTACAGTGATGCAAATTTAGAAAACACAGACATTCTAAGATTAAATTTGAAAAAAAATAACTAGGGTAATATTTGTTTGATGGATTACTTTTCCTTGGCCTCCGATCCTCCCCGGCATAATGAGGGTGTGATTGTGCATGAAGGAGCTCGTGATTCGGCACGCGAGGCAGCCTTCCGGTCGGCCGGTGTCTCAGGTCGGCCAGGCTCAGGTGCCGTTTTACGCTGCTCGAGTACTGGTTACCAGTTACCACACCTGTCATGGCGCGGCCTGGGGCGAGGAGTGATTGCCGTGCGTATCCTCATGATTTCCCCGTAGAATTTGAGGCCTCCCCTATCGCCACCCGTGCCTCCGGGGCGTTACTGTTTTTCTCTGCTCGCGTGCTGGTCGTCGGTCTTTAGGAACCGTTGTTACTTGCTGGCATGTAGAGGTCGTCCGTACGTGCCAATGATCGAAAAAGTTTTTACTTCTAGGGATTGAACAAGGACGATGCTGTATGTTCTTTTAGAAACGCTTCTTTCATTAGTTGTGCAAGCAAGCGATGCCTTGCGTTCTTTCGGGAGCATGCATTGCACAGTTTGGTCTCAAGGAGCTATATATATTAGTATTACAAAAGGTTTAGTCCGATTCAAATCGTTACAGACAAATCATGTTGATAAAGGTGGTGCTCCAACCAAAGTCATAAATTCCATTCTGGTGCCGGCTAGAATGTACCGTACCAGCATCTAAACTAGCACACAGAAGACGCAATCCCGTACCAGCCTCAATACCAGCCATTTCGTCCAATTCCGGTCATTTTGGGCAGAATTGTTCATTCCGTGAAATCCGGTACCGACCAAAATTTGCTCCACGGTGTGCACCTCATGCAGCGTTCGGCAGCTTCAGCTAATTGGCCCAAGTTTGAACTATGAAGGCCCAGCCCAACTATGAAGTAAGTAACCGATGGCATTGGCAGTACACACTTCCAGCGATTTGGAGATTGGATTGGAGAAGTGAGAACCCTAGCCTTCTCCAGCGACAGCAGGTGTTCCACGGTGAGCGACGGATCCCTCCGCGGCAGCTCATCCCGGCCAGTGCTTGAGTTCAACTTCATATCCCTTAGGGCCTCAGCAGTCAGCAGTCACCACCTTCAGGTCTGTGCTGCCCTCCCCTCTCCTCTCTACTCACCACCGAATGAGAACTTCTCTGTGGTAACCAGACTCGCTGTAACTTTTGGATACGTAGCTCCGAATATGCTGGTAAGAATTACTTTGCCTGATTTTACCATGAAGTATGGTTACCATGTTAAATTTGGACGCTTTTGTAGTAGTTCTGATCATTATATGTTAATTATCATTACCATATAGCACTGAACTGATTTGACAATGATCTTGGAATTTCTGATGAACTATCTTGTGGTTTACTGCCGTCATCTTATTTTATGTTTATACACTTGATGAGATTATTTCCTTGTTTCTATCTATGAAATGAACACAACTTGTAGCTTAGTGCAATATTGTGAAACTTTAACCTCTTTTTGATGCATCAAATGAGAGCTATCATTTGATGAAATTTTACTAGTATTTCCTACTGCTCTTAGCATGTCATGCTGCTAACCTTCCCACAATAAGTGACTTTAGTCTTCACTTCTAGCTTACTGTGTTTTGAACTTGTGATGCTCTGATAATTCAATGAATTCAACTATGTGTCATTTTTATCCTATGGTTGCATATTCGAATTGAGATTCAGAGTAGATTATGTGTGCATATAATTACATATATATTTATTATTATATTAAAATCTAGAATGGTATGTCGATATGGGCTGGTACCGGCATATTCCATACCAAGAGGCAAACCGGAATGGCCTACAGAATGGAATTGACAACTTTGGCTCCAACTATCTTACAACTTAAGTTTATGACTGTGACTTTTGGTTAAAATTGTAATGTAGCGGTTATTAGCTTTTTCTGAGAAAAATAGAAAAAAAAATTGAAGAAAAAACCATTACGTTATTATGGACAATGCAAATAAATAAGAAAAAAGAAAGAAAAGACAAAAAAATTCAAAATAAGCCGAAACTAGAAGTCAATGTGTTCTAAGTGACTTCTGACTTAAATAAGCTAAAAACAAAAAAAAACCAGAAGCTGAAGCCATTTAAAACGGGATAAAAAAACAAACAATCAATTTCATGACTTAGACCTCGTTTGAAATACAGATATTTTTACAGAAAATGGTGTAGTTCTGAGAGACCATGTGGTCTAAATCCCAAGTTGGTGATGAGTATTTGACACGTGGTTCGGTTAGAGTGAGTTTGGTTTGAGTGTTTCGTGTCATTTTGGCATTCGGCGAGGTCGGGATATGATTAGACAGATTTGACGCGTGGTCGTCTTCCCGGTTGGTTATTTGGGCCATTTCTCGCTTGAGTAGGATTTGTTGGTACTAATCATGTTTATATGCTTTGTGCCGTGCTATGCGATGTGGTTTTTGTCTGTGATGGCTGCAGGACGTCGAGTGGAGTCGTGGCGAGACACGAAGGATCGGACTAGGCGCAGTGGCGCCGAGGTCGAATATCGGGATGTGTCGAAGACGACGTGGACTCGAGGTGGTTGCGGCGTGCGAGACAAGGAACGCGAAGCTTCCGGAAGGTGCAGCAGGGCGTTTGGTAAGCGCGAGGCGCAAAAGGAAGCGGGTTAGCGGGCAAAGCATGGAGGGGTAAAATGGGCAAAGCAAAGTGTAAACCCATCAAGGAATGCTATAAATAGGAGTGTATTTCCTGGTTGTTGGCAAGACTTGGAGAGGGGTTTTAGGGCTTTTGCTTTGTGCTTTAGTGGTTGAGAGAATGGGTGTATGAGATAGGGTTGTGTTCCTCCCAAGAACCATGTAGTTCTTGGTGTTCTTGAGGATTGAGAGAGAGAGATGAGCTGAACAACTATGTAATCTTTCCTCTATGTTAATCATGTATGTCTCCGTATGTCTCCGTATGGATTTTTAAGAAATCTTGTGCTGAAATTTGTTCGCTTCATGTTCCATTTGATTTTCTGTCCTTGTTTGTACTGTCTCTCGGTGAAGCCTCATGCGTCTTTTGTTGTTCCTTCGCCGACCAAGCCTCAACAAGCATCCAACCGCCGACATCCTTCACCGCCAGGCGTGTCTTGGTTTCTTGTTTTCATGCACCGAGAAGGACATCCATCCATTGGCTATTTTTCTCTTCTTTTGTCTCACGGCAAGAATCCTTACCAATCTCTCGAGAGTAGCCATTAATGCTTCTTTTGGGCATTAGTTAATGCATTTCGGCTAGCATGCAATGATTAGCATAAATTAATCCCTCAAGTAATCATTGCTAGCATTTTTTGGAGCATTCCGTATGAGAGCTTTGTGAGCTTTCTTTTGGGGGCAACTTTTATGAACATTATTGTGAGCCTTTTAGTTGTCCTTCTGATGTTTTTATCCTTTCGTTGGAGCATCTCTTTGCTTTATTTCTTTTGCTTTGAGCGGCAAGAGCAGAGTAAGTAAATGCAGATGGTGCACTCAATCTTTCCAGTCTGCAGCTTTATTGTGTTCTTGGGCAGCGGTTTCTGCTCCTTCTTTTGCCACTGTTTCTTGTTTTGAGCGCTCTGTTTTCTCTTCTTCATAGCTCTCTATAGCTATCGGAGAACTGAGAATTTCGTGAATACTTGTTGGGGGTCATTTTTAAAAGATCGACATTCACCCCCCTCTGTCGCCATTTCGGTCCTACAATTGGTATCAGAGCCGGTTAGCTCTAATTCATAGATCTTAACCGGTCTCAAGAGCCATGGCGATGGACAAGTACTCGACCAAGCCGCCCGTTTTCGATGGGATCGATTACCCCTTCTGGAAGAGCCGAATGGAGACATACATCCAGGCCCAGGGGTACGCCATCTGGCGCAAGGTCAAGGTCCGGTTCGTTGTTCCTGCCGATGAGAACATCAATGCCGGAACATGGTGATGTTGAGGCGAATGCTAAGGCAAGGAACATCATCATTCAGGGCCTGAGTCGTAGTGAGTTTGACCGCATCTCTCATCTTTCGTCGGCTTTCGACATCTGGGAGACCCTCGATGCATACCATGAGGGCACCACCCAGATTAAGACGATCCGACAGACCGGCCTCAGCGAGAATACAACAAATTCGAGATGCTTGCCGGTGAGTCCTTGGATGAGTGTTTTGCGCGTTTCCACAAGATTCGAGCAACCTCCGAGCCGTCGGTCTCACATACCCGACTCGGATAACGCCGACGGATGCTCACCGCACTCGACCTGCGTGTTTGGGAGATGAAAGTGACCACCATCAAAGACACGACAGATGACCTCTCGACCTTGACTCTTGACGCGCTATACTCGCGCCTCAAGACTCACGAGATTGACGTTGTCTCGTAGGTCGAAGTCACGATCGATGGCCTTGGTCATCGATCCGTTTCTTCTTCGGTCCTTCTTCGGGTTCGCTGCGGTTTCTCCTTGCTGCTCTATGTGACGATCAGTTAGAGCAGCTCGAGGATGAGCAACTGGCCCTCCTAGCTCGGAAGTTTTCCCATGCTTACAAGAGGAGGAGGGACAGAAAGAGAGGAGGACTGTCATTTGCTTCGAGTGTGGTGGCCCCAACCACATTCGGCAAATTGCCCCAAGCCGAGAAGGGCAAGAATGACTACGGCGGTTCGGGCAAGATCGACTACACCGACAAGAACCGCAACAAGAAGCCTCCACTGGACAGGAAAGAAGAAGTTCCGCAACTTCGGGAAGGCCAAGAAGCTCTTCCACCGCGTCCTCACCGCTTCGACGACCTCGACCTCGGCGAGGTGGAGGGATGGAGCGACGACGACGGGACGGGTGACCAAGAGCCCAAGGATGGCGGTGACGACTTCTCGGCATGTGCTTCATGGCCTCGAGGGCGAACTCGGCGACAATGAGCTGTACTCGACTCGGACGAGGTATGCCCCACCTACGACCAGCTCAATCAAGCATTCCTTAAGCTAGGTGGTTTTCATGCTAGAGCTAGGGCTAGGTGTACCGAGTTAGAGAAGGAAGTAGATAGACTGTCACGGAGCTTACTTCACTTACATCCGCTCCTCCCGTGACGATTGTGATACATCTTTGTGCTTTGTTTGGGTGATTTGGAGAAGCTAAGGACCTCGCATGATAGTGTGTCTTCCGAGCTTGATCTTTGTTAAGGTGGAGAATGTTAGTCCGCTTGCTGAGTTAGAGTTGAGTAGGATGGTCATTACCCTACTTACTACCGATGAGACTACTTCTCCCACCTCATGTGAGGTTAAGGACATTGCTTGCTAGAGGACCTTATGCCATGCTCCTTGATCCGCCCGATTCTTGTGAAAATTGCAATAACTCAAGATGAACTTAAAGCGGCGGATCATAAAATTGCTGAACTACAAGCTTCTTTACTTGAGCCGATTGATTCATGCTTGAACTGTCCTAAGTTAATCTGCTGAACTTGAAGTCGTCTCCAAACAGTTTCAAGATATGATTGATCATAACAGAAGTTGGCTCGATGCTTCTAAGGACCCTGTTAGCTCACCTTGCAAAAATTGTGAAAAACTAAAAATTGACTTAATTACATTGGATGAAAAATGTGTGAAGCTAACTAAGGACCTACTAGAGAAGCCACCATCAGCTTGTACTGTGATTGTTGAGGCGGGGGAGAAGCCCCAGGGTAAGGTTGAGACGTTTAGCGACGTGAACCAAACTGCTAGTAGTAGGACTGTCCCTTCAGGGTCGGCTGTGCATGCACAAGCCATTCTCTCCTCTACTGTTGGTTCTTCTTCTGCTCCCTTACCCTCTGCTGTTCCTTCTCCTCCCTGCTCTTCTTGCACCTCTCTCTTTCGGGAGTGTCAGTACCTTATGAACACTCTCGAGAGATTTGTAGGCGGCAAGAAGAAGCTCAATCTTATTCTAGACCAATCTAAGATCTGCAGATTTAATCAGGGTCTAGGATACGATTTTTATGAGGATATGAGAAAGCACCCACCTGCTATTCTTAGACCCATAGTAGGTGGTGCGATCGAGGTCGAGCCCAGATCTGATGAGGTCAAATTCAAATCAGCGGGCTTTGTCCAAGGGATCTCTGACAGCAAGGTGAGTTCACCTGCTACTTCGGCTCCTCAAAAGCCGAAGCCATCGCGTGCTACTTCCACCTCTTCGAAGGTGAGGTACCACTGCACCTTCTGTCAGAAGGATGGACATTTGATCGACCGATGTTTCAGGCGCGCCAAGATCGCGCGTAGAGACCGTGTTGAGTCTCCTAGGGGTATTCAGGGTCAGCCCCAGATCCTGAGTGCACCTAAGACCAACACGAGGTCTAGGGTTGCGTTCTTCGGTTTTGGGCATCATCGAGGACTCGGATTTTCCGAGTTTTCGGCTTTCGTCCTCGATATGCTCCTGGTCATGACTTCGCCGTCCGAGGTACTTCGTTTCCCGTCGAGACGACTACGCGGCGTGTTCAACTGTTGCACGGTGCTTCGACTTGCTTGCTCAGAGCAAATGGACCCAAAGAATGACTCTAGGTCTACTCGTAGACCATCCGCTTTCGAGTGACAGAGCGTAGGGTAGATAGAGGTCGATCGTGCTTGACTACTTCATCCGCTCGACGTGTTGTTCAAGATTGGTGCCAAAATCACTCTTGATTTACCCCAAGATCGAGACTTTACTCTGCTTGACTCGTGCTCACGGCCGGGAAGGAGAGGTTTGGCTTGTAGACTCGGGTGTTCACGACACATGACCGGAGACTCCGTTGGTTCTCTTCCCTAGTCCGTGCTCCAGGTGATGAGACGATCACCTTCGGAGATGCTTCATCTGGGCGCGTCATCGCCAAAGGTACAGTGCGCGTTAATGATTCGTTTCTTTTGAGAGATGTTGCCTTGGTTAGTAAGCTGCGTTATAATTTGCTTTCGGTTTCTCAGCTTACCGATGACGGTTATGAGGTGAGCTTTAAGAAAAACAATTGCAAAATTCTTGATTCTTCTGTAGTCCGGTTTATGGATTTCGCTTTGGGAGGATCTTTCGTGCTGATTTTTCTGAGTCTTCTGGTGATCCTCTCCGGTGTTTAGTTGCTTCTGAGTCCCGCGATTTGACTTTCTGGCATAGGAGACTTGGTCATATTGGATTTGACCATTTGACTCGAGTTAGCGGCCACGATCTCATTCGTGGTCTGCCGAAACTCAAGATGGTCAAAGATCTAGTTTGTGCTCCATGCCGACACGGCAAGATGGTTGCCGCTTCTCACCCTCCAGTCACAGTTACTATGACCGATACACGGGACACCGCCTCCACATGGATACAAGTGGGACCACTCGAGTGCGATCGGGAGGGAAGTGGTATGTTCTTGTCGTAGTCGATGACTTCTCGAGGTATTCTTGGGTGTTTTTCTTGGCCTCGAAGGATGAGACATTTTCACATTTCCGAGGTCTTTTCAGTAGGCTTTCTGTTGAGCTCCCGGGTGCCTTACGAGCGATCCGCAGTGACAATGGCACGGAGTTCAAGAATTCCTACTGAGAGTTTCGTGGTGAGACAGTGTAGAGCATCGCTTCTCCTCTCCGCACGTCCCACAAAGAAATGGCGTTGTGGAGAGAAAGAACCGCACCTTGGTCGAGATGGCCGGACGATGCTTGATGAGTACTCTACACCGCGGAAGTTTTGGGCTGAGGCTATAGCCACCGCGTGCCATGTCTCAAATCGAGTTTTTCTTCGGGCACACTTGCACCGCACTTCTTATGAGTTGAGATATGGGCGAAAGCCGGTGTCTCTCATTTTCGTGTGTTTGGTTGCAAGTGCTTTATTTTGAAGTCCGGGAACCTAGACAAGTTCGAGTCACGATCTTGTGATGGTATCTTTCTAGGTTACTCGCCTTCTTCGCGGGCTTATAGGGTCTGGAACTGCGAGTCTAGCAAGTTGGTAGAGACCTGTGAGGTGACCTTTGATGAGGCCACCGGGACTAGGCCGATATCTCGAGTTCTTTAGAGCGATCCGAGACCATCTTTGTGGATGATGAGGACGATGGAGACGATGGTTGTTTACGATCCAGCTCCTCATCCTCCCTTGAGATGCCTTCTTCCACGGTACCTCAAGGTGATCGCCCTGCCTCTCGCTTCCTCCGAGCTAGTGGCTCTGTTCTGCCTCGTCACCACGAGGTAGAGGCCACTTCTTCATCTCATCCTGGACCTCCCGACATATCCGAAAAGGCATCCTTCGAGCGGATGATTGGAGACTGCTCGAGCGTGTTACCCGCTCAAAATCGCTTATCTCAATTCTGTCTCCATTCTCGCTTTCATTGCCTCCTTTGAGCCTAAGGATGTTTCTCATGCTCTTCCGATGAGTCTTGGGTCAATGCCATGCATGAGGAGCTAGAAAATTTCGAGAGGAATAAGGTCCGGTCGCTTGTCGAGCCCCGCGAGGTCACAATGTCATTGGGACCAAGTGGGTGTTCAAGAACAAGCAGAGTGAGGATGGAGTGGTTATTCAAACAAGGCTAGACCGGTAGCTCGGGGTTCTCCTGTGTTGAGGGTCCGGATTTCGAGGAGACCTTTGCCCCTGTTGCTCGACTTGAGGCCATTAGAATCCTGCTTGCCTTTGCAGCTTCTAAGGGTTTCAAGTTGTACCAGATGGACGTCAAGAGTGCCTTCCTTAATGGCTTCATTGAGGAAGAAGTCTATGTGAGACAGCCCTCCTGGTTTCGAAAACCCCAAATACCCTAACCATGTCTTCAAGCTTTCCAAAGCGTTGTATGGACTTAAGCAGGCCCCTAGAGCTTGGTATGAGAGGCTCAAGTCCTACTGTTGAGTCATGGTTTTGAGATGGGTAAAGTAGACAAGACCTTGTTCATCCGCCGCCTTGGCATTGACCTTCTCGCTCGTCTGGATCTATGTCGATGACATCATCTTTGGCGGCTCTTCCCATACTGTTTCACAGTTCTCGGATGTCATGAGCACCGAGTTTGAGATGAGTATGATGGGCGAGTTGACCTTCTTCCTTGGCTTCCAAATTAAGCAGACTCGGGAGGGTACTTTCTTGCATCAAGGCAAGTACACTCGAGACCTCTGGCGCGCCGATATGAGTGATGGCAAGCGGTGTCTACTCCGATGGCTACATCGGCTTCACTTGACCCGATGAGGATGGCGAACCATTGATCGAAGGAGTATAGGAGTATGATCGGTTCCCTCTTGTACCTCACGCCTCGAGACCGGACATACACTTTGTCAGGTGTCTTTGTGCTCGGCTTCGAGCTTCTCCTCGCTTTCTCACCGCCAAAGCGGTGAAGCGCATTCTTCGGCACCTTGAGCTACTATTGACTATGGTATCCGGTACTCTTCCTCTTCTTGTCTTTCCTTGAGAGCCTTCTGGATGCGACTTTGCTTGGTGTAGGATAGATAGGAAGAGCACTTCGCACTTGCCAATTCATTGGCACTTCTCTCGCCTCTTGGTCTTCTAGGAAGCGATCCGCGTTGCACATCCATCGCAGAGGCCGAGCACGTTGTCGCAGCCGATTCTTTCAGAGCTGTGTGCTTTGGATGGCCTCGACCTGCGGGACTTTGGGTTAGTCATAGATAGTGTTCCACTCTTTTGTGATAACACTTCTGCGATTAACATTGCTAAGAACCCAAGGCAAAGACTCCGGACCAAGCATATTGATATTCGCTATCACTTCCTTAGAGACCATGTAGAGAAGGGTGATATCGTGCTCGGTTGGAGAGTGACCACCGCTAGCTGATATCTTTACCAAGCCATTGGATAGCTCGAGGTTTTCAGCTCTGCGGGGAGAACTTGGGGTGGTTTGTCCGTATGGACTGTTGTGAGGGGGAGTTTGTGCTTTACTGCTTTACTATATTATTTATGCTCTTACTCCTTGCTGTTTGCATTGCATTTTGGGTGCATTTGGGATTAGTCCTCCTAGCATAGATTAGAGTGCTTCTCTCATCTAGTTGCTTAGACTTCTGCTCTTATCTTGTGATTCCAAGATTCTGCGTATTAGCTGTTTCTTATCTCACTAGGTTGAGCTCACTCACCGCTTGTAGGTTCCGCGAGGTTGGGCCACCCTCGGGTAGGCAGTGCGTGTTTGCTCTCTAGTGTGTGTGCTAGATGGTCACCGATAGTCCCGAGTCACATGGGGTAGATAAGAGTTAGTCCGAGCCATAGTTGCTTCTATATCTTATCTATGCTTTAAGGACCTTTGCTTGTTGTTTTCTTGCCGACTTCTCGATTTTATTGCTTTGGTTGGGGAGTTCATTTGGGAGCTTACGAGCTTAATATCGACATAACTCAACTTGAACTAAAAGTTGCATCTCATGTTGAGGGGGAGCTGGATTTTCTTGCATTTTAGCATCTAGCATTGTAATATAACTACATTGAGCCTTGATTATTATCCTGTTATGACATGCTTACAATGCTTTACACCTTGCCATGATTTATGCTTCATTTGCTAGATTTATCATGACTTCATATGTATAGACTAGCCTTTGCCATGATAAGTTAATTAAACTTGCTCAACTTGAATTAAAACTTGTCATGCTCACATTTGAGTCTAGTCTTGCTTTAGCGATCCTTTTATGATTCATGCCATGTCAAATAGGCTAAGTTGAGCGTTGAATCTCTATTTGAGCCTTAGATTGAGCTATTTTAGTCTCTTGATGATGCATGAGTTAGTACAACATGTTAAAAAGCAAAAAGATCTCTTTTTGTGCGAAAAAAAAAAAACTGATCTCACCAATTCTCTCCTATGAGACGGCTTGCCATTGCACTTGGCATGAACTTAGGGAGAGTTTTGGATGACCTAGACTATCTTCTTAAGCTTATCGCTTGAAGTAGTCGCATAAGGCTTGAGGTCTAGCACATGATAAAACAAAATCTGGTTGGCAACAACCATGAATTTCAAAAGAAAATATGTCATTTGTGCTCAATTTGCTTCAGCTACAACAAAACCAAGTACTTTAACAAATGTTTCATTCTTGAGTATATAGCATTCTCTTTGGACTCTATTTGAGCTTCGTAGTTACGCTTAGCTTATTGACATGGCCTGCATCATCCTTGGATGTCTCTAGCTAGACTTTGCTCTTTGATGACTTGACTTGCTCACATAATGCACCTCATTTTCAGATTGTCATCTATGTGCTCTAGCTAGCTTATATATATGTTGTCATGATCTAGATAGCGTTTATTCAGTTATGGCTTGGTGTAGTACTTGTTGGTCATATTGATAATTCTCATGGCTCAAAATGCTTAGAAATAATCAAACTTCACCATTTCATCCATTGACATGTCATATTCTCTCTTTGCTCCTTGATGTGTTTATTGCCAAAAGGGGGAGAATAGAGAGAAAAAGCTAGTTGGGATCATTTTAGAGCTTTGGAGAACAATTTGCTCTTTCAGTTGTTGCTCTAGTGTTCCTTCTGTCGACATGGTTATTAGCTTCACTTCTTTCTTTGGACCATGTTGGATTCATCAAACTCAAACTCTTCTTTGCACGTTTTTGAGGGTTTGTCAATATACTCATCAAGGGGGAGATTGAGAGACCATGTGGTCTAAATCCCAAGTTGGTGATGAGTATTTGACACGTGGTTCGGTTAGAGTGAGTTTGGTTTGAGTGTTTCGTGTCATTTTGGCATTCGCAGGTCGGGATATGATTAGACAGATTTGACGCGTGGTCGTCTTCCGGTTGGTTATTTGGGCCATTTCTCGCTTGAGTAGGATTTGTTGGTACTAATCATGTTTATATGCTTTGTGCCGTGCTATGCGATGTGGTTTTTGTCCGTGATGGCCGCAGGGCGCCGAGTGGAGTCGTGGCGAGACACGAAGGATCGGACTAGGCGCAGTGGCGCCGAGGTCGAACGATCGGGATGTGTCGAAGACGACGTGGACTCGAGGTGGTTGCGAGGCGTGCGAGACAAGGAACGCGAAGCTTCGGAAGGTGCAGCAGGGCGTTTGAAAAGCGCGAGGCTGCAAAAGGAAGCGGGTTAGCGGGCAAAGCATGGAGGGGTAAAATGGGCAAAGCAAAGTGTAAACCCATCAAGGAATGCTATAAATAGGAGTGTATTTCCTGGTTGTTGGCAAGACTTGGAGAGGGGTTTTAGGGCTTTTGCTTTGTGCTTTAGTGGTTGAGAGAATGGGTGTATGAGATAGGGTTGTGTTCCTCCCAAGAACCATGTAGTTCTTGGTGTTCTTGAGGATTGAGAGAGAGAGATGAGCTGAACAACTATGTAATCTTTCCTCTATGTTAATCATGTATGTCTCCGTATGTCTCCGTATGGATTTTTAAGAAATCTTGTGCTGAAATTTGTTCGCTTCATGTTCCATTTGATTTTTCCTGTCCTTGTTTGTACTGTCTCTCGGTGAAGCCTCATGCATCTTTTGTTGTTCCTTCGGCCGCATCAAGCCTCAACAAGCAGTCCAACCGCCGACATCCTTCACCGCCAAAGTGTGTCTTGGTTTCTTGTTTTCATGCACCGAGAAGGACATCCATCCATTGGCTATTTTCTCTTCTTTTGTCTCACGGCAAGAATCCTTACCAATCTCGAGAGTAGCCATTAATGCTTCTTTTGGGCATTAGTTAATGCATTTCGCTAGCATGCAGTGATTAGCATAAATTAATCCTCAAGTAATCATTGCTAGCATTTTTTGGAGCATTCCGTATGAGAGCTTTGTGAGCTTTCTTTTGGGGCAACTTTTATGAACATTATTGTGAGCCTTTTAGTTGTCCTTCGGATGTTTTTATCCTTTCTGTTGGAGCATCTCTTTGCTTTATTTCTTTTGCTTTGAGCGGCAAGAGCAGAGTAAGTAAACAAATGGTGCACTCAATCTTTCCAGTCAGCTTTTATTGTGTTCTTGGGCAGCAGCTTCTGCTCCTTCTTTTGCCATGCTTTCTTGTTTTGAGCGCTCTGTTTTCTCTTCTTCATAGCTCTCTATAGCTATCGGAGAACTGAGAATTTCGTGAATACTTGTTGGGGGTCATTTTTAAAAGATCGACATTCACCCCCCTCTGTCGCCATTTCGGTCCTACAAGTTCTTTCGAAGACCCAATGCAATTCTCGTGTTCTAAGATTAGGTTATAAACTAAACAAATCCACAAAAGGAATGAAAGAAAAATTTAACCGAGTGCCAGCATTTAGCCACAAAACAAAAAACCGGTGGCCAATTTGTGCTGGCACACAAAATTTTCGGTCTAGCTAGCCATGCATGCATGTGGATCCACAACTCATAACCACATGAGGCTGCAGTAACAGGCAAACGTGGATCAGATCCAGATCAAAACGCCGGGACGCAGCAAACGTCCCCCTCCTCCTCCAATAATTCCCTCCGACCAGGCCATGCCACCTCGAGCAACGATAGAAATGAGACGAAGCGATAACGAGTCATCATGAACGGGCTGACGAATGCCGGAGCGTCACGCGGGGAGGACTGAGGAGGCACGCTCGGCTCGGTTGGGCCGCGCGTACGCACCAGCGGCTCAAGCACGTGGCCTTGGGCGAGCGACCAGTCCGGCCGGGGACAGCTCAGCGGCTCGTACGAGCCGGTACATACGCTACGGTGATGCAGCCAAGTCGAAAACATACACGTGCCACCTACGTGAGCATGCAGCGTACCGACGCGCGTGCTTGTATACCCTCTTGGCTTGAGATGGCAACAGGTACATATCCGCTAGGTATAATCACTCCATATCCGTACCTGACAGATATAACTCTACTCGTCACGATACTCGTACTAGCACACGGGTATAGAAACTTACCCGTACCCGCACCCGCGTGAGTATTTATACCCGACGGGTAACCCATACCCGATGGACTAAATCATTTCCACATACCTCATTTCCACAAAAGTGAATTTCTTGTCATGGTTTATGTAGACATTAAGAACAGCATCACCTGGACTAGCAGTGTTTCCTCCAATAGCAGCCATGACTTGATTAAAGTATATTGCAACTGACTGCGGGGAAAAAACCAGCGTAAATCAAAAGCACAGACAGTGTAATACCCGATCACAGACAGATGTATATGCATCAGTGTAATACCCGATCAGTGTTTTTGGCTAAATCAAAAGCACAGACATAGCAGTAGTAATACCAAGTTCATGAGTTCTAGACTTCTAGGACCACCACAGACAGACCAACACCACAGTACCCAAAGTACACAATAGCATAGCAGCATTACAATCAAAAGGAGAGTAGCAGCAGCTGTAGTCGTCGGAGACAATGGAGGCCAGCGGGCTATTTCAGCAGTCCTTGTCCTTGGCTTGACGAGGCGTCGACTCACGGCGGCAACGGCTTGCTTCTTCTCGGCCACACCGGTCTCAAGCAGTGCAAGCAACGGAGGAGCAGCCGGGGCAGCCGGTGGGTCATTCTTGCTCGTGTCCTCCAGATCCGGCGGGTGCAAGTCGTCATCCCTTCGGGACGGCGTCGGAGTCAGCAAAGCCAAAAGGACAGCAACTCAGCAAGGTTAAGGACTTAAGGTCTTAAGGATGAGGAAGAGCATCACCGGCTGTCCTCGTGGGTGGTGCCGGAGTTCGCCGCCATGGATGGAGACCGTGTGCGGTGGTGGCTAGCAGGGGGAGGGGGAGGCCGGATGCAGGAGGGGAGACCGAGAGAGGTGTGCGGCGGCGGCTAGCAGGGGGAGGGGGAGGCCGGATCACCGGAGGCAGGAGGGGAGACCGTGTGCGGCGTAGATCTAGTGCGGCGGCTAGCGGGGAGGGGTGGGGAGGCCGGATGCAGGAGGGGAGACCGAGAGAGGTGTGCGGCGGCAGCTAGCAGGGGGAGGGGGAGGCCAGATCGCCGGAGGCAGGAGGGGAGACCGTGTGGGGCGTAGATCTAGTGCGACGGCGTCTAGCGGGGGGGAGGGGGAGGCCGGATGCAGGAGGGGAGACCGGGAGAGGTGTGCGGCGGCGGCGGCTAGCAGGGGGAGGGGAGGCCGGATCGCCGGAGGCAGGAGGGGAGAGTCGTAGATCTAGTGCGGCGGCGGAATGGAATGGAATGGGAAACGGGAGACCGAATGGAACGGGAGACCGAATGGCTAGGGTTTCGTTTCGTCGGTCGGCACTCGGCATGATAAAGTCACAGGCCGCAGGTCTCCGCACTTCCGCGGTATATGGGCCATGAGCCCATGAGTAGGCTTAACCATGCGGGTATATTTTACCCATGGGTATGTGGGTACGGGTAATATACAGTCGTACCCGCACCCGCTCTACCCGATGGGTAGAGATTTTTGCCCATCAGTATACCCACGGGTGAAAATATCTTTCCATACCTACCTCCTTATCGGGTAAAACCCATCGGGTAGTCGGGTTTCGGGTACCCATTGCCACATCAGCCTTGGCCAATCGGTGTACACATGGCCGGAACCTGAATGCCGTATATATAACAATATATATAGCTTTTAAATAATATTATGCTAAATAGAAATATGTTTGATAATATTTAGCATCAATACTTCAATGTAACCGATGACAGCGTATGATAATAAAAAAATAGTGATCGAAATACTTACTAAAACAAAAAAACTGATAATAATATCTCTTCAGACAATGCAAATGAAAAAAGAAAAATTGTTTTAAGAAGCCAACGCGTTTGTCAACAATCAAATCGTAGATCTTATGAATAGTTTGGTACTCCGAGGAAAAATGGGATGGTCGGGATTACAACTTGCTCTAATGAGCGGTTGTAGGGGTACATGCTACTTGCATTAATTATGTATGATCTCCAATCCCCTTGTTCTCCTAATGTCTTCTTGTTCTTGTTGTATAGATGTCTAAAATAGTGTTGAAGAGTTGTCAGTTGCTTGCATGAACTGGTGCCTTGTTTGTGGTTATTACCCAATAAAATATAATAAATTCCTACCTTAGGTAATGGTACCAGAATATGGTTATTACTCGACAAAATAGAATAAATTCCTATTTTATCGAATAATAAGCCACATCAGAGTGTTACAGCAGAACAATAGTTAGAGATGGTATAATATTATTATAATATCATTGCCACACAGGGCTTAACAAGTTCTGCCTAAATATTTCAACATGTAAAAATAGAAATACCTCCATCTATAGTAATTATACAAGGACCAAGGTTAATAGATAACGACATGCTACAGTAATCTAAGTCACGTAAGCTGAGCACTAATGACCGACTACTCGTCCCACGCTCCATATAGGACATTCACATTGTACACGTCATACTTGGGGTCCATTGCACTCCATTCATAATGGTGGTCATCATTCGTGTAGGCTTTATTAGAAGCGAATAAATCCCCAGAATGATTTGCCTCTAAACAAGAAGGGTTAATAACAAAGACGAGTATGAAAGTACTCAGCAAGTATTATTAACAAATATGCAATCTCATGATCAACATCATCATATCAAAAATCAAATATCCTCTCATCATCATTCTTAAAATAAGTTTTTAAGTTGCAAAATTATTAGGTTTATCTTTATGAATTTACTAGTCACTTGTATTCAGATAAAATACCACATGTAGGCTTCTATGGCCTCTAGTCCAGGAGACAGGCATGAATTTATGATTTATTAGCACTGTGCAAGCTTGTATCGCTTTACCCATAGTAACATGACTTTGACTGCAATAGGTTCATTCACATTTTCTTAAATACGATGCTCAAGTCGGAGTTTAGAATGTTTTCTCTACTTTGGTATATTATAACTTCACCCGCTTAGCACAATGCTAACTACTATATCAGGGAGGCATATCCATCATCCAACATGTCTAGGGAGGCATATCCATCACCTAAGACCCACCGCGATCCATATAACAGCCATAGGGTATTGCCAATTTTGGCCTTACCCAATCTCTAGTATACTATGTACCCATATGGAGTGTATAATAACTTGATAGAGTAATATATTATGCATGTTGTAAACATGACCATGGCCAATACAGTAAATACGGCTCATTACACAAGTGAGAGTTAATTAGTCCTTGTATTATAACCATATGTGGAGGGTCCCCACTTGCCTCTATCTTTCCATCCAGAGGCACCCTCTACCCACCTAATATTTAATATGTAGGTTAACTGGTCCATCAGTTAAGCCTACAAATTCACATTTCATCAACATCCATATCATTCACACAAATTAATTCAAAATTCATTTTTATGCAGATAGTGGTATTAGTCTAGTAGGAAAATAGTTTTCACATGAATTTACTCCATTCAAAATGATCAAATGCATGCTTGCCTGGATTCCCGCAGTAGCTTTTGGTTTCAACCGTGTTCTGTCAAGGTCCCTTTTCATGTCTCATTCATTTTCTGCATTTAGCATGTATAATTTAGCTTATTAGACATAAAATGCGTCGTGTCGACGTAATAGTGTGGTCAGGCCCTTGATCAAAGAGAACCTACCCTAGTATTTATTATTTAGTCCAACACAATAATTATTTTTTGGTATTATATTATTTATTTATTTATTTATAGAGTTAGAATACATTTGATGGCTTATTTAGTTTAGTTGACTCGATTTAAACGCACAGAGGTAACGCATCAATGTGGATCAAGCCTACTGTCAAATAAAATCGACCGCCATATTTATAATTTAATATTTTTGTGCACACTCATTGTTTTCTTGTTATTTTTTTTACTGTTGTGAGAATACATTGGCTTGTTGATTCAGTGTAGTCGATAATTAGTCGTTGCCGAGTAAATACCGCATATATATACATACATCCCCCGGCTAGCCCAAATGGTCATGGCCCATTTGATGTCCTCTAATCCCCCATCTCTCTCTGTGTGGTTCTCCCTCTCACTCTCCTCGTCTAATTCCATCACGTAGCAAATCCCATAGCCCTTCACCGTGTTTAGGTCGACGGGAGCCGAAGCCCTGATGAGACATCCTTGGTCTCCCACCCGATCGTCGCTATCACTAGAGCCGCTGCCCCTATTACTAGTAGTCTAAATCTTGAGCACTTGGCTACTCGAAGTCCTGCCAGCAAACCCTTGTACTCTACTATATTATTTGTGGCAAGAAAGTTCAACTGGATGGTGCATTTTATATTTTCTCTAATAGGAGAGATCGAGATTACCCCAGCCCCCAGGCCTTTGAATGTCAAAGACCCATCAAAGTATATAGTCCACTGCTCATAGTCTTTGTACTTGGGCCCTTGAATAGGCTCATGATTTGTCCACTCAGTAATGAATTTCGCTAGAATCTGGGACTTGATGGTTGTTCATGAAATGAAATGAAGATCGAACTCCCTAAGTTCGATCGCCCATTTGGCTATACATTGTGGCTACCCTTGTTATTACCAATGGGTCATAACACTAGTCAATGGTTTATTATTCATTTGTTCAGTAGAACACCGCTCTAACGAATAATAAACTCATCAAAGTGTTGCAACAGAACAGTAATTAGATAATATGTACTTTATTATTACAACACCAAGCCATGCAAGGCTTAGGGTCTAGGGCACACAGTTAGCCCAATAATATTAAATAGTAATTGTTCTCTATTATTAATTATACATGGTACTTCAAAAGAAAAGTTTATAACTTAGTACCCATCCGACCTGGGACAACGAACTACAGGTCATCTAATCCTCCCAACTTCTGTATAGCGCCTCCATCGGTCTTCCTCGGTGCTCTGCATCTCACCGAGGCCTTCTTGCCCTGTCGAAACCATGCACACGACCAGTCATTCACCGGTGCCTCCATCTCTCCGTCGCCTTGCACCTACGTGGAGCTAAAGCTCCATCGATTCTTCACCTCCATCGAAGCTATCCATCATGACGATTGTATGTCGTCGACATATGGCATCCTGATGACTACATGTCGTCAATGCCTTGCTCCGGTACACTGTTAGTCTTGCACCAGCCTCGTCAGCTACTCCTTCTCCGATGCCTTGCATCCTAGTGGCTATATGCCATTGATGTCGTAGGCCTTGGTTCTTCAATTTATCTAGTTCTACCTTCTCCCCTACTCCTACATTACCATATTCTATTTTAGTTTCATACTGTTGTTGTTCATTTTGTTTTCAACTAGTTATGGAATGTGGATGTATCCATGGTGCTTAAGGGCTTGGGGCTTATGGGTGAGCAACCATGTGGGTGCTTGGAGTCTTTACATGGATGGCCACCCCTGGCCTTCCTCTCCAATGCTGTGAGCCAAAAGTGATGCTCCGTCGTGCCTCTGTTGGTCGGCTTTTAAGCTTCTAGAGTTGGTAAAATAGAATGGTAGGGGCTTTAGTGTTACCTTGCTAGCGTTGTCAGGCTTAATTTGGGTTAGTGTGGTGGTGTACTCTATCCTCACTTGGCTATGGTTTCTTGCCATCTTCTTGCTGTGGTCCTCTCCTCCTCTAGTGGCCTTCGGTCTTTGCTTCTTCTCTTGACTCTCCCTCTCGGCTGGGTTGTGGTTCTTGTGTGGTGGTTTAAACGGGTGATCATCCCTCTCTTGGGTTGTCGGCTTGTCGGTGTGGTGGCTTGTGAATGTTTCTGTGGTGGTTCTGTGGAGGCGATGAGTGGTGGCTAGATTTCTTGTTTGCTTGCCGTGGAAGTGGGCTTGCCTTCTCATTGGTGGTTGTGGGTGGTGGAAATCTATTTGATCAGCGTACTACTTAGAGGCCCGCTGAGAAAGCTCGATAACCCATGATGGAATCATGGTGTCTTCTTTGGTAAGGAGCCAGATTGTTTCTCTGATAATCGAGAGGAGGACTAGGTGCACTAATCCAGTCATGGACACTCGTGCGGTGTCTACAATCAGATGTTTAGTTTAGATATTGTCACAGATCACCTGGACCATGAACTCGATTTCTTCCCTCATATTGCGGGGACGGGGTTACTTCGTTGTTGAAGATCCTTCTTCCTCCATGACTTTCGGAATCTCTAACTGGGTCATCCTCCCATTGGTGAGGGATTGTTGAGTCAACCCCTTTGGCTTCCACCATGGGAGGAGCGTATAGAGGAGGCCATAGTTTGGCTCTGCAAATGCCTCTATTCCCGGTACCTCTTGGCACTACATTGTCTGCTGGAGGATCTCTGATATTTATCCTACAACTTAAGCATACCCTAGAGTTGCTACAACTTAAGGATGTCATGAACACGTTACAGGTTTTGAATGGTTACCAATGGTCTTGGAGCGTTCTTGTTGGTGGAATGAGTACGATGACTTAAACTTCACCCTGAGTTCTCTACCTGATCCTTTCAACTTAGCATGCATGTGGAGGGAGGAATAGGCGAGTTAGCCTGTCGACGTCCACCAGTTCCATTACCTCAGGCTCTTCCGGGTGACGCTAAAGAGTTTGCACTATCTCGATCAGTGGATCGAGGAAAGGTCTGTCATGGATGATTGTGCACGGTACCTCAAGTAGTATCACTGATTGTGTTAGTCTCGTGCTTCTAGCAAGAATCTCCCGAGGAACTCTCATCAAAACTAAAGGAGAGCCTTCCCTCGCTTCGACTAGGAGCTTCCATGAAGGAGAAAGATTGGAAACCACGTCCTTCAGGAGATTGTGTGGTGGAGAAAGATTGGAAACCACGTCCTTCAGGGGATTGTGTGGTGGACTCAACCTAATACGACAAATTATCGATCGAATGATGAGTGCTATCAGCTTCATCCTACTTTTCATCAAGGGCAACTTCATCGACACTGTAACTAAGTGACGGACAAGTCCCAAAATACATAGGAGCTATTAGCGAATACTAGTCGCCCACGACTGGATTAAGAGTATTCTGATCCTCGGATCACGGTAGCGCGCTTCTAGGGCCACAATTACCAGTCGAGTGTGCTAGACTTATCGTGGTGCTAGGGCACTCTGACAAGGTAGAGATACCTGATTCTCCAAGAGGTGTTGATGATGGGGAAAGTGTGTCTTCTTCCATCTGGCCGACCTCGTTGATGGCAAGGGCTGGCAACCCTGGGATGGAGGGGGATGATGTGGAGACATCATGTTCCATGGTGTGGAGGCATGCATCCATATCGGGGTCGATGTAGTTTGTCAAGTTGAATCGATTCTCCTCATCCCAAGTCCCTGTCTTGATCGCAGAGGCGATGCTAACGAGATCAGGGAAGGATGGCGATGCAGATTAGAACTTTAAGAGGCTTGACGTCTTCTCCATGATCGATGCCAACCGTTGACAATCAAATCGTCAATCTTACGAATATCAGGGTACTCCGAGCCTCATAGAAGAATGAATAGGAAAAATAGGACAATCTTTATTGCTATGTCAGGATTACAACTTACTCTAATGAGCGATTGTAGGGGTGTATGCTACTTGCACTAATACAATGTATGATCTCTAATCTCCTTGTTCTAATGTCTTCTTGTTCTTGTCATTGTTGTTGTTTTCTGATGTCGCCTTTGAGCAGGGCTTAAATAGCACTGAAGATGTGTCAGTTGTTTGCACAAACTGATGCCTTGTCGATTCCATCCGTCTGTCCGAGTGAGCCGTTGTTGTCAGTCAGAGAAGTTTGATCAGTAATCATCGACCGGTTATTGTCAGTGAAGGAGAGTCTCAAAAGATAACCGCAGGAGTTATTGGCAGAGGTGTGAGACCAAACGTGGAACGGTTAAAGGAAATAGAAGCGCATGTGTCCTATTCCTTAACTGCATGGAACATCTCCTAATGGGAAGCCCGTATGTCAAGCTATAGAGCTTCCGAGTAATGACTGATCGGGTAAGCGAACATTAATTCTCCGATCAAGGGTACTCAGGACATGTTAAAGCATAAGTTATTATAACATTGATCTAAAGCCTTTATTATGCTTAAAAGCAATTCTTAATGAATTATTTAATCCTCGTCAACGTTTAAAACGATTTTCGAATTCTGTAAGCTACAAGCCAAAAGTAAAAAAAAAATATTTTAAACGGGGCTTTAAACACATTGAACACCCATGTTTCACATAGTGCTCGGCTGCTAGTGACCCATAAAAGTATCGACACCAACAAATTTTAGGATGGCTTTAACGGATGCATGATTTTCTTCACGCCGATAATCATAATACGGAACAAACAGCGGTAAATATTGAGCAATCCCCACGACCTGCCGATCCATGGCAGGAACGGCACCGGGGGACCACGTACGCCATCGGATTCCCTCTACCCCTTCGCCATCCACCGTCGCAGAGCGCAGCAATGCGGGTGCTCCCCGCGTCCGTCACGAAACACGCCGCGCTCCCCGTACGCGGCGCTACCGGGTCCGTATCTCCCTCGAACCAACGAGACCCTGCCCGCGCCCGCGCGGCGCCGGCTCCGCGACCCGACCCGACCCGGCAAAGGGGGAGCCGAGGAGGAAGCCAAGGGGAACCGGGCCAATCACAGGGAAATAATTGCGCGCCCCGCGCGCGATTGGGCGTAGGGGGTCGCGACCGTACTAATGATTGCGCCTGGCGCGCTGTCGGCCCGAGGCCGACAGGTGGGCCCGGCAAGGGATGATTGAGGGCTAAACCGGTGCTGGCCCCCGCGGGAGGGTGGAGCCGGGCCACGGGCCAATCGGGGCTCGGCGTCCTGGGACGGGTCACATGGGCGCGCGGGGTGACGTAAAGATGAGCCAGGTACGTACGTGGCGGGCTAGTCAGAAGTTGGGCTTTGTTTTGTTTGGGTTCGGATTCACTTTCCCTCTCCCGTCCTCGGGCCGGCCAGTGCGTGGGGCCGCACCGGCACGTGTCCGTGGGTGGGTCCGTGTGCTCGCGTAGACGTGCGACGCATGGAGCGATTGCTACGTACCACTGCTCCATCTCGGAGCTGAGGCCAGGCTGATGCGATGCTTGGTGCATTGCGGATAAAAGGGTGCTCCTTTTTGTATGCTTTCAGCCCAAGAACTATGATGGACGAAGGAGGTTTACTAGCAGTTTTAGCTCAAGTTCTTTTGCACAAGAATTGTTATGCATGTTACGAACCGAGGAACATACAGAATCGACTTGTTTTTTGGATGCACAACCCTGCTTCACAAATCTAGTAGTACTATCTCGATAAGCAAAGCCTGTGTAACCTTACGTGGGTCCCCGCGGCCACAGTGATCATGCTAGTACCCGTAGCTTCAAAAATCCCCGACGGATCCAGAAGATCTCCACCGTGCGGCGACCTTGACCTTTGCCGTAACTTCCTCTCACCAAACGCAGCAGAGCCAGGATCAAGACGTCAGTAATGGACAGTTATAGCAACGCATATTGCGCACACTCCCTTCGCCATTACTATCCCTATGCGCCCACACGCATTGACTGGCTATCGACGGCCTGTACTTGGCTGTGAGATCATGGTGCAAGGTCTCAGCCAGTACCACAATAATCGCGGGCAAGTACACGTATAAGCATGCACCTCGAACTTCGCCACATATAAATGCTTTCCCAGTTCGCAGCTCGTACTACGGTACTAGTAGTACTCACTGCTCCATGCGGTGCTGCCTTGCGGCCGGGCAACTCCTATTGCCCAGCATGCTAATGGGGGCACCCCGGCCTGTGTGACACAGGTTGCTCTCCATCCGTGCATGGCCTCTCTATCTCTTCTGTTATTACTACATCAATCATGCAAAAGCTGAGTGCAACTGCAGGCTCCGCGTACATTGGTCTGGCTTTACTGGTATACCACACTGAGCCCGGGAGAAAAAAGTTGCAAGAAGACGATCCATTGTCCCATGAGGATGCACTCCTGATATCATGCAATTATATAGTAGTGTGTCACGTCCAGTTTGAGCAGCTAGAGTACTGAGGGCGCCGTACCATCCATCACCAAGTCACTTCATGTGGTCACTATGTGTCGGGCAGCTGGTGTTCGTAGATTAGAAATCTTGTAGGCCTTCGAGTGGCTGGCTTTCTATTTGTGTTTTATACTGTGGGTGTGCCTAAATGGCTGAGTTTTGCGATTTACATCACATGATTGGAATATATTGTGTGTCAAAGCAGCGAGCATACACGCCGAAAGGCTTGAAGGTTCTGCCCTTTTGGACGATATCTTCCAATTTCACACTAAACACACGCCCGAAACCACTTCCATTATTGCCTTGTCCCGATCGAGTGACAGTGTTCGGCACCGCGACAAGTCCACGATCGATTCCTCCTTTTGCTGTTGTGTCGTGTGATATCACATGGTGACATATATCATTGTCAAGACTTGCATGACTGTTACTGTTGTTCCTAGAAACGAGACATGTGCGTATCCTCTTGTAGTTTGCCCCAAAAGCACAATATCCTCACCTTTCCACGGCGTATCGTGGCCGATCACGATGCTGCAGAGTCCAGGTCTAACTGCACGCCATGCAGCGTACGCCATCTTTTCTACATCGAAATGCAATGCGTTAGCGGTCAATCAGAAAAGAATGGGAAATGAACCGTAACACTCAACCAAGAAGGTTTACAAAAAAAAAAAGACGAATTAGTAGATGTTTCCACAAAGTCCGTGCTATATACTACGTGGCATGTTCTTTTCCTCCGAAATTAACGGCTTTTGACTTTTGCTACAGTACCTTCAAACGGAGTATTTTTGCAAAACAGGGTCTACAAAGTTAAACGATGTACACGTTAAAAACTCAACATCTATACCATCCAAAATCGCAAGTGAGTATCTCTCTGTAATCTGTACCGTAAATAACCAAAATTCAAAAATTTCAGCCAAAAGTTATAAGCCACAGCCGTTGTCAAATAGGCCCTATGTGGCCTATGATTTCAGCGTCGAGCGTAATTCTATATTTTTTTAGAAAAATAGAAAAACACGTGCATAGGAAAGCGTAGAACAAGAAACAGTAAATGTAGCACACCATACTTTTTGAAAACACTTCACAGATTGGAGTAAAATTTTGTACTACTGAGCTTGTGTATGGTACAGAAAACCTGTACAAAAACCTTTTGCATGATTGGGTGGCGATGTCCATTATTAAGCACATTCCGGTCCCCACAGTTGGCGTTTGCTTTTAGGATTGACATGCGCAGCACAGCACTGCAGCTGTGCAGCAGCAGCACTAAATTGGCCTCCGGCACCGAGGAGGACGGCCGAGTCGAGTCCGACCCGATGGATGGAACGGAGAGCGAATCGCGCCCAAAAGATCTTCCCAATAAAAGCAGCTGCGATGGGACCGCCCACGCGCCCCCGCTCGCGGCTCGCGAGAGGAGAGAGCTCCCGCTCGGCCGCTCCTGTCCTGTGCTGCTGTGCATATCAGCGGCGCGCCAGACAAGGCCAAGGCCGCGACGGACGCCAGCATCACACGGGCGGCTAGCTCGAACAGACGCACACCCACCCACCGCCGGCGGCCGTCCGATGGGACCAGCCGGCGGGCCGGACGTGCGCTGCCCGACGGTGGGGCCCGCGCACCGTGTGTTCCCGCGCCCTGTAGGGCCGTGAGCCATGGCGCCTGTGACCCTCATGCATCACCTGTGCCTCTTACCACTCGTAGCTATGGGCCCGTGGGTTATCTGCCCCTCTCCAGTCTACGTCCGTGTCCGTCTTAAGTGTCTAATCGATCGGCATGAGGGCTTGATTGCTGCATCACTTCAATAATTGCCGTTATGTTACCCCCACCGGCGTTGCAAGCCTGACGCAGCCATGGGTCCATACAAGGCCGGTCGGCCCTAGAAAGCCAGGTGAGATGTGCCGACTATGCTTATACTAGCAATATGTATCTTTTATCTAGCGAATATATTTCAATAAAATACTTGTCGACGATTAAGTCGTCGATCTTACAAAATAATATAAAAAATAGCTCATATCTTTGAAAGGGAACAACAATACTCTTTATTGCTATGAACTGGTTGTAGGATTCTTTGATAAGGTAAGAGACTAGCCCTAATTATACTAAATAAAATGGAATTGATTCTCTTCTTAATTGCCTTCATCGTTCGGCCTTAAATACGAACGAAGAGACCAATTATCCGTTAGGGAAGACACTTTATAGAACCAATGCGTCTGATCAAGGAGACAATTATTATCAAAAAGAAATACCTAATCATCAGTTGTTGTCAATAGGAGACAAACGTAGGCAAAAATTGTATGATAATTGTTGTCAGAGACTCAAGGCCGAAGCATCGTGCTTTTTGGAGTGGATAAAACACGTGTTCCATCCATCACACGGAAAACTATTCTGGAATTGGGTTCTTAGACCAGTTCATAGACTCTCCAAGCAGTCATATAGTCGAACAATACACAGTGTTTCTCCGACCAAGTTAATCAAGGAGCAACCTCTGTAGGTTTACACCACATGGTCCCTTAGCCTTAATTATACAGTAAAGTTGTATTGAGATATTTGTTCAATCCTCGTCAAGTAGCCCCTGAATTTTAAGTGAATTTATAATCTTCTAATTGAATTTTCAATCGGGGAACTACTCATTTAAACAGTAAGAGTAAAGAAACGATTTGTATTCATTTTAAAGTTGAGAAACTAGAAGGTTTTGGTGTCTATTAGACTTTACATCGAGTAACTTTTTTGCGGTTGGAGAGAAACCCTTATAAAACCCTTACCATAACACATTGGGGTTTCACACTTTTAAAAAAACCTTTTATCTTTTTGTCCACGTTTGCGCTCTTCTCTTGTATTTATTGTCTTTTAGCTTCTCTAAGTAAAAGTCAGAAACAAAATTCAATATGAACGGAACTTACGGCTTTTGCGAGGGCATCTTCAATATATTGAATGGATCTATGTTTAAAGACATACCATCTAGGCCTCTAAAGAACAAGCATCTTTTCCTTCCATGTTTGGAACAAGCTACTCCCACCAGTGGGACCTAAGCATTAATTAAAAGGAAAGTGATTTCATACTCTCTAAAATAGTGAATTACATAAGTATTAAAGTATCTTTTAAAAGTGAATTAAGACTACTTATCTCTTAATTAATATTTTAATATTTATATCATTACTATTATAAAGAACGAGTTAGTGGCCGTACGTCTGTTCTCCTCCAACCGCTCTATTTCTTCAATTTCTCATCACGCTTCACTTTCCAACCGATCAGAACAACATCCTTCTATACAATGATTCTCTATATATCAAATAAATTCCGTTGCAACGTAAGAACTTGTAATTAGTATATCTATAAAAGTGAAAAGTATGGAATCATTGTTCTAATTAAAAAACATGGCCGATTCCTTCCCCATTCCCAGCTAGTCTCCCAATCCATGTCTCCCGTTCTCTCCCTTGCTCTCGTTCTCTCCGACGAGATGGCGGCCCTCCCCTTCCGTCGGCGTTGGCATGGTTGATTCTTTGTCGTTGGTGGCCGTCCCGCCGCCATCGGTTGCCGTTCCGCCACCCCTGGTGGCCGATCTCGCAGCAACAAAGGCAGAGGAGAGATTGGAGGCGGGGCAGCAACATTGAGCGTCCGACGGTAGAGGCGACGCCGCCGGCGATCTGTGGAGACGGTGGAGAACGGAGAACGGCGATGCGCGCCTGGTGAGCAAATCTGGAGAAGAGCGATGGTGAGCGTTCGACTGGCAAATCTGGAGAATAGCGGCGGCGAACGGAGAACGGCGACGGAGGACGTCTGACGAGCAGCGAGTGCGATGAAGAACAGTCGACGGGGCGAGGAGGACGAGCGATAGCGAGTGTGATGACAAGTAGGTCCGCAAATGCTTGAATCGACTTCTGTTCTAGAATTTTTCGTTGGAATCGACTGATCCAACGTATTGAAACACTATCTTCTCTTTCCTCCTCCAAACCGGCTAAAATCCAGTATTGATGGCCTGAGATATATCCTCTTTGAGCGGACCAATAATTTAAATACACG
The DNA here is from genome assembly GCA_036346575.1 of Dendrocalamus sinicus. Lineage (NCBI taxonomy): Eukaryota > Viridiplantae > Streptophyta > Magnoliopsida > Poales > Poaceae > Dendrocalamus > Dendrocalamus sinicus. The sequence goes on along the minus strand of CM070667.1, from coordinate 16,824,651 downwards.
TTTTGTTTGCCCTACCTTCTCTCGCCGGTAACCCACCTTGATCTTCTACGCCCAAAACGAATCCACCGCCGGCAAGCATATATATCGGACCTGCACGACTCCACTTGCTGGAGTTACGCTGATGCCACCGCGGCCGACACCGAGCCTCCGTGCTCGTTCCCATCGTTGGAGGGCAAACGGCGAGGCGACGTCGAAGGCCACCAAGCAGTGGCGAAGCTAGAGGAAGCTAGAGCAAAATAGAAGGAGTGCACCATTTCAAAACGAATAGGCTGGACAGGACGAGTGAGGGTGTTTTTTGAGCTAGGGGTACACCATATTAGGCCAAGGGGGTGCACAAAAGGTGAATATTTACTAGTAATAACCAAATTTTGTTTCGGAACCGGGTTCCTGGGAACCCCCTCCGGCCCATGTGCCTCCGCCCCTGCCACCAAGCGCCGGCAATTTAGGCGACCTACACATGACAGCGGCTTCTTAACGTGGAATTTGTAAGGGCAGTCCCAATGGTGTATTGATGATGGTTTCTATCTTCATTAAATGACTTGCCACGTAGGCAAAATGCTGACATGGCAACGTAATTAATGATGAAAGAGAGCACAAATCCTAGAAACGGTTTCCTCATGAAGAATTCACTCCACCCAATGCACCAAGAAACTATGAAATCGCCATTGGGAAGAAACCACCAGTTTCTAGGGGGCTCGTGACACACTCTCATTGGAGGAAGAAGATAGAGTTGGGAGAGATAAAGAGAAAATAATTATTACTCGAAGACACCTCCACTGTAGAAGATAGTTTCTATAGATGATTTCTTGTGCTATAGAAATCGTGTCAGTTTCTTCCATTGGGACTGCCCTAAGTGGTTTGTATAAATTGTTGTATGGACAATTTTGACAAAAGTGACTTCTCAACGCAAGTGTTCTTTATTCCTTTAATCTTTTTTTACAATTAACTAAAGTCAAAAGTCACAGTTGAAAATTAAAAGACGCCACTTTTTAAGCAGACCAGTAACCTAGACGACATGATTAAGCAAGCAGTCAATACAAACCACATTGATGCATTCCTGGACTCGTGCGCCGCCGCGCTAGGCCAACTCACGAGACCCCGCCTCCTCGCACCGCCCATGCACTTTGGGCCACCCTGACCGCGATGAGCCGTTGGCCACGGTCGTTGGATTTGTATATCATCCCGTGCGTACCCCAAGTATGTACGAATGTTAGCGTGACCTGGCATGCATGTATGAGCTAACGTGGATGCTTGTGGGGTACCTTGATATTGTGTACCGCAGCATCAACAGGCATGCGGTTGTACATATAAGTCTACAAACACATGCGGTACGAAGACTATTTTACACTCGTACCGTAGGCCGTATCAATCGAGAACTACTTATCTACGCATGTTGTAGCATGGCTACAACAGAGGGTACAAGTACCCTTCTTCATGGGAGACATAGCCAAGAGAACTAGGGAGAGAGATCTGGTGGTAAAATGACCTCACGTCCCTCTTAGACGTTTATATACATAAGTAGAGTAGGATGGAAAATTCTCATCCTACCCCTTAATAATTACATAAGGTAGGGATACATTGCTACATTATTTTATACTATTGTGCCTATTACATATTAGGTCAGTTGCAAGACCTAGTCACGGGGGACTTGGCCACCCCTACAACAGAACTCTCTCGACAGCAATCGCGGAGGTCCTGATAGGCGAACTGACATGACAAACTATCCCAGCCCTCTGTCCACCGACAGCAAGCGCAAGGGTGCTGACTGGTGAGCCGATGCAACTGATAGCTTGTAGCCCCTAGAAGAGGGTTTTTCTTTTACTGATCATAATGCGACTGTAGAGTCCACCAAGAAATCATGGAAGTGGAGCAAGGGTGGCTTTGTCCCTCCGAGGTGATGACTACGAGGAGGTCGGGGAAGTCCTACGCTGAAGCCAGTCTGTCGCGCCCAGGTGATGCGTACGAGGCGGTCAGCGAAGTCGTGCCACCCCGCTGAGGCGATGCCTCTAAGCAGGCAGGGAAGTCCTGCGTCGAAACCAGGCCGTCCCGCCAAGACGATGCCTACAAGGCGGGCAGCAAAGTCGTGCCACCCCACCAAAGCGATGCCTCCAAGCCAGGCATCGAAGTCACCCACGCCAAGACATGCTGTCCTGTCGATGCGATGCCTACAAGGCGGATGGCGAAGTCATGTCACCCCGCCAAGGCAATGCCTCCAAGCTGGGCGGCGAAGTCTCGACCGTGAGTCGGTCGGACGAAACGTCCACGACCAAGAGGTGGCCGGATGAAGTCGCGACCAGGACGTGGTCAGGTGGGGTCATGGCCACGAGATGGTCAGATGAAGCATCAACCACGATGTGGTCAAAGTCACGACCGCGACGGGACGAAGTCTTTAAGTGCGCGCTCCGTCTTCCACCCTTCGAACTGGCATTGACGAAGCCGGCAACGGGACGAAGTCTTGAGGCACACGCTCCCCACGACCGCGAGGCGGTTCAACGAAGTCTCGGCCGTGAGGCGGTCGGACAAAGTCATGACTGCGAGACGGCTGGACGGAATATCTGTGACACGGGGTGGTTGGACAACCCCCCATCGAGCTAGGCATCAACGAAGGTGACGGCGAGATGAAGCTACGACGCGCGCGGCTCATCCCCACCCTTCAAATTGGTTCGTCGACGGTGAGACAAAACCAACACACATGGTCCGTCCCTCACCCTTCAGAACTGATGCACGCATGGGCTGTCCCCTACCCTTCGGACCACTCGTCGATGAAGTCAACGGCGAGACGAAGCTGATGTGTGTGGTCCATCCCCCACCCTTCAAACCACTCATCGACAAAGTCGGTGGAGAGACAAAGCTGACGTGCGTGGTCCGTCCCCCGCCCTTAGGAAAAGTCATCGACGAAGTCAGTGGCGAGACGAAACTGACGACACGCGTCCAGTCCCCGCCCTTCGGACTAGTCATTGACGAAGCCGGCGGTGAGACAAAGCTGATGTGTGTGGTCCATCCCTCGTACTTCAGACTCAGGGTTGACGAAGTCGGCGGCGAGACGAAACTGACGCACGTGTGGACCATCCCCAACCCTAGGACTTGACATCAACGAAGTTGGTGGCAAGACAAAACTCGTGCGTGCGCAGTCCGTCCCCACCCTTCGGTCTGGGCATGGACGAAGTTCACGGCGAGCCGAAGACTTCTACGCATGAGCGTCTATGGCCACAAGGTGGTCGGACGAAGCATCTATGACAACGCGGTGGTCGGTCAAAGTCTCGACTGCAAGGCGGTTGGATGAAGCATCTACAACCACGATGTGGTTGGACGAAGCAATGACCGTGGGTGGTCGGCCAAGGTAACGACCGCGAGGTGGTCGGACGAGGCATCTATGACTATGAGGTGATCGAACGAAATTCTGACTACGTCGCGGTCAGACGAAGCATCTACGACCACGATGTGGTCAAACGAAGCAATGACCGTGGGCGATCGGACAAAATGTTAATGACCATGAGGTGGTCGGACGAGGCGTCTACGACCATGAGGTGGTCGGATAAAGCGTCTATGACCACGATGTGGTTGGACGAAGCAACGGCTGTGGGCGGTCGGACAACGTAATGATCGCGAGGTGGTCGTACAAAACGTCAACAACCATGAGGTGGTCGGACAAGGCATCTACGACCACGGGGCGGTTGGATGAAGTCTTGACCATGAGGCGGTCGAACGAAGCATCTACGACCACGATATGGTTGGATGAGGCATCTACGACCACGAGGCGGTCAGACGAAGTAACGACCACGAGGCAGTCGGATAAAACGTCAACAACCACGAGGTGGTCGAATGAGGCATCTATGACCACGAAGTTGTCGGATCAAGTCTCGACTGCGAGGTAGATGGACAAAGTGTCTACGACTGCTATGTGGTCAGATGAAGTCACGACTAAGGGTGGTTAGACAAAATATGAATGGCCTTGAGGTGGTCAGACGAGGCGTCAATGAAGTGGTCGAACGAAGTCTTGACTGCGAGGTGGTCAAATGAAGCATCTACGACCACGATATGGTCAGATGAAGTCTTGACCATGAGGCGGTCGAACGAAGCGTCTACGACCACTATGTGGTCAGACGAAGTCAAGACCACGGGCGCTGTTAGACAAAATATCAACGACTACGAGGTGGTCGGACGAGGCATCAATGACCACGCAGTAGTCAGACGAAGTCCCGACTGCGAGATGGTCGGACAAAACGTCTACGACCACGATGTGATCGGACGAAGCACTGACCACGGGCAGTCAGAAAAAACATCAATGACTACTAGGTGGTCGGACGAGGAGTCTATGACCACCAGACAAAGTTTTGACCATGAGACGGTTGGACGAAATGTCTACGACCACGATGTGGTCAGACGAAGCAATGACCGCGGGCAATCGGACAAGTTAACGACCGTGAGGTGGTCCGACAGAATATCAACGATCACAAAGTGGTCCAACGAGGCGTCTATGACCACGATGTGGTCGATAAAGTAACGACTATGCGGCGGTCAGACAAAGCGCCAACGACTACAAGGTGGTCGAATGAGGCGTCTACGACCACGTGGTGATCGGACGAAGTCTCAACCGGAAGGTGGTTGGACGAAGCGTCTACGACCACTATGTGGTCGGACGAAGTCACAACCATAGGGTGGTCGGACAAAACGTCAACGACCACAAGGTGGTCGGACAATGCGTCAGCAACCATGTAGTTGTGGGACGAAGTCCCGACTGTGAGGTGGTTGGACTCCCTAGTGAGACGCATTGCAGGGACTCCCTAGCGGGATGGGCGAAACACACGATGCACGCGCGACTGCGCAAGCTATCCCGCGCTGCCATCTTTACTTCGTAGAGTTTGCGTGGAGGCCGTAGACTCCACGCAGTCTTTTATACTCTGTAGAGTTACCCGGGACGTTTGAGTTCCTAGCGCTTTACACTCTGTAGAGTACGCCGGGGCACGAGGCCGCTGTGCAATTTTTTATACTTCATAGAGTTACTCGAGACGGCTGAGTTCCTGAAGCTATATACTCCACAGAGTACGCCGGGGCGCGAGGCCACCATGCAATTTTTTTGTACTCCGTAGAGTTGCTCAAGATAGCTGAGTTCCTGGCGCTTTATACTCCATAGAGTACACCTTGGCACGTGGCTGCTGTGCGATTTTTTATACTCTGTAAAGTTGCCCAAGATGGCTAAGTTTCTGGTGCATTATACTCCGTAAAGTACGCCGGGGCGCGAGGCCGTCATGCGATTTTTTATACTTTGTAGAGTTCCCCCAGGCGGCTGAGTTCTTGGCGTTTTATATTCTGTAGAGTACGCTAGGGCACGAGGCCACTGTGCGATTTTTTATATACTCCACGAGGTCACGACCGCGAGGCGGTCGGATGAGGTTAGGACCATGTAGCAGTCAGACAAAGTCACGACTACAACATGAGTGGACGATGTCTGGACCCGAGGTCAGACAAACGTCTAGACGGACGTGTACGACCATGCGTCGCTCACCCCGGAGGTGCGGAGGCGTGGAGCCGAGGCTGACGGAGGCTGGAGGGCATGAATGTCGTCGGCTACAATGCGGGGTCCAACGGAGTTCGTGCGAAATCCATCAAAGATGACATCCATATGGGGCTTGGCGGAGACCGTGCAAAGTTCTGCTAAGACCAGGTGAAGTTCGTTGAAGGTGACATCCATGCGGAGCTCGGTAGAAACCGTGCGAAGACCTCGATGGAGACCATGCGAAGTCTCTACGCAGGGATGTGCGAAGACCTTGGCGGAGATCGTGAGAAGTCTTTGCGTGGGGATGGTGCGGAGACCTCGGCGGAGATCGTGTGAAGTCCAGCGAAGACCGTGTGGAGTCCGGTGGAGACCAAGCGAAGTCCGTCAAAGACTAGGCGGAGTCCGGCAGAGATTGAGCGAAGTCCTACGGAGGTCATACGAAGTCTCTGCGTGGTGATGGTGCGAAAACCTCGACGGAAATCATGCGAAGTCCAGCGAAAATCGTGCGGATTTTAGTGGAGACCGAGCGAAGTCCCGCGGAGGTCATGTGAAATCCATTAGTCGACATCCGCGTGGAGCTCGTCGGAGACCGTGCGAAGACCTCAGTGGAGACCGCGCGAAGTCCTGTGGAGACCGTACGAAGTCCGTTGAAGATCGGGCGGAGTCCAGCAGATGCCGGCATCGATGAGGACATGACCACGAGGAGTCGATCGAGGGCCAACGAAATCACGACCACAAGGTGGCCGAACGAGCGTCGGGGAAGTTTTGACCCTGAGGGGTCGGACGACATCGTCGAAGGTGCAATAGGTATTGACTAAGTTGGCGACGGGGCGAAGGCATCATAGCGCATGTGCTCCGTCCCAGCACTTCGGACTAGCGTCAATGAAGTTTCAACCACAAGGTCGTAATTATCGACAAAGAGCTGGCACGACGCAGTCGTATATGAAGCCTTGAGTGTCTACGACCATGGAATGATCGAACGAATGTCTACGACCACGAGGGGGGTCGAACACGTCGTGTAAAGTCGTGATCATGAAGTGGTCATCCGAAAATCAAAACCGGTGTATATCGTACACAGAGGCTGACTCCCCTGGTGCTGTGATTAGAGATGGCAACGGGTAAACACCCATCGGGTATTGCCATTCCATACCCGTACCCGTACCCGCTAGGTGTAAATTTACCCGTCGGGTTACCCGTATCCGCACGCGGGTAGGAAAATTTACCGATACCCGTACCCGCGCGGGTATTACTACCCGACGGGTAACCCGTACCCGCAAGTATACCCGGTTCAACACATAAGAATATCATCAATTTAGACATTCATTAATCATACATGCCAAGCACAAAGTGTCTAATGATCAAAATTAGTACATCACATAAACATACTTGACATGACCATATCAACATATGACAAACAAATAAACAATCAACAACAAGTAGATAATAAAATTAACATTTGAGTGGGATGTCTAGTTGTCTAATGCGGTATTCATTACCGCAGTAGGCGGGTATGGGTAGTATATACCACACCCGCACTCTACCCGGCGGGTAGAGGATTTCGCCCAATAACGTACCCATGGGTACATAAAATTTTCCATATCCGTCTCTTTATCGGGTAAAACCCGTCGGGTATTCGGGTATCGGGTACCCATTGCCATCTCTAGCTGTGATGATGACGACGAGAGACGCCACCCCACCTGTGCTGGTGCAATGGGGCAGCTGTCGGTAGCATCTAGCACGGTAGACCGCCGCTGATAGCAGCATCACTTTTGAAAACCAACAGAAGCTGGGTGATCCGGGGTATTCACGATACGAGCGTTCTGATGGTAACCCTCTCTAGCGCCTTCCCTTACACGAGTCCCCACGGACGGTGCCAACTAGGGAGAGAGGGCTGCTGGTAAAATGAGTGGATCTCTCCTCCTTATACCTCTCTTGGGGGTTTAATACATGAGTAGAGTAGGATAGGAAATTTCTATCTTACCCCTTAATAATTATATGATTTAAAAGTATATTAGTATATTTCTTTATACTATCGAATCTATTATATATTAGATCAGTTGTAAGATTACGTAGGGCTGAGCCACCCTAGAACAGTGCCACTGTGAACCGTTCTCGGACCCGTCCAATCAGGCCGAATTAAGTGTTATTGCAGCGCATCCATTAATGAGTAATCGTACGTACACTGAACAAGCTTTGACTACTTGGCCTGTAGAGCGTACGTAGATTCACAGGGTACGCGTGAGCGTAACAAAACCACGAACTGACCAGCGATAGCCCACAGGACGCCCATCGAGCCGTCCATGCGTCGTGCGGCTCGAGGATGGATGGAAGTCCCGGGCAAACAGGGCCCGGGGCCAGGCGTCAGGCCGTAACGTGGGGAGGGACAGGGGCAAAATAGAAGGAAGCACACTACAAGCATGCAGCAACAGCAGCCGCAGCAGCCCTACGTTGGCGCTAGCTTGCCCAGGCGCGGGCCAGTGCGCGGCAGCGCAGGGCGCAGCAGCAGTGCTGCAGCTGAGCTGCGAGCGGGCAGGAGGGACGGAGGGGGAGGTGGTGGTGGTGGCCTGCCGGTGCGTTGCGTTGCGCCATTAATGCATGCGACGGACGCGCGCGGGGGGGCGTACACGGCGCGCGTGTCATCACTTACCACACCCCCAATAAATTTCGTTGGCGGACGGGCGCAGGCGGGGGCGCGCGGCAGGCAGCGGCATTTACCGCGCTGCGGCCGCGGCACGTGACGTCGTCCTGTAGTGGCCGGTGCCCGGGGCGGGGCGCCGAGCGGAGTGGGTGCGGTGGTCGCGGCCTGCTGCGCGCTCTGGTAGGGAACATGATATGGGAGGCAGGGCAGGAATTTAGGATGGGCTGATGTCTTGGCCTTGGCTTGCTTCCTCCGACACTTGGGGATGCGGTGATCAAATGATTTTGCAGCGTGCCGATTCTGCGTCGCACATGCATCCGCGGCTGTGCAGCTCCAGCTAGCGGGTGTCACAGCATGCCGGTTTGGGACACCACAGTGAGGCGCCCGTGCACGTATGGTATACTGGTAGTAGATTTTTCGTTGGCAATAGAATCAGTGGCGGCGGAATCAGGATTTGGTTGGACTTGGTGGTGAAATGATCTAAATTATCTGGGCTAGACCATAAAAATATTACCTAAGCTAGACTGAATTTACCTAAACTGTACACTAAGTATTTTTTCACACCCCGGGCTAAAGCTTACCCTGCCCGGGGTGGCGGGGTGTGGCTCCGTCCTTGAATAGAATCATAGATTGCTAGATATATGGAGATAAGGGGGAATGAAAGTGACAGAAATAAAGAAAAAAATAGTGCTATTATTGCGAAGATGAATGGAATGAAAATGAATTCAACTTTAGCTATTGTTGGGAGATCATCTTTGTTTAATCCCAATTTATGCTTGACTTAACATCGTTAAACCCAAGCCTAGCCTAAAGGCCCCAAACCCAACCTAAAGCTCAGTCCAAGCCCAACCCAAACCCAAACCCAGCTCGGGAAAGGCTCAAGAGTTGGTGTAACTTCAATTCTTGAATAGCTATCACTTGGTCGTCTGCGCTAACAGATGTTGATTTAATGATGTGGCGCAAGGCGAGAACTCACTTTGCCCTAAACTTTACAAAAGGCATAGAATTTTGTCTTTTATCGTTCTTATGAAATGAAAAAAATGCTACTCAAATTTGAGAGTTTATATTACTATCCATGTTGATTTCACTGATAACATCACTCAAAATTTGCCCATTTGTGCTCAAGTATTGATACATTGGATTCCTAGCATCCCATGATACAAATACAACTAACCACGCACTTTATATACCATTATTTTTGGCTTTTGGAGATCTTCCTTATAATTGGACCATACTCATAATTAAGACCCAATCCACACGAATTAGAACAAATAAGGTGTTGCTTAAAATGGTTTTTTAGTTGCTTATAGCTGAAAAGCACTGTAGTTGACTGAAATTGTACTGTAGCTGATGGTGGCTTATTTAGCGTAATTAAAATTAAAAAAATTTAAAAATAGAAAAAATAGATCAGCCCATCACGGACAGTACAAACGAATACATAAAAAAAGAACCGATAAAAAAGGTCAAAAAATCAAAAAAAGATAAAATTATTGAATAGTGAAAAATAAACCAAAAGCTATAAATCTTAAGACATTTTGAGTGGAGCCTAATCCTTTGCTTCAAGGATTCTCGTGATACAAGCATGTATGGCAAAGCTAATGCGATGTACTTGTTCTCACATTTCCATCCCATCCCAAATGCAGCCCAAGATGCATGACATGACAACTATATTTTTCCTTTCATTTTTGGCAGTCAATCAACACGCAGGAGAGGAGAGAAGATTAGTGCTACTACAGTACTACCCGTCCCTTTTGTGCGGTGCATAATTCCCTCTTTGCTCACTTGTAGAGAACAAAACTGGTTACTTTTGCGGTGAAAGGAACCCCTGGGTACTATGTGTACAAACAAGGATGATTGCATCCTTATGTGCCTGTAGCACTCCATCCATGCATCCATCCATCCATCACACATCACACAACCGCAGGCCATCATCATCATCATCATTATCATCATACGGGTAACAGGCAGGCAGGCAGGCCTCGCTCGCCTGCTCGGCCACAAGCTAAGCTAGACCGGCCGTATGCAGCAACAGCCATCATTCCCCATGATTGCGGCTAGTGAACGACCCAGCCGCTTGTCCGCGTTGTACACATCAACAGGATTGCTTAATATCACGCAGGTAGGCACACCATACACTACATGATGATGGATGGCGGTGGATGAGGAATTGATAGCCGTAATCATGCCTGCATGCAGAAAGAATTCCCTTCCCCATCCCATTCTTCTCAGCTGATGGTGCACTGCTCATTCCATTCCTTTTGCTCTCATTCCATGCAATTATAGGATCTAATTAGCATCATTAACATCCATGCAGGCCAAGGAAAAAAAGAGATCACATACACACAAATTCTATCTACGTACAACATAATCAATCATTTCACCGGTTAGGCATTTTTTTTGGGAAGTCATGCATCATTCTTATGACCACATTATAAAAAAGTAATTAAAGAAATACAGTGCCCCTCTAGCTAACTGGAGTAACTACTAATAGGAACGCAACGCTTGCCTTATTGTGCAACATGTTGGATTATGTGGGTCAAGCTCATATAATAAAAATAATTCCTATTAAATCTCAAAGGCCCACTTATATAAAGGAGGCATGCATGTGACCTTTAGTACCATATTGCTAGTTCTAGGAGAGGAAGACCACCTTAAAAGGGATGGTGCACTCCTAGCCACTTGAGGCATGTGTGGGAGAGAACTAGAGGATAACACGCGCGCTCGCCTCGCGGCCGGCCGGCGGCGCGCGCGCGCACGCACACTGCGTGAATGGTCCGCCAAAATCGGCTCCAGTGCTTGCAGACGCGGCTTCCTTTTGCGCTTTATTTTGCTTGTTTTGAGTGGCGGTGAATCCGGATCGATTCTGCGTGACTAATCCGCTTTGATTCGAGTTATGGAGAACGTGCAAGCGTCTTGATCACGCGTCCGGTTTTCTATAAATACGAGTCGCCGCCTCCATACAAAGATATGCGAAAATCAATCTAGGTTTTGCCTCCTCCATCCTTTGTGCCGCGCCATCCCACGTAGTCTACTCCGCCCCGCCCGGCGTGCTGCATCGTTCGGGAGAGCGGTCTCCGGGCCGTCGCCTTCAAGTCTGCACCGGAGAGGCGAATAAGGTTTTGGAAGCGCTCGCGCGATCGCCGCGTAGCTCGCTCGTCTTCCTCGTCGTTCGGCTTCGGCGAATCGTCATCGACTTCGTGTCATCCTTAGGGGTGAAAACGGGTCGGATTCGGACGGATATTGCTGTTACCATATCCTAACCTATATTTTTTTCTCCGGATTCGGTATCAATCGGATTCGGTGTCGGATCGGTCGGGATTAACCCATTTCGTTTGCACCCCTACTTGTTTGTAAGGAATGCATACGATGCAATAAATGGAGTAGGACGACTGACTTGATGTTACTATTTAATAGCTGATGTAGAAGATTTTATTTTACCATTGCAAAAGAAAATGAAACGTCAAATAGTAGCACTAACCTGAAATCAAACTTGAAGATGTATCGGATTCGGACGGATATTCGGATTCGGACGGATATTGCTGTTACCATATCCTAACCCATATTTTTTTTCTCCGGATTCGGTACTAGTCGGATTCGGTACCAATCGGATTCGGTGCCGGATCGGTCGGGATTAACCCGACCCGTTTTCACCCCTAGTCATCCTCACCGTGCCTGCGCGTCTACATTGGCAAACCGATCAGAACAGAATCATCGGTACGTAACAGTCATGTTCTCCGTATTAGATCTGTTCATGTACAGTTTCCTGGTTTACATGTCTAGATCTTTTATGCCTGTGATGGTTCTGTTATTTTGCGTGTATGGTGTCATGATTTATTTATGGAATAAATTGAACCTACATGTGCTTATATTTTCAACACAACAAGGCTAACTCTAGAATCACACTGCGCTGCTCCTGCTGCTATACTTGCAAACAATGATACAATTCCAACATACACGTCCTGAGACATAAATTATACTTTAGGAAAGTGTAGCTTCTTTTCAACCAGCTTTTGGTTATAACATAAATGTTATGTAAATAAATTGAATATCGATAAACCGATAAGATATTTCGAAAAGACTGTTTTGATAAGTTGTTTTAAAAAAGCGATAGATAAATCAACTTTTTTTGTTCTTATAAAACTATAAATTATAAATTAATAATAAGAAAGCCAAAATCTGCGACGATGCGGAGGGAGGGAGAGACTAGAGAAGGCATGCAGGCGCAGCAGTAGCAGCTGCCACGCCAGCTTTCTGAAAAAGATCGCGGGCGCTATTTATAAGAGCAAGTACAACAATGGTCTTATAGCCAAGCTAGTCAGCATTTTTGCTGATGTGGAGGAGAGAAGAGAGGAGAGAGAGGAGAGCTTGGCTCTCATGCAAGCAACAAGCTGCACACGGGAGCCTATGCGCATGGTGGTCCAGATAATAAATGTATGTGAGTAGGAGTAGGAAAGAGAATGTGAGACATTGTACCATATAATAATAAAAAATCTTTTGTAGACAAATAGAAGATAGATTATTGTATAATTTGACTCTTATAACTTGGCTTATAGCCAAACATTTGGCTTTATTATTGGACTTGCTCTAAAAGGGAAAGATACGTAGAGCCCTCAATAATGATTAACATAATTATTATCGCCTGCCATCCAGTTCCCTTCCCACTGCCTTTTTTTGCCACAAAACACCCCCTCGAACCCGCGAATTGCATGCGGCTCGTCGCTCACCTTTCCGGGTCACGTGCGGGGTCGTCAACTGGTCAAACTCGCCATTATCACACACACATACGCACCGGAGGAGGGGAGGCCGGGCCGTCTCTTTCTCCGCCCCTATAAAACCTCGCAATCCTTGCGCGTTTACACGGTTCCATTTCACCATCTTCCTGGTAAGCGGCTGGAGTGATTGGGTTGTGATGGAGCTGGGCTTGAGCTTGGGGGAGACCATGGCGGATGCCGGGAGGGAGCTGGTTCTTGGGCTTGGGGTTGGGGTGGGGATGGGGGTGAGGAGGGAGGAGGGGGAGAGGGGGAGGAGGGATCAGGAGGTCGCTGTCGTGAGGAGGGAGCTGGAGTTGGGGGCGAGGAGGCGCGGTTCTTCGCCGGAGCCGACGGTGCGGCTCACGCTTCTGCCCCTGGTGCCGAGCCTTGGCCTCCCGTGGCCGACCGAGAGCAGTGAGTGATGCATGAGCTAGCTTTGGGTTCTTGGATTTTCCGTTTTTGCATGCGGTGAAATCACCAGTAAAATGGTGGTACTGACATGGGGTGATCTGATCTGTTTGGCAGGGCATTTGGTGGCGTCGACGCGTGGCTTCGATGTGAACCAGGCGCCGTCGTCCGGGGGGGACTGCGCGGCTGACGAAGAGCAGGAGGACACGGCTGCGGCGGGGGCGGCCGTGTCGTCCTCGCCCAACAACAGCGCCGGCTCCTTCCCGACGGACTTCTCTGCGCAGGGTGGCCTCGGCGCCAGCGATGCCCCCCCGGGCGCCGGCGCGGAACGCTCGTGCTCCCGCGCCAGCGACGAGGACGACGGCGGCTCGGCGCGCAAGAAGCTGCGCCTCTCCAAGGAGCAGTCCGCGTTCCTCGAGGAGAGCTTCAAGGAGCACAGCACCCTTAACCCCGTAAGCTCCCGTAGCAAATCAACTCGATCGAACACGAAGACGTTTGCTTTGTCTCGCTAGTGTTGGGCTGTTCGTTCTCGGTCTTAACGTTGTTGCGTTCTATCGCGAGCAGAAGCAGAAGCTGGCGCTGGCGAAGCAGCTCAACCTCCGGCCGCGCCAGGTGGAGGTGTGGTTCCAGAACCGCAGAGCCAGGTGCGCGCACGCTGCGTAAAAAGATTTTATCCTTGTCGCTCGCATGAATCTTAAGTAGCCCAGGAGTTAACTAAAAAAGGTGTCTTTGCCTTGGCGCGTGCAGGACGAAGCTGAAGCAGACGGAGGTGGACTGCGAGTACCTGAAGCGCTGCTGCGAGACGCTCACGGAGGAGAACCGCCGGCTGCAGAAGGAGCTGGCCGAGCTGCGCGCGCTCAAGACGGTGCACCCCTTCTACATGCACCTCCCGGCCACCACCCTCTCCATGTGCCCCTCCTGCGAGCGCGTCGCCTCCAACCCCGCCCCCGCCTCGGCCGCCGCGGCCGCGTCGACGCCCTCGCCGGCGGCGCCCACTGCCGGCGGCACTGCAGCCGCCGCTCCGGAGCACATACCATCGTCCTTCGCCGCGCTGTTCTCGTCGCCACGCAGCTTCCCGCTGGCCGCCCAGCCGCATGCGCAGGGCCAGCCGCCGGCGAGCTCGTGACTTCATAAGGTCTTCACCTCCGGCGAAGGACCCGTTTGTAAATAGGCTCACTTCTCTTTCCCCGTATCTTTTCGCTCCTTTGGTTCTTTGGGATTTTTGTGGCTTGCCAAGGGGTTTAGTGAGAATCCGAGGGGTAGAGCACCTGTCGTCAGATTGGACACGTGGACGGCCGAGATGCTTAAAGGAAAAATGTTGCACACCGCTGATTTGTGAAATCATGACGCCCAGCGAGTCTTGGCGGAGTAACTGTATTTTTTTCACAGATTTCGTTGGCACATCGCCAGTTACTTTATGCTCTTCATTGTCCATTCGTTGTGGACTTGCTAGCAAAAAAGTAAGGAGATAAGATTTTTCTCTCAAGAGAGAGGGGGAGAGAGACTGGAGTATCCTAATTCCTATCCTTAGTAGTAGTAACAGAAATTATTTTGGAGTACTGAAGCAGGATGTATGCTGCTAACAATGGTAGCGTGCGTTAAAACGGTTTCTGTTTTTGGAAGCCCGAAGCAAAAAAAAAAAAAACTGTTTTGAACGGGGCAGGACCTAAGAACAGTATAGCACCGACCGCGACAGTTATTTGTCTACAGCCAAGAATACAAACGGTGGGCCTGCCAAGGAATACTATGTTGTACAGGTGGTCCTCATGTCGCCCGTTTGCTCACGCAGTGCGTTCCATATCTGCTTGCAACACTGTGACTCCATTTGAGAACAAAGAGCGCCCATGCATACAGATTTTGTAATTTGTACTACTTTTCTCACTGTGTACGAATCGTCAAAAACTGGTAGCGCTACTAGCAGTGATGACTAGAGGAGTCAAACGTGAAAGGATATGGGTTTTTTTTGTTCAGCTTATAACTTTCTTCTGTCTTATGATTTTTAAGTTATTTATGATAAAAGATACGAAATAACAAAAACTCGCGTATGATTTTGGTTAAAATAAATGAAGTCGCTATATTGTATACTGCAATTAACTGTAGACACCGTCTTAAAAAAACACTCTTTTTAAAAGTTAATTATTATAGAAAAACCCAAAAATAACTTTTAGAAGTTGAAAAAAGAGATCCATGAACCAGAGATTGACCTCGAAGTCCATGTCATGCATGACTAAGAGGCAGGCAATGAATGTTATTTATTTTTAACTAAAAATTATCCGCCGTAACCAATGCAAACACCCGGTGACCATTTTAGTAGTAGCGTCCATGTCATGGGCGGTGATGAATGAATGCAGTGTAGTTGTAGAGCCGAATCATTTAATCCAAGTCCACCGTGTGATGAGGCCAAGTCTGACCCAAAAATCTCTCCCCGGATCACGGCTGCGCTTCTTGATGCCGGCTGGAATTGCCTCGGTCTGACCAGTGACCAGTAGACATCCATCACAAGTGAGGTGACCAGGAGGCCAAGAGCCCACGACTTTTTCTTGAGCCCCAATTTATTCTTGCTTACGGCGGAGGGAAGCAAGCGAGGCGATCCATCGATGATCTTCTGCGAGTTCTTGATGGATCGTTTTACTTTGGGGATTAAAGATTCAGCAATGATGCGTCCGTCTTGATCGAATAGTAGATGTTCCGTTCCGGTGATGTTAACGTTGCTTGCATGGCACACAGTATTTATGGTGCCTTTAGTTTTTGATTAGGAGAGATGTACTCCTGGGACTTCTGTTGAGCTACTGTTGCTGTGATCGCTGTGATCTCAATGTGTCCCTTGCCTTCACGTATATTGATTACGAGAGTCATGCTTATTTGGCTGAGAGGTGACGTGATCAAATTCTAGAAATTTTCAAATCATTTTAGCCTACGCGGTTACACCGCTGAGAGTTTCACGCTAATTGACGCTTTGTGTGATTTTTTTTCTACTACCACAATTGAACATTTCCTGTGAAGAGAACTTCACAGGGGGAAAAACAAAGGGACTGAACTTTGGATGCTCTTGTCACAGCAAAACTAGGCTACACTACACCATGTTCAGAATTTCAGACACGCATAAAAAGAGCATGCATGTACGGTGTAGTGTTCCATTCGTTTCAACTTTCAAAAGCTTTCTTCTCCCACCCAAGGAAGACTGGCTGTGCCAATAATTAGCTCCCAAAATGTGCAGATCATTAGCCGGCCACCGCCCTGCCTGTGCCTGCAACAGAACGGAGCCAAACGACGTCAAGTGGCACCGATCAGGAGCCATCACTCCCCAGAGGCTCACCAGCAGTGAAAGGGCAGGGCCTTCCTCTGTCCCTCGGGGGGCAGACTAATTGGGAAGTTGCATCGTGTCCCTTTGTCCTCTGAGATGTTCCCTGCTTGCCACCTTCTGTCCACCATGGGCGCAGGCCACTTGCCGTTGCCTGCTCCTGGCTACTATTGGATTGGATTTGGAGCATCAGCATGGCCCCCCATTTGCCCGTCATGGTTGTTGTCTTGTACTGACAGTGAGTGAGCTCTCAAACCTTTGCTGTTTCGGTGTGGGACAAGTGAGGTTAACGAGAAGCGTAAGTGGCTTGATGCGATGTCCTTAATTTCTCGTGCTGATGATATGTGGTCGAGTGCACGGGCTCTGCATGGTTCTCTTTTTGTGCCAGAGGTTTGCAATCTGATCAAATAGCTTCAATTCTGGAAGAGCAAAATTAGCTTCCAGCTCTAGAAGATCTTCGGCTGGTAAATTAATTAAAAAAGGAGATGCACGGGCGTCTGCAAGGAGGGCAAGTTAACTACTCGATCAATATTATCTAGCTCTGCGTACTCCGCATTGTCAGGTTCTGTTTTTGTGAATTTTCTGTCGTTTCACGTGTCATGAACTTACGACGAACATGCATGCATGTAGAAAACCTGGGTCTTGTTATTTCATTGCTTACGTTGCTAAAACGTCAAAATCACGTATGCCTTCACGAAAATTAATAGTACTACTCATCGGCCATGCAAATCCCGAATCTTTGGTTGATCTGTCTGTGACTAAAAAAATTAGCCAGAGAAGAAATAGTTTAAGACCAAACAGCGTGCAACCGTACGCAATCAGGTCTCTCCACTCTCCACATACCGGACATGTTCATATTAACTTCTGTTGATGGATTTTGATTACGGTTGATGAATAGTAGTGGCTGATAAAATATAGCGGTTGACAGAAGCGATTGATGAATAGTAATGCATTATGTAAGAAAATGTAGGATTGAATACCGCAATTAGATGGGGAATGAATGATTGCGTCTGCTTTTTGAAATCTATTAGTGCTCGGTGAAGGTTTCGACTGTTTGGTGCTCAACTGCTCAATCAATTGCTTAGTATTCGACCGCTCGCTCCATCACTCAGTGTTCGACCGCTCGCTTGATCGCCCAGCTTTGATTTTCGACCGGTTTATACGTACTCGAAATCTTCAACATCGGAAGCAGAACCTCTCGATCGCTTGTGCCTTCGAGAAATTAGCGCCTTCGAGTACTCGTATTTCCTCTGTTTTCCTGGTAGCGATTCAACACTTTTGTATGCCGTCGTAAGGTTCAATCCAACTGCAATCACCAGTACTTTCCGAGCAAATCAAGAACCAAATTGATTCAAGATGATGTTTACTGCTGGATTTTTGTGGATTTACAAAGTACCTTCATAAGCACCCCTAAAAGCCTAACCAAAACTAAAACATCTTTAATCTACTCCTGAAAAACCTTTTGTTAACCCTTAGAGCCTTCCTGTTTTTATATGCTAATACCCCAAACCGTGTCCTCATCAAACACGGACACCAAACTATATCCGTTCTGAAAATCAAAGTACCCGAAACCTTTTTAAACACAGGTTTTCCAAAATCTCCAAACCTTCTTAGTTAGGGACTCCTTCCATAACTCTTTCAACTTAGCACGTGTTGAAGCCTCCAGGACCGCACCTCCTGTAGCTTCTTCACGCATTATCCAGTTTTGATCTCCATGTGCTCCAACATGAGCCTGACTAGCTACCTTGTGAC
Organism: Dendrocalamus sinicus; assembly: GCA_036346575.1. Lineage (NCBI taxonomy): Eukaryota > Viridiplantae > Streptophyta > Magnoliopsida > Poales > Poaceae > Dendrocalamus > Dendrocalamus sinicus. The sequence continues at coordinate 16,806,304 of CM070667.1, read as the reverse complement.
ATCCTCGACCGTTTGTACGCCAGATTTCTCTCTTCTAGTCCCGGTCCTCCTCGTCACCGACCATGACCGTCTCCATGCCCAATCTGCATATGCAAAGAACATTTTTCCCGGCACAAATTCTTCCCAACTTGACCAATATTAGTCCACACATGTATCAACCTCATGTGTCGAAGCCTCTAGGACCGCACCTCCCGTGGCTTCTCCATGCATTATCTACATTTGATCTCCACGTGCTCCAGGGTTAGCCCAACCACCTCGTGACATTCTCGACCACTTGGACCTTCGATTTCTCCCTCCTAGTTCCGATCCTCCTCGTCACCGACCATGATTGTCTCCACGCCCAACCTTCACATTCAAAGACCAAAATATTTTTTTCTCGGCACAAGTTCCTCCCAACAAGACTAACATTAGTCCACACACGCAAACCACACCCTTAACTATCAATCACTACGAACCAAATCATCCACGATCTCCATTTCCACGTTCTTCAGAAATCAATCTCAGACCACTCAGTAAAACCGATTAGACCACCATGCCCAGGCCGGTCAGACCACTAGCCCAACATACACGAGTCCTCAAGGTACTCGAAGATTGAAGATCACAAGAATTGAAGCACTTGAAGTCTACGAGTACTGACTGTAAATCCTACAATAACCGATCGCAAAGCCTACAACTAATGATCCCGAGGTCTACGATAACCGATTGCAAAGTGTAGGACCGAAATGGCGACAGAGGGGGGGTGAATGTCGATCTTTAAAAATCGCCCCCAACAAGTATCCTTACTTAAGCTTCTTCTCCAATAGCTATGGGAGCTATGAAGATAGAAAATAAGCCCTCACTGGAAAACACAGAGACAAGGAAAAACCAGATCCAAATAGAAGCAGTCAAGAAAAATAAAATCAGAGAAAGTCTGACTGCAAGCGGTAGTACCGCTGAGACGAGCGGTAGTACCTCTGAGCGGTAGTACCTCTTCAGGAGCGGTAGTACCTCTGAGCGGTAGTACCTCTCGAGGAGCGGTAGTACCGCACGACGATCGGACTTGTCCGAACGTTTCTTCATGCCGATCGATCGTCCGAACATAACCGTAGTACCGCTTAGGACGAGCGGTAGTACCTCTGAGCGGTAGTACCTCTCGAGGAGCGGTAGTACCTCCGAGCGGTAGTACCTCTCGAGAAAATCAGCAAACAGATTTTCAGTCGAACTTTGGGACTTGGATTTTTGGCTAAAAGAAGGTTTGCTCTCAATCTTTTGATCCAAGGCCTTACTACAACAAACTAAATAGTAAGGAGACCTTGGGAAATAAGAGAGTCAAACCAAGAAGCAAGAATTTCAGATTATGGGTAAAAATCTGAATTTTTGCACAACCCGAGCCAAAAATCAAACTACTCCCCAACCGTTGATCCTTTGGCTATGAAATTTTGAGGGTAGCTAATTAATAGCCTCTGGACTCTCCATACCAAATTTCAAGCCATCTCAACAAGGGAATCAAGAGCAGCTCCAAACCCTATAAACTGAGTTCATGAACAGAGGAAGGCCAAAACTGAAATCTGAGAATTAAACCAAGTTTGCTCTTCGGGAAATCGATCAAATGATCTTGTGGCACTAACCCATCATAGAGCAACCCATTTTGGTCCTTCCCAACAAGCAAGAACTCAAAGATCAAAAAGCTCAGAAAACAACCAAATGAACATCGAAGAACAGAGAGCACAGAGCAGAATAAAAACTTCAGATTTCATTCCATGGATCAAATGGAACACAAAGGAGTCCCATACGCATGTACATTCGGAGGAATGATTGATTACAAGACTCTCCACTCAATCCCTCTCCTCTCCAAGCCAAGAACTCAACCCATACATGCTTGAGAGGGGGATGAACACACTCTGGACACTCACCTAGAACACATCGTAGGGGACAAGCGGGAGCACACCTCCGCCTCCTCCACCCACTCTCAACAACTAAAGCCTAAAGCCAAAACAACCACTAAAGCCTATTTTGACTAAAGGAAACCCTAAAAAACCCATGAAGTGCTCAAGGGGACATGCAGCCCTCCTCTCCTTTTATAGCCCATGGCTAACGGGTCTCCGCCCGCTACGCCGGCTAAATCAACGGAGCCCGCTCCGCTGTGCACCTTGCGAATTTCCGATTCGCCTCCCGCACCTTCGGGAAGCTTCGCGCTCCTTGTCTCGCACGCCTCGCAACCACCTCGAGTCCACGTCGTCTTCGACACATCCCGACCGTTCGACCTCGGCGCCACTGCGCCTAGTCCGGTCCACCGTGTCTCGCCACGACTCCACTCGGCGTCCCGCACCACACGGACAAGAAACACGCCAAATAGCACCGCTCGACACATGAAAGCGTAATTACCATCACACTTACCACGGATGAAGTCCAAACTGTCAAAGCATTAGAATATGCATCCTAAGCCCAAATGACCAAGTTTGACCAAAAGTCCGACCGAGCCCGTTGCACCACGCAACGACATGGTCCGACCACTCAAACCAAACTCGACTGACCTAAACCCCTGTCAATTACTCATCACTCTCATGGGATCACGACCACATGGTCTCTCAATCTCCCCCTTGATGAGTATATTGACAAACTCAGAAAAAGCTTTAAGAAGAGTTTGAGTTTGAAGAATCCAACATGGTCCAAAGAATGAAATGAAGCTAATGACCATGTCGAAAGAAGGAACACTAGAGCAACAACTGAAAGAGCAAATTGTTCTCCAAAGCTCTAAAACTGTTCCCAACAGACTTTTTCTTCTCTATTCTCCCTCTTTTGGCAATAAACGCATCAAGAATGCAAACGAGAGAATATGACATGTCAATGGATGAAATGGCTGAAGTTTGATTATTCTAAGCAGTTAGAGCCATGAGAATTATCCATAATGACCAACAAGTACTACACCAAGCCATAACTCAATAAAACGCTATCTAGATCATGACAACATATATATAAGCCAGCTAGAACACATGGATGACAATCTGAAATATAGTGCTGTTTGTGATCAAGTCAAGTCATCAATGAGCAAAGTCCAGCTAGAGATATCCAAGGATGATGCAGCCCATGTCAATAAGCTAAGCGTAACTAAGAAGCTCAAATTGAGGCCAAAAAGAGTGCTACAAGTCCGAGAATGAAGCATTTGTTGAAGTACTTGATTCTTGTTGTGGCTTAAGCAAATTGAGCACAAATGACATATTTTCTTTTAAAACTGAAGGTTGTTGACAACCAGATTTTTGTTTTGTCATGTGCTAGACCTCAAGCCTTATGCGACTACTCCAAGCGATAAGCTTAAGAAGATAGTCTAGGTCATCCAAAACTCCCCCTAAGTTCATGCCAAGTGCAATGGCAAGCCGTCTCATAGGAGAGAATTGGTGAGATCAGTTTTTTTCGCACAAAAGAGATCTTTTTGCATTTTAACATGTAGTACTAACTTATGCATCATCAAGAGACTACAATAGCTCAATCTAAGGCTCGATAGAGATTCAACGCTCAACTTAGCCTATTTGACATGGCATGAATCATAAAAGGATAGCTAAAGCAAGACTAGACTCAAATGCGAGCATGACAAGTTTTAATTCAAGTTGAGCAATTTTAATTAACTTATCATGGCAAAAGCAAGTCTACACATATGAAGTCATGATAAATCTAGCAACTCAAGCATAAATCATGGCAAGGAGTAAAGCATTGTAAACATGTCATAACAGATAATAATCAAGGCTCAATGTAGTTATATTACAATGCGAAATGCTACAAATGCAGAAAATCCAGCTCCTCCTCAACATGAGATGCAACTTTTAGTTCCAGAGAGTTATGTCAATATTAAGCTCGAAGCTCTCAAATGAACTCCCCAACCAAAGCAAGAATCGAGAAGCTGGGAAAGAACACAAGAAACAGCAAATCCTTAAGGCACGAGATAAGATATAGAGGCAACTATGGCTCAGACATGACTCTCATCTACCCCATATGACCCGTGACAATCACCGACAAGAAATCACACACTAGAGAGCAAACACGCACCTGTCTACCCAAGGGTGGCCCAACCTCGCTAGAACCTACAAGAAGTGAGTGAGCTCGACCTAGTGAGATAAGAAGCGACTAATCCTGGAAGCACAAGATGAGAGTAAGAAGTCTAAACAACTCGGCAAGAATAGCACTCTAACCTATGCTGGAAGGACTAAACCCAAATGCACCACGAATGCAATGCAACAGAAATGAGACGAAGCATAATCAATATAGAAAAGCAATAAAGCCCAAAGCTCCCCTCACTACACATCGTAAGGACACACCACCCCAAGCTCTCCCGCAGAGTGAAAACCTCGAACTATCCAAAGGCTTGGTGAAAATGTCAGCCAACTGGTGGTCACTCTCCACAAACTGGAGCACTATATCACCCTTCTCTACATGGTCTCTAAGGAAGTGAAAGCGTATATCAATATGCTTGGTCCGGAGTGCTTTGATGGGGTTTTTAGCAATATTAATCGCAGAAGTGTTATCGCAAAGAGTGGAACACTGTCTATGACTAACCCAAAGTCCCGCAGGTCGGCCATCCAAAGCACTTGGCTACAAGAATCGGCTGCAGCAACGTGCTCGGCCTCTGCGGTGGATCAGCAACACCGATCGCTTCCTAGAAGACCAAGAGACGAGAGAAGTGCCAATGAATTGGCAAGTGCCAGAAGTGCTCTTCCTATCTATCCTACAGCCGGCAAAGTCTGCGTCCGAAAAGGCTCTCAAGGAAAGACAAGAAGAGGAAGAGTACCAGATACCATAGTCAATGGTAGCTCGAAGGTACCGAAGAATGCGTTTCACCGCCTGGCGGTGAGATACGCGAGGAGAAGCCTGAAACCGAGCACAAAGACACACAGCAAAGTGTATGTCCGGTCTCGAGGCAGTGAGGTACAAGAGGGAGCCAATCATACTCCTATACTCCTTCTGATCAACTGGCTCGCCATCCTCATCTGGGTCGAGTGAAGCTGAGGTAGCCATCGGAGTGGACACTGGCTTACCATCACTCATATCAAAGCGCTTCAGGAGGTCTCGAGTGTACTTGCCTTGATGCAAGAAGGTACCCTCCTGAGTCTGCTTAATTTGGAAGCCAAGGAAGAAGCTCAACTCGCCCATCATGCTCATCTCAAACTCCGAGCTCATGACATCGGAAAACTGGGAAACGAGAGCATGCGAGGAGCCGCCAAAGATGATGTCATCGACATAGATCTGGGCGAGCAGAAAGTCATTGCCATGACGGCGAATGAACAAGGTCTTATCTACTCTACCCATCTCGAAACCATGACTCAGCAAGTAGGACTTAAGCCTCTCATACCAAGCTCTCGGGGCCTGCTTAAGTCCATACAACGCTTTGGAAAGCTTGAAGACATGGTTAGGTATTTGGGGTTTTCAAACCAGGAGGTCAGTCGACATAGACTTCTTCCTCAATGAACCCATTAAGGAAGGCACTCTTGACGTCCATCGGTAGAGCTTGAAACCCTTAGAAGGCTGCAAAGGCAAGCGGGATTCTAATGGCCTCAAGTCGAGCTACAGGGGCAAAGGTCTCCTCAAATCCGGACCCTCAACACGGGAGAAACCCCGAGCTACCAGCCTAGCCTTGTTTGAATAACCACTCCATCCTCGCTCTGCTTGTTCTTGAACACCCACTTAGTCCCAATAATATTGTGACTCGCGGGGCTCGACAAGCGACTGGACCTTGTTTCTCTCGAAATTCTCTAACTCCTCATGCATGGCATTGACCCAAGACTCATCGGAAAGAGCATGAGAAACATCCTTGGGCTCAAAGGAGGCAATGAAAGCAGAATGGAGACAGAATTGAGATAAGCCAGATTTTGAGCGGGTAACACGCTCGAACAGGTCTCCAATCATCTGCTCAGAAGGATGCCTTTTCCGGATATGTCGGGGAGGTCCAGGATGAGATGAAGAAGTGGCATCTACCTCGTGAGCTGATGAGGCAGGGACAGAGCCACTAGCTCCGGAGGAAGCAGTAGGTAAGGGCTGATCACCTTGAGGTACCGTGGAGGAAGGCATCTCAAGGGGAGGATGAGGAGCTGGATCCGGTAAACAACCATCGTCTCCATAGTCCTCATCATCCACAAAGATGGTCTCGGACTGCTCTAAAGAACCTGAGATATCTGGCCTAGTCCCGGACCGCCTCGTCAAAGGTCACCTCACGTGTCTCTACCATTTTGCTAGACTCAGCCTGCACCCTATAAGCCCGCGAAGAAGGCGAGTAACCTAGAAAGATCCCATCACAAGAACGTGACTCGAACTTATCTAGGTTCCGGACTTGAGAATAAAGCACTTGCAACCAAACACACGAAAATGAGAGACGCTGGGCTTTCGCCCATATCTCACTCATAAGAAGTACTGCAAGTGTGCCTCGAAAAACTCGATTTGAGACATGGCACGCGGTAGCTATAGCCTCACCCAAAACTTCCGCGGTGTAGAATACTCATCAAGCATCGTCCCGCCATCTCGACCAACGTGCGGTTCTTTCTCTCCACAACGCCATTTTGCCGTGGGGCGTGCGGAGAGGAGAACGATGCTCTACACTGTCTCACCACATAAACTCTCAAGTAGGAATTCTTGAACTCCGTGCCATTGTCATCGCGGATCGCTCATAAGACACCCGGAGCTCAACAAAGCCTCACCAAAAGACCTCGGAAATGTGAAAACGTCTCATCCTTCGAGGCTAAGAAAACACCCAAGAATACCTCGAGAAGTCATCGACCACGACAAGAACATACCACTTCCCTCCCGCTGATCGCACTCGAGCCGGTCCCATCTGTATCCATGTGGAGCAACTGTCCGGTCATCATCGGTCATAGTAATCGTGGACCGGAGGGTGAGAAGCGGCAACCATCTTGCCATGTCGGCATGGAGCGCAAACAAGATCTTTGACCATTTTGAGTTTCGCAAACCACGAATGAGATCGTGGCGCTAACTCGGGTCAAATGGTCAAACCGATATGACCAAGTCTCCTATGCCGAGAAAGTCGATCGCGGACTCGAAGCAACCAAACACCGGAGAGGATCACCAGAAGACTCAGAAAAATCAGCACGAAAGATCCTCCCATAACGTGAAATCCCGCAAACCAAACTACCCAAAGAGTCCAGAATTTTGCAAGCATTTTTCTTAAAGCTCACCTCATAACCGTCATCGATGTCGAGAAACCGAAAGCAAATTATAACACACTTACTAACCAAGGCAACATCTCTCAAAAGAAACGAATCATTAACGCCAAGATCGCACCTTTTGCGATGACGCGCCGGATGAAGCATCTCCAAGGTGATCGTCTCATCACCGGAGCACGCAAGGGAAGAAAACCAACGGAGTCTCCGGTCATGTGTCGTGAACACCCGAGTCTACAAGCCAAACCTTTCCCTTCCCTGCCCGGCGAACCTGAGTCAAACAGAGAATAAAGTATCAGTACTGGGGTAAATCAAGAGTGATTTTGGCACCCAATACTGAACAACACGTCGAGCAGATGAAGTCGTCAAGCACGACTGACCTCTATCTACCCTACGCTCTCGTGACTCAAAGAAGCGTAAGATCCGTGAGCGACTGGCCGGCATTGCGGGTCCGATCGCTACGGAGAGCGAGTCGGAACACCGGCAACACGCTGATCACGCCGCGGGTAGCTATCTCGATGGAAGAAACGAGATCTATCCTCAGGACGGCGGAAGACACGATCAGAGGCAGCATGAGGACGGAAAACAGAAAACTCGAAAAACCAAGTCCTCTATGCTGCCTAAACTCCGCAACAGGAGCAAACCTAGACCTCGTGTTGGTCTTAGGTGTACTCGGGATCCGGGCTGACCTCGAATACCCCTAAGAGACTCAACACGGTCTCTACGCGCGATCTTGGCGCGCTCAAGCATCTCTCGATCGAGTGCCCATCCTTCCGGCGGAAGGTGCGGTGGTACTTCACCTTCGAGAGGTGGGAGTAGCACAAAGAGGCTTCGCCTTACGAGAGGCCGAAGCAACAGTGGAATCACCTTCTTGTCGAGATCCCTTGGACAAAGCCCGCGATTTGAATTTAACCTCGCGGACACTGGCTCAACCTCGATCACACCTCCTAAGATGGGTCTGAGAATAGCAGGTGGATGCTTCCTCATATCCTCATAAAAATCATATCCTAGACCTTGATTAAATCTGCAAATTTTAGACTGGTCCAGAATAAGATTAAGCTTCTTCTTGCCGCCTACAAATCTCTCGAGAGTGTTCATAAGATACTGACACTCCCGAAAGAGAGAGGTGCAGGAAGAGCAAGGAGAAGAGGGAACAGCAGGGGGTAAGGGAGCAGATGAAGAACCAATAGCAGAGGTACGAATGGCTTGTGCACGCACACCGACTCGTAATGGACAGTCCCATCGCTAGCGAGTTGGTTCACGCCGCTAAGCGTCTCAACCTTACCCCGGGCTTCTCCCTTCTCAAAGCATGCATAATACAAGCGGATGGTGGCTTCTCTAGTAGGTCCTTGGTTAGCTTCACACATTTCTCATCCAATGCAACCAAGTCAGATTTTAGTTTGTTACAATTAATGCATGGTGAGCTAACAGGGTCCTTAGAAGCATACTGAGCCAACTTCCTATCATGATCAATTATTTCTTGAAACTGTTTAGAGACAGCTTCAAGTTCAGCAGTTAACTTAGGACAGTTCAAGCATGAATCAATCGGCTCAAGCAAAGAAGCTTGTAGTTCGGCAATTTTATGATCTGCCCGTTTTAAGTTCATCTTCAAGTTATTGCACTTTTCACAAGACTCGGGCAGATCAAGGAGCATGGCATAAGGTCCTCTAGCAGTAATGTCCTCAACCTCACATGAGGTGGGAGAAGTAGTCTCATCAGTAGTAAGTAGAGTAACAGCCATCCTACTTAATTCTAACTCAGCAAGCAGACTAACATTCTCCACCTTAAGCACATCAAGCTCAGAAGACAAACTATCATGAGAGGTCCTTAGTTTCTCCATGTCTCCAAGCAAAGCAGGGCATGTATCACAATCGTCACGGGAGGGAGCAGATCTAAGTGAAGTAATCTCCCGTGACAGTCTATCTACTTCCTTCTCTAACTCGGTACACCTAGACCTAGCTCTAGCATGAAATCCACCTAGCTTAAGAAAGGCATCATTAAGCTGGTCATAAGAAGGGAGTACCTCATCCGAGTCGGAGTACAGCTCGCTGTCGCTCAGTTCGCCCTCGAGGGCCATGAAGCACATGCCGGAGAAGTCGTCGCCGCCATCCTTGGGCTCTTGGTCACCCGTCCCGTCGTCGTCGCTCCATCCCTCCACCTCGCTGAGGTCGAGGTCGTCGAAAGCGGTGAGGACGCGGTGGAAGAGCTTCTTGGCCTTCCCGAAGTTGCGGAACTTCTTCTTTCCTTGAGCAGGTGCTGAGGGCTTCATGTTGCGGTTCTTGTCGGTGTAGTCGTTCTTGCCCGAACCGCCGTAATCACCTTTGCCCTTCCCAAGCTTGGGGCAGTTTGCTCGGATGTGGTTGGGGCCACCACACTCGAAACAAATCACGGGTCCTCCTCTTTTCTCGTCCCTCCTCCCTTTGTAAGCGTGAGAGAATCTTCGAGCAAGAAGGGCAAGTCGCTCATCCGCAAGTGCTCTAACGATCATCGCTTATGTCACGAGAGCAGCAAGGGAGAAACCGCAAGAAGACTCGTAAGAGAGACCGAGCTGAAACGGATCGGTGACCAAAGCCATCGATCGTGACTTCGACCTCGAGAGACAACGTCAATCTCGTGAGTCTTGAGGCGCGAGTATAGCGCATCAAGAGTCAAGGTCGAGAGGTCTGCATCGTGTCTTTGATGGTGGTCACTTTCATCTCCCACACACGCAGATCGAGTGCCGCAAGCATCTGACGAGCGTTGTCCGAGTCAGGGTATGTGAGACCGACCGCTCGGAGGTTGCTCAAGATCTTGTGGAACCGTGCGAAGCACTCATCTAGAGACTCACCAGCAAGCATCTCGAATTTGTTGTATTCCCGCTTGAACTGGTCCTGTCGAACCGTCTTGATCTGGGTGGTGCCCTCATGGTATGCGTTGAGGGTCACCCAGATATCGTAGGCGGACGACAGGTGGGAGATGCGATCGAACTCGCTACGACTCAGGCCCTGGATAATGATGTTCCTTGCCTTAGCATTTGCCTCAACATCATGCATATTCCCAGCATTAATGTTCTCATCGGCAGGAACAACAAACCGGACCTTGACCTTGCGCCAGATAGCGTACCCCTGAGCCTGGATGTATGTCTCCATTCGGCTCTTCCAGAAGAGGTAATCGATGCCATCGAAAATGGGCGGCTTGGTCGAGTACTTGTCCGTCGCCATGGCTCTTGAGACCGGTTAAGATCTATTGATTAGAGCTAACCGGCTCTGATACCAATTGTAGGACCGAAATGGCGACAGAGGGGGGGTGAATGTCGATCTTTAAAAATCGCCCCCAACAAGTATCCTTACTTAAGCTTCTTCTCCAATAGCTATGGGAGCTATGAAGATAGAAAATAAGCCCTCACTGGAAAACACAGACAAGGAAAACCAGATCCAAATAGAAGCGGTCAAGAAAAATAAAATCGAGAAAGTCGATCGCAGCGGTAGTACCGCTGAGACGAGCGGTAGTACCTCTGAGCGGTAGTACCTCTTCAGGAGCGGTAGTACCTCTGAGCGGTAGTACCTCTCGAGGAGCGGTAGTACCGCGACGACGATCGGACTTGTCCGAACGTTTCTTCGCCCGATCGGTCGTCGAACATAACCGGTAGTACCGCTAGGACGAGCGGTAGTACCTCTGAGCGGTAGTACCTCTCGAGGAGCGGTAGTACCTCTGAGCGGTAGTACCTCTCGAGGAGCGGTAGTACCTCTCGAGAAAATCAGCAAACAGGATTTTCAGGCTGGAACTTTGGGACTTCGGATTTTTGGCTAAAAAGAAGGTTTGCTCTCAATCTTTTTGATCCAAGGCCTTACTACAACAAACTAAATAGTAAGGAGACCTTGGGAAATAAGAGAGTCAAACCAAGAAGCAAGAATTTCAGATTATGGGTAAAAATCTGAATTTTTGCACAACCCGAGACAAAAATCAAACTACTCCCCAACCGTTGATCCTTTGGCTATGAAATTTTGAGGGTAGCTAATTAATAGCCTCTGGACTCTCCATACCAAATTTCAAGCCATCTCAACAAGGGAATCAAGAGCAGCTCCAAACCCTATAAACTGAGTTCATGAACAGAGGAAGGCCAAAACTGAAATCTGAGAATTAAACCAAGTTTGCTCTTCGGGAAATCGATCAAATGATCTTGTGGCACTAACCCATCATAGAGCAACCCATTTTGGTCCTTCCCAACAAGCAAGAACTCAAAGATCAAAAGCTCGAAAACAACCAAATGAACATCGAAGAACAGAGAGCACAGAGCAGAATAAAAACTTCAGATTTCATTCCATGGATCAAATGGAACACAAAGGAGTCCCATACGCATGTACATTCGGAGGAATGATTGATTACAAGACTCTCCACTCAATCCCTCTCCTCTCCAAGCCAAGAACTCAACCCATACATGCTTGAGAGGGGATGAACACACTGACACTCACCTAGAACACATCGTAGGGGACAAGCGAGGAGCACACCTCCCTCCTCCACCCACTCTCAACAACTAAAGCCTAAAGCCAAAACAACCACTAAAGCCTATTTTGACTAAAGGAAACCCTAAAAAACCCATGAAGTGCTCAAGGGGACATGCAGCCCCTCCTCTCCTTTTATAGCCCATGGCTAACGGGTCTCCGCCCCGTTACGCCGGCTAAATCCAACGGAGCCCGCTCCCGCTTTGTGCGACCTTGCGAATTTCCCGATTCGCCCCTCCTGCACCTTCCGGGAAGCTTCCGCGCTCCTTGTCTCGCACGCCTCGCAACCACCTCGAGTCCACGTCGTCTTTGACACATCCCGACCGTTCTGACCTCAGCGCCACCTGCGCCTAGTCCGGTCCACCGTGTCTCGCCATGACTCCACTCGACGTCCTGCAGCCACACAGACAAGAAACACGTCAAATAGCACCGCTCGACACATGAAAGCGTAATTACCATCACACTTACCACAGATGAAGTCCAAACCTGTCAAAGCATTAGAATATGCATCCTAAGCCCAAATGACCAAGTTTGACCAAAAGTCCGACCGAGCCCGTTGCACCACGCAACGACATGGTCCGACCACTCAAACCAAACTCGACTGACCTAAACCCCTGTCAATTACTCATCACTCTCATGGGATCACGACCACATGGTCTCTCACAAAGCCTATGACTACCGATCACAAAGTCTAAGATAACATATTGCGAAGCCTACGACTACAACAACAGATCGCGAAGCCTACGACTACGACAACAGATCGTGAAGTTTATGACGACCGATCACAAAGTCTACAGCTGCCGATCACCAACCAGGCATTGTTGCACCGACTACCGATCACCGAGTACCGACCAAGTACTGTAGCTATCGACTACCGATCATCGAGTACCGATTAGGTACTATAGCACCGACCGCTGAGTACCGAGCCGTGGTCATTCAGCTGTGGTCGTTCTGCCATGATCGGCCTGTCGTGGTCGTTCTGCCGTGGTCGAAATCTGCCGATTCTAGTTTTGCAAAAGAGAACCGTTCGAAACTTTCACAAATACAAATTTTAATGCAACCCAAATATCAATTATTCATCATCATTGTATGCATGACCTATCTATATGGTCTAATAATCTCTCCCTTGATGAATACATTGACAACACCTCAAAATCTCTTGACTGAGTTGCGTTTTGAATGAAAAGCAAAATTTACGAAAAGAAAGTTTCAAAGCTGCAGAGAAAAGTCAGCAAAAAACTCTGAAAACTCTCTTTCAACACAAGAGAGCAAATTGAGCAAATGCATCGAATTTTTCTCTAATTTCTTCCTTTTTTTTTGAAAAAATCTCCCATTTTTCTCCCCCTTTGGTAATGGAATCATCAAGAATTTTGGAGAAGGAATAATTCTCAGAAGGAGCCATGAGAGTAAAAATCAAGAAATTTTGTAGATTACCCAAGTTACATTACCGTGATTTAATATTTAACCTAGCCATCTTTTTTAGTAGAGTTATATAGATCATATAAAGTCATATATCATATAACAATGCCAAAAAAAGTCTTTAGCATGATTAAGCAATTCAGATTAATGGCATGCATCTCTACAATGATCAAACCAATTAGAAAGGGCACAATGAGTATCACACCGAAAAGTGAAAGCCTAAAAGTGAAGCAAACTTTATGTCTAAACGAGTTAGCAGTCTCATATAGTAACCTATTGCTTTACACTTAATTATTAGGATGTGGCATGTTTGTAGCATACTTCTTTTTATGATGGCATGCTTGTAGCAAACTTTTTTAAATAGCGGCATTCTTGAAGCATACTTATTTTTATTTGTGCACTTCTTGTGCTTTTTATTTTTTTTTAACTATGGCATGCTTTAAGCATACATCTTTTTAACTTTCCTTTTCTCATCATTTTTTAAATAATATGCCAAACTAAGTGTACATAAAAAATTGTAATATGAAACATACGAACCTCATGGCCAAGATTTAGCATAACACTCACAATCAAGCTAATCCTTTTCAATAAACATTGCAAAGTAATAATTATAATCAATCTAGTCAAAATATTCCGCCATGTCATGCTTTAGTTCATAGCAAATTAATTAGAACTAGTCATGATCAAAGCTACATAGCATATAAGTAAATATGACAAAGAGAGCTCTACAACTCATTTGATTTCAATAGCTTGGACTTGACGAATTATTTTACAAGTATAATAAACAAAACTTCTAAAATTTCTTTAAACAACAAGCTCCCCCTCAGAATAATCCGAAGGATGCAACACACCAAAAACACTTTACAAAAGAGCCAAACGAGAAGAATCAGATAAATTTGAGATAATATCAACAATTTGAAAAATGAACCTCAACAAGATTTAGAACAACATCACCATTTCCATTGGTCTCTCAGAAACCCGGTACAACAAAAGACACTACAATATTCGAACCGCTATACGACTTACGGAATTGTGATATAATAAAATACAAAATATGTTACAATATGTGAAAGCTCATATTATAGTGCCTAATGAATAGTAGTGACTGATAGAAGCGGCTTATAGAATCTGAAATATTTATATTAGTTTTGATTTCTAAAAGTAGAAGCAGAAATAAAAACTGGCACGAAGATGCCCATAAAGTCTATTGCTAATTCTCTCGACCGTGCAGGTCAGGCCGTTTTTCTAGACTTTTTTGAACACTCGTTTCTGGACCGGATGAGGCGACGGACTGGATGAGGTGACGTTCGAATGTTCTTACTTCAACTTCACTATATATATATATATATATATATATATATATATATATATATATATATATATATATATATATATATATATATATATATATATATATATATATATATATATATATATATATATATATATATATATAGATGCTGAAATACAAATCACGAGGGCATGATACGCCCGTTTACACGAGGAGAGAGTACCAGTAGGGAATTTAGTTTAGTGAGATAGTAACACAGAGAGCGCAAATTAGGTTGGGTCAACTTGAAAGAAACGCATTTTCTAGACCTCCTGAAGCGTCCCAACTTTGGACAGGAAAAGTCGTCCCGTGACATGGGTCATTTTGTGCAAAATTCTCATGTGGTTGAAATGGAACATTCTGATAGAAACTAACGGGATCCTGCCAATCAGGTCTACTTCAAACAATAGAGGCCAGCGTGTCGATCGCTTGTTCCTTTTAAGATAGCCGTGATGAAACAATGGAGCAGCACTACACGGTCGGCCGGCGCCGTATATCAAGCACACTTGCATAATGTCATAACGAGACAACGGCGTACGAAACCACAGTAGCATTGGCAATCTAGCACGCAAGGAGCAGTGGTGATTAGAGAAGAAAGAAGCTAGTACTAGCAAGCATGCACGCAAGCATCCACTCATAGCCATGCACAGAAAAATGCCGACCACAAGCAAACCTTTTGGCCCATCTAGTACACATTAGGCGACCCGCGAAACACACCATGCATTATGGTAGGTCCGGTGCATTAGCACACGAGAAAAGGCGCTCAAAGATTCACATCACATCACATCCAACTAATGATGTCCACGCATGAGATGTGCACATCACTATTGGTGATTGTGTAGCATGCTAGTATTGTTCTTACAAGTGCCATTCTGATGAGTATATGGTACGAGGACATGCTATTTGCATGCTAGCTAGCTTACTCATTATTGGCTTATTGCAGCGTGCAATCAGCCTAGAGTACAATTTCCTTATAATAGTTTAGGCCCTTTAGGTTGTGTCTGGACAATGAGAGGTGTACACCGTCGAAATTCTCAGAACGCAACCAGGATTATCGGGGCTCATTAACTTTGTTGGCTGACCTGAAAGCTAAAGGAATTCGACTGTCCGTGGAAGATTTTGCTTGGATGAGGCGAAGGGGATAGAGTAGCTAGAGTGGGTCTTGCCCTCTTGTTTAGTTTTCACTGTATTAAATTGCAAGTGTGTGGAATTTCCACGAAGAATATATAATCATGTCGATTTGGTGCGCTAGGTTCAATTGCTGGCAGTAGTGTAAAATGGTTCAAGGTGTAGTCTCTCCACAGAAGCACTTCATGTACGAGTACACGTTGTTTTCGATTATGGTGAAAATACCCCTTTTTTTTCTGCGCATCAAGGGAACACCAGATCTGACGAAGTCTTCCTCCACGGTTACCTGTTACTACCATGCAGCCACTAATTTCGTCACATTGACCAGCGAAGTAGCCTCCGCATCGACCTGGCGCGGTGGGAAAAGCTTTTACAGCCGAGACGAATTTGTGCGTCTGATAGCGAACCTGTGTCGTTCGAGGAAACAGGCATGTGAGCCGAGTCAATTCCGGGCACTGGCATCGCCCTATCGGCGAGGTCTTGACTCCTGACTAGTTCCAAATGTATCTGTGGCTCTCGTCTTGCGCAGCGTAGTCGACTCGCCCATTGACTTGCGGCAGCTGTGATTAATTTGGTCTCGTGCTTTTTTCGTGCGGAGGAGCGGAGTTCCAATCCGACGTGAGAAAAAGGCAAACTGATGGTGAAGGCCGTGTGAATTTTCTCCGATTTGCGACATGCCGCGCGCGGCGTATAGGAAACCGCCGCCCACCCTGACCCACGGCCCACGACTGAGGCAAGGCGGAGTCGTGCGGCCCACGAGCCGAGCTACGTTTCTCTACTTCCTTTTTTCGACGCACGTCTCAGGCAAGGCTTCTTCCGCCTGGCACTGGCAGCCCACGTGCTCGAGCCGTTTCTTCTTCTTTTTCATATAGTTGCCTTTATCTATTCTTTCTTTCTTTTTTATTATTTCTTTCTTTCTTTCTTATTTCGTCTTTTCATCCAGTTGCATCCATTTTGCCAGATGTTGTGGTATATATTCTTTTTTCCTCGTGTCATTTTTAACCATTTATTTTTATTACTTTTTTATTATATTTAACTAATTGTCTTGATTTGTTTCACTAATATATTTTTGCTTATTGAACTAAATAGTTCTCACGAGCACATTTGATTTGTTCCACTAATATTTTTGTTTATTTTGAACATTGATGACTGATTGTTGGAACATTAAAATCAAATGCATGGGACACAGCCATTGTGGGGTACCCGAGTTAAATTTGGCATCCCCAAAATAAATTATGCAATTATCCACGATTTTAGTTGCTCATAGAATAGTATATTACATAAAATCGTGGATTTTGTTCAAATTTAAAAAGTCTTACAATACCAAAAGGAGGTCTAATGATCGAAAATTTATAACGCCACTTGTTTGCAGATTTATAACGAAAAGAAAACTTAAAACCACAGGTGAAGCTTGAGTACAAAAAAGACCTAAAAGGCATAATCTTTCACGTTCAAGGAATTATAGAATTCGTCTTTGTAGAAAGCGTCGTCTTCGTTGTATCCCGTCTCAGGATGATTAAGGCAAGGATGACTATAAAGTATTCAACAAGTCATGTATACAAAGGTTTATAAAAAAAATGCAGGGAATTCAAATGAAGCAAAGGCTCTAGGCTAAATTACAACTAAATAATTATTTGATGTGTAGAAAAGTAAGCTTTGTATTTTGTAATACATTTTTAAAAGGTTGAGTTTAATAAAAATTTTATAACATACGGAAATAAACTCCATTATAACTGAAAATACTACTTATGCTATGGTTTCTGGTATCACTCATCAACATAGCTTCACTAAATGGAAGAATAGTGCATTCAAATACTTTTGATAATAATCTGCAGAATTTGCTTAGCTTTACCCACATGATATCCTCAACTTGTATAGAGTTGGGATAACAAGGTAGCAACACTACCCTTTAGTTTGCTCTCGGTTCGCCGGCCACCTCGCCGCTCTCGGTTTGTCGCCACACCTGTTTGTTGTGCGCTAAGCGCAACCGTCACTGACCATCGCATCCACTCACCGTTTCAGACTGAGCTACCCGTGGTTTGAACACTTGGCACAACCATCGCCTCTGCCTCACCACGTCCCATCGTCGTAGCGCCATCAAGCCGCTTTGTCGCCTCCTATTGTCCATTTAGGTGGAGAGAGCGTACTACAAGTTCTCGCTATAGCCGCCGTTTTCTCGTCACTCTCTCGTGTCTCTCTCGTCAATACTTAAGCCATCCAAGCACATCTCCCAGCTCGCCCCTCATTACATTTTCACGAAAACCTAAGCTCCTAGCTCTTTGGTTCAGGGGAAATGTGCGCGTTGTTCTCGACGCTGGTGAGCCCTTTCTAAGCCGCCATTATCTCTGGTGAGCTTCTCTTCCCTTGACATTGACGTCAGAGTATGTCTTGCACCTCCTTAATGTTTTTTCTCAGTTGATGTCACAGTTAGTGCCTTGTGAAGCCAAGCCTGAGTTGTCTTCTACAAGCCCGATGAGCTTGACCACCGCAGTAGCCATGTTCTGCCATTCTTAGTGAGTTTTGTCTACTGGCTTCAGTGTCATGACTCATCCTTCACCTCTCTAATGCCTTCCCCTCGGTTGCCGTTGCAACTAAAGCCATGGGAAAGCAAGCATTTTCTCCATTGCTAACCATTGCTGCCATTTCTGCCAATTCAATTTCACTCTTTGACACCATCTCTCACATGCATACTAGTTGATGCATACCTTGTTGTAGCCTTTCTCCTAGCTGAGTTCACTGCCGCCAAGCGCCACCCTCCACTAAAGCCACTCGTCGCTGTCAAGTCGTTCTGGTGCCACTTCAATGACGCCAACATCATCTTCATGCTCGTAGTGAGTCACTGAGCCTTCTCCACTGTCATCACCATCGCCGCGTGGTTTGGGGACCAATGGTCACTAGAACTGTAGCAGTCATCATCATCGCTGCTCCAGTGACCATTGGTCCTCGAGCCATGTGGTTCTCGCATCGCCAACACCCTCAGAAGCCGTTCTAGTGAGTCGCTTGTAGACTTCCCTATTCTCTTGCCTTTTTCCTTGCGGCCCTACCTCAAATGATAACTTACGACTATGTCATGGTCGTAGGAGAGTTTTTGACTATGAAATGGTCGTAGAAGAGCTTACGGCTAAGAAATAGTCGTAGAAAAGCTTACAACAACCTTGTGAAATCTCTCCTCTATAAATAAGGAGTACACTTAAGGAGTGTAATGACGTAAGAATATTACTTACAAATAAATAATAATCTAAGGATCATTATATCCTCGTCATCTAGCCTCCCAACTTCAAATAAAAATAACTTACTTAAGAAAGAGAAGTCGTAGATTAATAAAGATTAGAAACAAAGCTTTTTCGATCTAATTTGACCAGAAGTGAACTTGGTCAAAAAAGGTAATTTCACTTGAGTTGTAAAGACATATCGGCTTCACAAAGAGGAATACAAATCGGCCCTTGCCGATCTATCTATTTGGAGTGGTTCCCGAAGAGGTAATAAATGTTTGAGTTCTTGAGATTGGTAACTGACTCGTATGGTTATAAAAACTTACCCTAAGGTAAATTGTGAGCTTCTTACTTTCTCCTCCTGCCTCAATCTTCTTCGAGCTTTCTACCGCTGACCAAGCCTTCTTCTTTCCCCAAGTTCTTCTAAATCCAAACCAATCGCTTAGAGAATATAACAAAGTTTTCTTTGAATTGGTCGATGTCAGAGATGGATGAGGCGAAGATGAAAGCCTTGGTCGTAGCGGAGAAGATTCCTTCAAGAAAATTTGTGAGGTGGATTGAAGCCATTAGACAAAATTGGCCATCAGGGAGATCGGACAAATCCCAGTTTTCCAAGCTTATTGTGAGTGCGGATTTCGACCTCCTACTCACCCTTTTCTCATAGTTGTACTTGAATACTTTGGGGTGGAATTGGTAAACTTGGTTCCCAATTCAATCACTATGTTAAGTGTATTTGTATACCTGTGTGAAGCTTACTTGGGGATTCCTCCAGATCTAAAGCTCTTTTGGTATTACTATGAAATGAGTAGACAAACCAAAATTACCGGAAGTTGTGGTTTGAAACTCCACGATGGCAAGACAGAACAATACATCCAAATGTTTACTTAGTCATCATGGCTGAACTGGAAGAAGAGATGGTTCTATTGGGAGATGACTAGTGAAGACAACCTTTCCTTTGTGAGGAAGGGTGACAAGAAGATGTGTTCCTGACACTTGGTCCCAAAAGACCTAACTTGGGTAGCCCCTGCATCCAAGCTATCAAAGGACTAAGGAAAAAGGGCTTACCGGCTGGCATGTAGTGAAAGACTTCATCAGTCAACGTATTAACCATCTGAAGAAATGAACACATCCAATGTGGATGTACTCAAGGGCCAAGGATACGATCAGTGACTACAAGAATGGTAAGTAACAATCAAACTCGTTATCGGAATTTTGAGTTCTAGTTACTAACCACTTTTATCTATTTATACAGATCTTGCTTTGCGAGAGATTGATTCTCGAGTCAAAGCCATATGTGAAAAGGCTCCAACACTTGATGTGGAGGCTCCTCGTATTTTGGTGGATGCATCTACCAAAGAAAAAATAAACGCCTAAAGGTAATCGAAGTTCGACTTCTTATTTAGACTTTCGTAGTCGTAAACTATGAGTACTTAATATCCTTTCATATTGTAGAAAGTTGGCATAGAAAACCGTCAAAATGACCAAGAGGTCGAATTGATGGTAATCGAAAAAGCGAAAGAGGAGATTAAAGCTCCTCCAACCAAGAAGCATCGACTAACCAAGGCTGTTGCCAAGCAAGGTAAAAGTTTGAGTGCTGCTCCTTCTTCTCTTCCTCCATATACCTCCGTCGAGCAGTTCCTTGTAGACATAGCTACTGTAGAGGAAATTGGGGGTGGCTGTACTAGAGCAACCAACTCCTAATATCAAGGTACCATACTATTATGATGACAAAACCGTCTTAGTTGGTGCTTCTCAAGGGTTTATTAAGCAACTCAAAAAGGAAAACTGAAAGAGTTTTGTATCTTTTATGAAGGAGGCTACTGTGGTAGTAAAACCTATAATTGAAAAGGAGACTGCTCTTCAGGTGGTCGAAACCAGTCTCGACCATCAAGAAGGGCAATAGTAACTAGGAGTAATAACACCTTCTTAGGATCTACAACTAGACATGGTCGGAGGTGACCCCGCCATTCAATGATCAGACGTGGTCGTGGAGAAGAAGTCGAAGAAATCTTCCTTAATGAAGATTCCTTCTAAATCCAAAATCAAGGCTAAGAAAGCAAGGTATGTAAATAAGAGCATAAAACAGTATTTTACCCTTTTGTCTTCTTAAATGCCAATTCACTTCTCTTCTTGTGTCTTTAGCCTGGCTCTCCCATCATCTGAGGATGCTTCTATCTAGAAGCCCCCTGCCATTCTCTCCACTGTCAAGGAAACAATGGCGAAGATAGTCAAAGAATTGACCACTATGACGATGGCGGGGACTACTACTAAAGCGGAAGCGGCATATAGTAGCCCGAATTTTCTTCCCTTGTTATCTCTATTTTGCACAGTCTTAGGTGCCTAGATGGGCCGGCCCAATATAGCACTTAAAACTTGCCAAATTACAATCACTTGAAGCCGCTTGATGGGAGTGTGCCAGAATGCGTTGTAGCGTGAGGACCTAGACCGCCAGGGGTGCGTATATATGCCTCCTGTGCAGCACTTAGCACGTCTCCGCCCACTTGGCCCACAACCCAGAAGCCAACATATCCAACACAGTAAGACTCATGCACGGAGTTCAAGGTGAATTTTCTTTGTTTCAATCCAAAACTTGAAATGATCATATCTTTTAATCAGAGCATTTAATTCACGATCCGTTTGAACCATTGTGTTCTTTGTGACAAGACCTTCAAAACTAGATCCCCTTGCATATATTTAAACATAGAAAATGGTATCATTAGGCATATATTTCAATATATAAAACAAAATGTTCAGACATTACTTTCCAATGTTCCATTTGGTCATTGGTGATGCTCTAGCGTACATATTTTGAATTAGGTAGGGAAAATGAATAGGATGGACATTAGATGTTCTGATAGGTAAAATAAATTGTTTCACACATTTGGTTTCGATGTTCTAATAGTGAGTTACTATGAGGAATGACTAACATTCCAAGTGTTTAGTTTCAATATTCCAACGATTCATCAATGATGTTCCAACAGTTCATAAGCAATGTTCCATGCGTTAAGTTCTAAGAAGGAATGTCTAATGCTCCACGCTTTGGTTTAAATGTTTCAATGATTTATCGACGATGTTCCAGCAATTTATCAGCAATGTTTCACAGCTAACGGGTGCGATCCAATCTTCCACACTTTTGGTTTTACTATTCCAATAATTTATTAACGATGTTTAACATTAGTAGCTAAAAACTGCATCTAAATGAAAAGGAAAAAGATAAATTAAAACTAGACAAGTATCTCATGTACATGAAAAGAAAAACATCGATTGACAAGTGTAGGTAAACATCTAGTCCCGAGAACAACAAATTCACGAAGTCAATATTGCAAGTTGATACCAAAGGGGTATGGCTTTTGTTGATGGCTTTTGACTGAGTGGATGAGTGATGTAAAAAGTGAGAGAGATACGTGCGCGAGACTGATGTGAGAGGAATAGGGTGCGTGATGTACACATGACCTCCTGTCTTATTCTCGGAGCAAAACAGGGATAAAAGGAGTAGAGAAGTCGATTTGAGAAACCAGATATTTATATTATTTTTCTGATTTCTTCACACAGAAGTACGAAACAAAAGCCATGAGGAACGGGCTATAACATTCGGCTCTGGGAAATAGAAGGAAAAAAATCGGGAAAAGAAATCGTCAACGACAAAATATAATTCTGGCCCAAGAGCCCACAACAGCACCCTTTTGACAGCCCAAGCACCCGGTAGCCTTCCCGTGCGTTTCTAAAGAAGAAAGCGCTGCCTCCCTATTAGCTGTGTCGGCCGTGGGCTGCCCGCGTAGCGTGTCATATAGGATTTTTCCAACCGCCGGTGCCTCAGTCAGGGCCTCTCGCCGTGCGTCGAGCTGTCGAGGCGAGGAGCGAACGAGACCCCCGACGCGCCAATGCTGAATGCACCGTCCCCGCCAGTCTGAAAATATCCCCGAACTACCAGTCTGGCGCTGGGTCAGCCTACCTACCGCATCGCAGCTGCCAGCCGTGGCTCCAAAAAAGCAATGGATCTATTCTTTTTGGCTGAAACTTATAATTTTTAGCTATGGTTTATAACTTTTGAACTTTTCGTATGAGATATTATAAAGTAACAGAAACTCACATGCGGTTTTTGCCGATGAAATCGGTACAGTATATATTATGATTAACTAGTAGATCTTATCTTAAAAGATATTCTGTTTAAAAACTAGTTACTATAGAAAAACTAAAAGCAGCTTTTAAAAATTAAAAAAACAGTCCCAATTACTTCCAACCAACGTCATCAGCAGAAGCACGAGCCCACAACGCGTGCAAAAAAGCAAGCAATCCGCCCGGCACCTGCCGCCAAATTCCTAGTCCAGAAACCGTCTGGCCCAGGGGACGTACTACCGGCGAACGTCCGGCCCAGACACGTATTACCCGTGAACGTCCGGCCCAGGGACGTAACGCCCGCGGACGTCCGGCCGGCAAACGAGCTTGATTTGGCAAACGCTCGCACTGAAATACAGCCCACCAAAGCGCCCATTTCCGCACTCGACCACCAGAAAACCACCAACACGGACGGAGCACACGGCGCGGGCGTCGAGCCGTCGACAGCCACGAGGGAAGGGAGCGCCTCGAGCGCTCGCTGCCGCCGTCGCCAGACCGGGCGGTCAACACGGAGCAGTGCACCAAGTCCCAATTGCCACGGCGAGCTCGACAACCAGTGGCGGAGAGAGGGGGGCCAGGGGCCTGGCACCCCCAACCTTCTACTAATTCTCTATTATTTAGTTAATTACATGTGTTTAATTAGTGGTTTGGCCCCTCCCAATTTAGCCCAAATGTAAAGTATGTTTAAAGCCCAGTCATATGCAGCCCAATTAGGCCTAGTAGTTGAGGACTGACACTTCATATTTGAGCCTTTGGCTCTTTGTCGGCTTGCCGCACGCTCTGTCTGTTCGTCTCCGTGAAAGTCGGCCTGACCCTCTTCCGGCGCACCGAGAAGGCTAGAAGGGCGCGTGTGAGTCCTCACTTCGATCCCCTTCCGTTCCCAATACTGCTGGGAACCTCTTCTTGAGGAGGTCAAATTGTTTTGCAAGAAGCACGAGATTAATATCCTAGATCTGAGTAAGAAGTATGTTCTTTTGCCCAAATTATTTCAAATTTTCAATATGAATGTTACATCATTTCTTCCAATTTGCAGGTACGTTGATGTGACTAAATCCCGAAACAAGAATGATAACACCACAACCTTTCACCATTACAAAGTAGATGTGTTTAATGTTACAATTGATCAACAATTGATTGAGCTAGAAGATCGATTCAATTCTCAAGCGATAGAGCTTTTGTCCCTTTGTGCCTCTTTGGATCCAAGGTTGGACACCTTCGACATAGCAAATATATGCACTCTAGTGAAAAAATATTATCCTGCTGATTTCTCAAGTCAAGAAAGAGCTCAATTGGAGTGCCAATTGCCACATTTTCAACTTGATGTATACAACCATCCAGACCTAAGTGCATTACCATCACTTGCTAATCTAACAAGTGGACTAGTTAAGACTGGTAAAGATTCATCTTATCCTATGGTGGACAGGTTGTTAAGATTAGTCTTAACTCTTCCGGTTTCAACTGCAACCACCGAGAGATGTTTTTCAGCTATGAAACTTGCGAAGACGTGACTTCGAAGTACAATAGGAGATGAATTTCTACGAGATTGTTTGGTAATTTATATTGAAAAGGAATTGGCCGCAAAGATTAGTAATGATGATATTATTAAGGCCTATGATCTTGCTGGTAGTCGTAGAGCTAAGTTTAAGTTAATAGAGATGTAATTTTCTTTGCATTGTAATTTACGAAACATATTACTTTGATATATGATTATTGGATCGGTAAATCCGGTATGATTCATTGGTTCTACTCTACTTGTTGTCTATGTTACCCTTTCATATCCAATTCCTGACTCCGCCTCTATCGACAACGACGCTCCACAATCCACACGACTCCTCTCCTCTCCTCCCACCCCCATGTAGCAAACCACGGAAGTACAGCGTAACCGTTGCTAGTTGCAGCTTCAAACAGCTTGAATAACACGGTTCTCAACAAGAAAACAAGCAACCTTCCCTTCCAGCGCAATCTGCCTTTCCAAGTCCTTTGCTTCTTTGCAAGCAAAATGCAGTAATCATTCAGTGGCTTCACTTCGCTTAGTCTGCGAGCGCAACGCAAGAGTACCAGCACAAATATTAGCTCAATCTGATCTGCAACCGTGCCAGGTTAAAGACACATTCATGCGCAAATGGCTCACGACATATTAAGTCGGCTGGCGATACATCACCAAGTTAAAATGAGCCAGTAAAAGACGGGGAGAATCAGAATCAGAACGTAGGAAAGCTGAAATATGGGGTACTGGAACACAGTCTAAACGGTATTGTTCGGGCACATTTACAGACAAGTTTCTGAACCGTATACTGCTACACTTGCAGGAAGCCAATTAGGCTATTATTCAGCTCCGGGAATGACCCCAAAATCGTAGCTACACAATTTATGCCCCAACGCAATCCAGTCTAGAGATGGTGCCGGCATAGCTCAGGACAGACCCATGACTTTCCCGGTGGCTGTGTCGACATCGATTTCATAGAAGCAGGGCCTTGTAGGAAGGCCAGGCATTGTGCTCATCGTGCCGACGAGTGGGTAAATGAACCCAGCTCCAATGCTGGCCCTCACATCTCTTATCGGCAGCACAAAGCCAGATGGCGCACCCTTCATGGACGGAATGTGCGAAAACGAGTACTGAGTTTTCGCCATGCATATCGGGAGGTTGGAGAAGCCTTGCTTGGTGTACATCTCGATCTGCTTTTCGGCCTACAGGAAAGTCACATAGAAGTCAGCAGAGTAAAACAAAATACTTTTGATGGACTGCGTGTAAATGCAGTGTGTTCAGCGTATCTGTCTAATGCTATTTCTTCAGCATTTTTCATATTTCTCAAAGCATTAACCTGGGTGTAAACCTATTCCCACCATGCAAAAAGCACATGACCAAAAAAATTAGAAAAATTTGTTGCACGTTTGCAATTTATATATCTTTCTATAATATATATCAGGTGATAATCATCCTCATAAAGAACCAAACCTCATAACACAGCAGCACAACAGAATGTTGCAAGTTAGTACCTGTTCAGAGTATTCAACGCCACTAGCACCATAGAAATTAGCTATTGACTCAATCTTCTCCTTTATGCTTGATTCCAAAGGATACAAAAACTTCAGAGGCTCTGCCTGGCTTTCACATGCTCGCTGAACTGCAAGTCCAAGGTCAACCTGAATACAAGTTAAATGGCACGACAGATTAGACAATTAGTTTACTTCTGACAATTTTAACCTTGATATGTTCTTAAATTGAAGAAAAAAATCATATACGAATTCTTGTGAACACAATTTGCTAGGCACTAATGGAGCAGTGATATAGAAGGATGCATGGGCATAGCATATAACAACTCGAGTTGGAAAACCTGTCAACAACATCGATTATTCTGATGGTGATTTTGTTGGACATCAGAGAACAGTTGCAAGTACAAAAACATATAATTTATTAAACCGTCAGCATTAGAAGGCAATATATCAACCCTGTAACAGATTCACAGTTAAATATTTCCCCATAAAGAGGTCCACAAGTACAGATTTGACTGAATTAACATTCTAGTTAAGGAAAGAAAACTAACCGCTCCTTTTCCACCATGCGCATGGTGGGTGCAGACAACAGCATCAAAAGCACCAGCCGCCATAGATGCATTTCGCACCACATTCATTTCTGCTTCAGTATCTGATGCAAATTTGTTGATCGCGACTACAACATTAACTCCATAACTCTTTGTGTTTGAGATGTGTTTAGAAAGATTGACACATCCAGCTTCAACAAGAGCCACATTTTCACTCACATATGCATGATCTAAAGGCTTTCCAGCCACAACTTCTGGCCCCCCTCCATGCATTTTAAGAGCTCTAATTGTGGCCACAATAATAGCACACTGTGGAACCAATCCACTATACCTACACTTTATATCCATGAATTTCTCAGTTCCAATATCCGCACCAAAACCCGCCTCTGTAACTACAAAACCACCCTTCCCAACCAACTTCAAAGCAATCTTATCAGCAACTATTGATGAGTTCCCATGAGCAATGTTAGCAAAAGGTCCAGCATGAACTAAAACCGGAGTGCCTTCAAGAGTTTGCATGAGGGTGGGATGGATAGCATCCTTCATTAGGACAGTCAAGGCACCTCCAACACCAAGATCATCAGCAGTAATGGGCTCACCTGACTTGCTGTTCCCTATCACCATTCTTCCAAGCCTTTCCCTCATGTCAGCAAGTGAAGTTGTAAGAGCTAATACGGCCATTATCTCACTAGCCACTGATATGTCAAAGCCTGTTTCTCTCACCATACCTTTTTCTTCAGGGCCTTGTCCAATGGTGATTTTCCTCAGGAATCGATCATTAACATCCATTACCCGTCTCCAAGTAATGGATGCAGGGTCAATATCAAGTCTTGCAAAACGTCTAATTTCTTCTGGTGTAAGCTCATTGGGGTCTGTCTTTGAGATGCCAAGCTTCATCAGGCGTCTGAGCATTACATCAGCAAAGCGCCTCTTCCCTTCTTTGTTTGGCGGACACAATCTATTGAACAGAGCTTTGTCTGATTGAGAAGCTTCATGGAAAATTCTTGTATCAATAGCAGCAGCAAGAAGATTGTTTGCAGCTGTAATTGCGTGGATATCTCCTGTCAGATGGAGATTGAACTCATCCATGGGTATAACTTGGCTGTAGCCACCTCCAGCAGCACCCCCCTTGATTCCAAATGTAGGCCCTTGTGATGGTTGACGGAGGCAAGTGACAACCTATAACAACAAAATAAACATTGAGTAAAGTAGTAAATAACATCAATAGCATAATATATGCATCAATACATGACAACGATTCCCATATGTTCTGGAATGCATAGTCTATACTTCATAGCCTTGAATTGTATATATCACAAGTTCACAACTAGGGATGCAATCGGAGCAGATACAAACGGATATCACTCATTCTGTATCCTATTCTGTATTTTTTTCTCAGAGTAAGACACTGATAATACCAGATATCTATTTCTCCATTCCGTATTCATTCCATAAGTCTTTGGACGGTCGGTCGGACGGAAATTATCCGCTTCTTTACACAGTACATTGGATAGTAAGATGCAATCAAAGCGAACACTGAGAGACTAATCGTCGAGATGTTGAAGGAAAAGAACTCAATATTCCCCACCTGTTTAAATGTGACAATCTGCCTATATATTATTTTGTTCCTAAGTAAAGTCACAATAGATTTCCTTATATCACTTGACATATGAATATATACGAACAGATATTACTTATTCCATATATTTTCCTCGAAGTTGGAGTCAGACAAGGATAGTACCACATACTCATTTACCTCTTTCATACGCTCCGCTTGCACCCCTATTCACAACCTACGCTACGTCTTTGATACTTGAAATAATATAATCACATAAATAAAGATGCAGTCTATCAGGTACCTGTATAAGCACCAAGACTAAATAAAGGACCCAAAAGATTACACGAGACAGAAGCCAGCCCGCAGCATTGTACATAGAACAAATTGGGCAAGAGAATTGGTGCATATGACTCATGCGAGCAAATGAAAGTACATACAGGTGTAGTTCTACCTGACAAATCCTACGGCCCTACAGAGAGTTGAGATCAATACAATTTCACAAATAAATCAATCAAACTGACCAACAAATCCTGGTTCCGTGATAGCCAATATACATGTGTTAATACCCAAGCTACAGCAACAAAAGACTTAACCCTACAGTCCAGTCCAAGATTGCATCAAACAATTTCCAATCCTTGCAATGTTGTGCTAAACAAGCCAATTCTGTACCTCAACACCGAAATTCATCAACCCAAGCAGCACTCTGACACCAAATCACCAATCGCAGACTTTGCTCTAATCAAGAAGCACAAATCCGGTACAGATCCCTAATTGCTGACCGAACAGACGAATGTAACCTGAAAAATCTCACCTTTTTATCAAGAAACGCCCCCAGCGCCTGGCACAGCCCGACGGTGGTCGTCGACTTGCCCTCCCCGAGCGGCGTCGGCGTGATGCCGCCGACCACCACGTAGTACCCGTCCTGCTGCACATGCAGCTCGTCAAGAACCGACAGGAGCACCTGCGCAACACCAAAGAACCGCTCAAAATCCGATAAAATCGCATCACATCACACAAACACCGGGGGCCAGGAACCAACAAAAAAACCGCATCTTCACCTTGGCCTTGTACTTGCCGTAGAAGTCGACGTGCTCCGGGCGGAGTCCGAGCTCGGCAGCGATGTCGGCGATGGGGAGCGGCTCGACGGAGTTGGCGATGTCGATGTCCGCCGGCACCGGCGAGGCCACGTCCAGCCTACGGATCGTCGGGTTCGGCCTCGGCGTCGTCATCGGCAGCACCAGCTGTAATTCCAGTTGTAAAGAAAAGCGAGAAATAAAATAATCCAACCCAGAATAAAAGAAGTGAAAAGGAAATGTTTTAATGTTAGATCAATTGGCTTTAGAAATATCGATCATTTAGTGTTTATGGAAGTTCTCAGACCGTCCATGGCCAGTCCACACCATCTCGTGTTTGAGTTTGATCATCCGGCGGAAAATTTCATCCTAACCTACCGCATTAGAAAACCCCCCAAAACACACTGCAGAGTTCTTCGAGCAAAATGCCCTTGAGCCAAATAGCCACAAAAGGAGGGATGAGTCTAGGCATTGCACAAAGCCAAAAAAGTCTCACGGACATGCCCCATAAGCAAGCAAGCAGGCCCACATGTTCTTATTTGTTCCCTCATTTTCTTCTCCTCTCACATAAGGCAAAAGTAAAGCTAAGAGAGCAAGTCGAGAGCCAACATCGCATTTCTCATCCCTGTTCTTTCTTGTAACACCCCGCCCATCCTCTGGGCCTAGAGTGCTACCATCACTGCAATAAAACCACTACTGGACATCTACTAAACAATTTAAGAAAACTCTACCTTAATCATGAGGCAACAACCACTTACACCATACCATTCCTAAACAACTTTTCTAACTTACTAGTGGAATTAAACATACTACCAAAAGCTAGATATGTGAAGTGTTGCAAAAACGTGTAGTCATTCATGTGCTACACCCGCCCGTGCAAGACGTCCTCAATAGTTACCTAAAAAATAACAAAGTAAGGGTGAGTCCAAAGACTCAGCAAGTACATAATAGAACAATAGACATTACCAACATAAGCAAGCATATAACCATAATGCACTTATATCATCATGTTCATAACATCATTCTCATGGCCAAGCAATGCAATGCCATCAATGCCATGCCTCATTACTCTACATGCTCATATGCTCTTCACTTTGCAAGTCTGCAGATCGCCGAGTGAACACCCGTCGATGTTCACCCATCGTGGGCCCGCCTCATAGGCACGGGACCCCTCCACTCCCGTGGAGGCCTCACCAAGTAGGTCTTACTCAAGAGCACTCGGATTAGTCCACTAGCTTTACTCATAACTAGGGACTTTCTCACCGCCTCACTCTTGAGTGCTCCTCATGCAAATGCACATGTCCATGATCATATTCACGCTCATCACTAGCATTACTAGTAGACAAGCATCTTTGCCTACCTCACTCCATCATCATTGCCATCATTTACCATGCAACCTTATGTCGTAAATATCACATTTCCCATAGATATCATGTAATCAACGATTTCTACATAAATATCAGCATACCGGATAAACATCGCATATTCATAAATCTTGGTCTACCGCTCTACCATGTACTTGCTCATTAGCCGAGCGGAGCGGAACGACGTGCGGAAGGCGTCGACTCGCGACCTCCACATCCCGCTCTGGCGTAGAAATGCACGGGTTTCGTGGATCATTGCGCAGTCCCAAACCCCTTTTTTCCTATTTCTTTTTCTCCTCTTTTCTTTTCTTTCCTTTTTTCTCTTCTTCTTCTCTTTTTTTCCTTCATTTCTTTCCTTTTCCTCTCTCCTTACCAGTAGGCGAACCGGCCTCCCTTTTTTTTCTCTCTCTCCCCCCCTCTCCCTTATCCTCACCTCTCTCTCTCCCTCCACTCGGCCGAACGGCTCGCTCCTCCTCTTCTCCTCCGCACGGCGCGCGGCCGGCCAGCGTGGTGGCGCCGGCAGCTTCTCCGCCGCCCCTTCCTCTCCTCCCCTACCCCACTCTATCCCTCTCCCACCGGCTCTCCCAGCGGCGTGGGGATGGCACACGGCCGAGCTCGGGCTTGCCGGCCTCGAGCTCGCCGCGCGCCCTCCCTCTCGCCCCTTCCTACCTCGCCTCGAGATCCGGCGGCTCGTCCGGATCCGCGCCTCCTGCGCATGCGGTGGTGGGCGCTGGGCGCCGCCGCCCGGTCGGCTCGGCCAGCGGCCTGGCCGCCGTCCTCGACTCCGGCCTGCGCCACCATGCCTCCCTCGGCGTGCACAAGGTACTCCTTCCCTCTCTCTTCCCTTAAAGCTACGGTGAGGAGACCTACCGGTGATGGCTTGGACGAAGAAGGGTATGGCCATGGCTTACGGTTTGGGTGGATTTAAGAAGGGTTGGGTGTTGACTTCTGCAGGTTCGTGGCCAAGGTGGCATGCATGCACGCTAGGCAAGCCTGCGGCTGCCACGTCTCCTTGGCAGGTGGGTGAGGTGTTACATTCTACCCCCCTTAACAGAATTCGCCCCCGAATTCTGGCATTCGACAATATGCATGAATGAACAAAATGTAATAAACTGCACATAACATGACATTAGCTCGTACCCATGGAGAACAAGTCTGGGTACTTCTCGCGTAGTCTGATGTGCCCAAAGCACTTTAACATACTTTATCGTTCTATGTCTCAACACCTTCTCTGATTCCTCCAGAATACGAACTGGACGGGACTCGAAGGTGAGGTTTTGCTTTTTTTTTTGCACACCGGTTCTAACACAATCTCATGCTCTGGATCTCGCACATACTTTCTCAACATCGACACATGAAACACATTATGCACTCCGTGCATAGACTCAATTCTCATGCCTCGGCATAAGAAAACCTCCAATCATTCAGGAAAACACTCTCATTGCTTGCACAAAAGAGTCAATGCTACTCTTATTTGCAACAAGGAGAGCTCTTCTCTTTTACAAGAGAAGTATCACGCGTCATCGTAGAATCAACTCATTCATCCCCAAACATCAACCCTTCTCTCAAAACAGAAGGTAATTCGTTCCCCCACGGAAATCATTTCATCACAATAAATCCACTCGAGTGAAAACCAGACAGAAATCAATCCTCATCCTAACCAACAACTTTATGCCGCATATACCATGCGAAATATTTCTATTTCCCCAAATCAGTCTTTTCTTTTCCAAGAAAAGAAAGCATATTTCTTTAGGCATAAGGATAACGCCCTAGCCGAAAACCACATAGACCACCAGTAAAATGCGAAAATACCGCAACTTTCCACTTAAATCCACTATCCCTCAAAGTAGCCCTGAACGAATTCTCAAATCAGGGGAACCCAAAATAATCCTTTGACTATTGATCAACCACTTCAGTCGTTAACATGAGGGATATTCTAGTTCGTGTTCCTTAAAAAAAATCCGTATCGATCACACATCCACGTGACTAAACCCGCAAGGACAATTCTCACTAACTCTCTTAGCAAGAATAATAGATTCCCATCAAAACATTCCAATTACTCATTAGATGGCCATACAACAATTCATTCTTCCATTGCTCATTATGAGCTACAAGGCCCATTCAATCTTAGGGCAACATTCCCATAAATATGGGGAAGCTTTAGTATAGTACCTAAGCAAAATCCCCTCACCAACGACACATTTGCCGACAGATAGTCTCTCATGCCCCGCTAAAATTGCATTGGTTTCCATCAGTTCAATCCCTTCAGCACTTTATTCCTAGGGTTTCAGTTCACACTCTATTGGTCTTATGATTAATCCCATCAATGGTCGACTTTAACTCATGGAATGGATTATTCCTCTAACTACTTCTTTAAATAATGATCACCAAACATGGTGGATAAAACAAATCATACACCAACTCTCAATCCTCTCACATCCACAAAATGAGGTAAGATCTATTAGGATCTCATTTAACATCAAATAACTAAATCTTCCAATAGCTCTACTTCATCTTTACCTCAATCTATGATATGGGAATCAAGCAATCTAAAACATTAACCCCTAACGCTGATTACCTCAAAAACATAAGTCAAGGTAGTTCTTTCTCCAAAATCTCATACTCTCATTGCTACCCAGGCTTTACCAACTTAAATGTGACATCAATCACCACTATTTCCCATAGACACTACTAGTTGCAAAGACACAATCGACCTTGGGTTCGCCTTTAAGGCCAATTTTTATCCCTAATCAATCTCCCACCAGGATTATGGCATAAGATCAACTCAGAATTCTATTAGCCACACAAGTCTTTATTATCACCCTAGTATCAGCATGTCAATCATTTCACTCTAGATCTAGGCCTAATAGAGCTTCATGTTATGAATTTAACATTTGCTTCGAGAACAAGGGATTCCAATCCTCAAAGAACCCTCCGAGTTAAGAAGTCTACCAAATTTAAACATCCGAAAAATGTAACGAAATCCCAACAACTTTCATTCTCCAACAAAATAGGGCTTGAGAATGAGTTCATCACTCACTCCCCAAAACAACTACAAAACTCCCCAACACGGATTCACTCTTTCAATGATGCAACGCCTAGACAGAGAACCATTCCTCCGGCCATAGCATCACATCACAACAAACACAATAGGCAATTAACACCAAGAAAACGGAGAGATGCAACAAAATCCAAATATTACATTACCCTAGTTGACGCGCTCGCCCACTTTAGACTCTCAACTCAAGACAATCGAAATTACATGTTTGGGAAACGCCAGACTCATTCTCGAGTACGCCTAGACTTCGTTCCTAGATACGCCCGAAACTTACGCGTTCGGAGCGCCACGGACCACTCGTCCGGGAAATCTCATATGCAGAAGTGAGGAAGTCATGTAGCACTCACAACACATGCACATAAATCAATCTGTGAGTCATGCGGACCTCCTACCGTACCTCCAAGTATTCATTATTGACGGAACTGAACATGACCTCCTTCGAAGTCATGAACCCCAAAGGATAATGCACGCCAAACACAAAGTGTTTCGTCCAAATACCAACATAGAAATCAATTAAAATTCTCTTTCCCATAACCACATCAAGCCAGTACCTCTTGTACTGCTTACGCAGATTAGCAAATATCAATTCGCTAATACATAAGTCATTGACTTTTAGTATCCCATCTTGAACCTTCCCACGGCTCACCAGATACTTTATTCTCCATATTTACTATATAGCTCATCAAACACTACCATCTTACTGTACAAAGCAACACAAACATAGCAACTATCAAGCGCGTATACCGCAAGATGCGGTCAAGTCTCTTTGATCAAAAGATCCACTATCAATAAATAATCCCATGAGCACCTAATTTTCAAGGCGCTAACTAATATCCGCTGACTCAACTCTAGGGATGATCAATCACCCGGATTTTAGCACACATACTATGTACTTCCAGTAAACCACGCTTACTTTTAAGCATAGAATCTATCTGTTCTACTTCCGTAGGTGTGCACAAGGTTTCCTCCAAAATGCAAGTGGCAA
The DNA here is from genome assembly GCA_036346575.1 of Dendrocalamus sinicus. Classification (NCBI taxonomy): domain Eukaryota; kingdom Viridiplantae; phylum Streptophyta; class Magnoliopsida; order Poales; family Poaceae; genus Dendrocalamus; species Dendrocalamus sinicus. Next base: position 16,771,899 of record CM070667.1, on the reverse strand, counting down.
CTCCACCAACTCATGCTTAAATATTGCCACCAAATCTCACTAGAACATTATTAGCTTCATCCCCCAGAATTTGAGTCTCATACGACTTTACAACAATTCTTCTCCATTCAATTTGGCTGGGAGACTACCCGACATCAAGATCCCTATTCAAGTCCTCCTAACAAATTCCAATAGAGTTATAAAATCATGACTATTTGAACCTTTCCAAAACATCAATCATGATTAAAATAATCAATCATGGTGCAAGGTTGGCGGACTTAGTTCTATAATCATTCACCTATTACCAATTGAAAGGATAACTCCAGATGTGGGATCTTCCACCAAGACAATAGATTAACACACCCTTTTTTTTAGCAAGATTCGATCGCCTAGCTAGGTTTACCGATTGGGACCAAAGTAAAACCAGTCATTCAATGTGGCTCAATAGTCTAAGCAACCGTAATCACCAACTGGTTCACCAATAATTCAAATCCAACTATTAAGTAGAAATGGATCTGCCTTATGCCGCTACTCCTCATGTAACTACTAAATCTCCATTGGATTCAAATCAACTCTGATCCCACAATCATAACTAAAGTTAATTACTCTCCTGGGTTCTCACAATTTAGAATACCATGTCCTACTAACTTGTTACTTTAACCTCCATAACCCACATACACCTAATCCAACACTTCAACCACTATTGGATATTGCCTTCTCTAAAAAAATATTGGTCTCATCCTGCAAGTTACTCCAACCATTCATATAATCAAAATTCTCCCTGAAAACCAGACTTGCATGGAACACTCCCTATCTGTATTAACCAAACAACTCAACAAGTTGCTAACCAAAGGGAACCAACTTCCCGAAACTGAAACGAAACATCACTACCTCAATGCCACAATTGGCAACATGACCAGGCCTCTCCAGTGGCCACGGTCTCAGTCTCTATTGCACCGATACACGACACAATAACGGCAAAGTCCCGTAGGACACACAAATAACCAGTTCAAATGCTTGCTATCAACTCACAAGCATCAACATCAAGCATTGCAAATCAACAACATGACTAACAGAAGCGAAAATGCAATGCTTGACCCAATCCCATCCTACTGTGCACACATCCGCGTCCTCTAGCTCTCGGCATTTCTGTCCGGGACAGATAGCCAATCACACAACTTGCTCACAAACATCCATTTCAACAGCACAGATCAACATCAAGGCTGCGAAAGCGTAAATGCAATGTAAGACCCATTCCCATCCTATGGTGCACCAGTGTGTCAAATTTTAATTTAATTATTAGGCCTAAGTTAAATTTTAGTTGAATAGTTAAGCTAAGTTATCAAATTTTCTTTACCACGGACCTAACGCCCGCTCTGATACCAACTGTAACACCCCGCCCATCCTCTGGGCCTAGAGTGCTACCATCACTGCAATAAAACCACTACTGGACATCTACTAAACAATTTAAGAAAACTCTACCTTAATCATGAGGCAACAACCACTTACACCATACCATTCCTAAACAACTTTTCTAACTTACTAGTGGAATTAAACATACTACCAAAAGCTAGATATGTGAAGTGTTGCAAAAACGTGTAGTCATTCATGTGCTACACCCGCCCGTGCAAGACGTCCTCAATAGTTACCTAAAAAAAACAAAGTAAGGGTGAGTCCAAAGACTCAAAGTACATAATAGAACAATAGACATTACCAACATAAGCAAGCATATAACCATAATGCACTTATATCATCATGTTCATAACATCATTCTCATGGCCAAGCAATGCAATGCCATCAATGCCATGCCTCATTACTCTACATGCTCATATGCTCTTCACTTTGCAAGTACCGTCGCCGAGTGAACACCGTCGATGTTCACCCATCGTGGGCCCGCCCTCATAGGCACGGGACCCTCCACTCCCGTGGAGGCCTCACCGGTAGGTCTTACTCAAGAGCACTCGGATTAGTCCACTAGCTTTACTCATAACTAGGGACTTTCTCACCGCCTCACTCTTGAGTGCTCCTCATGCAAATGCACATGTCCATGATCATATTCACGCTCATCACTAGCATTACTAGTAGACAAGCATCTTTGCCTACCTCACTCCATCATCATTGCCATCATTTACCATGCAACCTTATGTCGTAAATATCACATTTCCCATAGATATCATGTAATCAACGCATTTCTACATAAATATCAGCATACCGTATAAACATCGCATATTCATAAATCTTGGTCTACCGCTCTACCATGTACTTGCTCATTAGCCGAGCGGAGCGAACGACGTCGCGAAGGCGTCGACTCGCGACCTCCACATCCCGCTCGGCGTAGAAATGCACGGGTTTCGTGGATCTCATGCGCAGTCCCAAACCCCTTTTTTTTTCCTATTTCTTTTTCTCCTCTTTTCTTTTCTTTCCTTTTTTTTCTCTTCTTCTTCTCTTTTTTTTCCTTCATTTCTTTCCCTTTTCCTCTCTCCTTACCCAGCCGGCCGAACCGGCCTCCCCTTTTTCTCTCCTGCTCCTCTCTCCCTTATCCTCACCTCTCTCTCTCCCTCCACTCGGCCGAACGGCCTGCTCCTCCTCTTCTCCGCACGGGGCGGCGCGGCCGGCCAGGCGTGGTGGCGCCGGCAGTTCTCCCGCCGCCCCTTCCTCTCCTCCCCTACCCCCACTCTATCCCTCTCCCACCGGCTCTCCCCAGGCGGCGTGGGGATGGCACACGGCCGAGCTCGGGCTTGCCGGCCTCGAGCTCGCCGCCGCCGGCCTCCCCCCTGCTCGCCCCTTCCTACCTCGCCTCAGATCCGGCCGGCTCCGTCCGGATCCGCGCCTCCCCTTGCGCATGCGGTGGTGGGCGCTGGGGCGCCGCCGGCCGGCTCGGCCAGCGGCTGCCGCCGCCGTCCTCGACTCCGGCCTGCGCCACCATGCCTCCCTCGGCGTGCACAAGGTACTCCCTCCCTCTCTCTTCCCTTAAAGCTACGGTGAGGAGACCTACCCGGTGATGGCTTGGACGAAGAAGGGGTATGGCCATGGCTTACGGTTTGGGTGGATTTAAGAAGGGGTTGGGTGTTGACTTCTGCAGGGTTCGTGGCCAAGGTGGCATGCATGCACGCTAGGGCAAGCCTGCGGCTGCCACGTCTCCTTGGCAGGTGGGTGAGGTGTTACATTTCTTTCCCCCAACTAAGAGCTGGCCACAACCAAACCAAGGCAAAGGCAAGAAGCCAAGCCATTCTATTCTCTTCTTCTCACTTCCCTTTGCCCAAGTACAAAGCAAAACTAAGAGAGCCAACCAAGCCATCCATAAAGCCCACGGAAGCCACCAGATTTTCAAAGAGGAGGTGAGGATGGAGAGAAGCAGAGGAGAGGAGCTTTGGGAGTTAGAGAAGACCGACGGCGTGAGGACGGAGCCCACTGTGACCGCAAGCCACCTAGGACCATCAAAACCATGCTGAACCGGGCCGGGACAAGGAGGAGGCGTGAAGGGCTAACGGGAATGCGTAGAGAGCGTTGTCGCCACCACGGGCTTTGTCATTGCCTTCTCATCCCCATCCAACCCGAGCCTAGTAAGGTTTACTTTCCCCAACCATGCGTGAGGAAGAGTAGGGCAAATACAAAAATAGAAGCTACAACAAAATGCGTTAAGTAAATAAAGGAGTAGTTGGACCGTCCCGGGGGATAGCAGTGCTTGGGGCTCGGCCATGGCTGGAGGCCAAGCCGGGGTGTCGGCAGCCAAGCAGGCGTAGGGCGATGGCGGCCTGGGGGCCAAGCTATAGCCACAAGGGGAAAGTCGGTGGTCTAGGAGTGACATGGCGATTGTGTGTAGGCGTCCGGAGCCGACGGTGGGCTCCAAGCCGGCGCGCTATGGCCGCCGAGCCCAGAGGGAGTGGCGGTGCCAAGTGGCAAGGAAAGTCAGGCAATGGCGTAGGTGCTCAAGTCCAAGGGAGCCGGAGATGCTTGAGGTGGTCAGCGTTGATTGGAGCTGAGCAGGAGACTAGGCCGGGCAACCCCAAGGCCAGCACGACACGACGCTTGGGGCAGCGACGCCAAGTGCCTCACCTCTCGCGCACATGGGGAGGCGGTAGATCCAGTCCCGGTTGGCCAGATCCGGGACAAAGAGTGAGGGGGAGGAGCGTTGCTGGAGGCGGTCAGCAGCAGGGAGCTGGCGGATCCGGCTGGGCAGGGTGTCGTCGCATGGTGGCCAGAGGTGCGAGGGTAGGTTGCGCCCTAGGGCCCGGACAAGAGAGAAGGGGGGTAGGTGAGTAGAGGCGCACGAGAGGCGGCTAGTGGCCGGCAGTGAGCTTGGGGCCGACGAGCTCGAGCTTGGCCGTGAGCATCCAAGCCGCCTGGAGGAGCACCAAAATAAGAAAGAATCAAAGAGAGAGAGAGAGAAAGAGTTAGAGAGAGAAGGGAGGTAATGGCTAGTTAGGTAAAAAAAGAGGGAAGGAAAAGAGAAAAGAGAGAGAGAGAGAGAGAGAGAAAGAAAAAAGAGGGTGTTTTGCGACAAGCACGTCGAATTCCTAACCCCATGCGTTTTACGCCAGTATTGGGCTTTACGCGTAGAATCAATGTTGATCGTATAGGCGCATATATCATTGTAGTAACTTGAGTCAGGTGATGCTTGTACAGGTGACGATTCAGATTTGGTGCCGTCCACGCGTCGTCCACTTGGTTAACAGGTAAGTGCATGGTAGAACAGTGGATTATGGTGAATGATTGGTGTTTTGTGTCTTCCATGCCATGTTTTATAGTATTTTGGATTACATGATAATCATACTTTGATGAGTACTACTTATGATTAAATGACAATATTGAAAGCATATTGCATCATGCATTGCACTCATACACAGACAACAGGACCTACTTTTGTAGGTACTCCACTGGAGTGGAGTTTGGATTCCCGTATAAAAGAGGACGGGGATTGAGTGGGTCATGATGGGTGAACACTCCGCTATACCGGTATAAGTTACAGTGACAAACGCATCGCATCACATTGCATGAAACAGAACAGAACAATGATATAGTTACAGATGTATTGCATTGCATGAAAATGACAACAGTGAAACAGTTATAGAGATAGTGATGTACAGTTTTCGAAAATAGAAATTATTAAATTGGTGTATTAGTGTCACTGTTTTATCATGTGCTTCGTGAGTCTCCAAACTTATCTTTTCTTTGTTTTTTTATGTGAGCGTTGAGGACGATATGCACAAATGGGAGTGGCATATGAATAACTTCACGTACTAGCAGCACTTCACATATCAGCTTTATTAATATGTTTAAACTCTATTAGTATGCTAGAATAGCTGTTTAAAATGATATGTTGTAAGTGTTCTTTGTATTATGAATAAAATAATATTTGCTTAAATCGGTTACCAGTTGTAAAAAAAGATAATATTATATAATAATGGTAGTATTTTAGTCTCGGAGGATAAGTGAGATGTTACATCAGCGGAGGCAGAGGCGGCGCGAGGACGGAGCTGGATCTCACGACGACTCGCTGGCGGTCGCGGGGGGCGGGGCGGGGCGGTCGCAGCAGCGAGTGGCGGTGGGAGAGCGGAGTAGTAGGCGAGATGAGCCTCTGGCTCGCGCAGCACTTGTTTATTGTTGCCGCTGGCCTCCTGACGTCAGGACGAGGACGGCATAAGATAGTGGAAGACAAAGTTTTCGGATAATTGGTTGGTGGGGCAGGCAGATCCATGACACAGCCACCCAATAATTGAGCTATAGAAACCTAGGATCTCCTGCCTATTAGGCAACTGTTACTGCAAGATAATTGGGCTAAGAAACTCTTGTGACTGCAACTAGTATTGAACTTTCCTGAACTACACTGTTCTGTATCAATGTGTACTACCATTCATCATATGAGCAGAAGCATTGTGGTGTTTGGGTTTGGGAGGGGATGGGGAGGGGTTTTGGCTGCTCTTATCATGGATTGGATGGATGGAAGATGACTGCGATCCGGTGGAGAAAATAATGGTTCTTGTGGAGCTGTGGATGTGAGCGATGATGATGATGATGATGCAAATGGTGATATGGGAATGGGGGTTTTGCAGGAGACAGCCAAGTATGCGCGATTTTTATAGGCGACTTGGCTTGGGTTTCTGGGATCAGCTCATGAGCCCGGTGTGTGAAATTCGGCAGGCGTGCACGACGAGTTCAGTGGGTGAAAGAAGCATTTTTCTGTTTGCCTCTGCTGAACGTTGCTGTAAACACCCACTGGAATTGAGCGTTTAGTTCATGTGATCGTGAGCTGTAGGCACGTCTTTTTGGCCTTTTTGCTCTACCGAAACACCACTCCAACCACCCTAACACGCGAGGTAAACAAATGAGACAATTTGATACAGCATACTTCCCTTGGATTTTGAGGTTTTGGGAGGGTGATTCCCTTGGTGTTGAAGGCTTGGGGTCGCGTGAGGCAGATAAGAAAGGCCAGCGTGCATGGGGAAACGTCTCCTATTGTTTTCAGATGGGGATGCCACACGATGGAGATTAGTTTGGTGATTATTGGCTGATTGGTCAACAGTCAACTTTGCCGTCCGATTCGGGCGATTCGAGTCTGGAACAACGGGGTCCGTTGGTTTACTCTTAACTGATTCACTCGGTATTTTAATGAATCATCCTCCATGCACAGGCTATGACCCAATGGTTGCGTAGTTTAATGGATCGCAGTACATCGTTGCTGCTTATATAATCTAAAAATTCCTCTAAAAAAGATATAATCTAAATATCACAAAAGAAGAAAAAACGGGAACACCAAAGCTGCATTGTTTCTCTAGAATATACGTGTCGGGTACAGGGAGTACGATCTTAAAGGTACGTATAATATCATATTCAATGATATAGGTAATTATTATCTATAGTACTTATCTATGTCACTTATAGACAGCATTAAAAACAGCTCGTACTGTGAATTATCTTTTTACTTGTCTTTATGAATTGCACGGTCTTTTGATGCATTTTTACTTGTTTTTATGGATTGCACAGTCTTTTAATGCTTACATAGACCTAAGAAACATGTTGATGAACTCTAATTTTTCACTTTGTGGACTACTTGTATGGCTTTTTTTTTGTTCATTTCAGATACATGATTAAAAAATGAATATGATTGAAATAGATAAATAATGATAATTTATATGATATGATAATTACACGAAAATATATGTGAAGATGAGCGTTCACGGTTACTCCGAGTATGAACACAGTGAAAATGACGTTAACTGCGTGAACAGACCGGTGAATGAACAATGCGAAGAATGACGTTACCAACAGATAGTTCAGTACATATAACTGGGGATACCAATTTGCAATGAAATAGTAAAAGGGGTAGATTGAGTGTACAGCAGTCTGACAGAATAAAAACAGGCTCCAACACTATACTATCCTATTACAAGCTTTTCATCAGCCAACACCCGACTAATCCAAGTCTGGGGCAGTTGCGCCAAACAGATGGAACAACATTCTGTTTGCTATATTTGCACTTCATGCTGTGTAGTAAGTACTAAGTCGTAGCAACTGTTAGAAGATGAAGCTAACATGTGACCAGCTTTGTTCTTCCATATCAATATCAAAGCCCATATAAATGAAGCTGTAAAATCGAATCAAGGAACAGTCAGTAAAGACAAAGAAGATGGTTACCTTTTAATTTATAAACACTCGCAGTTTCCAGAACTTCAGAGCAAAAGTAGCACAACGCACTTGCAGAATACTGAAACATATCCAAAGTACTAGTTCAGTAAAGGATCACCTTTTCAAGGAAAGCGGCTCACTTTGAATAAGCTCACACCATGCACTTTTCCTTCTCTTTTAATAAATTGTGAAAACCTGCACAAACAGAAGTACAAAGAGAAAAGGTTATTACAGAAAAAAGAGAATGAACTTCGCATGGAGAGAATTTAGCTTACAAATCGTACAACTGGTTCTTACTCTTGATGCAGGGGTATACTTATAAAAGATTTAAGTCCAAATGGAATAAGGAGAGCTGGAACGAACATACGGTGACTACTGAACAAGCAACTAGCCGAACAATGGTAATTTTACTTAAGAACTAGAAAGGTTATATGTTTGCAAGAAAAAAAGGCATGACTTCCTTCTAATAAGTACACAGAGATATAAGCTGGTGTACAGGAAAAAAAGAGAGAGGAGTTAGTTTTTTTATGTTGTAATAGGGTAGAACACACCATGGAAGTAATTTTCTATTTGGATAGAAAAGAGTCAGCACATCAAATCATCATGTATAATAATTGCAGAAGAAATTGCTAGACACTTCATAATCAAAAAGGTTTACCTCTCGACCTCAATCATCATTGGTAAACAACCTCAACCGCATGCACCTAATTGCCTTCATGTGCTCAGCTTTCACATCATTAGCCATGTTACTAATGTCATAGGTAACGAGTGTCATGTATGTTCCCAGCATTTTAAATTCCTTATCGACCATTTTGGCCTTCGTATCGATTATTTTCGCCTCCTTACCTATCATCTTGGCCTCCTTGTTCTCCTTTGCTGCGAGGTGGGTGAGTTTTGTTGCTTCAAGTTTCTCAGCTGAGATACGTTTTTCCAATTCCATTGTTCCGCTGTGAATTTTGTTAGTTTCAACTTGCAAATTTAAATATTTTTCTAGATCTTCCACTTCTGCTATTTTTGCCTTCGATTTGCCTTTGCCATTGCGTTCAGCCTTAGCTGCTTTTGTTCCTATTGGGCACAGGATATCTTTGATATTTATAGGAGATGACGTGCCCTCTCAGCAGCAAGATCTGAGGAATTTCTATTTTTTTTTTCTCTTCATTGAGCTTTTTATTGTAAGCATGCCACTTGGGCTAGTCTCTAACTACCTTCCAAGTACACGTGTGTAAAAACTGACCTCTGTAGTCTTCAGTATACATACGGTGGGCCTTGTCCATCAACTAGTCATCAGACTGTCCACTAGCATATATACGATAAGCCTTCAACCAAGAGCATTGGAACTCATTGACCCATTTGTTATCTCCGTTTTTTGGGGTAGTGCTGTTGTAGGCAGCAGCAACATCTCCCCAATATTTATCATTTATCTTGTTATTGTCTAAAATAGGATCATTTGAATTGTTCAACCATGCATTCATCTACATTATTAACAAAAAACATTAGGTCTGTTGAAAACATACATCAAACACTAATGTGATTATTCATATTGAGTACTAAATATGAGTATATTTAAAACCTACCAATCTTACATCCTCCTCTTATGTCCACTTCAAGCGCTTCTCAGTCTTATCTTCTCCACTGTCAACATGAATGAATGACTGGGATTGTAGAGCTAATGGTGATGGCCTCCCTTGGGTTACCGGTGGCCATGTTGCCAGGGATGGAGTGTAGTGTGAAGTGCCACCAACGTAGAGGAAATTTTGTGACATAGGGTTTTGATGAGGAGCATGTTGTACAAAAGGGAAATTGGATGAATTTTGTAAATAATTTATGTATCCACCAGGCGGTTGATAATCCTTTCTCCTGAAAAAGGACAAACATGCAAAGCCATTTTGATATGAGACATATGAATGCCATATTAGTACAAAGCACTTTGGTTGTTAGGCTTGACTGCTGTACACACATCCGTATGCTAAGCAAAAGAAAAAATAGATAGCATATCCATCATCACATAAGAATGAAGAGGTGATAGTAACCTAGGTCGTGTGCTAATAGAATGACAAAGGTGGTGGCAAACTGTTAGTCTTAACAAAAACTTTCGAACAGTTCTGAATCAAATTCTTTTTGTCAAAGGGGGCATAAAATTTTCACCATGCATACAATCGACAATGTTTACCTACCACTGAAAACTTGATAATCTTCAAAATGTCAAGGTTATTTTACAGTGAAAGAGAAATAGGAAGATCCAACATTGTTTTTTTTGGGGGAAGAATATTTCACAGAGTAGACTCGTTCCAATCTTTTGATGAAAATCCGAACAAGACTTAGACCTGGCAAATTATAAATCCCATTCTATGTTGGCACCTGAAAACTGTCACTTTAGTCATTACGCCTTTGGCTGACTACAAGCCTAAAGTACTTGCTAATGTTAAATGGCTGGAAGGAAAAACACAAACAACTTCATCATGCCATCTGGGGTCGAAATTAGAAATTTTACATGGCTTCGCAGAAAGTATAACATGCACAAAATGTTTCAAGAGAAGTTTGTAATCATCATGCATCCTGTAACTGGCATAAAAAAATATCTTTTGCGGTGTAGGGTATATGAGATAAATAAGAGTAATACAAAAGGTATCAAAATTCAAACAGAAATGTACTAGCATACACTGAACTTTTTTCTTTTCAGACTAAATCAATGCCATGCTGTGCTATTTCTGATTTCAAGTCAACCAGTACATCAGCTATGAAAGATATCATGAATTGTCTCGGTACGATAAGATCGTATATAGTCGACTCCTCGGCAGAGTCATAGTTATATTGGAATATGTTGTGGTTCCAGGCAAAATTGGCTGTAAATTATCAAATCAGTTTTACAATGTTTTGCTTAAGATTACAATATACAAAAGTTTGTCGGGACCATTGTTTACGATTATCATGCATCTTTGCCCATGTAGACAGATGTGCACATACCCTGAATCCTGATGACATGCATACCAGTCAAGAGTATCCCAGAAAGGATTATCCAGTGTTGATTAATAAATACCATCAATCACTATTCAAAGCCATTTTGATATGAGACATATGAATGTCATTGTAGTTAACATTGCACAGATTCACAAACACTGAGACGAACATATGCTGAGATGCTAAATTTGTCCAAAAGTTTGACATCAAGGAAATGGGAAGAGCACATTGTACTAGATCTGCAGATCTGTGGTCGGCGATGAGAACTCGGCCGCCGTGGCATGGGGAAACCGCTTCTCCGTCTGGAACGCTGGTGAGGAAGAGGTCAGGCTACCGGTGAATGCGCCCTCGCACCAAACCCCGGTGCTAGCACGGGCGCCGTCAATCCCAAGCTCCGTAGAGTTGATTGTCTGATATCCCGGAGTTGGCCGTGGCGGCGACGGCGGTGGAGGTGAAGCAGGACGCTTTCTCCCACGAGACATCGTCGATAAAGCGCATCCATGGGACGGGGATGGATTGATTTCGACGGCCGCGCCTGGATTAGGGAATGCGGAAGCTGGCTGCGCGCGCGAGGATTTGGCGAGCGCGGCAAGGGGCAAAATTGGGGCCACGGTGGAGACAAAAGGGGGGAAGGATGAGCCGGTCGCGCGCAGCAGAGAACGAAGCGAAACCGCTTTGATAGAGAGGAGGAACGCGCACCGGACCAGGAAAAGGGCTCGATGTAGACAGCTGTCGTCAATTACCATACAAAGTTAGACTGATTCGTCGCTACTTTTGTGAAACTTATGACTTTTACTTACAATTTATTATTTTTATTACAGAGTAATAAAAATTTATATGTGATTTTTACCGATATAAATGAAGTTGGTACAGTATGTACTATAATTAACTAATAGATCCTATCTTGAAGATGTTCCGTTTAAAAGCTAGTTACTGTAGAAAAGCTGAAAAGAACATGTCTTTTATTGTATCTTATGGAATAGTCTGCTATTGCATTTAAATATTATCTCATTTTTATTTATATTAGTTAAAATTCTAGATGATAGGAATTATAGATAACTGATGTAAATTTTGGGGTGATCATTTGGGCTTTTGTTTTGGTGGCTTATGGCTGAAAAGCACTGTAACTGGCTGAAAAAACACTGTAACTGACAGAGGCTTATTTAGCATAATTAAATTTTAAAAAAATAAAAAATATAAAAATATGTTAGCACATTACGTATAATACAAACAAATACGAAAAAAAAGAACTGGCAAAAAAACTCAACAAAAAGTCAAAAGTTCAGAAAAAGATTAAATTTATGAATAGTGAAAAATAAGTGAGAAGTCAGAAGCTGAAGGTCTTTTTGGCTCCACTGGTCTTTTTGTTTTTTAAAATAAAAAAGGCAGAGGTGACGAGTGGGTCATGCGGGCTCCACCCAATAGTAATAGCCCGTTAACGCGGACAAAGAAACGCATCATGTATCCACTGTTCCGTTCAAAAAGTCTCTCCACAAATGTACGATTAACCAAACAAAAGCACAGTCACATGTACAAATCAAAAAGACATGTAAATCGTATATCCAAGCCGAACAATCGAACAAATCAATCAAACAAAAAAAAATGGTGAACCGTTGTACGCCTACACCGGCCACATGTTTCGGATGCGACGCAAGGAGCAACAATTTAACTAGCTAGCTAGCGACTCGTATGAGCCAAGCTAATCTAGCTAGTTCCAGATCCGCGTGTCACGGCGTCACCGATCGGCCTTAATCAATCCTTCTTCCGGTCGGCGGGCACGGGCGACTGCTCCCCGCTCAGCGGCAGGTCGGAGAGCAGCGCGAGCATGCGGCGGGCGCTGACGGACCGCGCCGGGCGGAGGCTGAGGCTCTTGGTCCTGGAGAAGACGGTGGACGAATGGGAGAGGATGAGGTACACCAGCGCCTGCACCAGCACGAACAGCCCGACCTTGAGCAGCGCCTCGTGGCTGATCGCCTCCAACTCCATGGCCACTACAGCTACTTGTAACGAGAAAAAAAATCTTTCGTGAGTTTGAACCAGATGAAGTTACTTGTTTGGTCGCTGGGAGGCGAAGGGCTCGCGCTTATATAGAGTAGAGGCGCGCGGTGATCGGGTTGACCGTGGCGGGAGCATGCGGAGTGCAGACTCAATGCTTCGTCCGCGCCAAGTCCGGTGAAGGCATGAAATGTCAATTCCACGAGCCAAGTTAGACGTGCTCACGTGTGTGAGCGCGTCACGCGAGCAGAAATGTATTCTCGGGTGGCTGTCATGGATGGGATGGGCTAGCTCATGGCTGCTGCTGGCCACGTAAACTGTTGAATGTTTCGTGCCGTGTCGTGTGGCGAAACCCACCGGTTAGGCTTAGAACTGGTCCTGTTCCTCGGATTTGATTGGAAAGCGAGTGATTAAGCGACAGTTTTTTTTTTATGGCAGGAACAGATGAACTGGCTGTTTGTGTTATGTGTGCCGAAGTGGCGTTCAGAGTTTGCCATGCACATGCATTTGTTTTCGGAGAGTGACTATTGCATGACGATTAAATTTTTTTTTATCTCTCAGTCATCTAAAGTTGCACTCTCAATCACCTGAAGTTGCAGATGTTTTTTGGAGGGGGCTGTAACTTCAGTTGATTGAGAGCATTCTGATTCACCTGAAGTTGCAGGTGATTTTTTTGAAGGGGGCAGCAACTTTAATTGATTGAGAGTGCAACTTCAAGTGATTAAGAGATAAAAAAATTTCAGTCACATGTGCAATAGCAATGTTTTCACAGCTCGTCAGGCAGGCAGACAGGCTCGATAAAACCAAAGAACAAACTTTTCAAACTCCAATTAGGAGGTCCCGATCCGGTGACAACTTACCGTGCTCGGTTGGAAAACTCTGGCTTTCCGCCAAAATGACTTGGAATATAAAGTTTTAAACTACGCGGGAGAAATGATTAAGCGAGTAGTATTTACTCATTTGCGTAGTGATCGTAGTTGTTGTGTTACGTCTACTAATAACTGAGAGGAGTCCTGTGCTACTTCTAAAACCTCATTGGACATGGATGAGATGCAAGACAGGCCTTATCCAACGGAACAGAACAATGATACATTCCATGGGATTAAATTTCAGCATCAAAACGACACAAGAGATGAGGTGTACAAGAGACCGATCTAAACTTATCAAACTATGACTAAACTCGAAAAGGAAAGGAAAAGCACAAACAAGATCTCCAATTTACACTAAATGCAAAGGCAATCACAATCACTGCTGGGACAACGTTGGTTGCAAATGAAGGTGCTTCTATGCTTCCCAAAGCATCACAATCGCTAGTGGGACAACGTCTGTTGCAAATGGCATCCCCAATTTGCTTTGTGCCTTTTTTTCACTTTTTTTTTATGGTAGCAGGCATTGTTCGGCCATCCTCGAAATCCTTTTGCACTCAGTATTTATGTGATCTTGCCAGAGGTTAGTCATATTCCTGAGCTCATATGTTACTAGAAGTTCGCTAGTGGCATCTAAAAAAAAGTTGGCCTGTGGCTCCACCTCTGTTTTCCTGATTTAAGTATCTTGCAGCTGATCACCAGAGTTATATTTCTGTTTGCTTAGAGCAACTCCAAAAGATTAGCCAAAAGAAGTATCTAAATTTAGTGATTTAGCTATTCTCTAAAATGAATCTCACTCAAAAAAAAAAACAAAACTACTCCAACAGGATATCTAAACTAGAGGGCGCGCGGTGGGTCGCGTACGCGCGGGAATGGGGCGCAGCGTGCGGAAAGGAAACGCCGACCGCTCCAAGAGGCTGGATGGTGAGCGAGGTAGGCTATCCAAAAATAGAAAGCGAAGGGGGAGGGATGGAGAGCTACTAAATTTGGAGAGTCATTTACAGAGTCTATTGGAGACGTTTTTTCTCCAATAATAACCAAATTTACCTTTAGAAAATGATTTAGCTCTTTTCTTGGAGTTGCTCTTATGCTGCACAAGTCGTGGATTGAACTCCAAAGGAATTATTAATGGAATGCATGATTAGATTATGGATTTCGGTGTGTAATATGCAATGAGATCATACGAGTGCAGAACAATGCCACGCATCAGCCATGCACAATATTGCCGCTCCTATTTGGCTGACGTGCACGGCTTATTTCCATGTATCTAAGCAACCTGTGGCAAATCCTTCTAATCCGGCGCACCCCCGGCAGAGACCGCCTCCGGCCGGGCGTCGGCTGCGGAAGAGACGGCGATGGCGCAGTCTCTGCGGTGGGGGAGGGGAACATCGGGATGCTGCGGCGGCAGACTGGGCAGGAGTTGTGCCGCGACAGCCACGACACGATGCAGGCGGAGTGGTACAGGTGTCCGCAGGGGAGCCGGCGCGCGGCCGACGCGAGCGGGAAGGGTTCCGTGCAGATGACGCAGACCTCCGCGGTGTCAGAGACGGTGACGGTGGGCAGCGCGGCGATGGACGCGGCCGGCGCCGCTTGTGACCGACCGCGGTGGACGTGGACTGGCGAGTCGGTGTCAGAGACGGTGACGGTGGGCAGCGCGGCGATGGACGCGGCCGGCGCCGCTTGTGACCCACCGCGGTGGACTGGCGAATCAATCAGGGAGGCGTAGATGGAAAGCGGCGGCGGCGGCGGCAGCGCAGTCTCTGCGGTGGTGGAGGGGAACATCGGGATGCTGCGGCGGCAAACTGGGCAGGAGTTGTGCCGCGACAGCCACGACACGATGCATTCGGAGTGGTACAGGTGTCCGCAGGGGAGCCGGCGAGCAGCCGTCGCGAGCGGGAGGGGTTCCGTGCAGACGATGCAGACCTCCGCGGTGTCGGAGACGATGACGGTGGGCAGCGCGGCGATGGACGCGGCCGGTGCCGCTTGTGACCCACCGCGGTGGACTGGCGAGTCGATCAGGGAGGCGTAGATGGACACCGGGGGCTCCTCGGCGGAGGGACTGGAGAAGTAACCCCATTCCCAATCCCAGGTATTGGAGGGCATGGACGTCAGCGACGGCGGACGAGGCGGAGGAGGAGGAGACGAACCCTGGACGCTGCACTGGCAGCCCCAGACTGGGCAAGAGTTGCGCCTCAACAGCCACGGCATGATGCAGCTGGTGTGGTACTGGTGACCGCAAGGGAGGCGGCGGCCCCTTCCCAGGATGGGGTTAGTGCAGTTGGCGCAGAGTACCTCGTTGTTGGCGACGGTGATGACAGGCAGCCGAGTGATCCACAAGGTCGGTGAAGGTTGCAGCCCAACATTGGCGTCGACGAAGTCAGTCCGCTCCATGGTCAAAGGAGGCGACCCAGGCTGTAGCTCTCCTTGGTAGAGTTCTGGCGGGGGCGGGGGCGGTGGCGGGCGGCAACCACAATGGGGAGGAGGAGGCGGAGGAGTAGGTAGACGATATGGGGGAGACGGTGGTGGAGGAGGACACGGGGTGCTCCGCGTCATTGTGGAAGTCGTGGACTCTGCAACTGGGGCATCTCTCGAGCGTGGACAGGGGGAACGGCGGCTCCTTGCGCGTGGCGACCGCGAAGTGCTCGGGGCAGTAGTACAGCACGGGCGCGGCCGAGGAGGTGGTGGTGCCGCTCGACGTCGTCGGGGGTGGCGGAGGTGGCAGCCCTGTGGAGGAGGACGAGGCTCGTGTGCACGGGGACGGCGGAGTCCGCGGCAGTGTCTTGGGCGATGAGGAGGACGCCGACGACGAGGGTACGCACGGGGGCGGCGGAGGAGGCGGCAGCGTCGTGGTGGAGGAGAAGGGCGACGACGAGGGTATCCACAGGAGCGGCGGCGGAGGAGGCGGCAGCATCGCGGAGGGCGATGAAGGGGACGGTGATGAGGAACCCCGCGGGAGTGGTGGGGGCGGAGGCGGCGGCAGCGGCGGCAGCGTCGTGGTGGAGGAGGATGACGACCACGAGTGTATCCACGGGGGCGGCGGAGGAGGCTGCGGCAGCATCGCGGAGCGCGACGAGCGGGACGATGGTGACGACGGCCACATGGGCGGCGGCAGCGGGTAGGGCGCAGGGCGGTCGTCGAGGTAGCCCCGGCGGCAGCGCGGACAGAGGGTGAAGTCGAACGGGGAGGACGGGGCCGGGAGCGAGAACCCCGTGCTGCAGTCCGAGCAGTAGAGCCGCACGGTTCCGGCCGCGGCCGCGGCGGAGGTGGACATGGTAGGCTTGCCTCGCGGCTGGCGCGGCAACGGGCGCTGCTGCTAGATCACTCTCGTTTTATTCCCATCTCAGGGGTTCGTTTTTCGTAGTGCTTGACTGCTTTCTGTCGCTGGCTCGCGCGCCTTTTTCTCCTCCTCTGGATAACGGCTTGGCACGCTTTCGTCGTTGGTGACTTAGGGACTAAGAACTTTGATACGAGTGGTCTAACTAACGTTTAAGACTCCCCGTTACAGATCTATGCACTTTGTATGAACATCCGCTTGCTGATAATTTTGCTTGCGCAGTACTGTACTGTGCACGCACCGTCGGATGATGACAAAAGTTGAGAACATCTGCGACATCATATGCTACTGCACGATTGTAACAGGGTAAGCGACGCTCGGCGGCTGTAATATTTTTCGTTCAACAAAAAATAAAGAGCGATTTGAGTATTTTTATCCGCAATATTTCTAGTCCATGTTTACAATATTTATCGGCCATGTATGCAATAAAAAAATAAAAAACGATGTGAGTATTCGCATCGTACGCTCCGATGCAACATTCTTAAATAATGTGTACAATAATTTTAATCACCGTTTGTAATAAAAATATATGATACAAAAGTCGATGTTGCATACACGAAATAAAAAAATGTTACAACAAAACCATGAACAAAAAAATATTACAAATATGAACGAAAAATATTGTAAACATAGCTAAAAAATGTTATAGCTGAGTGTTCGAAGCTAGCGGCCAAATTGAACGTCCAGACGCTAGTATTTCCGTTGTAATATTAATGTACCATGTACCTGCCTCTTGTGGTACATGGATGCTTACAAAAACTGAAACTCAAGTAGCAGCTAGGTGCTAAGTCCTTTTCAAAGCATTAATTCGAAAAAAAAGATGAGGACACTAGGAAGCAAATTACTTGGTGCTTTCCAAAGTTTGACGGCGTTGCATGCACGAGCTTTCATCGTCAAACTGACTCACGAACGCGGGTATCCACAATTGATGTATACGCTTTGTTAAAAGAGGGATGCAAAGATGTCACCATGCACTAACCCACTCCAAGACCAAGACCGAATCAGAGCGTATGCAAAATGGAAAAGGATAGTGGACACCTAATGTACATGAACTATTCTAAAAAACGGTTTTGCTATTATCGGGCTGCTGATGTTTTTTTAATAAAAAGAATAAGCTGAGTTTTGGAGCAGTTAGATGTGGTTGGATATGTGTATGCTTCAGTTTGTCGAACTTTGATTCAATTTTTTTAAAAATGGATCCTAGGTAATAGACACCATGGGAAACAAGGAAGTAACAAGGTGATTTGGGGGAGCTTGTACGTCGTGCCTTTGTGGTTGCTTGCGCAACAGCGCAAGCATGCAATTCAGCAGAAGGATTGCAAACGACACATGAGCAGAAGAGCTCACCCAGCTTATAGCGCAAAGAGAAGTACAAAACACAACGATGGCCAAGAGAGCAACCTCATGAATCATATTCTTTCTGATGACTCCATAGCAGGTTATTCGCCTCTATGTAAACCATGTCATTCCCGGGAAGCAGACCTGCAATGGATCGCATGAAAGGGAAACATAGCTAGAAGTCTTTTCTATCGGGCGAGAGAATGTGGGTAGAACTGTAGAAGTAAATTTCATGGTACGAGCCAGGTGCAGCACATCAGAAGAAAAGATGGTACTTAAAACACCAAAAAAAAAACAAGATCACTTGCATTCCGAGTTGCAAATTCGGGGGAAATGAAATAGCATAATAGCAAATGAAAATGCTGTTACATGAATGGCAAATCACAGCCAAAGCATAATTGCAGTTAAAACCCATGTCATCTTCCTTCTTAAAAGAGGGTACAATTCAATATAGAATGATCCATGTCCATGGTCAGTAGAGTGATTGCCGGAAATTGGCCCATTTATGAGGCTCATTTCTGTTGGAAATTACAAAGTATGCATGGTTTAGCCTAGTATGGGAAGCAAGTCGGCTGGTCATAAAGATTATCCGATAAGAGATCGACTGGTTATAAGGAGTTACGAATAGCTCATGACCTGGTCGTGCATGATCATGGAGTGGTCAAGGTAAGTCATGACCAGTGAACTGATCATAAGAAGTTATGAGCTGATCATGAGTAATCAAACTGGTTGTAATGAGTTATGAGTTGGTCGCGAGTGACTAGTCATGAATGAATACCACTGTCTATTTTGATAACCGTGCATTTCTCTCTTCTTTTGTTTGCACTGGTGCTGCCATCACTATCATTGGGTAGAGGACCTTGCCGGGGTTCCATTTTGCAAGTTCGCCGGCTGCCCTGCTACCTTCTTCGCTGGCGCCGCTGCTTGTCCATGCGCCCAGTGAAGCTCTGTTCTTTCTTCTCTTCTATGTGAATGAATGTAATTTGTTCTTTACTAAATAACAGATGTGGCCTACTAGTCATAGACCTCTTTCCTTCCTTTCTTGTTTCTCTGTTGTCTCTAGCAAGTGGACCCATCCTGTCATCCTCTCAAGCTTATATCATGTTGTTTAACCTTCGAAGTGGCAATTCTGGAACAATTCATTTTCAGTATTTTCCGTCATTTCACGTGTTTACCAAACTTCCAGATGTTTGTTCTCCCTCGTACAAACTTCGAATCCATTGATTCTTTCTCCTAAATTCAATACTTTCCTTCCAAAATAAGTTTTGTATTTTTATGATTTTATTTGTATTTATGATTTTATTTTCTACGTAGCGTAGAACCCGACGTCGCTGAAGAATTTTCCGATCCGCAGCAAGAAGTTCCAGTCCACGTCCAAGAAGGCAAGTACCCTGTGATCATCTTGTACCTATGTTTACCAAAATAATTTTATTATTTCAAATTTAAATGCATTGCTATGTTACATAAAATGATAACTTTTGTCTTTAGGATAATAGCTAATCCAATAATTGTTATACCCTCATTTGAAGTTGACAACCATGTACTTTTGTCACCCTAGGCTTTCTTGTCTCAGTATTGAGATTATTATGATATTTGTTAATTTTAGAATGGTAGTACTTACTTAGATAAGCTAGTTGGTCAGTATAACCCTTTGGGTGGAAAATTGATATTATATGCTTTAATCTTTTTATTCAAATAATTTAGTGGCAATAGGTATTGCTGCTGTTTTTAAAATAAAATAAAATAAAATGGTGAAAATTTGTTTTAGATTTCGGCAGATGGTAAGATTGGGTTGGTATGGATTTAGCACGAGAACTTGTATTGTGAATGTGCAGCCTGAGTCGATTAAGGACCTACACTTGTGATTGTCCAAACTGAGTACTACCATACAACCACAAGTCTATATAGATACGACCTAGCGGAATAACTCATAAAGGTTTAGTTTAGATATCACCAGTGGTAAATGGGTGCTAGAGTGTGCTGGTTTACTCACAGTGAGGCACAAAGATTTACTGTACTCATACGGCGCAAGAGGAGGCTTCTTACTATGGTGGATTTAACCCTTCAGTGGTGAAACCTCAGCGGGTGGTGTCTAGCTAGATTGGAGTGAAGTAAAGGCTTTGTGATAAATTATCTGGATCTCATGACTAAGGAAGTATGTTGGCTATTAAGATGGTTTATCTCTTATGGGTAAAGTTGCACAATCTCTACAGAGTGTAAAATTATTCGAATAGTCGTGTCCACGGTTAAGTGCGGGCAAGGTGCGCTTTCACATGGTAGACCATTGGTTTTGGTTTCAAAAGTAAAAATTTTGGGAACTCGAGAGTGGATGGAACTCTCCGGAGTGTGTCCTGGCAGATGGAGCCAGTGCGGGTGGATGGAATTCGTAGTCTTGAACCTTGACAGTTACAGCTTATCTATCAGTATTGGTGGTTGGAACCTTCACTAGAAAATTATACTAGTTTCAGTTATTGCAATTATTTTGTTAAATTGATGCTTTTGAAAATATATAATGGTATTTGAAACAAAATGCTGCTTTGTGCAAAAGAACCATATTACTCTTCCTTTGTTAAGCCCTGCATCTGCTGCATTTTTCTTACGGAGTACTTTATGTACTCATATGCTACACTCAAAACAACTCTTAGAGATTATGAAGCTCAAGAAGGAGATTACGCCTACTTTGCATGTGGATTCGATGAAGGCTTCCTGGGCTACTAGGTTGTGTTTCTCCAATCAATTGCTTGTGGCGTATTGATGGGTCATCGTTAGAGTTTTATTCTGCTTCCACTGTGTTTTGTAAGTCTGAGAGGCCTTGTAACCTCAGTTGTAATAAAGTGGCCATACGACTTGTACTCTCTTTTATTGTAATAAAGCGTTGTTAGTTATGTAATCATCACTGTTTGATTGTATGCACTAGCTTTGATCTGGGATTAGTGTGGTGATACATGGAGGGTTCGGATTCAGAAATTCGATCTCGACAATAGTATACAAAGCTTACCAAAGGATGGCTAAGTGGTTGTTTTGCAGAAAGCAATAATTTATAGTAAATGCAATAAATAGATTGAAAATGTATTTTTGAAAACGACGTATATAAATAATTAATGAATCAAGGAATTGTATGAACCATAAGTGAATTAACCATTCACTTCCCAATCAACTTGCTCTCAACTTAACCAAGATTTTTATAAAAAACCTACCCCTCATGTGAAATCACTAAGTATTGTCCATGACCAAGACACAACAATTCGAATAGTTTTATACTCTGCAGAAGTGGCACAACTTTACCCACATGATATATCTTTTACACTTCCTTAGATGTGCCGACCAAGAAGTTCACAACAAAGCCTTTACAATGCTTAATCTCAACCCAACTCCGCCACATTAAGGTTTCGCCATCTAGCCCCCTCTTGCGCCTCATGAAAATTAGCAACCATGTTCATCACAACGATGGAATCGAAATTAAAATATCACAAGTTAATTAGCCAGGTGCATCCCATACTAGACATGTGATTTGTACGATAAGGCTTAGATCAATGACGCACAAAATTATATCCTTAGACATTACCCAAGCGAAACATCTACATCCCAATGTGCAAACTGCACCCCTTTACTGCACGATCATTCACCCAAGTGAAAACCATTTTGTATAACCAACACCAATGACACACACATGCCATGGTACATAAATTTTATAACTGTGGTTAACCACCATGATTTAATATCTCATTAAGTTAAAATTAATTAAATAATCACAAGTGATGATGAACCCAACGTAACTATAAGCATGGCTAAACAATTTAAACGTACAACCCTTGTGACACTAGTTAATTACCCATTCTAAGATGATAATAGAATCATAGCATTCAAATTATCAAGGAGGAATTAATCAAATATGTCATTAACTACCAATACAAAGGTTTGTAATAAAATAGCGATGCATGATAATTTAAAACAAAATAATACATAATAGATTTGAAAACTAGGTTCAACATGGTCAAAGGACACGACTAGCCTTGGCCTTGCTCGGGTTCCAATTTCTTGATCTTCTACTTCTTCGAAGACATTATCTAATGAAAGAGAAAGCGAACGAGATACAAATAAAATCAAATAAAAACCAAATAAACTCTAAAAACTACAAAACTAGAACCAAAATATAGAGCTTAATTTTAGATAAATTTAGGAAAAAGAATCAGGTCAAGCGGAGCTACGATGGAGAAGAACGGCCTCTTGAAAAATCTAATCTAAAGGAAATACTGGAAATTTGAAAATTCTCCTGTGCTGTGGACTCGGTGTATGGAATAGGATGGTCTACGGTGGACTCGGCTCACGGAATAGTGCATGTGTAATCGGGCTTTGCTGACATGGTGGCTGACTGGGCATCTAGGGCTGACATGGCATGCTTGCGTGGTAGCTGAGGTAGATGGCTAACATGGTTCGACTCATGGGTGCACGGAACAGGAGACCTGACGTGCGGGACTCACCTAGTCAGCGAGATGGTGCTTCGTGAACTCGTTCCACTAGAAGACCAGGAGGCACGGCTGGCAGATTTGACCGGTGGGGACAAGCCACGGTGGTGTAGAAACTCACCGACAGGTGGCAAACGTTGGCGGAGCATGGCTAAGGAAGACGATGAAGCGACTGCCGATGATGAAGATGATGACGCTTCGCTTGGGAGCGACGATGAGGATGACTGCTCTCGGATGCGGCTGCGTGACACGTTCAGCAAGGGCGCTCGGTGAGGCAACTACAGGGTGCGAAGAATGAGAGGAGCGGTGGCTATATATGGTGCAAAAGTCGAGAGTCCACGGATGGCACGAAGCGGCTGTGGCTCGGTCACGGACGTCAAGTCCGAGGCGGAGACGCACGGACACCGAGATGAACTCGTCTCCCACACAGTGACGACCAAACAAAAATGAAGCACAGTGCTTTGGGCTCTAGATGCATGACACATGGCACAACGGCTGGCTGAGGATGAGACAGATGGGGACCGTCAGATTGGCTAGTGTGGGCGGCTTGGATTGGCTGCACATGATAGGTGTGGGGCAGGCCAGATCGGACTGGGTCGAGGAGGGAAAAGATGGCCTGGGCTCTAGTGTTTTGGCCTAAGAGGCTTAAAAGAAATTTTAAGGGTTTTTCTATTTTAAAAAATTCAACTAAATTCATTTGAGCTCTAGAAAATAGCAAATGAATCCCAAAAAATCCTAGAAATTTCTAGAAAAATCCTTGAAGCACAAGGAACTCAAATAAAATACTTCCAGCAAATGACAAAGTTTTATTTAGTCATATTAAATCATTTTTAATTAATAAAAAATTCCATCTAAGCTTGAATTAATTCCAAAAAAATTCAAATAGTGAATTTTATTTTGAAAGTTTGAAAAAAAAACTCTAAAATTTAGGATGTTACACCCCCGTCCCTTGTGGGGATCCCCATGGGGTTGGAAAATAGTTTATTTGTATATTTTTTAAATATTATATGGCTACATTTATTAATTTAAAAGTATTTAGGTATACTTTTTCTTTAAATTATTGCTTCAAAACATAATTAATAATATATATACACGCATTTAGTCCAAACATATAAAAATAAAATTTTCACATTCAAAACTATAATATATAAATAAAAAATATATGTTAGCATCTTAGCGGATTCCATCATGATTAACAGGATTTGGGAAATCACTGATTGTCCTAGTGGATGCAAACCTATGGAATGTAAATGGGCCTTCAAAAAGAAAATGAGGCTTGATGGTACTGTTGACAAGTACAAGGCAAAACTTGGGCTAAGGATTATATCCAAAAAGAAGAAAAAGATTACTTTAATACTTATTCTCCTGTTGCCAGATTGACCACCATTATAGTGCTTACTGAATTAGCTACTTCCCATAGTCTAAGCGTCCATCAAATAGATGTGACCAATGCCACCAATTCTTATGTACTGCGATAATCAAATAGTGCTAGCAAAAGTTACGAGTACTAAGGATAACATGAAGTTCTCTAGACATGTGAAGCATAAGCTTTAAATCTATCAGAAAATTGACAAACTCCATAGTGATTGCTGTGAATTATGTATGCACTGAGAAAAATCTAGCTGACCCGTTTACAAAGGGGCTAGCACAGAAAATTATTTTCGTTGCGTCTATGGACATGAGAATGGGGACTATTTGAGTTACATCACAATTGTAACCTATACCTCTTGATCGGAGATCTTGTGACTTAGGTAATAGGAAAAATAAGTTGATGTTATAATAAGAGAGTACATATTAACTGTACATGTGCCCTAATTGATAAAATACTCTTGACTGTATGATAGGCAGGCATATAACCTTAATCTGTTCTAGTGTCCAATGAGAAGAAAATGTATTAGCCTACAGAATACCTAAAATGAATATACCTACTTGAGCCTAACCGTGAGGTCACAGTTCATGAAAACAAGGTATTCTCTAGAAAGCTTATGAGCAGATAAGGGAGTATAACTATATAATGCTCCATTTAGGAGTGGTTCTTTGGCAACCTAGTGTCAGTTGGGATTTTAAGTGAAGTCTACTAATGAAAAGCTATGAATTCAAGACATAGTCTATTTATCAGCTGTGAGAAGATGAATCTTGTTATTCTATATGCAAGTTCAACCCAACCCATACGGGATTTACACTAAAAAAGCGGTATATGTAAGTGGAGCTAATAAAGCCACACAACCTCGTAGGAACACAAGAGTGAGAGAACTTCATGAGGATGATTTCGAATCTGGAAGCGAAGAGGTGAACAAGGAACTTGAGGATGTTAAGTTTGAATTCGATAAAGATGAAGTGATTCCAACAAAGGATTATGGTTAAGAGGACGAAGATTGATTAATTTATTTATGCATGCTATCGTGTTAAAGTTTCTTTAAAAATTATTTTGCTATGTGTAATTAAGAACTTTTCATGTGATATGTTGTGAACTATGTCTACGTGTGGTTATAAACTTATTTTATACTTTTATCTGATCTATTTGACCATGTTTTATTGTCTTGCAATCATTTCTTATTTCTTTCATTCTTTCATGCTTATATAGAAGTCTAAAAAGCAATAGTCATATAACTTTACCCACATACCAAGAGTCTCATGTATTGCTTAATTTTTAATGTGCAGATTTACATAAAACATTTACATCAAGTGATGAAATGTCCGTCATCATCTATCAAATTCATAACATTACAAGCTATTTCGGGTAACTATTCTTCCTTCAAACATCATATATGTCTTGACATTGTCTGTAGCACACCATGCTAAAGTCAACCGCCTGGTCTCCGCTAGGCAGCCTAGACACTAGGCCCCTTTCTTACCATCTGCCTAGCGTCTAGTTGAACACTGGGCTACATTTCCTTGAAGTGCTGAATATATTATAGTTAAGTAACTGAACTCCAATTGTAGAAAAAAAAAAATTAGAGCAGAGGAACGAGTTCAGGTCTGCATAAAAACTTAGGTTGCAACTCGAATGGAGTCTTCTGTCAATAGTCATTAGTCTCAGTGCAAACTTTTCAGCCATTTGAGCTTTGGAAACAACTGCTTTAAGGTAATATAAACAGATCGATACCTCATATGATCGTTTGCAGGGAAAAAATCACTCATAAAGTCGCTCGCATAATCACCGAAGGCAGGACATTGCTTAAAAGACTTTAAGATATGAATAACAAGAAAATAGAATGCCTTGATATATCAAGTGATTTGGTAACCAAAAGTGACTACATAGATTAACAACAATTCTGATAACCAGACAAAGAACAGCGACTAGCGAAACTAGATTATCATTCTCTTGCAACTGAATAATACAAACTGGCAAGGAGAAATCTCCTTGCAATCTAAACTTATACAATCAGAGAAGCAAATACATGAAATGTACACCACTACATCCAAAAGCAAACCCAAACCAAAGTAAACTTACATCAATTTTGTCCACTGAAATTGTTCATAATGCATGGCTCCAACTTTGTGGCATAAGTGGATAAGCATCTGCGAAATAACAGCGGCATGATCAACATAC
The DNA here is from genome assembly GCA_036346575.1 of Dendrocalamus sinicus. Lineage (NCBI taxonomy): Eukaryota > Viridiplantae > Streptophyta > Magnoliopsida > Poales > Poaceae > Dendrocalamus > Dendrocalamus sinicus. Next base: position 16,745,784 of record CM070667.1, on the reverse strand, counting down.
AAAATTCCAATATTGGCAACACATGAGGATATTCGTATTGCCCCCAGAAATTACCATCAACAGGACAACCATGACAAATGAAATTGGTCATCCTCTTAAGTGACCAAATATCAATCAGTCGGCTAAGGTGTACAGAAGAATACCTCGCGAATCCCAATGGAAAAGTAACTGCACATGACAATCTAATTCCTATTTCTTCCACATTAGGAACGCATCTTCATTTGTTAGAGGAAACACGACTGTAATATTCAGTGAAGTCTAAACGGAAGAGAAGGAACTTCAAATCAACATGCTGCTGCATGGGCAACTGAGAAATGAATGCATCAAGAGAAGCCGTATAATCTTTAGCGATGCTATCCAAATCTTCACCCATTTTCCGGAAAAGCTCCCCAGCTAGTTGGATCATGGCTTTTCTGCCACCATCCAACCACGAACCTGCTTCCTTAGATTTTGATTTTGAATTACCCTTTCCCCTGCAGTAAAAAAAGAAACTTGAAGTAAGTAAAACAGTAGATACGAAATAAGGTTTTGAGGGGAAGATGGCATAAACTAATTTTGCAACAATCTAACCTTAGTTGCAATTCATATATCCGTTCAAACCACCTATCAGCATGACTTCGGAACTGTAATATAATGTCAAACAACGCAAAAAGGTTTCTCAGAATTCCTTGGGATTGCTCACCAAGGAGGGACTTCTCCACAATCGAGCTGAGATACTTATTGTGTGCCATGACAAGATCATCTAAATCCTTCGCAGCATCCATTTCTTCCGAGAAACGAGCCCACGAAACCTCTAGGACCTCAAACATAATGTAGTACTGGAAGTTGGTCACAAAATGGTTCATTTCGTTGAATAGAACTTGGCATTTACGAAGAACTGAAACAAACTGAGTCCTGATGCTAGTTCCTTCCTTGTAAAATGGAGAAGAAACAATGCAATTAGGCTTCATTGTCTTCCAGACTCCAGTCAGGGAGTGATCAACACGCTTAAGCTTCCACAGGAAATTGAAAATCTTGAGGTACATCTTCATGACTGAAGCCATGAACACCGTATCCAGAGGGACCCTAGCATCATACTCCAACGAAAAAACGTCCCAACCACGATCACCATCTCCATGATCCATCATCTTTACCCTTATCCTGTCCAAGATGTCACGGTCATCATACTGTGCATTAGATGCTCGGATTGCAGTCTCAAGCAAGCCAGCCAAATGGAAGGAGCTAATCCGATTTGCCGGTTCTGACAACTCAGGGCCCACAACATCCATCAGATACTGAACAAAATCACCCTGCCCAAGAAGCAAATACCTCTTGATTGCAAGACAATGGTCTTTAAATCGATATCGCTTATGGATCACATCCATCAAATGCCGATCAATCCTCTTGGCTGCCTCAACCACCAATGCCTCCAAAGCATCAATCTGCCCATAACCAAGACCACCCCGACTAGTTGTGGTGCCAACATAGGCTGCAGCCTCGGCAGCAGCATCTGCCCAACCATTATCATCACAACAAACTCTAAGAAAGTTGATTGACTTCCCAGTTCTAAGAATCCTTTGAGCCAGAACCGGAGAAATGAAAGCTGGAAGCATATCAGACTGAATAAGGTAGCCCTCCCGCCACAAAGATTCAGCCTTGACTGGCTGCCCAACAATGAAGAACTCTGCAAATACATCCTCCAATTCCCCTTCTAACACCCAGCTCCGGACCATTTCGAACAGTGGTGAGCACACGCGCCGCAGCAAGCGGCCCATAAAATCCTGAACCATGGGATCCCCATGCTGTGCATGCCCATGGATCGCACCAGCCATTGCACCACCCCTCAAGCCCCGGCACCCATCCACCAAGACCGCCATTAGGCGCATTCTCACTGTGGGCTCAGCAAGCCACACAGCAAGACGCCGCAGTGAGAGGTAATTACCTGACACACCCGAATCAGATCCAGGTGTTGGAATCGGATTTAGTGAGTATGACTCGAGAACAGCGAGGAGCTTATAGTAATCAGAGAGCTCCTCCTGTAGAGCCGAGCAGAAGGCCTGAGTAACAGTGCCGACCTCAGTGGCAGCATCGGAGGGCGAGCGGTCCGTATTGTCCGAAATGAAGCCTCGCACCTTGCGGAACAGCCACCCGAGCTCGCACAGCTTGCGTACCAGGGTGCGCGTGGAGCGCGGCACGCGGACGCCGTCGGGGAGGTCGTACGCGTCGCTGGCCTTGTCGAACCGCACGTACCGGCCATCGATGCCCTGGCAGGCGTACAGCACGTCGCGCACGAGCGCGGCCTCCGACACCTCCGCCTCGTCGAGCACCAGTTCGGCGTACTCCCGCAGCGCGATCTCGCGGATGTTATCTGGATCCTTCGATACCAGCACCACGCCGCCGGGCGGGGCCCCGGCCGCCCGCGAAGCCGGCTTCCCCCCGGTCGTCGCCGGGGCCCGCGGCGGCGCGGCCGTGGGTAGGTTGCGGAGGCAGGAAGCCGCGGCGGCGGCGCGGCCGTGGGAGGAGAGCGAGTCGAGCAAGTAGAGGAGGGGCCAGATGGAGGCGGGGCGGGACCGGGCGGAGAGCTTGGAGTGGAGATCCGCAAAGGCGAGTGCGTCGTCGGGGCGGCCAGAGGCGGCGAGGCGGCGCTTGATGGACTCCGCGAGCGCGTGCTCGTCGGGGAGGACGGCGGGGGCGAGGCGACTCGAGAGCAGCCGGTGCGCGAACCGCAGCGCGCCGCCCACATCGCGTCCTCCTCCTCCGGCGCCACCGCTACCGCCGGCGGATTCGGCGGAGAGGAGGCGGTGGACGAGCTCCCTGACGAGATCCTGGGTTTGGTGGTCGTCCATCGGGAAGGGGAGGGTGGGAGCTAGGGTTCGAGCAACTGTACTGTGCGGGGGTTGGGAATTTTGCGGCGGGTGGTGTTGTGTTTTTCTCTCTCTTCGCTTTCTTTCTGTATTTCTTTCGGTTTTGGATTTTGGTTTTGGGGAATTTTAGTATTTTGGGCGCGGCGAGGAATATTTTTGAAAAGGGGATGTGGCGGGTGTGTGGCTGCAGGTGGGGCGGGAGTTTGAAAGTGGGTCTGGTGGGTTTTTTTGACTGTGAATTATAACTTAAATTTTTTAATTTTAGCTGTTCATGAGACAGTACGTAGAGGAAAATAGTCATACACAATTTTAGCCAGTAAAGCTGAACTCAATATATTTTTTACTATAATTTTTATGTTGGTATCGTATTAAAAAACATATCATTTAAAAGCTAGTTACTGTAGTATAAGTTATAAGTAAAAAAAAACTTAGCTGGTGCGGCCGACTGAAGGTGGCGTGAGTGGAAGAAGCCACACCACGTGGAGTTTCGTATTCTTACGGTGATATAGTTCTTTTAAGTTTTTTGTCTTTTTTATTGTTTTTGGTGGTATAGTTTTAAATTTTTTAAAAAACTTAATTACGTTGATAAAACTACCAACTGATAAAACTATCAACTGTTACAGTACAAAATAAACTATAAACCAAAATTTTTAAACTTAAATAAGCACCACCATTATTTCTTTTCAATCCTCTCAAAAATCTCTTGCATCCATTAAGCTTTCATGGAAAGCGGATCCTGTGTCACAGATGGAAGGCGATTAAAAATTACCGTACAGATTAATTGCTATAGGAACCGATTTGAATTTTTCATTTTCATTTTTTTTAATAAGCATATCGATCTGATAGATCATATGACTCATGTCTAGCCAGAGGTGCTTCAATTTCCCGGCATTTTCAAGTGCGTGTTTGAAAGGCTTGTTCATTATGCATGAGTAGAAGAACATAAGAATGTGGAACACATAGGATGGGAGATAAATGCAGTTAGTAAAACTCTTTTTAATGGTAACAAGAAAAGTCGTAGGAATGGTGTTTGAATAACCTAGGGAAAACACGATTTTTTTTAGGCTGTGCTCGTTTCGGTTTTAGCTTCTAGATTCCGGCTTTACTATTCATAAATTTTGTCTTTTTTCTGAACTTTAGGTTTTTTGTTGAGCTTTTTTCCGATTCTTTTTTCCCATATTTGTTTGTATTATACGTAATGGGCTAACATATTTTTTTATATTTTTAAATTTTTTAAAATTTAATTATGCTAAATAAACATCCATTAACTACAACGTTTTTTCAGCCAGGTACAGTACTTTTCAGCTATAAATCACTTAAAAAAGCTCAAATGAACACCAATAGGAATAGGCTAAACGAGGGAGGCTCATCGAGATGGGCCGGCGATGGTAAGGTCGCCTAGCAGCCCACAGCGAGGACGTGATGCAAGAAGCAAGATCAACCAACGAGATGGCTACCAAGATGACAGTGGTTTCTATGAAAAAACAGGTGGCATACGAGTGGATATTGTTTATCCTATATTTAACTCATATATTTTACATGGATTTGTAGTCAGATACAGTAGATTGGATACAAATACAAATTCAAAATATTCGGGTTAACAGACATCTGACATATGCATGTCAAATTTGAGGGAGAAACGATTAAAATAGATAGATAACACGTGTATATAGGAAGAGATATAAGTTGAACCATATATACCACGAACACGTCAACATGATATAATGACAATTTGTACGTAATGCATCGTTCTTTTCATTTTCTAACTTATGGCTTATACTACAGTAACCAGTTTTCAAACGAAGTGCCATTTCAAGGCAGAGTCTACTATTCATTATAGTAGACACTGTTTCGATTTCAGTTATACCGACCAAAATTCTATGTGACTGTCTCTCTCAATACTTTCTCTCGTAAATAACTAGAATTCAAAAGACATAAACCAAAAGCTGCAACAAAAAAGAACGTACCCAATAGCTATGACATGACCACAAATTGACATAACATAAAATCCTACACGAAGTAAGTTTTCATGGACTGGAATAAGAGAACAACATAACACCATGAATTTTGAAGGTGAGAAGGAACGGTAATCTTTCCAATTATTTCCATACACCATATACATAATTATTTTCAAATAATTAATTTCAAAAATATCCATTAATCAGAAAGAGTAAAGAAAAATGGCAAGTAGCCTGGGCTGTCATGCTTGGGGCGGACCAGCCAAAAATGCAGAACATATGGGGCTAGGCAAAGGCACGTTGGGTTTCCGAGGATAGAGCTTTGCTCGGTTGACAAATTTAGCCATGGTGCGGTGTTCGGGTTTAATTTCTACATAGGTTTTGGGTGCCTTATTTCACATATGTATATATATATATTTAGGCCTCGTTTGGCATAATTCAGCTTCACTAGTGAAATTGTTTTTTTAGTTTCAGCTTCATGAGCAGCTTCACCGGTGAAGCTAAAGCTGTTTTAGAAAACTGTTTGGCAAAACATCTTCACCAACAGCTTCATGCATGGCTGAGAGATGTCAATTGTCCAAGATGCCCCTGTCTACCTGACTTGTTCTAACATTTGGAGTTGTATATTTGTATATGGTCATATGAATTAAAAATAATATATTTGAATGAGTATGAATTAAAAACTAAAATAAAAGAGGTATTTCAGTCATCAATATCTCTTGATCCCACATGATCGAAGAATCAACCATCGCGTGCATGCGAGATATGGAGCGAGTTGTGGCGGTGCGTCTGAAGAAAGAGAGAGGTGAACGAGCGGATACGGGCTGAGGAGGAGTGGCAATTGCGTGTAAATTGTTGTGAACTAGAGGGGCAGTCGCTTCCTAGAAATATGGGCATGAGGGAGAGAGCTGTGAAAAGCTACTTTTTTCAGCTTCACCTCTCTCTATTCCTTTGTGAGAGCACAAAAAAGGAGCTTCACCCATGAAGTTGTTTGCAAAAAAGGTGTTTGGCAAAAAACAGCTCATGAAGCTGTTGGTGAAGCTGTGCCAAACAAGGCCTTAGTGAAAAAATATGTAGTCATACTTTATGAGATACTAGATAAATATATCCAGCAACCTTTATTTAATTTCTAATGTGTGTTTTAGTAGATATACGCTATGGTATATGATGTGAGCCTCTGGTGTAATCTAAAAAAGGTTTTATTGATCATATACCCTCCCCTTAGATGGAAATTTAGGATTTACCCTCTTGGCCCACGCGCCAGTGACTTATGATAACCCCACATGTCATTGAGGTGGGAGGATAAATCCTGAATTTCCTAACTAAGAGGAGGGTATATAATCCAATCCCAAAAAAAGCATCTAAAAAAAAGGCACTTAAGGTTTCTAGGAACCGCCGCCGCTTGGCATTATTCATTTTGTTCAGCACTTGACCAGCGTCATCACTGCTCCTGCCGGCAGCGAGCCTTGCCGGCCACCGGGCACGTGAGCCGCGCCGCTGGGAGCTGAAGTCGACGCCATCACCCTTCCCTCGTCTGGCCGCGAGGCGCCGAGATTGCTTCCTGAATATCCGCCCGGTTTCGCCCCAACAGGCTGGTATGCCCGCGAGCGAGTGATCGTGGGGAATTTTCCTTGGGATTCTTGCTATTTTTATTTTTTCCCCACTCCAACTGCACAAGAAGTTCTTACTTTGCTAATGGCTAGTTATATACCTGTATGTGGCAACGAAACTTATTGAATATATATAGATTCGTATTATAGAAGAAAGTTGATCTGATCGGTTGAAAAGTGAAGAATGGTGAAAAGTTGAGTGAATATAGCGGTTAGAGGAGAATGGACATACAACCACCAACTCATTCTTTCATAATAGTAATGATTATCTAGCTTAGTGGTTCCTTTGTTCCAAATAGGGGAACACAAGTCCGCCAAAACTCCTGTGAAAAAAAACTTCCGTGCCATAATCCATCCAAGTTTCAACATCGAGTTTGTGTGAAACCAGTTATGATGATGGAATTTATTTTTTTCGAATAGGATTTATCAGGCTGGATGAGCTTGCTTCACAAAACAGCAAAGAAATTTGCTTCAAAAAACAATAGCAAACAAATATGAAAGGAGAGGTGGGCTGGGCTCAGCGAGAGAGGGCGCTAGAAAGTAGACATGGGCCTCAAAAAGCGATCATCTGCCCGTCCAAATCAGAGTCCATCCAAACTAGGGTTAGGCCACCCATTATAAAACAGCAGCTCACCATCCTCCCCATCACCTGCCGCCGCCGACGTTGCAGCAACGCTCGAGAAATTTCGGTGAGCAAAGCTCGCTTCTCTTCTCTCTGACGATTCCTCTTCTTTGTTGCGTTCTTGTGTTGGGGGCCTATGATCTTGTACGCATTGTCCGTACCATCTGATATCCGTGATGTTATCCTCACAATCTAGTTCTGAGGCCCCGGTTTCTTTTGAGCGATGAACAAGCGAATCACGTTTTCCTTCTTTTTCTCAATCACCCGATCTAAGAATGAGATGATTTCACTAATCGAAGGCAATAAATTAGAGTCTCTGATGCGCTTCTTCCCGTAGCGTTTTCAGCGCTGTACGTTGCCGAGATCGATCCCCGGGCTGTGATTCTGGCACGCGTCGCCTCCATTGCGCCCTGTGCATTCAGATGCCCGCACAAAGTTTTCTTGATTAGTTGCAAATTTACTACTTGGTAGTGTTTCTCAGATCTGACAATACGTGTAAATCTGACTTGTGAATTTCGTGGTCTTGGCAGGCAGCGTTAGATATGGATCCCAAAGAGAAGGCCGAGACGACCGGCGCCGGCGGCGGGCCGCCGCCGCGGCTGGACTGCATAAAGTGCTTCGACGCGCTTTGGTTCTGCTACTCGCCGTTCCACCAGATGCAGAGCTACTACCGGTACGGGGAGTTCGACAACTGCTTCGGCAAGTGGGGCGACCTGGTCGACTGTCTCACGCTCAAGACGAAGCGGGTGGCGGAGGTGGAAGAGATCCTCACCGCGCGGGAGAGGACCAGGCCGCACATCTGGACCTACCGGACCGTCGATGAGTCGTCGGAGCACTGGTGGCGGATGTACAAGCATCTCGTGGCGCCGCCGCCGCAGCTTGCCGGTGCTGCTCCGCCTCCTTCCGAGTCCGGTGGTGGTTCTTGAGTGTTGAGTCGAGGGAACTTTGTATAGGACTTGTATGGCCTTGCTCTTCCAGATCTGCGGTTGAAAGCTTTTCTCTACGCTATTTGAGACGGCAGCGGGCATATGTGATATGTTAGACACGGATGGGTTATATGGTTCTGAGCAAAAAAAAACCTTTTGAAAATTTTGCTTTTAGGAAACCGCACTCTACGTTTTACTGACGATAAATTAAAAGTCAAATGACAAAAACTCAAAAGAACAGAGTCTATATTCTTTTTTGTAACGCTGTGATTAGAGCGCTGATTTTTGTTGAAGTCTGCATGTAACTGATAGAGCAAAGAAATTGGACCTTTCTTTATAAGAATAGAAATTGGACCTTGGATGGATTGATATCTGAATCTTGTTCTCTGAAATTTAGTAGTCAAGCTGTTGTCTAGATCTAACCATCTAGATCATTTTCTTTATTTTATATAAATCTATCTTAATCCTTACATCTAGATCTAATAATCTAGAACATTCTCCTTGTTCCATATAAACCTACTCTAACCTCAACTCCTACAACCAGCTGCCAAGCACCGCCGCCCCCATCCCTCCTAGGTTCCTAGCATGGCGGTCCTCTCTCCTTTGCCCTGTCCCCTCCGCTGGCCTCCTCTCCAGTGCCTCGTCGTGGACGCCTACCTCTTCCTCCTCTTCTCTGTCCTGCCGTCGACGCCTGTTTCCTCCTTCTCTCCTCTGCCCTGCTAACGCCGCTTGCCTCCTCTCTTCTGCCTTACCGCCGACGCTGCTCCTCTCCTTTGTCCTACCATCAACGCCTACCTCCTCTCCTCCGCCCCGCCCTCCAACACATCTACCTCCTTCTCTGCCAGATCTAGGTGGCATAGGCTAGATCCGGTGGTGAAGAGGTTGGCAACAGAGAGGACCAACGCGGAGATGAAGCCCAACACGAGGTAACCCTTTGAAGCCCCTCCCACCCTTAGGCGGCCGTTGGAATGAGCGGGGTGACCCCTGGATGCCTGGGCGTTGCCCAACACCGTCTATCCGCATAAGTCAATACATACACGCCCGTAGATCAGTTTGTTCTTTTTTTGGCTTATGACTATAGGTTATGACTGAAATTTTTAATTTTTGGTTTATTTGTGATACATATTACGAAAAGAGATACTCACTTATAATTTTAGCTGGTACAGATGCTAGTTTTTTAACATATACTATAATTAATTTATAGATCTTATCTTAAATAATATTCTATTTAAAAGTTAAATACTATAATAAAAATTAAAAGCTGCGGTGCTGCTGTAGACAAAACTTCCGCTTTACATTACAGAGCAAGTGCTGAACATTGCTAATGTGTTGGGTAGTAGAAGCGATCGAGCGACTCCCCCTCAAATCCATCAGCCGAGCTGCTTCCCCGCTGCGCGCGGTCATGTCGGCCGGGAGCGAGAGAACGCACAGTTTCGCGACCCCCTCGGCTGTGTCGGGAGGCTTCTCGCGCGGCTCCACCCCCTGCGCCGCCACTACGGACAGCGCGGGCAAGAGCCCGACCTCCGGGTCCACGGCGCCCAAGAAGAGCAGGAAGCCGCCGTTCCGGCCCGCCGCAGACGACACCAAGCCCATCCTCCGTGACCCGGTTCGCTTCCACCCAACCAAATCCCTCTCGCAATCTCTTGTTCGTGCTACTAGCTAGATTTGGAGGGTATTGATTTCTTGGTTCTTTGGTACTGTAGATATCTCGATCGGACCCGATGGAGACCGAGCAGGCCGTGCTGCGGCTGCCGCCGTTCCCTTAAGATAGCGCCACCCACCGATCGATGGTACGCGAATCCTTCTAGTTTCTAGTCTGCTTCCTATGCTGTTTTTTGTTCTCTGGTAGAGCTATGCTTTGCTGCATTCTGTAGCTTCCCCCATGCACTTGTTCTAGGGATGCCGATGGCACCACCAGGTTTTGTGCCATCTGCACTGAAAGTCAGGGTGAACACCAACAATTGCGAAGGAGTGAATGTCTCATTACATTATCGGTGTAAGATTATCTGGACAATGTATTTATCAATAATCTATAATGAATACTGCACAGATTCTGCAACATTCATTCTGCAGCCTTGTGCCGTCTAGATGTACCCCATCTGTCCTAGACTCCTAGGTACTGTTAAAGAAAATTTTCATTTTGTTCTATCGTATACTCAATTGCTCGAAGAAATTGAGGATAATTCTTCATAATGTAGATTAGATTTCTTTCTACTTTGGAGTTTTGACCTGTAGGTGGCATTTTGTTCTAGATTGTGGAGTAGTAATATGAAGTATCAAAAATGCTTATTAAAAGAATATACTGAAGTAAACATTCAATTCGGTAAAGCAGGTAATGATTGAGAAAATGTGAAATCTATAGCTATGACCAGGTTGGAGTTGAAACCATTTGAGAAACTAGTGTTGTAAGATACGGAGCTGGGAATGGCATTATATTTTGATTCCGATCTACCCTGTAATAATAAAGTATTGCTACTATGTACTGAAAGAAAAAAAAGAGATCTACACATAAGGGGGATTGGAAATTTACAGCATATGGTTTTTCCTTCTCATATTGTCAGGGGTTTAGAAAATCTTTGATCAGTTTCTCCTTTATAGAAATACTGACACAAAAGCAATATTTGTAATTTTTTCTTCAGAACTTCATTTACAACACTGTGGTATAATTATCACAAACACTACTTTCACCCAGTAGTACTTCATACTGATAGTGGTTATCATCTGTGCTGAATTAGTTGCTAGCTGATCTGCTATTTATGATTCAGTTGCAACAAGGATAATAAACTCTTAGCAATGGGTTGCTAAGGGATAGTATTTGAAAGTTTTCCGTATTTAATCATTTGTAATGTCCTCGTAGAACTTCTATACAACTGATTTGCATAGAAACTGCATTCTGCAATAGTAGATAGAGAGAGTGGATGGAAGAAGGAATAACACTTGGTAGTAAGAACTAAGATTCCCTGTTTATTGTTATTGACATGTAAATCTTTAGGAGCTTCAGCAACATGATGATCTGACCACCTTTGCCACTTGGGCATATCCGCAAGATGGCATACGTGGCTATATATAATTCTATTTGGTAATGGACTACTATTGCAACATGAAATTTTATTAGAATAAGAATCCCAAAGGATAGGCATTGATAGAGGAAATTAGAGATCTGCAATTTGTCGCTCTGGACTAATTCATGTGTACGATAGGGTTGCTTCATAATAGTAAGAAGGGGGATATATAAACACAGGTAAACCTGTCAAATTTCCTATGTTGGATCATAGTACCATACACACTATCATTGATAAACCTGTTCTGTACATAGAGGGCGAAATGCGAAACATTTCAAATTGGTTGATTTGATTTCTTCAATAGAGGTAAACGATTAGATTGTACAATTCACTCCAGTAGAATTAGCATAGTTCATACTTCTGTTCGCCACACTTTTCTTATCTAATTAATTGGACCTTTCTTAGACATTTCCTATCCAAATAATCAAGCCATGCATTTTCTTTTGCTGTTGCTCCAGACTTTGGTCATTATGTGTTTTTCTTGTGTGGAGAGTTGATGAACCCATGACCATGATTCAGTAATCAATTGTCTCTGTATCCAGGATTCCAGATGTTGCAAGCAGGGCTCAAGAAACAGTAACGGCATAATTTTCTGCTACCTTTTATGCTGCACAAGTCTGGTCTTTGTCATTTACTTCTCTAGTTTGCCCAGATGGTGGTGTGTGTAGTAGTTCTTTACTGTGTTCAACAGTGTTAACAGTTTCTCTTAAACAAATAAACAGGACGATTTCTCTGTTGCTGTTTCAAAACAGCTTATCAGACACTTTTTAAAGCGATTTATTGGTTTATCAGTATATGATTCGTTCACAAAAACGTTTATACTAGAGCAAAAAAAAAACCATAAGACGCAGCCGTAAGTTACAACCGAAAAGAACCCACCATATTTTTCTCTTCGGCCATCAATGGCTACACGGTAGCCTCTGTGAGTATATCAATTATGAGTTTATCCGATGTTTTTGGATTTAATTGATAAATTGTCAATTTTTTTAGGGAAGCCGAGAGTAAATTGACATTTTCACATGAGTAACCGAATCTATATATATTATTAAACAAATAATCCCCACTAACTACAATCAATGCTATTTCTCTCTTCTCTCATGCAGCCACATCGCTCCTGTTGTTCATGATCTTTGGATGAAAATTGAGTGACATAGATGTTCTTTTATTTGCATTGTTTTCTAATTTTTTAGGCTCTATCATGTTTCACCTTGATTAGTTCAAACATTATAACCAATAAATCGATTTCTACAAATTTCCATCGCAACGTGTGTAGTGTATCCTTCTAGTTCCATCCATGTTTGATTTCCGGTGACAAAGTAGCGCAAATACTAGTATCACAATATGTGAGACGGGCACTTTAACAATTATAGAGCATAAATGCTACACGTCGACCACAAATCAATCACTTGGACAATGCCCTGTGCCTGAGCAATGCAGACAAACCAATGGGCCACCGAACTAATGACAGGGCCATCTGCCTGAACAATGCCCAAGCACTGATCAACACCCAAACTAGGGAAAATTCATCATATACCCTCTTCATAGATGAAAATTTAGGATATACCCTCCTACACATCCAAATTGATAATATATCTTCCTCCAATCTATTTGCTTTACAAAACACCCTCTTTACACTAATCTATATAGGTACAAGGTATAAGCATGTATTGTACCGTATTTTGGGACCTAATGCACCTATTTTACCTTTTTCTTCAGTGGCAGAAAAATGGTAAAATGGGTATATTATCAATTTGGATAATATACCCAATTTCCTGCCACTGAATAAAAGGGTAAAATGGGTACATTAGATCTCAAAATACGGTACAATACATGCTTATATCTTGTACCTATACAGATTAGTATAAAGATGGTGTTTTGTAAAGCAAATAGATGGGAGGAGGGTATATTATCAATTTGGATGTGTAGGAGGGTATATAGATTTTCATCTATGAAGAGGGTATACGATGAATTTTGCCCCCAAACGAATTGTGAGAATGCCATCTGCCTGAGCAACGCCGTGGCAGCAACCTTGGAATTGGAAGCATCATAAGCTGCAGGAGCGTCGCCGGTGAACCACGGACATCGGAGCCCGGCGGCCGCCGTCAACCTCTTGTTAGGATTGCACGTGAGGAGCCCCTTGAAGACATCGAATCTGTCCTGCGACAGCACGTCCTCGGGGAACAGCTCGTGCAGCCGGTCGGGGTGCTGCACTCGCTGTTCCTGCGCTCGCCATTGTTGCACCTCGTCGGCTAGGACCGTGGGCTTGAAGACCTGCCCCGTTTTCATGCCCGGCACACTGAGCGCATGTAATATCTTGTGGAGCTGGTCTTTATCCTCCTCCCCCTTGAACAGCACATCGCCGGAGAGCAGCTCCGCCATGACGCAGCCGAGCGACCACAGGTCGACGAGCGCGTCGTAGTCCGCCTTCTGCAGCAACATCTCGGGCGCCATGTACCAGACCGTGCCAGCTTGCGTGTATGGCGGCTCCGCCTTGGCCGTGGACATGGCCACCCCGTAGTCGCTGATCTTAACCAAGTTGCCGCCCTTGCCGACGAGGATGTTTGCAGATTTGATGTCGCGGTGAATGATGCGGCGCTCGTGCATTACCTCGACGCCGTTCAGCAGCTGCCACATGTCTCGGCACACGTCGGACTCCGAGAACGGCCGGCCGTGGTGCGCCATGTGCTCGTCCTGGCCGTGGCGCAGGCTCGGCCCGACGTACTCCATGATGAGGCAGTACTCCTTGGTGTCGGGGTTGCGCACGACGCCATGGAGACCGACGAGGCAGGGGTGGCCGCGGCACGCCGCCAGGAAGCAGGCCTCCCTCAGCAGCTCGCCGACGTCGGGGCGCTTCTTGCCGTCCCGCCCGCGGATGGTCTTGACGGCAACGGCCTAGCCAGTGGCGCGGTGCTGCGCCTTGATGACGAGGCCGAAGGCGCCCTTGGCGAGCCTGCGCATCTGACCGTGGCAGCGGGTGCTGTCGACGCGCCACCTCCTCCCCCTCTTGCAGCTTGTTTCCGTGGCGGCGTGGCGGCCGTTGATCATGGCTCAAATGGCAGCGACTCGCTCGCCGCTCATCGTTCCCGCGGCGGTGTGGCCGTCGATCATTGCGCAGGGGTCAGCGAGTCGCGTGGCCGTCATGGTTGTTCCCGCAGCGCCGGCGGAGGGAGGTGTTAGCCGTGGGATCAACCGACCCCATAAGTTTCTGAAAATACCCCTATTCCTATCAATACTTCGATGAAAACCCACAAAATCCTAAAGATTATAAACGAATTGATCTCAAGGGGTTTTTGGTTCCGGATCCGCCATGGCGGCGTGCTCGTCGGTCATTTTGCAGACGGCACCAACTCCCGTGGCGGCCATGAGCTAGAGTTTGCATCTGGTGATGGACGTGAGTGAGGATACGGGAGGAGAACAACCGGCGCGTAAGTGGATTTGAAAAGGCAATAGGCAGCACCGGGTTTGGAGATTACTCGGCCCCGCTGCTTTGCAGCCGTCATTCAATTTCAGAAACGAAAGGCCATCTTGGACAACGGCTGCTGCGAATTAGAATGTACCTCACATCATTCAGATAATTTTTTTCTAACAATTATCTAAATTTGAGATCATTAAATTAGAGATCCAACGACTCCTTTTTTTAGAGGGGAAGATTTTTTAGAGGGGCGGCAAGAATTCGTGTCATTAGATTTCTAATCCAATTATTATAAATTTAAATAATAATTAGAAAGAAAATATGTGAGCCATGTTTAGCAACATCTTAGCTTACAAGAAAGAAGACGCAAACACCAAGCCATCCTACATTTAATAGCTTGTGAAGAAAACCAAGTCAAACGGAGTCAAACTACACGCCTCTCCGGCCGGACTCCGACTTGGTAAGGCTCCTGAGCCTTCCCAAGATCCTAACCTTGCCCTCCCACCCGGCCAATCCCTTCCTCCCTTTCTTCGTCGGCGACCCGTTGGAGAGCTCCGCCGCGGAGTCCTCCCACTGGAGGTCGTCGACTGCGCTCACCTTCGCCTTCAGCTCAGCGGTGAGCTCCGTCACCGCTGCTTCCGGCTCGTCTCTGTTCCTCAGCAGCACTTCTCCCACCTCGGCCGGCGTCATCTCCGCCGCGCCGTCCCTTATGCAGCCCTCCGCCGCGTCGAGCATCTCGTGCTCCCGGACGCCGACGTACCGTTCCACCAGCTCCCGCATGGCGTGCGCGCCGCACGTGCCCAGGCGCACGTGCACGTCCATCCTCCCCGGGCGCAGCAGCGCCGAGTCGATGCCGTCCACGTGGTTCGTCGTGAACACGATGATGCGCTCCTCGCCGCAGCACGACCACAGGCCGTCGGTGAAGTTGAGCAGCCCGGAAAGTGTCACCTTCCCCCGGTGGTTGTCGGCGCCGATGTCGCCGCTGTCATCGTTCGAGTCTGATGAGTCATCAGAGGCCACGGCGGCGGCATGGAGACGGCGTCTTTTGTGCCGTCTCTTGGAGGCGAGCCCGCGGTCACCGGTGAGGTGGAGGGAGCAGTCGATGTCCTCGATGACAATGAGCGAGCGGTTGGTGGTCTGGATGAGGAGCGCGCGGAGGTCGGCGTTGGTGGCGACGCGGGAGAGCTCGAGGTCGAACACGTCGTACCGGAGATGGTTCGCCATGGCGGCGATGAGCGAAGACTTGCCCGAGCGGGGGGGGCCATAGAGGAGGTACCCGCGCTTCCACGGCCTTCGGTCGGCGGTAGAACTCCTGCCGTCGGCGAACGCCGTGAGGTCGGCGAGAGCGAGCCTTGAGGTCCGGTCGAGGGCGGCGTGTCGAAGGTAGACGGGTGGCGAGCGGCACCGGCGACCACGCAGCCACGCCACGCGGGACGCCGCGTTCGTGTGCGACCTCGTGCCGCGACGAGCGCTCAGTGGTCGCGCGCGCGGCGATGTGCGCGAGGTACGCCGGGAGCACCGCCGCGGCTTGCCGCTTGGGGATGTTGGATCAAGCCCAGACCACTGCAATCACACGCAAGAACAAAATGCCTGACGGTGAACAGTAAAATTCAGAGTACAGACGCAAGTTCAGAGAACGCACGCGACAGAAACTTTAGGGCAATTTTCTCCACTATTCTGTAGAATACTAAGAAGCGATTACATGCCTTATAACAGGCTAACAAACTTGGAACGTGCTAACCCACGATCCGTAATTGGAGGATCTTCCTAATCGTGCAAAGATTGCACGTTACAAACTAGGAATGAAAATATTCGAAAATGCGAAGGAAATGCTGAATACTAGGAACTGAATTTTCCGACCGTTGTCTTCCCGCCGACTTCGGTTCTACGTCTTCAAATACTCCAAGCCGGGATTATTAGCTCACATTCTCCCCTTAATCTTGGCTTGATTCGGTTCTTGTACTCCAATCAATCGGCGCATTGCTCCGACTTCACTCGACAAAGGCTTTGTCAAACAATCAAGACGTTGATCTCTGTCTTGACAAACTCCACGAGAATTTGCTTCCTCTCTACACATTCCCTTATGAAATGGTACTTTGCATCTATGTGCTTGCTGCGACCATGGAAAACTGGATTCTTCATAAGAGCTATTGCCGATCTGTTGTCAACGAACAGAGTTACTGGCTTCACTTCCCCTCCTGTCAACTCACTGACAATGCTTCTCAACCAGATAGCTTGACATGCTGCAGCTGTGGCAGCCATGAATTCAGCTTCACGGCTAGACAAAGCCCACTGTTTTATGCTTTTGGGAGCTCCAGGTGACCAGATTCTCATTCAGATAAAATGCCATCCCGCTAGTGCTTCGTCTTCCATCAAGATCGCCAGACAAGTCACTATCTGAATAGCCATATATTCTCTCCTCTGTGTTTCCCTTCACATAGGAGAGTCCAAATTGGATTGTCCCCTTTAGATACCTAAGTATCTGCTTCACAGCCTTGTGATGAAGAGTGGTAGGTCTCTCCATGTACCTACTTGCCATCCCCACTTGCATATGCGAGATCCGTGAGTATGCAACAAAACTGAGGCATCCAATTACCCTTCGTACTCTGTAGCATCTCTGAGTCCTCACTATCCTTGTGCAACCTGGTTTTTGGTTCCATTGGAAACTTGGTTGCATTACTGATCCTCCATCCCGAATCGATTCGAATCTTCTTGGCATAGCGGTTTGCTTGAGTAGAAACTTACTCCTTGTCGCTCCACTTCTATTCCCAAGTAATAAGAGAGTAGACCTAAGTCACTCATCTCAAATTCCGCCATCATCTGCTTCTTGAACTTCAGGACTTCTGCAGCGCTGCCTCCGGTTACAACCAAGTCGTCCACATATACCCCAATGATGACTTTGGTTGTTCCTGTCCCTTTGATGTACACAGCCTGTTCTTGCACACATCTTCTGAAGCCCAACTCCTTCAAGCTTCTATCCAGGCGCGTGTACCAAGCTCGAGGTGCTTGTCGTAAACCATACAAGGCTTTTGTCAGCTTGTATACCTTGTGTGGTTGATCTTTCACCTCGAATCCTTCTGGCTGAGCGACATAGACTTCCTCTTCCAATTCTCCATTGAGAAATGCAGACTTTACATCTAAGTGATGCACTTCCCAGGCCTGATTTGCAGCAAGGGCTAGAATCAACCGAATTGTGTCCAGTCTAGCAACCGGAGCAAAGACCTCTTCAAAGTCAATTCCATGCTTCTGCACATATCCCTTAGCAACCAACCTTGCCTTGTGTTTGACAACTGTCCATTTGAGTCCTTTTTCAACTTGAACACCCATTTTAAACCAATGGGTTTGTGACTGCGCAGCAACTCACGGTGTCCGTGTCTTGTTCTTTTCAATGGACTCTAGCTCCTTCACCATTGCATCGAACCAACGAAGTTACGTTGATGCTTCTTGGTAATTTGCGTGTTCATCGACAAGGATAACATCAGCTCCCCTCTTCTTCTTCATCGCAGCAGCACTACCACCGAGTCTGCATATATATCGCTAATGACCAAAACGAGTTGGTCCATCAGATGTTTCAGGTGATGACAACGCCTGAGTTGAGCTGCTTGGGTCTGAACTCATTTGAGATGTGGAAGGACTTGGCATTTCAGCTGCAAATTGCCCACCTTCTGGATCAACACCTACTTGATGGATGAACTATTACCCGAACTTCTCGGTGATGTAATACTCCTTCTCCCGAGCTAGCTTCAGTTTACATTGCGATGGCGATCACTTGTATAAAAGGGTCAAGAATTACCACTGTTCTTCTTACGCTCTCCTATCAACACTCCAATTCCACTCAAGATTCTCTGGAAGATTACATCTCGGTGACATGCGCTTTCCCACTGGGATCAAGCAGCCGGTGAGCCTTGCAATTCTCCTCCACACCCAGATAAACCATCGGTGTGCTTCTGTCTTCTAACTTCTTGATATGTGGAGTGGTGTTCTTGGCATAGGCTGTGCAGCCAAACACTCTTACATGTGCAAGATGAGGTTTCCTACCTTCCCATTTCTCAAATGGTGTACATCCTCCCAGAATTTTGGTTGGCAACTGTTCAACAAGTAAACAAAGATGTCCGATGACCTCCCCTGCATTTTGCCGGCAACCGCATGCCCTTGAGTAGTGCTCTGGCCATTGCCATCACGGTGCGATTGCGACGTTCAGCAACTCCATTTTGCTGGGGGGTGTAGGGGGCAGTTAGATGCCTCTCAATTCCAGCTTCTTCACAAAAACGAGTGAACTCTGCCGACAAGAATTCACCTCCACGGTCTGTCCTGAGGGTTTTGATCCTAAGATCAGTCTTGTTCTCAGTCACCCTTTTGAACTTCTTGAATGCTTGAAAAGCTTCACTCTTTGCAGACAATGCATAGACCCACATCCATCTCGAGTGATCATCAATGATTAGGAGGAAGTACTTGTTACCGGCAAGGGTGCAGGGAGTAATTGGGCCACAGATGTCTGCATGAAGGAGCTGCAACGGCTTGTCACTCAAATTTGCCGATTTGGAAATGACAATCGGCTTGTTTGATAATAACACGAGCTTCACATAGCTTTGTTTGGATGAAAACCTCCGGGACTCCAACCGCTAGCTTCTTCTCACCGAGCGGTTTTAAATCATGAAAGTTGACATGACCAAGCCTTGCGTGCCACAACCATCTTTGGATTGTCAATACTTGACAATAGACAAACCGCCCTTTCGGTTTTCGGACTAATCTTGTACACCGATTCTTGGTTCTCTTCACTTGCATCAAGAACTTTCCATCTCGCCAAAACCCGCATCAAATCTCGACAAAAGCACCTCATTGCCTTCTTCCGTCGGTTGCCCCACACTAATGATATTATGCATAATCTTGGAATGTAATAAACATCTTGGAGCGACTTAGTCGCCATTTTTGCAGGTAAAAACAATCGACCCTTTCCCCATGATTTGGACGGTGGAACCGTCACCAAATCTTACTCTCCCTGTGATCTTCTCATCCAGCTCCTGGAATTTCCCTCGGCAACCACTCATATGGTTACTGGCGCCATTATCCAGATACCAAGTATCTTCACTTTCTTCACTTTTGTCGCTTCGATACACCTCTGGCTTCAACTTCTCCTCATTGAGCAAAACGGTCACGGTTTATCTCGCTCACGGCGTGCCTCTTCGAGACACCGCCAACATGAGTGCCGACTCCTCAACAAAGACGAGATTAGCTTCTCCTTCACGCTTCTTGCTTTTGCACTCGGACGCATAATGACCCATATTGCTACAAATTGTAACATTTGATTTGGCTTTTGTCTCGAGTTCCCGGCCTCCATTGCGGTGTTACGAGTTCTCTTGGCTTCCTCGGCCGCGCCTGCCTCGACCACGGCCTCGTCCTCGTCCCCTTCCACGGTCAGAGAATTGATACCCCTTGCTACTGGATGACGAGCTTCCACCAGCTCCCTTCTGCCGAGCCTGCCACTCAGCATGTGTCAGCAGTAGTTGCACATCGGAATTTGTGGTACTGCTCTGCAATTTGGTTGCCCTCTCCTCATATGCTTTCAATCTTCCGATCGCCTCCTCAAAAGGCATTGTGGCCAGATCATAGAATTGCTCAATTCCGGCCACAACGTTGATGAATTTTTCAGGGACAGAGTCAAGCAACTTTTTAACTAATGCTGCATCTTCAAGTGCAGTACCAAGAAGTGTATATTTGCTAGCAATTGCACTGAGCTTACCAGCAAATTCGTCGATGGTCTCAGTCTCTTTCATCCGGAGAACATCAAGTTCACTCTTCAGGGTTTGAAGTCGGGCTTGCTTCACTCTTTCTCGCTCCCAAATACCTCGGCTTGAGGGCATCCCGATTTCCTTGGGCGTCTTCTTCTTGGCGATCTGCAGCAAGACATCCTCCGGGACACTTTGCGAATGTAAGCCCGTGCCATCTTGTCCTTCCTTGCGTTAAGTTGTGCTCCTCTGCTGGTTCCACCGCCTCCCACACTCCATGTGCGTCGAGGATCGCCTCCATCCGGATCGCCTGCACCGGATAATTTGAGGGGAAAGCATCGGCGGCCGAACGACATCGCGCCGCCCTCTCTCGCCGCTTCTTTGTGCCGCCATTTCTTGGCGTGGAGCGGTGAGCTCAACCTGGTGCTCGATACGGATGTTGGATCAAGCCGGACCACTGCAATCACACGCAAGAACAAAATGCCTGACGGTGAACAGTAAAATTCAGAGTACAGACGCAAGTTCAGAGAACGCACGCGACAGAAACTTTGGGGCAATTTTCTCCACTATTCTGTAGAATACTAAGAAGCGATTACATGCCTTATAACAGGCTAACAAACTTGGAACGTGCTAACCCACGATCCGTAATTGGAGGATCTTCCTAATCGTGCAAAGATTGCACGTTACAAACTAGGAATGAAAATATTCAGAAAACAGAAAGGAAATGCTGAATACTAGGAACTGAATTTTCCGACCGTTGTCTTCCCGCCTGACTCGGTTCTACGTCTTCAGATACTCCAAGCCAGGATTATTAGCTCACAGGGGAGGCACAGCGAGAAGGACCGGCGCTCCTCGAGAGAGTCCTGGAGCGTGTCGGCATGGTGTGTCCACAAGGCGCAGTGGCCGTTGAAGGTCTCAGCCACCGAGTGATTCGGGGAGAGCGACACGGACGGCCGGGCCGCGGCCGCGTCGTGGCCACCGGATACAGCGACGGAGCGCGGCAGCGACAGCGTGAGGCGTGGAGGCGGAGGGGACGACAGGAGGAGGGAGCGGTGGAGGTAGAGCTGGACGTGGAGGTAGAGAGCGTTGGGCTCGACGGCGGCGGAGCCGAGGAACTCCGGCACGTCGAAGTAGGAGTAGGGCGTGAGCGAGTCCTGAAGCGACTGCCAGAGCGAGTGGAGGAGGGAGAGGAGCTGCGTCGGGAGGACGTTCTGCAGGATGGTGAGGAGGCCCAGAAGCGACCACATCTGCGACAAGAACTCCATTGCTGTGGAGAACTGGAGATGGAGCTTTGAGCTCAGCCTCCTGCTCTTTTTCAGCTGCTCTCGGTACTCACGTAGTAGAGTAGTCAGTAGTGTAGTGTAGTTTGGGGTTTAGCCTGTCTTGCAGTTGTATGGAGGGAACATGTGATATAAAGAGAGGAGGCAGGAAAAGGTGTGCACTATTGTAAACTATTCATTAGCCTATATGACAGCATGCATGCATACACCAAAAGGTAGATAAGATGGTCTTATATCATCGTCAAAATTATATCGAATTTGTTAAGAAAAATAAATGTAACTGACGAGGACTACTTACCTCCATGCATCTTTTTTTAGGGTTTAAGCAATATGACATAATAGCATGGGAAAAATAATAGCATGGGAAAACAAACCAAACAATACGCACAATTACCGATGGCATGCTAAGCATTTTTCTTAAGTCCAATACAACAGTATCTGGTTAATTGATCTCTAAGAACAGAGTATCACCAAGTACCATCAGACCAACCAACAATTTTGTAGTCCAAACTGGCACTTGTTCTTCTGTAGTATCAATTCGAATCATACTTATAAATTCCGTCCCAGCCGGAATAGCCAGAATGTTTCGTCTTGGCAAGCAAAACGGCACAATAGGCTCTGTATCCCGTATCGGCCTTGATACCGATCAATATCAGCCAATACCAGGCCATTCCATTCCAGTCATTTCGGCATCGACCATACTTTGGTATTTAATTTTGGGGATTTATAGTATTTATCGTTCCATCTATTCCAGTACCAGGTATAATTGAAGTGGCCTATCATTTTTATGCTATGGATATGTATTTAAAGTGAAATTTTAAGTGAAATTATATGCGCATATAATTATATGTACTTATAAATAAATATCTATCATTATATTAAAATTTTAAAATCTGAAACAGACCAATGCATTATATTATTATATACGAAGAGGCAACCTCCAGAATAGAATTGGCAACTTTGAATCGTATACCATGCTAGAGTGTTGGTGTAAATGCAATAATCTTTGGCTGAACAACAAAGAACAAAAATGACATTTCAGCTGCGGCTCAGCTGCAGGGAAGGAAAAGGAGGGGAAAAAGAGTACGGAGAGCCGCGAAGGGAGACTGCGAGATGGTAAGGTGCAGCTTCACTTTCGCACGCGTTCTTTTGTTCTTTTGTCATCTTTAGCAGGGGAGGGTGGTGGTCAGGGGCGGATCCAAAGAGAGGGGAGTGAGGGCCCAGGCCGCCACTCAATTCGCAGGAACCCAGGTATATAGCCCAAGATTTAATGCTAGTGCCCCCACTCAGCCCAACTAAAAGGCCTTCACTCATGCTAAAATTATGAATGAGAACAATTCAGTATACTATGTGTATTGTTGTGCCCCCTCTCAGATTTTGTTCTGGATCCGCCCCTGGTGGTGGTGGTGGCCGTCTTGGGGGCTGGGAATAGTGGTGAATTCATTATGGGTGTTTGTGGATACGAGCATCTCCTCCTCTCATCGTGGAAGAAGACCCAGTCGGCGGTCGCTCGGAGGTTGAACGGTTGAACACTTGAACGTCGGGTGTCACCGTGTTGGAGGATGAGCTTGGTCACCCAAGTTGAAGAACTCGGTTGCCCAGGTTGAAGAAAGCATGAGGCCAAGGCCCAGCACCATGGTCGGCCCAAATCAGTGGTGAATCCTGGCCCAAAACCCAGAACAGTCAACACTCAATAGTAGATACTATATAAGGTCGAGGAAGATGAATAGCACGCCTCAACAGTAGATCAGGCCACGCCGTCACGAAGAGGTCGAGCCGCCGCCGAGTCGGAGAGAGAGAGACTAGAGACTCACCGTTGCCCGCAGCTCGATGGCCGGTGTGGCGGAGGGGGAGCCGGGGAGGGGGAGGGCCGGGAGGCGGTCGGCAACTCGACGCGGTGGAGCGGAGGGGCCAGTCGGCCAGGGGAGGCGCCATCGGAGATTCGGAATCTCGGACTCTCGGAGAGACAGAGAGGATGAGGAGACTGTGGTGAGGACGCAGAGGATGAGGCGACTGAGCAGAGTACTGAGGCGAGGCGAGCTGGCGAGGCCTTATGGCTTATGGGTTGATTTGCGCTGCACAGTGAGCCAGCGACTCCGTCCGTGACGCGTGACTCTGTGGGACCAACCGGCGACCGTGAATCCGTCATTCGTGATACACTGATCTGTGAATCAGTGAATGTGAATCCTATTGTATTATTGTTCTATCGATTAGCTAAGTTGTTTAATCAGTTATTAACTAGTTGTTGTTTAATTATTTTTAAATTTACAAAAATTGTATCGTAATCAGATTTAGTGACTTAGTGGTATGTTTTCATTTTATTTTTAATATTTCATAATTTAATATTGCATCACTACATTTGATATTTTTTATCTACAGATCAGTACTCATATATTTTATGAACATTTAGGGGCACATTATCTATTAGTAAGGTATTAAATTTATTGTATCGTACATTTTCAATTTGTTCTCTTCCTATTTATGTATGAATTTGATATTCCAATGATAAAAGACTAGTAGATATAGTTTGATATATGTATATTATGTTATAGTTTTAACAGTAGAGTTTCTCTTCTAGTTCCTAAATTCGCCACTGGCTGGGAAGGAAGTGGAGGCGCTGTCTGCCGGCCGCGTTGCCCAGAAAAAGTACGGCTGCGTGCACGGAGAAGCCAAGAGCCACCGCACAGAATGTTCTCATTACACCCCACGTGTGGTGGTACTGCTCCTCTGGTGCCTAACTGCCTATGCGATGAGGCTGTGCAGTGTCAGTGACTCATGATGCAATTACATCCTACCAAATTCCTATGTTTCAGATAATGTATGAATACAGTATGAACTATGGATAAACTTGAGAGTTAGTATAGTGGAGATACTAGGTAGAACTGTTCATATAAATAAATGATATTGTTATTATTATTTTTTAAAATATTTTTTAAACTCGATAGGCACATGTCAAGCTCTCTTAGCTTGGAAGGCCGCCGGCCGATTAGTATGTGCTTTAATTAGCGATAATCACACTTAATAAGTGCTAATTGTATTTAATTAGTATTTATATTTAATGAGCGCTAATCATGGCATTAAATGCTGCTGTAGAGCAACTGGTGTGTGCCGTAGAGGGGGAGCACGGCAGCTACTGTCGATCTACTGCAGCTCGGTAGGTTTAAAGCGGAGGTTAAATTTATAAAAATGGATGTCTAAAAGCCAAATTTGTTTATAAAAAAAAGATGTCTAGAAGCTAAATCAGAAAAAATAATATCATTTATACGAACATTTCGTGTAGTACTTTCTACACGTGGATGTCACATGGTCATCAATCTATCTTACACGAAGCATTGGATTCTCCAGCCCAAGCAAAAGGTCGAGTTTAGCTCATGGTATTCCATGTCTTTTGCCAAAGCAGGGAAGATTAGCTTTACCAAAGGCTGGGATTAAAGGTCCTAATTGTCCTTTGTAGCTGAGCTTAGTTGAGTGTTCGGCCGCCTTTTGTCGGGAAGGGAATATATGCCAAAACGAAAACCCATCATTACGGGACGGGCCTTTCCCGTGCATGCAAAGTGCGTGCGCCTCTCTTTCGCAGCATGGGCCCAAAATTGTAGAGCAGTAGCTTGGTTGACGTGCGTGCCAAAGAACTGGAGCTTTATGTATTTTCTCTTGTAATAATTCGTTTGCATTTCTTTCTCAATCTACTGATACTTCCGTTATAGTTCATCGTCCAAATTAAGGTGTGTTTAGTACGTATGTATATTAGGGCTTGTTCTTTTCAACCGAAGCTAGCGACTTTTGGTTTTTGCTACAATACCTAACTTTCAAACGGTGTATTTTCTCAAGACGGGGTCTACAAGTTAATTGTAGTACACGTTAAAAGCTTAACATCTGTATTAACCAAAATCACAAGCAAGTATCTATCTCTCCGTAATCTCTGTCGTAAACAGCTAAATTTCAAAATTTTCAACCAAAATCTATAAGCCGCAGCTGAACCAAACATACCCTTAGATACTCTACGTTGTGGTCAAGAGAATACTACTCATAAGCAATCTGAAATGCATCCCAAAGTATCTGAACATCTGCAACAACATGAATAAATTTCAAAAAGAAAGAGAATTGAAGTAATGCAGATAAGTAATCCTGGTTGCTTAGTTTATGATTGATAGGGTGTTCTAGCCGCCGTGTAGCTAGAATACAAGCCCTAGGATACTTTTGTTTACTTCGCTCCGTCTTTCTTTGGAAAAACATATGGTACTTTTCTTCAAAGGAATTTTTCTACACTACATTCGACATCTGCCTCTAGTATTCTCTCTACACATGGCTGGGAATCTGATTTTGAGTTCCAAAAAACCCTACTTTTCTGGGCGTGAAACTTTCTTCTTTACCTGGTGCTTCTTTCGTGGAAAATTTTCTTTTCCTTTATTGCATGTGCTTTATGCCACCTTTTTTTAGCTTAAGATAATTTAGCAGGACACTTCGATGTAGTTTTGAACCATAATCTGTCTGAATGTTTGCTTCGTCTGTACAAAGACGCCAAAGATGCAACAAGGTAACAGCTACTACTCTCGATGTAAATTCGGAAAATGGGGCGGACCGATTTAACAGGCCTTAACTTTTCGTTTTGGAATTCCAGCAGGACTAGGTCGGTAAGCTTGGTAGACGGGCCAATCTTAAAATACTGCCCAATTCTACGAGACCAGGGATCAATCTAGGCCCAACTATTCATCTCCAAATGGAAAGTACAGCCCAATTAGCGACGCAAGGCCCTCTGCTTGGGGAATTGTCAGGTTGAGCAGCGCAGCTTTGTTACGGGCAATCCGGAATGGGAAAAATGATCTGGGAACTTAGAATTGACACGACACACCGCAATTTTTAAGGGTGCCACGAGATGTTCAACAAAACCATGGAGTAATCCTACACCAAGCACGTATCACTCGTACTGCCATTACAATTAGCAAATCTTTACATAGTTCTCGCGCGCCACATTATCTCGGGTAATTGCTCCTTGATGATTCCGATCGATTTTCACCACCTGCTGACGAGAGGGAACCACCTGTCCCGGAAGTTGGACTGGTAGGACACCATGAAGAGGAGCAGCACAAGCACGAGCCGACGCTCCACGGCGAGCCGCCGGCGCGGTGGATGGAGTCCCTCTCGGGCATCGGCAGCGACAGCAGCTGTCGCTGCCGGTCGACGCGCGGGCGGGCGGCCCTCTCGCTCTCGCCCGCGCCCGTCGACAGCAGCCGCACAGCGAGGAGCAGCGCGAGCGGCGATGCCAAGAGCAGGAGCCGCGCTTGGTCCGCGAAGTTCTCCGCCGCTGACTCGTAGCTCATGTAGTCATGTAGCACGAGAAGCCCAGGAAGAGGAGCAGCACCAGCAGGAAGAAGCATAGGTGCAGCGGCAGCTCCGGTGCCTGCGGCTGCGCCGACGACGAACCGCTGTTACTGTACGAGTTCCCCATCTCCGGCGTCAACTACTGTTTCTTGGATGATTTTCAGGTGATTTGCAGGTGGTTTTGGACGTGTTGAGAAGCCGTTTAAGTTGCCACAGGAGGCGGCTGGAGAGAGCTCATTTATAGACGGCCTGGAGCACCACGTGGCGGGCGCGCCGTGGCCAATGCGCGAGGGCCACGCGCAGCCGACCACACAGGGAACACAGCACTACGAGCCACTACCTCGCGGACAGGTACGCACGCGGGCGGCGGCATGCATGCGTGCGCGCACGCGGGGGACGGCTCCGCCGGAGGAGAGGACGGCGAGAGCGCTTTGCTTAGCCTGAGCCCGTCGCGTCGATGCTAATTAAAGCGCGCTCGTCTATTTTGGGCCCACAGTTCAGTGGAAAGGGCTAGGCTTGAGCTGTGGCTGCTGCGCTGCCCTTGGTTAGGCGGCTGGATCTGTACTTTTCTTTGGACGGTTGTACCCTTTAACGCAAGCAAGATCTGCAGCCTCTGCGTTTTTAATGTCCAATTCTTTTCAGCTTAACTTCGTGCTCATTATAGTTTTACTACTGGCTTTTAATTTTAATTTTTGGCTGTTGACTAAAATTATACTATAATGATTATTATTTTTTCTGAGTTATTTAATTAAAACAAAATAAAGAAGAAATAGAAAACACCTTATATCAATGTAGGCAATGCAAAGAAAAAAAGAAAAGAAAAAAATTGAAAAAAAAAACCAAAAAACTAAAATTAAGAAGCCAACGTGGTTATTTTAGCTTCGGGAAACTAAAAGTCAGAAGCTGAAGCCGGAATGAACAGAGCTATGTCTTATGGCGTCTCCGAACGAATAAATGGGACGGCTTCTCCACCATCGTTTTAAAGCGGTTTATCAGGACAACATTTTTCAAAGGTGACAAGGATATGATAATCCTATAATTATTATGTTATCCTCCGAGTATATCCCTTATCAATAAGGGAGAGAATTCTCAGGATGGTTGTAAGTGCTTCTATGACCATATATGGTCATAAGTTTTTCTATGACCGCATAATCATAAGTTTTTTTACGACCGTATGGTCGTAAGTCTTCCTACGACTGCATACGCATAAGTCCTCCTACAACCGCATGGGCATAAGTTCTTCTATGACCGCATGGTCAAGTTCTCCTACAACCGCATGGTCATAAGTCCTCCTACGACCGCATTATCATAAATTCTCCTATGACCACTTACAACCGTATGGTCGTAATTCCTTCTATGACCGCATGGTCATAAGTTCTTTTATGACCGTATGGTCGTATGTCTTTCTAGACTGCATGGTCGTAAGTCCTTCTATGACCACACCGTTGTAAGTTACCATGTAATCACTTTGTGGTCGTGGGTCTTCCTACGACTAGTCTAATGACGTTCTACTACATCATAGAGTCATCTGACAAGGTGGTTAGAATATGCGTTTATTCTTAATAACTGCATATGATCTCTCTGACAACAATCGTCGCATGGCGAACGGGCCACTACGTCTCTCTGACGGTAACTTCTGTTAAATGGTTATTATCCAAAGCGTTGAGGCGTCTTTTGGCACAGGACAATGGCCACCGCTTCGTTGACTATATAAATGTTGACGTCGAAGAGGAAGGTGTGGGTTTCCTTTTCGCGCCTGGGGTTCTAGATCTGAGAGGGAAGGGAGAGAGAGAGAGAGAGAGAGGGTACCGACCGTCCGTCGCGTTGGATGAAGAGCCGGCCATCGCTGGTTCGTTGGTGATGTCTGCGCACGGGCAGCGACGGTCGGGGAAGAAGGAGCGACGTCTCCCTGGCGGCGACGTCTCTCTGGTGGCGGAGGTGGCGGCAGCGCAGATCCGGTGAAGCTTCCCGTCGCTGACTGCGCCCCCTCTAGATCGATCTAGGGTTTGTGTGTCGGTGGGGATGTACGGCTCAGGCCAACCTCATAACTCGAGCCGCCGGCCCCCACCCCTTTATATATAGCGCAGCGCGACGGGGGCCCACAAGCCAACAGATGGGCTGGGCGCCCCCGATCAGGGCGCGGGTCAAGGCCCCGATTAGCCGTTGGGTTAATCGGGAGAGAGATCAATCCAACATTCTCCCTCTTGATCTCATTTATGCTTTATCTTTAATTACTTTTGACTTTCACTCATCCCATCACAGATTAGTGCATAGAACATGTCTCATCGTCACGGTCAATCGCCGATAGATTTAACAGCTACAATACACCTCTCTGTTCTGAAATAGTTACTTTAATCTTTTGGGCCATCTTTTAGTCCAGGAATCATAGGCTTTCCCTTAAACCCATGCCGGCTACATGTTCTCTGAACACGTTGGGTGGTAAGCCTTTAGTGAGCAGATCCGCTAGCATCTTTGTGGTACTTATATGCTCAAGACTTATAATTTGATCCCGAACTTTATCTTTCACAACATAGTACTTTATGTCAATGTGTTTGGCAGCACCACTTGACTTATTGTTGTGGGCATACGTTACTGCGGGTTCATTATCGCAGTACAACTTAAGTGGTCTATTGATGTCGTCAACCACTTTCAAACCGGTATGAACTTCTTTAGCCGCTTCACCGCCCCGTAGCCTCATAACATGCTACAAACTCGGCATACATTGTGGGCGATGTAGTGACGGTTTGCTTTGAGCTTTTCCACGATATAGCTCCTCCAATGAGAGTGAACACATATCCGGATGTAGACTTTCTATCATCTCCCGCAAAATCGAGAATCAGTATACCTCACTATATGGAGTGAATCGATCTTACAGATGTCATCATGAGGCCTTTTGTTCCTTGCAAATAACGCAAGACTTTCTTTATCAATTTCAAGGTTCTATTCGAGATTGCTCGGAATCGCCAAATAACCGGTAACAAACGCTAAGTCGTATGCGTACACACTTGAGCATACCGCAAGCTTCCGACACCAAGCATATGGAACCGATTTCATTTGATCGAGCTCGTATTGGTTCTGGGGCATTGAAAATCCCCATATCCGCGCCCTTGACTATAGGTGCAGTGAAGGACTACATTTATGCATACCAAATTTCTTTAAGACTTTCTCTATGTATGCCTTTTGTGACATCCCAATACCCCTTTGTTTCTATCCGGTGAATTTCGATCCCTAGAACGAACGAAGCTTCACCAAGATCTTTCATATCAAAGTTTGAGGACAAAACTTCTTTATCTCGATGTGGTGACATCACTACTAGCCAAGAGGATATCATCCACATACTGATTAGGAAGATAAACTTCCCATCTTTAAACTTTGCATAAACACAGTTGTCCTCTACATTCTCTTTAAACCCAAATTTTCTTATTGTACTGTCAAACTTCAAGTACCACTGTCTTGAAGCTTGTTTTAACCCATAAATCGATTTCTTTAGGCGGCATCTCATTCTTTCATTTCCTTCCATGACAAAACCTTTCGGTTGTGCCATGTAAACATTTTCCTCCAAATCCCCATTAAGAAATGCCGTCTTTACATCCATATGATATAACTCTAAATCATAATGTGCTACTAATGCCATTATGATTATGAAGGAATCTTTACATGAGACTGGAGAAAAGGTCTCATTGTAATCAATCCCTTCTCTTTGCGTAAAGCCTTTTGCCACAAGTCGCGCTTTGTATCTTTCTATATGCCCTTGGGAGTCAAGCTTTGTCTTGTAGACCCATTTACAGCCTACTGTTTTGGCTCCTTTAGGAATAATTTCCAAGTCCCAGACTTTATTAGTCTTCATGGACCTCATCTCCTCTTCCATGGCCTCAAGCTATTTTGAGGAATTTTCGCTTCTCATGGCTTCTTCAAATGAGGTGGGATCATCCTCCATTTGAAATTCCTCTGTATGATAAATATGATAATCATCAGAAATAGCTGATCTTCTTACTCTTTGAGATCTCCTCGGGGCCTCCTCATTTGGTACATCTTCTGCTTGAGGTCTTTGTTGCTCCCCTCATCTGTGGCAATAGGTTCTATAGGATCCTGAAAAACAGGTTCCTCATTATCATTCATTGTTGCCACAGGAGGAGCAATAACAGGTGCTGGCACCACAGTGTCTTGCCCCGTCGGTGCAGCGACAGCAGATAGTGTGAAGAATGGCTCTTGAATCATCGGAATGGGCGCATACACCCGCTTCTCTTCAAGATCAATCTCACGAGCTACCATACTTCCTCTCATCATTTCATCCTCTAAGAAGACAGCATGTCTCGTTTCTACAAACTTTGTATATCTATCTGGGCAGTAGAAACGAAAACCTTTTGACTTTTCAGGGTAGCCAATGAAATGGCAACTCATTGTTTTGGGATCAAGCTTCCCAAGGTTTGGGTTAAATACTTTAGCCTCAGCAGGACTCCCCCACACACGTAAGTGGTTTAGTGAGGGAACTCTTCCTGTCCACAACTCGTACGGTGTTTTGGGCACCGATTTACTAGGCACTCTGTTGAGAATATGAATGGCGGTTTTCAACGCCTCCATCCATAAACTCAATGGGAGTGTGGAATAGTTCATCCTGCTTCGCACCATATCCATCGAGAATGCGGTTGCGTCTTTCACTACTCTATTTTGTTGAGGTTCGCCTGTAGAATCTTTGGCCACTATGCTATTTTCTGTAAAAACCTTGCAAAAGGTCCAGGAACTTGTCTATATGGGGTATGTCGACCGTAGTACTCCCCCCCCACGATCAGATCAGACTATCTTAATCTTTAAATCGTGTTGGTTTTCAACTTCAGCCTTAAATATCTTGAATTTATCCAAGCTTCATTTCTTTCTTTGATTGGATAGATATATCCATAACGGGAGTAATCATCCGTGAATGCTATGAACGAGTCATAACCATCCACACTTTTCACAGAAAAAGGACCACAAATGTCTGTGTGAATAATTTGTAGAACTCCTGTGCTTCTTTTTGCGTCTTTCTTAATTTTCTTTACATATTTTCCTTTAATGCATTCTCTGCATTGTTCTAGGTCTGAGAACTCTAATAGAGGAAGAATTTCATTCTTAACTAGTCTTTCTATTCTCCCCCTCGAAATATGGCCTAAACGACAGTGCCATAATTTCGACGATGCATTATGAGTTCTCTTTCGTTTTCTGTTCGCATTCATGGGCGAGGATATACGCTCATTCACATCACATACGGAATTCACATTTTCACGAAGTGACAATAAATAAAGCTCGTCTTGTTTGATGGCAAGACCAACACATTCTTTATTAAACATTATTTCACACTTGCCATTTCTAAAATGACAATCATAACAATCATTGTCCAAATTTGAAACACTAATCAAATTCCTCTGTAAAGAGGGTACATAAAGAACATCTCTAAGTAAAAGAGTGAATCCATCAGCTAGCTCTAAAGAAAGATCGTCAACGGCTTCAACTTCAGCTTGGACTCCATTTGCGACTTTAACGCATCTTTCTTTTCTTTGCGTAGTCCTCGTCGAACGGAATCCCTGCAAATTATTGGCAACATGAACAGTTGCACCTGAATCAATCCACCAAGTAGATTTTGAATATTGTACATACAGGGACTCATTTATAAAGGTAATAATGTTCTCACCTTTCTTTGCCATTATCATCTTTAAGTAATCGGGACAGTTCTTCTTGTAGTGTCCCGTCTTCTTGCAGTGAAGACACTGATCTTTATCTACTGCAAAACTATTTTGTTGAGGCTGATGGACAGGGGATTTTCCCTTGTTCTTTGAGGAGAAGATACTGTTGAAATTCTTTTTCTTGTTGTCCTTCACATAGTTGATAGAACCACCATATGAGGATTTAATTCTTTCCTCCTTTTGCACACACATAGCAATGCACTTTTCTAAGTCCCATTTCTCGGGCTGCATGTTATAGTTGACAACAAAAGTGTCAAACTCTTTAGGCAAGGAAGCAAAAACCAAATGAATAAGGAACTCATCCTTGAGAGCCAAATCCATTGGTTTAAGCTTGGATGCCAAGTTGCTCATCCTCGGTATGTCTTTGTCTTATGCCACCGCCACCACCAGTACCTTTACACACAAGTCGTTTAATCACCGTAGCATAAATCTTTGAAGAGCCGATGAACCGACTCTTTATTCTCTCAAGGTATTCTCGTGACAAGTGTCACACTCTGCGATTGAGCCCACAATAGCGAGCTCAATCGTGTTCTTTATCACACCAAACATTTCTTGTTGGCGGTGACCCACTTTTTATCATCAAGATCATATGACATCTTTATGGGAGCATAGTCCCTCTGCAGTCCGCTAAGCAAGATCGCCTCATTTTCGTCCCTCACCGGTGCCACAGGCTCTGTGGGACACGGTGTGGTGACTACCCAGTCCACCTCAGCCAAGATGAAGGCCAGGTCAATCTTTTTCTTTCATTCACCGTAGTTGTCTCCTTTGAGAACCGGGATATCCCTGATGTAGCCCATCAAAGAGTATCCTCCTGAAACCACAATCCATATATAGTGAGAACATTTAAACATTAATAACAGCAAAATTATATGCCTTATTTCCAACGTTGGTCAAAATACGACATACAATTTTATCTATACATTAAATCTACATCACCGTTGGGCAGAAATAGAAATAATGCATAAAATCATCAATTAAAAATTATAATCTTTATTATTATCAACGTTGGTCAGAAAATAACAATATCATAATTATCTGGAAATTATATCTATTTTTCCAAAATTAAATTCTCCCGTTGGTTCGAATTTAATAATGAAAAATTAATCAACATTAACTTTTGCAGCGGAAACATGAAATTATTCAAAAAATAATTCATTATACAGAAGCATTATACTGTACACATTTAATCTCTGAAAAAATTAACACGTTGGTGCAAAAAATTACAGAGATTTTAAATCAAATTTCAATCAAATTCATTCATAAATGCTTCTGAAAAAATAAAACTCAATTCATGGAATTATTATTCAAAATTGGCCATTTTGGCCCAACACTTCTCTTAGCGCAGCCCGGTTCGCTCCCGCGGAGCCCAAACGGCTACCTCACGCTCACGCACGGTAACTGGCCGAAACGGCCCATTAACGCGCTGCCCTGCCGGCCCAACAGCGCCCCCTTTCACCCGATCTCGGCCGTCCGTCCAATCGGACGGTCCCGAGCAAAAATCGCCCGATCAAAACAAGCGCCGGCCGCTGGCCCCCAAAAAAACCCTAACCATAGCCATTTGAGCCGGCCATATCCGGAAAAAAACGGATCTAGAAGGGGAGGGAGCGGCAGCGCAGGAGATGCGGCGGCTCCGGAGGGGCGGCGCCATGGCATCGGGAGGAGGCAGCGGCCCCGAAGCGGCTCGACGGCGAGGTGCGCGGCGCGGCGCCCCATCGGGGCGACGGCGCGCGCGTCGCGGAGCGGCGGCGCGCGCCGCCGGCGGCGGCGCGCGGTAGCGGCGGCGACGGCGGCGCGCCAGGGAGCCTCGGCCGGGGCTGCGGCGGCGCCACGCGCCGGGCTGCAGCGGCGGGGTGGCGACCCCAAAAGGCCCCGAGCGGATGTGGCGGCGCGGCGGCGCCATCGGAGCCGGCTAAAACCGTAAGCCCCCGATCCCCTTAACCTGGCTCTGATACCATTGTGGGTTTCCTTTTCGCGCCTGGGGTTCTAGATCTGAGAGGGAAGGGAGAGAGAGAGAGGGTACCGACCGTCCGTCGCATAGGATGAAGAGCCGGCCATCGCTGGTTCGTTGGTGATGTCTGCGCACAGGCAGCGACGGTCGGGGAAGAAGGAGCGGCGTCTCCCTGGCGGCGACGTCTCTCTGGCGGCGGAGGTGGCGGCAGCGCAGATCCGGTGAAGCTTCCCGTCGCTGACTGCGCCCCCTCTAGATCGGTCTAGGGTTTGTGTGTCGGTGGGGATGTACGGCTCAGGCCAACCTCATAACTCGAGCCGCCGGCCCCCACCCCTTTATATATAGCGTAGCGCGACGGGGGCCCACCAGCCAACGGATGGGCTGGGCGCCCCCGATCAGGGCGCGGGTCAAGGCCCCGATTAGCTGTTGGGCTAATCGGGAGAGAGATCAATCCAACAGAAGGGATAAAAACACATTTGATCAGGAGATAATGCTAAGTATTTTGCATTATTCTTGTAAAGATCATTCTGAGCAATAGCTACACAAGATATAGGTTATTATTCTCCCAGGAGAAGACCAGATTTTCTAAAAAAAAATTCCCATGTCTCTATTCTGCAAGATCATACACCGACTCTTCTAGAGTTTTTCCCGAATCCAAACAAATCATACATAAGATCGATATTAGAGCATCAACAATTGGCGCCCACCATGGGGAGATTCTTCCAAGACTCCGGTAATTTCCTCATCGACAAGTTCTCTCTCTTTTGATGTCCTCGTGGTAGGGGAATAGAATGAGGAGAACTGGTTTGACTTGGCCGAACGTGGATATTGACGTGGATGCTTGCTACGACTATGAGCAGACATGCTTGCTTCTGAAGGTGAGACTGTTCCTGAAGATCCATCCCAGGATCACGAAGACCACACCAAAGGAAAGGTTGAGGAGGGATCCATATCCCTTGTAGCAGTACGCCGAATGGAGGAGCCATTTCCCCAAATGGCAAGGGTCAATCCAACCATGAGCAAGGCTCGCAACACGATAATGGGCCTACCCCTAAATATTCGAGTCCCCTGACGACCGTCTGGGTGATTTCAGTAAGCCCTAGAATCGACAATTATGGGGATCCACTATCAATTGGTGGTCATAACTCTCTGGTGGAATCCACAAAGAGATTAGGTGGGCTCCCTACGAGTTCGTCTGTACTTTCATAGGGTATAGATCTAACAGGAGACAGCTCTAACCCATAATTCCCTTACCTGGCGGGGTTTACTCTAGACCATGGCGCAATCTTGTTGGACAATTCTTCAAATGAGGGGTTCTCCATCGGAAGTGGAGATCCTAGGTAGGACGTCTTTGCCCTCCCCATAGATTCTGATCACTCTCTCGAAAGAATGCCTCCGGTTGCTCCTTGCCGATCACACACTGCCTTCCCTCGTGAGGATGGCAAGGAGACCTCCAATGATGAACGAGGTCAGTTCTTTGATGAGAGTGGGAGAAATTCTTGAAATAATTGCTCTCCTTTAAGGCAGCCTCAACCAGCCTCTAAGATTGAGGATCCCGAGACCACTCAAAGAAGGCGACTAACTACCCAGAGGGTTTTGCCTGGGCGTGCCCAGTATCAGTCTGAAGAGGCTCGAGAACTTCAACGCATCAACGACTTGCTCAAGAACCCAAATCTAGAGCTCGCTCAAGCACCAAGCTATGACCACTTCGCTGTGGGAATCGCGTGGAGACTTCGTAGCATGATGCATAGATTCAAGCAGCCTAACTGGCATAACTCTAGAATTCGAACAAGTATGACCATGTCTAGTCATTCACAGAACTCACCTCGTGGGGTTCGACATGATGACAGATCACGACAGTCTCCAAACCACAACTCTAGCTGAAGGAGAGTTTATCGAATGACTCCAGATTGATGAGTTAACCAAGGAAGCGATCGATCACCACTTTAGGCAATGAATCTGTAGCAGCAGATGGAGTACGAAGAGTAGTACCCTCGTATGGATGAGCCCTACTACAGATTGAGTCCGTCCACTATCAGGCATCATCGAGTACGATCACCTGGTGACACCAATTACCCACCCTTTCCCCCAAAGGAGGCATCAGGAGCTTGTTACTGAATGTCGGGAGATCATCCCTGAACTTTGAGCAGTATGCTGGCCACCGTGGTTTTGGCTAATAAATATGGAGAAATTTAATGGGTCTCAAAATCCCATCGAGTTCCTTCAAATTTACACGACTGCGGTTCGGGCGGCAGGAGGAGACGAGCACATTATGGCAAACTATCTTCCAACGATGCTCGAAGGGTTTGCTTAGTCATGATTGCTCAACCAACCATTCGAGTCGATCTACTCGTGGCAACACCTATGCAATCTTCTATTTGCCAATTTCCAAGGCACATAGAATTGCCCTGGAAAAGAGGACGACCTACACTAGATGAAGCAGAGCAACAATGAGACCCTACGATAGTTCATCAGATGTTTTAGACAGGTTCGTAATTCAATTCCGGAGGTCTCTGACACTTCTGTCCTCAGGGTGTTCAAGTAGGGAGTCCGCAATAGGAGGTTCACGGAGGGCATCGCCTTGCATCCTACAACCACCATTGCTAGACTCTTTGAGATGGCTGACTATTATGCAACTGCTGTTGAAATAGTCGAATGGACCAAAACCATCGATCAGGTCAACCAAGGTTCCAAAGAGGAATGTGAAGGCAGTAAGAGAAAGGAGAAGGCCAAGAAGTTCAAGAGCTAGGCCAAAGGTTAGAAGCCTCAGGTCGAGCCTCAAAGGAAGTCTTGGTCATAGGTGATAAGGAGCCACGAAACCCCACGCAATACTCTGATCGAGGCAAAGGCAAAGCACCCGCGTGGAAGGACAATAAGCCTAGGTGGTGTCCACTTCACAAGCAGGTGGGGCACGATCTTCGCAACTGCCAAGTTTTCCAATGAAAACTCGAGGATTACTATTCTGGCAAGGGATCGTTTCCCACACTCGATAAGGTGGGGCAGTCGAGTGGTCGAAAGCACTTGGATGAGGACAAGGACAAGCCTTTCCAGGATCCAAAGCACAAGATTGAGCATATCTATGGAGGTTCATCCACGTATGAGTCGAAGCAGCAGTATAAGGCTGTCGAATGAGAGGTAAACACTATCGACCCATCCCTTGTCAATAATCTTCATAAGTGGTTAAAATTCATCATCTCTTTCGACAAGAGTGATTGTCCGATCCCTTCAACTCGACCTGATTAGTTTTTGATCATGGTCAAGCCCACCATCAATAATTGTTGAGTGAATCACGTATTGATTGATGGTGGTAGTTCTTTGAATATTTTATTTGTTAGTACTCTAGATGAGATGCAAGTCCCTCATACCAGAACAAAACCAGTACGATATTCATTCCATGAAATCATACCGGGATCTTCATCCAAACCCATTGGCCAGGTTTCTCTACCTATTACATTCGGATCTCCAAGCAACTTTAGGATCAGCCAATTAGATAATGGCTTAGTCATTTTCTTGACTGATTGGTTTGGATTTGGACGAGATTGAAGAAAGAGGACGATTTGGTCGGCGGCGGTAAGGTCAAAGCAGATTGGAATAGAAGGGGAAGTAAGGAAACCAGAAGTTACCCTAAGGTAAGCTTTTATAACCATGTGATTTATCTGTCTCGAGAATCGAATGATTATCTTGGGAACTGATCCAGCAGACAAATCAGTGGAAATCGATTGGAATTCATTAATTCCTCTGTTTGAAGTCTGTCTATCTTTACAACTGAAGCGAAACTACCTTATTATCCAAGCTCATTTCTAGTTGATGAGGACCGAATAGGCCATGCATTCAACTGCTATTTGTCTATGACCTCACTTTCTCAAGTAAATTATTTTCACTTGAAGTTGGGGGCTAGATGACGAGGATATAATAATCCTATAATTATCACGTCATTCTCCAAGTATACCCCTTATCAATAAGGGAGAGATTTCGTAGGACGATCGTAAGTCCCCGCATAATCATATGTCCTCATACGACCGCATGGTCGTAAGTCCTTCTATGACCGTATGGTCGTAAGTCCTTCTATGACTGCATGGTTATAAGTTACTCTGTAATCACCTTGTGGTTGTGGGTCTTCCTATGACTAGTCTAACAACATCCTACTATATCATAGAGTCATCTGACAAGGCGGTTAGAACGTGCGTTTATTCTTAATAACCACACATGATCTCTCTGACAATAACTGTCGCATGGCAAACAATCCACTACGTCTCTCTGATAGTAACTTCTATCAGACGGTTACCATATGAAGCGTTGAGGCGTCTTTTGGCATGGGACAACGGCCACCTCTTCATCGACTATATAAAGGTTGATGTTGGAGAAGGGATGAAAACACATTGGATCAGGAGATAGTGTTAGGAATTTCGCAATATTCTCAGCTGTAAAAATCATTCTGAGCAATAGCTACACAGAATGTAGGGTTATTATTCTCCCAGGAGAAGGCCCGAACCTATATAAAAATTCCAGTGTCTCTACTCTGCATGATCATACACCGAGTCTTCTAGAGTTTCCCAAATCTAAATAAATCAGATGTAAGATCGATATTAGAATATCGACAAAGCTTATCGGTATGCGGTTCATTTGCAGAAACACTCACATTAGAAGCAAAAACTATCGGTCGTCGCTAGAAAGAACATGGCCTAAAGCTTCAAAAGTCCATCCAACTTTACTGGGATGATTAGTAAGTATATCTTATGGTGGTTTGTCTTATGACATTATATTTTTTGGCTATGGTTGATGACTTTTAGCTTTGATTGATGGCATTTGGATGTGGACGGACGGGCTTGAAAAGTTGTTTGGAGAAGTGTCGACGGGCTCGAAAAACTATTTGGAGAAGTGAACCTAGAGAAGTCGAAACCAAAAACTAAAATCAAAAGACAAAAAACACATAACCTATATCACTTAGACCATGGAAAGATAGATTATGGCTTAAAATTTTAAGTTTTGTCTGGTTATATGAGAGAGTATGAAGAGATATATTTGTGTGTGATTTTGATCAATATAGATAAAGTCACAATCATATTTACTATAATCAATTTATAGAATCAATTTTAAAAATATTTTTTTTAAAATTAGTTACGGTAGAAAACTAAATCATAAACAAAGAGAGCTATGTTACGCAGTCAAAGAGGACTTGCTTGGGGAGATCGAGTCAACTCGTAATTTTTCTTTTCTTTTCAGCGGAAGAGAAAGTAGGCCCATACATAAGCCCATATGGAAAAATGGCTGCCCATGACTGGGCCTGGACGCGCTAATTCACGAAGCATGGGCTAGAACAAATGGTCCAGAAGTTTCACGTTCGTGGCGCGAACCTGATTATTCAACTGTTCCTAGCGATTTTCATTCCTTCATATTTCCAACAGTTCAGTTGCAAATATATCAAGAAAAAAATTTAACATGAATGCTAACATGTGGGCAATCCTCGCAAAAGAAACATGCGACGAATTTACTGCAGGAATTTGCTAGTTTTGTACGTAATTAGTCAAAAAAATATTCCTCAAAACATAAGATGAGCAGCAGTGCTAATGACAGATCATAAACTAGTGGGAAATGAAGAGTACGGAGAGAATGATCGATGATGCACAGGTCGCCCTCACGCATAAACAATGTGCATGTGCAGGTGCTTGTACTGTTTGTGCATCTTGCGTTAATGCCCGTTCAGATTTGTAGATGCAGTACTGCATCGTACAGTTCCCGTGTGCAACAAAACAAATGCTTTCTTTGCCGAAATGAAAGAGAATCCAACGAAGGGCACTATTTTTCGACATTCAAATACCAAGGGATTTCAGTTTTGGACGGCAAGAACAGTTGGAAACTGCAGAGTCAGTCAATTGGCTGGGTTCAAATGGGCTTATGTTTTTTGGTTTATACTACAGTAACTAGCTTTTAAATAGTGTATTTTTAAGACGGAATTTATAAATCAATTATAATAGACACTATATCAAATTTATTTTTATCGATCAAAATTATATGTAAGCATCTCTTTCCGTACTCTTTTTTGCAAATTGTCAGAACTCAAAAATTTCAACCAAAAGCAGTCAGGCAGGCATGCGGTTCTCTAAACAAGGAAGCAGACATGCATTCGTTAGTCTTGCAAAACATTAATTTGGAAATTAAGATTCCATTTTGGAGGTTTAATCATATGAGGTTTTGGGTAATTTTTTTTCTTTAGAACATGCAAAAGCTTTGCGTATTATATCACTAAAGAAGACTAGAAATAGTCTTACAAACTTAACATACAAATTCTGGGAGGTTTTGGCAAATTCTGGGAGTTAATGGCCCCGCTCGATTGGGTTGAAAAGCTGTAACTTATGGCTGAAATTGCATTGTAGCGGCTGAAATTTTACTATAGCTAAACGTAGCTTATTTAGCATAATTAAATTTAAAAAACTTAAAAATAAAAAATATGTTAGCTCATTACGGACAACGCGAACGAATAAGCAAAAAAAGAACCGGTAAAAAAGCTTAAAAAAGTAAAAATTTAGAAAGAGACGAAATTTACAAATAGAAAAAAAATAAGTCACAAGCTAAAGCTAAAATGAGTGAGGCCATTAATGTTGTCAACTGCTGCTACTTAAAAAAAGAATGATACGGATAACTGTCAGTTAAGGTGGCCAAAAGATACGGATAACTGTCAGTTAAGGTAGCCAAAACGAGCAGCAAATTTTTTTGCAGGGAAAAATAAACAGCATTTTGCGGATAGGGACTACTCCCGAAAGGGGGAAACTTTTGTTGGAATGGACAGACAGACAGGCCGGGAAAAAAATTAGCAGAAACATAAGCATCAGTCCATACCATCAATAGGTAATTAGAAAAAAAATTAAGAATGAGTCTACTTTTTAATTTCATGCTCTGTTGCCCGTGTTTTTATTTTCTTTTTTTAAGATCAGTTCATATTACTTCCTATTTCTAGCAAAAGCCAATATAAACACACTAACTTCTATAAACTATTTCTATCAGCTACTACTATTTACTAGCTATTACTTTTCACTTTCATATTTATAATGTACTTTTTATTTTATTATGTTATAATTTTATAAATAGTATAATGGTCTGAATATTGTAGTGACTTTCGTTGTACTATCATTTCTATATAATGTAATATTATTTATCAGTCACTACTATTTATCAGTCAAAGTTGAAAGTCACGGGTAAAAGTTAATGTAAACAGACACTTTCTTACGGAGGAATCTAAAAAGGGCATTGAAGAAAACAAAATCTGTACTGAGCCAAACGAATTCACGAACTAGAGAAAAAAATGTTTTTCTTAATCTGCACGAACCCACTAATTAATCGCACACCCGTTGTTCTTCGAGAATTACAAGGTGAGATCCAAACTCACATTTTCTGTGAGATCCAAACTCACATTTTCTCTGTTCTCTGCGGCGTCTCCCTCGTGCCGTACTTCATGCCGCGGAGACGAGGACGCCGCCGCCGCCGACGACGACGGCGAGCTAGCTTGTCCTCTTCTTGCCCCCACCATTGCCTCCTTATCACGCCCTGTCAGCGACAAAGGCTTTGGCCGTTCTTGACGCGGCGCTGGTGCAGCCACGTTGATGCTCGGGACCCGCCACAGCGCGGCGGTCGGCACAGGGCTGCCGTTGATCGGCTGGGACACGGAGCCGGCCCAGCCGTAGTGCATGGGCACCACGGGTGGAGCGGCATGTGCGAGGTGGTTGGACCACGAGGGGTACTGCGTAGGCGGCGGCGGCTCGTAGCGGCCCATGGGCGATGGCGCGGCGGAGAAGCGGTGGTGGTAGACGGCGAAAGCGGGGTACGAATGGGCGGGGTAGTGGGCGTGCATGGCCATGGCACTCTGGAACTGCGCGCTCTTCGCGTGCTGCCGCTCCCACTTGTGCGCGTTCTGGTGCCCGCCCAGCGCCTGCGACGTCGGGAAGTTCCGGCAGCAGTAGTGGCACTCGAACTTGAGGCCGCCGCCGCCGCCACTCACACCAGCCGCCGCCGCCGCCTGGCCGGGAGCAGTGGTGCGGGAGGCGGTAGCGTCGCTGTCGGCGACAGAGGACGCAGCCCCGTCGGGCGGGAAGTCGAAGCCGAAGAGCCGAATGGACGTTGGGCTCGACCCGCCACCCGCTGCCGCTGGAGGCTTGAGCCGGACGAACGGCAGCTGCGAGAAGGAGTCGATGCCCGAGGCGCCGTTCGCCGTCGCGCCGGGGACGCTGTTCGCGTTCTGCTCGCTCATCTTCCGTCGTCGTCGAAGAGCGCGAGCTACGTACGCGCTTAGGGCAGGCAACTGTGGCACAGTCGCAGTATAGCCAGGGATCGATGAAGGGGGAGAGCTAGCTAGGCAGCTGCAGCTACAGGAGATTCTTCTGTTGGTCTTCCTGTGCTGTCGCGAGATGGTAATGTATTGGCATGGCGCTAGCGAGCTAGCTGCGTTGATGTATTGGGCGCCAGTCTTGTAAGAGGGGTTAACTTCCTATGTGGTGGAACGGGACCAGTTTGGATGGTAGGGTTGACAACGGAATTATTTACAGATTTGCTATTTCACAGGTGCCTAAAAATTTACAAAATCACTGTTGATTTTCTCATCTTGGATCGGCATGAACATTCGTGCTCCAATGAGGTGGTCTTCCTCCTATCCGACGGTGGTAGCGGCAGCCGGTGGGTTAGGGTTCACCCATTTAGGGTTTGGGTTCACTGTGCCCCTAGGATTTGAGGGAAGACGAGCTGATGGAGTCACGGTGCTGGGTGACGGTTGTGGCAGTGTAGCGAGGTAGCGGTGGTGCTGCCTTGGCAGCGGGATCGTTAGAGGGCGGTGAGCGAAGTCTGCTGGTGGGTCGACGAGAGGAACGAGGAGAATGTTAGGAAGCGAAGGGAGGCAGTGACAGATCTGGTGGTGGGAGCCACCGGAGACAAGGAAGGAGGGTGGGGAGGCTTACCAGAGAGGAGGAAGAAGGCGACAAGGGGGTGGATCATTGAAAAGAAGGAGGAACGATGGCGTGGGAAGTGGTTGGGCTTGAGGGAGGAAGGTGGGAGCGGTGGCCTAGGGAGCTAATTAGAGGGCTATGTCGGAGTCGGTAGCAGTACCGACGAGGCGGTGGGAGGTGGTGCGCGGGGAGGGGCCGCGGCTGCGACTAAGGGCGTTGGGGATCTAGGGTTTGGGAGAGACGGGAGTTTATATAGGAGAGGGGAGAAATCTAGACCGTTGGATCAAAATCTAATGACCCACAAAATCAATTGTGTTTTTTTAAACAACGCCTGTGGTATAATTAGCTCCAATTGTTTAATGTTGTGGTCTTCCTTGAGATATCTCGACTCCTGCCAGTGGCTGACTTAGGACTAAAATGTAGTTATGGCAGACTCGCAAATGTGAAGCAAATAATATTATCCAAAAGCAAAACAATCGATGATCAAACTATGATGCAATCACATTAAT
The DNA here is from genome assembly GCA_036346575.1 of Dendrocalamus sinicus. Lineage (NCBI taxonomy): Eukaryota > Viridiplantae > Streptophyta > Magnoliopsida > Poales > Poaceae > Dendrocalamus > Dendrocalamus sinicus. Next base: position 16,701,922 of record CM070667.1, on the reverse strand, counting down.
AAAAGTATATGACACAAAATGGAACTATCAAAGGTAAGTAGATACAATATAGATAAACTAAGTGGTTGTTTTGATCCCTCAATGAGATGGTGCTTGTGTGTAATCATCCAACACACACGCAGATAAGCAAAACAAACAGCCAGACTTAATGCAACTATTCATGATAAAATGGTTTCGCATGTATGCATCCACAAAGATAGTTAATTAGACAATGGGCAAATGAGAACCAATGGAAAGGGTGTATCTGAACTGATTGACCCTCATTCTCTTCTTAGCGCGAATGTTCATATCTGGTTGCAATCAAGATTATGCTCACCTGAATGAACATATTTGTGTTATTGACATGTGTGATAGCCATCACTGCAAATTTACAATGTCAATGTGAATGCTCTATAACATAGTTGAATGATCAAATGATCAAAAGCCTTCATCTCTGTTCAGAGGGTTGGATTGCCACACAAAGAAAGAACCTAGAGGCAATAATTCGAGACATGAAACCACATTGTCATCTTCCTGACTTAAAATATGGAAAGCGTAAGAATGTTAACCTCACAAAAGAAAGTTGTTGGTCGCTGACCAAGAACCTGGGATTCCCAAGATTGCAGTATAATCAGCCCGCTCATTTTGGCTGAAAAAAGTGGCTTATGGCTAAAATTGCAATATAGCTGGCTGAAATTACACTGTAGCTGACTGTGCCTTATTTGGCGTAATTAAATTTAAAAAAATTAAAATAGAAAAAATAGATTAGCCAATTACGGACAATGCAAATGAATAAAAAAAAGAACCGGCAAAAAGCTCAAAAAAGCCAAAAAATCAGTAAAAACGAAATTTAGGAATAGTAAAAAATAAGTTAGAAGCCAGAAGCTCAAGCTGAAATGAGCAAAGCATTATTTCTAGAAAGCAATTAGGCTATTAGAGGGTCACAAAGATTGAGCAGGATTACACATACAAACTTGTAACCCGAGATTAAACACACCTCATGAAAAGGGAGAGAACCTGGATTATCGTTAATCTCCTTTTGTAACCGCTGGATGGCACAAACAATGGCACACAAGAAGATATATTTTTTTATATATACTTTTAACCATGGCCGAGGAATATCATAAAAAGCACGATGCCGATGATCGAAATTCCATGCATTTCTCAAATGCAAGATGTGAAATAGTGAAAAAAAATCATTTCTCGCATATAGTGCAAAATGGAGCTTACCATCTAATTTACAGGAACCTCCGTTTGTGCTAATTACTCAAAGGTTAGTGCACTTACGGGTTTAGTATAATAACGTAGTGCACTTAGGGCGTCTCCAACAGCTGGCTAATTAGTTAGCTAGATCTGATGTGGCAAGGAAAAAGTAGGAGAGAGAGTAGTCACTAGCGACGAGCAAATAGCTGATCTATTTCACGTAGTCCAAGAACATGAGAGAGGAGCATGTGGGTCCAACAGTATAAAATAGTCTTTGCTTTTGTCTCTCACCTCCACATCAGCTGACTATATAGCTAGTACTAGCTATTACCATTGCGGACGCCCTTAGAGCAAGTTTAATAGTATAGATAGCTGCTACCTCCAATACATTTCCATATCATCAAAAGATAATAATGCAGCCAACTCATACAATAAGCTGGCTATAAGTTGTCTCTACAAGAGCTCTCAATCATTTAATACATACATAGGTATTGGTCATTTAATACATGCATAGGTATAGCAGTTAGTTCTATTGGCACATGCATGGATAACGTCTCTTTTCCTGTGCTATAGCCTGACTCTTGCATGAGAGCCGGCTTGGCTCTCTCTCTCTCCTTTTCTCTCCCCTCCACATAGACTATGCTGACATGGATTCCCTTATAGCTAGCACAGTCAGTCTTATTAAACTTGCTCTTACGGGTTTACTCAAAGGTTAGTGCACTAAAAGGTACGCACCAATCATGGTGTTCGAAAACCTTGGTACGCGTAGTTATCAAGCGTTTAAATATCAGTGGAACTGTTGCATCGTGCAGCAGGATGAAACGTACATGTAGTTAGCTACTCCAACGACGGACAATGGGAGAGCGAACGAAAAGAACAGTTTCCCATTTAAATGGCGACATGCTTTAATTAAATCCTATTCCCTTGATTAATCTTCTCAAGAAAAGAATGCCTAATGAAAGGTCGACTAGTCAGTCTTCAAAATAAGAGCTGAGTATTTTTTTCCCTAAAAAATTGGTCGAGTTTTTGACCACCGGGTCTACATCCAACGGCTTGATTTTCCTCCCTCCCAACTAGACTTGTTCATTTGGTGGGCCGGGCCTTAAAAGGCTAGTCTTGAAAAGGCCAGGCCTGACCTGAAGACCGAAAACCCATTTTTCAGAATAAAATATGGTTTTGCTATTGTACAGTCGATTGGAGTTTTTTTTATCTCTTAGTCATCTGAAGTTACACTCTCAGTCATCTAAAATTACAATATACTGATTTTCCCCCTCCTGAAGTTGTACTCCCAGTCACATAAAGTTACAGTATAAAAAAGCGACTAAAGATGAAGAGAAAAACAGTCGTCTGTGCAATATTCACTCCCAATAAAATATTATTTAATATGTTTTTGGAAATTTTTATTAATTTATTTTTGCTAGTTTTTCCCAATGTCGGGCCACGCCTACAGGCTAAAAATATGGGCCAAGCCTGGAAAATCGTACCAGGCTCAGGCGCAGCCTACCATGAATAGATCTACTGCCAACTCCCCTCCGGTGCAAATGGCGTGGATATGTAGCACCCTGAAAGAAAAAAAAGGGAAAAACCCTAATCAGCCTTCCTAAGCTGGCTTAAGGGCCAATAAAAAGAGAGCCTCTTTCCTTTTCCCATGTGCATATTCTTTCCAAGTAGGTTCTCTCTCTATCTCTCTCACTTCCCCATCTACCTATTCCCATCTATTCTCTTTCTCTCTCTCCCTTGGAGCCGTAGGGTGGGAGCACTCGAGTTTTTAGCACGGTAGTTTGCCACTATTTATGTTATCTTATTTTGTTTCTTCATTTGGTTAGAAGTGGATCAGCCCTATGTTTTAAACATTTATTTCAGCTTCCACTAGTTCTCTAATAAAGTACTCTTAAACATTTAATTTCCTTATGATTTCTATTGCTGCTTTTATTATTCAATCTTTACTTTGACGATAATGTTCCATAGTAGTATCTCAATTTGGTATGTGAGGTGCTATAGTTGGTATCAGAGCTCAGGCTATAGTTTTTGGAAAAAGGGTTTTTTTTGCACGTACACGGGCTTCGGGTTAGTTCATTCATGCATGCATATCTAGTCACTAGCATATTACCATGATTCCATATCCAATTGCCAATTCCTTTATCCTATCATTATTCTATGTCATTGTTCCAATCTTTTACTTCAATGCAACAGTATGCCTCTGGCTTGGCGTGCTAGCGCTTGGGTGCAGGAGTACGTGGACCGAGTTAGCAAACGTACTGATGATTCAGGCACCAGGGTTAGACTCCTTCACCGAAGAACTCTGCTTCTAATGCCTTGACGTTCCTTCATTGGCGGACCCTACTCTAGGCATTGCTGGCGCTTCTTTGGCTTTGGCACTGGCTGCCTCTCAGAGCGAGGTGCAGCAGCTTGCAGCTCAGGTGCAGAACCTAGTCACCTTGCTATAGACTGCTCTTTCGGTGATGCTTGCCAGTCAGGCAGCAGCCGCTACAGCTGTACCCGTCCAGGCGCTACTTCCCCCTACTCCTCGTATGACAATGAGGGAATGGTAGTGCTTGGGCTTGCAAACTTTCAGTGGATCGAGGCTAGTGGAGGCAGATGACTGGCATCGCTATATGAACAAGAAGTGTGACACCATGGAGCTCACTTTCCAGGAGAAGGTGCTGTTCGCCTCCCAACAACAGTTGGGGGAGGCGGACCTGTGGTGGGCTGAGGTTCGTAGCTCTCGCAGACCACATGCGGAGCCACCTACATGGGAGGATTTTACCACCACTTTTGCCGCTGAGTACTATTCTTTTGCCCTAACCAGGGTGAAGGATTTTGAGCTTGACTCCTTGCAGCAAAAGGACAGACAGCTGGTAGAGCAGTATGAGAAGGCCTTCTAGGAGATTTGTCGCTTCCTTTCGGAGGTTAACTCGAATGAGCACAAGAAGGCATGGCACTTCATTGGTGGCCTTCGAGAGGAGATTCATCATGCTTGTCAGATACAGATATTCACACTTATCGAGATGCACTGGATCGCCCTCGGAAGATGGAGGTTCAGCTTCATTAGACCGCGACACAATAGGCCACTAGTTTCGACAAGAAGAGGTTCAATTGTCTTCTTAATCCAGTATTCAGCTTTCTCATGCTTTCAAGGTCCTCTAATTTTCCGATCCTTCTTTTAGGTCTTACCTGTTGGAGGACCAGCGTGAGTCTAGCTCTTGGGGATCTAAGAAGGCTTGTCACCATGGGAAGAGCCAGCGTTCTCCTTCTCCTTCTCGTCATTCCAAGGGCGGGAACTGCTCTGCATCTCAGGTGACTTTTCGGAAAAAGCTGGTGTGCTATCAATGTGGTGAGGATCACAAGGGCAGTGACTGTGGTTATTCTGGCAAGTGTAACACTTGTGGGATTCAGGGGCACAAGACCATCATTTGCTCCTAGAACCCTTATTCCATTCTCCCCCTAGGCTGCTTAAGAAGTGCAAGGCCCTGGTTGGCACAACAAATCAGCTTGCTTTCTCACCCGCTGGTAATCAGAACGCGGGTAAGTTACCATTGTGATTTCAATTCTCCCATCGGTTTATTTCTTCTGCTAGTATAGTTCTCAGTTGTTAATTTATTTCCAGTTGTTTTAGCCCCAGTTCCTACTCCTATTGCTACCGCACCTAGAGGTCCTAATGCGTGTCTCTACGCATTACCGACTCAGGAGTTGCATCGTAGCTCTTATGTGGTGCACGGTATTATTCCTTCCCTATTACGCTTTACCTTCCTAGTGTTATCTACCCTTTTCCTTAATATGTCATTCCTCACACTCTAACCTTTTAGGTATGGTTATCTTGAACTCTCGCCCCACTCTTGCATTGTTTGACTCGAGGGCTAGCTTCTCCTTCTTGGCATCTCACTTTATTCAGCTACACTCCATACCAGTTAGTACCATGGCGTCCCCAATGGTGGTGTCCACCACCAATGGACCTCTTACTAGCAATTCTACCTACCTCAACGTTGCCCTAGAGATTGAAGACCATAAATTTAGCATTGATGTAGTGGTGGCACCAATTCAACCCTTTGACCTGATTGTGGGCATGGACTAGTTGTCTCGCCACCATGCTATTATTCATTGCTTTGACTGCAAAGTTACTCTTTTATAAGATAATGGGGCATATTGTCTATCAGGGCAAGGAGCAATATCTCAATCCTTTATTCTTAGCCTCCTATTTTAGTTGTTGTATGATGGCCAAGTCTGGGTGTCTTCTCACCATGTAGAAGCCTATCACCGGACCTTTACCAGAAGATTTGTCAATTGTTCAAGAATTTCTTGATGTCTTCCTAGCTAAGCTTCTAGGCCTACCTCCAGTTAGGGCAGTTGAGTGTGCCATTGATGTTATCCCTGGCACTACACCTATCACCAAGGCTCCTTATCGTCTGTTGTGTACTGAGCTAGAGGAGTTGAAGCGGTAACTAGATGACCTTTAGAGCAAAGGATTTATCCAGCGCATTACCTCAGAGTGGGCTTCCCTGATCACTTTCATGGAGAAGAAAGATAATAGTCTATGCATGTGCATCGATTATCGAGCTCTCAATGTGATGACTGTCAAGAACCGCTACCCTTTACCTCATATTGATGATCTCTTCGATTTGTAGATTTGTAGTCTGGCTATCACCAAGTCTACATCAAGGTTTCTGATATTTCGAAGATAACTTTCTGCACTCATTATGGCCTCTTCGAGTTCCTGGTTATGCCATTTGGGCTGATCAATGCCGCAACAATGGTTTTCGCCCTCAAAATTTGACGCCATTACCTATATAGAGAGAAGTGTGACATCTTCATTGCTCATAAGAGTTTGAGTACTTCCTCACCCAGAAAGAATTGAATTTGAGGCAACACCATTAGTTATAGTTGATCAAGGACTATGACCTCACTATTCATTATCATCCGGGCAAGGCCAACATGGTGGCTGATGCCCTCAGCAGGAAGCAAAGTGATGGCGTTCCTATTCCCATATTAGTCTAGGAGGAGCTTGAGGCTCCCCAAACTACACTCTATTTCGCGTTCTCAACACTTTCCTTAGAGAAATCGAAAACTTCATTCCTTTTGTTTGATGCTTTGCTAGAGGCTCAAGCCTCAGGTTTAGATATTTGACACTCCCGTGGAGGGGTCATTCAGGCTAAACCGCATGGACTAGACTTTTCTATCGATGGTAAAGGGCTATTATGTTTTCGTGCTCTCATTTAGGTGCCATCCGATTCATAATTGAAGAGGGAGATTCTTTGTGAGGCTTATAAAACTCCTTATTCTAATCACCTTGACGAGACTAAGATATTCAAGGACCTTTAGTGGCAGTTTTGGTGGCTAGGAATGAAGAAGGACATATCTAAGTTTGTGTCTCAGTGCGTGGTGTGCCAATAAGTGAAAGCAGAGCACTACAGTCCAGCCGGTCTTTTGCAGCCATTAGAGAATCCTCAGTGGAAATGGGAGGACATTGCTATGGACTTCGTTGTTGGTCTCTCTTGGTCACCCCGGTGCATGGACTCTATTTGGGTCATTGTCAATCGTCTCATCAAGACGGCTCACTTTATTCCAGTTAAAACTACTTACTCAGCTAGTGATCTTGCTAATATCTATGTCAATGAAATTATCCGTCTTCATGGCCTTCCTAAAACCATTGTCTCGGATCATGATACCAAGTTTGTTTCACACTTCTAGAAGATCTTGCATCAGAATCTGGGTACAAAACTCAAGTTCAACACCGCCTTCCATCCTCAAACTGATGGCCAATCTAAGAGGACCATTCACACATTAGAGGACACGTTGCGTTTTTGCATACTTGCATGGAAGGACAGTTGGAAAAATCACTTACATCTTGCTTATCATTTCGTGTTACCTTCTTCCTTGGCTGGTGTCCATAATGTCTTCCATGTCTCGATGTTAACGTCTTTCATAACGACCCTGATCAAATTCTGGAGTTATCCACCTTGGAAGTCTCTGAGGATCTGACCATCATTGCATGACCAGTTCGTATCGGGGAGCGCTTGGAGCGTCAACTGCGACTTGGACCTTTTCTTATGTCATGATGTTGTGGTCCCATCAGATGAAACGTGAAGCTACCTGGGAATTGGAGTCCCAGATGTGCGAGAAATATCATGATCTCTTTAATTCAGGTTTGGTTCTCATGATTTCCTGTACTTAAATGATTTACCTCATTTCCGTACTTTTTAATTCCTTGAGGTAATCGATTCGAGGCCGAATCTTTCTAAGGGGGAGGCTGCAGCACCCTAAAAGGAAAAAAGGGAAAACCCTAATAAGCCTTCGTAAGCTGGGTTAAGGGCTAATAAAAAGAGAGCCTCTTTTTTTCCCCCATGCGCAGACTTTTTCCAAACACGCTCTCCCTTTATTTCTCTCTCTTCCCTATCTACCTATTCCCATCTACTCTCTCTTTCTCTCTATCCTTTTGGGGAGCCATAGGGCGTGAGGCCGGCAGTGGTAGCGGCTAGCAATGGTGTGTAGCAGCGACGCGACGTTGGGTACATGTCGGTGACGGCTAGTAGCGGTGTGTGGCGACGGCGTGTCGCTGGGTGCATGGCGGTGGTGGCGCGGCACAACAACCAGTTGAGGCAGCTAGCCGCACGATTGCATGGTATGGGGCCCATGGTAGGCGGTGGTAGCCCGCGGCAGTGGGCTGGCCGGCGGCCGGTGACTGTTTTCCACGGTCATGTGGTTTGACCAGTCGGATGCACGGCTGAATCACGATTCACATGGTGTCCTATGGTTTTGCGCCGAGGGACGTGGTTCGCATGGCCGAACAATGTTTTGCACGGTCGAACAGCATTTCGCACGTTGGAGGCTTAGGGAACATGAATTCTTCTAGCCATTTGCACTTCCATTCGTCTTTCCACATGTTTATCTTGGCTTTGATCTGATCCGTCTCCGTTCCATCTTGTAGGTTCGCATGCAGCCTTTGAGGAAATGTTCGGGCAGTTGTGCATGTCCGATCCCTCATGCAGCGAGTCCGCCGAACGTGCTCAAGGCAAGTACCTCACGGCTGTACCCTTTCCGTTCCGCATACCACATGTTCCCTGATTACTTACCCCCTTGCCATTGAGTACAATTACTATTTTATTAATGTTATTGACTGCTAGTATAGTGTTTATACCATGATGTTTTAGGTCATCTGATTTACATGCTTAGGTTGTGGGTAATGTTCAGTTAATGATGGTATGGAATTCATGCTTTCAATTAATATTTTAGAATTCAGTTTAAATCATTGATGGGGAGTAGTGTATAAAACATGTTTGAATTTAGGGTTAAGCCACTAATAATCTTTTAACATTGTGACTGCTATGTTTATGTTTCCCTGTTATCATGATCCATTGTTTGTATGATGTAGCTTGTGAGTCACGACTTATATATGTATGATACCTGTTAATCTGACCAATAACCACTTATCACATAATAAAACATGGATGACTGACAACCATTGTGTGAGCTATGTTATAATGTCATTTTTAGAATAATTCCTAGATCCCTATCACCATATCCTCATCTCATATCACCTCATATTGGGAATTGTGTCTTTTTGTTCTCCACCTTAGCATCCCTCTTTAGTTATCATAACCTTATCTTTGCCTACCATCAGTTACCTTAATCTCTTACCATTTGATTTGCTAATGATATAACGGTTACATGGCTTGTGGTTACCCACATATCTGGGAGATTGCCACCCACCTAGTAACGTACGGGGGTCGTACACTTTCGTTACTTAGGATATTACACCCTGCCTGTGGTTATACAGTCAAAAACAGTGACGTGCCTAAATATTCTCATATAACTGGGTATGTCGGAAGTAATCACCGGTGATATTACCATAACTTTCTAAATAACAGTTACCTCCAATTCCACCATTCTTGTTATCTTTATCTCTGATCCTTATCAGTGTTTCTGGTAACCAAGTCTCATTACACTTAACCTGCGTTAATTACTTGTTTGCTTTACTTATCCTTTACACAACTTGCTTGTGACCGTTGTTGGGTACTTGCTGAGATTTCTAAATCTCACGCTTGCTCTTTCCATTCTCAGGTAAAAGGTTAGTGGAGTGATAGCAACATGCGTAGGTGGGAGCACTCGAGTTTTTAGCATCATGACTTGCTACTATTTATATTACCTTATTTTGTTTCTTCATTTGGTTAGAAGTGGACTAGTCCCATATTTCAAACCTTTATTTTAGCCTCTGCTAGTTCTCTAATAAAGTACTCTTAAAATTTTTATTTCCTTGCGATTTCTATTACTGCTTTTATTATTCAATCTTTACTTTGACAATGATGTTTTATAGTAGTATCTCAATTTGGTATGTGAGGTGCTACAGGATAATTTCTGTCCGATTGACCGACTGAAGGTTTCTGGAGCGAATATGAAAGGGGTAAATCATAGTTAAGAAAACCAGACTAGACTACCGGTTGAACCGGTAAAAACCGAACTAGAGACTACACTAGCTCGGTTTACTTCAAAGACTGTCCATGCAGTTAGATTGAAAAAATGGACGAACTGACCAATTTCAGCTGAACTGAACAGTTATTGTATTGGACAGAAATACCCTCAATTTGCTTAGGGTTCAGGGGTAAAATTAGAAATATGCAAGTACAAGAAAGGGACAGATGCAGATGGATGCAGTGGCCATTGAGGCCCGATCCCCTCAGTCGGCTGAGTTAGCAAATCACTACCGCCGGTCGCCCTAGTCGCTGCCAATAGGCCGTCCCCTTGTCGCCGCCGCCAGTCGCCCTAGTCAACATTGTTGGTCGCCCCCTTCGCCCTTGTTCATCATCGTCATTCGATGTGGCAGCCAAGAGCTCATCGTCGTCATTCTCGTTCAATGAAGCTGCCTTCGAGGCTGAGCGCCTTCGCCTCGACACCGCAGTGCAGGCCAGGATGGCGGGATAGCGTCCACCTCCGTGGAGGCGGAGGCCGAGGTGGGCTGCTGATCCCAAGGACCAAGGTGTGGAAGTGGGGGATACGGAAGCGGGTGTGGGACGCGCTAGAGGCCGAGGGTGTTGTACGCAACCCCCGCCCTGTCCACCACCGCATTCCCAACTTTGATGGCACTGCCATGCCGACTCGGTTCGATCTCTCTCCGTCTAGCCTCTCTCCCATGCACCCTTCCAAAACCTACACAAATTTTCTATTCTCTTCATAATTTTTCATTGCTGAATGCTGATACCACCTGCGCAAATGTATGCCACATTGTAAAATTTGTGAGCTCACTTGTAAACTTGTCGTAGTCATGTGGTGTGGAATCGTCGATACAATTTGGCTTGTATTCCTGCAACGTCGAGCCCAAACGAGTGGGGTAGTTGATACCACCTCTGCACTCTACTGAGAGCCTGAGAGATTGAGACAATGAGTGTTGTTGAAGTGTTGATTGCTGAACGAACTACCGGTTCACCGGTTGAACTGCCGGTCGGACCAATGAACCGATGACCACCGGTTTGATCACCGACGATGGTGATTTTCTGGCTTAGCTGGCTGAGGGGATAGAGCCTTAGTGGCCAATGCATCCATCTACATTTGCCCCTTTCTTGTACTCGCATATTTCCAATTTTACCCCTGAACCCTAAGCAAACCGAGGGTATTTTTTGTCCAATACAATAACTGTTCGGTTTAGCTGAAACAAGCCGGTTTCTCCATTTTTTCCGGCCTGATTGCATGGACTATCTTTGAATTAAACCGAGCTGGTGTAGTCTCTGGTTCTGTTTTTACCGGTTCAACTGGTGGTCCGATTGGTTTTCTTAACTATGGTCTGAGTTCAATAACTATGGGGTAAATGGGTATCTGATACTATCCGTGTTCGACTCTGTGAAAAAAAATATGGAATAGGATATGAGATAAGTGATATTCGTTTGTATATATCCGTATATCAATCAATATGAAGAAGTCTATTGTGACTTCACTTAATAACAAGATAACATATAGACGGATAGCTACATCTAAATATGCGGGAATACTGAGAGCTATTGCTTCAACATCTCGACAATTAGTCCCTCTGTGCTCGCTTTGATTGCATCCTACTATCTAATGTTCTGTATTAGGGTGCAAAAGAAGCGAATAATTTTTATCCGACCGATCGTCTGAAGGCTTACGGAACGAATATGAAATAGGAAAATAGATATCTGGTATTATATCCAACTCTAACTTTTTAAAAAAATATATAATAGAATATAGAATGAACGATATTCGTTTATGTCTGCTTCGATTACACCCTAGCCCTCCTTGTCCAAAGTGGGTGCACACCACTGTCAGTGCGTCCAAGTCGCGTCGCTGTCCGGGAGGCCGATTCGCGGATCTCCTCGCCATCACCCGCATTATTACCATGGGTAATAACGTCAGTCAACGGATTATTATTCGTTTTAGCCGATAAAATATCGCTCTAACGAATAATAAGCCATCAGAGTGTTGCAGCGGAACAATAACTAGAGACAAAATACGATATTACAAGAATATCGCCACGCAGGGCAAAAATTTATTACAAAGCCTCAAGGGCTTAAATATTACAATCTTTAGACAAAGTATTCTAACCACTTCCTATTCACACAACTCTACATGGGATGTCCACCTTGTACCCACTGTAATCCAAGTCCACGGTACTCCATCCAGATAACTTCCTCCTGATCTTAGCCATTCTCTGCTTTAACATGCTCCTAAGCAAAGGAAGGATTATAGCAAGGATGAGTATGTATACTCAAAGAAGCGTTATTAGCAAAATGCACAACATGCTTATCCTTTACACATTTAGGAATCTCAATTCCTATCCTCAAATCTTGCTCATTTTTATACTCTTTTCTTTACTCAATTTCCTTTCCAGGACTTATAGAAAATAAGGTTTGTTGGTTTTGAAATAATTACAAATTATTAATTTAGAAAACTACCGAACATACGTATGAACAAAGAAAAACCCCATAAGTTTCCGTAATTCTCCTTTCCGAGACGCACATGAATTCATGATTTTGATAGCATTGCGCAAGCTTGTATCACTTTACCCATCATCACTCGATCGTGTTGGCTCTTGGGTTAATCCGCACCTTTGAAGCGGTGCCTGCACAGAGTACAGAGACAATTACCTCTAGTTCAAGAATTGTATCTCCACCCGCTACTCACAATCGCGACTGGAGCCACGCAGACCCACCGAAGTTTACATAACCGCTGGTCGGTAGGGTATCCAACCTTTCCCAAGCCCCTTCTAGCGTAATATAACGCTAAAGCGTAACCCGCCTGTGGGTTCTTACGCCCCGGTCTCTCACCGGTCTTTGGGCCTATGCCCTAAGTAAAATCACTCCTATGGAGAATATAACACCTCACTAGAGTATCGACTGCCCGTGAAAACGGAACGATGGTTGATACGGTTGGTACGGTCTGTCCATACGGATGAAGTTTGTAGTCCCTTATATTCTATTCTTATGCAGATGTCCCTCCCTTGCCCACTCACTGCCTCCCCTGGCAACCTCTGCCCACCTTTTACTTAACTTTAGTGGCCAATCGCCCATCGGTTGCCATCTAACCCTTTTCATTCACATATAGCCATTGCTTGATTTAAAACCCTTTTTATTTCTTTCATGCAAGTGATACTAGATTAATACAAAATACTTGTTTTACGAATATACTCCGCAGAGGTGTTCAAAGGAATGCTTGCCTGGATTTCAACCATGTTTTCGGATTCAAGTATGATCAGGTGAAGTCGTTCCCGTAGCTTGGATTGTTGCCTGCAATTAAATACATTGGCTACGACTTAATTTATGAGAACATAATAACATACGATGTGTCGAGGTGCTTGTGCTCCTAAGGTAAGACGTCACTCCATTTAATCTAATCGCAGTAGTCGAGGTTAATTTCGATACACTATTCGTCGTTCGACATTATCGCCCTAACGTCATGAGATATGGTTGATTTATTAGGTATGCCTAGCATTTTATTAATTCCTAACAATTTTTCCGATTATACGGGATTTACTAGAGGCGTGAATAAGTATAACGGCTCATATTAATCCTATACGATGATAACTGCCATTATTAATCCTAATCAAGCTTCGCGTGTGCAATTATACCACTTTAATTCCTTATATGTGTGTATGTATATATTCACCTTTCTAATTTACTTTAGGTCTTATGTTTATTTAAATAGATTCTTCTTCTTTGGTATTGGTCCTTCTTGTAACTAATACGCGTGTGATTAATTATCTACACCAATGAAATTAATTCTTAAGTAATTATTAATTGAATTATACTAAAGCGTCTTTGTACGGTCGCCAGGTTTTATTTTAGTTAGCTGCGGATTGTTACGGCTTATGCTATTTAAATTACTATGTACCAGTTTAATTGGCGGGCATAACTTTTGAGTCATGGTTTATTATTTTTAATTTGGTACAGGTTAATCTAGTCGTCATGACCGGTTCTAAATCTTCTAATGGCTACTAATTTATTCTAATAATTCAGAATAGTTATTAGTGGATTTCTACGGTTTATATTCAACTAACAAAATTTAGCTGGGCATTTAAATACGTAATAGAATGATCTAAATGCTATAATGACATTATGATCATTTGCTCCGCATGCGTGCAATCCGCTATTATCTGCAATATCCAGCTTACGGCATCATTTAGTTTACTTTTAGTATCTACTAATATTTACTAGGAAAGTTTTATGATTTAACACTATCCAGGCTAATTAAGTATTCAGTTACAACCCCGAATGATTTATTTGGCCATACCTTAGTTGAATCGGTACATCCATGTTTTAACCGATTGAGGGCACTTAATTTATTCCAGTCATTGCAAGTATTGATTACTGGTCTTATACTGTTTAAGATGGATTTAACTAATTTATCTGGTTATTTGAACTCACCACAAAAATGGGCTAAAACTACCTTACCTTAATTTAATCCATACACGTACAAGTTTAAACAACATGGATTTCTATAATTTAAATGCTAGCAACAACATTTTCGGAGTATTTAAATATGCCATGGGATGGTCGAAATGAAGATACACAAATTTTAGTATACCTATGTACAGGTTTTAATCCATTAATAGTTTGGTTTGTTTATAACGATCATGAATATTTATTATTAAATTTTCACAAGTTTCTATCACCGATAGGGTCAATTAGGTATATAATTAGGAATTCTAATAATTTAAATGGCGATATATCAATTCAATTGGTACATGTTAGATTTTAATCTACTGACAGTCTAAATTACTCATAACTACTGATTAGGGATATTCTGTATTTTAACAGGCTTAATATAATACTATGGAGTCATTTGATTTGCAATAGCTTACCTGAATTAAGGATTTACAAATGACATTTTTATTAAACTCTTTTCTCTTCTCTCTACTTTCTTTTCCCTCTTTTCTCTCTTTTCTTTTCCCTTCCTTCTTTCTTATCGCCCGTTCCCCTCTTCTGGAGCCTTCCGCCGCCAGCGCCTTTTTCCCCTCCTCCTTACTTCCGCCGACGCCTCAATGCCTCCTCTGCCTCCCTTCTTTTTCCCACCGATGCCTACACGCCTCTTCCTCCCGCGCCGCATCGCCGGCCTCCCCTCCATGCCGACGCCGCCGCTCCCCCGCCCCCGCGTCTTGGCGCCTCCGCCCTCGGGTCTCACGCCTCCGCCCGGTCTCACGCCTCCGCCTCGGTTCGTCTCCTCGACGCCCAAACCCGAGCGCCGCCCACTCCAGTGGCGCCGCGCTATGTGGCCCGGCCGCTCCCACCAACACGCCTCCCCTGGCGCCTCCAGCCCTAGCGGTGCCACCTGATGACCCACGGCCCGGCCGCTCCCCTCCTTGCCTCTTGGCTCCATCCGAGGAACCCCAGCCAGATCCGGCCAATCCAGTGCTTTTTCCCCATTTCTTGCTCTGTTCTATGTGTTTGTGACTTGCTATTTTTGTGTGGTTTTGCCTAAAGGTTAGGTTGGGAGGCGGGTGGCCGTGGCTGACCACCGCCGGTTAACCGTCGCCGTACGCTGGGGGAGTACCGGTGGCGGCTAACTGGTGGCTCGGCCGGAGGAACCCGCAGCCGCCTTCCTCATGGTTAACCCTCTTCTCCCCCTTCTTTTACTTCCGTTGCTATATCCGGATGGTTTCCATGGCTCTGCTGTGGATGGAGGTCTAGGGTTTCTATTCAATGTGGGCTATAATGGATGAATGTAGTATATGGATAGCGATTTTGTGGGTTTACCTGTACTGGTGATTGTGAGGAAGGTTAGGGTTTGGGGCTGGTTGCGGTCGCTGGCTTGCGGTTGCTGGCTGGTGGGCGCTGGCTTGCGGTTCTCCTGCCGCCGTCATGGTCGCCTTGCTCCTTCGGCTTGCCGCGCCTTCACCTCTCTGGCCTGCGGCTCCACGCGGTGGTTGGCTTCTCTGTGGTGTTGGGGCTGACTGGAGAATGTTGGGGGATTACTTACCTTGCCTTGCTGCCTCTCTGTGCCCTTTTGCTCGGTGTGGCTATTGGTATATGGTAGTGGGATATTTTGACTGTGTTGCTATGGTCTTGGCCTTGAGGGTTTGCTGGCTGGCGGTGCTATCTGGGCATGTTGGCTCTGGCCGTGTGCTGCCTCAGTTACTATGGTTATGTGTGGGCATGGCTTTGACAGGTGCCTCCATGCTGCGGTTTTGGGCTTGGAAAATGGGATTATGGTATTTTTGGCTTTGCTTTAGTTGATCCCTATACTCAAAACAGGTTTGTATAATAATAAAATACCGTGTGATGAGCCTATGGTTGTGAGAGGTGCCGACTGGCCCCCGGACGGTCAGGTATCTCCGTGAACGGATTACCCCGCCCGAAGTTAATCGCTAGGGCTCTGATGGCAATTCTTTCTTCTTTCTTTGCTTTGCTAAATTCTATTCGTTCTTTTGTTCGGTCTTTTTCGGTATTATAATTAATGATTTGTTCACAAATGGAATAGTCGTGTGGTGGCAACTTGACAGCAGACTCCAATGTATGAGATGGCCTAATTGTAATCTAGCTTCTTCTTAGTACTGATGCATACAATTTAATGTAACTTCTATTCTTTATTTCCCTATTGTAATAATTATGTAAGAGATGGACTTGGTGTAAATTAAATCATATACTTTCTGACGGAATACCATTGTATTGCAAACTCTTAATTGTTGAGATGGTTATTTGGTTGAGATATGGAATTGTATATTTGTTGTAATTCAGATTGTCACTATCATGCAATGCAATTTGTAATACTTTTATTTGACTTGATATAAATCCTAATTGTTGTTCAATGGATGTTATTGATTTTACCATCTACGGATTGTAATAAATTACTGTTGTACTACGGACTGTTATATATATAATTTAATTGAGTTGAATACTGTACTAGCTGCGCAACTAAATTCTCTTTCTCGCTTTAGTCTATACAATTTAATATTCGTCCTCGTTGATGAAATGGTAAAAACAACGCATTACGTCATCGCTCATTGATTCCAATTTATACGATTACGTAGAAAATTTTAAATTCCCTCGTATTTTTATATTATCATTTAAGTAATTAATCCTACTTAACGTCCTAATTCGCTAATTAAGGTTAATTAACGATGTGGGTTATTACATAGTTCGATTTCTTCCCGATTTTAAAACGCTGAGTGACATATGCTTAGGGGTTGGATCAAAATTCCAAGGAGATGGTTTGCCTAGCGAATGGTTATTATTAAAGTTGATCCGAATTCGTATCGTATTTGTGTAGGACACTTCATCATCTCATGTCAGACGTGGTATGACAGGTGTATACACAGGTTATATCAGACCT
The DNA here is from genome assembly GCA_036346575.1 of Dendrocalamus sinicus. NCBI lineage: Eukaryota > Viridiplantae > Streptophyta > Magnoliopsida > Poales > Poaceae > Dendrocalamus > Dendrocalamus sinicus. The sequence goes on along the minus strand of CM070667.1, from coordinate 16,684,972 downwards.
GATGTCAATCTGTAGTAATCGATTCTGATTTGGTTTCCTCTCTGTATGTGACTCTTTTTCTTCGCACTATATATGTATCCCAGTAGTCAATAGAATTACATGTGCTCAAGAGAAAGCGCTCTATTGTAATATCTTCTTATTATAGTGATTTGCCTTTGAGCATATGTGGTTTTTTTCCCTACAAGGGTTTTCCACGTAAAATTTATGTCTCTTGTTTTTATTTTTCTGTGTATTATTTGTAACAACTGGTATCAGAGTATAGAGTTTAAGATCCTAACCGCTGCCTCCGGAGGAAGCAACTCCGGGGCGGCACGCACGATGACATCTACCCAGTTGTCTCGACGACGTGGTGCGCAGTCAACAAATCTGAAGCCATCGAGACTTGCGAAAGTGTTTGGGTTTTCGTCAGATTCCAACTCGGTACGAGGAAGCCGGCTGCAGCAGCTAATATTTGAAGCAGCATCCGCTCTGCAGCGCCGTCAAATCCGAAGAGGAGGGATTCACGTTTGTGTTTGCGTCAGAGCCATCTTGTCATGTTCATGTATAACACGAAACCGTCTCATTGTCAGATCAAACGCAGCGGGCAAGGATCCAAACAAGACGCCTGTTCGCACGACGCGAGAAGGCATTACACTGTCGTCCAAAGCAATAAAAAAAAGAAAAAGGGTGTAGGCGTGTAGCACCAAATCCGAAGGAATCGAGCCTTGGTTGCTTCGTGATTTATCCGCATGAGCAAGGTGGCAATCATCTCACACGTCTCCGGGTGATGAAGCCAACTACCCAAAGTGAGCAAATACTGAATTTTTTTGTACGGATAATCCGTTTTTTATTCGAAAATACATAAATATATCTGCGATAAATTTTTTTACAAAAATAGTCTCCAGTCGCCCCCCTATTGGGCGACTTCTGCCTTTCGCCCAACCGGAAGGCGACACAATATCTGTCGCTGGTTCTTCGAGCGACTGCAAGTAGTCGCTTTCCCATTGGGCGACTACATGGCAGTCGCCCAATGGATGGGCGACTTATAACGCAGTCGCCCAATGGAAGTGCGACTTTACTCAGTCCCTGTGATTTTGTAGAGTTTTGTCAATTTTGTAGTTTAAAACTGGAAAAAAATATGGTGTAGTTGTAATAAAAGGTTATGTTTATTGTATGTTGTACGTGCATTAAAAATTGTGAGAAATTTTTAAGAACAATTGATCAGAGAACGCTTGATATATACATTGGTAAGTGATATTTTTATGTTACTAAGAATTAGTGTACGAAGAAAACGTATGTTAATATTGTTACATGATTTGCTATCTGAATCATTGAATGCGAACACACGAGATAATAACCTTATGTGAATTGAAATAAACTTCATAATACGCTTGGGAGTAACATGCCGCTTACAGCTTTATTACATGCATAACATATAGCATGATATGCGACTAACCCACCCAATCGCCGTAACACCTCATCGTGTGGACCGGGCCACTTTCTCGCCACATTTTGTCTACTGGGTGTAGCGTGGTTGTTTCCCCTTTTGTCGCGCCTTGAAGATGGCTCCACTGCATCCTTCTTCCTGTCACTCTTGGACTTGAGGGTTGCCTCACGAGCTTGAAGCTCTTCCTCCCGACGCTTGATGGTCGCTTCATGCGCACTTAGCTGCTCCCGCCTCCTTTGCAGCTCATCCTCCTTGCCCTTCGACGGATTTGGTCCACCCTCACGCGGCGCTCTTGCTCAAGCCGCATCCGCTGCTCCACCTCGCGAGCCCGAGTCATCTTGACAAAGTATTGTCCTTTGTTTTTCACCTCCACCGCCGGTTATTTGGCCATGCCGGCGCACCGATCCACCCATTCCATGAACCCGCAAGCTTATGTGTGGCATGGTAGATGTCATGGATCAAGTTGAAAACGATAACGGAAAAGAAATGATTTAGTTATGGTCGTTACCACGGTCGCCATCCGTGTCGACACTTGAAGAACCTACGGCCGATTTGGCTCGTTGTACTCGACAGCCTGACTCCCAACATCGTCCTAAAGCCGCAATGGCACTTCGGGCGCTCATGCCACTCCGGCACTCCAAATGGGTCGGACCTGCAGGAAGACATTGTTGTGTAGTAGTATTGTGATGCCTTGAGGAGGAGATGTGGTATGGAAGACATAGGAGGGAGGCCTTTATGTAGGCAGATTATCTGGTGCAGTGGGCATAGTCCATGGAGAGGACGACATGGGAATCTGTTCAGGATTCCAGTGTAGCAATAAATGACCCTATGAAGGATTTTCAGAGCCTGTAGTCTCGTAATAAATTCATAGCAGGAAACAGTCCGTATGAAGGCTTTTCACTGCGCAAAGCTGGCATATTTTATCATCTCACTGCGCAAAGCTGCCCCGTTTTGTCATGTCATTGAGCAAAAGCTGGCCCGTTTTGTCGTGTCACTGAGCAAAGCTGCCCCGTTTTGTCATGTCACTGAGCAAAGCTGCCCTCTTTTGTCATCTCCCTGAGCAAAAGTTGACCTCTTTTGTCATGTCACTGAGCAAAGCTGGGCCGTGATGTTATGTCACTGAGCAAAAGCTGCACTCTATTGACATCTCACTGAGCAAAAGCTGACCTCTTTTGTCATCTCACTGAGCAAAAGCTGCACTCTATTGACATCTCACTGAGCAAAGCTGGCCTTTTTTGTCATCTCACTGAGCAAAAGCTGACCTCTTTTGTAATCTTGTTTTTGGTCACTGCATGAAGCTGCCCCGTTTTGCTATAAGTAGCAGGGTTGGGGTCCCATGACATTGTAAATCGAACATATCATGTCGGAAGCCGAGGGGCCAGTGGGATTTGGGTCACCGAAGGAAGACATTCCCTTAGAAAGGAGGGATATGTTCGGTCCACAGTACCGATTGATACCAAGCCGCCGTGCTCAACCAGCTTGGCCAAAATGCAGACACAATGAGTACGCGGTCGTGCAGATTTTGGATTCCCCAAACGATGGCGGCCGACATTTCTTCCGATGCTCACGCCCGGTACAAATTAGTAATATTACAATTTTATTGCTTATGGACCTCGAAGTTTACCGTCCTTTTTTTTTGCAGATGGCAAAATCTGACTTCTCTCGCTGGATCGACCCTCCTCATGAACGGTATGTTGATCATTATGTGGATACATTATGGGCGCGAATATGGGACTTGGAGTACCGGCTGGAGAGTCTCACTGAGGAGAACAACGACCTCCGCGAACAGATGCAACGTGAGAGGGGCAACAAGGAGGTCGTGAATATAGGAAACTCTTATGATCCCACATGTTGCCGCGCGAACTCGAAGCCGCATATGTGCATGCCACTACCATGACGGCCAGCCACGCCCGAGGCGCCTCCTCGCAATTCTCCATGTGGGTGCCACGAGGCTCGTTTGGCATGTAGGTAACGAGGGTTATGGTTGTGTCGTATTTTAGTTCATGTATTTGTTCATGTGTTGATGCTGTGGCGGTAGGACTGTTGTGTTGAATTAAAATGTTGGGTGTACTACTTTTCATAAATTCTGTATGTGTAATGTATGTGTTGTTTCGTGTTATAAGTGCGTGACGCCTTCATTTTCTGTGACCTTCGTTGAAACTTCTGGTGTTAAGCATGTGATGGATTAGTTGTTATCTTCGTGGAGTTGTTATCACAAGCAATACTGAGCACAGATGTCCACGAAATAAGTGCATTACAGAAAAGAGATGTAACATACAAGGTTAACAAATGGTACATGAAATTTAGCATGCATTACAACACCAACTACTGATCAGGAATAAGTGAACGAGATGTCCCAAATCCGGCTCTGTCACGGAGTATCACCTCGAAACGATGCTCCCTGTTGCCCATGCAATGCACTGTGTGCAATTGACCCTTCTGTGCTTTCGTCTCCATGTACGCAGTAATTTTTGACGAATACAGGGCTCCGGGATTGGCCGCATGAAGTGCGGCACTCGCGTGCCTCTCCCTGAAGTAGCGGATTGTGCTGTGAAGAACACCTTCCACGATGGCGACAAGGGGCTGAGAACGGAGACCCTTGAGAACCCAATTGTACACCTCGGCAAGGTTAGTTGTCATTATTCCGTACCTTGCGCCATCCGTGTCGTGCAACAGCGACCACTTCTCCAATGGTTCCCCCTCAATCCACCGCGAGAAGCACTTGATGTTTCGCGCGCCTCCTTCTTGGACCACTTGGGTTAGACTCATCGATTGTTTGGCAAGCATTGCGGTTGTGCCGCCCAGAGTGACCGCCCTTGCTCCTCTCGCCGACGTTCTTCCCGGTGTGCTCATCCAGAACCCACATAAAGCATCAAATTTTCTCGCCTAGCAAGCCTCTTGAATAGCTTCATCAAAGATTGTTTCGGAATTGCTTGAAAAAGTTTGCCCCTAAGTGACGCATCGCACCACCGGTTCCTCATGTCCGCCAAGGAACGCCTCTCGTGGTCTTCTTGAAGTTTTCAGACGCTTTATAATACCGCGTGGCGATCATAGATTACGCACACACCGTGACGGTGCCTACAACTCCAGCCTTCACATGTCTTAGAAACCACACCACTCTCATAATTTCACTCTCCACAAATGCAATAGCCGACAATATTTGATTGTTACCGCAACGCCTATGGCCGTCGAGAGCCCTTTATATTTGCTCGTCAAGAAGGTCCCATCTATCGAGATCATCACAAGATGTGCTTGAATGCTTCAATGCTAGCACCAAATGCAAACAATGCTCTCGCAACATCGCAAATCTCGGTGGACTTACGGACGGCTTCGTGCACGCGATGTACGTGCGGGTTCCTTTGTTGCAACACCTTAAGCATACGAGGAAGGTTGTTGTACGCCGCCTCGAAAGTGCCAAAACGTTTTTCCAACGCTTTTTGCTTGGCACGCCACGCCTTCGCGTAGCTAATCTTATACTTGAATTTATTCTCAATAGCTAGTACAATATGTGTTGCCGCAACATCTTTCTTCTCCACTATCTCCCCATACATCAAATTGGCTATAAATCCGGACGTCAGGTTACGATGCCTCGCCAAGACAGTGTTCAGAATGCAGGAGTGCGGCTCCACCTTGGACACAATCCAGTGAGTGTCATACTTGGGTCTACGTGCGTGCACCCTCCAAGGACAACCAGCCTACTCGCACTTAACAGTGTACTGCTCCTGGCTTGATTTGACGACACGAAATGTCCGTTGCATTGAAAGGGCCCAAAGCTTGATGGCATCCTGCAGCGCTTCCTTGTCAGCAAACATAGCATGCACCCGAACCTCTGTCTCATGATACTCCCATGGTGATTCATGCTCATCATGTGCGGAAACACCCTCCGCATTAAACCGGTTCCATTCCTGGGGGATAGGAACTTCTTCATCATTGGAACTGTCCTCCTCGCCGCCCTCTACAGCTTGCTCTTCATCCCATGCCCTCGGTCATCGATTCCATCCGCCGCACGATATACTCATTATACTCTCCTTCATCGCCTTGCCCAGCTTCTCTCGGAGCTTGACGGTGTAACTCTCCTCCATATACCGCATCGGCTTGCCCGCCCCTCTATAGCTTGACGGCTGTAACTCTCCTCCATGTACCGCATTGCCTTCATCACGAGCAACTTCATCAGCTCGCCATCGTGCTGCCCGCCCGAGCCGCTAGCACCTCCCGAAGCATAGGCGGACGCACGAGCTTGCGCACCGCTTGTAGTGAGCACGGTTGCACAAGCATGACACACTCGTATCCACGGCGCCGCACCCTTGCACAAAGCCCTTCCACGGCGAGCGCACCAATGTCTTCACTCCCATCCGATGTCGGTGGGAGACCGCCCAAAGCCCTTGCACAACGACGCCGCACACCTCGGGGTCCAATGAAAACTCGGTCACCCAATGCCGCACATCCGTCATTCGAGCATTCTCGCCATCCGAAGTACGAGTGACTTATGGAAAATCGCCAAATCCACACCATTCGGACCTTCACGAATCATTCCAGCACCATAATACACTCTCAATGTAGTACTGGCCATTAATGATGTAGGCCTACATGTATGATTGAAATTTACGACATGTCAAATATCATCGTTCAACACTAAACTAAACTTTCTATACTAAAAATGGTAGTAAAATTTCTATACTACAAAATGTATACTACATCTACAATTTTTACTAACACCAATATTTCATCTAAATAATAGTGTAAATACAACCTAATTAACGAAAATACCTGGATCCAAATTGATGGAATAGCTTGGACTCCTTCCTCCTCCTTCAACCCTGTCCTCCTCTCCTTCTCTTCTCCCCTCCCCTCCTTTTCTTCCCCTCCCTCTCTTCTCCCCTTCTTTTCTTCCCCTTCCTCCTCTCTTCTCCCCTTCTTTTCTTCCCCTTCCTCCTCTCTTCTTCTTCTCTCTGGCTCTCTGCGCAGAATGAAGGAAATGTGGTTCTCTGGGTAGAATGAGGGGTAGTGGGCGGCAGTCGGTGGATATCCACCCCTGTCGCCCTACCGTTAAGCGACTGAAATTGCAGTCGCTCAACCGTACAACGACTGCAATTTCAGTCGCTCAACCGTATAGCGACTGCATATATCGCCCAACGGTTCAGACATTCCCATTGTGTCGCCTCCCGGTTGGGCGAAAGGTAGAAGTCGCCCAATGGGGGGCGACTGGAGACTATTTTTGTAAAAAATTTTGTCGCGGGTATATTTATGTATTTTCGAATAAAAATCGGATTATCCGTACAAAAAATTTAGCAAATACTTGCATGCATGGTTGGATGCCAATATTGCTGCGTGCTCCTGTGTGTGTCACGGAAGACAGGAGAAGCAAGGCAGAGAAAAGACAACACAATGTCCACCAGTCCAAGCACTGACTCTGTTCTTCGTCCATCGGCCCAAGCGACGTTTTTGATATGAATTCAATGGCTGGCGGGAGATTTTGCTATTTTCTGCCAAAAATTGTTGCTGCATCCAGAAATGTTACTAGGAAATTTTTTGAATGCCCTTCAAAGCTACATATACATAGCGGTATGCCAAGATTCGACTCTAATTAACAATTTTGACTCGCCTTGACTCTGTTCCAAGCCTTAACTCCAATTCGGCACTGACCAACGCCATCCTGAGCGTCGTTCCATGCTCTACCTCGACGACTGTTCCAGTGCTAGATTCACCAACATCAATTGGCGATTTCATCGACGATCTATTACCTTTTTTTTGTGCTTTCAGCTTATTTAAACCAGAAGTCACTTGAAATACATCGGCTTCTAATTTTAGCTTTTTTTTTTGGCTTTTTTTTTTGGCTTTTTTTCCTTATTCCTTTGCATTGTCTGTGATGATATAACGGTATTTGTTTTTAAATTTTCCTCATTTTTCTCAAAAAACTAACAACCGCTATAGTGCAATTTTAGCTAAAAGTCACAACTATAAGCTTAAATCAAAAGCTAATTGGAGCACCACTCGAAGGTTGAAACGCATGTACCTGTATGTTTCTTTAAACATCAAACTGATGTGGCACTGACCTTGAAGCCACTGTGTTTGCACACAGTGACAGAATCAAATCGTGGTACATGTCATTATATCATCTTCAGTTTTAGCGGCACAGTTTGGCCATTTTCTTTTCGGCTTTTCAATTAATTTTTAAGTTTGACTTCTATCAGTTGGTTGGAGTGGTAGATGTCAACTTTGTTCTAAAGGACAAACAGGAAGGATAACATTTTGTACAGCTTTCTATAAGAAACAAATATGATGGTTTTCTTTGGAATTTGATTGTAGTTTATGGAGCGGCCCATGAGGATGGCAAATCTGCCTTTCTCACTAATTTGGCAAATGTTTTGCACAAAATTAAACATCCAGTTATGGTGGCTGAGGATTTCAATATCTTGAGAAAAGAGAATGAGAAGAATAAAAATGGGGGTTATACTAAATGGAGCTTCTTGTTTAATGCTATCATTGAACAAAATAACCCAAGAGAGATATAATTATGTGGCCGATCCTTCACTTAGATTAATAATCATCAGGATCCTACTTTTGAAAAACTAGATAGAATTCTAGTTAGTATAGATTGGGAGATCAAATATCCTTTGACAAGGGTCACTGCTTTGGTGAGAACCTTGTTTGATCATACTCCCTTGCCGATTGATATAGGTGAACTAGTTAATAAGAAAGAAAAACCTTTTAAATTTGAATTAAGTTGGTTTTTGAGAGATGGTTTCTATAAGGTGGTCAAAATTTGGAACTCTCCTACAAATGCATCTTCCAGTTTGGATGCTTGGCAAATGAAAATGAGAATGTTAAGGAAGCAGTTGAAAGGTTGGAACATAAATGTGGAAAGTTGGCTGAAAAAGGTTAAAGTTGAGTTGTTAGAGCGAATTGATTATTTAGATAAGAGATGTGAGTATTATGGCTTGACTGTTAAGGATAGAGAGGAGAAGAAAAATTTGGAGTCTCAATTGTTTCAGATTTTAAAACTAGAGGAAATGAATGGATACAAAGATCTAAAGAGAAAGAGATAATAGATGGGGATAATAATACAAAATATTATTGCGCTAAAGCTAATGGGAGAAAGAGGAACGGTAGGATTTTATGTTTAAATCAGGAAGAGGGAGTAATTGAAGGGGATTTGATGTTAATGAAGTACATATTAGATTTTTATAAAAATTTGTTTGGTCATCCTGATGTTACTGATATTGCTTTGAATCTAGTAGGCATTAAGAAGATTAATGAACAAGATGCTAGAAATTTGATAAACGAGTTCACAATGGATTAACTTAAGAAGGTTGTGTTTGATATGGGGAAAATTAGAGTTCCATGGCCTGATGGTTTCTCCGTGGAATTTTACCAAAAATGTTGGGAGCTTATTAAGTTTGATCTCAAGAATTTATTGGATGATTTCATAAAGGGCAGTTGACATTGCAAGACTTAATTATGTGCTTATCACCTTGTTACCTAAGTGTAAAGATGCTAAAAAGATTCAAAGTTTTAGGCCAATTTGTCTCTTGAATGTTAGTTTCAAGATTTTGACAAAAGTGCTTATGAATAGAATGTTGGTGTGGTTGATCAAATAATATCTTTAACTTAGACAACTTTTCTAAAAAATAGATATATTATAGAAGGTGTGTTGATGCTTCATGAAGTTTTGAACACTCCCCATAACAAGAAATAATCTGATATTCTATTTAAGGTGGATTTTGAAAAAGCTTATGACAAGATTAAATGGCCATTTTTGTTTCAAGTGATGAGAGAAAAAGGCTTTGGTATTACTTGGTGTGACTAGATAATGAAAGTAATGGGGGGGGGGGGGTAAAGTGAGTGTGAAAGTAAATGATGAGATAAGTCCATTTTTAATACACACAAAGGGCTAAGATAGGGGGATCCATTGTCACCAATCTTTTTTAATGTTGCACCTGATGTTTTAGCCATTTTGGTTAGCAAAGCTCAACAAGAAGGATTGGTTTCTGGATTGCTCCTTGATTTAATGGAAAATGGCTTTGCCATCCTGTAGTATGCAGATGATACTATTTTCTCACTCTAAGACAACTTTGAAAGTGCTAAAAAAAATCTAAAATTCATTTTGTGTCTGTTTGAATTGATGTCTGGTTTAAAAATTAACTTTCATAAGAGTAAAATTCTCTATTTTTGGTCAGGCTAAGGACAAGAAAATGGAGTACAGTCAAATTCTCACTTGTGAAATTGGAAGTTTGCTTATTAAATATCTTGGTATTCCTATTAGTGACATGAGTTGAGTAGTAAAGATTGGAGAGGAATTGAGAATGAAATGGAAGGAATATTAGGATGTTGGCAGGATAAACTTCTATCTATTGGAGGCAGACTGACTTTATTGAATTCAAGCTTGAGTAACATCCCATTGTATATGTTATTCTTCTACAAAGTACCTTGGATGTTAGACAAATGATGGATTTATATAGGAAAAGATTGTTGTGGCAGGAGGATCAAGGGATGAGGAAAATGCATTTGGTTGATTGGAATATAGTATGTCTCCAAAAAAATCAAGGGGGCTTGGTGTATTAGACTTAGATACTATGAATATAGTTTTATTATGGAAATGGCTTTGGAAACTTGAAATTGCAAATGGCTTATGGCAAGATCTACTTAGGAACAAGTATTTACACTCGAGTACTATCACTCAATTGGAGTGTAAAGTTAGAGATTGACATTTCTGGTCTAGCTTGTTGAGCATGAACATTTCAGCGTGTAAAGGATAGCATTAGCATTGTGCTCATGCCAAGACCACTCATCAATGAGAGCAAGAGTAGGATGGAAACAGATCAGATTCGATCGAATAGTATCAAATATGAATTCATATTTTTAAAATGAATATGAATACGAATTTGGATATTCTCGAATACGAATATGAATCAAATGCTGTAACAGATACGAATTTGAATCGAATGTCGTAATGGATACGAATTCGAATCGAATATGTATTTAATTCAGTTGAATACGAATATCCTTCTACAACTTCTGTAACAAATCTCGATAGAACAAATTCCTAGCGGTTTTGCTGGATTTTCACCGGTTTTCGACTAGTTACCGGATCAGTTACCGGTTTCAAACCACCCAAATTCAAATTTCGAATCACAAAATTCATCCAAGTTTTTTCCCGAGTTCCGGAAATGGATCGAATATGAATCGAATAGTCTTGAATATGAATGAGAATAAGAATATTCTATAATACGGATACGAATATTCTCGAATATGAATATGAACATTTTCGAATACAGATTTTTCTTACTACATTCGTGTTTTCTCGGATACGAATATCGGATAAAATGGATTATCCGTTACCGTTTTCCACCCCTAAGCAAGAGGAGCATTCTTAGCATTATTACGCAGGGCCATGTGCTCTAATTGGGTGTAGAGTTCAGTCAATTGTCCGAACACTGACATTACAAGCACTTTTATAGGACCGTGCCGATAATCAGATAGTGGTGAATAATATTTAAAAACTTTTCTTAACGTATTCAAAATTTTACTTGAGTGACTACGATAGTCACCAAGTTAGGATCACACTAACACAGCTAAGCAAAATTAACTAGAAACAAGAGTCAACCAAATTAGCAACCTCATATACAGGTAGGGCTGGATAACGAGCTGGCTCGGCTCAGCTCGGCTCGGCTCGGTCTGGCTCGGTAGGATAACGAGCTGGCTCGAGCTGGCTCGTTATAACTAACGAGCTAAAAAGCTAGCTCGGCTCGGCTCGTAAAAGCTCGAGTTAGCTCGCTTGGCTCGTGAGCCGTGGCCAAAAATATCTCCATCATATATTCATCCATGGAAGCATGGCTCGCTTGGCCTGCTTAGCTCTGCTTTGCCTGCTTTGGGTACAATAGAGTACAAATTAACACATGCATGGCTCGTTTGAGTACAATAGAGTACAAATTTACACATTAACACATGCAATAGAGTACAAATTAGGTCCATGGAAGCATCATATGCATATCTAAATTCCTGGAAGTATGGCTCGTTTGGCTCGTGAGCGGCTCGCGAGCTGGCTCGAGTTGGCTCGTTATAGCTAACGAGCTAAAATCTTGGCTCGGCTCGTTATCCTAACGAGCCGAGCCGAGCCAGCCACGAGCCGAGCGAGCTAACGAGCTTCGAGTTTTTCGTCCAGCCCTATATACAGGGTTGGTCAGACCACCATTGAAGGTCCAGTCTGATCGTCAGCTTAAGAGCGGTCACATAGGCAGGCTGGTCTAACTGTAGGTTTGGGGCCGGTCCAACCGATCCCATGTTTCTAGATCTGAAAAACTATCGAGGCAAAAGTTCAAATATTAAAGACTTGTTAAATTCTCATCCAAACATATCCAAATTTTGTATGAGATTTGTTCAAGACAATAGGAACCTAAACCAATAAGGAATCAAAGTTTTTTGGGCTCAAGTTTATCAAATTAAAGATAATCGAATCTAGTTCACAAGATCACCAAAAACTCTAATTCTCAAATTACTATTTGCTCGTGAGGATCAAAGGTATGAGGTCCTTTAAATCTATTTTTACATGTCCTAACAAGCTAATTTAAGTAAGAGATTGGGCTAGAACTCCCACGATCTCGAAATCACAAATCTAGCTCAAGAACAAGCAAAATCAAGTAAGACACAAATAAGAATATAATTGAGACAAAACTTAGATCTATTTTGATGGAGGATGAGGTTTACATACTCATAGATAATTACAAGGTACAACAAAATCACAACAATTTCTTCTCTCAAGTTCTCTATATCACAATCATGGACGAAGACAAGGTGGCAGAGCAAAAACTAAACCCTAGAATTCTTAAGTCTACCTCCTCACTCCTCCTCTCTAAGGGCCTGTTCTTTTTGGCTGAGGCTTATGGCTTTTGGCTGCGGTTTGTGGCTTTTGGGCTGTTCGTGTGAGAGATTACAGAGTAACTGAAACTCACGTGTGGTTTTTGTCGATATAAATGAACTCTATACAGTATGTACTATAATTAACTAGTAGACCTCATCTTGAAAAGACACTTTGTTTAAAAGCTGTTACTGTAGAAAACCCAAAAGCTAAAAAAGAACAGGCCCTAAATAACCAGTACAATCCTAATGGGTCCAACCCATTATGTTTACTAGGGAACCCGTCAACCCCACTAACATGTGTTGTACACAATCACACACACTTCTCAAAGCATTTACAAGGCCCAATGACTAGCCGCCACATCTTCACACATTCGAACTCCTCCAAACCATCTCCGTGCATCAGTCTCGTCACTTGGTGCACTGCATGCACCAACTCGCCTATTCACAATACTTATCTTTGCAGTGCTTCTCGCTTGAGTCATGTAGCCCCACCCGGACTTACATGACTGCTCAGACCTTAGCTCCCCCTTTTAATCCTGATCTATTGTTGTTGATCGCTACGTCCTCCAAGCTACATGCATATCCAAAGGCCAAGCAACTATTCCACGCACTTGACTCATGTTAGTCAAATACATGCCTCATGCAATGTAACACAAATCCTCATAGCTCCCAAGTCATCAACCAAACCCAAACCAACTCAGCTCACTCAACCTGTTTACTAGGTGTAGCCTCTGGTTTGTTTGCTCTCCTCAGGTTGGCCGAACCACCCCAGTTAGACCACCAGCCACTGGCCGATCTGACCGATCACACCGGCCAACTCACCCCGGCCTGACCACTAACCACGACCGATCCGGCCACATGAACCCAACTACAAAACACATTCTCCGGAAAAACCAGCCACCAAGTAGAAATCTATGATACTACCCAGATGGTCGGACTGCCACCCAATATCTGGCCACACCAGACCACTAATCAGACCATCGTTCACAGTCTAGTCCGATAGCTACCTCCCAACGGTTCGACCGAGAACACCCACAGCAAATCTGAATTTCTGAAACTAGTGTAAAATTTAAATTCAACTCAACGAAAGTGTGAAATGTTCATCACAAACATATGTTAGATTTTGTACATAGTTTCTCAATCTCTCCATTGCTGAACACATTAGGAATTCTCTCAAAAAATGCAAAGTTGAGTTGGTTTTAGAATTTATAAGAGAATTTGCAAAAGTGAGCTCAACTTGGCTTAAGAAGTGAATAGAAGTTAAGAGTGACCAAGTGAGCTAGAAAATAGAATGAAGAAACTAGAAAGAGCAAGTTTTCAATATAAGTACTCGAAAGCCATTTAAACTTGGGAAATTATCACTCTAGGTCCATATGAAAGAACAATTATTTATTTTAACCTTGGTCATGGTGAGAAGAAGCTGAGAAAAACAAGATATAGCAATAAAGCTCACAAATCTAAAACTCCCTCATTCTCTCCCCCCTTAGCCCAATTTATACATTTTTGCCACATTTTCTCCCCTCTTGACAATGAATTTATCGAGTGAAGGAGTTAATGAAAACTAAGAGGCAAATATGACTTTTTTTTGGGTAATTTTCATATTTTAGTTGGATTTGGGGCTCTGAAAATTATCCAAGTTAATTAAAAGATATTTCACTAAACTATGCTAATTAGCTTGCAGAATCATGTAAGAACATTGTCGTAGGGGTGGCCCCCACCTAAACCCAGCAGGCCCGGTAGAAGACTATAAGGCCCAGAATAGGCCTTGTGTAATGACATAACTGCCCCCAGAGACGCAGCATCACCGTCCTCGGCCTCGCCCGCGAGGAGCGGCCCCCGCGCGAGGTCGGGGCGGGTGGCCTCTCCTCGAAGCCGGGGCGTAGCCGAGAGCCCCGAGGCAGCCCTCCCCGAGGCGGTGAGGACGGAGTACAGGAAGGATCGTCACGATGTGGGCCCAAACCTCGGCGCGCGCGCACGGTCGCAGACGGCCCATCACGCCCGCCACCGAGAGCACTCGCCAAGGACCCGACCCCGCCTCGCGAAGGGGAGCCCGAGGGTCTGAGGGTGGAGTTGACTACCCAGCCAACCCGCGCAGAGCAGAGCTCTGCGCTATGGTAAGTGGTGCGAGGTACACGGCTCACGGCGATCATTACACAAGGGCATGCATCGCGTGATGGAGCCGCGAGGTGACGGCCGGTCTCGGTCTCCGCCTTCGGCCCCGGCCCATGCGAGGCACCCAAGGATGGCCCCACACGGGCCACCGCAGCGGAGGGCGCGCAGATCGCACCGCCAACGCCATCACCGAGGCTCTTCCTCAAAACCCCGGGAGCAGCGCAGATGTGGATGCCGCCCGCAGATCACCTTCGACTTGAACGACGCTTAGGCGTGGAGTACCCCACCAAGACCTCTAGTCATCCAGCCCACATAGCATGTCGAAGTCAAGCGCGTCCTTGTCGACGGAAGCTCCGCGAACATCTTATTCGCAGACGCCGACCGCATGGCAATCCCGAAGCCACCGGAGCAACGGAGCTCCACTTCAAGGCTTCGGGTCAACCGCTGCCCCACGGGCACGCTTCCCTTCTGTCACCTTCCGTCAGAAGGCAACAAAGGTAACATCCGGACCGAGCATGTCACCTTTGACGTCGTGATATCCAGCACCCTACAACGCCATACCGGGCGACCGCCATCAACTCTTTCGAGGCAATCCCGCACCACGCCTTCTTGTGTGTAAAGCTCCGCCCGGAGGGTGTCATCACCATCTTCGCGATCGACTGGCAAGACGTGCCGAAGCGGTAGCCGCGTCTCGCATCGCCAGTGCATACCCTCTCCAGCGCCAGGTGCCGGGCCCTCCGCCCGGTGGACGCCAAGCCTCGCCCGGCGGCGCTCAGAAGGTGCCGCCTCGAGCGGGGGCGCTTTGTCTCCGCTGGCGAGGGCTCACCGGGTCGAACGGAGCTGCTCGGTGCTTCGAACAACGTGGATGTCTTCGCATGGTCCCCGAGGACATCAAGGGCGTGGATCGCGCGGTAATCCAGATCGCTTGGCGGTTCGCCCGATGCCAAGCCGGCCAAACAGAGGCTCCGCGATGTCGATGGATCGGCAGCAGCGCCAAAGCGAGGTGGCAAAGCTTCTTCGCGCGGGTCATCCGCGAGGTCCACCATCCGTAATGGCTTGCTAACCCGGTGCTAGTCAAAAGGCTAGCGGGCTCGCGCATGTGCATCGACTTCACGGCACTCAACAAGGCGTGCTCAAGGACAACTATCCTTGCCACGCATCGATCACCGTTGACGCCATCGCTGGTGCGAACTCATGAGTTTCGACGCCTATTCGGCTACCACCGGTATACATGGCCAAGACGACGAGGAGAAGACCGGCTTCATCACACCACTTGGGACGCTCGCTTGTCGAATGCCCTTTGGCTTGAAGAACGCAGCGCTACCTTCACCCGCCTCGTCACCATTGCCCGCCGCCACCTCGGGAGGAACGTCGAAGCATATGTCGATGACGTGGTGGTCAAAACTCGCAACTTGCTCTACACGGTCGGGACCTCCGTGAGACCTTCGACAACCTCCTAAGGCGGGCATCAAGCTCAACCCCGACAAATGTATCTTCGGGTACAGCGGCAAACTCCTCGCTTCTCGTGTCCGGACGGGCATCCAGCGAACCTCGACAAAGTGGACGCTATTCGGGTATGGAGCCGCCCAAGACAACGAGGAGGTCCAGAGGTCGGCGGCCGCATGGCGGCGATTAAGCCGCTTCCTATCCGTGCGGCGGAGCGGGCCTGCTGCTTTTTCAAGACACTCCGCGGTGCGAGGGGTTTCGTTGGGACGGCGATCACGCAAAAGGCCTTCAACGAGCTCAAAGACTGCAAGCCTCCCACTGGTCGCCCCAGCACTGCAGGCTCCTCCCTGCTTTACTGCTGCGCGCCCACCGCGCGGCGCCGCCCCTCGTCTTAGAGGAAGGCGCCATGCAGCGCTCTGTCTACTTTGTCTCCGAAGCCCTTCAAGGCGCCAAGACAAGATACACGGAGCTGGAGAAGCTCGCCACGCTACGCTGGTCATGGCCTCCGGAAGCTTCAAAGATTATTTTCTGCTCACCCGATCACCGTGCCTTCCTCATTCCCCGCCGAGATGCTACACAACAAGGAGTCCACAGGGCGACGGTAAATGGGTCGCCGAGCTCGCCCCTTCTCCTTGACGATGCTTCGCGAACGGCAATTAAATCCCAAGTCTCGCGGATTTCCTCGCCGAATGGACCCCACCGCCCAACCCGCCAGCGCACGATGACCCCGCCTCGACGCTATAATCGATGAGCTACGCGCCGCGGCGGCGTGGGGCGGTGATCGCCACGCTCGAGGGATGGCGTTTGCAGTACTCGGCGCGCTTTGCCTTCCCGCCACCAACAACACGGCCAATACGAGGCGCCGCTCTTTGGCTCGGCGGCTCAAGGCAGCCGGCGCGAGACGGTGTTGGTCCGCACCGACTCGCGCTTGGTGGCCGCCATGTGGACAAGTCATATCAAGCCAAGGACCTGAGTTGGCTGGTACCTCGCGGCGATGCGGGCGAGGGAAAGGCACTTTTGGGTGTCACCGCAAGGCCATCCTCGAGCGGAGAATGAGCAGCGGATGCCTCGCCAAGGCGGCCACCAACAACCGCCCCGAGGGGGCATTCTACGAGGTGTTAGCAAAGGCGCCATCGTGGCAGACAACCGGACGCGCGCTTGTCCACCGCATTGATCGGCCAGAGATTGGCGGAGCCCATTTTCAAATTTTTACAAGGCCTCGCCGAGCCGGAGGACCCTGCCGAGCTGTGACGATTGCAGCACCTCGCACGGTCCTTCCAGGTGTTTGAAGGGACGCTTTACAAGAAGGGCGTTTGCGCGCCGCTCCTGCGCTGCCTCCCGATGGAGGAAGGAAAGGAACTCTTGACGGAAATCCACGCGGGCGTATGCGGATCCCACCTGGCGCCGAGGTCATTAGTCGGCAAGGCGTCGACAGGGCTTCATCGCCGATCGCCATCACCGACGCCAAGGACCTCGTCCGCCGGTGCCAAGGGTGCCAATGGATGGCGCGCATCATCCGCAGGCCCCCGACAAGCCTCAACCCAATCCCCCCGGTCTGGCCACTGGCGCGCTGGGGTCTCGACATAGTAGGACCACTTGCCCGAGCCCAGGGGACCTCTGGTTCGTGGTGGTCGCGCCGAGTATTTCTCCGTGGCCGAGGCGATCGCCCGCCAAAGTAACTTCGCGCCATACGCGCTTCCTATGGCAAAACATCATATGTCGCCGGGTACCTCGAGCTCACGGCCGATAATGGCTCGCAGTTCGACGCCTCTTCAAGGATTATCGGATGATGGGCATCACCTCCGATTCGCCTTGGTAGGGCATCCCGGTCCCAACGGGCGGTCGAACGCGAATGGCGCCATCTCTCGCCGCCATCAAAAGCGCTCGTGGGATTGCCGGCGGGCAAGTGGCCGACGAGCTTCACAGCGCTTTGTGGTCGCCGCACAACGGTAACGCGCCCAACGGATTTACGCTGCTCAAGCTCCTCTTCGCGACGGCAATGACGCCCGAGGAAATTAAGGCCGGCTCGCGAAGGGTCCTCGCCCAAGCACCAAGAGGAGCGCCGTGTGTCCTGGACCTCCTCGACGGATACGCGCACGCAGCCCACCACGCCGAAGTACGCGCGCGCATAATGCGTGCTCGACCGCCTATATGCCCGCGGTTCAAGCCTCGGGACCTCGCCCTCGAGTAGCGCCAGCGTAAACCGCCGGCAAGCTGGAATCCAGTGGGAGGCCCGTACATCGTGCGGAGGCATTGCCAAAGGGGCGTATCGCCGCCACGCTTGAAGGACAAGCCTTCCGCACACATGGAACGCGACAAAGTTGCGCGATATTACGCCTAGAAGCGCACAAGAGGCGAGGCCACCGCCGTTGATTAGGCGATGCTCGCCCGCGCAAACGGGAGTTCAATAAAGGTTGCTGTTCCAAGAGCATCCCCTGTCCGCGCTAAGCAGCACAGAGTCTCCGGACTCTAAATAAGACGTAGCGTCGAGCCCAGCTCTGCACGCGCGAGTCTCCGGACTATAAAGAAGTCGAGCGCCGAGCCTAGCTCGCACGCACAGTCCACGGACTCTAAATAAGACGTGGCGCCGAGCCCAGCTCCGCACGCGCGAGTCTCCGGACTATAAAGAAGTCGAAGGCCGAGCCTAGCTCCGCACGCAACAGTCCACGGACTCTAAATAAGACGTGGCGCCGAGCCCACCCGCACGCCGCGAAGTCTCCTGACTATAAAGAAGTCGAAGCGCCGAGCCCAGCTCGCACGCAATAGTCCACGGACTCTAAATAAGACGTGCGCCGAGCCCACCCGCACGCGCGAGTCTCCTGACTATAAAGAAGTCGAAGGCCGAGCCTAGCTCGCACGCACAGTCCACGGACTCTAAATAAGACGAAGGCCGAGCCCAGCTCCGCACGCGCGAGTCTCCTGACTATAAAGAAGTCGAAGGCCGAGCCTAGCTCCGCACGCAATAGTCCACGGACTCTAAATAAGACGTAGCGCCGAGCCCAGCCCGCACGCACTCTACGGAGTATAAATAAGACGCAGCGGGGACGCCGCGCGCACTCACGGAGTATAAAGAAGACGAGCGCGTTGAGCCTAGCTCCGCACGCACAGTCCACGACTCTAAATAAGACGTGGCGCCGAGCCTAGCTCGCACGCCGCGAGTCTCCTGACTATAAAGAAGACGAAGGCCGAGCCCAGCTCGCACGCACAGTCCACGGACTCTAAATAAGACGAAGCGCCGAGCCTAGCTCGCACGCAATAGTCCACGGACTCTAAATAAGACGTGGCGCCGAGCCCACCCCGCACGCCGAGTCTCCGACTATAAAGAAGTCGTGGGCCGAGCCTAGCTCCGCACGCACAGTCCACGTACTTAAATAAGACGAGCGCCGAGCCTAGCTCCACACGCGCGAAGTCTCCGACTATAAAGGACGATAGCGCCGAGATTGGCATCCACACGCCGCCCACGGAGCACAAACGAGATGCATACACTGCCCTTCACGCCCAACGGCGGGTAACACCAAGCATAAAGTACTACTTGGTTCCATTGCAAAGCAGAGGGGTTACATGGTCACATGCGTAAGAACCAAGACATCACCCCGGCACCACCCGACCAACCGCCACCTTGGCGCGGTGCGACGAGCTCACGCCGTCGCACGCTACGGCGCCAAGGACCCTTCAAGCCATCGGAGGAGGTCCTCCCCATGCAACGCTCGCTGCACGGCGACTCTCGCGCACCTTCCCGGCGCCACGATCCGTTGGTGGAAGTTTTGCGTGCCACCGACGAGCGGATGGCGCCCGGCATAACCTCCGGCCGGTCGGGAAGATCCAGCTTGAGGATTCGTTAGCTCATGCGGGCATGCCTACACCCACGAGTATGAAGCGTGGCGGGCGGCACACACCAACATAGCCGCAGTGCTCGCCAAAGGTCCCGGCGCCACGAAGAGCAACGCCGACCCCTCCTCGATCAGCCCGAGCGCCTCGGCAAGGCCTCCGGCCGGCGCGTAGTATCCGCACTGACGCACAGATCCCGAAGGGCCCGGTTCAGAGACTCCATGGCCCGCCACGCCGACGCAGACGCATTTCCCAAGGCAAGGCGGCCTCGCAGCAGCCTCCGCCACCGGGCGTTCTCCCTTCTAGGACGGAGATCTCGCTGCACGGCGGCGCGTTCCCACCGCGGCGCCCCGCGCTCGTGGTCGCAACCTATGCGCCACCGTGGCAGCCTCCAGCGCGGTTCGTCATCCTTCGCGGCGATAGCAGTGTTTGCTTCGTGGAGGTGGGCTTCCAGAGCCCTTTGCTCCCGAACGCGGGCCTCGTCAAAGGACCGGCTAAGGGCAAGTGTCCGATCGAGCAACGAATCAGCAGGAGGCTAACCATAACGCAAGCTGAAGTGCACGATTTACCTCATCTCGAGGCCTCGCAACGCGAGCGCCAGAGGTCCTCAAAGACATGACGACAGCACCTCTCGGTTGAGGCCGTTGTCGCACGCCGGCGGCGGCGGTGAGGTCGCAAAATATCTCCGGCGAGGGAGCAAGTCCGAAGCGAAGCGAGCCCCGCCCCAAAGACGCCAGATTTACCGCGCCACGCCACGCCGCAGCAGCAAGGGCACCGCGGGCATCTCGCACACGGCTCCCGACCAAGACACCTCCGCCGCCGATCCTTCGCCGCGCACGGAGACGCTGCCTCGCCCGATGTCGGCAGAATGAGCGAGCAGACGGAGAAAGCCTCGCGAAGTCAAGG
Source organism: Dendrocalamus sinicus (assembly GCA_036346575.1). Lineage (NCBI taxonomy): Eukaryota > Viridiplantae > Streptophyta > Magnoliopsida > Poales > Poaceae > Dendrocalamus > Dendrocalamus sinicus. The sequence goes on along the minus strand of CM070667.1, from coordinate 16,664,397 downwards.
GAGGAAAGGGACTCACACCTACCTCCCGCGCCCCTCGCCACGGCAGGAAGCGGCACCGGGTCGACCACCCAGGGGGACACGGGGGCCTCAACGGTTGGGGAGAAGGTCTTCTCGGCCGCGCCAGCCGCCGTAATCCCGCGGCAAGGCCCCGCAACAGTGAACCGACCCCTCGTTGGCGGGGGGGACTGCGTCCGAGGGCGTTTCGCCTGCGGTGGCGCAGGCGATTCTTCCACGGCAGAACCACCTCCAGTCATTGCCGCCCCCGCGGCTTCCTCCGCAGGCACGCCGCCGGCCGCTACGGTTGATGGCGCACCGCCCCCCGTGGTTTGTTCGCCGGGGACGGCGCTACCCCCCGGGTCGACGGGGTCCAATTCAGCGGTGGCCGCAAGCCCGAGCACGGGCTCGTGGGCAGCGGCAGAAAGTGCCGGGGGATCCGCAGCGGTGCGCCCCTCCGGCGGCAGGGCTGTGCCCACCGCCGGCCGCACGCTCCGCCTCGGCCGAGCTACCGCGGCCGGGGCTGCCGGTTGTATACGATAGCGAACGCAGCCGGCGTCGCGAAGATGTACCCACTGCGGGCTATCACCTTCCTGGCACCGGAGTCCCGGCGGAGCTCTTCCGGCATCATGCGCTGGCACGGCAATGCCTATAGCCTCGCAGTGCGGTTTATCCGCCTGCTTAGCCGCTGGACGCGCCTCGCGAGCCCGGTGCTCTTTAAGTGTGTACGGCCGAGAAGCGCCGCACAACGCGCGCCCGCATCTTCTAGCCGAGCCACCGCGCAGAAATCACATCGTAGGCGGAACCCGCGAGGCAAAGGCGTGGGAGACTTACAAGGTGCGGAGGCGGAAGCAGCCGAGACACGACGGATCGAACCCGTCCGCGCGGGGCCATTCTGCGCAACATACTTCCCGGAGGACAGGGCGCCGCCCCATGCATCGTGAACTCGACCAGGTCGCGCGACGCCATGCGACGAGCCACACCGACGAGGCTCAGAGCTTCGCGTGTTGTCAATCTCCGCCTTCGACTCGGCGTCGTTGTTGAACGAGATTGGCCCACCTCGCACCGCAGCCCGCTCTTGTCGGCCACGGTGTAGTAGAACCACCACCGCGCCCAGCCGACGCCACCGCTCGCCGAGGCTAGCACGTGGAACAACGCCGCGCAGACGCCGGAGCACGAAGTCCACACCACCGGTTGGACACCGCCGCCAACCTTCCCGGGCCGACAGTGTGCATCGTGCGGTGGCAAATAGGCTCGCACTAGGGCGCCACCTCGGTCCGCACGCCACGTGAAGACAGCTAGGCGGAGTATCGCGTGGGCGCCACCGGCTAGCTCCAACCGGTAGGCCCGCAGACTTCGCCACAAACAACGACAGGCATCCGAAGGCCGCATCAAGAAAGCGACAAAACAATTGCCTCTAAGGGCCCGGCTGGCTCGCTCGCCCGGCGAGGCAAGCGAGCCCCGTCGCGATGCACGATCTTCCTCATCCACGAGCCGCTGCGCGTCCCCTCCGTCATGCGGCTTTTCCCAAAGACTCGGGAGCAGAGCCTCCCGATGCTCCACCGCTGCTCCACAATTTGTTGGCACGCGAGCTCCTCGCGCACCGCTTGTACCACGAGGAAGGATGGGTCCCCGCCTTGGGTGGGCAAGGAACCGCTGGGGGTGGTAGCCGGCATCGCTCGTGGCTAGCCATTTGCTCTTCACGATAGGGGAAGGAGAAGAAGAAGGCAAAGGAGCAATGGGCCTAACAATTAGCGCGAGCGCAAGCGGCGCGATCAAAAGCAAACGAGGAAGGGTGCCTCCCCAATGCCAAGACCTTATAAAACCGCCGCTTTGCTCGGGCTCGGCGCACGCAGACGGATCAAATTCCCGCGATTCGCCGTCCCAGATTTGGAAAGAAGAACCGCCGAACCTAGAAGGCAGCGCCGGTAGGTGGCGAGCAGCGACAACGCCCTACCTCTTCAACACGCGCCCAATTTCTCGGGAATGAGGCGAACGGCCGCGGTCACGCAACCGCCACATCCCACGACGCACTGGGCCGCGAGTCGCCACGCGCCCCACCCGCAAAGATGGCGCATCGCGACGACGCGACACCGACCGCCAGCCAAGCGTCGGCGTAATTCCACCGCCATTAAAAGCGCACTACAAGGCTACGAGGTCACAACAGCCCCGAGCGCGCGCCTGCTCGGCGGGCGCGGCCGCGCCACCCGCTCAAGGGTAGGGACGGAGCGCGCGCTACTTTTCGACTAGGCGCCGACCCGCAGCCACCCGCTCAAGGGTAGGGGACAGAGCGCGCGCTGTCTGCTGACCAGCGCGCGGCCGCCGCCACCCGCTCAAGGGTAGGGGACGGAGCGCGCGCGCTCGCTGACCAGGCGCGCCGCCGCCACCCGCTCAAGGGTAGGGGACGGAGCGCGCGTCGCTGACCAGGCGCGCCGCCGCCACCCGCTCAAGGGTAGGGACGAGCGCGCGCGTCGCTGACCAGGCGCGGCCGCCGCCACCCGCTCGGCGGGTAGGGGACGGAGCGCGCTGTCGCCGACCAGGCGCGGCCGCCGCCACCCGGCCGGGTAGGGGACGGAGCGCGCGCGCTCTTCCACCAGGTGGCGGTGCTCGCTCAAGGGTAGGGGACGGAGCGCGCTGTCTCGCTGACCAGCGCGCGCCGCCGCCACCCGCTCAAGGGTAGGGACGGAGCGCAGCGCGTCGCTGACCAGGCGCGCCGCCGCCACCCGCCGGCGGGTAGGGGACGGAGCGCGCCTACTTTCGACCAGGCGCGGCCGCCACCCGCTCAAGGGTAGGGGACGGAGCGCGCGTCTGCTCGACCAGGCGCGGCGCCGCCACCCGGCCGAAGGGTAGGGGACGGAGCGCGCGTCGCGGACTAGGCGCGCCGCCGCCACCCGCTCGGGGTAGGGACGGAGCGCGCGCTCGCTGACCAGGCGCGCCGCCGCCACCCGGCCGGCGGTAGGGACGGAGCACGCGCGCTCGCCGACAGGCGCCGCCGCGCCACCCGCTCGAGGGTAGGGGACGAGCGCGCGCATCTACTTCGACCAGCGCCGCCTCGCCGCCACCGCTCAAGGGTGGGGACTGAGCGCGCGTGTCATTTCAGCGCAAGCTTCAGTTCCTCAACCACAAGCTTGAGTAATTCACGGCCGCAGGGACGGAGGGGGCCAAAGGACTCGACGACATGGCTTCGGCCCGTGAAGCCCTTCACCATGAGAGGCTCTGTCGAGGGGTGGCCCCACCTAAACCCAGCAGTCCGGTAGAAGACTATAAGGCCTGAATAGGCCTTGTGTAATGACATAACCGCCCCTGCAGGGGATGACCGGATGTAAGGGTATAACTGTAAAAGCACTCCCCATGAGTATATATATGCGAGTAAGCCATGGGGAGGGGCCAAGGCCATTACACTTATCTTCATCACTCTCCACTACCACTTCTCTCTCTGTTTGGTCTGTAGCCACAACAAACATATATAGCAAAGCAAGCTAAGACTAACTAGAAGTGATTACATAGATTAAAAAAGTCAGGCTATCTCAAAATCACAAGTATAGCTAGAGAGATCCTAATCTGAGTCATGAGAAGGCAAAGTGCAAAATGAGTTAAAATTCTAAGTCAGGCAAGAAATATACTAAAAAGCTCCAAAATGACTTCCTTCAGCTAAAAGCCTATTTGAACATTGCAATTGATTAGATCAATGACTTATCTTGGTAGAGCAAGTCCTAGATTAGGAGCTAGCTACAACTGCCTCCAAGCTTTAGTCCTAATTATAGCTCACATGTGTATGGTCTATCTTAGTAAAGCAAATTCTAGATTAGGAGCTATCTACAACTGCCTCATGAGATTCAACCAAATTGTAACTCACATTGATATAGTATATTTCTATAAAACAAGTCCTAAACTAGAAGTCATCTACAACTCTCTCATGAGGTTCAACCAATTTAAATTAATTTTAATTGGTCAATTTGATTGATCTTAAGCTATTGTCGACCATATTAAGTAGTGAGCTCAAGAAAATGGTCTTCGTCGTACATTAATCCCTTTGATTTCATGCCAAGCGAAATGGTAAGTAGTCCCATAAGAAAGAAATGCTGAGATGTAATTAGAAGCACAATTGGGATCATCTAAAGTAATAAAAAGGTAAGAGCTACTAAATGCTTCACAATAAAATTAAAAAGCTCTACCCAAATTAAACTTAGACTCAACATTCATCTAAGCACTTTGCTATGGCACGAATTAGAAAATGATCACTAAAGCTAAACTATTCAATAATTCAGCCTTTGACCTGTATTAGTTCAAGTTGAGTAATTTTATAAAGCTAGTCAGGGTACATGCTAAGCTACACATGTAAGCACATGATAAAGAAAGCTCATTAAAGCGGCCAAGATTGGATATAGAGAAAGAGCATGGATAATAGACAAATCTCCAAATTATATTACAATGCAAGAATATAAGGTAAATATGCAATATATTACACATGCATGCAAATAAAACGAACTCCCCACAAATCAGTCCCATAGGATGAATAAACCCAAACTCTCCCTGCAAGAAAAATACAAAGATTTTATGAAAATAGCAACAACCTAGAGTTCAGACTCAATAAAGTGCAGGACAATATCCTCCTTTTCCACATGGTATCTAAGGAAGTAATACTTGATGTCTATGTGCTTGGTCATGTAATGCTGCACTAGATTCTTAGCTATATTAATGGTACTAGTGTTATCACAGGAGAGTAGAATACTATATAAATCTCACTCAAAGTCCCTGAGAATAGATGAGGTACAAAGAATATAAGAGCAACAACTAGCAATAGCTACATACTTAGCCTCAGTTGTGGACCATGTAACAGAAAACTACTTCCTAAAAGACTTGGAGATGAGAGAAGAGCCTAGGAAATGACAAGTGCCAGAGTAACTCTTTCTATCTATCCTACAACCCCTAAAATATGCATATGAGAACCACGAAGGGACAGACAAGAAGAAGAAGAATACTAAAGCCTGAACTCAAGAGTGGATTGAAAGTGCCTGAAGATGTGCTTCACCGCTTGGCGATGAGATGCACAACAGAAAGTTGAAATCGGGCACACAAATATACTGAGAAGTGTATATCCGGCCTCGACGCCATGAGTTAGAGGAGAGAGCCAATTATGTTGTGGTACTCCTAATCAATAGGCTTGCCATCCACATCTAGATCCAAGCTCGACATAGAAGCCATCGGGCTGGGAATTGGCTTACTACTTCCCATGTTGAAGCGTCGAAGTAGGTCTTTGGTGTACTTGGCTTGATACACAAATGTATCTTGCTAGGAAGTAGGCCAACGCTCTATCATGCTCATCTCAAACTCCCTACTCATGGTTTCTGAAAATTGAAAAAACTAAAGCATGAGATGAGCCTTCGAAAATGATGTCATTCACATAGATCACTACCATGTCTGTGGGTGAATAATATCTTATCTACTTTGCCCATTTGAAAATCATTTTTCAACAGAAATGACTTAAGCCTTTCATCCCAAGCTCTAGGTGTTTGCTTAAGACCATACACGGCTTTGGATAGTTTGTAGATATGATTTAGAAGTTTTCTATTCTCAAACCCAGGATGTTGCTTGACATAAACTTCTTCTATGAAACCATTAAGAAAGAGAATCTTAACATTCATCTGGTACAGTCTAAAACCCTTGGAAGCCACAAATGCTAAGAGAATCCTAATGGCTTCTAATCTGACTCTGGGTGCAAAAGTCTCCTCAAAGTTTAAGCTCTCTACTTGGCCGAAGCCCTGAGCTACAAGTTTGGCCTTATTCCTAACAACTACCCCATGCGCACTGTGTTTATTCTTGAAAATTCACTTGGTTCCTCAGCATTATGACCGTGAAGAGACTCAACTATGGTTTAGACATTGTTTCTCCCAAACTTCTCTAATTCCTCATGCATGACATTGATCCAAGACTAATCAGAAGTGCATGGGTGACATCACAGGGCTCAAAAGAATCAATAAAAGCAAAATGAGTATGTGAGTCAAGAGAGATGAATATGGAGCGAGCAACTCACTCACGAAGACTCCAATGATATGATCTAGAGGATGTCACTATTGAAGATGTTCAGGCAATGCTAAAGTTGAGGTGGCATCTCCTCATAGGTTGTGGAGGTAGGAGTAGAGCCATAGGGTGCTAAACAAGTAGTGGGAGCATGTTATCCAGTTGAAGGTGAAGTAGTTGAAGAAGGTGTTTCAGTTGGCTGAAAAGGAAGCAGATCAACCACCTCATCTTCTTCATGCACCCCTCAAGGAAGACGCCCTTAGAATCTTACGGAACATGTATGCCTGCAATGTCTAGTCTAGTCCCTAGACTAGTCTTATCAAAAGTAACCTCGTAGGTCTCTATAATTTTGTTAGTTTCAAGATTAAGAACATGATAGCTTTGAGAATGAGCAGAATAGCCTAGAAAGATCCTATCTGAAGACCTAGACTTAAACTTATCAAGATTTCCATGTTTAAAAATGAAGCACTTGCAACTGAAGACTCCAAAGTCAGACACACTAGGCCTACAATCAAATCTTAACTCATAGGATATCTTGTGTAATGGGACTCTCAAGAATACCTTGTTAAACACATAACAGACAGTGGAAATGGCCTCAATGCAATACCTCCTAGGAGTGGTATGCTCATCTAACATACTCCTAGCCATCTCAACTAAAGTCATATTCTATCTCTCAACTACACCATTTTGCTAAGGAACTCTAGGAGAGAAGAACTGTTGCTCTATAACATGCTCAGAACAGAAGGAAGAGCGACTACATATAGCATCTGCCACAACACCCTACCAAAATTGATGCTGCATTGCTTGAGCAGATAGAGACAACACTACAGTGCCCCAATATGACAGTGGCAGGCCATGCCCAAGGTCTAATATATGTTTGTGATGAACAATTGGCACTTTGATTGAGTTGAATTTGAATTTTTGCAATAGTTTTAGAAAATTCAGATTTGATATCAATGTTCCCGGTTGGACCTATCGGTGAGACCAGTTAGGCTGATTAATGGGACCAGTCAGACTGTTAGGAGGTAGTGGTCAGACTGTCAGGAGGTAGTGGTCAGATTGTCAGGAGGTGGTGGTCTGGTGTGATCGGGTATTGGGTGGCATTTGATCGTCGGGGTGGTATGGTCGATTTTTAGTTGGCGACTGTTTTTTTTTCCATAGAGTGCATTTTGGAGTTGGGATCGTGTGATCAGACTAGCTATGGTTGGCCATCAGACTAGGGTGAGTTGGTCGGTGTGACTGGCATTCAAAATGCAGTCACATTGGGTGGCCGGTCAAACTGGCGAGTGGCTAGCGGTTTGACCGAGGCTGCATGACAGGTCTGAGGAGAGTGGTCAGACATGAGGCTGCAGCCAGTAAATAGGTTGAGTGAGCTGAGTTGGTTTGGGTTTGGTTCATGGCTTGGGAGCTATGAGGGTTTATGTTGCATTACATGATGCATATGTTTGACTAACGTGAGTCGAATGCATGGAGAGTCTATGAATGAGTTCTTTTCTCATCTTCACAAGATCCTCATTTACTTGCGTGTTGTCGATGTGGTCTATCTAGACTGTAAGAATGCACATCAAGTACTTGGAGCCTTGGCCATCTCAGTTTGGGACATGAAAGTCTCTTGGATATGAGTAAGCTTACCTTGGATATACTTTACTCAAGATTGAAGACTCATGGAATTGAATTGCTCTCTCACAAGAACAAGTCAGAGTCGATGGCACTTATGACTGATCTTGTTAAGAGTCCTTCTGGGCTAGTTGAATCTGCTTCTTCTGGATTCTCTTCATCTACCTTGTACTCTATGAGTGATGATCGGCTTGAGCAGATTCCTAATGATGTCCTAGCCCTTCTACCCACCAAATTCACTAGAGCCTTAAACACTATAAGGATGAGAAAGAGAATATATCCTATCTGGTACTTTGAGTGTGGTGATCTCAACCACGTTAGAGTATACAGCTCTAAGCTCAAGGATAAGGAGGAGAAGGAGTACCACAAGCATCCACCACCTTGGAATACCAAGCCAAAGAAGCATAACTACCACAAGGTAGTCCATCGAGTCATATCTGCTCTCGAGCTATTTGAACTTGGGGACTGAGGAGGAGAAGAACGAGCCACAAGGCAAGGAGGATGAATTCACCAGCATGTGCTTCATGGAGAGCACCGATGGCATCTCCAACAAGAATGATCTCTACAACAACCTTGATGAGCATATGATAAGCTTAGATCCTTAATATCTAATGATGATAATTGTGAATCTTGCGTAGTGTTGCACTCTGAGTTAGATATGCTTATATTATTGATGAGTTGCTAGTCACTAGGGATAATCTTACTAAAATGAAATTTGTTCTTCTTGTTGGTTCTGTAGTGTGTGCTTAGGAGCTGGGGACATGAATGCTATTACCTTATCTTGCTCTAAGTGTGCTTTACTAGATTTGAAGCTCAAAAGTACCACGTGTAAAATTGCTGAATTAACTGATGAGATGCTTCACTTTAGGACACTCAAATGTTCAAATTGACCTAAGTTAACTACTAAAATTGAAGCATTGACTAGAACTCTAAATAACCTCACTGCTAAAGAAAAATATGTGTCATCTTCTGCATCAAGGAAATATGATCCTGTTGCATCCATTGCATGTGCATTGTGTACTGAAATATGTCAGGATCTAGATAATATACATGTTGTATTTAGAGTTAAGTTTGATCGATAGCATAGGAATATTAAGAATGCGTCTTGTATCTCTTGTGAGCCTCTTAAGCTTTAGGTAGCCATACATAAGGAGAAATATGCCAAGGTGGTGAAGAAGAGTGAGAGTAGTTTTTGTGTCACCTTAGCCAAAAGAAATGACGACCTCAAGAAAACCTTAGAGTGATTCTTTAGTGTCAAAAAGAATATCAACATGATCTTAGACCAGTCTAAGGTGAGTGTTAAGAATAGATGTCAAGATTTCAATGTCTTAGAGTATTCTAGGAAAAATCTACCTAAGATAGTGAGTATTCTAAAGAGTCGCATGTTTGAGCCAGTAACTAAACCAAGTAAGATTGTCTTCAAGTCTACTAGCTTTGCATAGTCTCCATCTTGTACAGTGGGTGCTTCTTCTTCAGTAGTCCAGACTCCTCATCGAGTGAAGTATCATTACACCTACTGTGAGAGGGATGGTCACATGTTTCAGTTATGCTTCAGGTGAGCCAAACAAGAGAAGAGGGATAGAGAGACTCTTGAGAGCTAGATTAGTGCATGTAGCCCAGAGTGTTTCTAGGGCTAGCGTTAGATTTATATTTGTTGAGGACTTCTTTGATGGTATAGGGTAGCCTCTCGTCTAGGCATAGATAACCATGAGGGCATGATAGGTCGATGAGTGACTACCAGACAGGGTGAGCAACATGCTTTTGTTAGACCTAGGCAAGAGTTTAGGAGAAGTCTGGGTAGAGCTTGTGTAGGGTGTGTTCACATGGTGTCCATGCCTTTTCTCTCTGTATCATTTTTAGTTCATACTTCTACTGCCAGGGCGGACCCTCCTTTAGGCGAGCTTGAACAGCCGCCCGAGCTCTTGTCACCGACAAGACCCCCCTCGTCCTCCTGAACCTAGTCTCCAACCTCTGTTCGTCGATGTTCGACATCGGGCCAGAGTTGGTCGGGCAGGTGGTGATGCTGGACCTCATGCCCTTCCTCCATATCTACGCATCACTAGCATCTGCTGCTTGACGATGTGGCACAAGGGCACGGTGGTGGTGATAGACCGGTTCGACCTGCGCATGTGGAGGTGAAGTTCGTCGACCCCCACACAGGCCGATCACAACCCAAGAACACGCTAAGGGAGCTCTGCGTCCAGATCCAGTGCGTCATGTAAGTCTACTGCAAGAAGAAGGGGGAGAGGGAGCACACCATCGACGCCAAGGGGTGGCTGCACACGGTGTATATACTATATAAACTTTAATATATCCTTTGTTACTAAATAAATTTGATGTAAAATTAAGGATACATATAATTAAATATGTTATTTTTTTTAATTTTTGGTATAGTACACCGGAACGATCTGGTACTGAAATGTTCCACAAACCGAAATGGCCTTTGGAATGGTATTGATAACTTTGCTTTGATTACCACAAGTCCATAACACAGGCCATGTACTACTAGATTAGTGGTTGCGCAAAAGATCACACGATGCTTAGTGACCAATTGGATGCTAGCCATTCTGCCCTATCTAAAATTTAGTTGAGTCTGCCACTGCAGTGCTGCTCTCAGCTCAGGTCAGGCCTTGCTATCCCGCATGATCGACTGATCGAGAATGGGACCATATATGCATCATGATAGAGTTTCTTGTACACCTCGCTATGTTTTTTAGCAACCATCAACAGTACATACAGTGGTACACAGAAATATGCTTTGATGATCACAGGAGCGAAGACACTGTTTTTGGAATATTTGCCCAGGATTTCTGAAGTACAGTGATCACCAGAATAAACGAAGAATTAGTGTGCCCTTGTCGACGTGAGAAGGATTGGTATCACTGTTGGTACTTGTGCCAAGAGATACATGGACCTCTGTAAAAATGGCAGATTAACAACTTCACCTTCTCTCAAGGCCAATCGCCCTCGTTGGACGATATATTCGGAGGTGATCATGACAGGGGATTACTTCTGGTTGGCAAAACTGGTAGTGCTACACTAGGGTGGATACGAGATGAGCCTACCGAGGCTGGGTAGGCTGCCTCGGTAGACTTGGCTTGTTTGCTGCGCTGCAAAAACTGAGCTGCCTTTGTTGCATTCTGCAGTGGCTCAATTGGCAGGGAGTTAAAAGGGACAATCTTCTAATCGTAGTCACATGTATACTACACGCATTACCCATTGCTAGTGTCAACATTTTAACACTGGAGATTGATTTTTCAGTATAGTTCATATCATATTATGTGACTTCTTGTACAGAAGATGGCAGTGCGTGGTGTAGGTATGCAGGGGGGGGGGGTATCAAATTATCATTGCCATCTCTAGAGTAGGGGACTAGCAGATTGGAAGTGGACTAACAGGTATCAAGTAAACAAGAATTAACAAATAAGATAGGTAGTACCCAATCAGGTAGGGAATATGTGCTGTATGCTAGTGTTCGCTCTCCAACAGAATACTGAGTACAGAAACAAACTTAGCATGCATGTATGCAGGGAACTAAAATGTGCAGAGAAGTAAGAAACTAAGCGATAATGATCTTGTCTAGCTCATATTAACATCATTGTTGATGCACCACAGCCTTTTTTTAGAACGCATTTTCCTTCTTTTTATATGAAACAATATAGGTCTTGCGACATGAACAGTACTGGCGGTTACGAGCTCCAAACATGCATACAATACAGACACTGTCGTACAAGCAACTCCTTTGCCATGTTTATCACTTACTCAACGATCGACGACCTAGCTCCCTTCCACCATCAACTCAACCAACCCTATATCTTGTCTTCCTACACACTGCCACTTTTTATACCTAGCTAGCTTGCAAAGTCGCGAGCACCCCAAGAAAACACCAACCAAACGATCGATCCGTCCTGCTACAGCGTCCGGCCATGGACGGCACGCCGCGCAGCAGCATCGGCCACATCCTGCCCGGCGCCGGCTTCTTCGCGGTCGGCCTGTGGCACCTGTTCAGCCACATTAGGCTCTTCTCCCTGCGCCCGGACTCGTACGTCGCGCCGATCTGGTTCCCCGTGCCGCGCGTGCGCTACCTCGAGCTCGTCCTCATCATCGCCGGTAGCGCCGTCGAGTTTGTCATGGAGATGTTCGTCGACCACTCGACTTTCCTGCCGTTCGACGCCGACGGCTCCATCCCGTCGGACCGCCTCCACAACCACGAGCACGCCATCATCTGCCTCGCGCTCGTCGTCTACGCGGGAGCCGCGGTCCACCTCGATCGCGTCCGTGCGCGGGGGCGGGACATGCTCTGCCTCCTCCTCGTGGCGGTCGTCTTCGCGCAGGAGCTGCTCGTGTTCCACTTCCACTCCACGAACCACGCCGGCGTCGAGGGGCAATTCCACTGGCTCCTGCAGGTCGTCGTTGCCGCGTGCCTCGGAACGGCGCTCCTCGGCATCGGCTTCCCGCGGAGCCTCGCGGTGAGCCTTGTCAGGTCGGCGTGCATCGCGTTCCATGGGGTGTGGCTCATGGTCATCGGCGCCATGGTGTGGGTCCCGAGCCTGGTGCCCAAGGGATGCTCGCTGGTGCGGGAGGACGGCCGCGACACGGTGCGCTGCCACAGCAACGCCAGCCTGCACCGCGCCAAGGCGCTCGCGAACCTCCAGTTCGGGTGGTACCTGTCCTTCATGACTGTGTTCGTCGTCGCGCTCTACCTGTACGTGTGCAACAAGTACCCAGCCGAGGCAGCGTACGCGCCGCTGCGGAAAGCCGGCGACGAGGAGGAAGACTGCCTGGAGGCGCACAAGTGCGGGGCGCCGCGCGACAGCGGCGACGTTCACGGCTTTGCGTCATTGGAGATTGAGGTGTAAATGTCAAATTGTAGCGTAGGTTCCTGCGTGTGCAGTAGCTTGGTGGTTGAATCATGGATCGGTTCGTAGTTTCGTACGTGTGTAGCCAGTACTACGTACGTAACGTACTTTGTTAAAATCATGGATTTGTTTCTCTCACTTTTCGTCAGCATTGCAGAAAAAAAAACATAAGTAAAATGTGTTGATTGACAAATAAGCGAAATGAGTTGCGTAGCTAGCCAGCTGCTGGCATGCCCTTAGAAATGTGAAAAGGTGACCTTACTCCCAAGTTAAGTTATATGATGAACCATGCATCTAGGTCATACGCCCATACCTAGACATCTGGTATGTTGTTCCAGTCATGCTTCTAGTTCATCAAATAATTCCTCTAGCTACTTAAATGGCGAGAAATAAACTACAAATTTTTTCTTTTTTGTATATGGACTTAAGCTAACTAGATTGTTTAGCCTGCGCGCAATTGTGTGGCGTATAGACTACCTAGTATGTATACTCCACAAACTCCTATTTTTTCACAACTCAATATATATCTGACTTTCAATATATCTTAATGTGAGTTGTTTTTATAGTTTAGAACTCTTTTTATATCTTTTGATTTTAAATATGTTGCAGATAATATTTAATGGTTGTTAATTAGCCGTAATTAATTTGGATCCAAACAAATTAAGAGATAGATATTTCTCTATTCAGTAAGAATTTTCAGCATATTTGTTTTTTATGAAACCACATACATTATCAGCAATCCCACCAAATTGAGGGTTAGGTACTTTGTTTCTACAATATCTAGCACATTTCTATTATTAGCGCCTTTAGGCTCCTTTTGGCATTGCAGTGTATTAAGATGATCCCATTTGGTTGAACCGCTTTTAGATATTTTGGCATTTGCATAGTTTTTTTTCCCTAAACAAGTTGCAAACAGATATATTATTGCATCCTAGAATGTAAGAGATGAAATGTGAGAGGACACCATTGATATCATAATTTATCTAACTTTAATTTGATTTACCAATAGAGTAATATATAGACTTTTCACAACAACTTTAAAGTATTTTTAAAAAATTATCATATTTATTTTCCTTAAAAGCTTTTAACCATGCTTCATCAACAGTCCCACCAAAAGCTGATGACAACTTATTCACAGCTGCTAAGGAAAAAAAGAAATATGCTAGAAATTATTAAAAAAACATATAGCCCTTAATTTGGTGGATCCTAAGTTTAAAGACTTTAGAGTTTGTAGGACCGAAATGGCGACAGAGGGGGGTGAATGTCGCTCGCTTCAAAATCGCCCCCGAGAATTCGCGAAAACCTCAGAAAAGTTCATAGAAAAACAACAACCCAAAGAAACACAAAATGAGGGATAAAGGCAGTAAACAGCATGTAGTTTTCAGCAAGAAGGGTTGCTGATTTTCAGCAAAAAGAGCTGCAGTTTTTCAGCAAAAAGAGCTGCTGTTTTCAGCAAGAAGAGCTGCAGTTTTTCAGCAAACTGAGCTGCTGTTTTCAGCAAGAAGAAGCTGCTGTTTTCAGCACAATGCACTGCAGATTTCAGCAAGATACAGCTGCTATTTTTCAGCACAATGGACTGCAGTTTTCAGCAAGAATTAGCTACTATTTTCAGCACAATGCACTGCAGATTTCAGCAAGACATAGCAGCTGTTTTCAGCACACAGTAAATATTCAGATTACCACCAAACTGAGAGAAGAGATGAAATTCAGCTACAATGATTTGCTCAAGAGAACAAGGAAAGGAACTAAATAGCAGAGGGAGCCCAAAACTCAAGAGAAAACACAAATAGCTCAAGGAATTCAGATTTTAGCCTGAAAATGACAAATTACAGAGAGCTGTCCAAAAAATCCAATTGCCACTCCATCTCCAATCCTTTGGCCATGAAACTTCTGGGGTATATTAGCAATAGCAAGGGAACCTCCCAGACCAGATATCAGCTCAAGCCAAGAAGGAGATCAAGATTTAATTCAAAACCCTAGAAATGCAAGAGAGCTTCAGAAGAGAGGCCAAAAATCAAATTACTCCCACATCGTTGATTCTTTGGCTATGAAACTTTGAGAATAGCTATTAGATAGTCTCTAGACTCTTCACATCAAATTTCAAGCCATCTTGCCAAGGGGAACAAGATTTCCACAAAACCCTAGAATTTGCAACTGACGAACAGAGAACCTCAAAATGCCAAATCTGAAATTAAAGTCAAGTTTGCTCTTGGGGTTAACTAGCCAAATGGCCTTTGAGCATCTCCCATGTCATAGCAACCCATTTTGGCACTCTCAAGCAAGCAAGAACTCAAAACAACGAAAATCACAAAATCACCCAAAAGATGTTAACGAAGAACAAAGAGCAAGAATGAAAGAAGAACTTCAGATTTTCATTCCATCACGAAAGGAATGCAAGGAGTCACGATACGCATGGACGTTAGATCAAGATGAATGATTACATGACCCTCAATCCCTCTCCAACCTCTCAATCCTCAACCATGAATGCTTGGAGGGGATGAACAACACTCTGTTCTACCAAGAAACCATCGAAGGGACAGAGGGAGCACACACTAACAAACTCTGTCTCTCCCAACCACTAAAGACCTCAAAGCAAACAACCTCTCCAAAGCCTCTTTTGACTAGAGTAAACCCTAATACTTTCTCAAGTGCTCAAGTGGGCATGCAGCCCCTCAATCCTTTATATAGCCCATGGCTAACGGGTCTTCGCCCCGTTACGCTCGCTACGTCCAACGGAGCCCGCTACGTCCAACGGAGCCCGCTCCCGCTTGTGCAGCCACGCGAATTTCCCGATTCGCCCCTCGTGCACCTTCCGGGAAGCTTCCGCGCTCCTTGCCTCGCACGCCTCGCAACCACCTCGAGTCCACGTCGTCTTCGACACATCCCGACCGTTTTGACCTCAGCGCCACCTGCGCCTAGTCCGGTCCACCGTGTCTCGCCACGACTCCGCCTCGATGTCCTGCAGCCACACAGACAAGAAACACATCAAATAGCACCGCTCGATACGTGAAAGCGTAAATAACCTCATACTACCCGAAGAGTCAAGAATTTTGCAATTGTTTTTCTTGAAGCTCACCTCATAACCGTCATCGGTAAGCTGAGAAACCGAAAGCAAATTATACCGCAACTTACTAACCAAGGCAACATCCCTCAAAAGAAATGAATCATTAACACGTACTGTACCTTTGGCGATGACACGCCCAGATGAAGCATCTCCGAAGGTGATCGTCTCATCACCTGGAGCACGGGCTAGGGAAGAGAACCAACGAGAGTCTCCGGTCATGTGCCATGAGCACCCGGAGTCTACGAGCCAAACCTCTCCCTTCCCTGCCCGGCGAGCCTGAGTCAAACAGAGAGTAAAGTCTCAGTACTGGGGTAAATCAAGAGTGATTTTGGCACCAAATACTGAACAACACGTCGAGCAGATGAAGTAGTCAAGCACGACTGACCTCTATCTACCCTACGCTCTCTGCCACTCACCAAGCCAGAAGGTCTACGTGTAGACCCAAAGCTGTTGCTGGGTCCGACTGCTACGGGAAAGCGAGTCAGCACACCGGCAACATGTTGATCGCGCCGCGGGTAGCTATCTCGACGGGGGAAACGAGATCTACCCTCAGGACGGCGGAAGTCACGACCAGGAGCAGCATGAGGACGAAAACCGGAAGACTCAAAAAAACCAAGTCCTCGATGCTGCCCAAAACCATCAAGAAAAGCAGTCCTAGATCTCGTGCTGGTCTCAGGTGCACCCAAGGTCCAGGGCTGACCCTGAATACGCCTAAGTGCCTCAGCACGGTCTCTACGCGCAATCTTGGCGCGCCTGAAGCATCTCTCGACCGAGTGCCCATCCTTCTGACAGAAGGTGCAGTGGTACTTCACCTTCTTAGAGGTGGAAGTAGCACCAAGAGGCTTCGCCTTCTGAGAGGCCGAAGCAGCAGGTGAAATCACCTTGCTGTCAGAAATCCCCTGGACAAAGCCCGCTGATTTGAATTTGACCTCATCAGATCTGGGCTCGACCTCGATCGCACCACCTACTATGGGTCTAAGAATAGCAGGTGGATGCTTCCTCATGTCCTCATAAAAATCGTATCCTAGACCTTGATTAAATCTGCAAATTTTAGACTAGTCTAGAATAAGATTAAGCTTCTTCTTGCCGCCTACAAATCTCTCGAGAGTGTTCATAAGATACTGACACTCCCGAAAGAGAGGTGCAAGAAGAGCAGGGGAAGAGGGAATAGCAGGAGGTAAGGGAGCGGATGAAGAACCAACAGCAGAGAAACGAATGGCTTGTGCACGCACAACCAGGCTCGAATGGACAGTCTTCTTCGCTAGCGTGTTGGTTCGCGTCACTAGGCGTCTCTACCTTACCACAGGGCTTCTCCTCTCGCAGCAATCACATCACAATCTGTTGATGGCTTCTCTAGTAGATCCTTAGTTAGCTTCACACATTTATCATTCAAAGCAACGAGTTCAAGTTTTAGTTTGTCACAACTAATGCATGGTGAGCTAACAGGTCCTTAGTCGCAAACGAGCCAACTTCCTATCATGATCAATCATATCTTGAAACTGTTTGGAGACGACTTCAAGTTCAGCAGATTAACTTAGGACAGTTCAAGCATGAATCAATCGGCTCAAGTAAAGAAACTTGTAGTTCAGCAATTTTATGATCCGCCGTTTTAAGTTCATCTTCAAGTTATTGCAATTTTCACGGGACTCGAGCGGATCAAGAAGCATGGCATAAGGTCCTCTAGCAGCAATGTCCTTAACCTCACATGAGGTGGGAGAAGTAGTCTCATCAGTAGTAAGTAGGGTAACAGCCATCCTACTCAACTCTAACTCAGCAAGCAGACTAACATTCTCCACCTTAACAACATCAAGCTCGGAGGACACACTATCATGCGAGGTCCTTAGTTTCTCCAAATCACCCAGCAAAGCACAGCATGTATCACAATAGTCACGGGAGGGAGCAGAAGTGTAACATCCTGATTTTCAGAGTGTTTTTGAAGCTTTTAAAATAAAATTGACCATTTGAATTTTTCTGGAATTAATTAAAAGCTTAAATAAATTTTTATGAATTAAAAGGATTTAATATGATTAATCTGAACATGAACATTTGCCAAAGTTATTTTATTTGAGTTCCTTGTGTCTCAAGGAATTTATTGGAATTTTCCTGGATTTTTTCTGGATTTATTTGCTATTTTCTAGAGCTCAAATTAATTTATTTGAATTTCTGAAAAAGAAAAAGAAAAGAAAAAGAAAAGCCAAACCGGCCGGTGGGCCGAAGTCCACCGAACCGGCCTGGCCCAGCCGACCGGCCCAGCCGCCACCTCACCAGCCGGCCAGTGCGCCTCGCGCACGCGGCGCGCGCGCATCCGCACGCACCGCGCCGCCTTGAGCGCCGATGGCCGACACGTGTCGCCCATCGGTGCGCTTCTCTCGCCGCGCGCGCCATCGCCGCCGCCAAGGCGCCGTGACGCCGACAGTGGGACCCACTGCCGGTGTCGTCTCGCCGACTCCGTCTCGTCTCGTTCGAACTCCGCCGCGTCGCCGCCGCTTTCCTTATCCGTCTCGGCGTCCGTGTCCAGCCGTCTCTCGCGCGCGGTATAATCACGAGCCCGCCTCGGCTTCCTCGTCCGAAGCCGCCTCGCCGCCGCCACCGCTGCCGACGCCAGGTCGCCGACGTCGCCAAGAGCGCAGCCGTTGCTCGTCGTCGCCGCCGTGCTCCGCCGTCCGCCGCCGGTTCGCCGCCGGTGAGTCGCCGACGCCCGCCGCCCGTCCGGACCCGTCGGCCGACCCGCCGCCGCGCCGCCCGCCGCCGATCCGCCGCACTCGCCGCCGGCCGCCAGCGAACGCGCCCGCACCGCGACGCCGGCCCCGCGCCGTGTGCGCTATCGCCGACGCCACCGCGCCGCCTTCCTGTGGATCGAGTCCACCGTCGCGCCGAGCCACCGACAAGCCGGGCCCATCCGTCGATCGAACCGTATACCGCGGCGCCATGAGCCACGCCACCGCCCCAAGATCGCCACGCAAGCCCCCGCCCGTCGCCCTAGATCCGACGTGGTATGCCACGCCGATGCCACGTGGTGCCACGTCGCAAGCCGAGCCGCTCGGTGCCACGTCGGCGCCACGCCGCTTGCCACGTCGACAGCCATGTCAGCCGCCACGTCAGCTCGGGCGCGCACGTGTCCTGCCACGTAGCCGCCACGTCAGCCCTCACCGCTTGCGCCAAGAGCCTGGTCCAGCCAGATTGTTCCGTGAGCCAAGCCCACCGTGACCCAGCTTCCGTGCGCCGGTCCACGGCCAGACAATGCACTTTTCCAATTTTCCCGATTTTCAGAAAATCCAATTTTCCAAGAGCCCGTTCTCCCTCGTCCTAGCTCCGATTGACCCCGTTCTTTTTCCTAAATTCATCTAAAATTGAGCTCTACCTTTTGGTTCAGGTTTGAAAGTTTTTGGAGTTCATTTGAATTTTATTTGAATTTATTTTGTCTTTTCGTCTCGTTTTCTCTCTCGTTAGATCGCGTATTCGAGGGAGCGGAAGTTGGATTTGAAGACCAAGAGCCCTCATCTGAGCAAGGCCAAGGCAAGTCGTATTCTTTGATCATGTTGAACCTAATTTTTCAATCTATTATGTATTATTTTGATTTAAATTTATCATGCATGGCTATTTATTATTAAAACCTTGTATTGGTAGTTATACTCCTAATTGGTTATTTCCTCCATGATAATTTGATTACCATGATTCCATTGGCACCTTAGGATTGGGAATTACTTAGTGATAAAATAATAATTGTCACATGGGGTTACGTTTAGTTGCTTAGCCACGCTTATTAATAGTTCGCTGGGATCTATCATCGCATGTGATTAATTAATTTGACCTAATGAGATATTGAATCGTGGTTGGTGCCACTGTCATAAAATTTGTGCCGTGACGTTGGTGCGTCATTGGCGGTGGTTATACAAACTTGGCTTTCACTTGGGCGAATGATCGTGCAGTAAAGGGGGTGCAGGTTGTACATTGGGATGTGGATGTTTCGCTTGGGTAATTCTTAAGGACTTAACTTTGTGCGCCATTGATCTGAGCTAAATCGTGCAAACCACATGTCTAGTATGGGATAGACCTGGCATAATAATTTGTGAAGTCTCCACTTTGGTTTTACTACTGATGTTGTTGTGGCGCAAGAGGGGGCAATTATCGACTAGGGGGGTACCCTACTTGACGGCGAATCCTTAGCGAGTGGGATCGGGTGGAGATGGATCATTGTAAAAGCCTTGTTGTGATTTTCTTTAACGTGAGGATTATCACATCGTGTGGGTACAGTTGTGCAACCTCTGCAGAGTGTAAAACTATTCGAATAGCCGTGTCCTCGGTCATGGACAATGCTCGGTGATTTCACACGAGGGGTAGAGTCTTTATGAAATCTGGTTTGGTTTGAGCTGGGAAGTGAATGGTTAGTTCACCTGTGGTTTTATTCAATTCCTTTGGATATCTACTTAGTGTCATTGTTAAATTCGCTTACAATCTATTTATTGTATTTTACTTCAAATTGTCGCTTTATGCAAAATTAACCTTTCAGTCATCCATTGTTAAGCCTTGCATATTATATTGCATTCATTTGTTACAAACGACTTGCTGAGTACCAATGTACTCACGGCTTTATGCCCATGTTGCTCAGCTGAGGAGGAAGCACCAGATCAGCAGGAGTTGTTAGAAGGAGGCTACTACGAGGACTTCACGGATTAGGACTTCGCTCCCCAGTCGATTGCCTGTGGGCATATCGAGTGGCTTTTACGCTTAAATTTTGGATTTCCGCTGCTAGTTCTTTAAAGCCCTTCAGGCTAATAATTGTAAGCTTGGCCATAAGGTCGTACTCTGATGGTTATTAATATAATTTAGATTTCCTTTAGAATATCGTGATGTGAATGATATTTGTCTTTGTTTGCACTGTGTGCACTAGCGTGATCCTGGACTAGTGCAGAATACACAGTAGAGTCCGGATTTGCATATTCGAGTCTCGACAGAGATGGTATCAGAGCTATATCGACTGTAGGACGAAGCCCTAGTTAGAATGGTCGAATTAGAAAGTATTCAAAATTTATTTTCTAAATCAAATCAACCAAACGATTATTTAGAAATTCTTGATTCTTACCTCATTCTTAGGATTCTTGCTCCTTGTCTCCTTTGAGAACTTGTTTTCGAAATTAAATTCGACTTCTTATCCCTATAATGTCCATAGATGTCTCGAGTGTCCCAAGATCAAAAAGGAGGTCGACCCAGAATTCTTCAAGCGTTGCTATGAAGATTGGATCAAGGAAGCACTCAAGATGTTCCAAGACAAGATCGAAGACTGCCGTGAAGATCAAGAGCCATTAGATTAAAACCCTACCATAGTTTTAGCATCGTGTAGATCGTCTTGCTTCTTATTTGCCGATGGGTGTGATGTGAGCTGCAAATTTTGCCCTTAAAAGCATTATATTGCAATCACGTCAATCCTTTATTGGTGTTATTTCCCCGATTTTGCTGTTAGCCTTTTCGGCTAAGTGAGTGTTTAGTTTAGGATTTGCCATTAGAATATCCCCCTTAGACGAACTTACCACTTATCTTTGCTTTTCCCTCTTACCTAGTAAGCCCTGTGAAGCCAGTTCTCAAGCAGGTGAATTTTCTTTTCAGATGGTTGATACCCGGAGCTCCGCAGGGCGTGGTCAGATGAGTCAGGACCCTGAGGGCAGTCAGGCAACTCCGGAGCAGCATGCAAACCCAGCTGGACTGGATCCAACCTTGAGTCAGTTCATGGCCGCCCAGACCCAGTTGATGAACACCATGATGCAGAACATGAACGCCATGATGAATCGACAGAATCAAGACATGGCCATGCCTCCACCAGTTCGCCAGCAGTCCAAATTTGCAGAATTTATGAGGACAAGGCCTCCTACCTATTCACGGTCTTCTGAGCCATTAGAAGCCGATGACTGGATGCGTTCAGTGGAAAAGAAGCTTAACCTCGCCCAGTGTACCGATCGCGAGAAGGTGTTGTATGCAGCCCATCAACTTGAGGGTGCCGCAGCCGAGTGGTGGGAAAATTATTGTGCCGCTCATGAGGATCCAGAGAGCATCACTTGGGCTGAGTTCGCAGAAGCTTTTCGTCATGCCCATATCCTGGATGGGGTGATCGAAATGAAGAAGGAAGAATTTCGGGAGTTGCAGCAAAAGAACATGTCCGTGAGTGAATATCTCAACAAGTTCACTCGGTTGGCCGTTATGCTCCGTAAGATGTTGCCACGGATGATGCACGCCAAAAGAGGTTCAAGAGAGGATTGAACCCAGGGTTGAAAGTTCAGGTAGTGGGACATGATTATGCCAGTTTTCAAAATATGGTGGACAAAGCAATGCTCATTGAGGAAAGTCGTCGCGAGTTGGAAGAATCTCGCAAGAGGAGAATGATGCAGCAAGGATCACAGATGCACCAAGCTCAGAGAGCCCGCTTCAGTAATTTTCAGCCAGCTCGAGTCCCTCAGCAGACGGGATTCAAGACTCCTGCACCAGCTCCCCGTCAGTTTTCTTCAGCGCCAAAACCAAATCCAGTGGGAAACCAACAGCAGAGGATTACCAAGCCCATGTCAGCAGTCACTTGTTTCAAATGCCATGAGACAGACACTACGCCAAAGCAAATGCCCGCAGAATACAGCTTTGACACCGATTCGTTTCAACTTGGGAGCCACACTGCACTACACTGCGGCAGTCGGGACGCGAGCGCCTCAAGGATCAAATCAACCCAACAAAGGATCGCAGACCGTGATACGTGGCAGTGAACCACGTCACCATGGAGGAAGCTCAAGCGGCGCGGATGTGGTGATCGGTAAGTTTCGATAAATTCGCACACGCCACGCTTTATTTGATTCGAGCTTCACATTCGCTTGTTTCCGAGTTTTGCTCTAAAGCATAAGTTGGAAGTCGTTGCACTTGGTTCCATTTTATTGGTTCAATCCCGTGCTCGAGATGAGTACAAACCTAGGATGCCCCAAAGTTAAGATATCCATCCAAGGAGTAAAGTTCTCCGCAGATTTGGTTGTCTTGAATATCCGTCTTTGGGCGTAATTTTGGGTATGGATTGGCTCAAGAAGCATCAAGCGTTGTTGGAATGTGGAGCCGAGCAAATACCTTGGACGGACCCGATGGAAGTAAAGTTAGATTTGAAGCCAACACAAAGCAACGGAAAAAGTGATGGTATGCCAAAGTAAAGGGATTGCCCTAAGTGAAGTGTCGACTGCCTGAATATCCAGATGTTTTCCCGATGACCTCCCGGATGCCACCAAAAGAGAAGTGGAGTTCGCAATTGAGTTAGCACCGTGCACTTCGCCAATTTCAAGAGACCTTACCGGATGCCCGCCAATGAGTTAGCGAATTGAAGAAGCGGATACAAGAGTTATTGGATAAAGGCTATGTCGACCCAGTACCTCTCCGTGGGGAGCACCAGATTGTTTGTCAAGAAGAAGGATGGTAGCCGCCGTATGTGTGTGGATTACCGAGCTCTCAATGAAGTTACCATCAAGAACAAGTACCGTTGCCCGAATTGATGACCGTTTGATCAATTAAAAGGAGCTGGAGTGTTCTCCAAGATCGATTTGAGATCAGGGTATCACTAAATGAGGATTCGACCGGAGGACATACCCAAGACAGCCTTCTCAACTCGTTATGGATTGTATGAGTTCACCGTGATGTCCTTTGGCTTAACCAATGCCCCAGCCTACTTTATGTATCTGATGAACAAAGTGTTCATGGATTACTTGGACAAGTTTGTCGTTGTGTTTATCGATGACATTCTGATCTACTCCAAGAATGAGGAGGAGCATGAGGAACATTTAAGGTTGGTACTGCAGAGATTGCGGGAACATAAGTTATATGCCAAGTTCAGCAAGTGTGAATTTTGGATGAAGGAAGTTGCCTTTTTGGGTCATGTGTTGACAGCAGAGGAGTGTCCGTTGACTCGTGAAAGTACAAGATGTGCTCACCGAAGGCACCCACGTCGCTGACCAGTCGAAGCTTCCTAGGAATGGCAGTTACTATCGTAGATTCATTGAAGGATTCTCCAGTGTAGCCCGACCTCTCACCCAGCTATTAAAGAAAGAAAAGAAGTTTGAATGGACGCGAGAGCGAGAAGAGTTTTGGAAGTTAAAGGAAAGTCCGACAACAAAGACGATCCTAATTTTGCCAGACATTAAGAAAGACTTTGAGATTTATTGTGACGCATCCCGCAAAGGTTTAGGGTGCGTATTAATGCAAGACAAGAGAGTGGTAGCTTATGCATCGCGCCAGCTAAGGCCACATGAGGAGAACTACCCTACGCACGATTTGGAGTTAGCAGCAGTTGTGCATGCCCTGAAAATATGGCGGCATTACCTGATGGGTAACAGGAGTGAGATCTACACGGATCACAAGAGCTTGAAGTATATCTTCACCCAAACCGACCTCAACCTAAGACAAAGAAGATGGTTGGAGTTGATAAAGGACTATGACATCGGAATCCACTATCACCCAGGAAAAGCCAACGTAGTGGCAGATGCATTGAGCAGGAAGGTATATTGCAACACAGTTATGGTCAAAGAGAGTCAACCAGCATTGCACGAGGAATTTCAAAAGCTCAGTTTGGAGTTAGTTGGAGAAGGGATGTTAGCCGCTTTGGACTTGCAGCCGACCTTGGATAGTCAGATTCGTCAAGCACAACCAGAGGATGAAAATATCCAGCGGATCAAGGTTGGATTGAAGGAAGGAAAAGCGATAGGATTTGTGGAAGATGATCAGGGTATCGTATGGTACAAGAAGCGATTGTGCGTGCTTAATAAGGAAGAGTTGAAGCAATTATTGCTTAAGGAGGCACACGAGTCATTATATTCAATTCATCCAGCGGTACAAAGATGTATCAAGACATCAAGGATAAGTCTTGTGGCGGTATGAAGCGAGAGATAGCAGAGTATGTGGCACTTTGTGATGTTTGTCACGAGTGAAAGCCGAGCATCAAAGACCCGCAGTTTGTCGCAACCATTGAAAATTCCCGAGTGGAAGTGGGAAGATGTGGGGATGGACTTCATCACAGGTCTACCCAAGACCAAGGAAGGATACGACTCGATATGGGTAATTGTGGATCGATTGACAAAGGTAGCCCATTTCCTTCCGATCAAGACCACATATTCGGAGATAAGTTGGCGAATTGTATATGTCCGCATGTGAGTCTCCATGGAGTTCCTAAGAGGATCGTGTCAGATCGTGGATCGCAGTTCACTTCACGATTTTGGAGTAGTTTCCACGAAGCAATGGGTACTCATCTGAATTTTAGCACAGCTTATCACCCGCAGACCGATGGTCAAACAGAACGTGTGAATCAAATCCTAGAGGATATGCTGAGGGCATGTGTTTTGGATCACGGAGCCAAGTGGGACAACTGCCTACCTTTTGCCGAATTTTCCTACAACAACAGTTACCAAGCCAGTTTGCAGATGTCACCGTTTGAGGCTTTGTATGGTCGGAAGTGTAGGACCCCACTTAATTGGAAAGAAACAGGAGAAAGGCAAATATTTGGGCCAGAGTGTTTGCAGGAAGCTGAAGAAAAAGTGCGCTTGATTCAAGAAAGGCTGAAAGCAGCTCAAGCCAGGCAAAAGAGTTATGCTGATACTCGCCGAAGAGATTTAAGCTTCGAACCCAATGATTTTGTGTACCTCAGGATCACACCTTTCAAAGGAGTTAAGCGTTTTCAAATGAAGGGAAAGTTAGCGCCAAGGTATGTGGGGCCATTCAAGATTTTGAAGCGCAAGGGAGAAGTTGCCTATCAGTTGGAGCTACCTGAGAACTTGAGTGGGATACATGATGTGTTTCATGTGTCTCAATTAAAGAAGTGCTTGCGAGTGCCAGAGGAAGCAGTGCCAATAGAGGCTGTGGTTCTCCAGGAGGATTTGTCCTATAAAGAGCATCCCATTAAGATCTTGGAAGTGTCAGAGCGTGTCACCAGAAGAAGAGTCGTTCGTTTTTGCAAAGTTCAGTGGAGCAATCATTCAGAGGAGGAAGCAACCTGGGAAAGCGAGGAGGATCTCAAAGCAGAGTTTCCAAACCTATTCTTTAGAGAGCCAGAATCTCGGGGTCGAGATTCCGTTTAAGGGGGGGAGGTTTGTAACATCCTGATTTTCAGAGTGTTTTTGAAGCTTTTAAAATAAAATTCACCATTTGAATTTTTCTGGAATTAATTAAAAGCTTAAATGAATTTTTATGAATTAAAAGGATTTAATATGATTAATCTGAACATGAACATTTGCCAAAGTTATTTTATTTGAGTTCCTTGTGTCTCAAGGAATTTATTGGAATTTTCCTGGATTTTTTCTGGATTTATTTGCTATTTTCTAGAGCTCAAATTAATTTATTTGAATTTCTGAAAAAGAAAAAGAAAAGCCAAACCGGCCGGTGGGCCGAAGTCCACCGAACCGGCTCGCCCAACCGACCGCCCAGCCCACCCACTCACCGCCCACCAGTGCGCCTCGCGCGCCACGCGCGCGCATCCGCGCGCACCGCGCCGCTTTGAGCGCCGATGGCCGACACGTGTCGCCCATCCGATGCGCTTCTCGCCGCGCGCCATCGCTGCCGCCGCGCGCGCCGTGACGCCGACAGTGGGACCCACTGCCGTGTGTCGTCTCCGCCGGGACTCGTCTCGTCTCCGTTCGAACTCCGCCGCGCCGCCGCTTTCCTTATCCGTCTCGACGTCCGTGTCCAGCCGTCTCCGCCGCCGTATAATACGAGCCCCGCCCCGGCTTCCTCGCCCCGCGCCGCCGCCGCCCGCCGCTGCCGACGCCGCTGGCGCCGCCGTTCGCGACGCCGCCAAGAGCGCAGCCGCTCGCCGTCGCCGCCGTGCTCCGCCGCCCGCCGCCGTTCGTCGCCGGTGAGTCGCCGACGCCCGCCGCCCGTCCTGCACCCGTCGGCCGACCGCCGCCGCACCGCCGCCGCCGATCCGCCGCACCGTCCACCCGGCCGCCACGGAATCGCGCCGCGCACCGCGACGCCTCGGTCCCGCGCCGCGGCGCTATCGCCAGACGCCAGCCCGCGCCGCCTTCCGTGGATCGAGTCCACCGTGCGCCGAGCCACTGACAAGCCGGGCCCATCCGTCAGACCGAACCGTATACCCGTGCGCCATGAGCCACATCACCCTGCCCAGTCGGCATGCCACGCAAGCCCGCCTGTCGACCTAGATCCGACGTGGTATGCCACGCCGCCCACGGGTGCCACGCCGCAAGCCGAGCCGCCCGGTGCCACGCCACCGCCACGTCGCCTGCCACGTCGACAGCCATGTCAGCCGCCACGTCAGCTCGGGCGCGCACGTGTCCTGCCACGTAGCCGCCACGTCAGCCCTCACCGCTTGCGCCAAAGAGCCTCAGCCAGTCGTCTGTTCCGTGAGCCAAGCCCACCGTGAGACCCAGCTTCCGTGCGCCGGTCCACAAAGACGATGCACTTTTCCAATTTTCCTGATTTTCAGAAAATCCAATTTTCCAAGAGCCCGTTCTCCTCGCCCTAGCTCCGATTGACCCCGTTCTTTTCCTAAATTCATCTAAAATTGAGCTCTACCTTTTGGTTCAGGTTTGAAAGTTTTTGGAGTTCATTTGAATTTTATTTGAATTTATTTTGTCTTTTCGTCTCGTTTTCTCTCTCGTTAGATCGCGTATTCGAGGGAGCGGAAGTTGGATTTGAAGACCAAGAGCCCTCATCTGAGCAAGGCCAAGGCAAGTCGTATTCTTTGATCATGTTGAACCTAATTTTTCAATCTATTATGTATTATTTTGATTTAAATTTATCATGCATGGCTATTTATTATTAAAACCTTGTATTGGTAGTTATACTCCTAATTGGTTATTTCCTCCATGATAATTTGATTACCATGATTCCATTGGCACCTTAGGATTGGGAATTACTTAGTGATAAAATAATAATTGTCACATGGGGTTACGTTTAGTTGCTTAGCCACGCTTATTAATAGTTCGGGATCTATCATCGCATGTGATTAATTAATTTGACCTAATGAGATATTGAATCGTGGTTGGTGCCACTGTCATAAAATTTGTGCCGTGACGTTGGTGCGTCATTGGCGGTGGTTATACAAACTTGGCTTTCACTTGGGCGAATGATCGTGCGAGAAAGGGTGCGAGTTGTACATTGGGATGTGGATGTTTCGCTTGGGTAATTCTTAAGGACTTAACTTTGTGCGCCATTGATCTGAGCTAAATCGTGCAAACCACATGTCTAGTATGGATAGATAGACCTGGCATAATAATTTGTGAAGTCTCCACTTTGGTTTTACTACTGATGTTGTTGTGGCGCAAGAGGGGGCAATTATCGACTAGGGGGGTACCCTACTCGACGGCGAATCCTTAGCGAGTGGGATCGGGTGGAGATGGATCATTGTAAAAGCCTTGTTGTGATTTTCTTTAACGTGAGGATTATCACATCGTGTGGGTACAGTTGTGCAACCTCTGCAGAGTGTAAAACTATTCGAATAGCCGTGTCCTCGGTCATGGACAATGCTCGGTGATTTCACACGAGGGGTAGAGTCTTTATGAAATCTGGTTTGGTTTGAGCTGGGAAGTGAATGGTTAGTTCACCTGTGGTTTTATTCAATTCCTTTGGATATCTACTTAGTGTCTGTTGTTAAATTCGCTTTACAATCTATTTATTGTATTTTACTTCAAATTGTCGCTTTATGCAAAATTAACCTTTCAGCCATCCATTGTTAAGCCTTGCATATTATATTGCATTCATTTGTTACAAACGACTTGCTGAGTACCAATGTACTCACGGCTTTATGCCCATGTTGCTCAGTTGAGGAGGAAGGACCAGATCAGCAGGAGTTGTTAGAAGGAGGCTACTACGAGGACTTCACGGATTAGGACTTCGCTCCCCAGTCGATTGCCTGTGGGCATGTCGAGTGGCTTTTACGCTTAAATTTTGGATTTCCGCTGCTAGTTCTTTAAAGCCCTTCAGGCTAATAATTGTAAGCTTGGCCATAAGGTCGTACTCTGATGGTTATTAATATAATTTGGATTTCCTTTAGAATATCGTGATGTGAATGATATTTGTGTTTGTTTGCACTGTGTGCACTAGCGTGATCCTGGACTAGTGCAGAATACACAGTAGAGTCCGGATTTGCATATTCGGGTCTCGACAAGAAGTAAGTGAAGTAAGCTCCCGTGACAGTCTATCTACTTCCTTCTCTAACTCGGTACACCTAGCCCTAGCTCTAGCATGAAAACCTCCTAGCTTAAGAAATGCTTGATTGAGCTGGTCGTAGGTGGGGCATACCTCGTCCGAGTCGGAGTACACTCATTGTCGCCGAAGTTCGCCTCGAGGCCATGAAGCACATGCCGGAGAAGTCGTCGCCGCCATCCTTGGGCTCTTGATCACCCGTCCCGTCGTCGTCATTCCATCCCTCCACCTCGCTGAGGTCGAGGTCGTCGAAAGCGGTGAGAACGCGGTGGAAGAGCTTCTTGGCTTTGCCGAAGTTGCGGAACTTCTTCTTTCCCGGCGTCTGAGCTGGAGGCTTCTTGTTGCGGTTCTTGTCGGTGTAGTCGATCTTGCCCGAACCGCCGTAGTCGTTCTTGCCCTTCTCCAGCTTGGGGCAATTTGCCCGAATGTGGTTGGGGCCACCACACTCGAAGCAAATGACAGGTCCTCCTCTCTTTCTGTCCCTCCTTCTCTTGTAAGCATGGGAAAACTTTCGAGCTAGGAGGGCCAGTTGCTCATCCTCGAGCTGCTCTAACTGATCATCAGTTACGTCACATAGAGCAGCAAGGAGAAACCGCAGCGAACCCGAAGAGGACCGAAGAAGAAACGGATCGGTGACCAAGGCCATCGATCGTGACTTCGACCTACGAGACAACGTCAATCTCGTGAGTCTTGAGGCGCGAGTACAGTGCGTCAAGAGTCGTGGTCGAGAGGTCTGTCGTGTCTTTGATGGTGGTCACTTTCATCTCCCAAACACGCAGATCGAGTGCGGTGAGCATCTGTCGAGCGTTGTCCGAGTCGGAGTATGTGAGACCGACAGCTCGGAGGTTGCTCAAGATCTTGTGAAATCGCGCAAAACACTCATCTAATGACTCACCAGCAAGCATCTCAAACTTGTTGTACTCACGCTTGAATCGGTCTCGTCGCGACCGCCTTAATCAGGTGGTGCCTCATGGTATGCATCGAGGGTCTCCCGGATATCGGCGGACGAGAGATGAGAGATGCGGTCGAACTCACTGCGACTCAGGCCCTGGATAATGATGTTACTCGCCTTAGCATTTGCCTCAACATCAGCCATGTTCCCAGCATTGATGTTCTCATCGGCAGGAACAGCAAACCGGACCTTGACCTTGCGCCAGATGGCGTACCCCTGGGCCTGAATGTATGTCTCCATTCGGCTCTTCCAGAAGGGGTAATCAATGCCATCGAAAACGGGCGGCTTGGTCGAGTACTTGTCCGTCGCCATAGCTCTTGAGACCGGTTAAGATCTATTGATTAGAGCTAACCGGCTCTGATACCAATTGTAGGACCGAAATGGCGACAGAGGGGGGTGAATGTCGCTCGCTTCAAAATCGCCCCCGAGAATTCGCGTAAACCTCAGAAAAGTTCATAGAAAAACAACAACCCAAAGAAGCACAAAATGAGGGATAAAGGCAGTAAACAGCATGCAGTTTTCAGCAAGAAGGGCTGCTGATTTTCAGCAAAAAGAGCTGCAGTTTTTCAGCAAACTGAGCTGCTGTTTTCAGCAAGAAGAGTTGCAGTTTTTCAGCAAACTGAGCTGCTGTTTTCAGCAAGAAGAAGCTGCTGTTTTCAGCACAATGCACTGCAGATTTTAGCAAGATACAGCTGCTATTTTTCAGCACAATGGACTGCAGTTTTCAGCAAGAATTAGCTACTATTTTCAGCACAATGCACTGCAGATTTCAGCAAGACATAGCAGCTGTTTTCAGCACACAGTAAATATTTAGATTACCACCAAACTGAGAGAAGAGATGAAATTCAGCTGCAATGATTTGCTCAAGAGAACAAGGAAAGGAACTAAATAGCAGAGGGAGCCCAAAACTCAAGAGAAAACACAAATAGCTCAAGGAATTCAGATTTTAGCCTGAAAATGACAAATTACAGAGAGCTGTCCAAAAATTCCAATTGCCACTCCATCTCCAATCCTTTGGCCATGAAACTTCTGGGGTATATTAGCAATAGCAAGGGAACCTCCCAGACCAGATATCAGCTCAAGCCAAAAAGGAGATCAAGATTTAATTCAAAACCCTAGAAATGCAAGAGAGCTTCAGAAGAGAGGCCAAAAATCAAATTACTCCCACATCGTTGATTCTTTGGCTATGAAACTTTGAGAATAGCTATTAGATAGTCTCTAGACTCTTCACATCAAATTTCAAGCCATCTTGCCAAGGGGAACAAGATTTCCACAAAACCCTAGAATTTGCAACTGACGAACAGAGAACCTCAAAATGCCAAATCTGAAATTAAAGTCAAGTTTGCTCTTGGGGTTAACTAGCCAAATGGCCTTTGAGCATCTCCCATGTCATAGCAACCCATTTTGGCACTCTCAAGCAAGCAAGAACTCAAAACAACGAAAATCACAAAATCACCCAAAAGAAGTTAACGAAGAACAAAGAGCAAGAATGAAAGAAGAACTTCAGATTTTCATTCCATCACGAAAGGAATGCAAGGAGTCACGATACGCATGGACATTAGATCAAGATGAATGATTACATGACCCTCAATCCCTCTCCAACCTCTCAATCCTCAACCATGAATGCTTGGAGGGGATGAACAACACTGCTCTACCAAGAAACCATCGAAGGGACGAGAGGAGCACACACTAACAAACTCTGTCTCTCCCAACCACTAAAGACCCCAAAGCAAACAACCTCTCCAAAGCCTCTTTTGACTAGAGTAAACCCTAATACTTTCTCAAGTGCTCAAGTGGGCATGCAGCCCCTCAATCCTTTATATAGCCCATGGCTAACGGGTCTCGCCCGTTACGCCCGCTACGTCCAACGGAGCCCGCTCCCGCTTGTGCACCACGCGAATTTCCGATCGCCCTCGTGCACCTTTCGGAAGCTTCGCGCTCCTTGCCTCGCACGCCGCAACCACCTCAAGTCCACGCCGTCTTCGACACATCCCGACCGTTCGACCTCGGCGCCACTGCGCCTAGTCCGTCCACCGTGTCTCGCCACGACTCGCCTCGATGTCCTGCAGCTACGGACAAGAAACACATCAAATAGCACCGCCGATACGTGAAAGCGTAAATAACCTCATACTTACCACGATGAAGTCCAAACACCGTCGAATCATCGAATATGTAACCTAACCGAATACGACCAAGTTTGACCAAAACGACCGAGTCCGTCGCACAACGCAACGACATGGTCTAAACCACTCAAACTAGACTCGACTTATCTAAACCACGGTCAATTACTCATTATACACATGTGGCCACCTCCGCATGGTTCATCAAAATTGAAAGTTGGTTCAGAGATATAAAAATTTGAAATAATTCTCACAAAAAATATCTAGCTCTTGATTTGGTGTAGCCTAATTTTAAAGTGTTACATTTGATAGTTGGCTTAGTGATATAATAACACGAAAAGAAAAATATATATAAGTAGCACTACCTATAATTCAAAGGTTGAGAGTTGTGTAAATTTTCTAGAGTAGCCCACCTCCTAATACTCACTTTCATGTGTTCATGTACGGTGACAAATCTCAAAATAAATTGCATTAATTAAGTATAAAATCAAATATCCCATTTGTATTTTGTTTGTGAAATAGGAATTTCAACATTTAGGATTCGCAAAGAAATTTTATACGCTATACCAAGGTTGTCACGGCGCTCTGACAAGTCGAGGCGAGCCTGGAGCGCCTGGACACCTAGTCGACTAGGCGTCCGCCATGGCAATAGTTAGACGATAGTAGACGGTAGTAATAAATACAAGTAATACCTCAATTGACATAAAATTAAACACTTAATAACAAGGTCCATAACAGCAAATAGCATTAATATAACAAGGTCCATATTCTGCACTGTTCACAGTGGGCTGCGGCCATTTTGAGTGTGTTGCGGCCGGTGCAACAGTGCTGATCGAGTTATTAGCTTTATCTCGATGGAGCCAGTGACAACGCATTCACATTTCACTTCCACATCTTGGTGTCGGTGCGCATCAGGAGCGGAGGAGGCGAGGAGCGCCCAGCGGTGGAGGAGTCAAGAGGGGAGGAGCCGGCGGCGGCGGAGCCAGGAGCGGAGGAGCCGGCGGCGGCGGAGGAGAAAGCAGAGCATAGGAGCAGGAGATGAGGAGATTACCTGAGCTGCGAGCCTGCGACCGCTGGAGAGGGAACCGGCGGCGGGAGGAGCCAGCAGTTCGGACTTCGGCGTCGGCGACCCGGCGGCGACAGGAGAAACCCTAGAGGCGGCTGCTGGACTCCAGTCGGAGGTTAGTACTAAGTTGAGTAGTGACCCCCCCTCGGTGGGTAATGAACCATATTGATTGATCCCCCTCCCCCCTTCACGGCGCGCCCAGGCGGCCGCCACGGCGCAGTAGGCGTCGCCCGGAGTCACCTAACTCAACAAGAACTGGGCGATGGGCCACGGCGTCCACCGCCGGCCGCCGGGACGCCTAGGCGACGCCTTGATAACCTTGTGCTATACTATACCGCACTACACCGTGCAATTGTACACACCAATCGGCTTGTTATTACAAAAGGTAAAAAGGAGTAAAAATTGATACCATCAATATTGGCCCCTTCAGTCGAAATGTGTACGGTTGAATAATTTTAGCTTTGACAAACAATATATATGAATATTTTATCTTAAAATATAGTTTCATAATATAATATTATATTAGGTATTTAAATATATTACAATAATTAAAGTTGTGTTTTGAAGACCTAATCAATTTGGGGATCTAGCAAAATGTTCGCAGACATCAATGATAGGAGAGCAATGCCCAACAGGACAGCTCGATTAATTCGAGACACTGGCGGAGCCACCACCCGGCGTCCCTTGGTGGCCATCCGGGCTCGCTGGCGAAAATGAAGTGGAATTTCTGTGCAATCGGTGAGTTGAAGATAGTATTATCTCAGGCAAACGCTCGCCGTAGTTTAGTTTTCCCAAGTTCAAAATTTTCTTGTTTCACCACTGATTGGTGGAGTTCTTTCTGTATAGACTCCACCATGGGTTTTATATGCAATAAGTACTCCTTCTGTCAATGAAAAAGGTAAAGTCTAGAAAATTGAAAGGGGTAACTTCTTATTTGCCACTGTAAATATTTAGATCCTTTACATGTCATCCGTATCCATTGTCACTGATATGTAGGTATAGCAGTAACATAAGGATCACATACAAAGGATATGAAAATTTTGCAGTGGCTTATAAGAATTTATCACCGAATAAATATCGACCATCACTACCAATCCTATGAAACTCGATTACGCCAAGCGATCATGTGATTTGCAACCATTAATTTCACACTCTTAACTCTCATATATGGATTTTGTTTTTTAAAATACACCACTTGCGATAAGAGCCATTGGTTTATTTTGATCCAATGGTTGTTGTTTAGGATGGCGAGGTCGTCTTGGGCCTTTCAAACGAATTGGTTCTTTCATTTCATCATTTAACGTTAGTTCAAAACAATAAAAAAAAGAAAGAATCAAGCTCATCGTATTCAATACGGCCTTCACAAACGACTCATGGAAACAATCAATGCTTTCCTTCGTCGAATTTACATGCATGGAAATAATCAATATATACCGGAATTCTTATGCATGGAAATAATCAATATATACCTACCTTGATCCAGTCGACCTATTGCGCCAGCAGATTGGATCGACAAATAGGTCATGAACCATAGGATGTGGAAATTGTGGGTTTACACCTGTAGGTGTAGGTTTAGATAAGGATATTTATGTAACTAAGAATATTTATGTAACTATAGATAGGAAAAACAGTAGATTTACCTTTATAAGTACAGACCCAGACAGGGGTATATGTGTAATAAACCTCCTCATGACTGTAAGTAAGTGTCTTTGAGCACCGTGAGGAGGTCACTCTTTTTTAGGCAAAAGGTAGACATCACAAATTTTTATCATACTTACACAGACTTCTATTGCTATCTCTATAAGAGCAAGTACAATAGTATAGCCAACTAGTAGCTATAACACTTGTTCATTTCATCTATAGCCTTCAAAAAAATAGTTTATACAATAAGATAGCTATTACAATAACTATTTGGCCCCACGTGTAAGAGAGTGAAATGCATATTTTTACGTGCTATAGCTAGCTGTAATTTAGTAGCCAACTTCCTTCTCTCTCTTCCTTTCTCTCTCTGCCACGTAAAATTTGGTTGATATTATATTTGCTATAGCCTGCTGACTAAGCCTTATTGTACCTGCTCTAATGTGTAAGGCTACAGACAACCTCTCTACGGCTTCCTGTAGCCTCCTTCGTTCACTGTTTGATATGTCCAAGAGAGGCAAACTAAAACCACAGCATCGCTTGCTTAGATTGCAGAAACAGTGGCGTGCGACGGCAACATGGCGACCAGAGCAGTGTGCTCTCCTCCTCGCACTCTGCTTAGGTTTGCCTCCTCCTTGCACATATATTGCTTTCGCTTCCTTACATGAATTTTGCCGCCTCTCGTTCTAATCGTGCAGGAGAGGCGGCGGTCGAGGGCTCCTCCAAGTACCCATACCCGTGCAGCGCCTTCGTCGGTATAGGCATCCCCGACGACGGCGCGTGAGAACGGCGGTATTGTAGCCGACTCTGTGTGGCACATTTCCTAGGGAAGCACCGGCATGTCATGGGTGCCATTGGCAGCTGCACGGCGGATGATCCTCACCAATGCGTGTGCTATGTTCTGTGTAAAGAGCGGTTAATTCAGGGGTAGCCTGCCCGCCAACGGCAGATGGGGA
Organism: Dendrocalamus sinicus; assembly: GCA_036346575.1. Classification (NCBI taxonomy): domain Eukaryota; kingdom Viridiplantae; phylum Streptophyta; class Magnoliopsida; order Poales; family Poaceae; genus Dendrocalamus; species Dendrocalamus sinicus. Next base: position 16,628,946 of record CM070667.1, on the reverse strand, counting down.
TTTGATGTCGTCACTCATCAGGCAATAAAACATGCTGCTCTCTCTCTCTCTCTCTCTCTCTCTCTCTCTCTCTCTCTCTCTCTGCTGTGTGTGTGTTTTGGCTCATTTGTTTTCTTTTGACTATGGTTAATGGAATAGAATCCTTGTGGTCGTGGATGGGATGTTTCCGTGGACTAAATGGGCCTAGGCCTCAGTGAATTTGAGTATACTGTATATGGACAACTCTAAATTCGAGGCCTGATATAAAATTCGGTTAGTTGGATAAAATTGAGTTGGATCATGGATTCATGGGCTAACCAGTGCAAGTAGTGTAATTGGCCCAAAAGACCCTGGTTCCCCCACCATCCCTAGATAGCAGCTGCGAGAATTTTTTTTAATCCAAATTACAGTAATATATCTACGGTTTTTTTGCAGTAATAAACATCTGTCACTCAACGGTTAGGTGACATATGCTAGTTGCTCAACCGTTAGGTGACACGTGGCCAAGTAGCCTAAAGGTTGGGCAACTAGCCCATGTCACCCAACCGTGGAGCAACTAAGGCCTAGTTGCTCAACTAGTTTGAGTAACCAGCCCAAATCACTAAATAGTTAGATGATTTAAAATAATATTATTATTATTTTATTAATTCGATGGAAATAATTGTGGGGGAGTAAATGACAATTCTTGTAGGCAACAAATGTAGCAAATCTTATTTGTAGGTTGTTATTTTTTTCAAAAAAAAGGCAAACAATGTCAGTTAGTCCGTTCGTGATTTTTGTAGATTCTTAAGGTTACGAAATCTATTAGAATTGTAATAGCATTTTCTGATCGTCGTATGTTATTGTAGTGCGATAAATTTCTAAAGAATTTTGTGAGGACGATCGAAGTCGCAATGATTCGTAAGTACGAAGGTAAGTAATATTGCGATGCACGAGAGAATTCATACACAATCATGCTATAGCAATTACGAAGTAAAATATGTACACAACGAATGAAAGTACAAAAAGGCCCCTACGTGCCGCCTGCCACACCACCTGCAGCATCTCCTCCGTCGTCACCACGTCCCACCCCAGTTGGTGCCCACTGGTATGGCCTTGCTTAGCCTTCCTTAGGGTGGGGTGTCGGCGCCCCGACAGGGTGAGATAGTCAAGAGCCCTGCTGACTCGTGCTCTCAAGGCCTCGGGGGTCGACTCCACCTGTGCCTACGTGAGTACTAGAGCATTGCTAAGCTGCGACCCAGAAAGAATCTCGATGGATGCAGGCTCACGTGCTCCCCTAACCTCTGCTGGGTCACCCGCGAGGAAGTCACTCACGTCCACTAGGGAATCCTCATGAGGGATAACTGAACTCTGGGGTGGGCCACGATACCTGTAGGACGGATACTGTTTATTCATGCACTATATCGATGCAAACAAGCCTGAAGAGATGAAATATACCTTCCACGTGGGCCATAGCGTGTAGCTAACTATTGTACCCACCCTGCCCGAACACCTAAAGGTACAACGTTGAAAGATCAAGCTCCGATTAAGTTGATTAAAAGGGAGATTGAAAGATCAAGATCCGATTAAGTTGGTTTTGGTGTTAATGACAAATACCATTATAAGATCTTGGTAACAATGACAAATACCATTATAATGTTTCGGTGACAATGACAAATGCATATATGAGACTAATATGCTTGTTTAAGTTTATTTTTGTTTAGTCTCATTTTGGATAGAAAGGTGAAATCAAATAGGTATGCATTCTAAATCACTTTCTCATTTACTACTGCAGTCCCTAGATACAAAATATAGATTGACCTCCTCAAATAGTTCAAATGAATATGTGCATATGTCTTTCTTTATATACACTTGTACGCACACATTTAGGGGGAGCTCTCTCTATAGTTTGGAGTTTTATGAGTATTAATCCATGCTTCTTTTAATATGCATATTTGGGATCTTTACTTTGAAATACACTCTTGAGTATATATAGCTTGTGTAGTTCATATATACTAATGTATAATCGGGTTGTCATCTAGCTTTTCCATTATGTGTTGATGGATGATGTATGACAATCGGATTGGTAAGCTTTGTTTAAAGCTTATTTTAGAGTATACAATTGTTGTGTACAAGGTTTATACTCGCAAATTAATTTCTACATCTCATTATTTGTTAAGATTGTCATGAATTACCAAAAAGGGAAGATTGTTGAATCTAGTCCCTCCATTATATGTTAATGGTGAAGTTTCGTAATTGATGACAATTATTTTGTGGACTAACATTTTTCATGAGTTGGATGAATAGGTTAGGTTTCACAAATGAAGACGACTTGGGATGACTTCATGTGTTGAAGGTTATCAAGTCAAGATCGAGAAGAAGATAGATTCATGAGTTGAAAGCTATCAAGATGAAGAAGGCTTCATGTGAGAAGAGGACGCATCATGAGTTGATGCATGTCCAAGACGATCATATGTTGATCAAGTAAAGACCATCATGTGTTGATCAAGTAAAGACCATCATGTGTTGATGGAGTTGATGAGAAGAATGCATCATAAGTTGATGCATATCGAGATGATGACCCAAGGCAAAGGTATGGCTAGGTAGGGCTAAGGATGTGTTCCTAGTCTTTTACCGGTCTTGGTGTTTGGTTGAAACACCGGATTGCTAGTATAGGTTGCCGTACTATTAAGAGGGGTTATGTCTAGTAGTTTGAGTCTCATCATGTGTTGATGTCTCAACCTCACTTGCTCTAGCTCATCTTAACATGATGCCATTATTTGCGGATGTGTTTTGCAAATAGTTGAGGCTCATGCATCTAATCCTTGTAACATGTGACTATACTTTGCAAATATGTTTTGCAAAAGGTTGAAGTCCATGTACCTAATCATTGTAGCATGATCTAAGTTTGCAAATGTGTTTTGCAAAAGTTGTAGATCATGCATTATCCCTTGGCATGGTCTAAGATTGTGAATTGCTATTTTCTTGGACTTAGACCATGGTAGTGACTCTTGGATTTCTTGTGATTTCTGCATTGATCTAATGTGTTTGAGGTTATTAAAATAGATGGGTTATGTAGCCCTCTGAATAAGCTTTCCATAGAGTCCAAGATCACTCAATTCCGACATCGGAGTCAAAAGTTATGACCGTTTTTCCGAGTGTCGCTTGTGCTGAAAAACAGAAAACGGAAGTTCCGTTTTTATAACTGCGGAAGTTCCGGATTTGCGGAAGTTCCGATTTTTGAGCGGAACGTTTTTTTTCAGAGAGCAACTTTTGAGAAACTTAGCCTCTTGGAAATCGGAAGTTCGGGATTTGAACGGCGGAAGTTCCGATTTCGTTGAGAAACGGCTAGTTTTCTGATCGTTGCGAGGAGAGCGGAAGTTCCGGTTTTATAACGGCGGAACTTCTGATTTCCCTGATTTTTTAGGGATTTGGCTCCAACGGCTAGTTTTCTTGTGTGGGGTATAAATACCCCCTTGTGGCCGGTTGGAGAAGTTGTTGCTTCATTCATTCCTGTGTTCTTGAGTTAGAGTAAGGCTCTCTACTCAATTGTGCATGTGTTGCACTTTGTGAGAAGGGAGAGAGATTCTAGAGTGCATGTGTTGCATCTAGAGGAGGACTTCGTGTCCGGATTGAGATTGTGCATTTATTGCACGTGGTGAGAGTCAAGTGAGGGACTTGACTTGTTCCTCATCGCCGTCGTCGCTGCGTAGGTTGTGTGGACCCCCCCCCCCCCCTCAACATCATCAGCAGCGCCTCATGGTGCAGGGAAACCCCTATGCCACCTCCCGCTACCACGGTGACCTCGACGCCTTTTGCAAAGGCAACAAGCATCTCCCCTTTGAAACCTTTTTTTGTGGCAATGGTGGCCTTAGTTTCATTATCTTATTAATATTTCTTAGAACTATTATTCATTTTCTCCTTACTCTGGAGTTTCCAGTACTCAAAGATATCGTGTTCACCCTTCTTGTAGTAGCAACATGACTTCTTGGTCTTCAACTTCAAATGACCATTGTATCTACTGGAGCTTCTACCTTTGGAATCATTGGTCGAAGACCTCTCAACAGTCTACCTTGAATGGACAAACCTTCTATATGCAAACTAGAGCTTTCACTTGAAATCATACATTTTATCTTTTCTTTTGCATATAGAGTTTCATAAACCTCTTTCAGAGTTAGAGTATCTCGATTATAGAGAATTGTGTCTCTAAATGTAGAGAATGAAATAGGCAGTGAATAGAGCATAATAAGACCCACATCTTCATCATCATATTTGACATCTATGGCTTCAAGGTCAGTGATCACATCTTTGAACGTGCTCTGATGACCTTAAACCAATCCTTCTTCTACCAACTTGAGAGAGAAAAGCTTCTACTTTAGATACATCTTGATGGTCAAATCTTGATCATACAGATTTATTCTAACTTTAGCCATAACGCAGTAGTGGTGGTCTCCTTCATAACTTCGTAGAGGATATTATTAGAAAGATAAAGATGAATTTGATAGAGAACCTTATGATTTCTTCTTTACTTCTTCTCAACAGACCATGCAGTCAGCATCTTGTTGATTCCAAATAATTCATCATCTGAATCAAGCTGTGATAGAATAGCTCACAACTTAACTTTCCAGAGAGAATCTTATGTCACAATCTAGCAGCGGAAGATCATATTTCATTGACGTCATATCGAGTATGCCCAAGATTGATCAAGCGAAGAACCAAGCTCTGATACCACTTGCTATAAAATATACTAAAAATATGAAATAATGAAGAATAACCAAGAGCACAAGACAAAGATTTAACATGCAAAACCCTTGTGGGAAAAAACCACAGACACGCAATCGATGAAATCATTATATAGAGAGAAGTTACAAAATACTCTTGGCATATTACATATATAGATAACTTGAACTGTATGTGCAATCTATCTGAGACTTATAGGAGGTACAAATAGCCTTGAGCACAAGAGTCCCAGATGAGGAAGGAACAGCCCTAGTCGACAATGGAAACGGAGATCTACTTGAAAACTGGAACAATAACTTGCTCAGAGATGAGAACAGCACCCCACTCGAAGGTAGAATAGAGTCTCAGAAGATGACAGTGAAGAGTTGTAGTTAGAAATGCCTCGAGTAGCCATGTCTGACTCTAGTCGGTGCAAACACCTTTAGACATCACGATGGTGTAAGTCAGTGCAAAATCCATCACGAACTTGAAGATGATCCCAATCATAACCATCGACCAGTTCGCATTATAAATAGTTATCAATCAGAATATATTTTTGAGTGAAACCTGTTGGATTCTTCAAGTGGTCAAACCCAACCAGATTTGGATCACAAAGTATAGTAGATAAGTTGCACTCTTGGTTCATCCACTTTCACTAGCCACAAATCAATTATCCCCTCGGGGCCTCCTGAGTTGCTCTCACGGGACTCAGGGGCGACTAGCCCATGCCGCCAAAGGCCCTCCACCACTAACGTCCCCCTTACCATTGTCATCACCAATGTGGTGAAGATGATAGGCACCCTAACTGCATCTCCTTCTCCACTTTTTCTTTCCCCTTCCTCCCAATCTTTTAGATCTGGGATCTCCTAATCGTCTTTTGCAGCCATCGGTCATAGGCGATTTTGCATCAGTGACAACTGCGGCTCAACAATACACGGGCACGGGCCAGGTGATACGATGACGTGATGGGGCGTAGGCATCACAGCGCGAACACGAGCATGCTAGTGGCCGAGTAGGCCAGATCTTGTCACGTCCCCGCATGGCGGTGCTAGATCTAATGAAGAGGAGCACGAGGCCATCGATTTCCTGTTGTTGCTTGGTTGACAAGTCATGGGTGAGGGCACGTGCAATGAGGGAGCATCGGTACGGTGTGTGCTGGTGTTGCCCTCATCTCTAGATCTGACTGATCCTTGTCACTAGATCTGGTTGCAATGTGAGGCCGTCGTCACTGAAGGCATAACTATTGTCATTAAGGATTCGGAGCAGAGTAGCTCGTGCTCAAATCTGGCCCTTTTGGCAGCCACTGGCCTCTTCAGCAATAGTCTCACTATCACTACTAGCCTTATCCAACCCCTGTCGGTCTTCTGCAGCCTTCACCAGGGCTGTCCTCCTCCAATCGTTGCTGGCCTCCTTTCAGCCTTCATCATCCTTCTTCCTCTTTGAATCCACCATTTTTTTCCATCAACTAGGAGTCTGCCTCACCAATGGAGCCGGAGCCCACCGTTATCCTTGCTCGGGAGTCTCCCTTACTACTGGACCTGGAGCTTGCCACTTCCTCTCCATTCACCATTTTCATCACTGCCCAAGAGTCTTCCTCCCTCTACCGGCCTGCTCGTGGAAGGCCTGGATTCCATTGAAATTTGTTGTTGCTGGGAGTCTTCCTCGTGGCTAGATCTAGAGCCTTCCCCTTCCTCTCTAGTTCTACTAGATCTTGCTCATGGTGAAGGTTTGGCCTTGCAAGTGTTGTTAGGGGTGCTTGTTTGTGGGCCATCGTCGTGATACCAGGCTAGTCATTTGAAGAGGCCCAAGGAGTTGGGTGTTTGCTATTTGAATCATCGTCCTGAGCAGAACGACTGCTTTGGAGGCCTTGTGTTTAGCAGTTATGGTTTTGTTTTGAGAGCAAGCATGTCCCCATCCAAGAGCTATGTGTAAGGAGGGGGTAGTGTTGGAGATATTAGCTTCCTCTATGTGTCGTTCGCCATCGTCGCCAAGTGGAAGGGCTGCTTCCTCACCCACTTCATTCTGAAGTTGATTTCTAGCTGTTATGCTAGTGTATGGTGCTTAGCATGGGGCTGTGGTTCATCTTACCTTTACTTTTATTCTTCTCTCTTAAGCTTTGGCAACGATGGCCCTCTACATCTAGATTGAAAAGCAGTTAGTAGCTTTAGCATGTTAGTAGGTGGGGGTGTTGTCCTTCCCATAGCTGTGTTGTGTGTTGTGCATGAGAGCTAGTTGTGATCTATTATTCATATTCTAAGTTCATTGAGAAAAATGGAGTTGATAATTTTGAATACTATTCTCAATAAATGAAATTGAGTAGAAAATGGATGTACCCAGTTGCAGGTAAAAGATATGAAATAGATGTGAAATTTTGTATAACTGCAATCTCCCAAATTATAAATCAACACTTCTCAACAAAGATTGGACTGAACTTTTTGTTCTTCATTTGTCTATTGCTAGAGGTTTGCACCATGCAACAACAACAACAATAAACCCTTTTGTCCTAAACAAGTTAGGTAGACTAGGAATGAAACCTCCTAAAGGTCAAAAATACTAGAGTCTTGAAATAAAATCTACAATGCTAAAACCCTAAGCCGTACATCCTGTCATCTGAGCCGAGAACCTAAAACACCGCCCCTAAACTTTCTTATGGTTCCATAACGTGGATCGCTAACTTCCATGCACTACTATCCAAAGCTAAATCTTTAGATGCATTCCAATCCCTCGAGTTTCTTTTAATTGCTTCCTCCTATGTCAGTCTTGATTGACCTCTACCTCTTCTTACATTTTCAGTACGTCTTAAAATTCCACTATGTACCAATGCCTCAGGAGGCCTTCGTTAGAGTTGTCCAAACCATCTCAAGCGATGTTAGACAAATTTCTCTTCAATTGGTGCTACCCCCAACCTATCACGTATATCATCATTGCAAATTCAATCCCGACTTGTATGATCACAGAGCCACCGCAGCATCCTCACCTCCGCTACACCAATCTTCTGTATATGTTGTCTTTTAGTCACCCGACATTCTACTCTATATAGTATCGCGGGTCTGATTGCCGTCCTATAGAACTTACCTTTTAACTTTTGAGGGACTTTTTTGTCACACAGGACATCAGATGCTTGGCACCATTTCACCCACCCTACTTTTATCTTGTGGCTCATGTCTTCATCACTCTCACTGTCCCACTGTAGCATCGATCCCAAATAATGAAACATATCCTTACTAGGCACTACTTGTCCGTCTAGCCTAACATCTCTATCATCTGCTTTAGCACCGCTGAAATCACATATCATACACTAAGTTTTAGTTCTACTAAGTATAAATCCCTTCAACTCTAATGTCTTCATCTACAACTCCAGATTCCTATCAATATCTATCTTACTCTCATCAACTAGTACCACATTATCAGCGAAAAGCATACACCACGGGATATCTCCTTGTATGTCCCACGTGACCTCATCCATCTCTAGGGCAAAAATATATGGGCAAAAATCGCCACTGTGGTCGACCTCCCAGGCACAAAACTAAATTGGTTTGTCATCACACTAGTCACTCTTCTTAAGCAATGCTCAATCACTCGCTCCCAAAGTTTCATTGTGTGGCTCATGAGCTTAATTCCTCTATAATTAATACAACTTTAAATATATCCTTTATTTTTGAAAATTGGTGCTAATGTGCTCCTCCGCCACTCATTGTGCATCTTGTTTGACCTAAAAAATATTATTGAACAAATTAGTTAGCTAAACAACCGCTACATCTCCTAGACATTTTCACAATTCGATAGAGATGTTATTAGGCCTAATATCTATCGGTGTTGTCAAAAGCATAATCTAGTTCAATTAAACTATCGTCATTGTCATGATTGAACAGCTTGTTCAAGAACAATTGAACAATTGACTGTCTTGAAGTATCTGCTAATTACGATTACCACCGTGTCCTAGCGCTGAAAATTATGTAGTGGATTCCTGGACACCATCATAGTCTGAGAGTCCATATTGTGCTTCTATATATGCTAATACTGAATGAAAATCTCTTATCCGCTAATGCTCAAAATATGTGGTTATTGGCAAATGGAAGTGACTTAAATGGAGGTTATGCCACGGAGCAATCCCAGCCCTGCACCTCCCTTCTGTCTTTATTGTGAGTGAGAATTAGCCTACCCAAAGTGATTCGCCTGCTGAGCTTGATTTTGACAGGAAATTGCCAGTACTTAGTACTTTATACATAGGTCGTTTAATGGGAATCCAATGTCCCTTTATTTTTCTGACCAGAAGGAATGCGATTGTCCTTGTCATTATGATGTAGGCATTTGGCTTGCCAATGCTTGATCGTGAAAGCTCATTAGCGTCAGGTAGTAGTGTTGTACACGCAGGACGACTTGCGCACCACAAATTTCTCTCTTTTATGGACTAAAGTTAAGTAGATGTTATTATAAGGGCCCGGGTTGTCTGAAACATAGAAATTTCGCAAGAGAAAGTTAAATTCTTGTAGACTTCGAGGTGGATTTCTTATCAGTGCTTCATTAGTGTGTGATCCGAAGAACAGCCGCTTGCTTCAGTGTGGTAAGGCTGTCCGTCGTCGTGATTGGCACCGGGAAGAATCCGATAATAGGGTAGGTTCTTCGATTCCTGATGTAGGTGACATGGACGTATCGCTGCTTTGCTTTTCTCTTCTTTCTGTTTTTTTTTCTCGAACTTTGTTCACTCGCGTAACTATCAACACTGTCACGAAGTGGTTGCGAGCTGCGATAGGCCCATTTCATCCTAATATTTCGCCACCTAGTACCAACTTGCTTCATTATTTACTGGTCACATGACACTTTGCTTTACGGCTTATTTTCTGCAACTTGCGCCATTGTGCTGGTTTCTTCGCGAAAGTTCGCCTATGACCAGTATAATATACTAGCGCAGAAACTTGCATTTGGTGAGCGTGAGTACAACTAGGCCATAACATGATACTACTACTATAGTACTAGTGCAGAACAACCAGTTAGAATTCAAGAGAAGAATAGACCAAGTAGTATAGGTATGAAACTTGAAAGAACACCTTTGGTTTTTGCAAACTACAGGTTTTGGACAAATGATATTTCTAGGCTAAACACCTTTTGAGTTCCTCAACACAAACTTCCTGTCCAAACTAAAGCCAAAACCGTGTAAAAACACATTGGATTGCCACACAACCAGAGCAGCCTACGTTAGTATAGTAGAAATAAAGCCTTAACCTCACATGCATACACTGATACACAATTAGTATCGAACGCGACGTCTTCTGCTGCTGCTGCTGCCCACAGAGGGCATACTGTTAGCGGCAAATGTACAACATGGATTAACAGCTCCTGTTGAAGAAGCAGCAGTTCTTTGTGTTGTTTTGATGCGCGTTTCTTCTCAGAGGTACTGTTCGTGTATCCTCGCTCGGTTCTCTTCCCACCATAGCCTGGCATGCATCTCGCTGAACCGCTCTCGGCTGCAAGCAGAAGAGTCATACAAAAAATTAAGTCTCATGCCATGATCATGTAGCTACTGTAAAGCTCTTACGCCAAGTAATAGAATTGCTATTGAATTATTAGATGGGGACTCGACATGGGCAAGTCAAATCATTTCACTGAACTTGCACTATTAGGATTAGGTTGTTCTTACTTCCTGCCTAATACATGCTCAGCAGTTCAGAAGAGTAAAAGTTACTCATTTTTTACTTTCCAAATTTGGTGGTCACCAACAAAAACTCGAATACAACCGGATACAAAGAAAGCTAACAGAAGCAGGATGGAAAGACAAACCTGAATCGAACACGGCAGAGTTCTCTGATGCCACCAGGCAAAGCCCGAATGGTAATGTATACACCAGGCTCGTCTTCCTCTACCCATTCCCTCTCTTGGTCGCTTGCATTGCTGATGGACACTGAGAGCTCACTAGATCTGTCGACCTCTTCAGGAGATGAGCTTGTCCCCATTGATGCATCCATTGATGAAGTTTCTGTCTTGGTTCCACTTATACTTGACAGCTTTGGTGTTGATGCCAGCCCCACTGAATCATAGCACTGGTGTCCATGATGATGGTCGTGGCGGTGGTGGCCATTACATAAGTGGTTTGAATGGTGCTCAAGAGAATCTGGTGAAGAGTAACCCATCACTCCACCACCTGATATTGGTCTGTGCAAAGAGCGAGGTAGTCGCTCCTTGTCCAGTGGTGGTGTTACTGGGCTGTCCTTGGAACTCTGTAGGAAACAAAGGCCATGGAACACTGTGCATGTCAGTATGTCACACTACAAGACAGATTACTAGTTATTGAAATAGCTGAGGCTAAATTGAGTAATAGCTAAGAAGGATAAATTGAGTACTTCACACCTCATCTTCAGATTTTGGAGTAATGGGGAGCGGAACAGTTTGATGGTTAAACCTCTGGACATTGTAAAGTTCCATAACTTTGTCATAATTCTCAGCCCACCACCTTTGTGCTTGCCATTTGTTGAACATCTCACGGCTATCATACAGCATTCCATGCAAAAAAAAAAAAGTCACAGCATGGTAAATTACAGCTGTAAACAACTTATCATAGGAAAAGCAAGCATGCATATTCGTATGCATATGTACATTTTGTCAATATTGCCTTGCCTGTCTCTGAATTTACTTTCTATTTAGTTGGTATATGTATGGTTTTTTAGATTAGTTTCTTGTGCAAAGCATTATATTACACAAAGCACATAAAAGGAAGATCTGAACTGTCACTTTTCGTGTACATAATCACACAATGAGTTGGGAAGAGATAAACCACAGGCTATACCTGTATTACTTAGTAATCAGCACATAGCTGTGAGGAGTTAACAAATGCATGACAATCAAGTCAGCACATAGGCATGTAAGAGATAAGATGATAGATACACAAGGATCATGGCAGCAGATATCCTACGTAGTAGATGGAATAGAGTGTTTGCCTTGGTTACTTATACTTCCCAGATCAGACTAGGAAAATGCGTTATCCTCAAGAGAAAATTATACATAAGCTATACCATCAACAATTATTCACATGGTGACTTGCAATAGTGTCCCAATGAAAAATGTTATGCAGAGATTAATTTTACCAAGCACGAGCTAATACAGGGCCTATTCCAAACAACTTCTGGCTTCTGACTTCAGAAGCCAAAGCTGCTTAGAATGTGTTGGCTTCTTAACGTGCCTTTTTTCCGCTCTTTTTTCCTCTCTTCTTCTTTTTTCTTTTTCCTTTTTACTTTGCATTATCTATGAAGATATAATGGTGTTTTCCATTTTTTCTATTTTTTATTTATCTTTCTTTAATTGAATACCTCAGAAAAAGTTAACAATTGTTACAGTATCATTTCAACCAAAAGCAGAAAAGCTAACAGCCGCTATAGTATTATTTCAGTCAAAAACCACAACATTTTTGAACGAGGCTACAAACTTGAGAAAGAAGGAACATAGATAAAATTACAAATACCAAATATGTCAATCAGAGGTATGAATTCATTTCACAACTTAACAGTCCAAAAATGATGATATTCCTTGCATCAGTGTTTTTACTCATAACAGTCCAAAAATGATGCTATTCCTTGCATCAGTTTTTTTACTCATAAATCACAGCGTATGCCTGTGTTCTCCAGAAAATCATGATGGATACCTGACTTATAGTTTTTTGAGTCACACTTACATCTTGATTTGAGTTCTATTTGCTGACATCCATATCAAGAAAAAGTTAAGTTCTAAAAAAAATAAATTATATACAAAAAAGGTTTAGCAACATCCTAGGTTCAACTGATACAGTGAACAACCAACCAACTTCGGGCCTGTTTGATATGGCTGTGGTTTATAGCTTTTGGCTAAAATTTTTGAATTTTAGCTGTTTGTGACAGAGATTACGGAAAGAGAGATACTCGCTTGCGATTTTGGTTGATACAGATGTTGGACTTTTAACATGTACTATAATTAACTTATAGATCCCATCTTGAGAAAATACTCTGTTTGAAAGTTAGGTATTATAGCAAAAACTAAAAGCCGCTTTTAGAAATCGTTAAAGAACAGACCCTTCACCTAGCGATGTAAATACAGAACTGATGGAGACCTAAATACATCACAGTGGAGCAGGCATTTGACAATCGTACATGGTTGAAGGACATTCAGGGCGGCTTGACTCTGATTGGTCTGATGGAATTCTTTCAGATTTGGGATTTTCTTGACACCTTTGTCTTAACCACAGATAATGACCAGCATGTTTGGAAACATGAGACCTCAGGCTCCTTCTCCTCTAAGTCGGCATATAAAGCTTTCTTCTATGGTTCCGTCACTTTTGAACCATGGCGTCGGCTTTGAAATCATGGCCCCCGGTGCAAAATGTTCCTCGGCTTGCCATGAAAGATAAATGTTGGACTGCTGATCAGCTTGCAAAGCGTGGGTTGTCTCATCCGGATAAATGCCTACTTTGTGATCAAGAGGAAGAAACTGCTCAGCACATCCTTACAACTGCGTCTTTGCAAGACAGTTTTGGTATAGGTTGCTCAATGCACTTAACTTGCAGCAGCTAGTGCCTAGCATTACTGAACATTGTTTCGCTAATTGGTGGCGGAGAGCTAGCAAAAGAGTTTGCAAAGCTCGAGAAAAAGGGTCAACACCTCATCATTTTGGGTGCCTGGATGTTATGGAAGCAATAAATGCGTGTGTTTTTGAGGAGATTCTCCAAGTGTCCCTAATACACTAAGAAACCTGAAATTAGAAGCTCATCTCTGATCTCTCGCTGGGGCTTCCAAGCTTCAGGGTCTTGGGCTAAACCGGTTAGATCTCTAGGCTAGCCTTGTGGTTCAGATGGGTCGTTTCTAAGTTTTTTGTTGTATCCCACCCCCTTACCTTGGTCCTAGTAAGATTGGTGCTTGTTTGGACCTTTTTCCTTTCCCTATAATGCAAAGATACGCAGCTCTCCTGCGTGTTCGAGAAAAAAAAAATGGGACATCATTTAAAATAGAGAGCCCTAGATGGCTCAAATTTCCTCATAAGCTTAGAAAAAGATTTGTAAAGCAAGAATTGAAAGCTATTCCATTCCTGTGATAATTGTATATCATGCTGAAGGAACCATGGGAGAGAGAAAGGATGCAATTTAGATGGCCCACTGCTAGCAATTTACTGTGTTGCCCATGCCCCATTCAACACATAGTTGTAACAGAAATCTACAATCAACTGCACAGCACAAGTGGCTATGCCAACAGGTACCACGGTAGATCTAAAACACTTAATCCACTGATCAACACACTCAATGGAATGAAAAATAATGCATCCCATGACATCATTGGCAGTCAAACCAATGTTACCAAACCCAACCATGGATCCACAATTCCACACATTACCAAATTGTAAAATGTCCCTACTTGTCTTAGATCTAGAACCAATGAACAAAATAACAAGAACACCTGCACCCATCTTAAGATCCAGCTTGTGTTTCATCCATAAAATAGTATTCTGTGTCTAATACTACTATTGGGGGCCAACAACAAAGCTGGCCATGAGGAACACCTCACAAGAATCTTATTTTAACAATACTACTATTCATACATACAAATCTTAAAACGATCATTATAAACTCAATCTAAATACTACAAATTTATAATGAGCATATTTTTAAATGCCTACTTTTCTTTTATAGTGTCCAGATTAAGTTTGCAACTGTGGTTTGTAAGATCCGATTATGAGGTTAGCACCGTTGGAACCAGAGGCCCATGTATTAGAAAAAATGCTGCCAATCAGAGGTCCAGCTTGGATGGCTCCCCTGATAAGCTGGTGTGGAGGGACCCAACTACATATTAATAAGACCACAAGCCAACACTAACCAGTTCTATATAACAAAATGGCCAAAGAAGAGAGGAGCAGAACTTACACTTTTCTGTTCCATTGCTCTCTTTCCATTTAGCTTCTTTATTGACTACCAAGATGAGATGTGGCTTGTGGACCTCTCGTGTCTCTATCCCACAATAATATTTCCTCTTCCTGGAGAGTAAGCAGCATCTCCAGTACAACAAATGTATGACAATATGACATGGATAGCCTAAAGTGCAAATGTGCAAGCTGGACTTGCCCCACATAGTACTGGTAAGTTCAAATTCACAGCCAGTTGATACACTGGAGCTTCAATGCCTCTACGGTGGGCAACTGACATGATCCCTTAACCTCTATAATATATTCCAGTTTTTGGTTTAAACTGTTGACTTCCCCTCTTCTATTTTTTCTCTTTTATTCATTCTATCTTTTGCTCTAGTTTTGCTCCAAAACTGCTACAATGATTACTACTAGTGACACTTTATGGCCTTGAATTTGTATTCTCTATTTGGCTTGAAAAAAAGGCAGCTTTGATATGAGATAGCAATCATCCAAACAGAAATCAACCCTATAAATTGAGGGATATGCGAAATTTAAAAAAAAATCTTGCGAGATAACTGCATACCCCAAGTTCCCATTTGAGTCTAATGAATCCTAATTGGACTTGAGGATAGATTAAAAGCGTACCATACCATTGGAACGGTAACATAATAGAGATTCCACTTCCTAAAAATACTATAAAAATACTACCCCGCATATCTGCTACACTTTTTTCCTCACTCCTATGCAACATCATTACCCGTTGCACATTCGCTAAATATTGATCCCTTGTTGTTTTAGATTTTTATATTGGGTAAGCCCGAAGGGGCACAATTTGGTGCATTGCAATGGCAATTACTTTAGAAAATGATACTCCTGTCATTGTCAACTCTATGACAAAGAGCCTCATTTAACCCCTCATGTGCTGCAGCCAGGTCGAAGTCTAGATGTGTCGGCATGCATGTTTCAGAGTCGGTAGATTTAAAGTTTGAAGCCATATCTAGGAAATTTAAATATGGAGGTTAACCAAGACGGGCTCAGGTTTAACTATCATATTGTACATTTTCTTAAGGAATTGCTAGTGATTCTATGTACTGACCAGTAAAAAAAGTTCAGGTTAACCAATATGGAGCTTATTACTGTTTATCAGAGGTCAAACTGCCCTTTTTTGTCAACTTCGCACCTTCAGTAAAAGCAAGTTCAGGAGAAGCTCCCAAACACGACATTTTGTCTTATCTATCTGCAAATTTTAACCAAATCTAACAAACCTTGTTCTGTTCATATGTAGGACGAACCAAAAATTCAATCATATTTGATATTTGCTAAAAAAATCGGCAAATAGGATTTCTCCAATCAAGGAACCGAGTTATATTCACTAAAAATGCAAATATTAGCTCAAGTAGGCGCAAGAACACACCTGAATCGGATGCGTTTGAGGTCGTTGCCACCTTGCGGCAGTGATACGAAGGTGATGACGACTCCGGGCTCCACCTGCGCCACCCACTCCTTCGCGTCCTCCTCCTTGCCGCCGCCGCCGCTTGACACCATCTCGTCGTCCTCCTCCTCCTCCACGTCACCGGCGGGGAAGTCAGTGCGCGCGCTCATGGACGGCGTGGCGTCCCCGCTTGACAGTGCGCGTGCGCCGCCGCCGCTGCACAACCGCGGCGTCAAGGCCACAGAGCTCGCGGCGCGCCGGTACTCGTAGTGGAAACGCTCGGAGCCCGGGGCCGCGTCCGAGTCCCCGAAGCCGCTGCCGCCGCGGTGGTGGTACGGGTGTTGCCGCCGTGTAGCCCCCGCCGACGAGCCGGCGCAGGGCTTGCAGTGCCGGTACGCGCCCGATGCCTTCAACGCCATGTCCTTGATCTGAACCCAAGAAATGTTCCTGTCAATTCAAAGCCCCTGAATCCCACCCGATCCGATGATTACGACCTTTGAAACAAGATTCCAAACGCTAGAAAGCTTTAACCTTTCAGACAAATTTCCACAAATTAAAGAATCAAACAAAACTTTTACACCTAAATTTGACAACCTTGTGCTCTTCACAGTTCGACGATAAAAAAAACAAGGTACATTTGAACAGAAATTAAGCAACTTTAGAACCATAGCCATTCTTTCCCTTCGATTAACATAACAAGAAAAAAATCGACATTTGTAGAACTCCACTTGCGAGAGCAAGCAGTCCCGAGAACGCACCTGTGCGGTTAGCGCTTTGATGGCCTGCCGCGTGCTGGGCGTCGCCGCGCCGCTGACGCCGCCGCTGTCGACGGCGTCGTCGTCCTCCGGCAGCTCGTGCAGCGGCGGCCCGCCGCCGCCGGCGAGCTGCTTCGAGCACGCGATGCACGTGAGCATATTCCCCTCCGCCTCCGGTGAGCACGCGCCTCGCTCAATCACGGACGCGCGGTGACAGCAACAGATAACTCCTAGAAAGAGAGAAACCGAGAGCGGCGCCGGCGTGCGTTTATAAATAAAGGCGCCGGCGTGCTCAACAGTACACACGGACGTGTAGTGCACACGGACTAGACGTGGTGACGTACACCTCTCCTCCGATCTCGAGCCCGAAGTTAAGGGCATTAATAGCGGATTAGGATCTGGTGTTAATGGCAGGAGGCGCACAAGTCAAATGGGGTTTCCACGCGAATAAAAAAAGTCAAGTGGGGTTGTAGCCTCCTCATGCATTGATAAAAGATCTCGCTTATTGCGGATTAACTTCTGTATTCTGATTTATTTTTTATTATCTTTAAATTTCATTATTTTCTGATTTTTCTGGTTTTTTAAATTTTTCTATTAATTTTTTGTATTCACCTGTATTATTTATGATGAACTAATCTATATTTTTAGTTTTACTATTTTTAATTTAGTTACGTTAAATAAAACATCGTCGGTACAATTTCAATACAACAGAGCTTTAGTCATAAGTCATATCCACTGCTTGAAAGATCCAGCGATCGATGCAAAGTTTTCCTGACACATCTCTGGTGCATGGTGGGTCCCACGTGTGTGGCCGTGTGGGCAGCACTTGTCAGCAGGAGTAGAACTTTTTTTTTGTTTGCAGGTGCCTCTGTTTTGATGGGGATCGGATTGGTTGGTGACAAAGTAAAGGTTCCAAACATGTCATGACTTGCGTTACTACGATGTCTATTGAACATGGGTATTGATAAACATTATCTGGATATTTTTTTCTAATTATTATTTAAACTTGTAACTATTAAATTAGAAATCCAATGGCTATGAATTCTCCTCCACCCCTTCAAAAAAAAATCTCCCTCTCCTCTAAAAAAATCTCCCCCCTCCAAAAAAAAGAGGCAGTTGAATCTCTAATCCAACGGTCTCAAATCTGAATGATAGTTAGCAAAAAAACATCCGGGTGATACCTATACACACCCCTTTGTAATTTTATTTTGAGATGTATATACCGGGGTTTGAATGTATGATAAGTTGTTGTAACGACTCTATTTTTGGGAATAAGGTCACCGTACGTCTCACAATAGTCTAAGAGTTTAGTTACAGACAGAAGGAGTATCATTTCTACTCATAAACATTTCAAAAGAGTTAATTTGATTAAAATAAGACCTAGCGGTCAATTTTAATAGTTTTAAGGGCGTCCAAGCCCAAAACTTAACTTACAATCAGAAGATCCGTAGAAAAATTTCCACAAGAACGCTTGAGTGCGGTCGTAACCCTAGCACGAATACTTGTAACATTCTTTCCTCTTCTGATCTCTGTGTTGGTGGAAAATAAAGCAAGACTGAGTACAACCATCCTTAACCAACAAGTTACATGGGAAAATACTATTTAATTACATGCCAAGATTTCCAAGAGATGGGGACATATGGGTTTTAACATTTTATATGGATGCAGTTTTATTTGTAAATATTTTTGAATTTAAAACAAGATAACAAATCATATATTTCTTAAGGAATTTGGGGTTTCAACATCTTGATTACCAAACAACAATGTTTTCAAATCATTTCCAAATCTACTTATGCCTCGCTGTTGGATCACCCATTAAAGATAACTTCATTTGCCGAAAGCATGGCGTATTCGAATACCACATATTATGACTTTGTAGACTTGCCCAACTTTACCCACAAGATTTCTTAACCCCACGTCCGAATTAAGAAAACAAGGTTGTTTCATTACTTATCTCTTTATATAGCCTCTACCCGATAGACTAGATACCCCCTGTCACGGAATACGGCGACCTGACAGGGCGGAGCCTGCCGTTATAAAAGTATGGTTTTACCATTTCCATACCACATTCTTACGCCTGTTTTTCCCTTTTTTGGAATAGTATATTATATCATTGTAGTAGATATTCAATCGATTTGAGCACCTACTAAACCAGGTTTGACAAGTTAACGCCTGTGGTTGAGCGATTACTATATTCTTTACTTGGCATAAGATTCTAGTCCTTATATTTTCACCGAGGCAACTACCATCCATAAACTCTTGTTTCAGTGCCCATCTGCACTGTTTCGGTGCCCATCCACACCATTTTTAGTGCTCATCCGTACTGTTCTAGTACCCAGCCGCACCGCCACCTTTCCAGTCTAAGCCTCCACCCTTGGATAAAGTCATAGGACCCAACTATCTCGTGGCTTCCCATGATACTTCCTTATCATAGAACTACCTTTCAAATTCTACCGGCAAAGTGCTAAGTCTCTTAGTAGTATAAAACAATTGAATTCCTAGTCTACCATGATTGTTTAAATAGTATTTATAATAATACTAAGTCTTATCAATGTGAATATGGCTATCAATTTAAATAGGGCTTTTTCAGGTGGTAGGACATAACTAATATCATGTCATTCTAAATATTTATTGTACAAGAAATAACAGTGAGCAAATAACATAATAAAAATAATGATAATTAAATAATTAAAGGAATATAGGTTCAATATGATCAAAGACATGTGACTTGCCTCTTTGTCCATACTCTCTATTTTACTATAGTCTTCAAGTGTGACACTTCTTTAATTGCCCTTGTAGTTCTTCTGTTGACCAACTCGTGCGGTTCCAATACTAGCGTGGAAAACGAATGCAAATAAGTTCCTGCTTTGCAGAATGTAAGCTGGGAACAAAATACAAATAAATATAAAAAAACAAAAATAAAATAGGTTTGGATGGTCAGGGTTTAGGTGGTGCTTGATTTGGCTGGACAGAGTTGGAATTGGACTAAATGGGTTTGAGACGGTCAAAGAGGTATATAGGCGTTATATTGATTTTTCCGAATGGCTATGGGTATGGACGGTATTGGATTTGGAGTTAGAATATCATCTGGGTGGTTTAGAGCTTTATCAGAGTATAGGATGGCGAGACGGAGCTAACAAATGGGTAAACAGGCTTGAAACAATCAAAATGGATGTATATATGTATTTTAGGGTTCTATGAACATTAACGGGTCTGGTACTATTCATTGTGGGTTTTACTATTCACATCGGGTTTAGTCTTTTTAGGTTGTTGCTGCTACTCGGAGAAATAGAGAGGTTATGAGTACTCGGGTGGTCTCGAGTACGACCACGAAGTCGAGTGGACGGTCGGGATTCGACTTCGAGCGTGAAGTCAGCGGAGATCAGACGGTGTACAAGTTGCTACGGAGATCGGATGACATCTGAGTGGCTGTGGGGATTGGGTAGTGTCTGAGCAGCTCAAAAGATCGGACGGTGTTCAAGCAGTTTTATGAGCATTCAACGACGTTCGAGCGGCTTAAGGATATCAGATGGTGTACGAGTGACTTAAGAACATCGGACGGTGTACGAGTAGCTTAAGAACATCGAATGGGGTATGAGTGACTTAAGAAAATCGGACAGCGTGCGAGTGGATCGTTCGAGTGGTGTTGCTCAGGACTCGAAACAAAGCGGTCGAAGCTCCTCTCAATTACAAGGTGGTCGGAGAGCTCAAGCAGTGGGGAATTCGCAGTTGAAACAACAATTGATGATCATGGGTGGGTTCCTGGTGTCTAGGGGTTTCCATATTGGGGTTCGGCGGTAGCTAGGGAGTTAGCGTTCACCGACGGCAAGGTCTCCTCTCTTCAGGACATTTGAATGGCATAGGGTTTAAGGACAGGTTAAGAGAACAATAGCGTTTGGGTTTGGGCGTCACTGGGGTTAGGGAAAGCTCAGGGAAGTGACGACTTAGGTCGGGGTTACCTATGTTGAGCTGTCCACTATGGGGTCTTATGGCTGAGCGACGGCGCTAGTCGCCAAGGCAGTAGGGGCTCGGGAAGGTTAGGGCAAAGTTTCGGCAAGGTTTCTACGAGCATGAGGAAGCTGCAGACCATATTAATTGAAATGAAATGGACTGAGTAGAAGGAATATAAATTTGAGCTTACTTCAGGTTTTGTGACATCCCAAAAATTTCTAAAATTTATTAGAAATTTTTTCTGGAATTTAAATCCTTCCTTTCATTTGTGCTTAGAGTAAAAATCATTAAAGTTTGGTAGAAATTGTAGTCAAAATGGGGTTATTTAATTTTATTTGGGTTCCTTGTATTTTGGTAGAATTTTAGGAATTTTATGGGATTTATCTGGATTTTTCTGCTATTTTCTGAGCTTTATTCTCCTTTCTCGGGTTTTTTGAAAATCAAAAAGAAAAAGAAAATTCTCCTCTCCCTCCCGCCGATGCGTGAATGGCTGGGATCTGCCCACGTCGCTACCGCACTCCCGCCATGCCTTCCCTCAGGCCGGCACGTGGACGGCTCGGATTGAGCCGAGTCCTGCCCTGACCCATCTACCTTGTCCTTTTCCACTTGTCTCCGTAGCCGCCTGATTTCTCCCTGGCCGCATGGCACCATCCCCTCCGCCCGCTCCTTCTCTCTCTCTCTCTTCTCTCTCTGTGTGCCCTGACCCCACCTGTTAGCTGGCTTCTTCTTACTCCCACACGCCCGCCTCCTTCCCCGGCTGCGTCTCCACCAGGCCGTTGGCCACTCCGCCCTTCCCAGCCGCCACCTCCTCCCTTCGTGCGGCGCAACCCCCGCACCCACCTCCCCCTCTTTCCATGCCCGGCGCCCACCTCCCCACTCCTCCACTGGGTCTTCTCTGCTGCAACCGCCGCCACCTCCCCGTTATTTCCGGCGAGGAATTCCGCCATGCCTCCCCCTCCCCGTCCCTATATAAACCCCCTCTCGGCTCTGCCTCACTCCGCCCCACACCGCTCCGCCCTCCTCTTCCTTCTCCCGAGTGCCACTCGTCCCCACCCTGTGCCCCCACTGCCTCGGCCGCCGAAGCTCCTCCAGCGAGCAATTGTCGGTGAAGGAAGCCTTTTCCGAGCCTCGGTGCCGGCACCTTCATCATTCCCAAGCTATCGCCGTTCTCGGACGCCATTTCCCTGAGCTCAAGCACCGCTGGAGTGCTGTTCCCGCTGCCGACCGAGCGCCGCCGTCACCCTTCGCCGACGCCAGCTGCCTCCGTTCGCCACCGAACCTCAAGCCCAGGGTAAATGGAATCCCCTCCCTCTCCTCTCTCTGTTGCGACCCTCGCCGGCCGACGCCATTCGCCGGATCGCTGGCGACCATCGGTCCTTGAGCTCGGTCACCAGCCAACGGCCCACGTCAGCACACCTGGCCAACGTGGAAGCCACAAGGCGGCCCACCTCAGCACCCGAGAGCCACACTAGTGCCACCTCCCCCTTTGGCCCACGTGGAGCCACATGTGTTGCCACCTCGGTAGACCTAACCCATGTGGCTGCCACATCAGTGACACGTGGACACCACATCAGCACCGAGAGCCTCCCGAGCCACGTGGCAGCCACGTCAGCGCCACCTGGCTGCCATGTCAACAATTTAGCATAGTCACCAGCCATGTCACTGCCACATCATCCACCCTGCCACCTCAGCCTCCCCCTTAGTCTATGAACTCGGTCCACATGAGCCAGGCCCACTGGTCAGTCTCAGTCAGCAGGGCTGATGTCATGCTGACGTCATAAATCTGATTTTCTAGTAAAAAATAATTCGGCCAAAAAGAAAATCCCGGGGACGACGTCATAATTCCAATTTCATTTAGAGAAATAATTCCAAAAAATCCAATTTATTCTTTTTCTTTGATTTTAAACTTCTGAGAGCTTGTTCTCCGTCGTCCTAACTCCGATTGAGCCCATTCAAAATTTTAAATTCGTCAAAAATTCCCCTTTATCTATTCCTACCCTCAATTTAAATATATAGAGTTTATTTGAATTTAATGGATTATTTTCACATGTAGACTACGACGATTCGGGAGAATTCTACGACGACGATTCACACCCAACTGCGGAGCAAGGCAAGTCACACACCTTGAACATATTGATCCCAGTTTGAAAATAAAATTATGTTGATTTCAATTATATTGCATGCATATGTTTATTCAAGTATTTCAATTCCAGTTGTAAACTTAGTTAATTCCCAATTGTTATTGACACCTTTGACCTTGTGAAACATTATACCTTGTCACCCTAGAATCAAACTCTAGTTAGTACACTAGTATTGGCTAGAGAGTTTTATATCAAATGCTTAGACCTGCTTAGACATAATCTTTGTTTTGGGATAACCTTTTCACATAAAATGATAAGCTTTTCAAATGCATTTTTGACTTCGGTGAGTCAAGAAGGATTATGAAATATTTTGAAATAAAATATAAAATCTAGTTTAGACTTAGGCTAATTGTTAGGTGGTGGGTGCAGGCATGCACTGTTATTCGGAGACACAGTGTTAATTGCCGGGCACAAGAGGGTATGTGGTTTGAGCCTAAGTCAAATTAAGGACCGGTCTATGAGCTACTATTGCAAAACCCTATCATACTACCACAAGGTTGGTATGGGATAGTCCTGGCTAATTAATTTGTGTGTCCCAAGCTGAGTCATGTCGTAGGTTGAAAGTGAGCGTGGCGTAGGCCATGAGAAGTCTCACTCAGCTCAAGAGGGGGTCCCGGTCTGGTGGATTCCTTACTGGGGTGAAACCTTAGTGTTAACTTGGCCAGGTTAAAGGCTTTGCATTGTAAAGGCCTTGTCATGATCTCCTCGCCGTACACCTAAGGAAGTGTAGTAATTGCGTGGCAATATGGGATGATCATGTCTTGTGGGTAAAGCTGTACAACCTCTGCAGAGTGTATAATCTATCCTGGATAGCCGTGCCTACGGTCATGGGCATGCTGAGTAAAGTTTTTCACAGATTAGACCTTTGTTTTCAAAAAGGTTTCTGTAAAGTTTATGGATATATGGAATCCATACGAGATCTTTTGAGAAAGATGGTCCGAGTGGGATGTCCGTGGATAGGTTGATGTTTGGTCGGAGCCTGCACTAACGGTATTAATTTCATTTATGATTACTGTTTTTACTTATTGTATTAAATTCAGCAATTTCAATCTATTTACTGTAATTCTTTAAATGTTGTTTATGCTCAAATAACCCTATATGCCTTCCGTTGTTGCCTTTATCATTATGATGCATTTCTCCGTGTGACTTATGGAGTACAAGTTTGTACTCACCTTGCTATCTCCACACAGAGGAAGACGACTTCGACTACGGTGAAGATCTGGACGAGTAGGCCGCATTTTACTGTTGTTTGCCTGTGGACAGGCTATCGAGCTTCGCTATTTATTATCTTGTTTCTGCTGTTACTTTCCTTTATTTGTGTTATCGGGGATCTTAATGTAAGACTTGGCCATAAGGCTGTACTCTTTAATTTAATATTGTTGGTCATTTGTGCTTGATATGTATCTTTGTTCTACTATGTGCACTAACTGTTCCTGGACTAGTGCGATGTACACAGAGGGTTACAGAGTTGTTGCTCCGGGATCCGACAGGTTTTTCGGTGATCGCCGATGAAACTTTGGTCGTCGGAGCGATTGGGGGTGGTTGGCTTACTTTGGATACCGATGCATCTCATAGGAGGTACTCGGGGGTTTAAATAGGGTGAGAATGGCGGTTTGGCACAGGGGTAGGACTAAGGTGGTTATGGCAGCGCGTGACATGGGTCGGGAAGGTACAGGAGGGTGCGGCACGGCTGGCAGAGGGGAGGTACAGGTTGCCTTAGGCGTGGCATTGCGGCAGTCAAAAGGTGTTAGGTCAGCTGTGAGAGGATGAGAGCAAACAGAGCAGTGAAGTTGATGAGGCTGTGGAATGTGAGAGTGAGAACAGAGACAGAGTAGGGAGGTCAGCTAGGTGGTGGGGTTAGGTGGTCGGCAAGGCGGTGGGGTGAGGTTTACGATAGTGAAGGAAAGGCGTATGATGGCTTGAGCTGGTAGAGGTGGGTTCTAGGGTGCTCGAATTTGTTACGCGGGGTTGTTGGCCGAGAGACAGGGGAGAGTAGAGGCGGTGGTGGGAAAAGCAAGAACAGTGGTGGCTACTCCGACACACGGTCGGGAGCATTTAAGAAGGTGTCAGAGGCAGGAAGGGTGAGGTG
The DNA here is from genome assembly GCA_036346575.1 of Dendrocalamus sinicus. NCBI lineage: Eukaryota > Viridiplantae > Streptophyta > Magnoliopsida > Poales > Poaceae > Dendrocalamus > Dendrocalamus sinicus. The sequence continues at coordinate 16,604,046 of CM070667.1, read as the reverse complement.
TATGGCCATCTAAGAACTTGCAGCAATGAGGCAGCGGCGGGAAGCAGCGAGAAGGCACGGGAGCAGAGAGACTGGGGCGGCGGCGAAAATATCAAGGCGGTGGTGGTATTTTCTTACCTTGAATAGTGTTAGATTTAATCTTGATGAGTTGTAAGTGGTCGTAGAGTTTGTGGTTGAAGCCACACTCAAAGCCATGGTCGAAGCCATAGTCGAAGTAGTGGTCGAAACAGCCATGGTCGTAAGGTTCTATGGTTGGAAGGCAGCCATGGTCGTAAGTCATAGAAGCTGTGGTGGTCGTAGCAGCTACAGTGGTCGTAGCTGTATGAAGCGGTTGTGCGAAGCGATCATGGAGAGATTCTATGAGAATAGGCCCAAGTTTCTCAAGAAATTAAACCAAACAAGATTTCAAATTTCTTTTGAAATTTCAGTTTTGTTTCAGTTTCAAGGCATTCATAGGAACTTACTAAAAATAGTTCAATCCCCACATTTTAAACAAAGTCTCAAAAAGATGTTTGGACATGGCATATGGATTTAGGTGGGTTTCTTACTTTGTTGTCCGCCATCAGATCCATGCTAACCAAAGATGATGGCATCCTCTTCAACAAGCTTCCCAGCAATTATGATTAGCGTTCACTGGGGTCTTGACTCTAGATTTTAAAGGAGGGGTGTGGCCATCAAAAATGGACTCAGAGTCGGGAAAATGGTGGCAAGCTAGAGCGGAAATACCAAACCATATGCAGTGCCTTTGGATGGGCTTTGAGATTCATGTTACTCTCTCACTCTAATTTGCAAAAAAGAGCCCCTCCATTTCTCTTCCTCCCCCTCTCCACCCCTGTTGTGGGGGTAGCCCAAACCCAAACAACTAGACCTTGCAATAGGCTCAATAGTATAAGGGAATATACCAATGCATCCTCACCTTTTGTAATTACTAAGGGGTAGGATAGGGATTTCCCATCCTACCCCATTCATGTATATAATGTTGTAAATATTGTGGTATGAGCATATATTTAGATTTAATTATTGCATAATTAAATATTATCAAAGCACATTTTCAGAAGTATATGAATGACAAAAATTGTATATAAACATGTAATTTTACCATGTCATCTATATAAAAGCATAAACATAAGGCATGAAGCATGATGACTGCTAAAATGAGCATAAAGAGCATTCTCGTAAACAGGGAATCAGCTGAATTAGCATAAAGCTCAATTTTTAGCTTAGTGCTCTCAAACGTAGGGTTACACAAGAATTAATCTTGGTCGTCCCGCTACTATGGTCTATACTCTTCACTAATTGGATATAACAAATGAGATTCAAACCATGAGCTCTTAAATAATAACTTACTTATCTACCAAGTTTAAATTCATCAAATAAACTTTTGACCAATAGGAAGGCAAAGCTAGTGATCGCAGGATAGTACTTCAACTTAATATACTCCCAACAATACAATCACAGATTCAATTAGTTTGATAGCAAACCGAATTAGCTAACAAGTGAAGCATACATTATGAAGTACTAAAGATCACCAAATAAATTAGCCAGCTATTCTAAAAGTGACAGACCACAAGATTGTCAAATGACAGCAATATTAACAATTTAGAGCTCAAGCTTGAATATCCAATTTCAGTATTAGACTAGTATCATCATCGAGCTAATATATATCTCTTTGCAATTTCCAATCATAGATTGCAAAGAGTGGACAACTGAAATACTCACAAAGCTAGTGGTCGTAACTTTTTCAGCTGAAGTTATGAGTACGTGGTCAAAGCTGGAAGGCGTGATCGGAGCAGCCACAACGTTGTCGTAAGGACTGTCAGGGTGGTCGTAAACTGCAACAAGTGGTATCAGAGCCTATTCATCTTGGTGGTACCTGAAGAACATGGGAGAAGCATCGACTTCGAGTGCTCAGAGTCAGCTGATCTCTCTCCAGTACCCTCTCTCCTGATGACTAACAATTACTGATGTGGGCAATAAAGAAGAAGGCGAACATGCGCGCCTAGGGTATCTAGGGTGTAGTTGATCCGAAGGGGAAGGAGAAGGAGGTGGACGACAAGGTGGATCAGGTGACTTTGGCCATCATCTACCAAGCAGTGCCAGATGCGATGATGCATCAGCTCATCGGTAAGGAGACGACACGGGAAGCGTGGGAGACGCTGCAGACGATGAACGAGGCCGTTGATCGTGTGAAGAAAGTACGGCTCTAGAATTTATGAAGCGAGTTCGAAAATTTGAAGATGAGAGCAATACCTTGTACGCTACCTCCTCAACACCGGCTACTAGCCTACTACCATTACTATCTTTCCATAGCACGCGCATGTAAGTAACTAGCTCAAAGTTTAACAGAGATTGTAGCACAAAGGATGGGGAAAAAGAATAGCAACCCAAAATCAGAAATAAATTTAAAACCGGATAAAGTACCATCAACTAGGAGTAGCTAGCTGCAATTACGAGAACTAAAAACACCCGGCCGGGAAAAGAGAAAAGCAGAGAAAACCTTCCCGTCGGTTCACCGTTCACGAAGATATACGAGGACTACCGTACTGGTCACAGCTCGCTGCGCCTGCGCTCGACAGTGCCCAACCCTTTTTTGTCTGGTTTTCAGCGTGGCGCACGTACATCCCCCTTCTGCCCTCCGTGCATGCACTGTCGCCGTGGACGCGCTCCCCGCACCACGCACGAGTACGACGACCACGCGCCACACTGCTGCACCAATCACGCCGCGCGGCATCGCTATCCGGCGGCATCCATCATGGCCACTCGAGCACCCGTCCATCATCGCAACGCGCATCTCCGGTACACGCCATGCCAGCCAGCCAGCCGTCGCCGTGTACAGCTAAGCCGGCGGCCCCATTCCCACGGCTCGCCTCGCCGTCCGCCACGCGGTTGTTCATGTGATATCCAGTCTTTTTGATCGAAAGCTAGCGGGGTGGGAACCGTACGCGCGAATGATCGACGGCACATGCGCGCGCGCGGCCGGCCTAGCTGGGCTGGGCGGAGAGTGGTTACACTGACCGAACGTTGCGGTGGGGCTCGATTTGTCCCCTAACTAACGAGGATTAGCTCTAGTGGTGGCGAGCTAAGAGCAAGTTTAATAAGGCTGACTCTGCTAGCTACAAGGAATCCATGTCAGCATAGTACTATGTGGAGGGGAGAGAAAAGGAGAGAGAGAGCCAAGCCGGCTCCCATGCAAGAGTCAGGCTATAGCACAGGAAAAGAGGCGTTATCCATGCATGTACCAATAGAACTAACTGCTATACCCATGCATATATTAAATTATCAATACCTATGTATGTATTAAATGATTGAGAGCTCTTGTAGAGACAACTTATAGCTAGCTTATTGTATGAGTTAGCTGCATCATTATCTTTTGATGACATGGAAATGTATTGGAGGTAGCAGCTATCTATACTATTAAACTTGCTCTAATGCTCCAACTGGGGCTACTGCCATTAATTGATCATGCTAGTCAACCCCATTCTTTTCCTAAGTGGGGTTGCTATAGTTCTAGCTGCCCAACTAATCATAACTTTTTCGTCCTATTTAGGATTACTTTGGGTTTTCTTGTCTGCAGCTTCGCGTGCACGTACACTAAGAGTTACTCTAGCATTGTATCATCCAAAGCAGTGAGATGGTTGAGACTTGCATTATGATTAGAAGCATGGGGATCGATTGATCAACCAAGAGGAGATGTTTTTGTTACGAAGAAGAGATCTAAGATTAATAAAGACTTTGATTCTTTGGTGTTCTCTCCTAGTTATTCTTTGTCAATTCTCTATGATAAGTGTTCCAATGTATTATCAGTAAAAGCTTGTATGCACTTCATAAAGGCTCCCCTTAAGTTTTAAGTGCAAATGCTATGAATATAACAAGTCCAAAAATCAATTTGGAAGAAGAGATTTAGTTAAATCGAGGGAAAAAGGAAAGAATAGATGATTATCTAATGAATCAGAAAAATATGGTAAAAAAAAGGAGAATATTTAACCATTTATGGTTTGATCAGTATGGTAGTTGGTTTGTGTACAGTGAGTCTAAAGATATAAAATTTAAAAAATTACTTACTATATTATTAATGGATCCATCGATAAATACACGTATGAAAATCTCTGCGTCATTTTTGTTCTAAATTCATCATTGATCAAATCTGATTTGGAGAGTCAAACTCATTGTGATAATTCCCAACTTGCTTTAACTGAGCATTTATTATTATAAATGGTCCGCGCCATTACATAAGCATACATTCATCATAACTTAAAAGGTTTATTATAAATAGATAGCCCACGCTCGCGAACTTTCCCGAGCATCTTGATTTGCGCGCGCCCACCGGATTATTCTTCGCTGCTTGCGTCCGGCCATTCCGCCATTTCCACTGTCGCTCGTCACGCACCGGCCTGGCCGCCAGCTTGCTCCTGGTCACCCTCCTCCTCTTCCACATACTCATCCCCTCTGCCAGCAGCATGAGCCGCCTCCATCTCACGTATGACATCCTCTTTACCCTGCAGTTCTGCCGGTATTTCCTTCAGAATCTGCTCGTACAGTTGCTCCTTCTCCTTGCGAAGAACGAACGCAAAAGTGACACTTTCCAGTGCTTTTGCGAGGTTTCCACTCGTGATTTTGCGCTTCAGCTGGTCGTTAAACCTGTTATCGATCGCCTTAATCTGGAGACATATATAGGCAAGGTGCACATATATAAGTTTCTCATTTTTTGTAGCTTGTAAGATATACATACACAGTCAAGTTCAGAGTCTAACTTTACGATAAGGCCACCGAGGCAACTGGTTCCTCCTGCAGAGATTTTTCAGCGGAGTTTGGCCGATGCGAAGGAAATTCATGGCGGCCAATTGTTGTGTCATGTGAAAACAACTTTCCAAGTCTTTCTTAGTCATGTTTCTAATACGAACGCGCTGTTGACATATACAGATAAGTATGTAGAGTGAGAGCGATATTAGCCACTCAGTCGTACAACAATGTTCATTGTTTTCATTTAAAAAAGCTTTCGAATTAACTTTCGCAAAACATGGTTTATAAGTTGCTATCTACGTACCTGTTCAGCCAAGCTAGGTTTGTCATGAGGTGCCATATCAGCTTGTTCAGCAATGGGTACTTGCAGCAACCATAGAAATTCAGAAGATGAGCCTGCAGGCACGTCGGCAGGCGAAGAACCTCTCGTGAGCCCAGGCATGTGAGGCTGTGGTTGAGATGGCTCAGCTGGCGTAGCAGTAGGAGTGATGGCCACAGACCTAGGCATATAACCTCGAGGGTTTCCTTCAGGTAACCCAAGGATTGCTGATCACACATCATGTACATGTTCATGCGGTTAGATTAAAAGTTTAGAAAGAGATCGAAGACATGAATGTATATACGATGATCGAGCGAGAGATAGAGAGAGAGAGACCTTGCAGCGTCGAGTCGTAAAGCACCCCTGTCCCTGAGAAACCTAACCCACCGTACCAGTTAGCGAACACCCTTCTCACCTGGGAGTCGGGACGACCTTCCACACTGCAGGCAGGCAGGCATCAGACATGTCACCAGAGTATATAAGCGATTAAAACTCTCTGTGTGGGTGTTTATATATGCATGTATGTGCAAATAATGCATTTTCTTACTCCACCAAGTCCGTTTTCTCGACGGCTTTGTCATTCGCCCTCAAGATTTTTTGAATTACTATGTGCTTCGTTCGCCCGCCCACGGCGTGCACGCTCAGGACGTCCTAGTGGTAATCTGGCGACGGCGATAGAGCGAAGAGAATTAACGAGGGTCAGTATGACTTACATGCACGGGAATGCAAATGGGAACTACGTACGTACGAACCATTGACGTGAATGATAATTCGGATCAGTTGGCAGCCGTTCCGCACGCAAGTGTCGTGTAGGCTGCTTTCGTCCTTGACCACTTGATAGGGCAGACCGGTCAAGGAACTGCCGCCTGCATGCAATGGCGCCACTCGTCAGCCCCTGAATTATAAAAGCAGTAGCAAATCCAAAAGGGAAGAAGATTGCTTGGCGGTGCACATCTCATGGCAGGCTCACCTTCGTCCCCGGGCGGCGGCAGCGGCTGCTGGCCACCTGACTGGCCCGAAGTCTTGTCCTGGACACCGTCACGGCGGCCGCCGGTGGCCATCGCAGCAGCAAATGCAGACGCGACGCGCTGGGCAAGTGTAGGTACAATGCTTATGTGTAGAGGCAGTGGCGACAGCGTGCAATGGCTGTGATGGGCGGAGGGACCTAAATAGCGCGGGAAAGGGTGGCAGTTCCGGGGAGTTACGGAGAGACGCCCGCTCCGGCGCGGCGGTTGACGGCAACCGCTCGCTCGTGCGCGCGCGTTCTCTAACATATACGCATGTGCGCGCCGCGCGCGGCTGCGCCTGTGTCTTGGGCTCGCGAGGAGAACTGCCTGCCTGCGCTTCATAAACGCACGTGCAGTTGTTAGTGCTGTAAGTCTGTAACCGCGCTCTGGCGAGCAGCAGTTTGATCGCGATGGTTGGTTATTTGAAGGGCGCGCGCGTGTTCAGAGCAGAATCAAACGGACGAATTGGTGCCTCGGTGTTAACCCGGTAACGGCCTACAAGGTACAGCAAAGCCCAGACTTGACATGCGACGGCCATCGACTGTTCTGTCTAGATATACACGTTAGGCCGAGCTATTCCCTCTGTATGGTTGGGCCGAGACCAGCCAGCCAGGTACATTTTCGGCCCGCACCGAGACGCGATGCGGTTGTTGGCTCGTCAGCACACGATCGTATGTATAGTGGAGTAGGACAGGTGTATGGTGGAGTAGGGCTCGGCATAAGGTTATACGTCTCTTTGTACGTTTTATACATAGATTCGATGATCTTCTACTTACTTGCCTTGTCAAACTTTATTATAGCTGACTGGATAGCCAATCACATTGACAACTTCTGATATGAGCATCTTCAGGGAGACAGACACGTCCGCCGCAACTAGGTGGCTGATGATACTTGCCACATATGCGGAAGTCATGTTCCGATGATGGCATAGGGGCTCATTGAGTATGCAATGTGGTCGATCATCGTCTTGATTGAGAAGACCGAGCCAAAAATCTTGGCTCATTAAGCGTTAACTTTTGTAGGACAGCCTTCCACTACGCACTTCACTGCGTAATTGGCTAGGTTGGACCGATGCACTCGGTATATACAGCTGATAGACAAGGCATACTGTGCAATAGCTTGTTGCACAGCTGCCTTACTAGGGAAGCACTGCCAAACTAGGTGGGTGTCAGTTTGAAACCCCCACTGAGACCCTTCTTCTTGCGGCAGTATGAGAGAACGCATCGCAACATCATCAAGTCTGGAGGACACATAGGGCACCTCCGATGACACAATTCCTCTTGGTGGACCACTCGTCTGCTGTGCATCATCCTTAGTATCATCAGAGCCTAGATTGATGTCCTCGTCAGACTCCAACCCGAGCGCCTAGTCCAGTAGATACTCATGGCAGTCAATGCGAGCTGACCACCACATGCCCGCCCCGTCATTCCGCACGAAACGAAGAGCGAGTCTTCCCTCCGATACAACACATTCAATGGTATCATCTTGAAGTTTCGTCCATGGTTTCCCCGATGTCGAGGGGCCGCGCTTATCAACGTTTTCCGATGCCCGGTGCACAAAACTCAGGTACACCATCGGCCTCCTGTAAATAGTCACCTCGGGCTGGAAAGCAATTTGCATGTACTGCATCCATGCTATGGTGTCATTCACCTTAACAAGCTTCCATACGCCATTGCTGTAGGTGATCCCCTCGATCGCAAGTTTCGTCACTATTGCCTCCGTGGCGAACTCCCTCCTAATGTAGCTTCATAGCTCGAGAATACTCATGACGTCAAGCCCCTTGGCCCAGAGCACCTTGTATTGATATGTTGATAGGTCCAACCCATCAGATCCAGCCCATACAAGACCATTGTTGTAGAACATTTTCAAGTGTTCCAAGTCTGTGACTACCTGAAGCCATAACAACCAGATCCGCAGTAAGCGTTACAATAAAAAATGATGACAAGTAGCATGCAAGCTAGTGATTACATGTGTGTGACTATATAAGAATAATTCATTAATTACCGACAATTTAATTACCCATCCAAAAAAAATTACGAGTGATTCATTGTTGTCATCCTTAGCATTTAATTACTTAGCACTAACTCATTATTTAATCCTAACCAATTAACACTATAGTAATTAGGACTGCTTAATTACACACTAACATATAATAACAAATTATGAGTACTGTACGTACTCAAAAATACTAAAAACTGTTGAAACTATTGCGGTGTGAGTAAATTTACACATTTAATTCCAGCCAAAATCATCATATAAACAGTATATTTCCAGCATAAGAAGAATGACATAAATTGCATATAAACATGAAATTCTATCTTGCCATTCATCTCCACATATATATTCAAAGAATATAACTTCAATGCTGCTGAAAACAACATGGAAAACAGTCTTAACAGCAGTGAAACAACTAATTCCAGCATATAACAAATTAATTGTTTCATTGTTGCTCTCAGAACAGAGTTGCGCAAAATCATAGATTTTGGCCTTCTCATGCACATGTCATAACTCTTCATAATTGATCCAACAACTGGGAGAAAAGACTTGAGCTCTAATTATTTGACTGCCAACAGACCGAATAAACAGAGAACAGATCTCTGTTCAAAATCTGTATTGCTATATGATTATAGGCAATGAAATAATAGACAGTGATCTTAGATATTCAAGCAATTAGCAGCAAACCGAATTGTATATAGACAGCAATAACACAAGTCAAAATAGGATTGAAACAAGATGAATGCTGCACCAACTATACAATCTAACCAGATTTTAACAAATCACTGCACTACTCATAATTTCTATTACAGGTAATCAGATCTGACAGTGATACAAACATCTACAGTACGGTCTGCAGAAACAAACCCTAAAGCTCAAGCCTGAAAACAGTTGTCTAGATCAATTCAGTATATGACTAAAATCATCACAGAGCAAACTAATGCGCCCACAATCATTCACAGCAGCCCTCAATAACTTGATTAAAAATACAGATCAAGATTTACTGCTGTAAATGGCAAAGAAATAGATATACTCACTGAGCAGACAGTAATCCAAACTATCCAGAAGCAAATAACCGAAGAACTCAAACAATCGGGCAAGGCACGAAGAACTCGCTGTCCCAGAAAATCTATCAACCCACTGTCGCTAGCAGGTAGATGATTCACGGAGATACAATGCCACACTTCTTCTCTCAGCCGAAAGCCAAAGAAGAAGTCAAGGTCCAGAGATGCCGCACAAGATCACAAGACTGCTCTGGCCGAGAGCAATCAAACACAGCAGGGAGTATGCACCGCCTCCTTCTTCCTCGGCTAGACCCCTCAAGGTCCCGAGATGCACAAACCCAGATTAGGGTTCACACACGGAACCGGAAGCAAGGCCTCAATCGGAGATGGCCCGAAGACCAAGTCTCCACCAACCGAAGAACAGAGAGGAGAATCAGTCAAGAGAGGCAACCGGAGATAGAAGAGAAAGAGCCAAACTGTCGGGCTGCGCCTCTCCTTTTGAAGAAGAGATGAGACACGGCTGCGGGGTGGCATGAGCGGCCGGCTCCTAAGAACCCGGGCCAACCCCCGCCTTCGTCGCTGCCCCACTGCTTGCCATCTCCCCTCAAGCACCGAAGATCCCGAATCTGGGAGAGGGGATCAAAACCGCCGCACGGGAGAGAGGCGCCGCAACAGCCAAGGGCTGACTCGGGGAGGAGACTAATTCTCCTCACCCTAATCCCTTTCCACCTGCCACCAACCGGTGGACCCCACCTTTAGGTTTCCTTCCATTCTTTTTTCAATTGGGAAATTCCCAAAAAGCCTCTCTCAAATACAACAAAAACTATGTCTAAATTACTAGAACCTACTTATTTCATAATACAAACTACATTAATTATGCCTAACTAAGTAACACTAATTAACTAGGACTACGGGAATAACATCGAAAGCATGCGATAAAAAATATCTATCTTTTGGGAGAAGCAATCAGCATTGTCGCATCCTCCTAGCGCATCTTTAATGAGTTATACACTGGCTTCTCAAAATAATTAGCTATGCACTCTTAATTTTGAGCGACGACCGCGAGAATGAGCTTCCGGGATGAGCGACTAAGATGATCGATGACCAACTGCGAGAGATTCGCATTTATGGCCGAATGAAAAGGGAACCCGGTGCGCTCACCCCGCAAATTAAGGATTCCTTATTGATGCATAGTACTTCGGGCGAGGGGACGGCATGGTAACATTAACAAATGTGGAGAAGAGGGAGCGGTGAGGATGGACGGCACGGACATAATGACAACAGTGCGGACGAGGGAGCGCGCTAAGGGGACGACACGGACAGAATAACAATTGTGTGAAGGATGCAATGCAAAAGAAAAGATAACATCAACATGCTAATATATGTGCGAAGGATAGAGTTCACGCACTACAAAAGATGCCTAAGCATCGCATATCGCTAATTTCGACTAAATTAACACGAATTAACATGATAAATTCGGAGCACATAAAATTTTTAAAAAATTACACAATTAGGTTGATATGTCGGGAGGCTTCACATAAAATTTTGTAATTTTTGAAGGTCATTTGCTATATGTAACAACTCCTACAAATATTGAAATCATATGAATTTTTGAGCAACATTTAGAATGGATAAAATTATCAAAAAAAATTACACAATGAAGCACGTTGTGTCGAGAGACTGTTTATAAAATTTTGTAGTTTTTTGAGCTCATTTTCTATATTTAAAAATTTAAACAAATATGATGTAAAATTATGAATTTAGACAGATAATTAAGCCAACTAATTAGCCAGCTTAATCACCTACAGTTTTGTGGGTGGACAACAGGTGGCCTGCCGTCTGATGGATGGGCGGCAGACGCCTGCAGCAGGCACCTACTGCCCGGCGACCGAACGGCAAGCGCCACATGTCACCTTCAGAGTGCTGCCGCCCGGTAACCAGACGATAGAAACGTTTTTCATCAATACTGTATGTATACAATTATTTTTATAAATACGAGTTTAAAAGGTACTATATACAGCAAAAATTGCCAAATGTGAGCAACGGCCGAGATGCGATGCTGCGGTCCCTGCCTACGTACACCAAACTAGCGCGCGGCAGGGCCCCGCTATGAGAGAGGCCAAACTGCCAAAGCGGCGCGGTACGTGGCCGCCGCCACGTTCTCGCGAGGCGCGCGGCCGCATGTGCCCGTGAAAGCGGCGCGCGACCCACCACTCACCCATCCGCTCCGGGTGCTCCGAACCGGCCGCGAGCGTGCGCGCATTCATGAACTGCCGCGCGTTCGTTTCCACCTCGAGCCACCGAACGGCTGCTGCCTCGCCACGAAAAAGGCGCCGGAAAGGCACGCGACATCCTCTGCTCCGTTCCGTTTGGCTGCCCCGTCCTCGTCTGCCTCCGCTCCGGCCGGCCCGGACGCAACCACTGAGTGATCGATCGACCGACCGGTGCGCGTCGCAGTTAGTGGTCATCCCATCTTAGCGAGCTACCGCTGGGGAGGTCGTGATTTATTGCCGTAGGGGCCGGTTGCCCTTCACCGGACGAGCACACACTGACCGGTGTCTACGCGCAGTCCCTGTCACAATCAACGTTGCTGCCTCCGGCTCGACTGATGGCCGGCCCGGTTCATTACTTCAGCAGCACTACCATAGTACCATAGAGTTCAGTGTGTAATCATGGTAGCACTGGCCGTCGAACTGACCTTAAGAGTATCTCCAACAGTATGAGCTAGTTATTATCTCTAAGACAACTTCTTCAATAGTACTAACTTTAAGCACATAGCTCATAAGAGCATCTCCAACAGTATGAGCTAGCTCTAAGACAACTTCTCCAACAGTACTAACTTTTAGCACATGACTTAGAGCAAGTCTTATAATACAGCCTTCAGTTGGCTGTATGGATACTTACAACCCACTTATCAGCCTACTCATATAGTAGTTACAGCCAGCTGAAGGCTGTATGACATACCCCTTCCTCTCACAAAGTTTCTTGGTTCTTGTGCTTCAGCTGGCTGTAAGCTTACAGCACACCTCTCTTCTCTCTCCTCTTCTCTCTCCTCCACCTCAGCATACAGCCAGCTTACAGCCTCTTATAATACTTGCTCTGACATAAATAGCATCACATGACACTCTCACATAATCTTGGAATGTGTGTATGAGCCTAACTCTTGATCAAGAGATAGTTTTTCTCTCTCTTCTATTAAAATATGAAATAATATGCTTAGAGCATCTCCAACAGTATGAGCTAGTTACTAGCTCTAAGATAACTTCTCCAATAGTACTAACTTTTAGCACATAGCTCATAACATAAATAGCCTTACATGACACTCTCATATAATCTTGGAATGTGTGTATGAGACTAGCTCTTGATCAAGAGCTAGCTTTTCTCTCTCTTCTATTAAAATATGAAATAATATACTTAGAGCTAACTCATAAGTCACTGTTGGAGATGCTCTTAGAGCTAGCTTATAAGTCACTATTGGAGATGCTCTAACATAAATAGCCTCACATGACACTCTCACATAATCTTGGAATGTGTGTATGAGATTAGCTCTTGATCAAGAATTAGTTTTTCTCTCTCTTCTATTAAAATATGAAATAATATGCTTAGATCTAACTTATAAGTCACTATTGGAGATGTTCTAATGACTTGACTTCACTTTGAAGAGAAAAACATGACATTTGTTTCAATTCGGTGGTAGAGGAACTGTTGACGACATACCACGACCACGATGCATTATAGACACGCATCTCCCATTCTCCCAAGACATTACGTTATTGTCATGCGCTGTCAGGGGCTGTGCTTTTTCGGAAGTTTCTTCTTTGTACTTTTCTTCTTAGTAGCGCGCTCAAGGTTAACAAAAATGAAGTGTGATTGAGGTAGGTATAACTAGCACACTGCACACTAGTATTGTCCTTTTCATGCACGGCCATCCTGTCCAGATCGTATGCCGACATACAGATCAGCCGTCTCTGTCGCCGCGAGAGGTGTGTGTACTTCGCATCTTCTTCTACATTTCCATGCAAGTACCGCACCCAATATGCATGAGGACTGAAAAGGAAATACAAATATTGTTGTACTATACTAATTCTGAACGTAGAGCTAGCTAAATTATCATCGTAATCTTACACCTTCAGAAAGGAATATCCAGCTCTGCAATATTAAATCATGCATTTCAAGAACGTTCGTGCCCAATCGTTCAGCTTTTAAAATTGTACACACAGCTGTGTTGCTAAGACATGCATGGCCACGAATACACATGAACTCCTGTGCCCATACCGTTGCTAAAGGCTGAGATCGATCCGGCATCCACCTCAAGGACAAGCAATGACATCTTGAGTCTCTCAGTGTCCTACATTCCCATGGCATGCCGTACTGTACAAACTGAAGATTATTTGAGCTCTGATGAGATGTTCAGTATCAGTATTTAAGATAAGATCGAGCTAGCCGCTTGCACCTTCGGCGATACTGAGCTGGAAACACTATATAAACAGGATATATACTTCGTATCACTGACAAGTTTATGGGGTGATGGGTTGGGCTTTAGTTTTTAGCTTTTGGCTTATTTTTTATTATTAATAAATTTCGTCTTTTTTTGAATTTTTGTCTTTTTGTTGAGCTTTTTTGCTGGTTCTTTTTTCCCGTATTTGTTTGTATTATATGTAATGGGCTAACATATTTTTTTTATATTTTTAATTTGTTTTAAATTTAATTATGCTAAATAAAACTCTGTCAGTTACAGTATTTTGTCAGCCAGCTACAGTGCTTTTCAGCTATAAGCCACCAAAAATAAGCCCAAATGATCACCACCATAATATATAGATAATGGAACTTACAATTAGTGGGGTGGTCTGATGGCATCGATCGCTTGCTGACAAAGTATTCCCTGTTCCAGTCCACGAACTTTCTCCACTGCATTTGTTACTTTGATTTTCCTTTTCACATATTTTTGCCATCTGCAAATGGTCCATCCATAATCATCCTCTCGACCCCTTTTGAACAATCTGTGGATCAAAAGCATAAAAAACAAGTGCATCAGGTAGAAGCTACAAAAATCTATGATCTATCCAAAGAACTGGGCACATTTGCAGTTCAAAAGCTCATGAAAAGAAAGCAAAAGTTGAGACGCTCATAGAATATTGGTCGGTGGAGCCTTGTCTACCCCGATGTGTTTGGGGCTCTCACAAGTCACAACGGTTGGTAGTGAGCATCAGCACGTTAAGCCTAACCATGCACGAAGGCATCTATTGATATTTTATTTGTTTGGTGAACAGTGTTCGAATTTGGCTCGGTGAGGTACAGATGTAGGACATATTGGCGCGACGTGCTATCTCGAAAAAGAAAATGAATTTCCAGATAAAAGATAAATTACAAAGTGTTTTTTAGTAAATTCGGTGCTCCTCCATTCAGAAATATATAGCGTGTAGTTAAACTTCTTTAACTTTAACTATTAATATATAAAAAAATTAGATTAGCTATGTGAAAATGATATCATTAGATTAGACATGAAAAATATTTTTACAAAATAAAAAAATTTAGATTAGACTAGTTCAAAACAACAATTGTGGCTTGGTGTATTTTCTTAGTCCCATGGCTTATGTGTCATAGACTCACGTTCATGGCTAACGTTGCCACATTTTGGTGCCTATTTTATTAGCCACACATATATAGCCTTTTAAGTTTACGTATGGCAAGGTTTTAGACATAAGCTAAACAGGCCCTGTGGTACATACATAATCAGCAAAGATGTTGTACTTGCAAAGTTGCACCACCATTAGCTAGCTAGTTGATTGGTTTGAGCATTGTTAATGCCTTGCTTTTTGCTGATCATATGAGACACTGGATTTGTTTTAACATTTTAATTAAGCGTGCTAATTTACACCAAATTTGGGGCGATCAAACTTTAAATATAGACAAATTTAGTACATATTACAAACAAAATGACACGCAATAAATGCAAATACATAACATTTCTGCAGCTCGTTTTTTTAGGGTAACTATTTTTTTGCTGGAAAGTGCTAAGGAGCACTCGAGTATATTTTAGGATTGGAAGCATGCAGATTTTGGAGTGTTGGATCTTTATCTAACTGATCCTCTATACTCCCTCTAAAAAATGAATCTGTGCCGGATCTCCCCATATCACCCCTTTAAAAAATATAAATGCTCCGAGTTTAGGATGTTGGATGAAGATTCAGCACCCAAAAAAACCTAAGTGCTCCTATCCAAAAAAACACTTGAGTGCTCTCTGCACACCACTTTTTTGCTTGAAAGGAGCACTGTTTTTGGGACTAACAAACCGCCCCCTGGGCAATGGCGCGGTTGGCCGCGAGGCTCGTCGTGCCGTACACGGGCAGCTCGTTGCCGTCCGCCCCGCGAAGGCTCTCCAGCTCGAAGAGATCGGAGCTCGAGTCGCTCCCCTCGTCCTCCTCCACCTCCCCGAGGCTCCGCACGAGCTCCTCGACCCTGAGCCGCACCACCGACGCCTCGGCATCCGGGCAGAACCTCACCGACCTCCGCTCCGCCGCTTTTGCGGTGGACGTCACCGATGTGCATGATGGCTGTGGTAGCGCTGGAGATGTGATCTGCGTCGGCGGGACGGCTGTCGGAGTCTTGGGCTTCCTTGGGAGGCGCGTCGAGGTGAACAGAGTCTTGAGGGCGCACGCGAACGTCGCCGGCGACGGCGGCAGCTTCCCGGGCGACGATGGTGCCGCACCCCTTGGCCGGAGCCTTGCCCCAGGGAAACACGGCCTGCCCTTCTTCTTTGCTTTGCTGTTCGGTGGAGCAGCATCGGCGTCGACCACCTCTGGCTGCGGCGGCGGTGGCGGGCTGTGTCGGCGGTGCGTGGACACAGTGTCTCTGGTCGACGCGGACGAGCAGGAGAATCTGTAGCTGGACGACGAGTCCGACGAGGAGGTGGTGGATGACACGTACCCCGAATGGCGCGAGCGGGCCACTGCGGTCTCGCGCCGGCTCCTGTCCGCGCCTGCCGCCTGCTTCGGCTTTGCCGCCTCCTTGGCCCACCAGAACTGCGGCGGAGCCGTCGCCTTCTCCTCCGACCGCCGCGTGGTATCAACAACAACCGCACCATCACCACCACTGCCCTCGTCGAGAGAGCGGTAGATGGCGTCGAGGAGGGAGGCCGAGAAGGACGAGCTGACCCCCTGCTTGCGTTCCCCGTGCCCCCGCCGCGGCGGCGCGAGCGGGGGAGGATGCTTCCCGTGACAATGGCGCCTCTCCATGCCAAATAAAGAACTGATCGAACACACTGATCACACCGCCGGTAAAGGAAAGGGAAGGTGGTGGCATCAATGAGGAGGGGAAGAGGGCGAAACGTGCGTGGTGAGGCTTTATTTAAGTTGCTAAGTGCGGGGGGGTGACCACGGACGAGAACAGGTATATCCCTCTGAGAATTCCCTTCCGAGAAGGCGCTACTGCGTTGGCATGTGTCTCTCCGCTCCTCTACGTAGGGGTGGAAATGAACCGAACCGGTTCAAACCGGGCTCGGCCAAGCTCGCATGAGATACAACTCCACTTCAGCTTCTGGCTTATTTTTTACTATTCATAAATTTGATTTTTTTTGAACTTTTGACTTTTTTGAGCTTTTTTGCCGGTTCTTTTTTCCCGTATTTGTTTGTATTATATGTAATGGGATAACATATTTTTTTTTAACTTTTTTTAAATTTAATTATGCTAAATAAGTCTCTGTCAGCTACAGTGTTTTTTCAGCTAGCTACAGTGCTTTTCAGTCATAAGTCACAAAAAAAACCCAAATAATCATCACATTAGCTCGACTTGTTAAGGTATCAAGCTAGAAAGAGCGCTGGGCTCGGTTTAATGCATGGGCCGAGCCGGCGAACGAGGATTCACGAGGCCGGACTGCAAAGAACTTCTAATAAGACCTTTGCTGTTATACATGCCTAAATTCGAGCAATCCAAAGTGAAATATGATTGTTAGAGCTGAACAATGATAATTGCACCCTGTTAATTTAGTCCTGTATTACTACTTTGGAAATAAATCATAATGTCAGGCCATCAAGAAATTACACAACTATAAATGTAATTGTTTACGAAAAGATAATGGAAGGCTCTCATCTCACTGCATACACACGGATGTTAAAACAAGTAACAATGAACTCTAAATTACCATCCGGAATGCATTTCACTGGAACGGCACCATGTCATGTGCAATGAATATTATTACCTCAGCTGCTCCATTGCCAAGCCAACTTCCTTTTGAATACAGCAACTAAAAAATAATCGAGGGATTCCAAATTTGAGGTAATACTGACATCATAAACATTGCTATGGTGATCTACTACAAATAAACTCATGTTAACCCATGCATACTGAAGATACTCACCAAGCAAATAATCGAGAGGGAAAGGGGGCGCAACAGCGGATCGGGACAGCGAGCGGCGGCGGATCGGGGAATGAACGGCGGCGGTGGGGGAGAAGGAGGGACAGCGGAGGAGGAGCTAGAGGTGGCATTGGGGTGGAGGAGGGTAGGGCTGTAAACGAGCCGAGCTCGAGCGAGCTTGGCCTTCCAGGCTCGAGCTCGGTAGAAACTCGAGCCGAGCTCGAGTTGGGGTCCGAGCCTGGACCTGGGCTCGAGCTCGGCTCGGCCTAAGCTCGAGTAGGCTCGATCTCGGCTCGTTGAAGCTCGGTAACAATTAAAATAATTTATTATGCACTATTTTTCAATAATAAGAAAATTTTAAGCTCGAGCTCGGCTCTAGTAAGCTCGATAACAGTCAAAATGATTCAAATATACACTAATTTTCAACAATAAGAAAAGCTCGAGCTCGAGTTCGGCTCGAGTAAGCTCGGTAAGAATTAATATGTATTACTATTTGAGCTCGAATTGGGGTTCGCGAACTATTCGAGCTCGGCTCGGTGAAGCTCGCGAGCTCGAGATCAAGCTCGAGTTCGGCTCGTTTAAAGTTCGAACCGAGCTCGAACCGAGCCTAGAACGAGCTGAACTCGAGTAGCTCGCGAGCTTCGAGCTTTTTTTACAGCCCTAGAGGAGGGTGACAGCCGATAGCAGTTTTTGTCTTCACCAAAGCCGGCGGCATCTTCTCCTGGACAATGTCCTTCTCACCGTTCCTAACGCCCTGACATCAAATGTCACCGACGGATCTCATTGCCTCGAGGCCACCACCTCCAAATCCACCATGTGGATGGTGCTATCCCGGCCCACCACCGCCAGATCTCGCCACCCCAACCCTTGGTTGCCACCAGATCTCGCTGCCGTAGGTCTACCGGATCTCGTTGTGGGAGAGCAGGGGCCGTTGTGTGTGGCCAGAGGCGGAGGGGGAGGATTTGACTCAGAGGAAGGGGAGGAGGGGAGGGCCACCAGAGTGGAGACTGAGGGGGAGGATGTGAGGAGGAAGCAAGGGGAGGAGGAGAGGGTTGTCAGTTGAAGTGGAAGGGGAGGAGGAGATGCAGTGCAGTGAACTGGTGAAGGGTGTGTGCGCCTGGGGTCCGGTCGGAGATGACTCACTGAGCAATGAAACGAGAAAGCCAACGAGCGGCTTTTCTTGATCGATCCCTCTTAACCATTCCAATATAATCTCTTAGCTGCTACCCATTGATAGGACTGGAGTGCCCGATCTTTCGGTGAGAGGATAAATATCGATTGATTGGTGGTGACTCTCGCAATCCGACTACGAACGAACAGGTCGTGGGCGCCTTAGCAATCGCAGAACCAACTCCAAATGGTTATTGACCGTGCTGGAACAGCAAGATCAACCTGAACACGAGGTTCAATTCCTGCAAGCAATCGAAGAACAAGCAAGAACAAGATGTAGGCAAACTGAAATCACTCGAATGTGGGGTTTCACAATTGCTTTGTCTGGCGGTGGTCGTTGGACACAATCAAGATCGTGTTTGCACAATGGCTAAACTTAAACAAAAGAAAACCCAACTCACAAGGGAAGCTCGGCCAGGACTAAATAGGAGAGGAGGAGGAGAATTCGCCAGCAGTAAGGCGGCGATATCTCCTCCTAACCTTTCCTAAACCGCCTAAACATTACATGGGTCCAGCCCCAAAGATAGGTGGCGCAGCACCTTTTATTTGTCTCTCATTCCTTGCCATCGTCTTGACCTTCATTCCTTAAAAGGATCACATAATTGAGTTCACGTGCACGAGCTCGAGTGATCGGTCCTTGAATTGTTTCGGAGTTGTGGCGGTATGAGGAGATGTGGTTGGAACTGAAGGTGTGATGCCCTCATCATCCTCTCCTTCTTGAATTGGAGTCGTCCTCGACGGAATTTGCTCTTCCTCACCTACATATGGCTTCAAATCTGCAACATTGAAACTAGAAGAAACACCATATTCGTAGGCGGGTCAAGTATATAGGCATTATCATTAATTTTTGCAAAACCTTGAATGGCCCGTCAAGACGAGGCATCAATTTAGACTTGCGCAAAGCAGAAAACGATCCTTTCTCAAATGTAACCAAACCAAATCACCGTGTTCAAAAGTAATTAGCTTCCTTCCTTTACTACCAAGAACTCGATTCTTTGCATTCGTGCGGGCAATGTTCGTGTTGTTTGCTCATGTATTTTTAGCATCAGTTTACCACGTTAAATCAACATCAAAATTAATGTTATCGAAAATGGAACAGAGATTAAATCAATTGGTGCCCGAGGAATGAAACCATATACAATTTGAAAAGGGCACATCTTTGTGGTAGAATGTATAGAACGATTGTAAGCAAACTCAACATGAGGCAAACAGTCTTCCCAAAGTTTTAGATTCGTGTTTAAAATAGCCCTAAGCATGGTAGACAAAGTTCTATTAACGACCTCGGTTTGACCATCGGTTTGGGGATGACATGTAGTGCTGAAAAGTAACTTGGTCCCCAATTTGTTCCATAATGTTCTCCAAAAATGGCTAAGAAATTTTGCATCACGATCTGAAACTATTGTGTTTGGCACACCATGTAAGCGGACAACTTCACGAAAGAATAAATCAGCAACATTAGTAGCATCATCACTCTTGTGACAGGTATGAAGTGAGCCATTTTTGAAAATCACAACAACTACAAATATGATGTCCCTCCTTCTTGGTTCTAGGCAATCCTAAAACAAAATCCATCGAAACGTCCTCCCAAGGAACAGTAGGGACAGGGAGAGGCATGTACAAACCATGGGGATTGAGTCGTGACTTAGCTTTTTGACATGTAGTGCAGCGAGCAACAAATCTCTCCACATCGCGTCGCATCTTGGGCCAAAAGAAATGATCTGCAAGGATGTCCTCCGTCTTCTTAACGCCAAAATGTCCCATGAGTCCACCTCCATGTGCTTCTGTAATAAAAAAAGGCGAATCGAACTAGCTGGGATGCACACTTGTTAGCACGAAATAGGAATCCGTCATCCATAAAGAACTTTCCCATGTTCTGCCATCTTTGCAATTCAGCATCACGTCCTTGAAATCGGGATCAAGAACATCTGCTCCTTCACTGTTTGCAGCCCCAAAATTTTAAAATCAAGTTGTGAAAGCATAGTGTATCGACGAGACAAAGCATCAAGAATTACGTTTTCTTTCCCTTTCTTGTGTTTGATGACATAAGGAAAAGACTCAATGAATTCCACCCATTTAGCATGCCTACGATTCAGATTTGATTGGTTACGAATATGTTTCAAAGATTCATGGTCGGAATGAATAATGAATTCTCTAGGCCATAAGTAATGCTGCCATGTCTCAAGAGTTCTAACCAAAGCAAAAGTTCTTTGTCATAAGTGGAGTAGTTCAAACTAGCACCACTTAGTTTCTCAACAAATAAGCTACCGGTTTACCTTCTTGCAGCAACACACCACCTAACCCAATTCCACTAGCATCACATTCTAATTCAAACATTTTGGTGAAATCAGTAGCTGAAGTAAAGGTGCATGGGTCACTTATCTTTCAAAATCAGAAGGCCTCATCTTGTGCTGGACCCCAAGAGAAAGGAACGCCTTTTTGTGAGTTCATTCAGCGGGTAGCGATGGTGCTGAAATCACGAACAAAGCGGCGATAGAAACCAGCAAGCCCGAGAAAACTCCGAATCTGCGTCACCGTGGTAGGAGTTGGCCAGCTTTGTATTGCTTCGATCTTGGCGCTATCCACTTCAATACCTCTGGTAACAACATAGCCAAGAAAAGACACACGGTCCGTGCAAAAACTACACTTATCCAAGTTCCCAAAAAGATGTGCAGTTCGCAAAGCATCAAAAACAGCACATAAATGATACAAATGCTCCTCCAAAGATTTGCTGTAAATCAGTATATCATCAAAATAGACAACCACAAATTTACCTATGAAAGCCCGCAAAACTTCGTTCATTAATCGCATGAAAGTGCTACGAGCATTAGTCAACCCAAAAGGCATGACTAACCATTCATATAAACCAAACTTTGTTTTGAAGGCTGTTTTCCATTCATCCCCCAATTTCATGCGAATTTGATGGTACCCACTACGCAAATCAACCTTAGAGAACACAACAGCGCCACTTAGCTCATCAAGCATATCATCCAACCTAGGTATAGGATGACGATAGCGGATTGTTATATTATTAATCGCGCGACAATCAACACACATGCGCCATGAGCCATCCTTTTGGGTACAAGCAAACAGAACAGACACGGGCTAAGAGACTCACGAATGTAGCCCTTATTAAGCAATTCTTGTACTTGTCGCTGAATTTCTTTCGTCTCGCCTGCAGGTGGTGCGATATGGTGCACGGTTGGGCAATGACGCTCCCGAATGAGATCAATCGTGTTCAATTCCACGGAGGAGGAAGGCTGCAGGAACATCCTTTGGGAAAACATCGGAGTAGTCCTGCAAAAGCTTAGTGACAGCAGGAGGCATAACAAAAGATGGTGCATCATCAAGTGAGAACAGCACATGAGTGCACATGAGAGCATAGCAAGGAAAACTAGTAGCATCCCACTCATCAAGATCAGCTTGTGTAGCTAGTAAAGCAGAGCTTTTAGTTTGATCTCTTTTGATTCTCACATTGTTTTTGCTCTCTCTTTGCCCTAGCAAGTTCATCTTTCACTATCTGCTCAGGGACATTGGATGCAAAATAATTTTCTTGCCCTTAAAGATGAGTGAGTATTGGTTTGTTCGACCATTGTGCACACAATCTGTATCATATTGCCAAGGTCTACCTAGTAGCAAAGAGCATGCTTGCATCGGAACAACATCACAATCAACATAATCATGATACGAACCCATAGCAAAGTGTACACGCTTCGAGCGTGTTACCTTCATCTTACCACCTTGGTTGAGCCATTGGATGTGGTAGGGATGGGGATGTGGGCGAGTTTGGAGAGCAAGCTTCTCCACGGATCGGTGCTTGCCAAGTTGTTGCAGCTCCCCATCGATGATGATGCGAATTGACCGCTCTTGAACAATGCCTTTGGTGTGGAAATGTTGTGCGCTGGTTTTGTTCTGTGGTGCAACCTGCGTCTTCGAGTACACGTTGCATGACAAGGCTCAAATACTTGTCGGCATCATCAGCAGACAACATGTTCTTCGTCGTGTCCTGAAACGTTAGTGGCAAGCATAGCATATGTGGCTTCATCCAAATCACTAGCTGAAGAATACTCACCATCGCCACGTATAATCAGCACACGCTTGTTTGGGCGATCACGTATGACATGTCCATAGCCTTTGCAGCGATGGCATTGGATATCTTTTGTGCGTCCGGTGGAAACAACAGATGCACTTGGTGCTGGATCCCTTGGTGGAGCTTTGGTCGCGCCGAGGTGGACAGATTTGGTGCCGGCTCGTGGTTTGCTGCTGGATGGAGACGGTGCAGCCACCGTGAAGTGGACGCAGTGTAGTGGCTGGTTTGAACGAGGTGGTTCGACCTGCAAAAGAGTTAGCTCGTGTCCTCGTGTGTCGCCCCCGCACTTCACGCTCAGCTTTACAAGCAAGATGGAACAAACGAGTAATATTATTGTACTCCTTATAATCAAGCACATCCTGAATATCACGGTTCAGGCCCCCCAAAAATCGTGCCATAGCTGCATCGTCATTCTCAACTAAACCACAACGAAGCATACCAATTTGCAGCTCCTGAAAGTACTCTTCAACGGAATTTGTACCTTGACGCAATCGCTGCAATTTATTAAGCATATCACGAGCATAGTATGAGGGGAAAAATCGATGTCGCATGAGCACTTTTAATGCTTCCCAAGTGGTGGGGATGTTATTAGGATGTTTGCTGCAATGTTCTCGCCACCAAATAGAAGCAAAATCTGAAAACTCACTAGTAGCAGCCCTAACTTGATTATGTGCGGAAAAGCATGGCATGCAAATTTTTGATCAACAACAAGTTCCCAATCAAGATAAGCATCGGATCATATTTGCCATTAAATGCGGGTATAGTGAATTTAACCTTAGCAAAGGGATCATCCTGATTACGTACCGCACGTTGGTGGTGGTGTTGGGGCATACCTCGCTGATTTGCACGCCGCGACGATGTTCCCGATCGCTTATTATTGTTGGGGAGGTCTGCATGCTCGGTATCCCCACCATAATCGTTTCGCTCGTTCGTCAACCTCACTGTGGGCAGCTTGGCGGTGGACAACATCCGCAAGTCTCTGGGACAACTCCTCAAGCCGTGTCATGATGGTGGCCGATTGGTGTTGGTGGTGGCTTGGGTGTCTTCATTTCGATGAGCATTGCACCTGTTTCAAGTTGAGTGGTTTCAAGCTGGCCAAGGCGCTCGTTTGTGACCTGTACATCCTCTGCAAGTGCATCTACTTGCAGCCTCACTTGCCGCTCAAAATGCTGAATGATGCCCTTTGATCGAGGAGAATGTTGTATGGTGTCTCCGGTTCCGCCAAGGTCCTGTCATTGTTAGCGCAAGAATGCAATAGAAAAGGAAAACAAGTGTGCCCAACAACTAATAAGGAGTAGTGCTGTTCAGATCACTCGGCTAAAACCGTTATCAAGTTCGACCAATTCTTACCAAGCCAACAGGTGACTGCGACCAGCGGCGTCAACCAATGAGATTGATGGAGCGATTGCCGGGACACGAAATCTATTTATCAGAGAAATCAGGAGCTATAGGAATGTCTCACTCTGTAGCAAGGGTTAGCATGATCAATTCAGCAAATGCAAGTTGAATAAGTGTTCAAAGCACGCCACAAGTTCTTGATATAAACAAGGTGAGAAAAGTTTCAGAGGTTTACACGCAAAGAATAATGTGACTGATGCAAGCAAGGAGAAATCTCACAACAAGTACTAGGAGACGCTAGTGACTACTCGAAGCCAATGTTAGGGCAGATTGTTCACACGACGTGGAGCACACGTAAAGACAAATGAAGTGCAATGCAAACACCCTAGTGGAGTAGTATGCAACAACTAGTCTCAAAAGATGAAAGGATTTTTTTTATGAAAATGGTTACCTGAAATCTCGTGTCTAGCCTTCGTAAGGTCTAGATAGGGTACTGGCCACAACAAAATTTTGGGTGTTTTTTGCTGACCAGGGGTAAAACGGTAATTAAAAGAGCACGAATCAAGCTGGGTCCTTTCCTTCCTACTTTGTGGCGTTGCAGGATTGGAAATAAACGCTTGCCTCCTTTGGTGGCGACACAAAAAGGAAAATACAGCAAGCGCAATAAGGAATTGATGCTTTCCTTTCTTAGAAGATTAGGTGCGGCTCTTTCTTTGTTTATTTCTTTCTTTCTTCTTCTTTTTTTTAATGCACCTGGCCTTTTTCTTTTGTCACGCTGGTGTCCTTTGGATGCAAACCGAAAGATCGGGCAAGCGATTTGTTCTACTTTTAAAAGGATTGGTGCTGTTCAATGAAGGATCCGAGTGTCGATAGAAAGGGCACAAAAGGTGGTGTCTGCTCGGAATTGCAAGGTGTTGTGAGGCCACAAGGAGGGTATGCGGTGCCAACAAGCTAATACACGCATGTCAAGCGGGATCAAGAACTTGAAACGACAAAGCAACACAAACTCAACAATGCAAAATTATCGAAAGAAAATGCAAGGCTAAAAGGTATTGGACAGCAGGAACTAACCTAGATATATTTTTGTTTGGCTTTTATGTGGACAATAGGAATGAGAACGAATCAGAAACGAGGAAGATCTCACCGAGCAACCTGAAATCGATACCACTTGATAGGACTGGAGTGCCCGATCTTTCGGTGAGAGGATAAATATCGATTGATTGGTGGTGACTCTCGCAATCCGACTACGAACGAACAGTCGTGGCGCCTTAGCAATCGCAGAACCAACTCCAAATGGTTATTGACCGTGCTGGAACAGCAAGATCAACTGAACACGAGGTTCAATTCCTGCAAGCAATCGAAGAACAAGCAAGAACAAGATGTAGGCAAACCGAAATCACTCGAATGTGGGGTTTCACAATTGCTTGTCTGCGGTGGTCGTTGGACACAATCAAGATCGTTGTTTGCACAATGGCTAAACTTAAACAAAAGAAAACCCAACTCACAAGGGAAGCTCGGCCAGGACTAAATAGGAGAGGAGGAGGAGAATTCGCCAGCAGGTAAGGCGGCGATATCTCCTCCTAACCTTTCCTAAAGCGCCTAAACATTACATGGGTCCAGCCCCAAAGATAGGTGGCGCAGCACCTTTTATTTGTCTCTCATTCCTTGCCATCGTCTTGACCTTCATTCCTTAAAAGGATCACATAATTGAGTTCACGTGCACGAGCTCGAGTGATCGGTCCTTGAATTGTTTCTGGAGTTGTGGCAGTATGAGGAGATGTGGTTGGAACTGAAGGTGTGATGCCCTCATCACCCATTCCAACACAATGCTTCACCACATAGTTATCTTCTACTTCTCTCAATTATTGCTTAATGATGATCGTTTCAACATGCATACGCATGCAACTATTGCTGATCCCAACCGCGGACACCCGTCACACTTTCTCAGGTGACCCTAAGTCTATTCCCTATGATTGTGCCATCTATACTTTAAGCTTTTGCTTCTCTACTTCTGTACGTATGTCTGTGCTTCTATTTGTACAAATGCATGGATATACATACACATGCATAATGTAATACATGCTCAATATCTCTCTTCTCCCATGTCGATCGCTGCTCTTCTTCAACATGGCCACTTTAACTCTATGGCTTTCTCACTAATCGCAGTGATCTCGCATTTTCAGTGATGTCAGTGTGTCTGATTTAGTCGTTGTCTAATGATATAGATAATCTTCTCACCATCGTAAGTGATGTCATGCCCCTTACCAGCGATGGCACACTCCTACCTACCTGATGACCCCTATATCATTATAGTTTATCTTCAATGCAAAGTTTCATCTCCTCTTTGCCAAAGCTTTCCTACTATTGAGCTTATTTAAACACTGACTTCTTTAACAATGCTGATACTCACCACACACCGTCGTGGCCCTTGCCTTCTTTGACTCCGATCTTTCTCTTCAACGACTTTGGCAAGTAGCACAATATTATCCTTGTCAATTGGTTAAAGTGGGCAGCACGACATTGTCCTCATCTTCTCTACCATGGCCTCGGCTCCATGTTTCCTGGTGGATCAATATCTTCTTGTTGGATAAATCGACATCACTGTACTCTTTCGTGGGTTTTCTCCAACACCATTTATGCTATCTTGTTATAACTTTTATTTTTATTAAAAGTTTCAGTTGTTTTTATTGGAGTTCATATTCAAATCAAATTGCTAATTTTATTTAACTTATATTGAATTTTAGTTATTTAGGGATTTTGCTTTGCAATTGTATGGAAATCAAATTGCAAATTTTATTTTGTTTTTACTAAAAAATTCAATTATTTTTTATTGAAATTTATATACAAAACTAATTGCTACTTTTTTTGTTTAATTTTTGTTACAAATTATAGTTATTTTGGGATTTCACTTTGGAATTCATATTGAAATCAAATTGCTAATTTTATTATATTTTTATTCCGAATTTCATTTAATTTTTCGTTAGAATTTGCATACAAATATAATTGCTAATATTTGTTTAATTTTGTTCTAAATTACATTTATTTAGGGATTTTACTTAGGAATTTGTTTGGAAACCAAATTGCTAATTTTATTTAATTTATTCTATGTTTTAGTTATTTGAGGATTTTATTTTGGAATAGTATGAAATCAAATTGCAATTTTTATTTGTTTTCTATTTCGAATTTCACTTTTATTGGTTGGAATTCATACGCAAATCTAATTGCTAATTTTTGTTTAATTTTTATTTTGATTTACAAGTAGTTAGATATTTTAATTTAGAATTAGGATTGTAATCAAATTGCTATTTTATTTTTTATTCCAAATTTCAGTTATTTTGTTGGAATTCATACACAAATCCAATTGTTAATTTTGTGTACTTTTTATTCCAAATTATTTTTGTTTAATTTTACTAAGGATTCCGTATGAAAATCAAATTTGTAGTTTTATTTTACTTTTTATTCCAAAATTTAGTTATTTTTTTATTATATTGGACATTGACTCTTTTCTTTTAATCTAGACCATTATAATCTAGACGATAAATGAGGTGGATATTTCTCTTTTTCTCAGATTAACGTGGGAATTTATACCCCTTGAGAGTGAACAGAATAGCTTCTTTTACTTTTACTTTAATAATACAATAGATAGATTTATGTGGAATTCGTGCGTTCCAAACAAACCTTTACATTGGATAAGATAAAATAACCCATCATACTCTCCGTGCATAAGCTAAAGCAACCCACCATCACTCCGGAAAAAACCCTGCAGTCTCAAAAAAAACTGAGAGCATCTGACAAATACATTTGATCAATTTCGGCCCCATTACCCAAAGCGGCCCAATGTTCAGAACCTACTACTCAGGCATAGGAGGCCCAGGTACTAAGAGGCCAAGACACGTTGCTGCCTTGTTCAGTACTTGAGCCTACGCAATTGGCCGGCCTGACATTCTTGAGATGTACGTGTGTTTTGCAGCTAGGGGTGGATATTGAGCCAACTTCTCGTCTTATCGAATTTTTCGTAAAATTGATATAGTTTGATTTAATATAATTTTACGTATAATTTGAAAGTATTTTTAGAAACGAGCTAACGAGCCGAGCCGAGCTAGAGCAAAATTCAAATTCATTTAAAATCAACTCATTTTAATGTTTAACCAATTAACAAGTATAATTGAAGTAATTTTAAATTGAACCAACGAGTCCCACTAACGAGCTTTTATCCGCTCCTACTTGCAGCATCCAACGAAGTCGTATATGCGCCAAAAAAAAAGCTCGCAAGTTGAAATGTACTAGTTCATCTTGCAGGCTTTGTGAGTTTAACATGCCTCCAGATCGCATTCATGCTTCTACTAACAAAACTCCAAAATTTTCATCTATCGAAACTGCATCGGACGAATCGCTACTCTTGTCTGTTTACCACTGCTCTTTGTCCATGAGACTTCTGATCTCTCTCTGCTTGCTCTCCATTCGTACCTCCATTCAGTTCATCAGTTGCAATCAACACATCAACGGTTCGAAATCTCCGTCGTGGAGAACAACGGGCGCACACGGCACGAGCACCGTGGGCTCCATAGCCGCATCGCCGGCCTCTTCTCCTCTCGGCCCCACCCAACCATCAATGCTCCGAACAGGTACACATATCTCCAACAACCGAACAGCGTGTACAGCTCGAAGAAATGATCTGAGAGGTTGCAGTGGTTTTATGTTCTGTGTTCTACGTGATGCTCTACTGATGCATTGTCCAAGGCAGGGAAAAAATTCGGACGAAATTTTGCTATTTCGCCGAAATTTCGGTCCTTTCGTCTATGGGCGAAATAACGATTTCCCGGTCAAATTTTTCGGGGATATTTGAAATCGGCCGGCGCGAGCCGCACCAGCCCAAAACACGCGGCCCACCACTCCACCAGGCGGTCCAGGCAGTGACCAGACTCCCCCCTGCGCCGCACTTGCGCCGTCGCTCTCCCTATTCTAAACCCTAACCCCAGTCGTCTGCTCGTCTCGGCCGGTCGTCCCCTCGTCCCAATCTTGCACACCTCGCACACGAACTGCGCACCCCCTTGTTGCAGGTTCTGCTTCCTTCCTAATCGCATCCCTCGTCCCTCCCCATCTTACGGAGCACCGAGCGACGGCGGGCGGGCAAGGCGGGGAAGAAGAGCGGCGGGCGGCGGCCATCTCTGAGCGGCGGGCAGCGGCCATCACCGAGCGGCGGGCAATGGCCAATCCCCATCTCGGCGACTTCGGTCCGGTGCTCCGGCTTCTCAGCTCCCCAATCCCCCATTCTTCCCTTCGGCCGAAAAGGCAGCACCGCAGCAGCAAGCCAGCAAGTGAGTCTCTCAGCTCCTTAATCCTTATGCACTTCACAGTTCACACTGCTCTTCCGGTTCCAAGTTCCAAGTTTCCAACATGTGAATATGATCTTGAGTTGTATGCTTGTATGAATTGAAAAACCGACATGTGATCGTCCTCAGTCCGGCTCACGGCAAGGGAAGCGGCATGGATGGCGCAAGCGGCGGCACGGGGACTGGAAGGTGAGCTGTTGCACATGGGGATGAGTCTGCTGACACTCCACCGGCACTGACTGGTACAGAAGGTAGTACTAATCTAGAATTCTGGACAATATCTTCCACTAGATGCTCTCTATTAAATGTTTGCTAAGGTAAACATCATCATAAATGAATACATCACATAATTCCTTGTTCTTTTTTTATAGAACTAAATCATCTATTTTTTATGGGAGGGTGTAATTTTTCTGAGGAAGTATATGGATTTGTAGTGGCTGTGCAGGATATAAAAAACACATTAGTATATAATTCAAAATATTACAGAGCAACATTGTAATAGTATTGTCAATGGCGATATTCCTTGGAAATGCAGGACATTTGAACGTCGGAGATATTAACAATGTGTGGAATCATGGCAGCAGAGTTGGCACCCAAGGCTTCACATGTAAGTACTGCACATGGACAAAGCATGGTGGAGATGCAACCCGGCTAAGGGAGCATTTGGCCGGGGTAATAGGTGAAGTGCGAACTTGTGAACGTGTGCCGCGAGAAGTGCGTGATACTATGAGGAAGACCCGGAGTAGTGGGAAGCAAAAGAGAAGAGAAGGAAAAGAGCGCAGTCTTAGATTTGAACGTGAGCTTATAGAGAGCATGGAGCAAAATGATGTAACTGATGTGCCTAGTGACGAAGAGGGCGAAATACAACTGGCATTGGCGAGATCATTAAGAGATCTTCAGTTTTGGCAAGCAGTGGAGAGGAGGGGTGGTACATTCAAACATGGCGGTGGTAGTGGTAGTTGCAGTGGCAGTGGCAGTGGTGTTGGTAGTAGTATTGGCAGTAGACCTAGTGGAAGGATTGCCGCCATGTTTAGCAAGGCTAGGGCTAGTGGTAGTGGTGGTAGGTCATTTGATTCAGACTTGGCACATGGTAGAGGACCCAATCAACCTAGAATTGACATTGCGATGAATAAGGGATCCAAAGAAAAACTTGACCAAGCTTGGGCCAAATGGTTTCATGCTAATGATATTCCTGGGCGGAAGGCCAATTGCCCTTATTTTCGAGCAGAATTAAAGGTGACTCAAGATCTAGGTCCAGTGGCACACCTTCCTAAAGGGAGTGAAATTGATGGGACATACTTGCAAGCCAACTATAAGGAAATGGAGTTGTATGTCGAGAAATACAAGAAAGACTGGGATCAATATGGTGTAACTGTCATGTGCGACTCATGGACAGGACCTACCACAATGTGCATCATCAATTTCATGGTGTATTGCAATGAGAATATGTTTTTCCATAAGTCCATCAATGCAACGGGTCAAATCCAAAATACAGGTACTGAGAAAACTACTAGTAATTCTATTTCTCATTTATTGTCATGCGCTTTGATTTATGTTGTCTTCTTTTTCCATGTAGATTTTTTGTTCGCAGAGATCAAGCGGGTGGTTGTTGATGAGATTGGGCACAAGTCAGTTGTGCAAATAGTCACAGACAATGGATCAAATTACAAGAAAGCATGTGCCCAACTCATCAGTGAGTACCCCCATATTTTTTGGCAGCCATGTGCAGCTCACACTATTAATCTTATGTTGAAGGACATTGGTAAATTTCCGGAGGTTGCACAAGCAGTGATAAGTGCCAAACGGATTTGTAGATTCTTCTACAACCACAATAGGTTGCATGATGAGATGAAGAAGAAGATCGGCGGGGAATTGATCCGACCCAATGCCACCCGCTTTGGAACTGTTTTCATCTTCCTTCAGAGTTTCTGGGATAGGAAAGATAAGTTTCGACAGTGGATGGTGTCGGAAGAATGGAAGGACAATGATTGGAAAAATGATCCTGACTATGCTTATGTAGAAAAAATATTAACAAGTACTATTTGGTGGAGCAAACTCAAGTGGGTGCTAGATGCAGTTGGGCCATTATATTCTGTATTGCGATATGCTGACCAACAAAAATTTGGAACAATTTCTAGTTTCATGCCAAGAATGATGAATGCGATAAATGCAATGGAAGCCCATCTTGGTCAGGGGACGCTGGAATTGGATGTATACATGAGTAAGGTGGCCCCTAGAGTTAGCTATTTATGCGACGACACAATGATGCTTGCAGGTAATGACAGAATAATAATATGAAATTGTAAATTAGCTAATTGTCATGCATTTAAATAATTGTTTTCTTTCATTTATCATGTAGCTACTGCTCTTGATCCTGAAGGGCCTTACAAGTTGAACCTTAGCAACAATGCTCAATATGTCGAAGCATTAACAGATGTATTAGGGAGGATGACGGAGTCACCTGAGGTTGCAGTGGAGGCAATGGCTCAATTCGAGTTCTTTCACGCTAACAGAGGGAAGTTTGATGGAGCGATGGCGCGTCTTGGAGCATCTAGAGTTAGGGCAAGTAAGTGAACTCATTTTGATTATTGAACATTGAAAAATAGTTCCCTTTACTGACTTGTAGTGCTTTCATTTAGCGGCTTGGTGGTTCCAGTATGGAGGAGAAGTAAAAGTCTTACAGAAGTATGCCATGCGAATTGTGTCACAATGTGTGTCATCCAGCGGGTGTGAGCGTAATTGGAGCACGTTTGCATTGGTTCATACTAAAGTGAGAAATCGGCTTGGTTATGAGAAGCTGCACAAGCTAGTCTATGTTCATTACAATTTAAAGTTAATCATCCAACAAAACGAGAGTGAACATGAAGAGAAGGACATTGATCCATGTGCAATAATGATGGATACTTGATCAAGGAAACCCAATTATGGATTGGCTCAATAAGTCAATGAGTGAATCAAACCCGATTTTGGATGAGGGTGGTCGCCCATCTCAGGTCATTCTTGATGAAATACGTCGTCAAAACTCAAAGAGGAAGCGCTCTCATCATGGAAGAAAGGAGAGCGTGAAAAGAGGAAAGAGGGTAGTGGTGGATGACGAGGAGGAATTTACGGAAAGTGATGACGACGATGAACATGAGGAGACCTCATCCAAGAGTGACGACAATGATGGAAGTGGAGGAGATGCCACCCAAGACATAGAGGACACCCAAGAGACGGACATTGAGGAGCAATTTGATCGCCGGTCAAAGAAAAAGAAAAAAGACGTCGCAAGCCTCTATTAATTAACTTATGCCAATGGTTAGTTATTCTTTCACGACAACAATATTACCTATATTAATTAGATTTCTTATATTCTTCGTAATGGCAGGTTGCTAGGGAAGGGATGATGTCAAGGCAGCTGCTATGAATCTTGTGATGCAATGCTATTTGAAATTGAATGTGTTTTATAATGTTATCTTAATGTGTGTCATGAACATCTGGTTATTTGTCTTGATTTTGGAAGTCACAATTTAAATATTTGTCTTGATTTTGTAATGTTATCTTAATGTGTTTTGGAAGCCTCCTTTACATTTGTGGTCGATTACTCGATCGGATTACATGCGATCTTGGATTGAACATACTGTCATTGTTCCTCATGCTTTCTCCATTCTGTGCAAGGGCAGATGAAACAATGGACAAGTTGTTTAGCACCTGCATTAATCATTTGTTGTTATCCAGGGTCATTCTTCAAGAAATGAAAAGTGATCATGTTAATATCGTATTACCGTAAATGGCCAAAGAAAAAGGACAGTGTATCACAAAAGGTACAGGTGTAGCAGTAGGACCAACCAAATGACAAATGCTACTGTTGCATAGATTGAGAAATAAAGAAGTAATCCAACTTTTTCGTAATCTTTTTATTTTATCTGTACAATCATCTTCATTTCACCTGCAGGCACATGAAAGCATTGCGGGCCTACCTCTACTTGATGGCTGGGCCAAGAAGCACAGGCTCTTTGTTAAGTGGAAGCACACCGAAGCCAAAGTATGTAGATTTTTTTTCATATTTCTGAAACACGCACTCATAATATTTTTTCCCTATCTAAACCAAAATCTGCATTTACCTCTAGTATTGCTGTATAAACATCGGCAGAGGAGTTCCTCAGGGAGAGCAAAGCTGTTTGTGAAGCCTTCCATGCCGCACCTCCAGTTTCAAGGCAATCTATCCATCCATGCTGCTTTTGTTTTGCTGAAATATCTACCGTTGTTTTTCTACCGAAAGTTTTACATATCTATGACAAACTAGGCTAGTTGCAGAATTAGTATCAGATACACAAGAGATAATGTCAGAAGCTTGATGCTATATTTGTTGCGTACGTGCTTGTGCAGAAGCCCGCCTCTGTGGGGATCGATGAAGTACCTTCATGAGAAGATCCAGAAGGACTCTTCCTGCAAAGTTCGCATCAACAAGGACACGTACAACAATGACAAGTGCTACTGATCTTAAAATACTGGCCCATCTTTTGTTTAAAGAAAACATATATTGCTTGAAGCCTCGAACTATATCTCGCTCATTGATGCGCTTACACGCTGAGTTCATTAATGTGCTCAGAAGCAACTGCATAGACTGCTCATACTTGAACAGAAAACATGCATGAACTCATTTGCATATACATGAATTGTGCGTGTTGTTCCTTGATGGAGCATAACTAGCTAGAAGTTTAACATGCATGCATGTATGCATATTTGCAGGGTCCATGAGACTGTGCCGGCGCTGCCGGACTTCGCTGTGGCTCTGAAGCCCGAGGAGTACCGGCTTCCTCTGACAGACGCTGCGAATGACTAGCTAGAGCATGCATTTGTCCGTGATTCCTGCATTACAACCATGAGAAGAAAGAATTTGGGGCTAGCTACTGGTCCGTACAGAGCTGCCATGTATACATCTCATGTAAGAAAAATGGATGGATGTAGGCTGTGATTGCAGAAGACGAAAAACGCTCATTTGTAGCATCTTTATTTCCTAATCTTAATTAGATTCTGTATGCGCATCAGCAGAAATGCAGCCGAAATTTTGGTTTTTTTTGTCCCAATTTCGGTTGTTTTTCGTCCAAATTTTGTTCAGATTTCGGCCATTTTTCGTCCTGCATTCGCACGTATTCCGCCGTAGCATTCGAACGGCAATCCAAAAATTTCGGACGAAATTGTGACGAAATACCGAAATTTCGTCGCTTTCGTTTCTTTCGCCTGGCGCCGAAATTTTTCTGGAAACGAAAAAGTTTTCCCTGGTCCAAGGTCGCTAAGCTAAAGGAGGAGGTACAAAGGCAGAGCGATCTCAAGGAAACATATACAATACAAGGCCCGGCTCGAGAGCACTTAGGAGTATCTCAGGTTCGGCCTGGAGGTCTCCCAGGAACACGGCTTCTTGCACCAATCGCCTCACCACGACGCTAAAGCCGAACCCGCAACGGCCGCCGACGGCGAGGACGAACCAGAAGCAGAAACACCGCCCTGCGACCCGTACTTAGTCGCCACGAGAGGCCTCGCGATGCAGCACGCAGTGGCGGACCCAGGATTTTTAAGATAGGGGTACGAAGTTAAGAATCTACGGAGTATATATATAAGATAAAGAATTTTGATACACATAATATGTATATCTCATATAGTTAACCAAATAAACAATCACACATAAGCAATAAATGCAATTTCCAATATAAGTTTGATTGACTTAATTTCTAGTGAACACCGAGCAGTACATGAAACAACATCA
The DNA here is from genome assembly GCA_036346575.1 of Dendrocalamus sinicus. Lineage (NCBI taxonomy): Eukaryota > Viridiplantae > Streptophyta > Magnoliopsida > Poales > Poaceae > Dendrocalamus > Dendrocalamus sinicus. Next base: position 16,568,954 of record CM070667.1, on the reverse strand, counting down.
ATGCAAAATCGACTGGATGGCAATGGAATTGGGAGGAGCTGCCGCCGTTGAAGCCGCCATTGGGTGTGCGGTGTGGCGCCGCCGCCGCCGCCGCTGTAGCCGTTCGCCGTTCGCCGCGTCGCCGAGACGAGGAGGGGCGCTGGCGCGGCGCGCGCTGTGAGCTGAAGCGCGGCGGCAGGCAAGAGAGATGGAGAGGAGGCGGCGTGAGAGCAAGACAGAGCGGCGCCGCGCCGCCGCCGTAGCCGATCGCCGCCGCGCGCGTCGCCGAGACGAGAGAGGCGCGCGGCGCGCGCGCGCTGTGAGCTAATAACGCACGCGGCTATGCAAGAAAATGGAGAGGAGGCGGCGTGAGAGCAAGGCGGAGGCGGCGTGACTCGTGAGAAGCAGCAGCAGCGCAGGAGTTAGGTTAGAAATCGAAATGCCAATTGGGCCATTGGCTAGTGGGCTGAATTTGCTACATTACCTTCATTTCTAGTTTTTTTCCTATATATATGAAATATATATTATATATAGTTGATTTTTTACAAAAAATTTTGGAGGTACAACTGTACCCCTATGTCCCATTATGGGTCCGCCCCTGGCAGCACGGCTGGTCCGTCGCACCGGACGAGGTAATGAAAAATTCGATCACGGCAAAACTTGTGCATGCATGCATCCGGTTCTTCTGACTATTGTTACTCCGATCAAACAGATCGAGCTGCACGAGATGATAGGCCAACTGGCCAAGGGACAACGGTGAAGTGGATGCGGCGGGAGTTCTTCCTCTCCAGCCCCAGCGGCGAGGCCTTCTTCGCGCAGGCGCACGACGCGCTGTCGAGGCAGCGGCACCCGCACGTTCTGCTGCTGATGAGCACGTGCCTGCGCCCGCCGGAGAGCTGCTTCCTGGTGACGAAGCTGCTCGGCGGCGCAACGCTGGGGGAGTGGCTGCACGGCAGCAGGGAGAGGCGGGCCTCGAGGGAGCGGCGGCGGGCGTCGCCCCCGCCACCGATGGTGGACAGGGTAAGCAGGGCGCTGGAGATCGCGCTGGCGATGCGGTACCTCCACGAGCGGACGCCGAGGGTCATGCACCGCGACCTGAAGCCGAGCAACCTGCTGCTGGATGGCAATTCGCGCGCGCGGGTCGCGGACTTCGGCCATGCCAGGTTCTTGCCGGACGGCACGGAGGCGCTCACCGGCGAAACGGTTATCAATCGTGCGTGCACGCAACTTCAGAACTGGCAGGCCTGCTCTGCTCTATTGATCCAGGCCCAATTAACAGTGTGCTTTTTGCATTACTGCTTCCTCTTTTTTTTCCTATTAAAATGGGCCTGCACAAATATTTTTGCCTCATCTTTTGGGTGATTAGCTACTAGGAGAGTTCATCGTGTGCCCTCAGACTTGACAAGATTCGGTGGTTATTCATTTTTTTTCCTTAAAAGTTGCTATCCATGGTGCCGAGTGTTGGCTCTGTTCTTGTGTGGAGAACCCAAAGGGAATTTATTTACTTTTTAAAACCGCTGTACTCAGTTGGCCATATCAAACAGTTCTGAGCTACTCAGTGAATTATTAATTTCCATTTTTTACATTTTATGGACCTTTGTCGATATTTTTGTTTTGACTTTCCAATTCTTTTAACATTTTAGGAACCTACGTGTATATGGCTCCTGAAGTTATTTGCTGTGAACCATACACCTAGAAATGCGACGTCTACAGCTTCGCCATCATACTGAGTGAACTAGTAACGGAGGAGCATCCGTACATAGACACAAGTTACGGGCCTAGTAAGGTGAAGTTGCGTGACCTTTCTACCTGCTAATTAGTTTTGTTCTTAGCTGAGTTACCTATATTGATATTTGTTACAGATTGCGTTGGAAGTAGCACATGGAAGCGTAAGGCCAAGACTCCCATAAAGCGACGCAAATTCTAGCGTCCTGATTGATCTAATCTGCAGAACCTTCAAACAGGCCTTCGTTTGCCACTATAACGTCGGTCCTTCGTGAAATCAAACAGAAGCTAGTGTAGTACAAAGAATGAAACCAGCATCCTGATTATACGTAAACTTATTACGAGAGAAAAAAATTATGAAATGTAATGTATATAGTACTATAGTTCATTCCCCTTAAACTTTTTTTGTGTTGTTTGCAGCACTTGCATAGCTCTGAATTTCTGATTTATGATAGGACAGGAGAACGGCCACGCAAAACTTATTCACAAGTTGTTCATAGTAGTAGTTCATTTCCTTTCTATTCTTCTGGATTTAGAGTAGCTGACTTCGAACTTGTAATCCACAGTTAACATGCCCTTCCATGGCCATAGATGAACCTGGCATCATCCTCGGTGTATACATGCGCCTCATTCAACAGCCTGCATGTTTCCCACAATGTAATGTTAGTTACAAATCGAAGTCTTTTGCACAGTGGAGTTTTAGTTATACTGTGATCATTAGTGTCTAAAGAGTTCCTATGCATATGCTCTGCCATAGCAACTGAACTGAAGTATGGTACTTACGACTGATAGACACTCTTGTTGAGTGTGGTAGAGGAAATAAGGGACTCTCCGCTCAAGTAGACAAGCTCTCCCTCTATCCTGTCTTTGATTCTTTCGTTGATCTGCTGAGCAGTGAGATCAAACGGATGATCCGAGGCCTGAAATGGGAATCAAGCAACACACCAGGTTGTCATACTGAATGAAATGCAGCAGTCTATGCATGTATGGTACATTCAAAACATTGCACCTACCATCACCCAACCCCAGGTGTCAGCAAAGGATGGAACATGAGCAGTGTAAGCTTGCACATCTGCGACAAACGAAGTAATCGGCAAACAGTTACAGGGTTAATTACACAGGGAAGAATAATACGCCAAAGACCCAAAGTACTGAAAAACTAGACAAGCTAGCCGACAAGGTAACAATACTCACACTTGAAGACATGCCTAAGGGTGTTGTAAATGGACGAGAAGACCTCCTTGTGAGTAAGAACGCCAGCAGGCCCAGCCTATCGATCGCGCACAATGATCGACAATGCATTTTGCAACAATATTGCATCAGATTGATCTGTCAAAATGATCAAATCCAATGCCACATCTGAAAGAGAGGGAGACTTCTTTTTACGATACCTGGGTGACGAAGATGCCATGGTCATTAAGCTTGGGCTTGAGGATGTGCTCATAGAATGATTTGGTGTAGAGCTGATAGCATGGTCCTCCTTCAATTGGATCTGCCAGGTCTCCGACGATCACGTCAAACATCTCCCGGTTCTTCTCCAACTCAGCCCTACACGCATACATAAATAAGTGCAAAATACAAATCTTTAGGATAGTAACAGTACTGATCAAACAAGTTAGGATTGCTCAAAATATGAGTTCTGCGCTTCCTACGAGTGATGTTTATCCAATCTATCTGAGAGACTGCAAATCTCTTTTCAGAGAATAGTAGCATGATGACGTTATACTTTTAAAGGGCGCAATTGTAAGTGATAATATTTCAAGACACTTGTTCATAAAGAATGCTTCTTCGTACTAGAGAAAATTGCTATTATAGGACGCGAAACAATGGGCTTCGCTATTATAGGATTCCAAACATCGACTTCGCTAAAACGACCCTTGAGACATTGGCACTTTGTTATAGATGACATTTGGTCTTTTTAATCTCTTTTCTCAACTAAAATACATGTATTTTGCCATGATGTGACCATATTGCCCTCGCGCTCTCTGCCGCCTCGCGCAGCCTCCACGACGCCCTCTCCGCCGCCGACAAGGCGTGGCTCGCCCGATGCCGCTTCCTCCTCCTCCCCCCCCGTCCTCGCTGGCGCGCCGCCGTCGAGACTCCTCCTCGCCGTCTGCCGCTTCCTCCACTCCGCCTCCCACTCCTCGGCCTCTGGGCCCACCAGAACCCCGAGCTCGGCAACCTCGTCGCCGCGCTCCCGGGCTTCCTCTCCCTCGTCGCCGTCCGCTCCATCCCCCAGGAGCTCTCTCGCACCTCCTCTGGGCACCGTCTTGAGCTCTTCGCCGACGCCCACGGCCGCCCGCCCTCCTCTTCCTCCACGGCCAGCACCCGACTCCTCTTCCCGGCCTCCTCTCCTCCCTCCACCCCACGCCAACACCCTCCTCCTCGAGGCCCACACCCCAGTGCTCCCATCCCCCTCCTCCTCCCACTTCCCCACCTCGCGTTCAACGACCGCGCCGGCTGCTCGCGCGCCGCCGCCGCGTGCGCGTCACGCTCCGCCGGACCTCGCGGCTGCCCGCTCTTCGCACGCTCCGAGAGGACCTCCGCGCCGCTCGCGCGCGAGGCGATCTTTGCGGCTGCACGCTGAGTGGCGATGGCATGGTGCGCAGGCCGGAGGTCGGCGCTGCTGCTGGGGCCAAGAAGATGCCGCCGCCGACGGGCGACACCGCCGGCGAAAGGATGCGGCTGCGGAGGAGCCTCTGCGATAGCCGGGTACGTTAAAAACGGCTGCGGCACATGGTGACGCGGTCGGCGTCAGCGAGTCGAGGCGGAGTACGCGGACAGCAAGCATCGGCATTGGGCGACTTCTTGCGCGCCGGCGGCGTCGGCTTTGTGTCTCGGCGCGCGGATGCGCTGTCCACATACCGCGCATGGCCGAGCATGCACGACAACCGGTTCGCGCTCTACAAGCCGACGCGCGCGCGCCGTGCCGGCCGGCGTGGGAGGCACATTCGGGTGGCCGCCAGGGGCGGCCGGAGGATGAGCGTAAACCTGGCAAGGCTCTCTTCTTCCTGCTCCTCTCATACGAGGAGGACAGCGAGGGGAAGCTTCTGCTGATTGCAACCAAGGTGCTGGAGGGCAATATGGTCACATCATGGAAAAATACATGTATTTTAGTTGAGAAAAGAGATTAAAAAGACCAAATGTCATCTATAACAAAGTGTCAATGTTTCAAGGGTCGTTTTAGCGAAGTCGACGTTTGGAGTCTTATAATAGCGAAGCCCATTGTTTCGCGTCCTATAATAGCAATTTTCTCTTCGTACTATTGCCTTTTCCCTGAAAAGAGATTTGCTGTCTGTGTACTTGCCAATGAGAAGGAATGACCACAAGAGAATTCTCTGATTTGTCCAAGTCTCCAAGATCAGCATGCATAGTGGATGAAGTGAGGGCCCAGTGTCCGTTAAGTTGGGTTTCGCTGCAATTCTGCAGACACTTGAACTCATATCTGAAACTTTTAGGAGTCGTTTGAAATGGTCGGAGCTTTTGGCTTTAGGTTAGGCGGAAAGAAGAAGCGGCTGGAAGTAGAAGTTTGATGTTTGATTCAGCTAAAGCTTTTGGCTGGACTGAGTTGACAAATGTCTCAAATACCCATTGCCTTTCTCTCTCCTCCTCTTTCTCTCTCCTTGACAACCCGCAACGAGCGGCGGCACATCGGCAATGGGGGGACGATGCTCTGACCGCTGCCCCTCCCACTACCTCTCTAGCGCCGCCACTTCCTCCACTGCCGGCGGGCCTGTGGGGCCCAAATATAGCTATCGGCAAGGTGATGGCGCAGCAGCCGACGGCGGCGCGGCCAAGGGATGCCACATTCAATGGCTGCACGGGTGGGGGATGCCTGGATTGGGCGTCTTCCTTACCTCCGACTGCCTCGAGTACTTCCTCGCCTCTGGGCGTCTCGAGCATTTCCTCACCTCCGGCCGCCTCGACCATTTCCTCGCCTCCGGCCGCCTCGTCTGCCGGGTGCGCGATATTGTTTGATCCAGCAGAAGCTGCTTCTCGCAGCCGAGTGTTTGATTCGGTTTCCAGCTTCTGGGAGCCAGAATCCGGATGCCGAAGGTGTTTCAAACACCACTGTCTCATAGCATGACTGAGATCCTAGTGCAAGATATATCTTTAATTTTTCTAGTTACTACACTGTATTATACTCCATTTCTCATGTTACTTGAGTAAAAAACATTGTGCAGAAATAATGCAGAATCATGTCCTTCCTTCTGATATTTGACCCTCTTTTTTTTGTAACGTGCGTAGTTAAATATTAAAGAAGAATTAGTATGGAAATTCTAGTGACAGATAAACAAGAGAAAGGATCAAGGATGACATCTTCAAATAAGCAGTTAGCATAATCCAAACGAATTAAGAGTGGGGCGTGTACCTCGCGTCATTGATAACTAGGCAGAGCTTGTCGCTGGCGAACGCTTCGCGGTTCACGGTCAGGTATGTTCGGCAGAAGTCCACAACCTCCTGAACACGCATACGCATACATGCATACGTTTGCCACGTAGTGAGGTAACAGAGCATGCCAGGGATTGAGCTCACTTGTCTCATAAGTTTTGTTAGAACTGGAAATGTTAAATGGAATACATATGTGGTTTGGTTGCGAGTTGTCACATGCATGCATGCATGTATACCTGGTCTATATCGCACATGACTACCCTTTGAACGGTCTTGTGCCTCAGGACTTCCCTTGCTGCAGAGCCCTCACCGCCTCCCATGATAAACACAGTATTTGGGCTGCAGTCACAGCAGAAAAGGATGAACAGACTCATTAGTACAAGCGTGTGTGGAATCATCAGTGGATAGGACTTGTAGTCCAAGAGATCAGTTGTACAGAAGAAAGAGATCATTGGTACTGGAGTACTCACTACATGCGCGTGAATATGATTAGTAATTCTGTGCTTTGAACTTTCGAGTAGTGACAAAATACGAAAGTACAAACATGAATGGCTTGACATAATCTCTCGAAAAGAATTATTTTTGGAACTTAAATGCTACTTACTTTGGATGGAAGAGCAGAGGAGGATGTATCAAGGACTCGTGGTAGATGAACTCATCCGTCTCCGTGCTCTGCATCTTCCCATCGATTATCAAGGCCTGAAGTGTTGATAATGTTAGACCATCCGCATATGTAGATACTAGTAATTAGTAAACAACACAATGAAAGACCAGGAAGAATCCTCTAAAAAATAAAAAAGAATCAGTAAAGACGAGATTGATCGAGTTGTCGTGAACTCTTATTACCTTCCCAAAATGCTTCGTGTCAATGAGCGCTATCTCCTGATACTTGCTCGCCCCACGGTACAGCACACTAGCACAGCAAAACAACTCAAGTGTCGTCAGGGGCAGCTCCATCGATCGAGGGCTTTCCTGATCTACTTTCAAGGCAAAGATATGCTTAATTTGCTTTTACCCGTTGAGAGCGTAGCAGAGCTTGAGGTCGTCGTCGATCGCCTCCTCGTACCACTTGTTCTCGGCCTCGGCGCGGTGCTTCGGCGGCGCCTGCAGGTGGTGCTTGGCGTCGCAGCCATAGCCGTTTACCTCGCGGACCAGAGCCTCAGGCGCGGCTCCTACCATTGTTGCCCTGTCGAATGTCGCGGCAAGCTCGAATGGCAGCCTGCCCGGAACTCGATCGTAAGGTGGCCGGCTTATGTGGGTAGTGTGCCAGTCCAGTGGTGGCGATGTTATAGTTGTTTTTCAAGGGTATTTTGGTAATTTTTCAATTAAAAGAAAAAAAAGGAGGGACTGGAATGTGGGGCCCACCTGTCGGTGGGCCGATCAGAAGGGATAAGGGAGGAGACTAGTCTCCTCCCGGGGCATCTTGCTCGGCGCTTCTATTTCGGGGCGGCGGTTTCGGGTGAATGGTGACGGTTCTCACGGTGGCATCCCCGCCAGATCCGGTCTCCTAAGAGGGGCGACGACAGTTTAGGCAGAAGGAGAGGGGAGCTGGCGGCGCTTGCGGCCTGGGAGCCTCGGCTCCGGCCGTTGAACACCACTGCGTCGTTCTCCTCTTTCCCTTCAGCTCTCAACTATTTAAGCAGGCCGCCTCCTTGCGTGAGATGGATTGGAAAATCGGGAGCCCTTTCTCTTCCACTCTTTTTTCTTCCTCCCGATTTGGTCCTGGTTTTGCCTCTGGAACCTCCTCTTGGCTGGTATTTGGTGGCCTTGGTGGTGATTTGAGGTCCCTGGTGCTCGGCAGAGAGACGCACTTGGCCAATGCTTCTCTTCTTCTTGTGTGGTGTTCTCTTCACCTCGGCTTTGTTAGCTTGGGGATTTCTCGATCACAAAGGTGGGCATTGTATCTCCGTCAACCACACTCTTCTTCTGCGGCAGCACAGAGGGGTGCTAGATTTTCTGGGACAACACCCCCAGATGTGTTTTGCTCGGTTCTTGTTGATCTTCACCGGCTTTATTCGCTATTGGACAACTTTGAGTGCCATCTGCACCGTGAGTTTTCCTGCTCCTCTTACTGCAAAACTGTGTGAGCCGTACTAGATCATTAGTCTTTGTTACATGCTCTAGTACTGGGAGACATAGTTTGCTTGTGGCTTAGTGTAAGCTCGATGAGGATAGATGTGGTCTGATACTGAGACTGAATGTCTAAACTTGAGCTCTAGATCTTTGTTGCTGTTGTTAATTGGTTCTCTGTCCTGCAGTTAATTTCTTTCGGAATTTATATACACTGTAATCTTGATTCATACACCTCTGTTAGCCAATTCGGCTTGTTGCATAACTTGATAATTTTGTGATCTTCTCTCTGTTAGTATATCAAGTTACTTGGCTAAATTAGGTGTTATTGGTGATTACATTGGTTCTGTCCTGTTTCTGGCTGAAAGTTTATACTGCTGTTAAGCTGAATTTAAAATTGCCAAAGTATTCTTGAGAGCTCAAGTTTGGATCCCACTTGTCATATTCAATTAGTGAAGAGTATAGACCACAGTAGTGGGATGCCAAAGATTATATCTTGTGTAACCCGACATCTGAGAACTCTAATCAATAATTAACATTCTTGCTAAATACTAGCTGTTTCAATGTTCATGAGAATATTTTATATGACTATTCCAACTGTGATTTTGATTCATATGATAAATTTATGTTTTTGTATGAATGACATGTTAGAATTATATGTTTATATGCAATTTGTGTCATTTATATTGTACTGGAAATATGTTTTGATAACACTTAATTATGCTAAAATCAAATACAAATTTATATTTATACTGTATTATTTACAACAGTTATTTCGGGGTGTCGAAACGAGCTTTCAGTGGGGCCAATGTGCAAAAAGGCGACATCACGTGAAGGGAGGAAATCGTGGAGAGAGCCCATCATGCATGCATGGCACGCATCTGGAGGTAGTGGAGGGTGTACAGGAGTACAGAGAAGCTAGCACATCCTCTACAGACAGGATCGCAGGAGTTCTACTTTTTTGTACCTCTAATAGTATGCAACTCCTAGTTCGCAAACGTATGTAGTAGTATCAGCTCCATGTCTGTGCTTGATGGAGTAGTACATATGTTCTAGCAGGAATCGTAGTGCAGTATCTGCATCTCTCAGCTCCATGTCTGTGCTTGATGGAGTAGTACATATGTTCTAGCAGGAATCGTAGTGCAGTATTTGCATCTCTCTGATCTGTCCGGCCCCTCACCCACCAAGCGGGCGTGCCCTGCTGCACTGCTCAAAACAGCACCCGATGGGGGCCGACAGGCCGACTGAAAGCCATAATTCCTTCTCCAAATGGCGAAAAACACAGTGGAAACCTCGTCAAGCGAGCTCTCGAATACACACTTGTTAACTTCTGCATGGTGAGGCAAATTATTAGAGCCAAGCCATCCTTCCTCGACCTCGACTCCTCGAGTGTCGCCCAGCAACTCACGCAGGCGCGCGGCGGGACCCACACGCGGAGCGGTGGAGCTGTCGAGCGCGCGCGTGGGAGCGGCGCACTACGCGGCAAACAAGTGCAGCGGCAATGCGGCGAGTTAAACGTCACTTTTGACACTATTTGATATTATATTTATAAAAATAGTTATATATATATGTAGTATTTGTAAAAATATCATTTTTATCCAAATAAACATGACAAATTTTGATCACATAAAATTCCTAAAAATTACACAATAACTATGACTGTGTTGGGAGGTTTCACATAAAATTTCGTAATTTTTGGAGCTCGTTTGCTATATGTAAAAACTCATAAAAATATCAAAATTGTATGATTTTTAGCAACATTCACAACGGATAAAATTACCAAAAATTACACTGCGCGGTACGTTGTGTCCGGAGGTTGTACATAAATTTTGGTAATTTTTTTGAGCTTATTTGGTATATTTAAAAATTCAAACAAACACTAAATAAGAAAATTAGGGTAGGTAATTAAACCAGCTAATTAACTGGCTTAATTATCTGCTGCCCCCTCACCAGATGGCAAGTTGCCTACCGTCTGGTGAGGGGGCGGCAGGCGCCCGCGGTATCACCGCGTGTCACCTCACTAGCGCTGCGGTCCGCACACCAGACAGTAAAAGTGATATTTTTACAAATGCTGCATGTATATAATTATTTCTATAAATACGATATAAAATAGTATCAAAAGTGGTTTTAACTCGCAGTGCGGCCAATCAGTAGCAGCATACGCGCGCGCATACGTACTCCTCGCCGTGGAACGTCCACCACCCACGCGTGCGACCCCCGAAACCGGCGCTTGCGCAGGCAGCCGCGCGTGATCTTTTTGGGACTTCCCACCCCGACAGACGGCGCCCGCGCCCCCCGCGCGCGCACTTCTCACGCCGGCGAATCGCGTGCGTTTTTACCCGGATTTGGCGATTCGCATTACAAGGTCGGGCGTGCCACTATCTTGTACTCCACGGACTGCGCAGTAGTAGTACAAATGGCATGCAGTATGATATACAATTGTTTTATCGCGCACTCTGCAGATGGCACAAGTGCAGGAAGGTGCAGGATCCGCTGGCATTATCTAACTTGGGTGGCGGTGCCGTGGTGGTGGCCGGTGTACTGGTACTAGTTGTGGCGTGACAAAAAGACAGTAGCGCAGTGCAGTTATCCTGATGAAGTGATGAAGCATTCCGCTGGTCACTAGCTAGTGCCCGAGTGGATATATCTGGTTCCACCTAATGTAGTCAGTCACACACTGACGCTAACCGCACCATGTTGCTGCAGCTCGCAACAGTGCGCCCAAAACGATCAGCGTGTTGCATTTGCCGGCCCAGAAGCTGCTTGGCTGCCTGTCTTGGCATGCATCGATCAACTGCCCTGCGCATGCCCCTTTTTCGTTCCTTTAGTTTCCGTTTCTGTGCACCGGCCAGATTGGTGGATGCCCTGTGCTAGTCCCGACAAAACAAGAAACACTACAGTACAGTGCTATCTCATATCTTACCCGCAACTTCGATCGTACTGGTGTGTGTACAACCGTCACGATCTACAGATTTCTCATCCTGTATGATGCACCATTCGTCCATGCACAATGTGAAGTGCTCCAGTATAATTCGTTGCGTTTTGTTTTGTGGCAATACTGTGTGACAATAGCAATAAACAAGTGAGATTACAAGGCCTGCAAAACACTGACCGGCCAGCCATTTTTGGGTGAACAACTTAGGTAACTAGCTAGTTTTCATGCCTTTGAGCTGCAACCGCAACAGCTTGACATGATGGTTCGTAGTAGTGTCTCCGAGCCGTGCTGGTATGACAATGGCGTTGCATCCCAATGCTTGCGCTACTCTTGCATAGGACCGCTTGTGAACTGTGACCAGTAGGCTTTAGGCCACTACTTATGCCAACACGCAGGGCGGAGCTTGTCGACAAGACGGGCAATGATCGTGTCCACGGGTAGCTCGTGTTGGGGTTATCCCGTGCCGAGCCGAAGCATGCACGGCGCTGACACGCAGCATCATTTGTCGTGCCACTCAAGGCAAGTTCGATCGATCGTGCGAATTTTTTTCCATGCCGCCGGTGGGTGGATGGGTGGATAATTGTTGGGGGCTTGATCAAATCTAGTTGGGGTCTTCATTGATTTCGACCAGACGGTTCGCTCCAGGTCAGGGGCCCGTAGACGGCGTTTTCTTGGGGCCAACAGTCGTGAGGGTGTTTCTATCTCTATGGGAGGGCAAGGCTAGTGTTGGTGTAGGGGACCATGCACACGATTTTGACTCCTTCCTGTTATGGACTCCTTCTATAATGTTTTCAATCTCACAACATGATGAACCCTCAAGGACAGTACCTTCTGTATCTTCATCATCCATCATCATTACGTGTCGAAGCCTCTAGGACCGCACCTCCCGTATCTCCTTCACGTGTCATCATCGCTCGTGTCGAATCCTCCTAGACCTCACCGCTCGTAGCTTCTCCACGAATCACCACTTTTGGTGTTCACGTGCTCCAGCGTAAGCCCGACCATCTCGCGTAACATGCTCGACCGCCTGATGTTAGAATGTGATCTCACGGCATTTGGCCCAACGGCCAAATGCCCCCATCTCCCCTTGACCGCGCCCTGATCGGGGGCGCCCAGCCCAATAGGCTGGTGGGCCCCTGTCGCCAGCGCCACATAAATAGAGGTGGGGCGGCGCACGTATACCAAGGTTCACCGTGCGCGCCATCCCCACCGACAAACCCTAGATCCGATCTAAGAGGCGCTCAGCGGACGGAATCACCACCGCCAGATCGCCGCCGCCCGGGACACGCCGCCGCCAGGGAGGTCGCCGCCGCCCGGGACACGCCGCCGCCGAGGAGCCCCGCACCTCTTCCCCGACCGTCGCTGCCCTTGCGCAGACTTCACCGAGCGTCCCCGCGATGGCCAACTCCTCCTCCTCCTCCGCGTCGGACGGTTAGTCCTCTCTCTCCCTCTCGGTATTGCCTCAAGAACTCGAACTCGTAAATGAAATCCCGCTAGATCTAACCTAGGAGATCCTAAAAGCTAATCCTAACAATGGTATCAGAGCACCCTAGGCGTAGATCTTAGATGGGGAAAAGAAAAGAAAGAAAATAGGGGAAGGACGAACCCTAACCTAACACGAACCCTAACCCTAGAAAAGAAACGGCTGGGCTTACCTGGCCGTCGTCGTCGTCGCTGGCGTGCGGGAGACCGATCGGGCCGTGGGCTCGCCGGCGCTCCACGTACGGGCCACCGTCGACGCGGGGACAGATCCGAGCGCGCGATCGGGGCGCCGACACGGAGCCGCTCGGCGGCGCGCGCTCCTCTCGAGGAGCGCGCGCCGGCGAGAGGCCCATGGCGGTGCCGGTTCTTCTTCCCCTCTCCGTGGCGTGGGCGAAGCCGCCGCCACCACCACTTCGCTCGCTCGGGTGCGGAGAGAGAGGGGAGAGGCGAAATGACCTAGGGTTTTCGGGGGCGTCCGTCGCGGCGGTTTTGTTCGGGCGATTTTTGCTCGCAGCCGTTGGATGGCGACGGACGGTACAGATGGCGCCGAGCGCGTCGGCTCCTTTCGCCCGGCGGCGAGAGAATCACGCACGAGCCCGAGTTGCGCCGAGAGCGCGCCACCGCGAGGAGCGAGCCGTCGGATGCGAATCCGATGGTCGACGAAGCGCGCTTCGGCCGCTGCGTTGCGGCGCGCGCGGATGGGCCAAGGAGAGCGCGCGCGCGCGCCGGCTGGTTGGGCAGCGCGTGGCGAGGCGAGCGCGAGCGCCAGCCGAGCGAGCAAAGCCGCCGTGGCCGTGGTCGGCCGAGCGAGCCGAAATGGCCAAATGAATAGTGAACTCGATTTTTGATATTTATTGATTTTCAGAAGTATTTTTTGATGAATTTGATTGAAATTTGATTCAAATCTCTATAAAATTTTGCACCAACGTGTTAATTTTTTCAGAGATTAAATGTCTACAGTATAATGCTTCTGTATAATGAATTATTTTTAGAATAATTACAGTTTCCGCTGCAAAAGTTAATGTTGATTGTTTTTCATTATTAAATTCGAACCAACGGGAGAATTTAATTTTGGAAAAATAGATATGAATCCCAGATAATTATGATATTGTTATTTTCTGGCCAACGTTGATAATAACAGTATTATAATTTTTTTAATTGATGTTTTTATGCATTATTTCTATTTCTGCCCAACGGTGATGTAGATTTAATGTATAGATAAAATTGATTTAATTGTATGTCGTATTTTTGACCAACGTTGGAAATAAGGCATATAATTTTCCTGTTATGTTCTCACTTTATTTGAAATATTTTTCAGGCGGATACAACTTGATGAGTTGTATCAGAGAGATCCCCACTCTTAAAGGAGATAATTATGGAGAGTGGAAGAAAAAGATAGACTTAGCGTTTATCTTGGCTGAGGTGGACTGGGTCCTCACTACAGCACGTCCCACTGAGCCTATGGCACCAGTGAGGGATCAAAATGAGGATGATACTGCTTGGCAGAAAAGACAGAGGGATCATGCTCCCTTACATATGTCTTATGACCTTGAGCATAAGAAATGGACCACAGCCAACAAGAAATGTATGGCTGTGATAAAGAACACGATTGAGCCTGCTATTGTGGGCTCAATCGCAGAGTGTGACACTGTCACAGAGTACCTTGAGAGAATAAAGAGTCAGTTTACTGGCTCTTCAAAGACTTATGCTACACAGCTGATTAAACAGCTTGTGACAGAGAGGTACTCTGGTGGTGGCAGTGGCATAAGAGAGCACATACTGAGGATGAGCAACTTGGCATCCAAGATTAAACCAATGGATTTGGCTCTCAAGGATGAGTTCCTTATTCATTTGGTTTTTGCTTCCTTACCTAAAGAGTTTGACACTTTTGTTGTCAACTACAATATGCAGCCCGAGAAATGGGACTTGGAAAAGTGCATAGCTATGTGTGTGCAAGAGGAGGAAAGAATTAAATCCTCACATGGTGGATCCATCAACTATGCGAAGGATAACAAGAAAAAGAATTTCAACAGTACCTCCTTCTCAAAGAACAAGGGAAAAGCCTCTGTCCATCAGTCTCAACAGAATAAATTTGCTGTAGACAAAGATCAGTGTCTTCACTGCAAGAAGACGGGACACTACAAGAAGAACTGTCCTGATTACTTAAAGATGATAATGGCAAAGAAAGGTGAGAACATTATTACCTTTATAAATGAATGCTTGTATGTGCAATATTCGAAATCCACTTGGTGGATTGACTCAGGAGCAACTGTTCATGTTGCTAATTCATTACAGGGATTCCGTTCGACGAGGACTACGCAAAGAAACGAAAGATGCATTAAAGTTGCAAATGGAGTCCAAGTTGAAGTTGAAGCCGTTGGCGATCTTTCATTAGAGTTAGCTAATGGCTCCAATCTTTTACTTAGAGATGTCCTTTTTGTTCCCTCTTTACAGAGGACTTTGATTAGTGTTTCAAATTTGGACAAAGATGGTTATGATTGTAATTTTGGAAATGGCAAGTGTGAAATAATGTTTAATAAAGAATGTGTTAGTCTTGCCATCTTACAGAATGAGCTTTATTTGTTATCATTATGTGATGATGTGAATGTCATATGCGATAATGGGAACGTCGCGTGCGAGAAAGTGATTGAATCCTTGTCTACGAATGTAAACAGAAAACGAAAGAGAACTCTAGATGAGTCGTCAAAATTATGGCACTGTCGTTTCTAGAAAAGTCAAAAGGTTTTCGTTTCTACTGTCCAGACAGATATACAAAGTTTGTAGAAACGAGACACGCTGTCTTCTTAGAGGATGAAATGATGAGAGGAAGTATGGTAGCTCGTGAGATTGATCTTGAAGAGAAGCGGGTGTATGCGCCCACTCCTATGATTCAAGAGCCATTCTTCACACTACCTGCTGTCGCTGCACCGACGGTGCAAGACATCAGGTGCCGCACTGTTATTGTTCCTCCTGTGGCAACAATGAATTATAATGAGGAACCTATTCTTCAGGATCCTATAGAACCCATTGCCACAGATGAGGGGGAGCAACAACAGCCTCAAACAGAAGATGTACCAAATGAGGAGGCCCCGAGGAGGTCTCAAAGAGTAAGAAGATCAGCTATTTCTGATGATTATCAGATTTATCATACAGAGGAATTTCAAATGGAGGATGATCCCACCTCATTTGAAGAAGCCATGAGAAGTGAAAATTCTTCAAAATGGCTTGAGGCCATGGAAGAGGAAATGAGGTCCATGAAGGCTAATAAAGTCTGAGACTTGGAAATTATTCCTAAAGGAGCCAAAACAGTAGGTTGTAAATGGGTCTACAAGACAAAGCTTGACTCCCAAGGGAATGTAGAAAGATACAAAGCGCGACTTGTGGCAAAAGGTTTTACGCAAAGAGAAGGGATTGATTACACTGAGACCTTTTGTCCAGTCTCATGTAAAGATTCCTTCAGAATCATAATGACATTAGTAGCACATTATGATTTAGAGTTACATCAGATGGATGTAAAGACGGCATTTCTTAATGGGGATTTGGAGGAAAATGTTTACATGGCACAACCGAAAGGTTTTGTCGTGGAAGGAAATGAAAGAATGGGATGCCGCCTAAAGAAATCGATTTATGGGTTAAAGCAAGCTTCAAGACAGTGGTACTTGAAGTTTGACATCAATAAGAAAATTTGGGTTTAAAGAGAATGTAGAGGACAAGCTGTGTTTATGCAAAGTTTAAAGATGGGAAGTTTATCTTCCTAATCACGTATGTGGATGATATCCTGCTAGCTAGTAGTGATGTTAGTGCACTCATGGAGACAAAGAAGTTTTGTTCTCAAACTTTGATATGAAAGATCTTGGTGAAGCTTCGTTCGTTCTAGGATCGAAATTCACCGGATAGAAACAAGGGGACATTGGGATGTCACAAAAGGCATACATAGATAAAGTCTTAAAGAAATTTGGTATGCATAAATGTAGTCCTTCACCGCACCTATAGTCAAGGGCGACAGATATGGGGATTTTCAATGCCCTAGGAACCAGTATGAGATCGATCAAATGAAAGCGGTTCCATATGCTTCAGCTGTCGGAAGCTTACAGTATGCTCAAGTATGCACACGCCCTGACTTAGCATTTGTTACTGGGTTATTTGGCGATTCGAGCAATCACGAATAGAACATTGAAATTGATAAAGAAAGTCTTGCGTTATTTGCAAGGAACAAAAGGCCTCATGATGACATACGAAAGATCGATTCACTCCATATAGTGGGGTATACAGATTCTGATTATGCGGGAGATGATAGAAAGTCAACATCCGGATATGTGTTCACTCTCGCTGGAGGAGCTATATCGTGGAAAAGCTCAAAGCAAACCGTCGCTACATCGTCCACAATGTATGCCAAGTTTGTAGCATGTTATGAGGCTACGGGCGGTGAATCGCTAAAGAAGTTCATACCGGTTTAAAAGTGGTTGACGACATCAATAGACCACTTAAGTTGTATAGCGATAATGAACCCGCAGTAATGTATGCCCACAACAATAAGTCAACTGGTGCTGCCAAACACATTGACATAAAGTACTATGTTGTGAAAGATAAAGTTCGGGATCAAATTATAAGTCTTGAGCATATAAGTACCGCAAAGATGTTAGCGGATCCGCTTACTAAATGCTTACCACCCAACGTGTTCAGAGAACATGTAGCGGCATGGGTTTAAGGAAAGCCTATGACTCTGGACTAAAAGATGGCCCAAAAGATTAAAGTAACTATTTGAGCAGAGAGGTGTATTGTAGTCATTGAATCTATCGGCGATTGACCGTGACGATGAGACATGATCTATGCACTAATCGTGATGGAATGTGTAAAGGCAAAAGTAATTAAAGATAAAGCATAGATTGAGATCAAGGGGGAGAATGTTAGAATGTGATCTCAGGGCATTTGGCCCAACGGCCAAATGCCCCTCTCCCTTGACCACGCTACGATCGGGGCGCCACCTAATAGGTGGTGGGCCCTGTCGCCGCGCCACATAAATAGAGGTGGGGCGGGCGGCACGTATACCAGGTTCACCGTGTCGCGCCATCCCCACCGACAAACCCTAGACCCGATCTAAGAGGCGCTCGGCGACGGAAGCACCACCGCCGGATCGCCGCCGCCAGGGAGGTCGCCGCCGCCCGGGACACGCCGCCGCCGAGGAGCCCCGCACCTCTTCCCCGACCGTCGCTGCCCGTGCGCAGACTTCACCGAGCGTCCCCGCGATGGCCAACTCCTCCTCCTCCGCGTCGGACGGTTAGTCCTCTCTCTCCCTCTCGGTATTGCCTCAAGAACTCGAACCCGTAAATGAAACCCCGCTAGATCTAACCTAGGAGATCCTAAAAGCTAATCCTAACACCTGAATCTTAGATTTCCTTATCCTAGTCCTGATCCTCTTCATCACCTACCATGATCATCTCCACGCCCACCTGCACATGCAAAGACTAAAGAAATATTTTTCCAGCACAAGTTTTCCACAACTTGACTGACATCAGCACACACACACACATATAACTCACCCTCGTCTATCCATAGACAAGAACCAAACCAACCACGAGTACCAACCAGGTCGTCCATAACCACAGTTTCCACGCTCTCCAGAAATCACCAACTTCAGGTCATTCATTACGACCGATTATGCCCTCCATGCAAAGATCGGTCGCTAGCTCATCGAGTACTCGAACACAAGCACTCGGGAAATGCCATCGCTCAAAACACTCGAGAATAGCAAACATCACTATCACCCACAGAACCATCGAGTGCCGATCGCTACAACTAAAACATCATATCACTAAATCTACGACTACCGATCTCCAAACATTCGCTGCATCATTGATCACCAAGTACCGCACAGACCTCCATCCATGAGTACTGATCACATACCATAAGTCTTCAACAACCGATCGCTGACCACAATTGCGAAAACCATGACTATCCAGTACTAAGTCCTTTCGGCTTCCGAATACCGAGTTCTTCCAACTACCGAGTACCGAGTCCTTCCAACTACTAAGTACTACGACCAGTTGTTGGTACATCAAGATTAGACTGCCAAAATCAAGCCAATTGCAGAGAAAATTATCAGCTGCCATTTTTGCTGCAGAGATGACAAGACTCTGGAAGCCCAACAGGATGAATATCAGGCCGAATTCATACGCCACTGTTTCGGCTTATATTTAAAGCCCAACTTAGTGGCCTAGTTCTGGACTTTCGGCCCATAGTATTAAACGTAGCCTCCGAATAAGATGGGATCTCTTACTACTGTCTTGCCCAGCCCGGCAGGCCGCAACCAACCGCACCCCGCACCCCGGCAAGCCACCACCGTCGCCCGTCGTCGCCGGCGTCCCACCGACTCGCCGCCATGCCTGCCGTCAAGTGGTACTTTACTTTCATCTCTCCCTTCTCCCCGAGCCCCGCCGCGAGCTCACCCCGACTCTACGTTTCCGCGGCGCAGGCTGATGCACTGGCACCCGAACCCTGGCGTGACGCTCAACAGCCAGATCCTAGCGGAGGCGTGCGGATGCGCGGAGTCCCTCGGCGGCGCCAAGGACGGCCGCTGGAAGACCTCCATAATCTTCTACCGCCCGATGGCGCGAGACGGCGCGGCGGCCGCCGCGGGCGGGGCGTCGCAGCAGCATCCCCCCGACGTGCCCCGCGAGCTCCTCGGCGTCGCGCTACACGAGCGCCCGGGCCTCTACTTCTCCATCCTCCGCGCCCAGCGCCTCGTCCTGCAGGCGGACGCCGCCTTCCCCCAGGTCATGGAGAAGCTCCAGTCCTACAAGGCCCGCGTCACCCTCAACTTCGAGGTCACCTTGCTTCCTTCCTTACCCTTTCACGCCCACACTTATTAGGGATTTAGGCTGGTACCATGAGGTTTTTTTGTTCAATTGAAGCAGTAGCGTGCAAATTGTGGCTTGCTCCTAGTAAATTAAATGAATGTGTTGTTTTCTGTTGAAATTGGAATTGAACTTATGCTTGCTTAAATAAATTTCAATTTTCTTTTCTGAGATAGAAGAAACATGTTTGGATCGATTGTGCTTCTCTATTGAAAAATGCTTCCTTCTTTTATGGGTTTCTGCGGAGATGCAGATTACATGGATATTATGTCTACCTAGTGAACGGCAGTAACAAAATAGTTAAAACTGTGGAATCAAGGCCTTCTATTCACGACCCTCAAATACGAAATATGCCTTCTGTAATTACATGATTGATGTTATGAGGTTGCCGAAAAATTTATGTCATTTCATGATCCTAACAGTTCCCAGTTTGACTTCTAATTCAGGAAGTGGGTGTCTTTCTAGGCTGTAAGCACTAATAAGTAGTGATCAGTGAAAATGTGCGTAGAATTGATAATTGAATTTCACAGTGAAGCTGCTTGATTGTTGTTTTCATTTACCTTTTGTTTCTCTGTCAACCCTTCGTCTTTTCAAGATGCCTACTCATAAGTTTATCTTCTGTTTTAATCTAGATTGTGCTTATTCTATTACTGTTTGCTTGTTGCAATGCCCCATATGCATGTTCAGTTTATAGGTGTTCTCATCTGCAGGGATTTCAGTATCAACTGGGTGATTTTTGCTTGAGGATAGGAAAATGTGTTCCTAATAATTCTGAAACACTGAGAGGAATCATGATGGAGGTACCATTCTTTCCCCTATTTTTTTGTTTCTTACTCATAGCCTGCTGGCCTTTAACTTCTGATTAATTGTTTGCATTTTCTTAGTAAAAGATGAGAGTCAAACCAAATGCAATGAAGCAATAGTGTAAGATTTAGGTTTGATTTAAGTACTCTTAATGGGGCTTTGTCGCTTAGACTTTCAAGATAATTCTTGATGTTTCAATATATCAAGTCTAACGCACTAGTATAGTATGGAGCACCCCACCCAAAATTGATAAGTAGAAACCAACAGTTTGGCTTTTTGATATTAATAATGATATAGATTGAATCATTCTGTGATTTATGTTGAGTTTGATGAACTTTAGCAGATGTGCATGCTGATCTTTGGTCTCTCCATTAGTTTTATAAGCAAAATTTGCGAGCTCACCTGCTTCACTACAAAGACTGTAGTTTTAAAGTGCACCTTCACAGCTAACTTAGAATGCTCTTGATATCCTTTTTGGTAATAGTTGGAAATGCCATCACATTATTTGTACTTATGCACTAACTTGTAAACATATGAAATGGTCTACACCTTTGTCTGTGTAATTAGCTCAAATTCTCAATTGGAAGGAAGAAAAAAATCTTGGTGGATTCTCCTGTATTAATCTGCCTGCAGTTCTATTTATGAACTGTCAGTACCTTCCTTTTGCCTTTGTAACTCAAGTTTACTAGCAGGTTGACATGAAGTCTGCTCTTGCTTTCTATGCAGGTAGAGTATTATCCCCTATCTTCCATCGAAAAATCCCGGGCAATTATGGAAGACTTCTTTGACATATGGCAGGAAACAGTTGCGAAGAAGTCATTACCTGGTCATTTCATCCATGTAGAATCAAACTTTTCAGACTATGGTCTCTCAGATCACTATTCTTTCCAGCACACCGCAGTTCAGTATGCAACCTGCTTGCAACAACTTATGGCTGCTGTGACTGTGAGGGGCTAGATGTGTAGACGAAAAAATTTGAGAATATCACCCTGTTTAACTTGTTCCCATGATCCTAATAACACCCATAAATTGCAGAACATGTATCGTATGTGATGAAGTGTAATTGGTTTGCACGTTATTCATTTAAGTTGTCCCTTCCTCTATCAGAACGGTAATGTTGACTTGATTTACCTGCAAGGATGATCATTCTGAGCAAAAGAGTATATGTGACCTGTATTTACATGAATTTCCATTGTCAATAGATGCTGGGTGTTGTCGATGTGCAAATTACAATATGAACATTTGATGTTGTCAATGATTCAGAGCTGGATTTCTTGTTGTCTATATGTAAGGGTGAGCTTTTACCGTAAGGATATTTTGAGGTGCTTTTAGATCTGCAGACCATTGTGGTGCTGCTGTTTTTTACTATGTTGGTGTGCTAGTTGTGTATTTGTCCCTGTTGGAGTTGTGTTTGTAAACTCCTCCTCTCTTAGGTCCTGTTTGTATTGTCTTTTTATATGTAGTTCAAATTTTGAACTCTATTCTTTTGTAAAAAAAAAAAGTTCTCTGAATCAGGGACTAAAAGAAACTTACCATTCTATAGAAGGATATGGGTAGGTGCATATACTATTTTTTTCCCTAACAAACATGTATTTTTAGTATTGAATTACTTCAACAAGTTCACATCCTTTCTCATTGCTTTCCTTCTCTACCCTCTTTCTCCCCACCACTATTCTCACCTATGAATCGTCTAGTTTTGGATACTTTACTATTCACATTCCTTCCCATTGCGTTCATGCCCGTTGTAACTGTCGATACTGTATGCTTAAGGAATTGGGGCACTTCCTATTGCATCCATGCCACTAACACAGGCTGTCTTGTATTGAATACATCGAAGGCTATCTAGAATTGAGTAAATTTATCTAGTACCATCGTACATTTTCACAACTTGCAAAATACCATCATAAGTAAGGTTGATTGGAAAATACCATTGTAAACATGAAAACTATGGAAAATATTGTTACCGTCATATTTTCTATCCAAAACAGCCGTTAGAGCCTTTCTTATAGAAAGAATGTTAGAAATACCAACATTACCCTTGCGTTCTTCTCTCATCTTCTTTCTCATTCATTCTCCCTGTGTAGTCGTGTTGTCTCCTCGTCGTGGGCTGCAGCGCAGCCTTAGCCGCTGCTCCAACTCCCACAATCCCATGCCCTACTACCGCTCCTACTTCTCCCCATCGTTGCCCTCTCCATCCCCCTCCTACAGTCGCCTTGCCCCTGCATCCCCTCCTCCCAATCCCACCGTCGTCGACTCCCAAGTTCGAGCCTTCAAGGACCAATTGGCCTCCACTAATGCTGATGTGGCACTTCTCCTTAAGGATGTGAATCGTGTGCACAATCCCTTCGTGGACACCGCCAGATTGGCTAGCCAAGGCGGCAACACCACCAGCACCACCATCGCGAGCGATGCACTCCTGCTCGTTCTCAGGAATGCAGCCAAGGAGGTCACCGACTATTACATGGCTGGGCTTGCGAGACCAAGCGGGAGCTTAGCTTCAGCTTGCCACGGAAGAAGCCCAAAGACATCAAGGTTGTTGTAGCCACTGTGGTCCATGCCAAGAGTAATTTAGATGTTGCAGTGTTGGACAAGGGGAACAAGGATGCTCATGCTGCTACTAGTGCTCAAGCTCAGCAAGAGGATGTGGATAAACTCTTGGATTCATCAATCTATTCTAGTACAAATCACAGCACTGATGAAGTCAACCCATTGCATTAAGTGGTTATCAATACAGAAAGTGCAAGGTCCACACTCGACATGCTACCTAGCCACAGTCGCTGCCCTATGCACCTTCACTGCATGCCACCATGCCTCTACATCCTCGATGTGAGCCTCAGCCTTCTAAGCTCCGTCATTGCCTAGCTGGCCTTCCTCCACCGCCGGCAAGGTCTACATAGAAGTAGCGCCCTCCTTTTCTTCTTCATTCCATCTCCCTCTTACTGGCTAATTGGGCACTCATAGGATAGAATTGCCACAGCCGAGCCTTACCACCGATGGAATCGTTGTGGTCACCATCGGACAGAAAGAGGGCGAGTGAGGCAGAGAGAGAGAGAGAGAAGATTGATTTTTGACTTAGTTCAGTTTGGGAGACTTACAGGTGGGACTGGACCTTACAAAAGGAAAAAAAGAAAGAAAAGAAGAAGGAATAATGGGGACAAAATGGTCATTTCGCATCATTGGGATGGAAAATGTCACGACAGTGGCATTTTGTAGTTTTTGGTCTTTGCAATGGTAATTTGCAGCTCCTAGTATTTTTCAAGTCGTGATTATTTATGATGGTACTGAACAAATTTCTCATCTAGAATTGGATACGTTAAGGTCCACGTTTATTCCCATGAAGTTCATCTCTTGGTAACAACCTGTCTAGTATTGTACACTTTAAGGTCCAGTCCCTCCCTATTTCCTTCCTTCCCTCCCTTCTCTTGGCCTTGCTACATTAGTTGAACCTATTAGTGTGTCTAGTACTAGACACACTATAGTATTGGATAACCTCAAATGATTGCATCTCTTCCCACTACATTCCCTCCCTTTCCTCTCCTCTCTGGACCCTACCCTGCCCCAAAAAAACCCTAAAAGAAAAAAATACTAATCTTCCATAAAAAAAATGCGTATTTTGTCATCGCATGTCATGATTTGCAATGGATCTAAAGCAAAGATCTAAATTTTAAGAGATATCATAGGCGTCGCATCATGACCTTGGAGAATATTGTTCGTGCGCTCGTTGTTGACCACCACCCCATCTTGCACTTCCACACAAATCTAAACACAAACAACGTCCACTACATCGATAACTAGCTCACCAAGCTCTCCACCCGAGCATGGAGTCGCTGACCCTACAAGCCACCATCGGCATTGATTTCTTCAACCTCCACCCCTACGCCTTCGCCGTTGACCGCCTCACCTCCATCGATCTCACTCGTTTCAACATTTCGCACCTCCCCAACAGCTTCGTGGGCTTCCCGAACCTCATCAAG
The DNA here is from genome assembly GCA_036346575.1 of Dendrocalamus sinicus. NCBI lineage: Eukaryota > Viridiplantae > Streptophyta > Magnoliopsida > Poales > Poaceae > Dendrocalamus > Dendrocalamus sinicus. The sequence goes on along the minus strand of CM070667.1, from coordinate 16,544,739 downwards.
CTGGTACTTGACTTGTCCAGTTTGCAGCCTAGCCACTGCGACTCAGACAAAGTCGGCCCCCTGGGTGCTCGGCCCGCCTACGCAGTCAACGCCGATCCCAGGCGGACTCAGGCAAAGGTAGGCAGGTAAGGCACGGCGGCGCTGGGCAGCCTAGATGTTGGTAGGGACGCTGGCGGTAAGGAAGCTGCGGTCCGGGTAGGGACGCACCACAGCACAGGAGAGACGAGAGGGGCTACTCTACGCACGCACCTTGGGGCTCAAGCGGCAGTCGGCACCTAGCGACATTGGCGCCCGGCGCTGGCGGAGAGAAAATCCGATCATCCGAGAGGGTGGCGTTGGTCGTTGGTGCCCGGCGGACTGGTGGCTGGTAGAGTAGATTGGGAGGGCAGAGCCGTGGAGGCCGCTGGTGCCTGGTGCCGAGCCGCTGAGGAGGAGCCGTCGCCCGTGCGCATCATTGTCGCAACCTCGCTAGGGACTAGAGAGTGGCCGAGTGGAGGAGTCGAAGATAAGAAAAGAAGAGAAGTGTGAATGTAATTGGAAAAAGGATGAGGTGAGGACCTACCTGCTCGGGAGTAGACTGAGACAGTGACTTGGCTAATAAATTGGCTTGATCGGTTGGGTTTACCCTTGGGAGTTGGCACATGGAGAGGCCAGAGGCCAGGCTAGTAGTTGGAGAAATGGAGACAAGACTTGGAGTTGGGCATTTGGCCCAGCCGACTGACGCCCTCATCACGACCCGCTGCCGAGTGGCCGAGAGACCGACTCGAGCATTCACTTCTGTTCAGCCACCTAGGCCCCGCCTAGGTGCCCTAGGCGCTAGGCGGCCATGCACCGCCCACCCAGCGCCTAGTGTCTAGGTGAACATTGATATCTTGTTTCTAGTGTTTTGATCTCGAATCTTTGGTTGCTCTTACTTGCTGTGATATGTGGTAACCTATCTAGAGCCATCTTTGCTATCCTCAGACTATGAGCAATTCATATCTCAATCTTTTGAGTTTTGTTTGATTTTAGTCTAACTTTGTTTGTCTTGAGGAATAGTAGCAAGATCGGATTTAAAATCCTATGTTGGGTAGGAACAGAACAAATTCACGGAATTTGAAATATACAAAAGGGAAATCGAATCTTTGATGAGAGAGGGGGAGAGGGTTCACCTTAAGATCGCACAGGTACATGCAAGAAGACAGAGGAAAAAAATTCTTTAGGGAGGGCCTTACTTGAGGCCCCTCCCCCAGATGTTGCCACGTTTGCCTGGAGAGATGTGTGTTAGCATTTAGGGGGAGGGACCCTCACCCATACACCTATTCTCTGGAGACGGAGAGGAGAGGCGGTTGACACAGGGGTTCAGTCGTCCATGGGAGGCGCCACAAATGAGGGGAGAGGAGAAAATCTCCACGGTGTAAACGGGTATGAATTATGACAAGGGCTCTTTCGCAAAAAGATCGCTCTGTTATTTTTCTACCTGACCAATCTGGGCCGCGAACATTGATCTAACGGTTTGTAAAGATCCAGAACTGCGATCGCGGATCAGGGTCAAACTGACAGCAAAATATATAAACGGGCCCATTTCGAGAAATTGCCTGGGCTACTTTTTGCGAGCCCAAATCTGAGCCGTCTAGCTGGATCGGACGGTGCCTGGAGACCTGACTAGGATCGCGGATCTTATTCACGATCACGATGGGCTCCACTTGTGTTGCGGATCGGGCTCTCTGTGCAATAATGGTTCAGCCACTAGGGCAGGCGCGGCCGGTCCAGCATGCAGCCCACTAACCACGCCGCCAGGCGCCACGCGGCGCGCGCAGCCGGCCCAGTTATTTTGCTCGGGCCAAACGTGTCCATGGAAGACATAACATGCGCCACCGCAAGAGGCTTCGGATTTCTGTCTCGAGTCTGCAAGGGATTATTCCCTTAAATCTTTGGTACTCATCGAATACCTAATTAAAATCTCGAAGTTTTTTTTCATTCTAATCATCAAGAGCGAAACACATGGTAACGTAGCAACGTGTCTTTCCTATAGTAAGGTAGATGGCCTTAATTCGTATATGTATGGATTTTAGATATTAGTCTATTCAGACATGGATGAAATGATCAAACAATATGGATCGAATTGTGAGTGTGATTTTCGTAGCATGGAAGCACTAACCCCATTACAAATCAATACATGGCGCAGTTCTAATTAAATTGTATATTCTGTTGTTCAATTTTATGTAAGAATGGACATAGATGCATCTAGTATGCGAACAGCATTTCTTCTCATATAAGAATTAACCTGTACATGTAGATCACACTTATGCTAGAATAGCAGTGCATGCACGCTGAATTAAGCGACTTTATCCAAAGAATTCACCTGATTAGAAGAATAGTGGACACTAGCATTCTCGAAAATGATTCCTGGGATCTAACCAATCAAGACCGTTTATATTAGCAGATATTGTTTATTTACACAGCGTAAGACAGCTATTTTACACACACAACAACCATCATAATCCCTCTTATTTACCCAAAGACCTTCAAGCAATCTTACCTTGTGGGGATTAGCACCAGAACAAACACAAGAAACTAAGAGCAACTCCAGTGAAAGCCAAAACAGGCCCCTACTTTTATTTGAGGGCTCCCTACTTTTGAGGCCCTGCTTTCTGGTCAGCACTCAAACAGAGCCCTCAAAGCAGAGCCCCTACTTCTCAATTCCTCTATTTCTCACACACTATATGCATATGTACGGGACAAAAGCACAATACACAATAAAATATTTATGATTTCACAATGAGGGACAATATTTAAATATATGAATTCAAATACGAATATTCAAATTTAAATTCAAATTTGTTCCGAATTTAAATTGAAAGCACAAAGTTCATCACATAACATTAAAATTTGTTCTGAATTCAAATATGAATTCAAATACGAATGTTCAAATTTAAATTCAAATTTATTCCGAATTTAAATTGAAAGCACAAATATGAATTCAAATTTGTTTCGAATTTAAATTGAAAGCACAAAGTTCATCACATAACATTCAAATTTAAATTCAAATTTGTTCCGAATTCAAATACGAATATTCAAATTTAAATTCAAATTTGTTTCGAATTTAAATTGAAAGCACAAAGTTCATCACATAACATTCAAATTTAAATTCAAATTTGTTCCGAATTCAAATATGAATTCAAATACGAATATTCAAATTTAAATTCAAATTTATTCCGAATTTAAATATGAATTCAAATACGAATATTCAAATTTAAATTCAAATTTGTTCTGAATTTAAATTGAAAGCACAAATATGAATTCAAATACGAATATTCAAATTTAAATTCAAATTTGTTTCGAATTTAAATTGAAAGCACAAAGTTCATCACATAACATTCAAATTTAAATTCAGATTTATTCTGAATTCAAATACGAATATTCAAATTTAAATTCAAATTTGTTTCGAATTTAAATTGAAAGCACAAAGTTCATCACATAACATTCAAATTTAAATTCAAATTTGTTCCGAATTCAAATACGAAATATTCAAATTCAAATTCAAATTTGTTCCGAATTTAAATTGAAAGCACAAAGTTCATCACATAACATTCAAATTTAAATTCAAATTTGTTCCGAATTCAAATATGAATTCAAATACGAATATTCAAATTTAAATTCAAATTTATTCCGAATTTAAATATGAATTCAAATACGAATTCAAATACGAATGTTCAAATTTAAATTCAAATTTATTCCGAATTTAAATTGAAAGCACAAATATGAATTCAAATACGAATATTCAAATTTAAATTCAAATTTGTTTCGAATTTAAATTGAAAGCACAAAGTTCATCACATAACATTCAAATTTAAATTCAAATTTGTTCCGAATTCAAATACGAATTCAAATACGAAATATTCAAATTCAAATTCAAATTTGTTCCGAATTTAAATTGAAAGCACAAAGTTCATCACATAACATTCAAATTTAAATTCAAATTTGTTCCGAATTCAAATATGAATTCAAATACGAATATTCAAATTTAAATTCAAATTTATTCCGAATTTAAATATGAATTCAAATACGAATTCAAATACGAATATTCAAATTTAAATTCAAATTTGTTCCGAATTTAAATTGAAAGCACAAATGTTCCACAAAAAACGAGGAAAGCTAAAAAATGAGAGCCGGAGTAGGGGGCCCCTAGGAATGAGGGGTGGGAGGGTGATTTGAGGGCCTCCTCAAATTTGAGGGCTCTAGTAGGAGCTCTGCTGGAGCTCGTTTTTTGGCTCAAGCCCTCAAATTTGAGTTTTGAGGGCTCAAGTAGGGGCCCTGCTGGAGTTGCTCTAAGAAAAAGAAAAGGAGAAAGCCTCTGAGTTGCTAATCAGCCTTGTGCTCTTCTTTGAGACGAACAGATGAGCCGGATCTGCGCAAACGGTGCAGGTCCATCATCGAGAGGGTAACGTCTTCGGTGCGCAAGATCCAAGTCGAGGTACGGGGATCTTCGTAGGTGCGAAATTCTGAGTGTTATCAGGGGACTGAGTCAGCTCGTTTTCCTCACTGCTGCTGCTGCTCCTGGAGCTGATACTATCCAAGGGTCTCAGCCTGCCCAAACTGGCAAGCCTCTTAGGCCAACCACACTGCTCCATGGTGGCAAGGTGCCTCAAGGTTCCACATCACATGATACATGCCACATCAGATAAAAGAGTAGTCTCATTAGTTGCAGAGTGTCTTGTAGAGGTGCTGGTTTCTTCGCCTGACAAAAGCGCATGGAGACGCGTGAAACTAGCTCCTAGCTCGCTTTCTTGCCCCCAATCCCTACCACTGTCTGTGCCCTTGGTCTATTCACACGCGAATCCTCCCTCGCGGCAGAAAACTATCTCCCTCCCGTCCCTCATCTCCCCAAATCCCTTGTTCGCCCGTGAATCCCCTCTCTCCCAACGACAATCCTCCTCTCCCTCCCTCGCGGCGCCATCCCCTCATCTGGGCGGCTCCACCATGAAGATGTGGGCGGCAGCGACGACCTCGTTGGCCATGTGGCCTTCACCCTCTCCGAGGTGAAGCTCCCCTGCGCCCCCTCTTCCTCCCTCGCAGCGCCATCCCCTGTCTGGGCAGCTCTGGACGACGACGACGGCCTTGTCGGCCATGTGGCCTTCGCCCCCTCCAAGATGAAGCTCCCCCACGCCCCCCTTGTTGGTTAACTAATGTTTCCTTTCTTTTTCTTTGAATTTGAGCTCGAACGGTGTGATTCGAGCGCGTCTGTATAAGAGTTCGACGCGTGCATGAGTTCACGCGGGAACTAACTTCGGCGACTGAGTTGCGCAGCACGTTCTGGAGTGGTGGGATGGCGCCACTCACGGCAGAACGTGGAGTGTGGTGCGCCCTGTGTTCATCACTTTCGTTCTCCACTGTCGCGTGCAGGTTTTCAGTAGAAGCTCGATCCGGCGTTAACTGAATTTCTTCAGTTACTGTAGCCTGTATCGACAACGACATTCGGTTGCTGATTGTAGTCGTATTGTCACTGATCGAGCTCAGCTTCTCTGACATTTGGTATCAGAGCCTACCGGACCTAGGAGCGGGCTCAAGCGATCGTGCGGGCATTAATGGCGCACGCTTCTACAACCCTGTCACACGCCGCGTCCACATCTCGCGTGATGCCGTGTTTGAGGAGGAGGGCGGCTGGGACTGGGGCGCGGAGAAGGGTGCTGGACCGAACGACGACGCCGACCCGTTCCATGTCGAGTTCGTCACAGTGATGGCAAGGCGTGGAGAACCTGGTGCGGCAACAACATCCACGATGCCACCTACGACACCGCCAGTGCCGACGACGTAGCTAATGTGGCGATGCCCACGTGCGGGTCTGACTCCCGCACACCGACGCTGACACTGGCACCTAGAATCGAGTTCACATCGCCACCGACCGGCGAGCTCGACCAGGACAATGACCACAACAATACTCCTCTCCGCTTCCGTGCCATGGACAATGTGCTCAGGGTGTCGTCGCCCCCGGGCCTCGCTGAACGGCAGACTGCCGAGGAACTCATGATGGTGATCGGGGATGAGCCAGCGACCGTTGAGGAGGCGAAGCAAAGCAAGGAGTGGCGAGTGGCGATGCTCGAGGAGCTAGCATCCATCAAGCACAACAAGACCTGGACCCTAGTGGACCTACCAGAGGGACAGTGAGCCATCGGCTTGAAGTGGGTGTTCAAGCTCAAGCATGACGAGCACGGTGACATTACCAAGTACAAGGCCTGGCTCATCGTGAAGGGGTACGTTCAACGCCAGGGGATCGACTACGAGAAGGTCTTTGCACCGGTCGCCAGGATGGAGTCCGTGCGTGTGCTTCTGGCTGTGGTAGCTCACCGGGCTTGGGCGGTGCACCACATGGACGTCAAGTCGGCGTTCCTCAACGGCGAGCTTGGTGAGGAGGTCTACGTTGTGCAACCACCTGGGTTCACTGCTGCCGGGCATGAGCGCAAGGTGTTGAAGCTGCACAAGGCACTCTACGGGTTGCACCAGGCATCGCGGGCGTGGAACGCCAAGCTCGACACCAGCCTCCACACGTTCGGTTTCTCCAGGAGCGAGTGCGAGCATGGGCTATACACGCGCGGCACCGAACGTTCCCGGCTGGTGGTGGGGATCTATGTCGACGACCTCATCATCACGAGGGAGACTGCTGACAAGATTGCAGCATTCAAAGCGGAGATGAAGACTCTGTTTCGCATGACCGATCTGGGCATCCTCTCATATTATCTCGGCATCAAGGTCCGGCAGAAGCAGCGCGGCATCGAGCTCTCTCAAGCCGCCTACGCCAAGAAGGTGCTTGACAAGGTGGGCATGAGCTCCTGCAACCCATGCACAACACCAATGGAGACGAGGCTCAAGCTATCCAACAGAGTACCTCACCGGCGGTCGACTCGATGTAGTATCGCAGCTTGATCGGCAGCTTGCGGTACCTGATGCACACCCGACCAAACCTCACGTTCACGGTAGGGCACTTGAGCCGGTTCATGAAAGACCCAAGGTAGGAGCACATGGCGGCGATGAAGCACCTGCTCCGGTACGTGGTTGGCACGATCGACTACGACTTGGTGTACACCAGGGGCAATGCTGAGCTCAGTCTCGTGGGCTACAGCGATAGTGACATGGTGGGTGACGTCGACGATAGGAAGAGTACGACTAGGATCGTCTACTTCCTCGACAGCAATCTGGTGGCTTGGCAATCGCAGAAGTAGCGTGTGGTGGCTCTCTCATCATTTGAAGCGGAGTACATCACCGGCGCAGTAGCCGCATGCCAAGGGGTGTGGCTCAGGCGCCTGCTGGAAGACGTGCTTGGCACCAAGTCGTCCCCGCCGCTACTCAAGATGGATAACATGTCTGTGATCTCCCTCAGCAAAAATCCAGTACTACACGATCGAAGTAAGCATATCGACACCAAGTTCCACTATATTCGTGAGTGCGTGGATAGCGGGGCGGTGCGCTTCGTGTTCATGAGCACCCAGGGGCAGCTCGCAGACATCATGACGAAATCGCTCGGGAGGTCTAGGTTCTAGGAGCTCCGTGAGCTGATAAGCGTCACCAAGCTGAAGTGAACGACGCCAAATTTAGGGGGAGATTGTTGGTTAACTCAGGTGTGTTCATAGCTCTTGGTTTGCTTAGCTAATGTTTCCCTTTTTTTGCTTTGAATTTGAGCTCGGATGGTGTGATTCGAGCACGTCTGTATAAGAGTTCGACGCGTGCATGAGTTTATGAGCACGTTCTAGAGTGGTGGGATGGCGCCACTCAAGGCAGAACGTGGAGCGTGGTGCGCGCGTTGTGGCCCTTGGCCATGTATTGTGTCTTGCTATATATAGTTGCAATAGAGTCTGGAAAAGCAGCGCTTGCTGCACAAAAAATTCTCCTGTGTTCCTCGCTTTCATTCTCCACTGTCGCGTGCAGGTTTTCAGTAGAAGCTCGATCCGGCGTTAATTGAATTTCTTCAGTTACTGTAGCCTGTATTGATAACGGCATTCGGCTGCTGATTGTAGTCGTATTGTGACCGATCGAGCTCGGCTTCTCTGACACCCCTCTCCCTCCTGTCGACGACCACCCGATCCCTCGTTCCTCTCCTAAAATCAATCCCCCTCTCCCTCTTCTCCCACTGGCCGACCCAAAACCGAGCATGGATTTCCATCCTCCGGGTGGCTTCGTCAACTTTCTTGAAGATCCTACCATGGCAGGAAAGTTCCCCTTTCCACCAGCCACATATCCAAGCCACCCTCAATTTGCATTCGCATTTCCTCTATTCTTTCCCCCACCGCCAACCAATGGGACATGCAATCTCTCTTCATCGATCTCTCCTGGCAGTAGCTCAAGTCCAACTGCATTAACCCAACAACACCGTGAATGTGATGGTGTTCAGGCTGACAGTGACTTGCGGCAAAGGATGTGTTATGCTCATGAAGAGGATCTCAGATTGGTAAGCCCCCAATGTTTGTTTGTTTGCTATGAACATTATTATGAATATTGTGTGTATATTCATAAGGTCCAAAGGGCAATATATATAGGGAGTACAAAGGAATAAACATAGTAATATGCCATATACAGATAAGAAAACCAAGGTATATAAGGAAACGAATAACAATCCTATTCTATCCTTAACACCCCCCTCAAACGCATGGTGGATCACACATACTGAGTTCGGAGAGAAAATACAAATGTTGTGCCTAGTTTGTGGCTTCGTGAAGAAGTCAGCAAACTGTAACTCTGATGGCACAAATTGTAAAGTAAGTACTCCCTCCTGCACCTGTGAGCGAGTGTATGAAGCATCCACACCAATGTGCTTGGTGAGCTCATGCTTCACTGGATCACGAGCAATACTGATAGCACCTGTACTGTCAGACATAAGTGTCGTAGGTCCCCTCACAAGTTCTCTAAAGTCTACAAATAGCCACCTCAACCAAGTAATATCTGTTGTTACTGTTGCCATAGCTCTCAACTCAGCCTTTGCACTTGAACGGGAAACTGTAGTCGGCTTCTTTGTCTTCTAGGCAATCAAGGAGGAGCCAAGAAAAACACAGTAAGCAGAAAGAGAATGACGATCAGAAAGATCACTAGCTTATGTCGCATCAGAGTACGTCTAAAGCTGTAACGAGGTGGAGTTAGGGAAAAACAAGCGACGAGAGATTGTCCCACGCAAGTAGCGAAGAACATGAAGGAGGTGACTGTAGTGAAGATGAGTAGGACAAGCCATGAACTGACTCAAATATGGACAGCATGAGCAATATCAAGGTGAGTGCTCAAAAGTGTACCAGACTCCCAATAAGATGGTGATAACAGGTAGGATACTCAAGAAGATCGCTATCAATAGCACGAAGCTGAAGGAAAAGCTCCATATGAATATCAACAGTGCGAGTGTCAGTCGGACCAGACCGATCAAGAAGATCTTGGATATACTTCTGTTGGGAGAGGTAGTAACCCTCAGACGTGGAAGAAACCTCAATCTCAAGGAAGTACGTACGCGAACCAAAATCAGTCATCAGAAACTGCTCACTGAGATGATTTTTCACATATGTGATGAATGAGGAATGTCACCAGTAATAAGCATATCATCCACATATAGAAGAAGTAGTGTCCTACCTCGAGGTGAAACATGGATAAAAGAGCAGGATCCTGGGCACTGACAGTGAAACTGACAGCGGTAATCACTGAGGTGAAACACGCAAACCAGGCACGAGGGGCCTTTTTGAGGCCATAAAGAGCACGACGAAGATGACAGACATGGTTATTTGGAACAAAATAGGTGTAGCCAAAAACACGAAGGTGACTGTACTGGGGGCTCTAGAGTAGAGACGCTCTATGGGACTGACATCCTTAATAGCAGTGGAAGGATGCATATTGATGAGATATGCAGCCGTAGAACAGCCTCCACCCAGAACTGTGGTGGAACGTGAAAAGAAAGAAGAAGAGTGCGAGTAGTCTCAAGCAGATGATGATGCTTGTGTTCAGTAACCCCATTCTGAGCATGGGCATCAGGACAAGAAGACTGGTAAAGAGTGCCCTGCTCAGAAAGAAATTATCTGAAAGCACTAGAATAGTACTCTCCAGCAGAATCACAGCGAAAAGTACGAATAGAGGACTCAAACTGAGTACGAACTATCGTGGAAAAGCTACGATAGATCACAAGAAACTAACCACGATTAGACATAGAGAAAAGCCAAGTGAAACAAGAATAATCATCAATAAAAATTACATAGAATTTATGCCTGCCTTTTGAGATAATATGCGCAGGTCTCCATACATCTGAATGAACTAAATCAAAAGGACAAGAAGACATGGACTCACTAGAATGATAAGGAAGTTGTAGCTGCTTGCCCAGCTTACAACCCTGACAAAGCATTAGTATGTACAAGGATCGACCATATGGTACAGGGCAATCAAGATTCAATGCAGTTGTTAGTATGACTACAACTTTAATGGTCATACTAACTATCATTGCATCAAAAAATGATGGTCCAGATCTTCCACGAGAACTGTTCAAAGAGCAATGCAGTGAACATGTCCAGTAGCATACACTGTAGTTAAGCATTGTAGCACCGCTCTGAGCCATTGGTTCCTTATATCGGAGGTGGCCAAATGGGCCATGCCAGCTAGGCTAGCCCGAAACATGGTACTGTTGGCTTGACATGGCCCACCACTTAAATGGGTCGTGCCAATATGGCCTGACTTTCCGTGCTATGTTGAGTCACGACCTTAGCCCCATGGACTGGCCTACCCTGCATGGCACAGTACCATTCCTAGCATGGCCCACTTAGTCTCGGTTAGGCACGGAGCATTAGACACGATAATGGCCGATTTTTTATATATTCTAGCTGTTTATAGTTAGGGAGCTTAAAAAAATGAAAAAATCTCAAAAATTTTCTCTAAATAGGCAACAAACCCCCTTCATTCAGCCACCATCCAACATTCACTCTCTTCTCTGAATTCTATTGTGAATATTTAGATCCTTTTATGATAATTTGGCAAAATTTGAAATATTTATGCCAAATATTCAAAATTTTGAAATTCACTTACAGCTAGGAAAATAGTTAACAATATGATTTCTGTAGATTTTTATTGTTCTTGTTTTTTGTACTAAGGTGAAATAATGAAGATGATGATGATGTAATTTTTTATTTGCGGTTTTCTTGATGGAAAATTATGATAGTTTTCCTAATTTTTATTTTGGAATTTTACTGGATGATCTTGCATCCTTCGAGAATGTTGTGCCTCCAACTCAAACGAAAGAGCAAGCAATACCATCATCAAGCTCTACGAGTGCCTCTATGTCTGCAAGCACCAAAGCAAAGTGCTCCAGGTTTAGTACATCGAAAGTATGGGTAGATTTCGATAAGAAATTCAAGCCAGACAAAAATGGAGTTCAAGTAAGATTTGCTATTTGTAAAATTTATCATCATGAATTGCCTGCTAAGTCTTTAGGTGGAACGGGTCACTTGCTTAGACATGCTGCAAGATGTAACGAGGCAGCCATCTAAACATTAATAAAGCTTATTATTATTTTTCCATATATTTATCCCTTTTATGGGTATAGAATTTTTTAATTTTTATATTGTATTTTTAAATTCTATACATTTTTCTAGAATCATTACAATTTTCCAATATTTTCGGGCTGAGATGGGCTAAACAAGCTTACTCTGGCCTGTGAAGCTAAATGTGCTCAATCCGGCACAACACAGCCCCTGAGCTCAACACACCATGTCTGGTCCTACGGTTGAGCCCATGGATAGGCACAACATGGCCCGTATAATATGTTAAACCAAGCGAGCCGTGCCTAAATAGGCCTCCTAAATGGGTCTGGGTCGTTGCGGGCCAGGCCACCCATTTGCCCACCTCTACCTTCGATCCAACAATGGTGTCGGTGTGCAAGTGCAAAAGATGTCATTACAGTTCAAACTGTACAGCAAACTTGTGTCCAGGGCAAATAGCCATATTTTAGCAGTGTGTTTCAGTAAAGATATAAAAAAAACTAGTGTCCATAAGAGCCCTATTTTAGTAGTGTGTTTCAGTAAAGATAAAAAAACTAGTGTCCATAAGCAAACGCGATAAAATTTCAATATTATGTAGCCAATTTTGCCTATTTATTTCTTCAATTCCCCCCTTTTGTGAAATGCTAAAATAATTGTGACATCAACAATGTCAGCTTGAATGTGAGTCCTATACTGCACGTTTCTTAAATTGCATGGTAGAATTGTAGAATGCTAGAATTATCAGCGAGTATACAAATTGTATGTCTTCGTTGACCTAACTAATTTCTGTTTGCAATTTCTCAAAAAAAAATCTGTTAGCAATTTTGCACCATGTGCAAAAGAGTGTGAACCGTGATAACTCTGCAATCTCACTTATACCGATATACAACGCAACAAAAAGAAATATTACAGCCTACGCTCTTTGTCAATGCCCCCCATGTCTAAGCTCGTACACTGACCTAACATGGTCGCGGAATAGCAGAACCGTTGATACGCAGAAGGCTGCCAGATTGAAGACTAGCAACCTGGCTGCAGGTCAGACTGCGTATTTGAGTATTTCTAACACGAGCACAATACACATGCATGTACATATGTACTCGTAGTCTCGTACGTGTACATGTACTACTTTCCCGCGAATTTTGAGAGAGAGAGAGAGAGAGAGAGAGAGAGAGTATTCAAATCTTTAACGGCCTCCGGACCGGTCCACCTCAGAGGGGCAACGGCCAACGTGGCCTCGATATCGCAAGTAGAAACGCCACACGCAAGTGAGCGCCGTTGTTGCCGTGCTGATCGTTCTCTGCACCCGCCTCGACCTGTCCATCTCGACGTTTTTAAGATAAAGGATATAAAATCCGGTCTCTATATCCATAAGGGATATACACAGTCAAAAGTTACACGAGCTCTTAGGCCCAAAACCTCAATACTGAGGAGTACATAATAGCAAGAAAGCGATCTTAAGGACTATGAAAAAGCTAGAAAGACTAAGCTTCAGAATTTCTTCTCCGTCCTTGCTTTCAACCAAGCCCCTAATTTTCTCCAAATGAGCCACCCAAAACTCCGGTCTATCCTGAGTGAAGATGAATCTCCGAAGTGACGTCTTCAAAGAGGCGACGAGGGTCGCCGACGCCGCCCGCCTCACCGAGACAAGTCTTTCACCTGGAGAACAGCGCACATGATGGCTATGGAGTGCCATGACAACCCTTCAGGAAGGAAAATGGCGTCCATAGGCGTCATAGTTGTCGAGACCGGTAGGAACACCGCAAGGCTTTCGCCAAAGACAACCACAACAAACCACGCACACCTCACACAAAAAGATCACCACCAGGGACACGGGGTTCTCAGACGCCTCAAGGTTATGGCATAGCCATCCAATGAACCCACCACAAGCCGCCGCTCAAGCAACGTCGCGTCAAGGAACTCGACAACTCAAGACCACCACTCCACCCGCCTCCGGCTAAACACGAGCTTAGCTCATCCGCAGGAGCCAAAATGGATCTCGCTTGCCGCCGGTTGCATCAACAAAATGCACTGAACTAGTCAGAAAGGTGATGAGTCCAACAGGCAACAATAACAAAAAAACATCGGAGGAAGCAAAGGCGCCGGCGGCGCGATTACGCGCTCTCCGCCTCTCTCTGCCGGCGGAGAAGGAGCGGAGACGGCGGCGTGTCGCGAGGCACAGTGCACGAGACGACGGAGCGCCGCGGCGGCCGGAGACGCCAGATCCGGCGTGGCGAGGTCGGCACGGATCCAGCGTAGGAGGCGGCGACCGCGCGAGGCGGCCGGATCCGCGCGGGACGGCGGATCCGCGCAGAGGAGGTCGGAACCGAAGTCGCGGCGGCCGGAACTAGCGGACCGGGCCGAGTCGGCGAAGAGGCCGCGCGGGCGACGAGGCCGGATCCGAAGCGGCGAGGCCAACCGGACGCGCCAAGGAGGAGCGGCGGATCGGCGGGGCGGCCGAGACGACCGGATCCGCCCGAGGCGCCGGATCCGCGGCGCCGATCGGCGGCGGCGGACTCGAGAGGTGGCCGGATCTGTGCGGGACACCGGATCCGCGGCGAGGCGACTTCGGGTGGAGACAGCGGACGGCGGCCCTATCTGGCGAGCGCGCGGCCGCGCGGCGACAACGCCGCGGGAGCGACTGCTCCAACGGCCGGGAAGAGGTGGCCGCCCCCGGGATTAGCTCCTCCCGGGGGCAGCAGCGGAGGATGCGGCGGCCCCAAAACCAAACAAGCCCTAAAGGTTGCAGGTAAAGAAGACGTAGCCTAGTGCAGAGAACTGAGAGAAGCTAGCTACACGTTCACGTTTCAAGTTTCCAGCTGTAGTCGGCAACGGGGCGACCTGTACTCATCGTCCTCCACCAAGGATCGGATCGGTCAGAAAAGGTTAAATCTGCCTTCAGTCTTGGCTAATGATGAGAAATGATAAACAGATTTTGATGGCCCATGCAATGAACTGCATGAAGTAATAGCATCTTAAGTGAGAGTGATTAGCGTACTAAACTACTAATTAACAGCACCGGACAAACGTAACTGTCTATGGAATTTCAGCAAAAAAACGTCGAACTTGTGGCATGTCTTGGGCAGAGCCGTTAAGCTAGAGCGCCAATGCATGAAACTTGCAGGTGTTCAACGCCGGATGCCGCTGCCGCTACCAACCGTTAGCGGCAGATGATTCGGCGCGCGGGACGAACCACCGGCTGCATCATCACAAACCACGCGTACAGTAGTGGAACCCACGGCCGAAGATTCATGCGGTGGCCACCACACGCAAGATCCACGGACACGAGAGGCCTTCTTCCAGCATCCTACCTTCCTACCTACCCCAGAAGATTCCACCGAGACATCCACCTCGTCAGAAACGGACGCCACAAGATCCTTGACCACACAGCGCAATGCTTGGAAGCCAAGGCGGCACCGGGCAACAAGCTGACGTCGTCGCTCCTCCTCTCACGTTACTAGGAAACTCTGCAATTGGCATGGCATTCCATCACAAGATCTAACAAGGACAGTGCGTAGATTGATTCTGCTACAATTTCCTCTCCACAAATCTTGGGAGAAGCTGAATCAAAGTCGAAACAGCTTATACATTGTACATTGTTTTGATTTTACACATTGCAGCCTCTCGGGTCAGGACGAACTCCCCCCACAGCTTTCAGAACAGGGCGGGGGTGTTAGTCACAGCTTTCATGGCCGCGAAGAATCAGTCCATATTTACAATGAATCGAATGGGTTGGATGGAGAACATTGTACAATGGTACAACAGGCTAACATTGTAATGCTACCATCAATGTCTAGAGCCGCCACCCCGGTCGTACATGCGCTGGATTTCTTCCCGGTACTCGTTGAGCGACTTGTGAGGGAGGGCCGGGGTCAGCTCCACCACGTCCCCCATGCTGAGCTTCCTGTTCGGATCGCTTATGGGCTCGTCGTTGACCTTCGGTCGCAGATCTTCCTTCATGGGGATGCTGTAGGGGCTCCATTTTGGACTGTTGGCCCCGACTCGATCCATGAGATCCGTTACAGTTGAGTTCGCTGGGAATTCTTGGACAGACATCTGGAATCACAAAGATAAACTTAGATGGAATTAAAGATGAAACATTTCCTACGAGCTTAAGCAAAGACTGGGCTGACCTTGTCAAGTTCCAGTAGGATGACAAATATGGGTCCGTCGTGGTTGCATTGGCGGGTATATGAGTACGGGCAGTCCTCCAAATGCAAGGGAAATGGGCAAGGTGGCCTAATGGCATCACTGTTTCCTAGAGACACGGACAGTTCTCTGTTCAGTGCTTCGCATTGCCACGTAAGCACCCATCTTGCCCATTCCACCATCTGAAGTACAAAGGAGTGTCTGCAGGCACCTTCCTTGTACCTCCAGTGTGCGGCGAATCCATACTCAGCCTGTAGATGCATCTCCTTTGTGCGGATCTGGACTTCAAATGGGTGGACGCCATCACTCAAGACAACAGTGTGCAATGATCGATACCTATAGCAAGCAAACCAGTGCAGAGTCTAGCAAAGAGCTGAAGATTGAATGGACATATCGAATTTTAACTCTGCGTACCCATTTAATTTTGGACGTGATATATAGTCCTTAAATCTTCCAGTAACTTGGGGCCAGAGTTTATGAATAACATCAAGTGCTCGGTAGCAATCTTCCTCCTTGTCAACCACGAGGCGCAGGCCATAGATATCATGGACCTCATCCATTGTTAAATTCTTCCTGATGATGTGCCAAAACCAATTAGCAAAAATACAGAAAACAGCGGCTCATTATCAATTTTTTAAACTATACATAATGCAAACAAAAAACTTTTAAACATACTTCAGCATCTTGGAGTAAATACTGTAGAGGTTTTTCTGTCTCCCAGAAAGATTGTGATATGAGACACCTGCATCCCTCAGGCCTATATCTAGTTTATCCACAGCAGATGTAATTAGCGCTTCATCAAAGGATTCTGTAAGTTTGGATGACAGCTCCTCGTGCTCTTCCGGATTCAAATGCTTGAAGCAAAGATTTTCCAGCTGGTCTTTCCAGCTAGCAATCCCTAATCGATTAGCCAAAGGCACAAAAATCTCCATGGTCTCCATAGCAAATCTTTGTTGTTTGACCAAAGGCAAAGCTCCTAAAGTCTTCATGTTATGCAAGCGATCTGCTAGCTTTATTAGAACAGCCCGTGCATCAGCCATTGCAAGAAGCATAGTATGCAAGCGGTCAGCTTCAACAGTCCTGCTCGCTGTGATGTTATCACGAGCAAGTTTGCTCAAGTAGCTCAACTTTGAAACCTGAACAAAATAGATAGAAACCGTCAGCTTGGAAGATAGAAGTTGACAGTTGAGCTAGCAAAAAGCTGGAACAGAAGATTGAAAACAACAATATATGACACCAGAAGAATGTGAAGGTTGCAAAAACACATGCCAAATAAATGACTACAACAGTGGACGACGTTTGCTGTACACACTGCTTTGAAGTATTTAGTAAGAGACTAAACACTGTGCTAGACTTGGTATCTAAGCAACTTAAATTATACGACAAAATTCATACATTGGGCTTCATCGAAATGGATCAATTTTTATTAGTTAGTGATAAGATTATACAAGTTGAGCGGAAAGAGCACAAGAGAATTGACTTATAAATATAGGAAGTAGGCCATCGTAATTCAGATCAAATAATTGCAGTCGATCCGGCCAACAGCTTGATGATACATAAGAATATCAATATTCAGACTACCAAACTCATTGTTCCAATACCTCTAAAACAATGATCAAAATCCAAGGGAACAGGAACGCCTACCCCTTCCACGAGATCAGACACCCCGGCCCCAAACATGTGGAAGATCTGATCATTGTCCACGAATGAATCATCAATGGTATCGTGCAGGAGCCCAGCCGAGACCACCGTCGCATTTGCTCCGATCTTGGCCAGTAGCACGGCCGTCTCCACACAATGTTGCAAGTATGGATCACCGCTCGCCCGCGTCTAATCATCACAGAACCAACACACAAACCAAACAAGATTTAATAAATATTGCAGAGATCATTCAAGAACTACTAAATAAAGATTTGAAATTGGGGTTTGACCTGGCCGCGGTGAGCCTTCTCGGCCTCGAAGAAGGCCTTCACCACGAGCTCCTCATGGAAGATGCGGTGGCGAGCCTGGGCACCAGCGAGGAGCTCTCGGGCGTAGGGTTCGCAGGCGGGGCTCGCCTCCGCGAGGTTTTCGTCGAGTTCGAACGCAAGCTCGCCGCCGCCGACCTCCGGCTGCGGGCCAGTGGTCGAGACGTAGTCGATGCAGGAGCCAAGTGCGTTGCGCACGAAGCCAGAGAAAAGGCGGTCGCGCTCCCGGCCGGCGAGCCAAGAAGCCGGCGGGCTCCGGGACGCCGGAGAGGACGACGGCCCTTGGAACACCGACACGGGGCTGTGGTGGTGGTGGTGCAGGTCACGCCACTTGAGCGGCGAGGACGAGTGGGAGTAACCGCCGCCACCGCCGCCGGCGAAGCTCAGGTCGTCGGATCTGTCGTGCCACAGCGCGCCGAGCTCGTCGTGCGCCGGGGCACGGGGCGGCGCAGCCGCTGTGGCCGGGGAGGAAAAGAGGCAGGAGAGGCCGCCGGCGACGGCGGACGGGCGGTGGGAGGTGGCCGGTGGCGGGGGCGCAGCGGTGGTGCACGGCGACGAGCCACGGAAGCTGGGATCAAACTCGGAAGAGTAGACGGCTCCCGGCGGGCTGGTGTACAGGGATATCGTCGACAAAGACATGGTCGCCGAAATCCGAGATGCCTCCGACGAGCTCGAAACGCCCGAACTCACAGCCTCTTAGCTACCACAAATTTCGGAACGGCAATTTCTAGTTGGAAACCAATCGGATTGGGGGTG
Source organism: Dendrocalamus sinicus (assembly GCA_036346575.1). Lineage (NCBI taxonomy): Eukaryota > Viridiplantae > Streptophyta > Magnoliopsida > Poales > Poaceae > Dendrocalamus > Dendrocalamus sinicus. The sequence goes on along the minus strand of CM070667.1, from coordinate 16,526,402 downwards.
GAAGGCGCGGCAGAACACGAATATGATATAAAAATTTGATCTTGGCGAGATGACGTCGACACATTTGGGGGTTCCCAGACCAATAAATCGAATGAAAAAAAAACCCTACAGGAAACAGCTCAAATTGGGGGAAATCGAGGCTGCAGAGTACGAATTGGACGCCAAAAATTGATCTTGGCGGGATTTAAGTCGGCGAATTTGGAGAGGGGAGGTATCTTTCGGTGAACAAGCAGGAAGCAAGGATTGGGGAAATCTCTCTTCGCGTGTGTATTTTGAGTTGCTTCTACTGCGTTCGCGGTGCATGGATTTTAGTGCGTGAAGAGGAGAGAATCTGGGACCCTCCTCGGTCTCGCCAATTATAGGAAGGCGGCAGGCTTCTGAAATGTCGGAACTACCCCTCGGAGAGGAATCTTCCATCGTGCTGTTGGAATTCTGGCTATTTTACCATGTTTTTTTTCCCTCAACGTTTTGCTGATTCTTCTCAACATCTGGGACGAGGATTGCTTAATTGTCGAGCCGTTTGGGACATATGAACTCTATAGATTTTCAAAGGCAAAAAATCTGTAAATATAAGTTTTTCTGTTAAAATTCTGCATTCCAGACGAGACCTTATCAAGATATACTACTTTACGCACTGAATTCTATTTACGCACCTATGTTACCTAAGTTTGGAATATTTTATAAGTTTTATTTATTTAGTATATCCCGCTCGAATGTTCCAGTATGCCTTTTCCAAATGTGCTTTCGAAGTTCTTACTTGAATTACACATCAACCTCCAACTATTTGCTAGTTCCCTAACAGTGAGCCGTCCGTAAATTAGTATTGCGTGTAAACAGAAATTATATCTCCATTCGTGCCAGCTATTTATTACTAAAAGTTGATAATAGCTATTTTTGATTCGCTTAGAAAAAAAGAAATTACTAAAATTTTTTACAAAAAGTAAAACATCTGATCCTTTATTTTATGAAACTTATTGTAGTAAACAAACTAGAACCATTGGATCCCTACTTGGATCTGTATGCATCCTCCGTATGCAGCTGTTATGTAGTCGATTTCGATTTGGGGCTCACCAACAATAGGCCAGTGAGTGAGAAGTCCCGTCTCCACCTGCATCATGGCCATCTATGGCTCTGATTAATTATGATCAATTAGGTCTAGTGCTCCTGCTCGCCTGTGGGCTGTAGCAGTAGTTAGCTTACGAGTCAGGACTCAACTTTAGAGTTTGATGCATATCCATATGAAAATCCAATTCCGATTAGATCTCAGTTCATACCCTACAAGATACCCGTACGCACCTCAGGACGAGTATAAATACAAATTTATGTACTCCTTCCTTACGTATACACTGGAAGATATGTATCAGAATCAAACTCACAAATGTAACCCTTCCTTATGATATGTATCCGAATCAAACTCCCAAATGTGATTTATACCTTACAAGACACGTATCAGAATCAACCTCCCGAATGTAATGTATTATATAAACTCAACACAACCAAAAAAAGTGGCACATCCAACGCTGAAAGTATTCTTCAATCTCGGCGAGTGACGGAATGAACAACCAGCACAAAGTGAGGAGAAATGGAGAGACAGGTAAGTGAACCAATGTATGACGGTAAGTGGATGGAGTCAAAAGGATAAGAAGAAAAGTAAGGCACATGCTACATAAGCACAGTATTAACGCATACATACATATACATTATTTAGAAATTAGGTTATATATATAAACAATTAGGAATACAATAAAAAAACATAATTTCGAAATAAAAAATTATATAATTTTCAAAACCTGTACATAGCTGAAAATCAGGAAAAATGAGATGAAAATCAACAATTTTAAACATGGCGGGTTTTACAACGCCTTTTACAAACAACTTATAGGAACAACCTTTTCAAAACAACTTATCTAGAGATGGCAACGGGTAAATACCCATCGGGTATTGCCATTTCATACCCGTACCCGTTAGGTGTAAATTTACCCGTCGGGTTATCCGTATCCGCACGCGGGTAGGAAAATTTACCCATACCCGTACCCGCGCGGGTATTACTACCCGACGGGTAACCCGCACCATAAGCATACCGGTTCAACACATAAGAATATCATCAATTTAGACATTCATTAATCATACATGCCAAGCACAAAGCGTCTAATGATCAAAATTAGTACACCACATAAACATACTTGACATGACCATATTAACATATGACAAACAAATAAACAATCAACAACAAGTAGATAATAAAATTAACATTTGAGTGGGATGTCTAGTTGTCTAATGCGGGTATTCATTACCCGCGGATAGGCGGGTATGGGTAGTATATACCCACACCCGCACCCGCCTACCCGGTGGATAGAGGATTTCACCCAATAACGTACCCATGGGTACATAAAATTTTCCATACCCGTCTCTTTATCGGGTAAAACCCGTCGGGTATTCGGGTATCGGGTACCCATTGCCATCTCTAGACTTATCGCCATACCAACATAAATAAATAACAATACAAAATAAGAATAAATAAGGAAAATAGAAATGTGAAGTGAACCGTGACATGATTATAAAAATTAGGAAAATAATAATATGAAAATTAGGAATTACAAAAATGCAGTTCATACGTAAAGTTAATAGGAGCATTATGGAAAACTATGCCTCACAATGACAAAGGGCCAAATGGAGTTTTCCAATGCCAAGCCTTTTAAAAATACAATAAGGATGATGTTCATGAAAATATTACTATTTTGCAATGCATGTATTTTGGGAATAAAATTTTACTTACATGTCACAAATATTACAAAACAAAATTAGCATTTTTTCTCTTATAATAAACAAAATTAAAATACAATTTATGGACTCCTGGAACAAACTATTTTCCGAAAACCAAATTCATTGCAGAAGATGCCCGTGCAAGCGCGCAGGGCCACTTTCCTAGTTTTACTAATAATCTGGTTTTTTAGGTAGAACTTCTGGTTTCATGTAGAAAAGAAATGTTTGCATTAGAATTTGGAGGGTAAAAGTCGGGTTGTCGCCTAGTTGTGTAATGCTAAATTGCTAATCTATAGTGGTGTTACTGTAACTACCTCATGCCTGAAGTCCTTGGGAAAATCTAGATGCATACATATGTCTTTATTAAAGTTTGCCCTATCCAAAACTTAATGTTCCCCTGGAAACAACTAATGTTCGAATCGGGTGGTTAGAACGAATAGCGGTGGGGCAGGGGATCGGGGGTGCTGACCTAACAACGAGTGCGCGAAGTGGAGGGTGTCACGGGTGCTACCAAGGGCGGTGAGGATGGTGGACTCAAGTGTTGAGGCGGCGCGGTCGGTGACAGGGTGGATCGGGTTGTAGTCAGAGAAAGACAATGAGGAGGAGGCAGTGATGACAGTGGTGGCAAGGACTACATCAAACGCCACGAGGAAGAGATAGCGGTGGGCCATCTTGCTGGCAATAAGGGCAAATATTTTACTGGGTTTGGCACGCGCGTCGGACATGGAAGGCTCTGTGTGGTGGTGGCGGTGAAGCGGCTCAGGCTGCCTTGCGTGGGGCTAGAGTGAGGCGCTGGGATTTTAATGAGGATATCAGAGCATGGAAGAGAGCAGTATGGCGGTTGACGAGAGTGGCAACGACGAGTGCCTTCTTGCGGCGGCGGCGAACGGAAGCAGGCCAAGTGGTAGGAGTAAACAGGGGTGAAAACGGCTTTTGGAGAGGCACCAACGTTTTGGGAAGGTGGGAAACCAAATGAGGATGTATTTGGTTGAAGGGTTTCCAAATTGGGCAAATTTTCAAGTTTGGTCGAAATTCAATAAAATTCAAAAGCTTTTTGAAATTTGGGGTGTTTCAGCTTTTTCCGAACAAGCAAATAGAATAACTTTTTTTTATCATCATTTAGAAAATAGTTTATCGATATTCAATTCATTTATATAAATACTTATCTTATATAAAAACTATCAGCCTCGGTCGATAAGAACGCACTCCACATTTTGTTCGGAGGTGAGTCCCCTCGTGTGATTGGTTGGGTTGATGCCGTGAGAATGGATACGGCAGCGACGACAGCAAAAAAGAGCTCCGTCTCGGACACTACTACAAGTGTCAGGGGACCGAGCATGTGCACAACAAGTTCAAAACAGGTTAAAGGAATTTTGCAAAATTTTTTTTTACTATATTTATATGAACACAGCAAACAGGATCTAGAGGTGTCGTCAGCCTTCAAAACATATTAGAAAAAAAAATGAGCTAGTGTATTATACACTAGTCAAGACTTGCATATCATGTGGGCATTTTATGGTAATGATGATAGGATTCTTTAGTGAGTACGATGGGTCGTACAATTAATAGTGTGCTCATAAACTATTGGGCATGTGTTTGCATAACAGCATATATATATATAAATATTATTCAACTACTGTCTATAATACTTTTTATGTTATTTATAGACGGCATTACAGTTAACTTTTATAATGAGTTATATTTTTACATGTCTCTATGAACAACTTTTTTATTACACAATATATCTTATTTCTTATGTTACAGTCGATTGTTGTATGAGAAACGGTTTAATTCTTTATGCTCTCTCTTCTTTATATCATCTCGTGTCTTATATAATTAAACTTACATATAACTGATGTCATATTGTTGTACGTGGTCTTAGATAGACGTGGTTTGTTGAACCTGTCCAGTCCACATCGTGTGTTAGGCCTCCAATTAGCTCGTTTGATCTTCGGTCCATTAATTCCTAACTTGGGCCTGTGGCGAATACGAACCGAATGTGCGCTGAGAAACGGAAGGAAAGCTGAGCACAGGCCGGCTGTGAGGGGCCCTTTAAAGCCAATACGAACCGAATTCCAACGGCCCAGAAGCTGAGCCGAATGCCGAACATTCTTATTGGCTAGCCAATGAGCATGAGTGAACAGCCTGTTGGCCGGTTGGTGGGGACGTGAGAGTTCGACATACTCTCCCAATTTGTATAGATTCTGGCTGTCCACCTTCACTTATACGTGAGTGTGGTTAAGTGAGAAAGCTTGTACATATGCTGATTATAGGATAATTAGTTAGAGACCCGTACAATGTAATGAAGTCATAAAAATAATAAGACAGAACTTACTGCCTAACCAACTTCACACATCAAACATTGGAGAGCAAGCGACAGAGATAGAACGGTGGTCAGAATGCGCGAGGAGATAGAGAAAGTGGAGGGGTGAGTGGTTATATCCTGAGAGAGAAAGAGAGAGAAAGGAGGAGAGAGATAAATGGTCCAGATCAAATCGATGGCTGTAGAGAGGGGAGAGGAAAACGCACCAACTCCTCTTTATATAATAGTAGAGATGTAATTCAACTTCTTATTCTACATTTTTGGTCCTATGACAACTCAAATAAGAGTTTGGGTCATCAATGGTGGAGCCAAGATTTTTTTTGATAGGAGTGCGAATTTAAGATGTACTCTAACACCATAAGAATATTGTTATTATATGTTGGTTTTCTTACAGGCAAATTTTTAAGTTTCATATTCAAATTTTGCCAAACTACTATTGAAAATCTCTCTAAAATTATCATTTAAGCTAAATAACTTGTTATATGTAAACATATATTCTCTATAGGAAGAAGCTCAAGAAAACTTAAATTAGCCATAAAAATTAGGATAGAGCTAAAGAGATGACAAAATAAAGAAGTAGCTCAAGGGAACTTAAAAATAAATATACATATCAGTTATGATTTACTACCTTGAAAGTTTGAGTATAGGAGATCTCACAGACACTGGCATAGCAGTTGCCTATTTTCCCTTGAATTTTGATATTTGAATATTGTTTTGTAGTAGCTTCAAATGCGGTTTATAATTCAAGGGATGAGCAGAAGTTAGATTCATCGATGGCAAGTAAATGACTTGAAACTAAATAATATGTAAAAGTACCATTTTACTATATTGCAAGTTTAAGTATATAAATGTTAACACAAAAAACTTACATAGCAGCTGCTCCTGGAGTGCTTCTATGCCTTTTCAGCTTGAGCAGAATGAGACTCCGAGGAGCACAGTGGTGGCGATGAGCTACGCCTACACGTGAGTTGTGTGCCCGAGCTCAAGCTCAGCTGCTAGTTAGGGCACACTTATAACACTAGGGTTAAAGTTTGAAGAAAGGATTTAGCTGATTATCGATTGGAGAATTGCCGTCTGGCCAATGCATATCATGGATTGGTCTGAGGAGGTGAGGATGGCACTTGGACTTAGCTTGGGCTTAATTCTCTCCTAAAATTTATTGGGTCCAATAGGTTGCAAGAAGTATGTTAGCGTATGTAATATATACTTTATGTATTAAGAAGATATATATCGAATTTTTTACAAAAATTCTAAGGTGCAACTGCACCGCATACACTACTGTGGCTCCGCTACTGCGGGTCATTTGAGAGTGGACAGTCATGCACAAGGCAGATTCATCTACTCATAGCTCGTTTTTTATTCGAATCTACTCATACGTTTGATGACTTCTTGTTAGTGACTTGTAAGTTGTAAGTCATGCAAAACACGCACACGCACACGCACAAGAAAGATTCACCACAATAATGGATTGAACAAAGGAGCATGATCATCCGCACTCAACTTAGGCCCCACTCAATTAGACTAAAAAATAATGATTTATAACTAAAATTGCACTGTAGCTGACTGAAATTACACTGTAGTTAAGGATGACTTATTTGGCGTAATTAAATTTAAAAAATAGAAAAAATATGATAGCTTATTACAGACAACGCAAAACGAATACGGAAAAAAACCGGCAAAAAAGCTCAAAATAACCAAAATTTCATAAAAAAGATGGAATTTATAAATAATAGAAAATAAGTCAAAAGTCAGAATCTCAAACCGAAGTGAAGGAGGCGTTAATCCCAAACATGGCGTCCCTTTCACGAACTGCTATCCATCTTTTAGTTCTTATATGAGCAGAGGTTTCCATCGTTTTCGTCCCACCAACGCAATACCGCTCCAGATTAGTCTGTAGGATAGGACAACACTCCCCGTGAAAGTCCAGTCCATGGAAGCTAAATTTTAGATTGTGCCGTACCGGCTTCGTGCTCTGCATGCCTGTGACATTTTTTTCTTTTTTCTTTTTTGCGAGGTGTGCCTGTGAGACTGCTGTCATTCTATCTTCAGAAATCACGTCATCTTTCAGTAAACTTTAGTTTCCCAAATGATCCTTCGGTAAGTATTACTTCCTCCCGATCAGATTCACCAGCCACAACATTTGCTTGCAATTTTGCATGCATCAAGTTCGTCAAGAAAGAGCTTTAATTAGTTCTTGACTTACACGTTTAATTCACCTAATTGGTTTCTGCTACCAGCTCCCTCGACGAAAGAGACCGCTACTCCACTGCGAAATCCCAAAAACAAAACACAATAAGCAACGGTTTCTGGCGTTAATTCCCTATCCGAACAGATAAATCAGCTCCTGTAACAGTATAGTACGATGACTTCAAGATAAACTCAGCATGCTGTCACTGCCCCAGCAGCGCACGGCTCACCGTCGCAACCAGCGGCGCGCGTAAATCGAGCAGGAAAACTGCTGAAAAGATGTAACGCCCCCGCGTTTTTGTCGAGTGACGAGTTACGAAGTTAACTAGTGATCTAAAATGTGGGGCAGCTTAAATTTTTTGTGTATTTATTTAAATTGAAACTAGCGAGCGATAAGTAAATATGTTGCTTTCATAATATTATCGATGAGGATGAAAACAATCTATATAGGCTAGATGGAGAAATAAAATTTAATTGAACGACAATTAAGAGCGTTCAACTCAAATAGAAAATATATCAGCCCGTGGTACAACAATTAATTAATTACAATTCTTATACAGTAAATCAATTACATCCATCGAGCGACAATTAGAATTTACATTAAGTCAAATAACAATATTACAACTCATATTACATAATAGAAACAGTACGAATTACAACGAATTTACAATTCCAGGTCTCAACCAAATGATCATCTCAAAAACTAAGCAATTACAACACAATTGTAATCAACCAGGAAGTACATGTTTTAATTTACACGAGCTCATCTCATACATTAGTTGCAATTCACTGGTTATACCGTACCAAAGCCAAACCCCATTATTCTTTGCGAGTAAGTAATTATGAGAATACCGAACAAAAGAAAAGAATTAAAAGAGAGAAGTGCCGTCAAAACCCTAGAATTTAATTTAGAACAGGGTATTTCATTCATGAGATTCCTGACTATCCGAGGGTCAGTCGGCACCTCTCACAACCATTTGGTCATCATTCGGCAATAAAAACAAACCTGAATTTTTACCGAAGGACCACTGTACAAGCTAGCCCACAAAATATCTCAGATTCACATGCTGACCGAAAGAGAGAACACAGGAAATGCACAACCAAGAGATAAGGACCAAGGTACTCGGCCACAAGGAGAAAGACAGCATACAACCAAGCCACAAACACACAGAGGATAGAGAGCACTCACAACCGAGTAGCAAGCCAACCAAGGGAGAGAGAGAGCCACCCCAGTTCTTCCCCCATTTTTCCATTCCAAATCCATACCAGAACCAAAACCACCAACATTTCTCAGCCAACACAAAAGGAGATCAAGGCCGAGCTATTAAAGTCCAAGGGAAAGGAGAGCTCACGGTCAGCAACCAGGACCAAGGAGCACGGGGGTAGGAGCCAAGCCCTCGGAGGGACGACAGGAGCTCCCACAAGCCACAGCCGACACAACGACAAAGGATAGTGACCACCAAGATCATTTCCATCCCCACCACATGTAAACCGATGTAAGATCAAGGAGGCCGACTAGAGAGGGTAAATAGACGGTTTTAAAATATATTTAGCCAAAACCAAGTTTATAATGTGAAAGTGTAAATCAATTTGGTTTAGCACAGATAAGGTCTAAATCAAATAGGTTCACCTAAGTTTACCATAACCAAAGTCTATGTCAAAATTTGTAATCCTATGGTTGATACGAGGCGTCAGATCTTTACGATGTAGGATCGATGATGATAACTTGGATCCATATAACCTAACGAACCGATGGTGCCAACCATTGTTAGAACAATAATCTATGACAAAAGAATTCGTTCAACCACATGCTCGTGATCCTGTCTACCCGATCACACAAATAGACATGTCGTCACTCTTACAAATCACAAGGAATCACAAGAACAATGGGGTAAAAATGTCTAATTCTTCTCTAGGTTGCATCTATGTGTCAAATCCAAAAAAATAAATGTATAGCTCTTTTTAAAAATAATAGATTGGTTTATGATGGTCTAAGGTTACACTGGGCAATGGTGTTTATAGCGCTCCTTTAGGACTCACGCCCGCACGCATCAGATGGCCTTAGGCCGACTTGACTCACGTTCGGACTCAAATAAAAAATTACAAGGCCAACTTTGGAGTTGGTTCGGCCCAAGAAATAGCACGCAGTTCTCTGATTTATGGCGTTCGGTAGAATTAATATTTCCATGTAGATTCAGAGAAACAACTGGCCAATTCTTTGATTCCTTTTCTCCCGCACATCCCACAGCTTTCAAACAGCCATGAGCATTAACTTCCCCCCCCCCCCCTCTCTCTCCTTCCATTATTTTCCCATTCGGCTGCATGTATAACACATTAAGTCACTAGCTTCGTTGGTTTGTACGACTGACATACATGCAACATATGCATTCATCTCTTATTCAGATTCCATAAAGGATTTAGGGTCTGTTTGGAAGAGCTCTACCATTGAAAACGTGGATCTGGAGCAGCAGCTCCACCGTAGATCTGGGATCCCACCATGGAGTGTTTGGCTTGTACAACAGCTCCAGATCCACGAAATTGAGGTTTTGGTGGGAATGACCACTTTTGGTGGGATGGGATGTGTAACCAGTGGCATTGGTGGGTAATTACCACCCAACTCCACGGTGGAGCACCCCTTGAGGAGCTCCATGAAATCCATGGATCTAGCCCTCAGATCCAGAATTTTGGTGGATCCAGATTTCATGGAGCTGGAGCGTTTGGGTAAAATTTCGTAGAGTGGAGCTGTTTTTCGTGGATCTGGAGCTGGTGGAGCTCTTCCAAACAGGCCCTTAGTATGGCTCCTAAAATCTCCTCACACATAAACCTATGAACAATAAAGATACTAGCAGTAGTTAGTAATCAATTCGCATATAAATTAAAATCAAATTCAATTAGGAGCGAGTTCACATGTTGATTTATCTTTTTAGCTTGTTCTCGTGTAATTGGTCTAGAGATGGCAACGGGTATAAACCCGCTGGGTTTTGCTATCCCAAACCCGTGCCCATGAAAGTTGGACGTGCCCGCTAAAAAACCCATGCTCGTGACGGGTGCAAATTTTTGCCCAGACCCATGCCCACTAGGTTAACGGGTACCCATGGGTCACCCGTTGGGTCAGTAATACGAGCTGCAACAATGGTTAATGGAGAGGAGGAAGAAGTTCACCGGCCATCTTCGTTGGAGCCGGAGGGCATCGCCATGGCCAAGGGCCTACTGCTGTGATGCGCGTTGACTGCGGTGGGCTGTCGCCGTGGGGGCGGCGGGCTGAATTGGAAGGCGAGGCGACGGCGAGGGCATGCGGGAGGACGAGCGTGCGGCGAGAGTGGCGGGAGCAGGAGCGGGAGCTGCGGGACGGGAGGGCCAGCGTGGAGACTGCCGGAGACCGAGCGCAGAGCGCCAGATGCGCCGCCGCTGCGGCGGCTGTTGAATCGGGGTGGGGACTGGGGAGGAGTGAGTAGTGACCGTGGCGAGTGCTAGCTAGGGTTAGCCGTATGGGTAATGGGGTATTGCCGCATTGGATTTGGGGGCTTGGGGCTAAATGGCTAATGGGCTATGGGCTGGGCTGATTTGCCTGGGAGGCTGGGAGCCTGGGTTTATAACTCCTATGGATCGGATTTATATTACCCATGGGTTTACGGGTTTGGGTACTATAGGAACGTACCCAAACCCGACAGACCCGATGGGTTGGACTTTTTGCCCATTAAGAGACCCATGGGTTAGGAAATTGACTCAGATCCATGCCCTAATAGAGTAAAAACTCACCGGGTATCGGGTTTCGGGTACCCATTGCCATCTCTAAATTGGTCCAATCGGCAAGTCTTCATCATCCTGTACACTTAAAAAGATGGACGATGCGCTAGTATCGACGAGGCCTTCTAAACGCATATTCACTTTAGGCTTATAAAGATGAATATGAGCCTACATATAATTGAATAAAATAGTAGCTTCGTATCTCTAAATATAATAAATAAAGACCTAGTTAAATTAGAGTTCACCTGGCAATATTTAATACGGCTCAATAATTCTTTCTAGTCAAATAATATATTTAACTGAAAATCGCTAAGCATGTCTGTATCCACATCATCCTTCCCCTCTTTAAGAAAAGCCATCATCAGCTTTTGATAATCTAAAAATGTATTAAATAAAAAAAATACAATGCGTATGTATGTATAGTATATATATTTATCATTTACACTCCCATTTAGCGCATTATAATTACCTAAAGGCGTAGCAAACAAAAAGAATAACACATATGCACGGTATATGTACAAATCAATTATTGTGTAATTCTTGTTATTTTGCATAAACCAATTAGTACAACAGCAGTTATAATATGTATACATTGCAATACTATCTTTCACATCATTCTCCTTCTCATGAGAAAAAGTCGGCCTTGACTTTTCTAAGGATGTGTTTGGTTAGAGTGATAAAAGTGGAATGGGATGGGATGGAATAGGATGAGATGGTTCCACAAAAAAGGTGGAACCACATGGTCTAGCATCTAAGAAGAATATTCTCTAAATTTACACAGGCTCATCCCACTTTGGACCATTCCATCCCACCCCATCCCTCAAATCAAACACATGGATAAGCTTGATCAAAGGAACCATCTCATTCCATCCCACCCCATCCCTCAAACCAAACACACCCTAAGTACATGGACAAGTCATTAATGGGAAAAACTAGACCAAGTTGTTCAAATATGAGGGAGAAAATTTTTAGTGCTTTCTATGCTTCAACTGCGCTACTCTGATTACTTTACATGATTGCACATCAAATGTTAAATACATAGGCTTAAGGAATCTTTTAAAACAGGAAACACTATTGTTGAAACTCATCTCAGTGTGATCATGATATGTCACAAAAATTATTTATCCAAAATATGCAATTTCAATACAGTAAAATTATCACATGTAATGCATATTCAATAAACATAGAACTTATTGTCTACACCATAATCTCCAATCAAATTGAACTTATATGTGTAGGCATAGGTTTTAACTAGTGATTTTAAATATAAAATTTTAGCAACATTCTCAATCACACTAGATAGCTCTCTAGGACCACTGAACACGATATAGTATAAAGAATCGTCAGGAAATATTCTACCAAGAACTTATTTATGAGTAATCAATTCCATATTATGTAAATTAAGTATATTAAATTCAGAATGTGCGATTTCAAATTGGGCACAAAAATTCTCATAATTATTCACATTTCTTCATGAACTACCAGTTCAACACCATTACTGTTACCTTTAATGTTACCTTCAACAAATTTTGCAAAAATGCATCTGCAAATTATAGTGTTATACACACAAGGATCAACCATTATTCCTAACAAGTTGCAAAATATATTTGCACACTTTCAGAACCATGACAAGGTATAGGTATATGGACTCAACATGATTGCAAAATACATTCGCAAATCTAAGTCACATGCTATAGAAATTTTACATGAAGTTTAACTATTTGCAAAACACATTCGTACATATAAGTCTCATACCATAAAGAGTAGGAAACATGGAATTTAAACACTTTCAAAATATATTCACAATGTATAATCCCATCCTACAAGGATTTAACACATGAGGCTCAACTATTTGCAAAACACTTTCGCAAACATAAGTCTCATGCTACAAGATTATGTATGAGATTCAACCATTTGCAAAACACATTTACAAATATAAGACTCATACCACAAGGAGTAGGAAACATGACTTCAAACACTCGCAAAACATATTCGCAATATATAGTTCCATATTACAAGGATTCAATACATGAGCCTCAACTATTTGCAAAACACATTCGCAAATAATAACATCATGCCACAGAGAGCTAGTGCAAGTGACATTGAGCTATCAACACATGATGAGACTTGAGCTACTAGACAAGACCACTCTTAATAGTACGATAATATATACTAGCAATCTGGTCTTTCAAACCAAGTATCAAGACCGATAAAAGACTAGAAACATATCCGTAGCTCTAGCTAATCATACATTTACCTTGAACATCCTCTTGAAACTTGATGACATAAATCTTACTTCAACTCCGGGTCATTATCTTATTATGCATCAACCTATGATGCATCCATCACTTGAACTCTATCAACACATGATGAGTTTTTACTTGATTTGATGATCAATACATGATCGTCTCCTCTTTCGGTGATGTGCCTCAACATATGATGCATCTCTTCTTTAGGATCTTAATCAACTTATAATTATCTCCTCTTGGACATGCACCAACTCATAGGGGTGCAAATGGGTTGGGTTAATCCCGACTGATCCGGTACCGGATTCGGGAAGGGAATTTGGTATCCGGTCAGATTCGGATTCGGATAATTCATGTCGGATTCGGATTTGGGAGAGTTGTTATTCGACCGAATAGTATCAGTATTCAGATACCGGATAATTATCCGGTCGGATATTCGGTCAGATATCTGGTACGAACTAATAATTCATCTTTTATTTTGCTAGTATTTGTTTTTTTTCATGTTGGTTGGTTGAGGTGTGCAGTATAGAAAGTTTTCCTGGATCGTGCAAGTTTAAGTTCTCTAAAAGAAATATGACATTCAGTTGTGGCAACTATAAATATACAATACTAAAATAGTGTTTTATTTCTAATTATGCTGCTTGTGCAATTGGAATCCTAAATTTGCTCATTAAGATCACTCTTCCTAGGTAATGGAATGAAAAGCATGTAATTAGAGTATTATTAAACGATGAACTTTAGCATGCTTCAATAAATAAATAGGTAAATTTGTCAAAAGTCTATTATCCCCAATTGTCTACTATCTCTATCTTAATTTAGTAAAATTTCTTTAGCCTAGAAAAAGAAAATGTTGTCTGTCAAGAATCAAGATTCATCTTGAAACGCCACACCTCAATAGGCAATTTTGGGGGAAACGCCACACCATCTTCGGCTGATGAATCATAATCACTATTATGTACTTATGTCTAACAATTTAAGGTTTGAAGTGATGGTGGTATGGTTTAGCATATGTTCCTTTCCATATGCACCTACTATCCGTCTACATTATCCATTTTCGATCTGAAACCGTCAAGTATCCGTTCCGGTGGTACCGTATTCGAAATTCCGAATACTCCGAATTCGTATCCGACCCCGAATCCGAGAAAAAAATATGGGTTAGAATACGGTATAAGCAATATCCGTCCGAATCCGACCCAATTGCACCCCTACCAACTCATGATGCATTCTCTTCTTGATGACCTTCAACTCAAGAAGCCATCTTTCATCCTGTATCTTGACTTAATGATCTTCAATATATGAATTCATCCCAAATCATTCTTATTAGTAGAACCTAACCTGTTCATCCAACACATGAAAAATGTTAGTCCACAAATCAATTGCATTAATTACCAAAACTTCATCATTAACTCATAATAGAGGTGCTAGATTCTACAATCTTCTCTTTTTGATAATTCATGACAATTTGAACAAATAATGAGATAGAAAATGATTTGCGAATATACATCATATACACAATAATTGTATACTCTTGAATAAACTTTCTAAACAATTAACTCATTTGAATATGAGTGTTTATCTTTTATATTAATTGCTAGTAAAGCTATATATACGGTTGTCATTTATCATATAACCATTAACACATAATGAAAAAACAATCACATTATGACAACCTGATTGAAAGTGATTGAATTTAAATCAATCATGAGTATATGTGAACTACACAATCTATATATACTCAAGAGATATATTTCAAAGTAAAGATCCTAATATGTGTTGAAAAGAAAACATGGATCAATATTAATGAAACCACAAAACATAGAGTGAACTCCCCTTAAATATGTGTATACAAGAATATATAATAAAACATATGTACATATTCAAGTTAGACTATTGATGGAGTTCAACCTATATTTTGGATCCATTAAATACAATAAGATATAAGAATGTGATGTCAAATGTATACATATATGATTTTTATCTTTTCATTCAAATGAGACTAAGTAATATCATAATCAATAAACAAGTTAATCTCATAATTCCATTTGTTATTAATCACATTCAAATGAGACTAAGCAATATCATAGTTAGAGTGTGTTTGGTTGAGCTGTGGCTTCAAAAAGTCTCTTTGTGAGTGAGGTCATGGAAAAAGTCTGAGGTTGTGGGTGTGGAAAAGCGTAAGTGTTTGGTTCAAATAAGTATAAAACTTACCTCCTATCTCTATTTTCCTTGAAACAACTGTGAAACAGCTCTCTATTTTCACCATTTCAAAAAGCAGAAAGCCAAAAGCCAAAAGCCAAAAGTAGGGTCCAAGGTGCTTTCAAAATTGTACTACCCAAAAGTAGCTGCTTCTGAAAAAACAGCTTCTGGTTTCCACCCATTTGGTTGACTTTTGGCTTTTTAGAAGCAAAAGCAGCTCCCAAAAGCTCAACCAAAGGCACCCTTAATAAACAAGTTAGTTTCACAATTCCATTTGTCATTATCACCAAAACTAACTTAATAGAGCTTGAACTTACAACCGACAGCCAGCTGACCGAGGTAGGTTACCAAAGCCTTCTAATCAATTTGGTATTTTCTTGATGTTGGTGTTTTAATATGGATCTTACGTATGATTTGTTTGGATTCGGGGGGAAACTCTTGATGACCTGGACTACGATCATGCAGGGAGAGATAGAAATTTTTATATAGGTTCGGGCTTTCTCCTGGGAGAATAATAACCCTACTTCTTGTGTCACTATTGCTTAGAGAATTGATTATAATCGGGAAAGAAAGTAATGTAGAAAGTCTTACACTACTTCAGTTGTCTTCTATCCCTATTGGTCTCCTCCTCTCTCTCTCCTATGTCAACCTTTATATAGTTAGTGAAGCAGTGGCCATTGTCTCGTGCCAAAAGACGCCTTAATGCTTGGATGATAATCATCCGACGAAAGTTATTGTCAGAAAGACGTGGTGGCCCGTTTATCGTGTGGCGGTTGTTGTCAAAGATAGATCATGCATAGTTATTAAGAATAAGCGTACGTTCTAACCGTGGACCCATGATGTAGTAGGTCATCGTAGACAAGCTGCTCAAAATGATTAGGGAGTTAATAGCACCCCAGACTCAACCTCTAGGGTGCCCGTACAACTAATCGGTTGTCTTTTTATCTAGTAATTTCTATATAATTAGATATCAAATTAGAATGTGTACTTTGGTATTGTATTGTTCGAGCCTAGTGGCTTTGTACCTAGGGGTGCAAACGGAGCGGATACGGACGGATATTGCTCATTCCGTATCCTTTTCTATATTTTTTGTCGAAGTCGGAGTCGGACACGGATAATGCCGGATATAAATACGAATGCGGATATTCTCGGTCACGAATTACACAAGGCCTTCGTATTTGGTATCCTGTATCCGGAGGGGCCAGGCATCGACTCCGTTTCCGTATCCGGTAACTATCCCAAAAAATACCCAAATAGTTCCGTATCCGTCGGATAATGTTTTTTCCGAATCCGTTTCCGTATCCAACAAAAATTATCCGACTCCGTTTCTGTATCCGACAAAACCTTCGGATATCCGAAAATTTGCTCAGAATTAAAATGGACGGATGGACGGTCAGGAAATATCCGCTCCATTTGCACCCCTATTTGTACCAATCTCTAGCCCTGCGTGGCTATATTAATGTAATAATAGCATATATTGTCTTTAATTATTGTTCTGTTGCAATACTTTAATGTATTTATTATTTATTAAAGCAATGTTCTATCGGCTAAAATGAATAATAATCCATTGACTAGGTTATTACCTCTCGGTAAAAACCCAGGTCGTCACGAAAGAGAGGGAAAATTTTGCAGTTTTTCATTGGCAATTTGGTGACTCTTATCTATCTACCGGCAAGTTGGCACTTTACAAAACGGGGATCTGTTTGGTGTCGTCTGATGATTTGTATTATCTCTTGTTCTTGTGATTGGGGGCTGACCTGTTATCAGATCGGATATTTAGACCCGGTCGCGCAGCCGCACGCGCGATAAGTTCGTATCCTAAGAATAAGATCGCTTCAGAACTAATCATCAGTATGCTTGCATCACGGGCATGTGATAAATTGATCAGAAATCATCACTTGCTGGTCTTTCATTAGGTGGTGGAATAAAGAGGGACCTTTAGCTTACAGAATTTTCCATTTGTTTTTTGCATTGGTTTTACATTTCTGTCCCCACCAAAAAAAATGATTGTAATACACGTTTGAAGTCTCCCATATCTGAAGAAACCATTCTGAATTCTGATAGCTCTCCAAGCTCTCACGTACTTCAGAGTGACAGCGAGTTTATGAAAGCATGATATATACATGCATCATGCAGGCCTCTTGATTTGCCCGTCTATTCTGTGCCTCCGATCCTCACGAGTCACGACCGTGCCAAACGTGCGAAATTACGAGACAGCAACGTAACCCGTTTCGTTTCCAGCTAGAAGACGGCTGCTGCTACTTGTGTTCATCGCAAGTGAAGTTTCGAAAGGGAAGAAAATACATCATATGCATCAAATGCAAGAACACTGTACAACTGATATGGAATTTCTGCTTCATCGTCTTGGGGTCAAAGTCAACATGTACACGTCACCGGAGTTGGTAGGAAATATCTATCCACCACGTAGTCAAGGTATCTAGCTGGTCGGTCGACAGTGATACATATGGTGCTAAAACTACCGATTGAACAATGTATAAACGAAGAATCAGAAACCGGCGTCATCCAATTCGGAACAGGGGCGGCTGGGCGACAAGAAAATTGCTCCTTTATCCACATCGTAAGAAAATAGCTTGTTCCGATACCAATTAGAATATTCAGATTGATTTTATGGGTTTAGTGTATGCTTAAGAAAAGGTTTTGTCAACTCTCCTTCAAAATAAAGAGAAGGTTTTAGTAAGCTTATCAGCGTACAATGCTACAGCACAATGCATACATGATACAATCAGTTGTTAACATAAAGAAATACTACATAAGAAACAACGGAACGAATCTTCTTGTTCTCAATGTGTAATTTTGTACATTCCAGGGACTTGGTCGGCCTGTTCTTTTCGGCTACGGCTTATGACTTTTGGCTGAAATTTTTGAATTTTGGCTGTTTATGGTACAGATTATAAAGAGACAGATACTCACTTGCGATTTTAGCTTGTACAGATGTTGAGTTTTTAACGTGTAGATCATTTAACTTGTAGACCCCGTCTTGAGAAAATACTCCGTTTGAAAGTTAGGTACTATAACAAAAGCCAAAAACTGCTGGCTTTTGACTTAAAAGAACAGGCCCGGCATCCCTTGATTTGCGTTCTTTTTTAGGCTTCCTATTGATTAGATTCTAGGGGCTGTGTGTATATCAAATGGTCCTATTTATTAGTCTCAAAACAGAAACTAGTCTTATTTCTCCCCCTTTAGTACCATCTCTCTTATGCAAATGAAGTTACAAGGCGGCGCGTTAAGTTCGTGACAAGTATGCCACGAATGCATGATGTAGACTCCGTACCATTTCTTGTGCGGTTCCTCCCAAACACTCGTATACTCCTCTTTCAAGGTGATGAACCGATGATGCCATCGTTTCACAAACTTTGGTTTAGCTCCAACAACTCGCGAAATTCAAACCTCCTCCTTTTTTTTATTCCCCAAAAGGCCTATGCTTCACGCCATGAAAGAGATTTCCATGGCCATTTGGTCCAGAGATTTTTCTGGAGTTCAACTCGACGCGATAAAGACGTTGCCCGCCTGGCCGGTTGATACGTAAGATTGATCCGCAGATGAGAGAAGCATCGGTCTCTTCCGAGTTCCGAAGTTGGATGGCACCCTCCGGGAAGTTTTCTTGACGCACGTAATGCGTGAGATTGGGAACATGTTTGTATTCAGTTTGAAGATATATTAATTGATGATGATTCGTGGAGGAGTCGACTACCTAACGCGAGGTATGGCCGTCAAACGAGAGTGGAAAGATTTGTGGATTTAAGAGATATTTTGATAAAATTGAGGGGATCGCAGTACGGATATCATCGCGATTAGGTGGGTAAGCGTGATGTGCAGGGTGAGGTGCGAAGATGAACTGATCTACCATAGAGGTTGTATAACTGTAAGAATGTGAACATTGTTTGATCAGAGTCAATGTACCCTGTCAATCGACCATGGTGAAAAAAATTAGAGGCCCTCTTTTTCCTCTTTTTTTTTTTTTTTGATATGGCAAATGATGTGAACAATGTCTGCTTCACCAACAACTCAAAGCAAAGCTGTATTTGAAATTATGAACACCGCAGAGCACCCTAATTTAATTATATTATATGGCTAAATATTCGTCAAGATTCATAAACCTGAAGATTCTCGCTAGGCTAATGATTTGCATAAAGTAGCGTCTTTATATCCTAAACCATCTATAGCAAATTGCAGATAATTTTGTGAAACTTTTATAGTGTGAACGGGAGTTAGAAATTATAAATACCGAATCTTTTAAAATCTATAAAAGCCTTTTGGTTCTACCTGTATGTCTAGGCCTAATAATTTACACCAAGCAGCGTCTCTATACCCAAAATCATCTATAATAAATTTTAGAAAACTTTATGAAACTTTTATAGTATGAACGCGAGTTATAAATTTTAAATACCGAACTTTTTCAAAATTTCCTATAAAAACCTGTTGGTCCTACCTTTGTGTCTGGAGCTAAAAATTTGCTAACACCACAAATCATCTATAGTAAATTTCAGGTAATTTTGTGAAACTTTATGGTGTGAACGCGAGTTAGAAATTCTAAATAACGAACTTTTTCAAAAGTTTTCTATAAATATGCTTCCACTTACATGTAGTAGATTAGTAACGTGTGGGTTGGCAATGGGCTTGAAATGGGTTGAAAATGGGTTTCAACCTATTCAACCATTTGGGTTAGGTGGAAATGCCATATGGATTGGGTTAGTTGGGTTATAGAAGGTGCTCTTTGGGTAAGTTGGGTGGAATTTTGAGCTTCTTTAAGTGAAGATTGGATTTTAACCCATTACCTTCCCTACCTGGCGTAAAACCAGACCCACGCACAAAATCTGCACTTTTGGGTTGCATGCCATGCAATCCAATTCTGTTGTTCTGTCCCTTCCTGTCCGACAGCGACGAGGCTAGACGTGTGCTATCGCTTGGACACAGGGGCGTAGCCACCGGGGGAGATTAGTAAGGCTTGAGCCTTACGTCCCTCGGTGGCAACTTTGTACATAGTAAAAATAGAGAGAGAGAGAGAGAGATTAACATACTCAAAGAGAATCTAGCTCTCCCTGATGAGAAGGTTAACAACAAGTATGAAATTAAAGAAGACGACGACAAGGAGGAGAAGAAGTGGAAATCATAAAATTAAAGAAGAGCTAATCAATCAATCAAAGAAAGAAAGAAAGTGAAATAATATATGTAAATCATAAAATTAAAGAAGAAGAGGAGGAGTAGTAGTGATGAAAATTATAAAATTAAAGAAGAGATCATCAATCAAAGAAAGAAAGTGAAAAATATATATGAACCTTCTTGAGTCCGGGGATAACGGTGGAGAGCTCGATGAACCTCTAGTTGATCTTCTCCCTCCGCCACCGCACCGCGATGATGTGGTCCTACACGTGCCCCGAAGGCATCACTGCCGCCGAGCCCCCTGCTGCAGTGGGCGCTATGCTCCCCCTCTCTTCCCAGCTGTCTGGCAACGCAACGCCCCCGCCACCACCACCACCACTGCTCTCATCAGTTGGCTGCGCTGACGCGGCGCTGAAGGTCCAGCTCATCGGCCTGTTGCCACCGCTGCCGTCGGTCCTAGAGAGGGCGGTGTGGGGGGCCACCTGGTGGTTGTGTCATGGTCCATGGCGGCGTCGGGACTGCCACTGGAGCTCCAGCTGCTGGCCCGGTGGTCGACCTGCACCGTGAGGTCCCGGACGCCGGTGGCCACGGTGGTCTGGGAGGTGTTGTGGAGCGCTTGTAGCAAGGGGAAGGAAGCACCCTCGCCGTCGCTACTGCCATCAGTGTATGCGGGAGCGACGGCGGCGGCCGAGGAGTGCTGGTATAGCTTGTTCATTGCCCATTGCATGAAGAGGTTCGAGTCGTCTATGTCAATCAATTAATCATTGCTCCCTACTTGTATCAACAAACAAACCATGAAGATGATAAGAATATTGGGTAGAGTGTGGAATGTTTCTATTGTCTCGTGATTCAAATTAACTTAATTCTGATATATTTCATATGATCTAAATTTTCATTGTAATTCATAATTTTTTTATTATATCACTAATTTTGATATGTTTTATACATATATGACTTATTGCTACTCCGCACTTATAGCGCTTTCTATTATCGAGATACCTACTTTCTATTTCTCTATTTTTCATTGTTTATCTTCATCCAATTTATAATTTCTATATAAATTTAAAATTTTATATGAATAAAAGACTAATTTCACATTAATTTAGTTTAGATCTATAAATAGTTCAGTCAATCCTCAATTTTATTTCTGGTTTCGTCAATGCTCGTATGGCGTGGAAAACGGATGCGGGCGCGGACAGCAGCGCTCCTTGGCCCGGCGCCCCGGTGCGCACTCACGAACGGACAAACGAGAGGCCACCTAAAACGTTCGCCGCTCCACGTGAGGGACATACGTTCGACGCGAACAATGATACTTACCCAAACGCGTCAGGATCTCACGCACGTTGAGCCCGACTCCGATCGCCATCAGGTGGCCGTGGGCCGCGCTCGCGTGGCAGCTTTTTGCCCTTTTTACGCCGTTGCGCTGCGCTGGGGGTGCGGGACGGCACGAAATTCCGCGGCCCAACACGTGGTGCGCCCTAGGGCTGAAAACGAAAACGATAATTTTCGGTTATCGAAAATCGTTTTCGAAAAATTACCGATTTTTTCCTCTAAACGGAAACGGTGACGGTAACCGATAAAACGGAAACGAGAACGGTAAAAATATCCGATAATGAAAACGAAAACGATTTAGCTCTCTTCCGATCGTTTTTGAAAAATACCGTATTTAATCGGTAATTACCGTCGGTAATTACCGATCTCCACGCTGCCAAGACCTATCTCCGCACTCTGTTGGACCGAGGCGCTGAGTCGCAGCTTGCAGCGCGGAGGACAACACCATACTGGTGGCGACGTCGACGGCGAGCACAACCACGCCCAGCGCCGCAATGATGGCAAGAACCGCTGAGCGACACCGCCGTCCGGCGCATCCCGCCAGCAGCAGAAACAGTGGCTGCAGTGGCGGGTCGTCGGAGGTGGCGGTGAGGAAGAACTGGCAGAGCAGATGGCGGTGTCGCTGACGAGGACCCGGGTTCAAGGCGGCGCTCGTCAGCGCGCTTTCGGCGGATCCTCGAGCTCGCCGTCCAAGGATTAATCGTCGCGGGGGCGCACCAGTTAGCGAGTTGTTCGATTAGCGTTGTTAGTTGAAAGCTTGATATCACACGACCGGCCACAGTAATATTGAGTTGCTTAATGCATCCATTGATTTGGCGCGCTGTTGCCTCGATCGATCTGGTTGGAATTAGCTAGACGATGAGAGAGGTGTTCGTTAGGCTAGAGATTAATTGTATATACTTACTTGATTAGCTCTACATGCTTCCCGGCAGGCGCTTGGAATATTTGTGCAACATTTCATTAGGTGGATGTACTGAAGCAAGCAAGACCCTTACAGTTAAGAACTTAGCATTGCATTCCTGAATGTGAAGATGTGTTTGGGCTTGTGTCGATCGAGCTGTGAGATCTAGCTAGGTGAGATCTAGCTAGGTAGAGGTAGCATTGATGCTATCGCATGTTGTAAACGAAAACAATGTAGGTGCAAATTCTTTTGAAGCAAATGTAAGATGAATGTCTTTTGAAGCCATTAAGAGCAGTCTGCTTATTGGGGTATAATTATATTGATATGTATTGCAGTAGCATGTAATTCATTTGAAGTACTAACACGTTATTTCCATTGCAATTTGTAGGATGAATTTTCAGAAATGGGCGGTGATTATGTGCTTGGAGATGATGATGACATGCCGAAGGTTCAGCTATAGGAAGCCTGGTTCCGTTTCGTTCTTGATATGCCTATGATCTTCTTGGTAGTACCGTAGTAGTAGTTTCTTTAAGTATTATGCAATGAAAGGAAGGACCTTTTGTGGTAGTATGAGTTCGTTGTTCGTGTGATGGATGGGATCGAACTGAAGTGTCGAAGTATGCCTGCTTCATTTAGTTGAGAATTTGTGATATGATGATATGAGTTCATGGCTTAGAATTGATTATGGTTGCATGTTTTGGCTTCCTTAGATGTGGAGAATATCGTATTTTAGCTATCGCTTTCATGATTTTCGATCGTTATCGATGCACTTTTGATTGAATAGTTTCGTTTCCGAATTTACCGGAATATCGATGTCGTTCTCGTTTCCGACAATATCGTATCGATTTCGTTTTCGAAAAAATAATGTGAAACTGAAAGTGATTTTACCTCCTACCGATCGTTTCCGACCGTTTTCAGCCCTAGTGCGCCCGTCCCCCACAAAGATCGCGTTCGCCGCGCGAAACCGGCACGCCCGGCCACGTCTCGGCGTGCAGCGACGGGCTAACCGACGACCGCGTACGCGCGCACATACCACGTCCCGTAGGCCACCCACGACGAAAGGGTGACTCGGCGGCGTAGGTGCGTTGCTCCGCCCCGTGCAGAGGCCGCAACTCCTCGCGACGACGCCGTCAGGTCGGCTCGTTCGCTCGTGCGTGCGCTCGGTGGTTGCGTCCGGAGGCGCGTGAAGACGTGGCGGGCGGGTACAGGCCGGCTGAAAAAACTTCGTGAGATTAGCTGTGGCTTTTTAAGATGGCCTGGTTGGATCCTGGATAGAAAGGTGAGGACATGAGGACTGAGGTGATCTGTTCTGATCGTTGTCAGGTGTCTGGTGATGTGTTCGTTGTCTGACCGGTGGATCCATTATTGAGAAAAGGTCGCGTAAAAGGTCACATATGCACTGTCTCGATGCAACACCGAGCTCAAGCTTTACTGGTCTTCTGTAGGACGGACTGGTTTCCGTTACAGAATCAACCGGAATTGTGGACGTGTAACCAGACAAGCTATGCAAATGCGAATTTTCACTGTTGCTGCAAGAATGAACTGCAAAAGCATTCATCATCCAAACCTCAAATTACCGTTGCCGTAACGCTACCATTGCAACCCCTTCTCGCAACGAAGACGTAAAAGAATAATCTAGAATTAGAAGAAGAGAAATGATAACGAAAACATTATTCATCCCCTTGGAGCATCTCAACCTCAAGGCATTAATCATCTCTATTTAATTACAGAACAGATGAGTGGTGCAACGAAGAGACTGAATTGCACACCAGAACGTTTCTTCCACACATGGGCAAGAAAACCCTTGCGTTCTGTTCCTTTTCCTGACATTTTCTCGGAGGAAGTTTCAGGAGTAAACTAAACAATCCTCTGGAGCAAGAAGAAGATAGCACAGATTAGAATAGTCCGGTCGCATAGGCATACTTCAATTGCAAACGTGCAAGGCCGTGCCTGCACATAATCGTATAAACATCTTGGGAAGTTAATTGAATTCAACTCGTAGACAGACAAGACAGCTACAGCACCTAAACATAGACTTCTTCAGGTTTGTTTAACCGGTAGGGTGGCCTCGTAATTCAATTGTCTTCGTAGCAATGGACAAGATGTTCTCCTCTCCTTGTCCTATAATTGAGCGAAGATTTTGTGTGTAGGGTGGTTCAGATATGGTATGGGCATTCAGCTGCAACGTCTTTGTGGAACAAATGAACAAGTTTTTTTTAGTCTCTTTTCCTTGGTCAGAAAGATCCCAGAAGCAACCGAAGTATCAGGTTCTAACAACTACTACACAACACAGATATAGAGCACGTGATCGTTGTACTAACACTACTATCAGTAATTCTTTGGGCTCAAGCCCACGGGGAACGAGCTAAATTTCTGCAGGAATCACATTCCTTTGCCCTGCAACTAGGATTAGGCAGCAAACTAGCTTCTAGTAAGCTAAATAGCCCCCCCTAAGAGCAAGTTTAATAAGGCTGACTGTACTAGCTATAAAGGAATCCATGTCAGCATAGTCCTATGTGGAGGGGAGAGAAAAGGAGAGAGAGAGCCAAGTCGGCTCCCATGCAAGAGTCAGGCTATAGCACAGGAAAAGAGGCGTTACCCATGCATGTACCAATAGAACTAACTGCTATACCCATGCATGTATTAAATGACCAATACCCATGTATGTATTAAATGATTGAGAGCTCTTGTAGAGACAACTTATAGCCAGCTTATTGTATGAGTTGGCTGCATCTTACCTTTTGATGACATGGAAATGTATTGGAGGTAGCAGTTATCTATACTATTAAACTTGCTCTAAAACCACCTAGGTCGTGGATTTTAGCACTTGGACCACTCCATAACCGGAGAACAAGAATGATTAATTACCCTTGCCATGATATTAATACGCCCCATTTCTCACCACATGGCATTATCTGGCTAAACAGGGTCTCCCTGTTTCGTTATAAGCCACCTCGGTTATTCCCCCTACTATCCACCAACACAACTTGCACAGCATCATACGCGATCATGCACACCGCGTGACGCACGCACCAAGTTGGAGCCTCGTAAGACGATTGATTAACCATAAAAGGATAAAGGCACTTCTACCATAGAACTGATCAAATCCACGGCCGATATTGTACAAAACCACCAGTAGGAAACCAAAGGCAACTAATCATCGGTGGCATTCATCCATAACTGCGCCATCGGTCCATCGCGTCAAAGGGCTCACCTAAAATTTTGAACCATGAAACCGCTTCTACTTATGTACAGCGAGAAAATCCACAACTGATACTGTACAAAACCACTAGTGACATACATGAGCAACTTCGATAGAGAGGTGGTTCTGTTAATTATCACGCGCTACAAATTTTAAGGTAAGTTCGATATTTTTAAAGTAAGTCAAATTGTCTAGCTATTAGACATACTCCGAAATTTGTATGCTTCTGCTACTAAATGTTGATCCATAGACAAAAATTTGAACTACTCTAAGAAAAAATCAGACACCCCAATATATAGATAACTTTTATTAGGCTAGCTCAGTCTACCATATAACATAAATGTTACAACTTTTGGACCCTGACCGTATGTCTAGGGTCAACCGGGTTTACCTCCTGGGCCACAGGTTTTTAAATGGGCTGAACACAACTAAGCCCACGGAGCAACGGAGCAACAACATTATAAGTGGTATTGGGTCTTCTCCCTCCATAAGACTAGTCCAATGGGTGGAGGCACACTCACACTTATAAGTTATGTTTTCTCCTTTTCTACAATCTATATAGGACTATTCCTAACAATAAAGGTTTAGGCTACAGATATGCTCTCACATACTCCTACCGATGCTTCCATTTCTATTCCGATGGTTTTGGTCATGGTCACCTGGATTAAACATCAACAACCTATGGCTTAGCGGACGTACGTGGGACACCAGTGGAAAGACTGGTTGGAGAGGTAAAGCCGTGCGCGCCACCAATCACCCTCTCCCTCTGGAATCCCTCCCTCTCTAGAGTTAGACTCTACACCGATTATAGAGGCTAAGTTCTTTTTTATTTTTAGCTGGTTTATACTTGTTTACAGTAACTAATTTTTAAATTGTGCGTTTTTTAAAGCGGAGTCAACAGAAAGATTATACTAAAAAATATACTGAGTTTAGCCGTATAGACCATAATCATATGAGACTATTTTCCTGCTGTACTACCTCTCGCGAACAGCCAGAATTTAAATATTTAAACCATAAACTATAAGCCATCAGTCTAAAAGAATCCACGAAGAATACAGTAGTATTGTCCCTCTCTTCCCCTGTTTGCGGTTGCGGCCATCACATCACCCGTGGTTTTGCCGCTGTTGTTGTTCTGCAGTTGTAGGTGTGCCCCGCGGGTTTGGTGCCAATGCGGCAATGCCAACCCCACGCTTATATAAAGGCCCAGCCACTCGAGCCTCTCCAAGCCTCCGCCTTCTTCTCCATCTATCTCCAGCCCCCCTGCATCCACAGCTCCTCTTCCTCGGTTGCCCTCACCGTTGATTCGCCTCGGAGCTTCTTGCCATGGCTGCGCAATCTTGGAACCCTTTCTTGTGCTGCGTCGGCGGCGGTGGCTCGGCGGACGACGACGACAGCGCGTCCCCGCGGCGGATCGCGCGGAGGGGGAAGAAACGGGGGGACAGCTCGAGGTCGTCGTCGAGGATGTCGTTCACGAGCCTGAGCTCGTCGGGGACGCTGTCGCCGGAGGACCTGTCGGTGACGCTGTCCGGGTCGAACCTGCACGCCTTCACGTGTGCCGAGCTCTGGGCGGCCACGGGGAACTTCTCCCGCGCCAACTACCTCGGATGCGGCGGGTTCGGCCCCGTCTACAAGGGCGCCGTCGACGACAAGCTCCGCCCCGGGCTGGCCGCACAGACGGTCGCCGTTAAGTACCTCGACCTGGACTGCGGCACGCAGGGCCACAAGGAGTGGCTGGTGAGTGCGAAGCAGAGTGCTTCTTGGCAATGCATTCGCCAGCCCGATCAGATGTTTCAGAGATTAATTCGCATCCAAATTGATGGATTATTTGGGTTGTTCTTGCAGGCCGAGGTGTTCTTTCTCGGGCAACTGAGGCACAAGAACCTGGTGAAATTGATCGGCTACTGCTACGAGGACGAGCACCGGATGCTGGTGTACGAGTTCATGAGCGGCGGGAGCCTGGAGAACCACCTCTTCAAAAGTGAGTTCTTTTCTGTTTTCTGCTGTCATTTTGGTCGCTTCGAGGGTTAATCTAGTGGTTCTTGAGACCAACAAGTTAAGAAACTTGTAAATTGGAAAATAGAGCGCGTACGGGTGCCATCTGGTACATGAGTGATGAGCTGTTCTTGTCCCCTGCCTTTAGTCTCTGTTTCTCCTGTTACGAGGATAGGTGAGCTGTTATGTGCCTTCCAAAGGAACAAATCTCTCTTTTTTTCTTAGATGGTTGTATATATTGGGATTATTGGTTGTATTTTGTTTTAAAAATTGCCCTACCAACTTATTGGTGCTTACAACTCTTGGTCAACGTAGAGGAGGAAACTGACCTGAAACATCCTATTTTCTTCAGGTATCAATGGCTCTCTCCAATGGATGACGAGGATGAAGATCGCCGTCGGCGCCGCGAAGGGCCTCGCCTTCCTCCACGACGCCGACCCGCCGGTGATCTACCGCGACTTCAAGGCCTCCAATATCTTGCTCGATTCGGTAAGCCACCCGTACTCTTCAGACTCAGAGCCAATAAACGGTACTAGTATTTTCCAGTTCCAACGATACACTGCCAAGAAAAAGACGCGGTTCTGAAATGTCCCTCTCACTTGGGAACTGTAGTAGTTACCAACAAACGGGGTCGAAAAACACTTCACTTCTAATGACTGAAAATTACTACTGCGTCTAACAAAACGGAAAAGGACAAGCTTGGGTGGCCCCAAGTTCCAGGCTGCCACAAACAACTTTTACCAAAAATGATTTTTTTTTTCTGAATCTCAATTTTAAACTTTCTGGCCATTTGGATCATCCAAGTGGCCGTGTGATGATATCCAGCTGCGCCACACGTTTCTGAACTTAGCTGGCAGTGGGACAGTTCGTTATGGGCAGCCCTGACCTGACCGGAACTCGGAAGATTCTTGGATGCATGCCAAACTTGAACAATGCTATCTGCCCCACCCTCACCCCACCTTGAACATCTAGCCCTCATTACCCACCTCACACAAGTAGCCCACAGATTGTTAATGAGTACGGGCCCTGATCAATTCGGTTTCGGCTTCTGGCTTCTAGCTTATTTTTCACTATTCATAAGTTTCGTTTTTTTCTAAACTTTTGACTTTTTGTTGAGCTTTTTTGTCGGTTCTTTTTTTCCCGTATTTGTTTGTATTATACGTAATGGGCTAACATATTTTTTATATTTTTAAATTTTTTTAAATTTAATTATGCTAAATAAGTCTCTGTCAGCTACAGTGCTTTTTTTCAGCCAGCTACAGTGTTTTCAGCCATAAGCCATGAGCTTTTCAGCCGAACCGATCACCACCCATATCTCAGTATCTCACATGCCTAATCTTTGGCCTAACCAAATCTCAACTCATGTATTACAGGACTACAACACCAAGCTGTCTGACTTCGGGCTGGCCAAGGACGGCCCCCAAGGAGACGCGACGCACGTGACGACACGCGTCATGGGGACGCACGGGTACGCGGCCCCTGAGTACATCATGACGGGGCACCTCACCGCCAAGAGTGACGTATACAGCTTCGGTGTGGTTCTCTTGGAGCTCCTCTCCGGCCGACCGTCGGTCGACCGCAAGCGACGCCCAAGGGAGCAAAGCCTGGTGGACTGGGCCAGACCGTACCTCAAACGGGTTGACAAGCTTTATCAGGTCATGGACCCTACCCTCGAGTGCCAATACTCTTGCAAGGGCGCAGAGGTGGCGGCGCTGGTGGCGTACAAGTGCCTAAGCCCAAACCCCAAGTCCAGACCCACGATGAGGGAGGTGGTCAAGGCTCTTGAGCCCGTGCTCGGCATGGACGACTTCTTCCCCGTGGGCCCATTCGTCTTCACGGTCATCGTGGATGAGGACAAAGTGGTGGACATGAAGGTGGAGGTTGAGGAGAAGAACCAACTCCATCACCAGAACCATCAGGATAGGCACCGGCAGAGGTACCCGAACTCAGCGATCCACACCGGCATTGTGCTCCACGGCCGCGATGGGGTCGTCGGTGGTTACACTGGTGCGCTGCGGCGGCACCGGAGGACGTCGAGCTACCACCGGGAGAGGGGGGCTTAGGAGTAGAGTAGGGAAGTGAGTAGGACAAAAGGGTGTGTATGTACGTGCTGTAGAGATGTGTCACATTGGTTTGGTTTTAGATTTGGGATTGTGTTTCTTTCATTTCTTCTTGATAGTGATAGTGGATGCCACCCAAGAGAGGGATGCAAAATAGTGTGATGAAAAGTCCGGTTTGGATTTGCAAGGATTGCTGTTCAGAAAGATGTTGTGTACAAGCAAATGGTCCAAGATAAAAAGGATGTCCAAGCTTCTTTTATTTCGGTCCAATATTGGTAAATGTTCGCAAGTGAAATGGGAATCTGAAAATAGACACTGGAGAAGAAGGAAAATGATGTAACATGAAACTGACACTATCAAAAGTTGATGTTGATGGCACCGGTTAATAATAGCAAGCTGGACTGAACACACGTTGCATCAGTAAATACGAGATGCTGGGGCACGGGGGCAAGAAAGCACCTGACAAAGAGAAGGTTGCTGCAAAAGGATCTTACATCAACAGCTTTGCGGATAATAAAGGTCCGTTTGACAGAACTCTAACTCTAGAAAATTTGTAGATTTTCTAGAGCTGATCATCTGTAGCTCTAGGAAATCCTGGATCTAGAGTTGTAGGCATGTTAAATGCATTTACATGACTCATTTAATTTATATTATATATTAAATAAAAATATTTAAATCACTTTAATTTAGTCAACAAACTACAGATCCAGCATAGATCTCGGAGCTAGAGCTGTGCCAAACGGGGCCAAGCTTCAAGTGCAAACCTGTTCACAGAAGAAAGTGTCATAAGCTAGCGGAGCAAATTTGCAGGAGAATGCAAGTTAATCAACTCGTGATGCTGTGATGGAGTCGTGGGTTTAAATTCTAGTGTTTATGTTTGCACACACAGACGGTACTTTATTAGAAATTTTTATGAAGTTACAGATTTATCCTTAGTCTCCGTCTGTCTAGACATATAACACACTCGCATGTGTGTGCGTACGTGGTGGCGAGTGCGTTTTTCTTCTCATCGGAAAAAAAAAAACCTACTTGCAAAGCACGTCCATGTCCGTTTTACCACGAGGATACAATGCTTGTTATCCAGGTGTGCAAAGGATACCTCTGGAATCGCTAAATTCTACCAGGAGAATACTCTGCAGATCTTATCAATTTTGATCAATCATACGTGCAGAAACTATAATTGAGAAATCTGTGAGTTTAAAAAAGTTTCTCCAATTAAAACTGAAGAGCTTTACGGATGCAAGTATGCAACGACATGAAAGCACCAAGGAGTAGTTAAATGCTTAACATATCACAACCTATAGAATGCTCATACAATAGATAGTTGGCAGACACTAAATCTTTTACCAAAACTCTTGTTTCTCCTGGTCAGGAACTTTCAGAGAAAAATGAGGACGAACACAACCACCAGAGTTCATACACAATCTCTGGTGTACAGTCATTAGACATGGAGTTCCACGCAAATTCTGCATTTTCTGTCATAATAGCACGTAGAACATAACGCATAACAGAATGGAGTAAAACTTGGAAAGCGCACACCATTAGCATGATTCATGAGACAATTATATCATCAGATGCCTAATCCAGTAAAAAAACTGATAAATAAACAAATTAATAGGAATTAAATAGCAGGATTGCTTGCACAAGAAAGATTCTGCAAAGAGTTCAGATCACAACAGCCATGGGCAGTTTTGCTTAGAAGAAAACTGATGAGGCTGGTTAGAATTCAGGTGTCAGGACTGCTTCACAAAGTAGAGGACCCGTAAGCTAGAAATGCATTCATGTATACAATTAGCTCACTCATTAGACTCTGATGTAAGATTTGCAATGCGTCACATTTGCTATCCTGATGCATCAAACTTGTTGCAGGAGAGTTAGCTTCAGGGTTTAATAAGAACACACGTGAAATTCTTAGCTGACAATTTTTTTTGAGCAATTAGCTGACAATATAGCTTAACCCAGAAAATTGTTGCTACAGAAGAGGAAGTTCAATCTTTCAACGTCAACTCTAGCAGAAGTGTAAAATAGTATATGACATTTATCTAAGTCACAGATTATGACTAGATGATTGGCTATTGTGCACATTCGAAACAACTTCTGATAATAGTCTATGTTTCTATTCCCAAGTTAATGCTATCCTGTGGGCTGTGGACACACTGTGGATATGATAAATAGTGAAGCACAAAAACAGCTGTACATACTTATTTTGTCCAAACTAACATGTTAGAGGGGTTGAGTCGTTGAGAACTTGCGATCACACAGAGAGTATCACAGTTCATACAGAATAAGAACTGTCTCAAACTGCACAACATATAGAAAACCTCTATTCTAACCAGCAACTCAATTGCATCAGGCACTATTCCATACCAGAACGAACTATAATTATTACTGTATTAATCATCCTTTACAGCACCAGAAATTTAGTTATGCTGGATTTTTGAACTTGTATTATATTTCTGCAATATTGAGACAGCAATAGTATAATCTAAAAGTTTGTACTGCCATGCAATATAGGTTATTGACAACTATCTCATAGAATATTAATGCACTGCGCATAATTCTAGCTATATCACTAGTTATTGTCAGGACAGGAGCCAGTCAATGCATCAAGCAACAGCCACAACCATATACATTCATTCACGCTTTAAAATTTGCCTCTCTGAAATGAACATTGCAGAGAGAAAAAGGAAACAGAAAGCTGTAGTTATCCATATTACCACTCCATGCACAGAAAATATTTAAAAGAATCAGAAAAGACAAAGAAATTACAATTCTGCTGATAACTGATAAGAATTCCAAGAGTACCAAATGATGGAAACATAGGACTAGAACTTATTCTAAAAAGCTACATGCTTAGAGAAAAGACAAAGAAATTATGATTCTTCTGATATGAATTCCAAGAGTAGCAAATGATGGAAACATAGGACTATAACCTATTCCAAAAAGCAAATAATGGAAGTCTCTACATTGTAAAGAGCAAACAATAGTCTCATACATCTGTTTATTGCCTAAGTTGATCTAGTGTTAAGTTTAGCACAACAAAAACAGAGCTGCCAACCTGCAATAGTTCCTACCGCCCAATTCACAATGTCTCGCCATTCCAATCATCAAGAGTGCCATCTAATTTGAACTGAGACCGTACATGATACATGAGTCTGGCCAATTTGATGCTCTAAGAATAATGGTATAACAGTACAATGCACCGGTGCTCATCATTCCTGTAGTCAATTATGGTAGACTTAAGGAACAGGAGAACTTTCACCATATCCATATTTGTCATTGAATGATGAATACCATTGTCACCATATCTTTGTTTGATTGTTTCCACCATTCTCTTTTGCTGAACAAAGAAGAAATCCTCAATATTTCTAATCAATCAGCATTATGACAGGGACAACTCCTCCTTAGGCCTTGGCCCTTGCCATGTGGAGTAACAGCATAAAAAAAGTATCTGTGGTTGTGGATATTCAATCGGTAAATGAAAAGCTCTGTGGCATTCTATTTTCCATCATAGAACTCCCAAGAGAGTCCCACTGCCCCCTCCTCTGAATCACAAGGTCAGTAGCTCAGCACAATTCAACATACTCATATCAGTAAATTATTTAAAAGAATTCAGGCATGTCTCTTACTTTTGAGCAACCAAAGTATAGTCCTGAAAAGGAGCACAGACCATGATATAACTACCAAGTAGATGTCCACATTAATTGATCTGAGATTATGGAATAAACATTGCCTTTTCGTTATTTTGAGTTCAATAGTTGATCTATTGGATAATACTTTCTTTCGTTTGAAAAGGCAGTTTAATACTCAATTTTAATTACTATGCTACTCATCAAATAGCTCTTATTGCAAAGTGCATTACCTACATTATACTATTATACCTCAATTGCAAAGTTCAAAGAACGTCAGAAGATTTGCTATAAGAATTTAAACCTTCGCGAGTTTGGTAACTTGATTTCATACATATATCATAATAGCAAGCACTGGATGATGTCACACTACAGAACAAATCTCCATATCAATTAGGATCCCCCAGATGCAATGAGGAAATGATTTACATGCATAAGCTCAGTCATCTCTCAGTATCCTCAAATATCAAGCTGAATTAATGGTAACTTTTCTTAACACCCCTTTTAAGGGCTATCTTTAATTATTGTAGCATCAATACTGAATTCAAGCACAAAATTATACCATATGTAATGTTTGAAACAGAAATGAACTGAAAACCAAACACATAAGCATCACTTATTCTGCAAGTTCCCAATTTTCTCATGTGCAATTTGTAAAGGTGTAGCCTTGACTCACAAATAAGGGGTAGGAACATATTATTTTTGCCTGCTCAAGCTCAATGTATCCCTCTTTCAGTAATTCATTTTGATCAACGATTGTACCAAATCCAATGAAACATTGCAAAGTTCTTTTTGGCAGCGACTAAATTAAGTGTTTTCCCCTAACTCAATTCCTCAATCAAATTAAACACCACCTATTTGTCACATATCCGAATCCCTGTAAAGAGTTGGGGGTCCAACATGAGATTCCCCTTAGTCACAATTCACAAACCACATGCAAGGAAACACATCCAAATGTTAGACTATCCTTAACATATTTTGTTTTTCATTTTTTTTTGTATTTTTCCTTACAATATTTATAGGAGTAACATTATACTCAACACAGCTCCTATACTGACGAAACAACATACCGAAGCTGAACCCCATTCAGCTATAAGCCGATCTGTACTCCTGAGGAGCTCCACATGCACCGTAGAGGCACGATGCGACCCCGAACCCGACGGCAACGGCGCCGACGGCGATCGCCGAGGCAGCCTCCGACCGCGGCGCCGCGACCGCCGCGGCGGTGGAGGCGGGCAGCCGGCAGGGCGCAACGAAGGAGTGGACGAGGTGGATCATAGCGTGGAAGGAGGCGGCGAGGAGCAGGACCGCGAGGGCGACGGCGGACGGGGGGAGGCGGAACTCGGCGGCGACCACGAAGGGCTCCACGTACCACGCCGCCGCCATCAACATGGCGAGACAAAGAAATGCAGGGTGGAGGAGGTAGGGTGCACCGGTGGCAGCGGCCGGTAGAGGCAGCGGCGGCTGTATCGGAGCTTGGGTGGAGCTGGGGTGGAGTTGAGTGGGCGCGTCTTGGTTTCGCATCGTCGCAGGCGCCGGCGGATTTGCAGAGGATTAAGCTTTGAGATTTGGAAGATTTGTGAATTCTTACTTCTTGCGGTTGGATTGCAAATTGCAATGCACTGATCGGTTTTATACCTGGGGAGCTCCAAACACGGCGTGCTGATTCGATTCCAAACACAGCACTGCCATTCACACTCGCTTGTTCACGTCGCAATCGAATGCAGCTTCCGTCCCTGTTCCCTGTTCTCTCGTGGCAGCACCCTATTCACTCTACTCTGCAACAGCATGTCGCAATCATGCGCTCGGTCATCCTTCCCTTGAAGCGTTCGGTCCCGAAACCCGCGACCATGTGTAAGAGTAACTCCAGCAAAGCCCCTACTTAAGCCCTTAAATCTCATATTTGAGAGTTTAAGGTAAAAATAGAGGTCCAACAGGGCCCCTACTAGAGCCCTCAAATTTGAGGAGCCCCTCAAATCCCCCCTTCAGCCCTCATTCCTAGGGGCCTCCTCTGGCTCTCATTTTTCAGTTTTTTTTCCCGCTGGTGAAATTCCCCCTCTCTGCCCGTCCCCCTCCCTCCCACTCCGCCAGTCCGCCTCCCTCCTTGCTCCTTCCCCCGCCGCCGCCCCCTCCCCTACCGTCTCCGACTCCCCGCCTCCCCCGCCGCCCCACGCGCCGGCTTCCCACCGCCCCTTCCCTTCCCAGCGCCTCGCCCCGACTCGCTTTCCCACCGCCCCTTCCCTTCCCGGTGCCTCCGCCCCTCCACCGCCGCCTCCGCCTCCACCGCAAGATCCGACCTTCCAGTTGCGTGCGCGCAGATCGACACCCGCGCGCCTCAATCGCCAAGAATCGTGTCCAAGAATCGATCTTCGCCGCCGCTGAGCAGCGAATGGCGGCCACCACCGGCGGCAATAGTGGGCGGATGCGGCGGCGAGGGGCGCGGCGGGCGAGAGGAGGAGGAGGTAAGCCGAGTGGCGGAGGAGGTAGCCGCCGAGCGTAAAGCGGGAGCGAGGCGAGGATTCAGCGAGCGGCTCGTGGTGGTGGCCGTCGCGCGCCGTCGTCGTGGTGGGAAGGAGGTAGGAGGAATGGGCGTGGAAGGACGGCCGCGGCCCTCGGGCGAAGGCGGCGGCGGAGTAGGAGCCGTACATGGCGAGGTGTGGGACACGCGGTGGCGGCCGCCGGCGACTTGGCGCTCCGTCGACCGCCGGAGAGTGAGGCTGGTGGGGTTTGAGGTGGAAGTTTGTCGGTCTTGGAGATCGGATTATGCGGGACGTGGCGTCGTGGGTTTCCGGCGTTGAGTTGGACCGAGGAGAGGGAGAGAATGAGGAGTGGGTCCCATGTGTCGATTGCGGTGGAATGGATTTGAGGGCTTAAATTTGAGAGGTGCTGTTGGAGCAGATGTAAAAAAACAGGGCCCTCAAAAGTAGGGGGAGCCCTCAAATGAAAAGTAGGGGCCCTGTTTTGAGGGCTACTGCTGGAGTTGCTCTAACATGTCACTCTTCTCCGTAGACTGTATTGCAAGAGAGATTTGAGACAAGTGTTTGAGAGAAAGATTACTTTTCATTAATCAATTCTGAGATTGTACATTGCTTTATAAAGATGATGAATGGGTGGCATAAAAGGTGCCTTTATGGAAATGCATCTATCCCTTTTGCTATAACTGTACATTGGGCAGTTTTGTTAACTGGTGTTTAACACTCCCCCTTGACCAATGTATCTTCACATGATCACCTTGATTCATCATCTTGAAATAACTCCTCCAAAACCCTGTAGGGAAAAATATAAGGAGAACTGATAGAGTAGATATACCATGAAAAACTCCTTTAGAACCCAGTGGGAAAATTTAAGGAGAAAAATGATATGGCATATATTTGATTATATCTCTTTAAAAACCCTTATGGGAAAATAGAGATATATTTATGATTACGTTGTTATATTGCTTCATTAAAAACCTTTGATGAGAAACCTTAGAGAGAAAACTCATAAAGGGAAAAAGAGTACAATATTGTATTGAACGGGTTAAGTCTTAGGAGATTTCTCTCCCTGACATCTGCAAATCACGTAGTCTTCGCATACCAATTCCATGAACACATTTTTGGAATGTGGAAGTTGGTAATGACTTGGTGAATAAGTCTGCAAGATTATCACAAGACTTAATTTGCAGAATATTTATTTCCCTACTCTCTTCCAATTCATGTGGGTAAAATAGTTTGGGTGCAATATGTTTTGTGATATTGCTCTTTATGTAACCCGTTTGCATTTGAACAACGCAAGCAACATTATCTTTGTAGATAATGGTAGGTGATGCAATAACACCTATACCACATGATTGTTGTATGTGGTTAATCATTCTGCGAAGCCATACACATTCACGTGATGCTTCATATAATGCAATTATTTCAGAATGATTAGTGGATGTAGCCACTAGAGTCTGTTTTGAAGACTTCCAAGAGATGGTGTTCCACCGTGTAAAAATACAAAGCCTGTTTGAGATCTGGCATTATGGGGATCTGATAAATAGCCAGCATCTGTATATCCTATTAAATCCACATTTTTATTCTTCTAGAAGAATAGACCGAGATCTTTAGTGCCTTGAAGATATCTAAAGATGTTCTTCACTCCCACCCAATGTCTTTTGGTTGGAGCAGCGCTATATCTAGCAAGTAGATTTACCGCAAATGCAATATCCGGCTGGATGCAGTTTGCAAGGTACATAAGTGCTCCGATGGCACTAAGATATGGAATCTCGGGTCCCAATAGCTCTTCATTGTCATCTCGGAGTCTAAATGGATCTTTATCCCTGTCTAGAGATCGAACAACCATGGGGGTTTTCGATGGATATGCTTTGTCCATATTGAATTTCTCCAATATTTTGTGGACATAGGCTGATTGATGCACTAGGATGCCTGAATGAAGGTGCTCAAGTTGTATACCTAAGCAAAATTTGGTTTTACCCAAATCCTTCATTTCAAATTCCGTCATAAGATGATTACGTGTTTCATCTATATCTTGTGTGTTACCAATGATATTAAGATCATCAACATACACAAATATAATACAAAATCCTGCTGAGGATCTTTTGATGAACACGCATGGGCAATCATCATTGTTGGAGTATCCCTTTTTGGTTAGGAACTCACTTAGTCGGTTGTACCACATTCTACCCGACTGTTTCAAGCCGTATAAAGACTTGTTCAATTTTACACAATACATATTGCGATTTGCGTTCGGATTCGGAATTGAAATTCCATCGGGAACTTTCATATATATTTTCGAATCAAGTGACCCATAAAGATATGCAGTCACTACATCCATCAACTGAAAAGATAGATGATTTTTAACTACCAATGAGATTAAGTATCGGAATGTTATTCCACTCATTACTGGAGAATAAGTTTCATTGAAATCAATGCCGGGTCTCTGCGTGAACCCTTGTGCTACAAGCCTTGCTTTGTATCTCACCACCTCATTGTTTTCATTCCGTTTGCGAACGAAAACCCATTTGAAACCGACAGGGAATACTTTGGGAGGTGTATGTATGACATTGGTGAATACATTTCTTTTCTTGAGCGAGGATAACTCCGCTTGAATTGCATACTTCCATTGATTCCAGTCCGAGCGTTGTTTGCACTCTGCCATGGTCTTGGGATCTGGATCATTTTGAAGGTTATTTGCAATTGTTATGGAGAAATAAATGTCGACAATTGTAGTCTTACGATCGTATGATTCTCCAGAATCAGTATAGTTAGTGGAAATTTCTGGGACCCCTGATGACTTAATGTTATTTCCCAAAACATTTGAGTCGGGTATTCGATATCCGTGATCGTATTTGAGTGCACTGTTGATCTGGGTTCAAGGATCCTTTGGTGTCTATCAACTTGAGGTTAATCTGCATTTACATTCTTTTGTTTCCTTTGTCGCTTGTTAGAAGTTGTATCCGCCATTTGTACCGTACTTCTCCCCCTCTTATTTTGAACTGGGAGTTGAGTGGTATTTTGTGGTACCTCCACTCTTTCAGGTACATTTTTGGCAGGATTATAGGATTTTGTAACACCCTTATAATCAGTAAATGCATCTGGCAGATTATTTGCAATATTTTGCAAATGAATGATTTTCTGAACTCGAAGTTCAATCTCTCTGGTACGTGGGTATGAGGTAGGAATGCCTTGTACATTCCAATTAATTTCCTGGCATTCTGTTTGATACTTGTTGTCTCCCCCTAATGCTGGGAAATGTTCCTCATTGAATATGCAATCAGCGTACTGGGCCGTAAACAGGTCCCCTGTGAGGGGATCGAGGTATTTTATAATTGACGGAGATTTATACCCAACATAGATCCCAAATTTCCTGTGCGGTCCCATTGAGGTACACTGCGGTGGTGAGATCGGTACGTATGTAGCGCAACCGAACTTTCGCAGATGGGAAATATCTGGTGGATTTCCACGTACTAATTGTAGCGGGGAAGTGCT
Source organism: Dendrocalamus sinicus (assembly GCA_036346575.1). NCBI lineage: Eukaryota > Viridiplantae > Streptophyta > Magnoliopsida > Poales > Poaceae > Dendrocalamus > Dendrocalamus sinicus. The sequence continues at coordinate 16,486,734 of CM070667.1, read as the reverse complement.
ATGATATGCAGTTGGACGCAATTGGATTAAGTCAGCAGCGTGTAAAACTGCATGACCCCAACATGACGTTGGTAAGTTGCAATTCCGTAGTAATGGTCTTGCAATGAGCTTGATTCTCTTGATAAGAGATTCTGCTAAACCATTTTGTGTATGGACATATAGAACAGAGTGTTGAACTTGTATCCCAAGAGCCATACAATAGTCATTGAAGGCATGGGATGAAAATTCAGCAGCATTGTCCATTCGAATTGATTGAATTCGATATTCAGGATAATGTGCTCGTAATTGGATAATTTGACCAATTAACTTAGCAAATGCATGGTTTCGTGTGGATAAAAGACACACATGTGACCATTTAGTAGATACGTCAATGAGAACCATGGAATATCTGAACGGTCCACACAATGGTTGTATAGGACCACATATATTTTCTTGAATGCGTTCAAGAAATTTAAGTGGTTCAGCTCTGATTTTAAGATAAGAGGGTCTTAAAATCAATTTTTCGGTGGCACAGGAAGTGCACACAAAATCTGAGGATTCCGAAAATTTTGTTTTGAGGTATGTATGACCAATTGAATTGCTAATAATTTTCCTCATCATTCCAATGCCTGGATAGCCAAGGCGATCATGTCATGTTTGGAATGTGTTAGTATTTTGGAAAATTACTTTGTACGCAATATGTTGAACGGGTTTGATGTTGTATAGTACAATTCGGAGTTTAAAGATGGAATTTTTTCTAGTACTTGTTTGCCATATCCGTTGTGTTTGGTTAAGAGGAGATATTCATCTTTGTTGTCATTTCGGGTTTCAACATGGAAATCATTCTGACGGATATCTCTATAACTAAGTAGGGTACGTGTTGAATCGGGATACAAGAGTGCATCCTCAATTTCCAATTGTGTACCCATAGGGAGAGTGATAGAGGCGCGACCAGAGTCTACTATCATTGCATCGCGTCCAGCGATGGTTAAAACATTTCCTTTCCTCCTAGTAAGAGTTAGGAAATATTTTGTGTCTCTAAGTATAGAGTTTGTGGTACCACTATCCACAAGACATAATTCCTCCTTCATTGGATCGACTCCAAAAATCTATATACACAAAAGAAGAATTTAATGAAATTTTTATAGTAGCTTATATAGAATACATACAAACTTTATTTTACAATACCGAATATGTTCGATATATGATTGTAGCATACAAGCTTACAATATAGATGACAACATTATTTATATTACAACACTATAGTACTTATTAGCTATGGAACGAGGAGTCTAACTGAGATCTCCAAACATGTCTTGAGAATGAAATTCTTCAAGTGTGTCCTTGGTGCACATGAGATCATCCTTCTTTGTAGAAGCACATGTGTCTTTGAGTTCTTGAAGGAACTGTTGAGAGCATCCGGCTTCATCATTGTTGGATGTGAGATTGAAGTGTGCTTCAAATCTCTTCTCTTGAGCATTCTTGCCATGAGCCAAAGACTGGAGGTAGAGGTTCACAAGATACTTCGGGGTGTGGCATTTCTTGGTAGGATGGTTGTAGCAACCACATTTTTGACAAATTTCAGTTTTGTCAACTCGCTTACCAGAATTGCCTTTACCTTTCTTGAATCCACTTGGTTTTTGCTTCTTGTTGCGTTTGTTTTTACCTTTAAAGTTCTTTGAGTGATTGTGTGAACCAATGAACTTGTTGTTATTTTGATTAGCATGTACTTCAGGAAGTGGAGCAGCCTCAATGGGACATTGCTGATTGTTCTTTAAAAGAAGTTCAGCATGCTTTTCTGCCTGAAGCATAATATGCATAAGATCAAAATAAGTTTGGTAATTTACAGCACGCCATTGTCTGCCAGGACCTGTCGCTGATGGGAGCATAGTCGAGAGAGTCTTCTCTATTTTGTCCGCATCTGTTGGTTCCTTGTCACAAAAACGCAATTTGGAGCAAATTGTATGAAGGGCATGGTTATATTCTCCAACAAATTTGAAATCTTGGAGTCTAAGATGTGCCCATTCATGATTAGCCTCAGGTAATATAACAGCTTTCTGTTGTTCATATCTATTTTTGAGGGCTAACCATAATGTGAGTGGATTCTCCTCATACAAATATTCAGTCTTCAAATCCGGATGTATGTGATTCCGTATGATATTCAAAACGGAATATTTCACAATATCCAGAGGAATTTGATCAGCTGGAGGATCAAATATCACCCGTTGCAACCCACGTGTGGTTAGGTTGATTTTGAGGCCATAACCCATGTAGGATAGTTGGTACCATCGAGAGCGAGAGGCTCAAAATCTTTGGTAGCCATTTAAAACCTACATGAAAAGTACACCATAAATAATTAATTTACATGAGGTAAATTAATGTGTATGGTAATGTTGTAATAAAATGCAAAATATGTGGAAAACAATATGAGTATTGTAATCCGAATGAATATATACCAAAATTAAATATAACATGTGGTTATATTTATAATACCGTATAAATCACAATATTGGTGGTGAACACCAATTTATTGTATGGCATAGCGTACAAATAAATGTAGCAAAGTGCCATAAATTGTAAGTTTATGGTATTTATGGTAGGTATAATATTTTGCAAAAATTCCAATTTATTAAGTACAATGGTACTCACTAAACGGGAATTTTAAATTTTCTAGCGAGAGCAAATTTAAATATGGTTGAAATTAAAATTGTAAGTAAATTGCAATAAAATAATCCTAAATATGTAAAAGTTATAGAAATGTGCATGCACATTTATTTGAACAATTACATAATTTTCAGATCCTGTAGGGACTGAAATGCTAATTTATAAAAGTACAGATTATCGGGTACAATTATAAATAAGCATCAGGACTATATTGCAAATATATACAATAGAAATTTATTTAACATAAAAATGCTGCATTTGCATGAAATAGAGGGGGGATTGTGCAAAATGCCGAAAACTTGGACTGAAGCCCATTCGGCCATTTGGCCCATGTGGGGAGGTGGGATTTTAATGGGCCAAAGCCCATTTGGGGGCAGCCAATAAAAGGGAATGGGGGGAGGTTAGGGTTTCCCTAACCCAAACCCTAGCCGCCATCATCCCATGGTGCCGCTGCCGCCGGCGCCACTGCTGCGCGCCGCCGCCCTCGCGCGGGTCAAGCGCCTCGCGCAAGCCGCCGCCTCGGCATTGCCGCCGCCGCCGCCAGGCGAAGCGAAGCCGTGCTTTTCGGCGCCGCCACCGCCACGCCATCGGGTGCGAAGCGCCGCGCTCTCATCGGCGGCGCCGCCACCGCCGCCGATCGTTCGGCGGCGCGCCGCCCTCCGGGCGGGTCGGCGCCGCCTCATTGCCGTCGCCGCGCCTCCACGCCGCCGCGACGCCGCCGGAGCGCCACGCCGGTTACGCGCGAGCGCCGCGCCGCGCGAGCGCCGCCGTGCGAAGCGCTGCTGTGGCTCCGCCGCTTGGCTGCGCTGCCGCGCTGCTCGCCGGCATTGCCGCCAACCCTAGCCGGTTCCACCGCCGCCACCATGGGCGTCTCGAGCACCGTGCCGCCACGCCACGCCGAGCGCGCCTCCTCTCCGGCCTCGGGCGTCACGGACGCCGTGTCGCCGCCGTCTCGCACGCCGCCGCGCGTGCCACGCCGCCGCCACGCCGCCATCGCGGCGCCGGCCATGCCGCCGCGCTGCGCGCCACGCCGCCATGGGCTCCACCATACTCGCCGATGGCGCGCGGCACGCCAAGTCGGCCACGCCGTTCCTCCCCACCTCTTCCTTCGATTCAAGTAAAGGAGAAGGCATCCTCGCGGAGGAGGCCGGAGGAGGAGCGGATCCGAGGCCGGGCGGCGGTTAGCCGCCACAGAGGCGTGCGCAGGTCGCCGGTAAGGACCATAGCGCGGAGCCCACGCTGTGGAGAAGACGCCGTGCGCCGCCCATGGACGACGACGAACCGGCCTAGAGCCATGGCCAGTGGCGATGACGGTGGTGGACGCCGGGCGTGGTGGTGGTGGTGGTTGTGCATGGAGAGGAGCAAGAAGAGCGTGCAGTGTTTCATGCAGGGAGTCCACTAATGCAAGAACCTCCAGAAAAACTTGTTTATGGTTTGCACAAAGTGCCATTACCTTTCTCTGTTGTGTGTGAATGCAGCGTGCTGATAACGTATTGCAAGAGAGGTTTGAGACAAGTGTTTGAGAGAAAGATTGCTTTTCATTAATAAATTCTGAGACTGTACATTGCTTTATAAAGATGATGAATGGGTGGCATAAAAGGTGTCTTTATGGAAAGGCATCTGTCCCTTTTGCTATAACTGTACATTGGGCAGTTTTGTTAACTGGTGTTTAACAGACTGAATGGCTGTAGGCCTGAACTAATTTTGGGGCCTACACTTCAGTGGATAAGACTGAACGAGTCTCTGAGAGTTACCTCCTTGAAGGGAAAACGCTGGGCGGCTGGTGAAAATGCGAAACCTCACCATTGGCATCATCATGGAGAATAAGTGCCTGTCATACAGTCGGAGTGTGGTCTCCAGTTTCTTTTGAGTTTTGAGATGCAACGAATAAAGTCCATGTTATCCATTGCGCTACGGCCAACGGACGGAGTAAAATCATCTGGAATGTTGGACCATGACTCTCAAATCCATGTTACTCTTATATTCAAAGTTTTCAAATTTGCACCAAATCAAAGTTTTTCGTTCACGTTTTTGCAAGTCTCATCTACCAGAAAATAGAAGTCATGGTGAAATTGCTACACCAACTATATATTCTCATGTAATTGAAAGTCCATGTGAAATTTCGCCATCTTTTCACAGTACAAATTGAAAAATACAACATAATCGGATAGGTTTTACGCTTGCAATATCTTTCTATAGCAAAGAACATAAGTTAAATGTAACATCCTACATTCTAGGGCATGCAAAAATGAGAAAATTTTTAACATTTTCAATGCATTGTGCTTCCTTAGTTCTTTATTGGAGTTTCTTTGGAAAATGTGATTTTCAAAAATTAAAAGTGTGTGTAATGCAAATCAAAAATTGAGACCAAGTTATAAAAACTAAATTAAAAGTTTGTATGAGAAGATGTATGGTGGAAATCATTTCGAAAACTTATAAATATAATCATGGCACTGGAAATAAATATTTGAGCAATTTCTGAACATGATCTAAGAATTTAATTAAATTAGAAATAGACTTTATATGGGCAGTAGCCTTCCCAGAATTCTTGAGAAAAATTCAGTTGATATAAAATTATGAAAACTTTACACAATAATCTGCACAATGTGAGGAGCCTCCACAAAAAATTTTATAATTTCTTGGAGCTCATTTGCTAGGTTTAAAATTTTCTCAAAGCCGTCAGCTGAGTGAAACTGCTTTCTTCACTTAACTTATTGCGTCTTCCCAGTTGTGAAAGCGTATTTCATTGTCTTATGCCTTCTCTCTATTGCTTAGAGTCTCAACGCTGACGAGTAGGACCAGTCCCCACCCGTGAGGCCGCCTCTCTTCGCTCGCTGATGCGCTGGGCCCACTGGCAGAGTTTGTCTTCCACCTCCACACACTTGCGCCAGCTCCGCCGTGGCCACGCTGCCCCCAGTTTCTGACGCCACGCTCACCGTTCCTCTCTGCTGCTGCCAACCCCCTACCTACCCGCTGCCTCAACGTGGCGCATCTCTTCCCCCCTTGTCTTCTTCCCTGCCTCGCGTTTCACGGCGATAAATCCAGCCACACCGTTCTGTTGCGTTCGCGAGAACTCACGCTTTTTCCTCAGCCATTCCGTACCTACAAAACCACCCCAACCATGCCTTTGCTCTTCAGCTCACCCCCTCGGTCTCTTGTGTGCATTTCTTGAGCACCTTGCTCACTGAATCACTAGAAACCGAAGCCATTCACGACGCCAGCGAGCATGCCACTGTGTTCTAGCAACTCTGGTGAGCTTCTCTCCTTCCCAACTCCGTTACAACGCGCCTTACCTCTCCCTTAAGCACCCTACTTATTTAATTGATCTTTTATACAATGGACCACTCAGCTAGATTTTCTTTTTCATCTCCAAGCAGGACGCCGTCGTAAGCGCTCCTCTCTCTCCCCGATTACATTCACCCATACCTCCACATGCATGCAAGCAAGCTCATGCACACTATTTTGTAGCTTCACCATTGCCAGAATTCATTATCGCTGTGGGCCTCCTCTTCGCCACCGACAGGGTCTCAGACACCAGCCTCCTCCACTCCTCAAGCGCTACCATCACCTCTCGTGAGTTCTTGCTCCCCCGTAGATCCTCTCCTACCAATTAATTGAGTTTTAGTGGCACGTAGCTCCACTGAGCTACACTCGACTGTGCGCCGCCGCGGACCTCGCTGTCGACGGCCCTATCCTCCAAGTTGGATCACGATACTTCACCTAGGCATGCAAACCGAGGTCCTGGCTCCATTTTGGTTCACACCCCATCCGCCGAGGTGTCCAGTGGAGTAACCACATCAAGGATGAAGCAACATGAGAACAAGAAGACCAACTTAGAATCGACTTTCCAAATTGTATTGCCAAACCCGCCGAATCTCAAGGCCAAGATTCTTTGTAAGGGGGTAGATCTGTAATATCCCAAATTCTAGTGCATGCAAAAATGAGAAATTTTTAAAATTTTTGATTGCATTTTGTTTCCTTGGCTCTTTATTGGAGTTTATTTGGAAATTTTGATTTTTAAAAATCACAAGTGCGTGTAATGCAAATCAAAAATTGAGACCAAGTTATAAAAACTAAATTAAAAGTTTGTATAATAAGATGTATGGTGGAAATCATTTAAAAACTCAAAAATATAATCATGGCACTACAAATAAATATTTGAGTCATTTTTGAACATGATCTAAAAATGTACTTAAATTAGAAATGACTTTATATGGGACAGTAGCCCTCCCATAATTTTTGAGAAAAATGCAGATAATATAAAATTATGAAAAAATTATAAAATAATCTGCACTATGTCAGGAGCCTCCACAAAAATTTCTATAATTTTTGGAGCTCGTTAGCTAGGTTTAAAAATTCCTCAAACCTGTCAGCTGAGTGAAACCGCTTTTTTAACTTAACCTATTGCGTCTTCCCAGTTGTGAAAGTGTATTTCTTTGTTTTGTGCCTTATCTCTATCGCTTAGGGTCTCAATGCTGATGAGTGGGACCGGACCCCACCCATTAGGCCGCCTCTTTTCGCTCGCGGACACCCCTATCCGCCAAGAAGTCCCTCGCCGGCGACAAGCCGTCTCTCACTTAGTATAGTCGAAAAGAGCAATGTAATAGTCATAGAGTATGTGTAGTTGAAAAGAGCACCGAAGTAGTTGTAGAGCGTGTGTGTGTAGTCCAAAAAAGCACTGAAGTAGTCGTAGAGTATGTGTAGTCGAAAAGATCACTGTAGCAGTTGAAAAAGAGTACTGTAATCTAAATGAGTATTTTAGCAGTCAGGAATTGAGTATTGTATCAATCAAAAAGAGTACTGTAGTAGTCAGAAGAGAGTACTGTATCAGCTGACAAGAGTACCATAGTCAGAAAGAGCACTGTAGTAGTCGGAAAAGAGTACAGAGTCGAAAGGAGTATTGTAGCAGTAAAAAATGAGTACTGTATCAGTCAAAAATAGTACAATGTTAGTCAAAAAGAGTACCGTAGGTAAAATGAGTAATGTAGCCATTGTAAATTAGTATTATATCAGTCGAAAAGAGTACTATAGCAGTCGGAAGATAGTGCTGTAACGGTCGACAAGAGTACCGTAGTTGGAAAAAGCATTATAGCAATCGAAAAAGAATACTGTAGTCGATTAGAAAAGAATACTATAGCAGTCATAAAAAGAGTACTACTATAGTCGTAGAAGGAGCCAGAGTACTGTAGCACTTGAAAGTAGATAATTCAAACTTAGCCAAAACTCAAATGTTTATAACTTTTGCATACGAACTCTAAATTTAATGATCTTGTTTCTAAATTTTTCTAAAATCATGATCTTTCTGAATATACAAAAATATTTAAGTTTTGTCTTTTTTCAAATTTATTTGGCTCTTATTTGCATTTATCTAGATTTTATCGAATAGACGATGTCACGCTGGACAATTTCAAGAACACGTCTGAATCATTCTCTGAGCAACAAGAGTAAAGCAAGTACCCCCTTTAACCATGTTGATTCTAATATTTTAATTATTGTATATTGTTTGCAAAATTTATTATGCATGCATATATGTTTTGTCAAAATTGCTATATTATGGGTATCGGTAGTTATGTCCGCTTGAATGCATTGAACCACCTTGAAAATTTGTACCCTCACTGCTATAACTCTTAGGACATGGTTAGATAATAGCTAATATCAAAATTTTGGTATATGACATTGAGTACATATTCTAGATGTTTAGCCATGCACTAGTTTCTGCTAAGTTTGAACTTTCGAACAAATTTACGTGTAGACATGGTATAAACCTAGTTTTTGGATGTGGGAGAGTTATATGATAAATTGCCAAATGTGAGAGGATATCTCGCATGTAGATAGAGGGAGATTCATGTCCGGGTTAATTAAGAACCGAACGCTATTGCCGCATATCTAAGTCACATCGTACAACCACATGTGCTATATGGGTTCTTGTTTTAGCTAATTAAGTTATCTAGGTCTAACCTTACATGTGGTAGGCATAGATGCAATGAGGGTATTCTGGGTAGGTTTGCTCGTAGGGGCTCCATTCCCCAAGATGTTGGGGTTAAAGCTTGCTAATACAACGGTGAATGCCCACTTAGGGAATGGACCTAAATGAGAGTCTTCGCTAAGGGGGATGGACCTACATGAGGATTCAAATGCTCTCTTAAGGAATAGACCTAAAAGAGGTTCAATGTTCATTGGGCTGGTGCAAGGTTAGGACTAAATGATCTACAAACTATGTGATAATCACTTTCGTCACATGCCAAAGGAAGCATGAAGTTGTTTGATAGTTTATTTGATTATCTCATGTGGGTAAAATTGTACAACCTCTCGAGAGTACTTAAAACCATGTAAATAGTCATGCTCACGATCATGAGCAAATTTGAATGCAGCCACAATTGGTGTTTTTATTTTCAAAACTGTTTCATTGAACATGATGGAGTGATTTCATGTGCTATGCGCATGGGTGGGATTTGTGCGATGTTCACAGCCGAGGAAGGCTGTGAATGGATGTGATTTACTGTTATCAAAGTTATATAAATGTTATTTCATTATATATCAAATACTCTTTACAATTTCATTTGCAAATTATTACTGATTGATATTGCAAATGAAATTTGCTTCATGATGAAAATAACTTAGTATGGAGCATCATTTTTTGACAGCCTTACATATATGTATAAGTTTATGATACACTACAAGTCTTGCTGAGTACACAATATACTCAACCTTGCTTAAATTATTGTTGATCAGAGAATGAAGAAGGATATGTGTCCAACAATACATATTTTGCCCCCAGCACCAGGGAATTCAACTATGGGTCTTCCTAGGGTCTAACTCTAGTTGGTTGCCTATGGGCTATAATGACATACCACTGGATGCTTTTACTTATTTATTAGTCTTTCGCTGCACTTTGTTCTAGACTCAGATGTTTATTTGACCGAACGGTCCTATGTTGTAAATCTTATTATGCATCGCTATCATAGTACCTCTTTTTTTTTGTTATAACTTATTTGTATGCAATGTGTATAGATGTGATCTCAACGATATAAATGTGTGTACTATTTACTAATAATAGGACTAGTATGTGATTTTAAAACTTCCACAACCGGGAGTCCCCACACTAAAAGTTAAAACCGTGCAAAAGCATCCAGTCAATTTTCCTTACACAAGTCTCCTTGTGCGCATAGCACAATACCAGCAATGGAAAAGGACAACCGTGTCAAAGCATCCAGTCAATTTTCCCCTCACACAAGTCCTTTGTGTTGTATAACCAAGGGCAAAAAGGGAATTTCCCATTTGATAAAAAAAAAAGAAAAAAAAGAGAGAAAGAAAGAGGGGCCCACCTGTCGGTGAGCCGGATGGAGCCCAAAAGGAGGAGCTCCTCCCCTTTTACCCGAGAGCGAGCAGGCGTTTGGGGGGCGATGGCAGCGGCGATTCCGGGAGGCTGTGCGGCGGAGGCAGGCGGGCTCGGCGGGTCCGGCGGGTTGGCTCGATGGCGGCCCGGTCTCCCCACGATCCCTCCTCCCGTGCGACTCACGCATCCCCCTCTCTCCCGTTGGGTTCGGCGCTCCTCTTCTTCCCGCAAGACTCGGTCCCCAGATCCGGTTTGTGAGTTGCGATGGTGGCGCGTAAGACTCGGGCCCGGCCATTGGCGTCGCGGCTGAGTGCTCGGCCTCTCCCCTCTCTCGGCTATAAATGGCGGCCGGCCTCTTTTGGTTGGGGATCCGAAGGAAAGTGATCTCTCTCTCTCTTTGATTTTTGCCTGTGGTGTGTGGCGACTTCGGTTCTTTGGTGGTCTCCGGCGAGGTGCTTGGCCGGCTCCTCCCCTGCGCTTGTGCGGCATTCCTCTACCTCGACTCGTCGGCGTGAGCAGCACTTCGGCGTGTGGGCTTTGTATCTCCGTGCCTACTGACCTCTCTCACGGTGGTGTGGGGGCAATAGGTTTTCTGGGACAGCGCGCAAGCGTGCCTAGCCCGTGATCTTCTCGGTGATTTCGAGTATTGCCGGTTTTGTGAGTAAATCTGTCACTTGTATATGCAATCCTTGTATGTTGTGCTAGATTGATTGTCTTTATTCCTTATCTAGCACTGAGAGACATAGATTGCAGTGGGATTGGATTGTTGCTCGATGATATATGAAATCATATTCTGAGATTGGTATATTTAATCTTTGAGCTCTAATTATAGTCACTTGCTTTCGCTTGATTCATCTTCAAAATTCTGTGATTACGTTAATCGTGAACTTTGAATGATAATCACTAGACAAATATATTCTGTATATGTGTGATTTGTTTGAGGCTGTCTTTAGTTTGTAGAAATTCCACATATTTGCTGCAGATCTGTTAGAAGTCATATTTTGCTATTAACTTTGGTTCAGTTACTGCAAAAGACATCTTATATGTGGTTGGACTTGCTCTAGCTAATTTCTGGTTGTTAGCCGAATACACACATGTGGTGAATATATTGGAAATGTATAATTTTGAGAGCTCAAAGATTGAATTCTAATTTGATTTAACCAATCGATGAAAAATATATGATTTTGTAGCGGGACAGCCAAGAATAATCTTGTGCAACCCTACATTTGAGAGCGCAAATAATCAATTAAACTTGAGCTTGTTGCTAGTCTTAATTGGTAAATGCCTTTTACATTGATATACATATTCATGTTTAGAAAGTTATTGCTTCTATTAGTGAATATGTGGTATACTTTGAAAGATATGTTCAATTCATATGGTTCCATACATGTTATGTCATTTATATATGAATTGATGTTTTTGATGTGCTTATATAATTATATTGGAATTATATTTATGTCTTTGTTTATACCGCAAATATTACAACACTTTGTTCCCTAGAGCGCATAACACATTAGCAACAATGATAAGGACAAGGGTAGAACAAAAGAACTTGATTATTGATACTTCAATTTCGTCTTATGATTAAGCAAAAGGAAGTTTTTCTTTACAGATAAACACCATATATCCAAGTTTGAACGAAATCAACGGCCTAACATCTAACAAACACAAAAACAACTGCTAAAAGAAGGGCCTACTTTAACACAAGCAACCACTGATACAGCACGGATTACAGCACCGGGGACATCGACATCCTTCTGTACACTTTCTGCAGGACCAAACGCAACCACAAGAACATTCGGGGCATGACGGTTTTGGAAGACTGCACGATCTGCAGCAGCAGCAGCATCCTTTGAAGCAAGAAAGGTGCCCCTTACAGCAAGATGACTGACACTTGCAGCAAGAAGGCTGTCCCTTGCAGCACGACGACTGGCAGTGGAAGCATTGCGTGCAGGAGCACTTACACAAGTTTGAGCAGCCTGCGCAAGAGCATTTGAAGAACTTGAAGCAGCTGAAGCAGCTTGAGCATCGACGGCAAGAGCAGGAGCAGCAGTCTGCGCAGCTGCAGCACTGTTCATTGCAGCAACTGCAGCTTGGTTTGCAGTCGCAGCAATTGCTAGAACACGAGCCACATTCCGGTTTGCATTGACCGCAAGGATTGCAGCTTGTGCTGCAACGAGGTTCGCAGCCGCAGCTCGGAAGGCTGCAGGTGCAACAATTCAGGCCACAGCAGCTGCTCTGGGATTTGAAGCATGAAGAGATCTTGAAGCAGCTGCAGTTCGGTTTGCAGCATGATGCACAGCAGCATGAGCTGCAGTTTGGACTACAGCATGAGCAGTTCGGTTTGCAGCATGAAGGGATATTGAAGCAGCTGCAGTTTGGACTACAGCATGAGCAGTTCGGTTTGCAGCATGAAGGGATATTGAAGCAGCTGCAGTTCAGTTTGCAGCATGAGCTGCAGTTTGGACTACAGCATGAGCAATTTGGTTTGCAGCATGATAAATCACAGCACGAGCTGCAGTTTGCCCTACAGCCCGACTCGTCACAGCATGAGCTGCACTTTGGCCTGCAGCATGGCTCGTCGCAGCATGAACAGCAAGAACAATTGAAGCACCTTGGTCTTTTGCACTTAGGTAAGCATTGGCAGGAGCAGCAAAACCATGAAACGTAGATGCACAATTTCGATCTGCAGAAAATTTAGTTTTACTATGTAAGGTCAGTGGTGTCATAGTACAGATACTTGTGCCAAAAGTTCAACAAGGTAAGGCAATAGATTTTTTTCAACACTACAACCCGAACTGGCCATACAGATGAGTATTGCACCCTTATCAAGAAGAAAACAAGATTTCACTTAAGATTTGTACAAAATAAAGACAGTTGTATTAGATTATTGGAAAATGCCTGTATGCTCTACTAGGAAGAAGATGAGTTCAGGGCTAACAAGTGTCATGCCATTTGAAAACAAACGTTGTCACTACAAAGAATAATTCCCATAATGCCTTTTGTTACTGAAATGGAATGTTTATTAGAAAATTCTGTGACATCGCTATCATCGTAAGACAAACAGCTGTGTTAAAAGAGTTTTCACATTTGATCGCAGACATTGTGTAAAGTACATCCTACAGGCATCTAACACCAATTATTTTGTTGAAGACTTGAAGTGGTAAGCGCCACAAATTACGTATTACAGAAGTAAAAATGGACAAATTACCCTTACTAAGATGGATTGCTAGAAAACGAGACTAAGCATGTCAAGTTGTTGCATCAATTTTCCAAAGAAACCATAGTGTATTATAGAAATCTACTAGTTGGCATCTAACTTCCGTACCAATAAATGGAAATATAACAATCTACTAGTTTGCTCATTTACATGAAAGGATATTATTAATTTGGATCCTCCAAGCAGAAATATAGCAAACTACTGGCTTGCTTATTTTTGCTTGAAGACTTGTTAAAAGTTGAATCCAACATGAAACATTATCAAAACTTGCATTCTCTTGCCACTCAATCCCTGAAAGCAATGTATAAGGGAACACATACCTGATCCACCAATAAAGACGGCAGGATCTGTGCCTCCTTTTATTTCTGGAAAATAAAAAGGATGTCAAAACAAACACTGTACATGTAAAAAGAAATTGGAACTTCAAGCCCAGAGGCCATACATTGGTATTAGTGGGTCTCGTTTTGTACCAACAAACTCATTTACCCTGAAAAGTATTGTACGACCACATCAGCAACATGTAAAAGAACTAGCTTCTAACAAATGCACAAAGTAACGTAGTATACTCCAGGGTTCAAAATCCCGGCCGGCCGGTTACCGTTTTTACCGGTGGAGACCGGTAACCGAAAAAACCGGCCAATATCAATTTTTAATTTTCGAATTTTGACCGGTTTTTTCTGGTTTCTCCAATTACCGACCGATTTTTCCGGTTACCGGTTTCAAAACATCTCAAAATTCAAATTTTGATTTTCAAATTGTGACCGGTTTTTTATCGGTTTTTCCGGTAACCGGCCGGTTACCGTTACCGGCTGCCGACCGGGATTTCTTTCGGTTCCGGTTTTTAGAACCTTGGTATAGTCCAATGTGGGCAAACAGTTATTTCAACTTCAAATGCAATATCATATAATTTCATTATTTAGTAAGCAATAATTTAGTATACTACCCCGGGTATTTGACTAAGAACATATGCACATTCCATGGTGAGAACCATTGTGAATACAGGCATCAAGATTCAAGACTAGTGGTTGTAATAGGGAACTTTAGGCCAAAAGAGAATCATTTCGGTACTTACACTAAAAATGATAACAGAGACACCATCATTTAGGTTTTCAGGTCTCCCACAAAAATTAAAAAAAAAAAGTAGACTTGGAACCATCAAAATGTTGGACCACAGGGCCACAAGCTAATAACTGATAAACATAAATTCAAAATCAAATTGTGCAGTGAACGTTATGATGAAGGTGGGATTGTTTGGTGAGTAGTTGTGAGGAAATAATAGCCTTCATCTTTACCTTGAGAATACAAGTAAATATGCATTCCGAGCATGACTTCAACTCTAGGATATGGAACAGAGAAACAGTAGTTCCCATAGACCAAAGTGACAGAGAATTGTATAAGGTACTAAAACGTTGTTGATCAAAACAGAACAGAAGACAGTTAACAACTTAACGTGCAGGTTAGAATAAATAAGCCTACATTTGATCCTACACATAAAACATTTCCAATAAATTCCAAGTGGCAGACTAATCCACAATGCAGGAAGGGCAACAGTGCATACTCTTTACAGCATCCAGAAGAAGAAACTGGTTGAGCTCCTTCAAGTAATTGAAGCTCGTCCTGCAAAACCATTTTTTTTTGTCAAATCAATGTAGTTCCCTTTGATATGCAGGAAAGCGCAATAGATAAACAATGATGTAAAGAAGATTATGCATAATCAAAATGCAGAAGAAATTGCTAGAGACTTTATACTATCCATGGTGCTTTGTTTACAGTGCCGAATGAGTGAGACGGACCATGTAGTCAAAAAGATTTTCATATAAAAAACGGAATTGATACGTATCTAACGTCCAAACAAAACGGCTTAGGCTTCTCGCTTATTTTTCACTTTTTAACAATTTCGTCTTTTTCTGGTTTTTTGATTTTTTTTTTTAGCTTTTTTTGTTGGTTCTTTTTTCCCGTATTCGTTTATACTGTCCGTGATAGGCTAACATGTTTTTTGTATTTTAAATTTTTTAAAAAATTTAATTACATCAAATAAGCCATCATCAGCTACAGTGTAATCTCAGTCAGTTACAGTGCTTTTCAGCTATAAATCACTCAAAAAAAAGCCATTTTAAACACCCCAAAATATCTGACGCAATCCCCAAGCAACCAAGACCACTCATTCCTCACCCACTTGTGGATGCTACATCCAAGCGACCATCTCTCTCTCTCTCTCAGCTACTCCAGTGACGAGCCAACAATGTTGAGCTCCCAGACGCAAGCTCCTTCCTCGCCTCTCCCACATGCAAGCACGAGAGCTTCTTCCTCTCATCTCTCTCCACGCATGTCCGAGCCCCTCCCCGTCCAAACCAGTCCCACACTCCTTCACCGACCTTGTCCTGAAGAACCATAGCCGCCTCAAGAAGCCCTCCTTGACCGCATCCACCTTCCCCTTCTCTTTCCCCCAAGATCTATCGTCACCACAGATAAAACCACCAGAGCTAATTATTTTGTTGCAACATTTTGTATTTCATGTGTGCAACATTTTGTATTTCATATGTGTAACATTTTGATTTCATGTATGCAACATTTTGATTTCATGTTAATAGTTCGATTTTATGTGTGCAACATTGAGATTTTTATCATTTTTTTTTGTTGCATACATGACTGAGAAATATTACATATGGCTAAGAAATGTTGCAACCAGAGAAATGACCGTACAGAGCTAGTCTGGATTGGTCATCCGGACGCTAGTAAATCCCTATAAAAAACAAAGCTCCTATGAATAGTTTCTTTTATGTTGTAGGACACACTTGTAAAACCAGCAAAATCATAAATACTCTTTACATCGCTTCAATAGAAAAACTAAAACTGAACTCCTCACTCTGCCTGTCTAAATTAAGGTTGCTTCTAGTTGCAAATCGATGCTTAAAAAACAGCAATGATAGCCTGAACTAATTGACTAATATTTAATCTCATAAAGACACCTGCTTTACGGCCATTACTTCAACATCTTTTTGAAAAACAAAGTTGGGATTCGAAAGCGAATAACTTGAAAGAAGAGATAAAATACGACTAAAGCGCATTTGGCTGCTAAAGAAGTATTCCGCCATCAGAACACCTTCGGAAATCTGCTCCTTAAAAGCGGAGCAGGGTGTCAAAAAGATCTTTCCCCTTGATATAAACACAAAACCTAGCACATCAAAAGCCTCAAAACTTGCGCCGCAGCAGCCCATAACCCCACCCTTTGCGCAAGACCTCATGATAATGCCTGACGAGACGACCCGTGTGCGTGTCCACGACGAAGGACGGGGGCACGCCCGCTGCTTCCATACTTACACAAGGCCTGACAGGGCCACTCGCTCTGCCCGTGCCTTCTTTTTCCACAAGGAACCGGACCAAACACCACAAAGGTACATTCATGGCACACCCAAAGAGGGCAAGCTTGTCCCGCCTCGGATTGATTGCGCTGCGATTCGCCGCTCCCCTTCCCTTCCCTTCCCTTCTGCATTAGGCTCGCATCCCCAAACCGAAACGAAATTAATTACTACTCTTCCTAGATGCGCTAGAACCCTACCTCTCCCTACACAATTACCCTTCACACCAACCAACTACTTGACGAAGTACTACTGGTACTACCTCGTTCTACACTTGGTTTTTTTTTTTAATGCGCGACGAATCGGATCCGGTTTTAAAATAATCAGAAAAGTCAAAGGAAAAAAGAAGCAATCAAGCAAGAGCGCGCGCCCCGAGGGGTCAGGCAAGAGAGAAACGCAGCCGCTAGCTGCCTCACCTTGAGGAACGTGATCTCGCGGTCCAGGATCTGCACCTCCAGCTGCAGCCGCCGGCGGCCGCACAGGTCCGGGTACCTCGGCGGCGACTTGGGCCTCGGCGCCTCCACCACCACCACCACCTCCTCCCCCATCTCACACGTCGCGCGCGAACCCAGAGGCTCTCAAGCTCAGCTATCGGCGGGCATTAGGCGCCAGGGGGGGATCCCGGAGCCGCAGCAGCAGCAGCAGTAGTCAGGCGGAAGAGGAGGTCGTGGTATAAGAAGTCGCGGTGAGGGGACAGCGAGTGCCTGGATGTACGAGGCGGAGCAGCGCGCTCGCGTGCGTGCGAATGTGCGAAGAGAGCAGGCGGAGGCAGAGGAGGAGGAGGTGGTGGAAGTGGAGGCGGAGGAGGACCCCCATATAGCGAACGGGGATTGCCTGCGCTGTGGGGTTTAGACCTTCTCTAACAGCGGGTTGGGGTTTAGTGAGAGAAGATCAGAGGAGGAGGAGGAGGAGACTGGGGTTTAATGGGTGGGGCTTGTTTGACTGTGCCGGCCCACGGGGATGCGCTACGGACGGGCAGTGGCGAACGTGGCTGAGGATGGGTCCATTCGGCACGGGGGTTGGGTTGCGCGACTCATGAGCGCACACAGTGTGAGCCATGATTCCACGTAGTACGTATCACGCGAAGAACGCTTGATTTGAAGCGTCGGTGAAATGAAACCGCGCCGACCGCCTGCTGCGGCGAGGATTTGTGCGCGTGAAGATGGAGTGAATATGTCCAGTAAGGCCCGGTTTGGATCAAATGAATTCGAAAGGATTCCATACCCATGGAAAGTTTTCCTTACAAGAAGTGTTTTTATCTTTTCTCTCTAACAAGGTTAACAATAATTTTAAAGCACATAAAAATGTAAATAATATGTATTCACTATTTATTGTGTTTTAAAAATTATGCAAATCACTGTTAAGAAAAAGCATAGAAGCATACCCCTTCCCTTATTTGCCGTTTTGAATGGAGGAAAGGTGAACCAAAGGAAAGTTTCATGTATCCATGGATTTCACGGGAATTGAAACATCCACTTCAAGCTCAATTTTTCGTGTAGCGCCGAGGCAAAGAGCGAGGGAGGGTGTTAGATATCTGTATACAACCATCGATCATGTACTGTAGCTACAAACATCAATCAGGTACTGTAGCTATGACCATCGACCATACGCTATAGCTACGACATCAACAAGGTACTGTTGCCATGACCATCCGTGGTCATTATGCCAGCAGAGTCGGCGCCGTCTCTTGCTCACCGACAGCCATCCCTATTACACCAATCGCCAATGATCATCACATGATTACACGCGGAAAGTCCAAATTTCGTCTTCCAGTTCAACGGCACAAACTTCAAGCCATAGTGCTCTCTCCTATGCCCAGAACATACAGGGATCTCATTCCGCATCCACCTAGAGTTAATGTGGCGCCACGCTATAACTAAGAAAGACAATGCTCTTCAAGCCAACAACACCTGGGATCTCATTCCGCATCCACCTAGAGTTAATGTGGTGACATAAGATGTATGCATTCAATATCACATTCTTATCTTATTGCATTTCTCGGATCTAAAATATAGAATGAACTTCACCAAATATGTCAAACTTGAATATGTATATATGCTTTCACAATACATTCTTGTACGCACACATTTAGGGAGTTCACTCTATATTTTGCAGTTTCATTAGTATTAATCTATGTTCCATTTATACATATTAAGGATCTTTATTTTAAAATATATCCCTTGAGTATATATAGCTTGTGTAGTTCATACATATTTATAATGGGTTTGTCATCTAATTCTTCCATTATGCGTTAATAGTTAGATAATTAATGATAACCAGATAAGTAATATTTGCTTTAAAAGCTTATCTTAGAGTATACAAGTGTTGTGTATAAGATGTATACTCGCAAACGAATTTTTATTTTATTATTTGTTGAGATTGTTATGAATTACCAAAATGAGAAGATTGTAGAACTTAGTCTCTCCATTATGAGTTATTGGTGAAGTTTGGTAATTAATGATAATTGTTTTGTGAACTAACATTTTCTATGAGTTAGATGAATATGTTAGGTTCTACAAATAAGGATGGCTTTTATGGATTGAAAACCATCAAGTCAAGATGAAAGATGGCATCATATGTTGAAGGCCATTAAAAAGAAAATGCATCATGAGTTAATGCATGTCCAAAAGGAGGTGATCATGTGTTGATCATCAAGTCAACTAAAAACCTATCATGTGTTGACGGAGGTCAAGTGAAGAATGCATCATGTGTTGATGTATGTAAAGACGATGGCTCAGACTTGAAGTACAGATGTGAGTCATCAAGCTTCATGGGGATGAGTAAGGCAAAGATATGGCTAGCTAGAGGTAAGCATGTGTTCCTAGTCTTTTACCGGTCTTAGTGTTTGGTTAGAAGACCAGATTGCTAGCATAGGTTACCGTACTATTAAGAGAGAATCATGTCTAGTAGCTTGAGTCTTATCATGTGTTGATAGCTCAACATCATCTCTTCTAGCTCCCCTTGGCATGAGGCTTGTATTTGTGAATGTATTTTGCAAATAGTTAAAACTCATGTGTTGAATCCTTGTAACATGGGACTAATTGCAAATGTGTTTTACAAATGATTAAAGCTCATATATATATATGTGTGTGTGTGTGTGTGTGTGTGTAAAATCCTTGTGTTCGATGACTTGTTTGGTCGAAGATCGAAGTGGTCGAAATCAACATGGTCGGAACCGACGTGGTCGAGATCTGTGTGATCGAAACCAATGTGGTCAAAACCGACATTATCGAGATTTGTGTGATCCAAGACCAATGTGGTTGAACTAAGACGGTCGGATCCAACATGGTCGAGATCTGTGTGATTGAAACCAGCATGGCCAAAACTGGCGTGGTTAAACCAGGGTGGTCGGAACCGACGTGGTCGAGATCTATGTGATCAAAACCAGCGTGGTCGAATTGACGTGGTCAAAACCGACGTGGTCAAGACATGTGTGGTCAAAATCGACATGGTCGAACTGATGTGATTGATACAACGTAGTCGAAGATCGACGTGGTGGTCGGAGATCTGTGTGATCAAAGATTGGCATGGTCAAAAATTGACATGGTTGATGTGATCAAGACCTGAGTGGTCAAAACTAATGTGGTCGAAGACCAGCGTAGTCAGAGACCTGTGTGGTCGATCCGAACAATGTAGTCAAAGATCAGCGTGGTCGAAGACCAGCGTAGTCAGAAACCTGTGTGGTCGAACCGGACAACATGATCGGAGATCAACGTAGTCGGAGACCTGAGTGGTCAAACCATTTGACGTGGTCAGGGACTAGTGTTGTCGATGATTGATACTTTCGATCAGCTTTGTGTGAGCGGTCGATCGGCTCTGTGTGAGCGATCCGATCAACGAGCGATACTACCGGATCTGTGTGAGTGGTACTTTTGATTTGTGAAATGACCAGCTTGTGTAGCGATACCTTTTTCTAGAGAGACACCTGTCCGGAGTCTTCTCGTCCCTAAGGAAATTGGTAATTCTGCACGAGTGCTGCGATACTTCCGACGATCGGTAGTACTGGACTTTGCACGTTGGAACTACCGAATTTGTCTGCAATGGCTAGTTTTCTAACCATTGCTGAGGGGAGCAGCAGTACCGGGCGTTTGCCTGTGGTACTTCCAGAAATCCTATTTTTTCTATCCCAACGGTAAGTTTCGAGATGTGGGGTATATATATCCCCTTGTCGCCGATTGGAGACAGGAATGTTTTACTCTATTTTACTCTCTTGAGCTTGTATGAGGTCCTCTTCTCTATTGTGCATGTGTTACACCTTGTGCGCAAGGCGGAAGGCTCTAGATTGCACGTGTTGCATCTAGTGGTGGATTATGTATCCACTTAAGCAGTGTGCATTCGTTACACATGATGAGAGTCAAGCTAGGGGCTTTTGACATATTACTCTTGGAGTTTGCTGACTTCTAGATGGCATTAGAGGTATCATGCGCGGTGATCTTTTCAAAGATGGTTGTGAGAAGATTCGACAAAGTTGTGAAGATTGGATCTCACATACCCAAATCGAGAAAGAGCTACCACTAGTGGATTGAGGTGTTTCTGCTTAATTCGTGTAGCCGGTCCAATTCATTTAGGCTAACCTCAACGTGAACTAGGAGAGATCAGTAAGTCTCTGATCACCACAGTAAAAGGCAACCATATCAATTGTAGTTTATTTTCTTGTACTCAATTTACATTCAAGCAATTTACATTTATAGAATTAAATTGATTACTTGTCATTCTTGGATTGTTATAAGCTTCTTGAGAATATTACTAGACCACCATGCTTCCAAAGCCATATAGGAGTCAACAATCTTCAAAAGCAATAAGTCAAAAATGCTCACTTGAATGAACCAAGTTCAAAGCTTAAAGGGCACAAAGTCCACCACCAAATATGGCACATTCATAAGGTTTTTGCCTCCCCAAGCTAACTAAGTGCAACATATGCAAAAATGGAAGATATATGTTGCTCTTAGCTCAAGAAAAAAAAATAGAATAGCACCAATATCTTTTCCAACCGGCCATAAAGAGGTATTTATATCCTACACCAAGAAACTAGCTATTAGAGCAAAAAAACAACAACAAGAATTAGCCCAAAACTCGGTATTACTACCAACTAATGACCGGTACACCGTGACCTTCACAATGGCCAAAAACTAGCTATTACGGGAGCCACCAGTCAGACCACCCTCACGGGGACCGGTCAGACCGCAAAAATACTAGTCATACCACTAGGTCAAATATCAGGAAAACATGCCTATGAAAAAGTCAACCGACGTTAAAAGACTGATCAGACTGAAGGAACCGGTCAAACCACTACTTGAGCCGGTCAGATCGTTGTTGCCAGTCTGATCACCAGGACCGGTCCAACTTCCTTTTGCAGGTCGGTCTAACTTCTAGGCCAGTCAAACCGCAATTTTGATCACTACATATACTTTAGGCAATCTGCAAAACTTGTTTGCAAATTGTAGTATCATACATTTAAGGTCAAAACATGACTCACAATAAGTTGTAAAGCACATTTGCATACTGTTTAGAATTATGTCACAAGTATTTAGGACATGGACTCAAATCGTTTACAAAACACATTTGTAAACTTATCACATATTACAAAGAATTTTGCATGAGCTTCAATCATTTGTAAGACATATTTGCAAATATTAGCATCATGGCTCAGGAAGGAGAAAACATAGACTTCAATAATTTGCAAAACACATTCACAAATTTTAAGTCACATGTCACACAAAAAAACTCTGCATGAGCTACAACTAATATCAAAACACATTAAAAAATATTATCATCATGCTACGAAGAATTAAAGCAAGTAAATGAGCTATTAACACATGATACATTCAAACTACTTGTCACGGCCCTTTTTAATAGTACGGCAACCTTCATTAGCATTACGGTTTTTTCCAACCATCATTAGCAATTCAATTTTTTCAACCAAACACCAAGACTGACAAAATACTAAAAACATATCCTTAGTCCTATCTAGTTATACATTTGTCTTATGCATCCTCTTAAAGTTTAATGACGCACATCTCAACTTCGAGCTCGGGTCCTTGACTTTACTCATAACACGTGATGATATTTGCTTGACTTAAAAATGATCAAGCACGTGAAGCCATCTCAAGTCATCTATTGTCGTGGGATTTATCCTATCCATCCATCTTAATGAAAATATTAGTCACATAATTAATTGTTACTAATTACTAAAATATATCATTAGCTTATAATAACGGGGTCTAGATTCTTTAGGGGTGGTTGGGGAGTGTTCCTGCTATGGGCCACAGGAGACGAGAGGTACAGTGTGCATTGTGGGCATGTTTGGGAATTTCACGCAAAGCAGTTTATTTCTTATAAAAAAAGAGAAAAACATCAAAAATGAGAAAATTTCACGTGAATTTCACGCAAAGCAGTTTGTTTCTTATAAAAAAGAGAAAAAAAAACAAAAATGAGAAAATTTCTCGTGAAACAGTTTGCTTCGTATATAAAAAGAGAGAAGAATCACGTTTTCTCATAGAAAAATGAGAAAACCCAAATGATTTTTGAATTTATCCAAACGAAGCCTTCAGAATAATGATTTCAAAAGTAAGTTTTGAGTTCTCTAATTTGCATGAAAACCAAATCGCTTCCATTGATGTTCAGTAACACCAAGGCCAGCAGAATACACTGCACTTCTTTGTGATATGTGATGAAACAGTAAAGCAATTGTGAGGTTAATGTCCGCATACACTGCTCGTTTTATTTCTCCATTGGGGAAGAGAATTCTCTGGGTAGGGTCTTGAACCCCGCCCCCTAAGAGCAACTTCAGCAGTAGCCCTCAAAACAGGGCCTCTACTTTTTATTTGAGGGCTCCCCCTACTTTTGATGGCTCTGTTTTTTGGGCTGCACTCCAGCAGGAGTCCTCAAAACAGAACCCTCAAATTCATTTTTAGAGGGGATGACACATAGGACCCACTCTGGAGGGTCCGGAGGAGCCCTACTTTTGAGGGCCGAGGGCAAAACTCACTCCAGCAGGGCTCCTACTTGAGCCCTCAAAAGTAGGGGCTCCCTCCAGACCCCCCAGGAATGAGGGCTCGAGGGGGAGATTTGAGGGTTCCTTACTTTTGAGGGCTCAAGTAGGAGCCTTGCTGGAGTGAGTTTTTTTGCCCTTCGGCCCTCAAAAGTAGGATGAGGGCTCAAGTAGAAGCTCTACTGGAGTTGCTCTAAGACCACTAATCTCTTTCTTACCACGAGCTAGCTCCTAAGTCCACATGTTTGATGCCTACCTGTTAAGATTCCCCTTGTCCTTCCAAGCTCTCAACTTCTTGTGGCCTAATAATCCTTTCCCGTTTTGCGGTCATCTTTCATTCTTTTTTTTCTTTCTTTCGTTTTGCATATCAAAGAACACACAAAAGACTGGTGAGGATGTGCGATTGCTCAAAGCTGATAATTCAGATCAGTATCGAATCCTGATCGTTTCGCTCAGTCTCATTTGAACATTGTACTGTGGATGTGGGAGTGGGAGTAGGGATGACAATTGAGTGCGGCGGATACGGGTAGTGCTTGTCCATATTCATATCCGCGAGCTTGATTTACGCCCCACGGACATGTTCATGAAGGACGATGGGCGAAGAACCTCGTCTATACCCGTCGTCCGCGGGCATACCTGTTTACCCGCGAACTGAGAGTCACCATCTAATAGTTGAACTAATGACATATATATATATATATATATATATATATATATATATATATATATATATATATATATATATATATATATATATATATATATATATATATATTGCTGGAAATATAATATCTATCTTTTTTTGTTCTGTTTAAATTTAGTTTCAAACTAGTAGATTTCCCTACTAGGGTCCTTTTCAAACTTATTATGAAAATCAATTATCCCTTAAGTCAAGAACTAAAGAGTATAGGATCGATTCTAAGTAACAGTAATAGAGAAGAGAATTACACAATTAAAGAAGATCCCCCTTAATTGAAGTATTAAAAATATGCATATACAAGCAAGCATGCACCAGGTAATTACAAACAAGGAGTGTTTCTAATGAGTCAAGAGAAAAACTAACAAACTAAATGTTTGATTAGAAAGTAACAGCAATAAATGTGCCATCTGTTAATCTATATTGTGGGTAAATGGATGAGACGGGTACGGGAGAAGTTTACCCCCATGCCTGTTTACTCGATAGATATAATGTTCCTCCAATTTGTATGCTCGTGGGTAAAGAAAACATCTATACATAACTCTATTAGAGTATTTATCCATAGACATGTGTGAACGGGTATAATTATCATCCTTACGTGAGACTGGTGACTTCTGTTACTGTGAACATGGGAACCAACGTTAAACTGTATCGTGGTCCGTGGTCCGTGGGCCTGCAACATGCCGGAGCGTCCCCTGCACGCTCTGGCCGGTTGGGCCTGTCTGAGCGTGGGCGATGCTGCCCGAAATCGGGCCCATGCGACGGCACCATGGGCCCACCCGACGTGGACAGGAGCTTGCGACGGTGGGCCCGGATCACACGCACCTGCACGGCCGAAATCGGCTCGCTGACGTGCGCCAGTCAGGCCGGCAGCCGCAGCAGCAGTCAGGCCGCAGGCAGCGCTGCCCCCACGCGGTACGCGTAACGGCTTCACGTGGACCGTGGGCCTCAACGTCCGACCGCCAGCGCAGGTTTGTATCCGTGCTCATTTCATATTTTTTTACCTGATTTTGCCTTTTCTTTTGTAAGTACTTCTCCCGTTTGAAATTGAAATCCTATTGTCTACTGAGACCACAAAGGCGAAGTGTTCTGGACGGGCAGTATCCCACTACGAGTGTACTGCACCATTAGAGCCCTTTAGGGCCTATTTGTTTAGGCTTAGACTTTTTGACTTATAACTTAAAGTCAGCTTTTTAGCTTAAGCAGCTTAAAAGCAGTTAACTTTTAAGCCAAGTTAGGCTATTTGGTATCCTGACTTTTTGATGGATTGAATGGTGTGGTTTATTACCAGAAAGTCTGAAATACCCTTATTACCATTCCGACTACTATGTGGATCCATGTACATGTTTTGGCCATCCTTTCAATGGCTCATTACCTTCAGACTGCACAGATAGTGGTGAAATTGCTGACATTTCGTGATGGTTTTTCTCTGATGTTTTGATGTACACTCTTTTTCATTTCTTGAGTGCCTTCGATGTACAAATCTATTGGCTACGTGAGAGTAATATACTCTTGGGTTTACATTAGGAGAATATGTATCGAAGACAAATGTGTAACGTTTTTCAGTAATGCCAATTTTAGACAGCTTTGAAGGCCCTATTATATTTCTTTTTTACTTTCATTTATGTATGAATTCGATCAAATCATTACTAGCTGACTTTACATATGCAATCATTCCTATTTAATTTCGTTTACAAGAAAAATCCTGACGTACAGACGTTCTCACCCAAAAAAAGAATCGTAGTCTATTTTCAAATATGGACATATGTATGGTAATAGCTATAGCCTTATGCGGAAAATTCACAACTGTTAAGAAAAAAATAAATATTCTTGGAATTCTCACAAAAAATAAAGACATCCGACCTTGGTTTGAGTTGCATATAAAGATACATATTGCAATATAAAGATATTGTCTATGATCTTGCAGACATCAAGGAATTAGCAAGACTTTCACGAAAGGCGCACATGTTTGTATCATCAACTGCCGATGCACTGCCGCTGTTGCCTCCAGATGGTCCAGCGTGTGTAGTGTTTGGTTCATAGTCTTCATCATTATCGCATCTCTCAAAAAGTTCATCGCGTAAAGCACTATCTCGGATGAAGTTGTGAAGTGCCATACACACAATAATAATTTGCGTTTGCTTGTCCATGTTGTAACTTGGCATAGCCAACAAGATTCGCCATTTCATTTTGAGCACACCAAATGAACATTCAATCACATTTCGAAGGGAGGAGTGAGCATGATTAAACACCTCGTATTTACCACTCAGTTGTCGACCCCATCGAAATTCTGGTAGATGGTACTTTTGTCCTTTGTAAGGAGCTAGATAGCCCTTTCGATTGGGATATCCCGCATCAACAAGATAATATTTTCCTGCACATGACAAACATGTAAGTGTTGATGATCCAATTCGAGAACGCCATCATAGCAATTAATTATAGGTTCATATAAGCAAAGTACCGTCAGGAGGATGTGGAAACCTATTTGAATATTTGTCCAAAGTATTATTGAATATCCTTGTGTCATGCGCTGAACCCGGTCATCCGGCGACAACAAAAGTAAACCTCATGTCGAAGTCACACACTGCCATCACATTTTGAGATGTATATCCATGGCGACCGGTGTGGGCAATTTGCTCATCTGCTGGCACAACAACAGGTACATGTGTGCCATCAATTGCACCTATGCAATTGTTGAAATGAGGAGAGAAGCGACTATCTTGAAGTTTAGGATGAACTGTGTTAAATTCTGGATCTCTTAGTTTAATGTTTCCAAGACTTCATGAAATTTTCTGTAGATTGTCTCACTTGATCTCTTGAAGCGGTTCATGACTTGGCTAACTGACTGAGGGCCACCAACTGTCCATAAGAACATAGCCAAAGATTCTACAGAACTCATTTGTGTAGTTGATTTCAAGCCATAGTTTGCAACTAAGGTATCATGCAAGCTATTAAAAATATCTCTACTCATTCTAAACATGCTGTAACAATCTCTTTCATCACTCAGTTGCTCCATAACCCATTCATATCCGGTTATGAGTGGTTGTCTCTTCTTACTCTTATTTAGGTAAGTCTCATAATAGTACATACCTACGTAACCAGCTGCTGCAACAAAATCATGAAATGGTAACTTCCTCTTATTTGTTTTCTCAACTTCACCTTCGCTAGAATTGCTTTCGGTTGTCGAACCATCAATTTCACTTGATGAACTCATCTACAGACTTTATGTTGCCTACCTTTATGTGGTCATCCCACCAAGCATCGGACGCATCAATGGTTCCTTTTGCATGATCCCAACCTAGCCCAGTTGCTTTCAGTTTAAGTTCGTTCCACAAGCTGTACACTTTCTTCATTGTTTCCCAATGGTTCTTGAATTGCTTTTTGTCGTGCCTTTTCCCTGTCTTCTGAAAGAACTTGAGCTGCAAGTTCTTGTATCCAGTGGTGCTCAAACAATGCATGGGTCTATTACCAGCCTCAACTTCCTCTTTACAAATCTGGCAAAACGCCCTATTCGAGAATGCATCCCAATTTACCTTGGATAGAGGAAGTAGATCCATCTACACACTTTTCATTCCACAAAGCAAGTTAGTACACACTATTCATCCCAAGTTATTACACACTATTCATCCCAAGTTATATTAACTTTATGGTTTCCAACTAGACAAGATTGTAAACTTTATGGTTATCACTTGTACAACTTAATTGTAAATTTTATGAACCTACAATCACATGAAGCCATCTTGGTTCTTATACTCGGCACTTCAAATAAATCTCAAAAACAAATCATACGTAAAGAACATGTAAGAATATGCGCACAAGCAAAAATTGTACAAAAAGTAGTACACATCTTTTGTAGTAAGTATGTTGTCTTTTTCTTTGCTTGTGCACATATCCTAACATATATGATATTTTTAATTTTCTAAGTCCACAAAACCAAAAGCATTGGTGCACATATCCTAACATATATGATATCCCAAGGACATGTTAGAACTCGTAATTGGAACATTAACCTCAGTAGTTAGTACGTGTAAAGAAACCTATTGCTCTCGAGATCAAATCCAAAAAAATAATATCACTGCCATGGGTTCACAGACTCCTAATGCCAATCTTTTTTTGCTTCATCAGTCCAATGCCAATCTTTTTTTGCTTCATCAGTCCAATGCCATGGGTTCACAGACTCCTAATATGACTGCCATGGGTTCACCCAAATAGCCAATATCAACCCAATGCCCAATCTTTTTTTGCTTCATCAGTATTATCATCCCAGACTCCTAAAATCTTATTATCTGTTAGTAGCCAATATCAACCCAACTATACCAACCATAGCAGGAAACGATCTGCATTGATGGGAATAGGAACTGCAACAGGTGGCCCTAAATCATCTAAACGAAATCTGGATCTAACTGCAGATGCGAAGAAATCTGGATCTGAGAGATATACCTTGAGGGACGGTGGTGTTGGGGATGTGGAGGAGGCCGGCGGGTTCGTCGGAGGATGGTGGGGTTGGGGATGACGAGGAGCCCTGCAGGGTCACCGGAGGACGGCGGGGTTAGGGACGGCGACAAAGCCTAATGGATCACCGGTGGGGTTGGGGGCGGCGAGGAGGCCTGTTGGGTCGCCGGAGAGGTTGGGGATGGCGAGGACTGCTGGGTCGCCGGACGGGTCGCCGGTGGGGTCAGGGGTCGCCCGCGCGGCCGCGGATCGCCGGTGGTCGGAGGTCGCCACGCGCCGCGGATCGCCGGTGGTCGGGTCGCCACGCGGCCATGGATCGCCAGCGGCGCAAACGAAGGGAGACTCGGGGCGATTTGGGTGAAACGAAGCGGCGCAAACGACGGGTGGGAGAATTATATACCGATGGCATTTTTTTCGTAAATATTTCGAACTTCAGTGGCAAAGTATTATTTCCATTCCGCAAAAGCCAAAAAAGCTCAAAAAAACTGGCTTTTAGCTTTTAGTTATAACAGGCTTTTGGCTTTTTCAAAAGCCTAGTTGAAAAGCCTTCTATTTGTTTAGGTTTAAGCTTTTTTGCTTTTAAACCACAAGAAAAGCCAAAACAAACAGGCCCTTAGACTATGCATGCGAACAATGTTTTTTGTTTATATATTGCCTGGAAACACATAAAAGCCGAGAAGTCTGTACGCGTGTAAGTATTGAGTAGCATCGCCTCTGTTGTAATAATTTGCAAACCAGAGATGGGCGCGGTCATTTTAAATAGCTTACCTTCTCTAATGAATTATCGAAGAGAGTTTTCGAGAAAAAAAAAAGGAACAATCCAGAACAGCGTTGTTTACTCCTACTGCTACAGTGTTACATCCCATTCCCAGCGGCAGCTTGAACGAGTGAATTAACTAAACTTGCAGGCCTCAGCAAGTTCATGCCTCCAGTCGTCCCACGCTCTCGTCGGCCTGAGCGGCATCGCCTAAGAAAAACTGATGTCTCAAGGTAGCATGAAATTTTGATGCTTTTTGCCTGGTCAGGCGAACCGTAGATTGGATCGTTTTGTTGATGATATGAGCTTGAGAAAGCTTAAAATAGTATATTCTTTGATAATTACTTTGGTTTATGGATATTAAACGCGACAATTGGTCTTTTATTGTTCAATCCTTTACATAAATGACACGCAGATCCATCAACCATACTTATCCAAAATTGGTCGCCTGTGTCCGGCTAATCATGGTCGAGAGCTATCAGGCTAGCCGGGCATGCAGGCGTTCAACCAAACACACTCCGGCAACATCCATGGAGAGGTCTTACTCCGAAACACTGCCTCACCTGCTTGTGCTTCCCCTCCCTTCTCACGGTGGGCTGCTCCTGCGCCGCCCTGCCCGCCCCCGAGATGGAATATTACAAGGTTTAGCCGGCCGTACGTGCGATAGGACACGATATTAGTAGGAGGCCTGGCGCCTGCCCCTGCGCGCGGCCGCAAGCCACGACTGGGCGACTGCGGTGCAGCGTCGGGCCGAGCGAGCGCTGCGGCACAGAACGGTACAGCCGTCCACGCTGTTCCACGTGAATCCCCTGCCGCGGCCGCAGAGCCCTGCGTGTGCTGTGCCTGCGATCTGCAGCGGCGTACGCGCGACGGACCGAAGCTAGCGTACGTTTCCCGGATCGGTTTTCATGGACACTGGACAGTGTTTTCTCGTGTGGTTGGCATGGTTGGGGCCTTGCGGGTAATGGGCTGTGGTGCTCAACTGCGCCAATCGCGCCGTTGGTCTGGTCTAGTGTCGTGGTCCCCAGCTGCCAGTGTCGTGTGCTGGCCCTGGCAGGTGGCAGTGGCAGGGAGTTTCCCGCGTGCGGTCCAGCTCGTGCGCCGGGGTCTTGGTTTTTATTTCTGGTTTTATTTAAAAATTTTAACTTTAATATAAATATCTATCTTGTTAAAACGATTTCTCTACTTCTCTTATTTCAAAGATAAGGTGAAGTCTTGAGAGTATCACGCATCTCGCTTCTCTTGCTTCCGTATCGCGTACACATCACTCCCTCATTTTTCTATCGCTTGCCTCCTACTTCTAAAAGTCCAGCCACTACTATTTATTTTCAACCAAAAGGTATCAACCGCGGCTAATATGAACACGCAATAGATAGAAGCCTTGTTTCACAAAGAATTGAAGGCCCAGGTTTGTTTCACCTAAAGTGGTGTTCAGTTTGACGATAGCTTATGGTTTTTTATTGTAGCTGGCTTATTTTTCACTGTAACTGCTGGCGGTTTATTTGGTGTCATTAAATTTAAAAATTTTAAAAATAAAAAAAATCAAGTTAGCCCATCACAGATAATGCAAAAGGATATGGGGAAAAAGAAAAGACAAAAAAAAATCAAAAAACTAGAAAAAAATTGAGAAATAGTAAAATAAAAATCAGAAGCTAGAATCTAAAGCTGAGCGGGCCGTAACCTTCGATCACTCTTCTCCATTTCTTCGGCTTGGTAATAGGATGCAGCAGCATGCAGTTTAGTAGTAGCTGCTGAATTCTGCAGCTGGGAGCCTGGAACTTGCAGGCCCAAGGTTAATTCAGATCAATCATGGCTTCCCTTCTAAAACGTAGGAATTTTATGTTGGAATCGAAACTGTTTCCTAGAAGCAAGTGATCAAACAAAACTCTCATGTTGCAAACATACCCTAATCCCCGTGAGCAAATCATCCCATGGAGTCTTCCAGGTATTCTTTTTCTAAAAAAGAAAGACTTGAGAAATCACTTGTCAACTTAGGATGTATTTGATTAGAATGATGAAAGTGAAATAGGATAGGATGGAATAGGATGAGATGGTTCCACAAAAAAGGTGGAACCACATGGTTCAACATCTAAGAAGAATATTCTCTAAATTTGCACAGGCTCATCCCACTTTGGACCATTCCATCCCATCCCATCCCTCAAATCAAATACATGGATAAACTTGGTCAAAAGAATCATTCTATTCCATCTCACCCTATCTCTCAAACCAAACACATCCTTAACAATGAGATTAGATGACGCCCGGACCGGAGTGCCACATTTCTATGTAACGAAGCATTAGTGCGTGACTTGACCGGGGGACCTCCCATCAGATGAAGCTGCGAATTGAATCAAGATCTTATCATCGCTATTATAAAAAAAAATAAGTTAGTGGTTATACGTCTCCTCTTCTTTAACCGTGTAATTATTAACTTCTTATTACTTTCTAATTTTTAACTGATCAGAGTAGCTTTCTTTCATAGCATAATATTCTATATATCAAATAAATTTCGTTGTAACGCATAAGCAGGCCACTAGTCTCCCAAAAAAACTGTACTAGGATTATTTTTGCTTGACTGAGACTCAGACGGTCCCTCTAGTCCATGAGTCAGTTTCCCACCCATAAATAAAAGTTCAAAAAACAAAACAGGTTCGCAGTACGCATATCATTATATCAAGTTATCAACACATGGGCGGGCCCAGTTTAGATCTGGCGTTTCCTTTCATCATTGTTTAGATTAGTCACCTGTTCGTACGTCTATGAGTCAGTTTCCCACCTATAAATAAAAGTTTAAAAAACAAAACAGGTTCGCAGTATGCATATCATTATATCAAGTTATCAACACATGGGCGGGCCCAGTTTAGATCTGGCGTTTCCTTTCATCATTTTTTTTAGATTAGTCACCTGTTCGTACGTTGCAATAAAATTTATTAGATATATAGAAAATCATGCTATAGAAAAAGATTACTCTAATCAGCTGAAAATTGGAGAGTGATGAGAAGTTAAGAATGAGCGATTAGAACAAAAGGGATATACAACCATCAATTCGTTTTTTTTATAATAGTAATGATGATGGGTCCTGCATCCGTATCACACGCTTCAATTCATTTTTTTCTTTCATATGCTGTTATAGCTATTAGCCAAACAGTAAACTAAGAGTGTAGTGGAGTGTTTGTGATGGATGAACTACGCTTGCCCCTTCTCCATGTCTAGGGCACATATATATACCTCCATAAAACATAATTACAATACTGCCCTTACATTCGTGCACCCCCTAGAGGGGCATACGTGGCGTTACTCATATTTCATTGGGCTACGCAAATAGACCGGATGGGCTCAGGTGGGGGCCATTCTTACTACAGGAGCCTCTCATGGTAAAGGGCTTCTCACGGGTCGAAACCATACCGCTGAGCCCTTTGGCCCCCTCCATCCCTATGCCCTGTGGTGCAATTCTTCGTGGAACTTACAGCCCATAGGTGCCCTAAAGTTTTGACCGGAGTCGCATAGCATTTTTGTGCGTAGTGGGACACGCGGCCACATGCTGTTGGTGCGTCGTGCGTTGCTGGTTGAAGTCTAATCGTGGTCGTGCACCCGTTCGTGGCGTCGTGGGACACGTGGGCGTGCACGGTTGGCACGTCGTGCGGTATCAGTTTTCGCCGATTGCGCTTCCCAATTGTAGAGGAGTCAAACATGCTTTAAAGCTGTGATGGCTGTCTCATCACTGTTCCCTGTGCTTGACCCATCGTGACAGTATTGTTTCTTCACCACCACTCCACTGCACACTGCTGCCATATACACCGCTCGTTGCCGCCGTCCACCGCCACCATATCTCTTCCTTTCGTTGGCCCCATTTGTTAGACAGTGTCGTGACCAGGCTAGCCAGAAGCACCCCACCGTTTGCCGCGCGGCCGTCCTTGGAAGAACTATAGCAGGATGGCCCGTGGCGATGACCGTTCTCGTTGTCCGAGCGGCCGCGCATCATCAAGCCGTGGGGGCTCTTCCAGCCGCCGTGGGTCATCGACGACCAAGGCGGAGTACGAGTTGGTTGGGTGCAACCCATCGACGGTAAACAAATGGTGGAGTGCTACGCGAAAGCTAAACGACGTGTGCACGAATCTGCTGGGACAGAGCCTGGCGACTGAGGAGACCATTTGGTCGCTGGTCTGCAAAGGGAAGATCTCGAACTGCGACACGGTTCGGCTACCCTCTGCTGACGAGACAGAGCCCCACCCCACAGAGTCAGAGACGGTGGTGTTTGTTGCCTACCTGGAAGTTGGGCTCTGGTTCCCCTATGCGATGTTTGTCGGTGAGGTGCTGAGATTGTACAGCCTCGAGCTGCCACAGTTGACTTCGAATGTCCTCGTTCGGCTGGCTGTATACTTCTGGTCCTCGCGAACAAAGACAGTGTGGCCTAGTGCGTCTCTGTTCATGTTTCTTCATGATGCACGGTGCTAGCCAAGAAGTTGGACAGACAGGAGTACTCCAACTTCAGGAGTGTGAACTTCGTGTTGTGCTTGGTGTGCACGAAGTTGTTTCTGGTGAATGCGACCCGGACGAAGTAGGAGTCCAATTGGATACGGTAGTGGTTCTACCACCGTGTGGAGAGCAGCAACAGCTTGAGGTGGACAGTGTGCCTGATGGACTTCAACACCTCTCCGTCGATGACCCTCGACCGCGATGATGAACACTGAGCGCGGAGGCTGGTGGGTGTCACCCTCTGGTTCAACATACGGGACCTCGCAGAGGAGTACTTGATGTACGGCATGGCCCCACTAGTGTGCCCATGCCACGTACAGTCCGGCCCCACCCACGACGACAGCATTCGGCTGACGTTGGCATCGTCAGTGAGGCCCACCGAGCCGAGTAAGTGTTCGACCACACCTGGCGCATGTGAAGCATCTATGCTATGGACCATAAGCGTGGTTTGCTTTATTAGCAAGGCTCACCCTGGAAGACGCAGAGCGTGCCGCGAAGTGTTCCTTGGGCCGTATGTGGCTAAGGAGCACAGTCTCTGCGAAGCGGTTACGGCGAACGTCAGGCGGGTAAACCGCATATGCAAAGCTTTTGGTATCCCTGTGACGGAGCACACTGTGCCTAGTCTTGGCCAACCTCGCACGCGCAATGGCAATGGCAAGGGGGAGGATTCCCCTCCTCGACGAAGGGTCCGCTCTGTCGCTGCGTGACCTTCGACCTCGGCGCCCGTTCCCCTCGACAAACCCATCGAGGTTGAGGAGGCTGCGGCTGGTACGAACTCTGACCTGGCTGAGTATGCAATCTCAGACCTGGAGGTGGAGCCAGACTATGGTACCATCAGCGGGCGACGCGTGGGCGACACGGGGCTAACCGTGTTTGTAGGAACATCGGTAACCGTGTTGTGCCATGCAGGCTGTCACCCTTGCACGTACCCTGTAGGCTGCTAGGGCCCGCGAACAAAGCGGCCTGTAGGACCAACTCAACACCGCGGAGTCAGAGGCTACGGTTGCGTGGCAATCCGTCGAGGATGCCCTTGTGGCTTGCACGTCCAAAGACGAGCACATTCGCTTCCTCGAGTCCGAGGGCACGAAGGCTATTGCCGACGCACATGCCCTGGTGGAGCGAGCCCAGCGTACTGCCTCAGAAGAACGCGAGGACTTGCTACAACAAATAGCCGGGCTGGAAGAAGAGAAGGCTCGGCTGATAGCGATGATCGGCGAGAAAGACCGTGCGTTGGGTGATGCCTCGCTGACAATGTGGAGCTCGATGGAGGCCCTAGAGAACACACTCTCTGAGCCCGCCGTTGTGGTGCCTCCCCGCGCCTTCAAGCCTGAGGATCTGTCAAGTACCCTTCGAAAGATCGAAGAGGCTTCAGCGCTCGCGCTGAGCGCCAGTGCTCATAAGGTAATCATTGCTTGCTGGTGATGACGCGGATGGTCTTAGGCCTTCTTCACCATCAGGGCTATATGCATGTCGGTGAGCTGGCTAACCCACGCCTGGAGCTACCTCCAGGGAGCAGGGTCATGTCTGGGGCCATACACATGATATGCCGCTTTGCGCGTTCATTCCATCAGCAGATATGGGACTACATCGGCGAAGCCACGGCAAAGGTTGCTATGAGGCGGAGCCTGTAGGGCAACGGTGACCTCGGCACTTGGCTTGACGAGGTGCTCCGATGGGATGAAGGTGGTGCAGCTGGCTCTGAGCATGGCGTTGATCCGCAGGTGTGATGCCGAAGCCCTACACTCGCGCATGTAGCCCAGTGTGCACACCTCGTTGGTGTTATGTAAAACGGTGCTACATGGCCATACCCTTTTTGCAGTGCACCTCGAATAAAAGTTTGCCACGAGCCGTGTCCTCATGTTTGATGTTTGTGACAAGCAGGTGCTTGACAGGGTTCATTTGCTAGTTTCAGACCTTATGGTCCAGCGACGCCTTCGACACTGGGGTTGGGCAGAGGATTCTCTGCATTTTTGGGAGGAGCAGCGTTCGATGGGAGAAGCCTCCGCGTGGGAGTATATAAAAGTAGAAGACAAGTCGGACGAATAGTGTATCCGACTCAATTGGAATAACTGTAAATTTACTCATTACTCCTTGCGTAGTTTGCGCGCAATATTATTGAAGTACCACCTAAGGCGAAGATTTGTCCCGTGTATCCACCTTGTAACTATATCCATCTTTCGATGACACCCTTTACATGGCGAGAAGCGGTTGGCGAAGTCGGTGGTAGATAGGACCTGATATGGGCGAAACGAAGGGTCGACACGGGCCCTTTGTCTACTGTGAGGAGACATGGGATGAAGTAGACGCATCAAAGTGGCATCAGTGAAGCTGGTGGCAAGATGAATTGGTTAGCGGAGCTAGCGGCGGGATGTGTTGGGCACACACGCTCTGTCCCCCACCATTTGAAGTGGCATCAGCGGAGCTGGTGGTGAGATGAGTTGGGTGCAATGCTCCGTCCTCCACCCTTCAAAGTGGCGTCAGCAGAGCTGGTGGTGGGATGAGTTGGGCGCGCACACTCTGTTTCCTACCCTTCGAAGTGGCGTCAATGGAGCTGGCGGTGGGATAAGTTGGGAATGCACACTCCATTCCCCACCCTTCCAAGTGGTGTCAACGAGTTGGTGGCGAGATGAGTTGGGCGCACGTGTTCCGTTGCCCACCCTTCCAAGTGGTGTCAGCGGAGCTGGCGGTGAGATGACTTGGGTGGACACGCTCCGTCCCCCCACCCTTCGAAGTGGTGTTAGAGGAGCTGGTGGTGGGATGACTTGGGTGCGCGCACTCCATCCCCCACCCTTCGAAGTGGCATCAGCGAAGTTAGCGGCGGGATGAATCGGGCGCACACGTTCTGTCCCCCACCCTTTAAAGTGGCGTCAATGGAGCTGGCAGCGAAATGTAGTCATGCCTTATTTGCACTTCATAGATAGAGTGCTAGTCCGTGCGAAGGTACTTATACTCTGAAGAGGGCGCGCAGGGTTAGCTCTCCGCGCGTCCTATTAATACTTCAAAGAGTATGGGTGGAGGTAGCC
This sequence comes from Dendrocalamus sinicus, assembly GCA_036346575.1. Classification (NCBI taxonomy): domain Eukaryota; kingdom Viridiplantae; phylum Streptophyta; class Magnoliopsida; order Poales; family Poaceae; genus Dendrocalamus; species Dendrocalamus sinicus. Next base: position 16,449,780 of record CM070667.1, on the reverse strand, counting down.
ATTCGCGCATCTTATTTATACTCCGAAGAGTGTGCGCGGAGGTAGCCCTCCGCGTGTCTTATTTATACTCTGAAGAGTATGTGTGGAGGCAGCCCTCCACGTGTCTTATTTATACTCCGAAGAGTGCGTGCGGAGGGAGCCCTCCGTGCCTCTTATTTATACTCTGAATAGTACGCGCAGAGGCAGCCCTCCACGTGTCTTATTTATACTTCGAAGAGTGCACGTGGAGGCAGCCTTCCGCGCGTCTTATTTATACTTCGAAGAGTGCGCACGGAGGCAGCCCTCCGAGTGTCTTATTTATACTACGAAGAGTACGCACGGAGGCAGCCCTCCGCGCGTCTTATTTATACTCTGAAGAGTGCGCGCGGAGGGCTACCTCCGCGCGTCTAATTTATACTTTGAAGAGTGCGTGCGGAGGTAGCCCTCCGCGCGTCGTATTTATACTCCAAAGAGTGTGCGTGGAGGTAGCACTTCGCGCGGTGGGCTATTACACATGGTATGATACAGGTATCTTCATGAACAATGTGCTTTATTTATTTTTCCGTTTGCATGGGTAAGCTATTACACATGGTATGACGCCAGCATTAAGCTAGGTGTACTACCGCCTCAACGCATAATATCGCTGCAAGTGATTTGCATTCCATGTGTGGCGGAGGCTTTGTCCCTCTAGAGTTACGAGACGATACGCTCTGTGCTGTAGAGCCACCGTGACGATGTAGGGGCCCTCCCACTTGGATTCTAGCTTGCCCAGCGTCACCGCGTGCAATGCCATTTTGAGGACGAGGTCTCCCGCAAGTAGACAATGCGATTGTACACGTGCGCTGTTCGACGTGCATATTTCTCAACGTGCTCGGTGACGCTGACTCATGCGCCATCAAGGAGGTCCAGAGATAGTGCTCGCTTTTCTGTGGGAGCTTGTCTGAGAACTCTCCTTGAACTTGTTTTGATTTCTTCAGGCGTGACGGCCTCATCACCAAAGAGAAGCTTGAATGGTGTGAACCCTGTCGAGCACGTGACCGTTGTGCGAAGGAACCAGAGTACGCTGGGAAGCTCTTTCGGCCACTTGCCTTTCAGGAGACCTACGAGACGTTTCTTGACCCCGGAGGAGATTGCGCCATTTGCCCGCTTGACCGCCCCGTTAGATTGTAGGTGTCCGACAGAGGCATATCGAAGCACGATGCCCTTGTGCTCACAAAACGCCTTGAAGGGTGCGGAGTCAAACTGCAAGCTGTTGTCAACAGTGATCTCCTTGGGTACTCTAGAGCGGCAAATGATGTTCTGCCAGAGAAACCGTTGCACCACTACGGAGGTTACCTTGGTGAGCGCGACCATCTCGGCCCATCTGGAGAAATATTCGAGGACGACTACAATGAATTGTAGGTCCCCTAGGGCGCATGGGAGTGATTCGACGACTTCGATGCCCCATTGCGCCAGTGGCCACACTGGTAGGATGGGTTGCAAATTAGTGGGAGGTCTGTGAATGACCCTTCCCATCCACTGGCATCCCTAGCACCGGCGCACGAGATCGTGTGCGTCTACGATGGCCATTGGCCAATAGAAGCCCTGCCTGAATTCCTTGCCCACGAGAGATCTTGGCACAATATGTGAGCCACCACTGGGGTCCTTACTTCCAAGGCTCTGTCCCTAGCGACGCTCTAGCGGAGCATCGTGATGGTAGGGCATGTTCAAGTGAGGTGGTCGCCGCAGCCATGCGCTTCGCACCAAAGCCCGTGCTGTTGGCGCTCCCCTTCACTGTGCGCTCCATCTTCGCGGCCCCCGCCTCGGCCATGCCCCCGACCTCTACGCCCCCATCCCCAATGAACGGGGGCGCTATCGTCAAACCCGTCTTCGATGTCGAAGACATATCTAGCCCTTCATGCTTTGCGTTGCTTGCAACTGGAGGCATCCTTCAGCGGGTCCTACACTTGCTTGGTGTCAGAGGTGTCACCCCTGCGCCATTGTGCATCTTCTTCTGCTCTTGCATACTCCTCCATCTTGTCGAAGAGCTTGGCAACTGTCTTTATCGGTTTGCAAGCATTGTATTCGGCCAGCGGCCCCAGACAGAGGCCTTGGATCACCGTGTTGATGATCGTGGTCTCGTTGATGTCTTTGACTTGACAGCGAACCTTGGCGAAGCGTTTGAAGTACTCTCAGAGCTTTTCTGAGGGCTTCTGCTTGATGGTGAAGAGTTAGTCCGCATCGACCCGCTCAACATATTTACCCTAGAAGTTGTTGTATAAACGGTTGCAGATCTGCTCCCACACATATATGGAGTTTGGCTCTATGGTTTAGAACCAAGAGAGTGCTACTCCTTGCAGGGCGAGTGGCAGTCCCTTCGCTTTGGTAGAGTCATCCCCGTCGGCGGTCTCAATGGCTGTCTCGTACACCCGAACGAACTCCCTAGGGTCCGTATCACCTTCGTACGGCTCGACGGTGGGAAACTTGAAGTCTTCCGGCCAAACCGACTGCTACAGGCCGACGGAGAGTGGGGACTCCGGATCTACACGTCGGAGCGTGGCGCGACCAGAGGTGGGGGCGTCGCGGCTGTCCGCCCGGTCAAGTGTGACCTCCACCACCGCTGCTGGCGGTGTTTGCTGACTCCGAGCCTATTGCATCTCCCCGCATGGGCCCTCGGAGATCTGCTAGCTCGCGCTGCAGTGTTCTGAGGGTCGCCATTAGGGTGCTCTCCATCGTCGAGGCAGCCGCACCTGCTTGAGCAGAGGCATGTGCGGCGAGGTTGCTGGCGATAACAGCTTGCTCGTCGGAGCTGTTCGGTGTGTCACGCGATTGGCTCCGCGGTCGGCGACGAGCCCAACGCGGGAGTCAGGACCACCCGTCGCCCCTGCGCTAGATCCAGGGTTAATGGGCATATGGGAGCGAGTGTCAGCGTTGATGCTCCCACTGACCCGGGCGCCGCTGATGAGGCCGACCGTTGCACCATCGGCGGGACCGCCTGTTGCGCTGTGGTGATCCTCGTGGTGGCTAGCCATACCCATGCGAATGTCGACTCTGACGTTCGCTGCACCAACATCGCCCTCAATGCCAGCCCCCCGGTGTTGGCGCAGATGGCCCACCGACTGAGGCCCTGGCATTAGCGACCGCCTCCGTCGTGCTCCGCTTTCTTTTCATCGTCGACGATGCTTTCTTGGGCGCCATCACTTCTCAAAATCTACAGCTTGCTCCTTGTCGTCCTCACAGACGACGCCAATTGTTGTGGCTACTGATCAAACAGTAAACTAAGAAAGTAGTGAATTAAGTGGTAGTGATGGATAAACTACACTTGCCTCTTCTCTATGTCCAGGGCACATATATATACCTCCATAAAGTATAATTATAATACTGCCCGTATATTCGTGCACTCCCTAGAGGGGCATATATGGCATTACACATATTCACTGGACCATATAACCCCCAAACAGGCCGGAGCCCGGATGGGCTCAGATGGGGCCATCCCTACTACATAGGCCATCCCACGAATTTCACAAGAATTAATTCTCTCTATAGGTTAGCTAAAGCAATTCTTTTCCTGCAGGAACAGAAAATTTTCCCGTGTGTTCGAAAGGTAAACTTATTTTTTTTAAAAAAATAAAATATCTAAATGTAATGATATAACATGCATGCTAAACCTGACGGGTGCAACTTACGTGTGCACGACGTGTCCTTGTGATTCGTGATGCACAACGGCACGTACATCACCGTGTGACGTCTGACGTGCTCGTTATTTTCTGCGTACAGTTTCATGCAACAGCCCAATCAGCTTTAGCAATTGCTTAGTTTTGCGTAAGCGATGACCAAATAGGGCCTAAACAACAGGTGAGAAAACGTAGGTGCCATAGCTAATCAAGAGATGATGCAGAAATTGACACTACTTGAAAACATGTTAGATTAGACAAATGTCAAATGCGTGTGATGTGCAACCATTTCGTATTCATCTCCCCAGAGAGAGAGGGGGGGGGGGGGGTCCTACTACTACGATTAACCAATCGGATTGGATTGGATTCACATTATCGGTAGGAGACAAGGAGGATGAAACCCTTCAAGAACGAATTTTCCTTTGGTTACTGCTACTAATTACCATCTCCTTCCTTGCAGATATCTTAATAATTCTAATTGTTCTTATCTCCTCTTTTGGTCTGGGTGCTCATTTCATCTATGAACAACGTTGCCTGTGGATGTACAGATGAGGGGCGCCAGCCGCACTTGACGCCCCGGTGAGTCCGCCCCTGGCAACTAGCAAGCGTGGACTATAACGATATATGTAGCTTCTGGCAATCAAAGAGTAGGATGCAATTTTGCGTTTAGATTTAGATATGAGATTAATTCCTATTGCGAATTTGGAAGATGCTGCTCGATCCCCGCCAGCCGCTATATGTGGGTATCAGTGGATCTATTGGGCTATACCTTATTAATCTAATAAATAGTGATTACTGAGAGAAGCTAAAAACCACTAAAAAGACAAAAAAGAATAGGACCAGCTTCTAGTCACACTTTGGGGGCATCAGTTTGGCGATTGGCGATGACTTATGGCTTTTTTTACTGTAGCTGGTTTATTTTTTACTATAACTGATGGTGACTTATTTAACTAATTAAATTTAAAAATGAAAAAACATGTTAGCCATCACAGACAATGTGAAGGAATACAGAAAAAGGGGAAAAAAAACCCTAAAAAAGTAAGAAAAAAATGAAATTAAGAAACAGTAAATTAGAAACCAGAAGTCAGAAGTTAAAATTGAAACAAACAGGCCGTGTGTTGTCCTGAGGCCATGGACGATGACAGGATCACGATGTGAGCACAACGAATCCCGAATCCATGTGGCTATAATATGTTGCGTTGGTGCAAAGCTTCAGAGTAAATTTTCACATACCTGAAGCAACGAGTTTTTACTTTTTGACTTCTAATTTTTAGCTTCTAACTTTTTAATTTTATCTTTTTTGGTTTTTATTTTCTCCTTATTCCTTTACATCATCTGTGATGATATAACTTTTTTATTTTTAATTTAATTATGTTAAAAAAAGTAACAACAACTACAGTACATAAGAAAAAAACTAAAAGCTTGAACTTATAAACTCAAATAAGCACTACCCAAACTATCAATAACTACAACTTTTATGCTGTTGATGTGTGAGTCGCGATGGTGCTTATGAGGCATCCTATAACCGCCTCAACACAATATATGTGTATGACGTGGGTCTAGATTGTCAGGATGTCCTGTTTATGCTGGAGTTGCAAGGTTTTGAAAATGGGAGTGTTTAGGCATCACTCGGATATTTTCTTTCTAACTATCATCTAAATTTATAACTCTTAGATTAGAGATCAAGGGGCCTCTTATTTTTGAAGGGGGTATTTTTTTTTCCAATGGGAAGGGGTATAATTCAAGGGGAAGGAGAAATAATTTATAGCCATTAGATCTCTAATCCAACAGTTCTAAATCTGGATGATAGTTAGGAAGAAAACATCTGAATGATGTTTAACAAAACCCTTTGAAAATTTGGTCTCTTGAAGGTGAAAGTATATCCAAAATCCTCTGTTGAAGTTGTAGGAAACTGATAGTTTATCTAGTAAAAGTGTAGTTTTGCAAAATTTACTTAGAAATATTTTCTAATGTCCGTGAGCATGCTAGTAGTAACAGTAGGGAGGATGAAAATGGATATGGTTGTATCCGATTGATGGATATGGACATATGGTCTTATTAGAAATGCAAACAATCAACACAATTTGATCGAATTAGCAACGTGAACAATAAAAAATTATGAAGTTTGGATTTTAAAATACGTGTGAGCATTATAAAAATCAACAGAGCGTGTAGCAGTTACCTAATCCCATGTTAAAGTCCATGCTATTGCAAGTACAGCCACTGCCAAGTTTCAACATGCCTGAGTAATTTACTCTTCTGGAGACATCATTAACAAAATCGAACATATGTATCTCTCAGTCAGCAGTATTGGTTTTTAATCTGCGACTTGCCCATCAACCGCAGGCTGTAACTGGTCAGCTTGTTGGCAAAATAATCAAGACTTTGTCAGTCCGACCTAGTCCTACGCAGGGGCGCCTGAAGATGCAGCGGTTGCTAAAGAAGCGCTCGGCCAGATCAGGAATTTGTCAAGATTTGCATGTCCGGATTACAGGGATCACCACATAGTCTCAGGAGAGTAGTTAGTTAGATGCTTGGAACATTTAAATTCCCGTGTAATTTGTCGGTTGAGTTGACGGAAGTTCAGTTTCTGAATAACATTTTGTGTTGCTGGTTTACTGTTCACGGTAATGAGAATAGTTAGCATCTGAATGTTTCCTATTGTTGTATTTCCCGTCCAGAGGCTTGTTGCTTCATTTCCACCTGAGTGACACACTTGATCGGAGAGTTTGAGTGTTCATTGGGTATTTTCCATCAATTGGTATCAGAGCCGAGGTTGAGTTCTTGAGCGGTGTATGCCCAAGTACTTGCGGCTTGAGAAGATGTCGATCGTTGAGGCGGCGTCGGCGGCAAGCAAGGAGGGAGGGATGTCTCTCCAGCATCGGTCTGAACAAGACGAACTACACAGCTTGGGCAACGAGGATGAAATTCCTCATGAAGGCGCAAGGCGTGTGGGAAGCAATTGAGCCCACGAGGAATGCTGCTGTTGATGAGAAGAAAGAAGAAAATGCCATGGCTATCATCTCCCAGGCGTTGAGCGATGTAACGCTCATGCAAGTTGCGGCCAAGAACACTGCCTTGGAGGTGTGGACAGCTCTCCGCACCATGCATATGGGGGCTGATCGAGTCAAGGAAGCGAAGATCCAGACGCTGCGGGGGAGTTTGAAAATCTCAAGATGGGCGATGCGAGAATCGGTGGACGATTTTGCGACGAAGGTAACCTTGCTTGTTGGCCAGATGCAGGCACTTGGAGAGAAGATAGAAGAGAAGAATGTCATCAAGAGGTTTTTGCGAGCCGTCTCCGACAAGTTCATCCATATTGCGACGACGATCGAGTATTTTGGCGACGTCAACAACATAGCTCTTGAGGAGGTCATTGGCTCCCTCAAGGCGTATGAGGAGCGCACCCAACACCGTCATCGCAGCAACGGGGATGAAGAGCATCTCCTTCTCACAAAAGCCCAGTGGGAAGCTCGATCATCAAGACAAGGCGGCGGTCGTGATTCCAAGACGAAGCGCGACAAGAGCCACATCAAGTGTTTCAACTGCAGTGACTACGGGCACTATGCATCAGAGTGCCGCAAGCCAAAGCATGACCATGGGGATCAGGTGAACCTCATGTGTGCACAGGAAGATGAACCGGCTTTACTTTAGTTGAGTCTAGAGTAGAAGGAATGTTAGCAAATAATTGAGTCTAGACTTAGTTTCTGCTTTAGTATATTTGCTTGTGTGTATGGTGCAACAGGTGGTGTGCCTGAGATTGTACCAAGTAGTATCGCACGGAGTTATTCTAGGTGCAGGAGAACCGGAGAGTCCGGAGTAGCGGGGAGCCACTTGAACCTGCGGATTGATCCTAGATAACAGGTGCAGAAAATAATTACCGATGGCAAGTAGCCAGGATGGACGGGTCATCAGTCGCGAGTTTTATGTAATTGGAATAAAATTTTTTTGGCATAAGCAAAGTCTTGATTAGGGGGGAGTTTGTTGGCAAAATAATCAAGACTTTGTCAGTCCGACCGAGTCCTACGCAGGGCGCTCAAGATGCGCGATTCTTGAAGAAGCGCTTGGCGGATCAGAATTTATCAAGATTTGCATGTCCGGATTACGGGGATCACCACGAGTCTCGGGAGAGTAGTTAGTTAGATGCTTGGAACATTTAAATTCCGTGTAATTTGTCGGTTGAGTTGACGGAAGTTCGGTTTCGAATAACATTTTGTGTTGCCGGTTTCTTCGCTCACGGTAATGAGAATAGTTAGCATCCAATGTTTCCTATTGCTGTATTTCCCGTCCAGAGGCTTGTTGCTTCATTTCCACCTGAGCGACACACTTGATCGGAGAGTTTGAGTGTTCATTGGGTATTTTCCATCACAGTCTATTACCGCATATTCCGGCGACGTGTTTCCCGTTTGTATCTGTCCCTCATCAATGGTTGGGCAAATCTAGCAACAATAGATATTATCTATGATTTTGTTGGCCCCCGCGTCGTTCGCTCGGGGCGGCACGGGCGGCCACCAGACCAAGCGCCGCCACCCCACACTCACCTCGCCCCTCGTCTCGCCGCTGCTGGAGCACGCCGACGAGCCTCGCGCGGGCGCTAGGAAGGCAGCGGCGGGGCCATCTCGCCCGGATCTGTGCGGATGTGGCGGATCGGCGAATCGGCGGGGCGGTCATCGAGGCACCACGTTCCTTCCTCGCCGCCACCACCGCCGGCGGGCGGCGGCGGGGCCTCCCGCAACCGTCTCGTGGTGGTGTGGATCTCCCGGAGCGGCTCGGATCTGCACTTCCGTGTCGGATCTGGCCGGAGTCGATGTGGCGACCTCGCGTGTTTGAAGGCAGGGGTTGTGGGTGGCCGGCGTCGGTGCGGGGCTGGGCGAGGATACGTGGTGTTCCGGTGGATCTGGCGTCGGTGCAGGGCCGGGAGCGGAGCGGCCGCTTGAAGCCCGGCGACGGTTGCGGAGCGGCGGTTTCAAGCCAGGAGACCGGAGGCAGCTGGATCTGCGGCGGGCGGCCAGATCTGCCCGTCTCCGGACCGGATCCGGGCCTTCTGCCTCGGCTCCTCCGCACCTTGTCGCCGTCGTGGCACCGGAGGTCGTCGAGGAGAAGGCCGACGCCGACGGGGGATCGGCCGAGTGCCGTCGTCGTAGGCGAAAAGAGAGTGGAGCCGCCGGTAGGAGTGGTGCGCGGCGGCTAGACACGCCTTTGTGCGGATTCGTGCCTGCCGCCGCATGGCCGGGCGGGCGTGGCGGCCGCCGCCATTGGCCTCGTGGTGTTGTGTTGAGCTCTAGGTGTAAACCTGAGATCTGTCTCTTCCTCGAAGGATCTGACGACGATCCATGTGCCGTACAGGCTCCGTAAGGCGTTCAGGAAGATGCATGTCAGGCTCTTCCGTTGTATTGCTGTAGGCTTGATCTGTGGCTCATGTCCCTGGATCTGCTCAGTGGTGGCGTATAGGCGTCGCATATTGGTTTCTACAGTGGTGGACTTTGCTGGAAGCGGCTCGTCGGAGAGTTCAAGGGTGGCTTTGTGTAACATCCTGATTTTCAGAGCCTTTTTGAAGCTTTTAAAATAAAATTCACCATTTGGATTTTTCTGGAATTAATTAAAGCTTAACTGTTCATTAATTAAAAAGATTTAATATGATTAAATTAAACATTAATATTTGTTAAAAATATTTTATTTGTGTTTCTTGTATCACAAGGAATTTTTCTGTATTTTCTGGGATTTTTCGGAGTTTGTTTGAGCTCAATTTGAAATTTCCAAAAAAAAACAAAAGCAGGAGAGAGAATGAACAGTACCGCGCGGTACTGTTCATCCATCTTCTTCCCGAGCCCGATCGATCTCCAGCCTGTATACAGTTCTTTCCGTTTTCCTCTCTCTTCATAACTTCCAATTCGGACCTTATCTCAATGTCTTCCCAAAAGGAAAGTTGTGCTAAATCTCGCAAGGAATCCATCCCAACTAATCCCCTTCCGTTTCGTTCATCCATTTGCCTTTTATCTCCAATTTTCTGAAACGGACTCTAAACCGAAATCCGCGAATTGGAGTCGGTTTCTACCCCTTTCAAGCCTATAAATAGGACCCCTTGGCTCCCCTAAACCCATCCCAAGCCGTGGCAAGTCCCATCAAAGGTCAGGACGCCGTCGGCATCGAGGCCCTTCGGTCTCGAATTTGCTCGTCACGTCTCGAGCTATTCGGTGAGTTTTTCCGTGATCCTTTCACGTCACATTGTGCCATCATGTGCCATCTACCTTCTTGCCAAGTTAATTTGGTTTTGGTGCAGCCAATATCCCGGAATCGAGTTTTCCCCAATCTAGGTCAAGAGCGCTTCCCGACGTCGATTCGTCATCTCCGGTAAGTTTTAACCCTTGTCGTAATTTTTTTTAGACTTGCCTCGTCGCGTTCTACGCCGTGCTCACTCCCTTTTCCCCAGAAAGCCTCCACAAATTTTCGCCTCCGAACCTCGCCATGGCCGTCAATGGCATCTCGTGTCCCCCATCTACCCGGTGATGTTTTCACCAATCCGTTCGCGTCACTTTGTGCCAAACCATCCCAGGTAGCTACCCTCCAAATAGTTTTAGATTTCGTTCACCGAGTATTAAGATATTAAGTTTTTCCTTTTTCCTTCCCGACGTCGTTCAAACGTAGATTGTGCCGTCTCCGATGGGTTTCTGGCCGAGCCGATAATTTTTCTAGCTTCACCAAGCCGCGTTCTACCCCGTGCTCACCCTACTTCTCCATGTCCTATGCCCGGGTTTTATTCCTCTCTTCTACCCATGTCGTTGTAGCCGCCCGTGCCGTCACCATACTCCGTTTGGCGTGCCGTCGCTTCCTATGTGTGCCTTAGGTCCCTAGCAACCCATTTTGCTAGTTAGATTCATCTCCTATGCCTCCTCTCGCCAGCGCTAGCCTTCTCGCCAAAAGTACCGTTCTCGGATGAACAGTAACATATGTGAATTTCCAGCATTTTCTCGCCCCAGCAAACTTTAGATCGCTCGTTCTCCTTCGTCCGAACTCCGATCGACCCGATTCTTCTTCCTAAATTCATCTAAAATTGAGCTCTATCTTTTGGTTCTGGTTTTGCAGTTTTGGAGTTCATTTGAATTTTATTTGAATTTATTTTGTTTTTTTGTCGTTTGTGCGTAGAACCCGAAGTTGCCAAGAGTTTGTCGAACCACAGCAAGAGGGCCCAACCAGTGCACAAGAAGGCAAGTCTCCTTTGATCATCTTGAACCTATACTTTCGAAATATTTTAAATATTTTAAATTATGTGCATTGCTATTTACATAAAACCACTAGTTCAAATCTTTAGGAATTAGTTATTCCAACTTTGTTATACCCTCATTTGACATTGATTGCCATGTACCTTTGTCACCCTAGAACTTCCTTTGTCTCAATAATGAGATTAATATTAATCTTTGTGAATATTAGAATGGTAGTATAATGCTTAGTCATGCTATCTAATACCTTTGGAAAAATCTTGAAAATAGGAAATTATGATTTACTGAAATAACCTTGTGTTTATAAATGTAGTGGCAATTGGAGTTGCCACTGTTCTTTTAAAATAAAAATAAAATGTGAAAGATGGTTTAGACTAGGGTGGATGGTTGGTTTGGGTTGGTGCAGTTAGCACGAGATCTTGAAAAGTGTATGTTCCACCCTAGTCAATTAAGGACCGACGCTTGTGTTTGTCCAGACTGAGCACTACCGTACAACCACAAGTCTATATGGGTACGACCTAGCTGACTAACTTATGATAGTCTAGTTTAGGTGCCACCAGTGGAAAGTGAGTGCCGAGGATGGACCGGTTATTCACAAGTGAGGAATGAGATTTATCTGTACTCATATGGCGCACGAGGGGCTTCGGTTCGGCGATTAGCCTACTCGGTGAAACCTCGTGGGTGGTATCTAGCTAGATTAGAGTAAGGTAAAGGCTTTGTGATATTTTATCTGGTCTCATGCCAAAGGAAGCGTGTTGGCTTTTAGGATAATGTATCTCTTGTGGGTAAAGTTGTACAACCTCTGCAGAGTGTAAAACTATTCGAATAGCCGTGCCTACGGTCAAGGGCGAAGCAAGGAATGCATTCACATGGTAGATTTCTGGTTTTGGTTTTAAAATCAAAAGTTTTGTATTCCGAGAGTGGAGGAACTCTTGGAAGGGTATCTGGCGCTTGGAGCAGAGAGGGTGGATGTAACCCGCAATTACTAAACTTGTTCAGTTAAACTTGATTAAACTGGTGTTGGTGGATGGAACCTTCACTAGTGAGTTAATGTTAGTTTTGTTAAAACCATTATTTTAATAAATGGATGCCTTTAAAAATAGTTATTGGTAACTGAATTTAAAATATTGCTTTGTGCAAAAGAACCATATGGCCTTCCTTTGTCAAGCCTTGCATCTATTGCATTTTTCCCAAGACTTGCGAGTACTTTATGTACTCACATGCGCACTCAAAAATAATACCCGGAGGAACACGAAGCTCAAGAGGAGACTACGACTACTTCGCTTGTGGATTTGATGAAGGATTCCGGAGTACTAGGTCGCGCTTCCCACCAATTGCCCGTGGCGTATTGATGGGTCTTCGTTAGATTTATCTTCGCTCATTGTGTTTTGTGTGCGTGAGGTCTCAAACCTCATTTGTAATAAAGAGACTGTCATGCCAGTACTCTTTACTATTGTAATAAAGCGTTGTTGGTTATGTAATCATTTCATTTAATCTGTGCACTAGCTTTGATCCGGGACTAGTGCGAATACACGTAGGGTCCGGTTTGTAATCCGGTCCCGATACTTTGCCATGGCCTCGAGGCGCGAGATCCCTGAGTGTTGGTGGCGGTCTATTTTGTGTGTGGTAGTGCGTGAGGTGTTGTGGAGGTATCGGCGAAAGCCTTGCCGGTGATCTTACCGGTCTTGACAACAATGACGCCTTCGGGCGCCATTATCCTTCCTGGAGGTGTGTCGTGGCACTCCATAGCTCTCATGTTTACTGATCTCCAGGTGAAAACCTTGCCTCGGTGAGGCGGGCGGCGTCGGCGACTCGCCGCCTCCTTGGAGACGCCGCCTGGGGTCCATCTTCATGCAAAGCAGACCGAAGTTTGGATGGCACAGTCGGATGAGGATAGGGTCTTGGTTGAAAGTAAGGACGGAGAAAAAGTGCTGAAGCTTAGCCTTTTCAGTTTTTTCATAGTCCTTAAGCTATCTGTTAGGAAACTTGGACTCTATCCAGAGTCCTGATCTAATTGGGCACCCCCACCGTAGACTATAAATAGGGACCTAGACCCCCCTCATTATGTACCCTGATGCAATCTAAAGCAATAAAGAAAGACCAGGAGTTCTCTCTACCTCTCTGTGTTCAATCTATTATTCTGTGATTGATTCGTTCTTGTTCTAAGCAGAGGAATCGCTCGGACTGGTCTCCAGCGTTGGTTCCTCAACACGTTATCAGCACGACTTCGCTCCGGTGAACGAGGTAATCATCGAAGCACAGATTGAATTTTCTAGATCGCTTTTGAATCTGTATTTTCTTTTCGCGTTCTAGATCGAATCTCTACGGTGCAAATCCGCCCTAATCTACCGCGAGCAGACTTGAAGTCACCGGCACAATGCCGATCGGTAGATTGTGAAACGGGGTAGATGTTGATTGCACTGTAGAACGATGCAAATCTGCCCCAAATCTACCGCGAGCAGATCTGAAATGGCCGACACAATGTCGATCGGTAGATTGCGAAACAGGGTAGATGTTGATTGCATCGATATTAGAAACGAAAATTTGCATGGCTTTGTTTGTTTCGCATGATCACCGCATTTGAGGAAAAATTGGCATCACAAAAAAACATCGCCATCGCATGCGGGCGCGGCCGAAGCGGTCGTGGAGCATGAGGCACCACCGCCGCCGGCCGGTCTCGCCGGCCGACGCCCGGTTCTGCGCCGCGCGCGCACGGGACGGAGCCTCCATGCACGAAGACCGCCATGGACGCCTCGGTGGTCGCGCCGCGCGCGCGCTCGCGGACCACCGCCCGTGCCGCCGCGCTCAGACGCCGCGCTCGCGCGCGCGCGCCCGCGGCCGCCGCCACCCTCCTCGAAAACGCGCAAGCCGCCACCGCCGGCGGTTTCGGTGCCCACACGAGCGCCGCGCCAAGACGCGCCTCGGCTGCGCTTTGCTTAGCGCCGCCGCCCGCCGGCTCCGTGCACGCTACCCTACGGCGAGCCTTTGGCTTTCAAGCATCGCCGCCGGCGCCGCGCCGCCGCCTAGGGAGATGCGCCAACGCGCGCGCTCGCCTTCCACGCGACGTCTGCCGGCGGCTGCTTGCGTCGGATCGACTTCCCGCGCGTCGCCGACGGCCCGATGCGCGTCGGCGCTGCCTCGCGCCATTGCGTCCCGCAACCGCCTCACCGCCGACCCGCGACGGTCTCGCGCGGCCCCGCACGGCCTCGCGCCTCCGCGGCCTCGGCCGCCGCCCCGAGCGCCCGAACGGCGCGATCCGAGCCGCCGCTTGAGCCACCGGCGCCACGGCGTCATCGCACGTGGCTCGGCCGGCTCGCCGCCGCCCACACCCGCGTGTTGCCGCCGCCCAGCCGCTCGCACCGACCGACCGACCGTGTGGGCCCGCCGCCGCCGCCCTTGAAAAGTGAGGAGGAAACCCTAAAAGCCCCCAAGAAAATGAGGTCGGGCAGGCCGGCGGGATGGATGGGCCGAACGGGCCGTCCGGTTAGAAGGAAACGGGCCAAAATATGGCCCGACCGGGTGAGGCACCGGTGAATTTGCAAGAAAGCCCTCCGACTTCCGTGAAATTACTGAAAGGACCCTAGAACTTGCATTCAAGTCCTGATTTTTTGCAGAAAAGGCCTCGTAGTTCCAAAAATTGCGAATAAGCCCTTAAATTTACAAGCGGGTCCAGAATTTTGCAGAAAACCCCTCTGTAAATCAGAAATTGCGCGAATTTTTCTCTGAACTGAAATTTTGCGTAAAACCCTCGGAATTGCGAAATTTGCTGAAATTTTATATTTAGCATAAAAGGCCTCGGAATCAATTTTGCATTTGAAGCTTATTTATTTATGCCATTATTATTCTCTGTATTTTCTGTGTTTATTTACTGTTTTGGTTAATTGTAATTGTTTTAATTGCTTTTAATCACTGAAATAGCAATAAAATTATAGAAAATACATAGAAAATTCTGGAACATTACGAGAACCTTTTTGTACCATTTATTTACCCGCAGTGAATTATTCCGTGCATGTCTACCAGCAGTAGACTTATACACATTTAGATGACTAGCATCACGAACTGGAAGATTCGAGGAGCTGGCCTAGCATGGCCAAAACTATCTGATGTAGGCATCCGATGTCGAGATTGTGTTTGGAGCCAGGAAGCTCTGCGCGACTATTGGGATTGGCGGACTGAATGACGCCTAACCCAGCCTAAAGAGAATGATCAGGCACTTTATTTTCTCAGGCACCACTTCTGCCTCACTCTCAAGAATGAGTACATGGTAGAGAATAGTGCGCTAGCACTCTGGACCGCACCCAAGAAGCAGGTTTGAGAGGCTAAAGTACACCATTCTTACTCAAGCAGAGTAGGAGTGGATCAGACTAAGGTTTGCCGACTTTAAGACGGTCAGGGAATACAATTCTGCCTTGCACAGCATTTGTACCCCAATACATAAAATTGAGAAAATCCTTCCACCCAAATGAAGTACAATCCGCACGTAATTATCGTCAAGATGGCTATGAGGAATACGTCAAATTGACCGATATGATGCAAGTTGCGGAGGCTCGGGACAAAGTTCTCTGTAAGAACTATGTCACTCAGCCACCTAGGAGCTCCGTTGGTTGTGAAGCCAACACTAGGAGCAACAAGGTGCGAAAGCCCTTGATAGAGAAAAGGGGAAAGAAGGGTAAGACCGCAGCCCAGAAAGGCAAATCAGATGCTCCATGTGAGAATAAGGCTAGCAAGCCAAAAACGGGATGGCAAAGGGCACATGAAGCCCACTCTGCATCGGTTGAGGGGAGCGTTACGGCAAATGTACTGCACTGATGGTGTTTGAGACCATTACGACAACAGCACCTCTCTCGACCTAGAAGCAGGCACCGTCTGATTTCTCTTGAAGAGAATGTCAACCCCGAGAAAATAGCAGAAAAAGTCTTGTGCACTGAATGCATTTAGACTTTAATTGTCATTTATTTTGTGTGGAAGAATATGTTAGAATTTGCATGGATGGTACTTAAGAATTGTTATTTTCTCGTGATGGTTGGATGATTTTTGGAATAATTCATTCATTTATTCAGTTTATGATGGCATGACATGTTCTGATATTGGTGTATTTTATTTTATGTGTGATTGCCTTCTCATGCATGTTAATAAATACCCTATATTAGAACACGTGTAGCGCCCTATGAAGGAAGTGTGTTTAGCTAGCAGCGGCACAATGCATACCATCTTAAGAGAGACTAATATTTCCAGTCGATCTGTAAGAGCACTAGAAGCCTTACGACAATCGCCGGAAGCGATGTATGTATAATTGGTTCGGGAAGAGCCACAATGGGCACAACTTTGGTCATTGAAGAAGCCTTATTGTACCCAAAATCGACTGGAACTCTCCTAAGTTTTAAGAATATCCGCACAAATGGTTTCCACGGTGAGACTAAAGAAGAGTACGGTAAGGAATACCTGCTCATTACGAAGCGCGAAGAGAATGAAAGAGAATTAGAAAAACTTCCTTCATTAGAAAATGGGCTATCTTATACCAACATTAAAGCGCTGCAGCTGCATAATCGCTCAAGATAGTGTTTAGAAGCTCAACTCTTCGTCTCGGCATGATAGATTAGGCCACCCAAGTCTTAGGATGATGAGAAACATAATAAATAACTCGCATGGGCATAATATTAATGTGAAGATTTTCCGAATCATGAAGATTTTGTGTGCCTGCATGTGCCACCGGAAACTAATAACTAGACCTTCCACTCAAAGTGAAGGATGAAGTCCTCGCATTCTGAACGCATCCAGGAGACATTTGCATCCCATTCAGCTGTCTCGGGGCCGTTTAAGTATTTCATGGTGCTCATTGACGCTTCTCCGAAGTGGTCATATGTGGGTTTGTTATCCACAAGAAACCATGCCTTTGCAAAGTTGATCTCGCAGATCATTCGCATCAGAAATGTGTTTCCAGATCATCATATTAAGTCCATCAGAATGGACAACGCCGGAGAATTTACTTCAAAGGCATTTCATGATTATTGCATGGTAATGGGAATTGCAGTTGAGCATCCGGTACCGCATGTCCATACCTAGAATGGTCTGGCAGAGGCTTTAATTAAAAGAATTAAATTTATTGCCCGACCCCTTTTGTATAATTGAAATCTAGCAGCTACATGTTGGGGACACGCAGTCCTGCATGCAGCGAATCTCATCAACCTTAGACCTTCGGCCTACAACATCCATTCACCTATGCAACTAGCGCAATGGTCAGCACCGAAGATTTCCCAACATTAGGGGGAGGAAATCAACCCCTTGATGAAGAATGTCGGGAAATGATGTGACAAGCCTGGGGAATCCATGTAGATGACCCACACATTAGAGAAGTCCAGAAGACATTACATGACAAGCCACGGGAATTCATGCAGATGACCCACGCATTAGTGAAGCAAATAGAGAAGTCCAAAAGACAATAGAAGTCCAGAAGACAAGAGAAGTCCAGAAAACAAAATAGATTTGCAAGCATTAGCAAATCAACTGCCTGATCACTTTAGTGATTTGAAGAGCGTGACTAAGTCGCATGTGCTCGCACGCATCGCACCTGAGAGGTTGAAATACCAAAGAAATCAGAAGGTATCCCTAATCTCGTCCAGAGGCCTCAGAAAAATAATAAAGGACGAGAACTCCGGTTCCTCGAATCCTTAGTAACCGGGGACGCCTGGCGAAAAAGGATAAAAGAGATTTATCATAGCCGATCATTGAAGTCCCCCAGAATGAGAAGGGGAGCCAGTTGAGACCTGGCACAAGTATGTCACCTTCAGAAAAAGGGCATACCGGATCTGAACATCCCCATCGGCATGGATGTGTGCGCACACATCAGAGCCGAAAAACTAAAGGGACTTGCCACCGCAATTGAAAGAAGCGATGCGCAAGGTGAAGCTCCAGCAGTAGCAATTGCTCTAGAAGAAGCAACTCATGAAGAAATAGCTATAAATTATGTGCACACGGGAGAGTCCCTGAATAGGACAACTGGTAATATCGATATCTACTTCGCAAAGAAAATTGCCTCCATCATTGATCTTGATCCCGAGCCTGCATTGCTCGCTGAATGTAAGAAAAGATCATATTGGGAAGATTGGAAGGCAATAGCAACAGAATTGCTATCTCTGAACAAAAAGAGAGGTGTTTGGGCCCGTATGCCGCACGCCTCCCCACATACACCCCGTTGGGCACAAGTGGGTATTTGTTCGAAAGAGAAATGAAAGAAATGAAGTAGTGAGATACAAAGCAAGGCTGGTAGCCCAAGGTTTCACTCAGCGTCCTGGAGTTGATTATGAAGAAACCTACTCCCTAGTCATGAGTGGAATCACCTTTAGATACTTGATCTCAATGGCAGTGAACTTGAACTTGGAAATGAAATTGATGGATGTTGTGACTGCATACCTTTACGGTAACTTGGATTCGAGATTTACATGAAAGTCCCCAAGGAATTCCTCTCCGAACCAAGACAGAGCAAATAGAAATCATGCAGTGTGAAACTCGAAAAGTCACCGTATGGATGAAACAATATGGAAGAATGTGGTATAATCGCTGAGCGACTTTCTCTGCAAGAAAGGCTACACGAACAATGAAGACTGTCCTTGTGTATTTATACGGCGATCCTGAATGGATTCTCATAATCTCTGTGTATGTAGATGATCCGAATATCATCGGGACAGAAGACATAAAAGAAGCAAGCTCCTACTTGGAGTCGAATTTGAAATGAAAGATTTGGGCAAGACCAAGTTTTGCTTAGGCTTGCAGCTTGAGCATGTCCTCAAGGAGTCTTGGTACATCACGACCTACACCTGAAGGTGCTCGAAAGGTTTGGCTTTGAGAAGGCATTTCCTCGAAAGTACCGATGATCGGTAGGTCTTTGACAAAGAAAAAGATTCTTTCCGACCAAGGGAAGAGGGGAGAAGTCCGGGACCGAATTCCCATACTTGAGTGCGATGGGAGCACTCATGTATTTAGCAAACTGCACTAGACCGGACATTGCATTTGCTATGAACACGTTAGCAAGGCATAGTCAGAGCCCACCAAAAGGCATTGGCGGGGCATAAAGGACATTTTCCGATACCTCCAAGGTAGCAAGGACCTCGGATTGTTTTACGAAAGAATCAAGATCTGAACTTGATTGACTATGCGAGATCTTTGGGTATTTGTCGGACACGCATACCGCTAAGTCACAAACAGGCTATGTATTCTTGTGTGGTGGAACCGCAATTTCATGGAAATCGTCTAAGCAAAGCACGTAGCTACTTGACGAACCACTCGTAAATTATAGCATCAGTATGAAGCCGCACGAGTGCGCTTGGTTCCGCCGAATGATTCACCACATCCAGCAGTCATGTGGGATGAACATTGTGCAAACCCCCACAATTATCTATGAAGATAATGCAGCTTGCGTTGCACAAGTGCAAACGGGCTATGTGAAGAGTCATCTCACAAAGCATATCAACCCCAAGTTCTTCTATGCACATGAATTGCAAAAGATGAACAAGATTAAAGTACTGCATACTAAGTCATGTGAAAATCTCGCAGATTTATTCACTAAGTCACTCCCCGCATCTAGCTTTGAAAGGTGTGTGCATGGAATTGGAATGATGAGACTTAGAGAAGTGCAGAATTCAGGGGGAGAATTCTCACAAGCCCACTAATAAATCTTGATCATGAAGATTAAGTACCCAAAAATAAAGTCTTGCAGACCAAATGAATTTGGGTGAATTGTACTCTTTTTCCCTTGACGAGTTTTCCATGAAGTTTCTCGACCAAGGTTTTTAACGAGGCAATTCGTGCATCGCAGCATCACATGTATCATGTACTCTTTCTCTAAATTTTTCCCACTGGGTTTTTATGGAGTTTTGACGAGGCATGAGCATGTTGGGTGGGTGCCCAAGGGGAGTGTTAGAAACTGGACTCTATCCGAGTCCCGATCTAATTGGGCACCCCACCGTAGACTATAAATAGGGACCTAGACCCCCCTCATTATGTACCCCGATGCAATCTAAAGCAATAAAGAAAGACCAGGAGTTCTCTCTACCTCTCTGTGTTCAATCTATTATTCTGTGATTCTGTGATTGATTCATTCTTGTTCTAAGCAGAGGAATCGCTCGGACTGGTCTCCAGCGTCGGTTCCTCAACACTATCTTTCCTGTTGTTGTATGCCCCTTAGTTTTGAGGCTTTGAGCCTAAGAGCTCGTGTAACTTTTGGCTGTATATATCCCACGTGGATATATATGCCGGATTTTATATCCTTTATCTAAAAAAATCTGTCCCTCATCAACGTAAAGTATGCAAAGTTCATCTCCATTTTCTATGCAAAGGTCATCAACCTTTGCAAGCACTCCAGCACACCTCGCGTCCTATAAATAGTTCACCCCACAGTTCAATTCCCACACACCAGGTCGAGACGTAACTTGGCTCCACCACCACCTCCTAACTAATGGAGCTTCCACCATGGGTGTCCTTCCTCGCCGTAGTGCTAGCCACCGTTCTCTTCCTGAAAACCGTCTTCCGTCGCAGCCGCCGCCGCGCCTATAACCTCCCACCGGGCCCGAAGCCGTGGCCGATCATAGGTAACCTCAACCTCATTGGCAAACTCCCGCACCGCTCCATCCACGAGCTCTCCCAGCGGTACGGCCAGCTCATGTACCTCAGGTTCGGGTCCTTCCCCGTCGTCGTCGGCTCATCAGTGGAGATGGCCAAGTTCTTCCTCAAGACCCACGACGTGGTGTTCACGGACCGGCCCAAGACCGCCGCCGGCAAGTACACAACCTACAACTACAGCGACATCACCTGGTCCCCCTACGGCGCGTACTGGCGCCAGGCGCGCAAGATGTGCCTCACTGAGCTCTTCAGCACGAAGCGGCTCGAGTCGTACGAGTACATCCGCAGCGGGGAGGTGCGCGCGCTGCTGCGCGACCTGCACGGGGCGTCCGGGTGCGTCGTGATACTCAAGGAATACCTGTTCACGGAGAGCCTGAACGTCATCACGCGCATGGTGCTGGGCAAGAAGTACCTGGACAAGGAGGTGATCCACAAGGGTGGCTCGGAGACGACCCCGGAGCAGTTCAAGTGGATGATTGATGAGTGGTTCCTGCTCAACGGCGTGCTCAACATCGGAGACTCGATCCCGTGGCTGGACTGGCTGGACCTGCAGGGGTACATTAGGAGGATGAAGAAGCTGAGCAAGATGTTCGATCAGTTCCTAGAACATGTTGTGGACGACCACAACGAGCGGCGGCGTCGTGAGGGGAAGGAGTTCGTGGCCAGGGACATGGTGGACGTCCTGCTGCAGCTTGCCGACGATCCTAGCCTCGAGGTCAAGCTCAAGCGCGACAGCGTCAAGGCATTCACTCAGGTAAGTGAGTCCATAACATTCATATAATTAAAAATCTTGACACTTCTCTAGGAAAAAGAAAACCACGACGTGTCTTATTACGTGCATGAGAGGGAATCCATGGATTTCTGCCTTTCTGGTACGTACTTTGATGTCAGCGCCAAACACACTGCACTTGACGGAAAAATCCATTTCATTTGTCTTCGCAATCAGCCAAACACGTGATGCAGAGTGTGCAGTGCAGGCAATGAAACATCGCACGGAATTTGATCAAATATTAAGTTGTTTCCTCATTAATTTACTTGCCACATCGGTCCAACATTGCACCTACAGGATCTCATCGCCGGCGGCACGGAGAGCTCTGCAGTCACCATCGAGTGGGCCGTCTCGGAGCTCCTCAAGAAGCCCGAGATTTTCGCCAAGGCCACCGAGGAGCTGGACAGTGTCATCGGCCACGGCCGGTGGGTCACGGAGAAAGACATCCCGCACCTCCCCTATGTCGAGGCCATTGTGAAGGAGACCATGCGGATGCACCCGATCGCGCCCTTGCTGACACCCCACCTGTCCCGCGAGGACACGTCCGTGGGCGGCTACGACATCCCCGCCGGCACGCGCGTGCTCGTCGGCGTGTGGACCATCGGCCGCGACCCGGCGCTGTGGGACGCGCCCGACGAGTTCATGCCGGAGAGGTTCCTGGGCAGCAAGATCGACGTGAAGGGGCAGGACTACGAGCTGCTGCCGTTCGGGTCCGGACGGCGGATGTGCCCCGGGTACAGCCTCGGGCTGAAGGTGATCCAGGTCACCCTCGCCAATCTCCTGCACGGCTTCGCGTGGAGGCTCCCGGACGGCATGACGAAGGAGGAGCTGAGCATGGAGGAGATCTTCGGCCTGTCGACGACGCGCAAGTTCCAGCTCGAATGCGTCGTCGAGCCCAAGCTCCCGGCCCACCTCTACACCGGGGCTTGATGTGCGCGTGTTAGTTGGTCCTGGTAGATTGTGGAGTACTACTACCAAAAATGGTATGGTGTCATACTACATATTTTCTGGTCTTCTTGGTGTTTTCACGTCAAGCGTGCATCACTGCATTGTATTGAGTTGGGTCGAATGGAATAATAATGGTGCAGAAGTGGCAGTGTCATGCATAATTACATAAGGTCTGAACATTTTTTTTAATAAGAACTTGTAGTATCAGTATAAGGTGATTGCTATGTTGCTCGTAGATATACGATACTCCAGTTCACGAGTATGGCACTCTGTTTAGATATATGATCATTACTTCAACTAACTCATGATATTCATTAGCCCTCGCGGGAGCTATCGTAAGAGG
This sequence comes from Dendrocalamus sinicus, assembly GCA_036346575.1. Lineage (NCBI taxonomy): Eukaryota > Viridiplantae > Streptophyta > Magnoliopsida > Poales > Poaceae > Dendrocalamus > Dendrocalamus sinicus. The sequence goes on along the minus strand of CM070667.1, from coordinate 16,427,256 downwards.
AAAACGAACGCCTTTTTTTTTTACAAAAAAAGAAACCATGGAAACGAACGCTTTGAATCTCCTTGCTAGCTACAAATATCGCAATGCTAGAAATTGGAGGTGGGCCAAATACACTTCCCGGACCCGAGGACACAAACTTCTCTCTTTTTTTGGAGGCATGTCTATGCGCATATTTGGATCTCTGGCAAGCCTAGAGACTAGTAAAATGGGGAATCGGCCTAGTAAACGGATCGAATACGGGAGAGGTATGGTTTGGGCCGGGAAGCTAGATGGCCTTACAGACGGCGTTGTGCGAGATGGCGGACGAGACGATGTGCTCCCAATGGAGTGGATGTAGCCCTAGACTGGTGCAGGTGTTGGGTGCACAGTGAGCCCAAACAAAAAACTTGTGATCCAAGCCCCCGTTGGTAGTCAAAACCGGTAAAGTAAAAAAATACCATGGTTCCCTAGTCATCCAGCTCAGTATAGTACTCTAAAATGTTTTCTTGTGATCAGCTGAAGTCTTATTTTCATGTCTGGGCACATGGGTCTGTGATCCAAGGACCAGTATAGGGGTGGATTTTTTTAGATTGTGGTTTTGTCTTTTGCTTTATGGCTTTTGAATTTTACCTGTTTGTGAGAGACGGTACAAAGAAGAAAAAAATCGTATACGATTTTAGTCAGTACATCTGAACTTGGTATAATGTCTACTATATAGATTTATAGACTACACCTTAAAAATGCACTATTTAAAAGTTAGTTACTGTAACAGAAAGTGATAAACCCCTGCTTTGAATAAATTACATCTTCAATAGCGGGCACAATTCGGCATGAACAATGTGCGTGGGCCCACAAAATATTTTGATTTCCGGCATCAGCTTTACACACTGAAAATAACGACTGAAATTCCGAAACATCTTTTACTAGTACAAACTTACACTCCAGCTGCAGGTTTGCAAGAAAACCCATCGTTTCATTACTGGCTCGACTTAGTTCAATATTCTACTAGACATCATGTACATCTGCAACCAGTGTTGACCTGTCTTGTACATTAAGCATACTATCATACTCGAGAATGACCCCTTAATTAGCAAGAATCTTATTGAGTTTACACTTCACCATTATTCCACTCCACTCTGCAAACACGACGCAAAGCTTGGAGAAAAACTGACAAGACCAGCAAATACAGCAGGTGGACACCAACGCAAGCAGCACCTAGTGATCAAGAAGAAATTCACACACATCAAGCCCCTGTGTAGAGGTGAGCCGGGAGTTTAGGCTCGACGACGGCCTCGAGCGGGAACTTGCGCGGCGTCGATAGCCCAAAGATCTCCTCCATGCTCAGCTCCTCCTTCGTCACGCCGTCGGGGAGCCTCCACGCGAAGCCGTGCAGCAGGTTGGCGAGGCTCACCTGGATCACCTTCAGCCCGAGGCTGTACCCGGGGCACATGCGCCGGCCGGACCCGAACGGCAGAAGCTCGAAGTCCTGCCCCTTCACGTCGATCTTGCTGCCCAGGAACCTCTCCGGCATGAACTCCTCCGGCGCGTCCCACAGAGTGGGGTCGCGGCCGATAGACCACACGCTGACGAGCACGCGCGTGCCGGCGGGGATGTCGTAGCCGCCCACGGACGCGTCCTCGCGGGACAGGCGAGGCACCAGCATGGGCGCCACCGGGTGCATCCGCATGGTCTCCTTCACGATAGCCTCCATGAAGGGGAGGTGCGGGATGTCCTTCTCCGTGACCCAGCGGCCACGGCCGACGACGCGGTCCAGCTCCTCGGTGGCCTTGGCGAACACCTCGGGCTTCTTGAGGAGCTCAGAGATAGCCCACTCGACGGTGACCGCCGAGCTCTCCGTGCCGCCGGCGATGAGGTCCTGCACGTGCCATTTGAATTGGTGGTTAATGTCAGAACGTCGCACTGGTGATCGAGTAAAGTAGGGAAAAAAACTGCGCAGTTGATCAAGTCGGTTGTGGTTAAGTAATTGAAAGCGATGTTGCTGTTGAAGTATAAGTGAATTGTCTATCTTTTCTCATCAGTTTAAACTTTTGGATGAATTGGCTGGTGCATGAAACTCAATGTGGTATCAGAGCCAAGAGGTCTCGAGTTCAAAACCTGGCTGTGACGCAATTAAAAAAATTAATTGCAGTCCACTTCTATTCCACGTATTAGGCCTAAGAGAGCCTACACGTGAGGGGGAGTGTTGAAGCTTAAGCTTAAGTGAATTGCCCATCTTTCCTCATCAGCTTAAGCTTTTGGGTGAATTGATTGGTACATGAAACTCAATAGCTGCAATATCTGCATAACGTGAAATGTTACAATTGAATTTGAGGGTGTTGCAGTTTTGATCTTCTTTTTGAAAAGTTCAGTTCTCTTTTTTTTGAACTTTTTGTGGGACTTTTCTACCAGATGAAGCACTCAATTGTTCATTTGGTGGGACGTATCTATCAACTAGGCCATTCCCCGTAGTTCAGAGTTCGGACAAGAAAATCACTGCTCCATGCAATCATTGACCTCTCACGCCCATCGGCCATCATCGATCCAAGGAATCTGCAAGCTCTTTAGGAAGATAGTGTAAACAGATCCCTTCACATAACTATTCATTTCCTTGAAGCACAGTGACTTCCATTTGGCAGCTCCGATCCTAGATGATCTTGTTGGATTTTTTCTGCATAGAACAAGGATTAATAATGTGTTTCGCTTTCACCACATGGAATCCACTTATTATGTTCCTAGGAAAACATTTGTTTTCCTCATTGTCGACTGTCTAGAATTGATTAAGCAGGACGCCGTAGCATCTTTCCTAGAAAGACACCATTTCTCAAATAATGCTCCAATTAATTAGTTAATTCGACTAGGTGGTGTTGAGTTTTTGACAACGTGTTAGATACGAACCTGATCTGAAAACACCATTTTTTTTTTGCAGAGGTAATAAAGTGGGAACAAAATGAATAGAAGCAGAGAATCCTACAACTGAGCATATCGCAGTTAGATGGAAAAGAAGCCATGAACGGACTCACCTGAGTGAAAGCCTTGACGCCTTCCCGGTTGAGCTTGACCTCAAGATTGGGATCGCTGGCGATCTGCAGCAGCACGTCGACCATGTCATTCGCCACGAAGCTCTCCCCCTCGCGGCGCCGCCGGTCGTTGTGCTCGTTCACGACATGTTCCAGGAACCGGTCGAACATCTTGCTGAGTTTCTTCATCCTCTTGATGTACCCCTGCAGGTCCAACCAGTCAAGCCACGGGATCGAGTCGCCGATGTTGAGCACGCCGTTGAGCAGGAACAGCTCGTCGAGCATCCACTTGAACTCCTCCGGCGTCGTCACCGAGCCCCCCTCGGCCGCCACCTCCTTGTCCAGGTACTTCTTGCCCAGCACCATGCGCGTGATGACGTTCAGGCTCACCGTGGACAGGTATTCCTTGAGCATCACGACGCGCCCGGACGCCCTGTGCAGGTCGCGCAGCAGCGCGCGCACCTCCTCGCTGCGGATGTACTCGTACGACTCGAGCCGCTTCGCGCTGAAGAGCTCGGTGAGGCACATCTTGCGCGCCTGGCGCCAGTACGCGCCGTAGGGGGACCAGGTGATGTCGCTGTAGTTGTAGGTTGTGTACTTGCCGGCGGCGGTCTTGGGCCGGTCCGTGAACACCACGTCGTGGGTCTTGAGGAAGAACTTGGCCATCTCCACCGACGAGCCGACGACGACGGGGAAGGACCCGAACCTGAGGTACATGAGCTGGCCGTACCGCTGGGAGAGCTCGTGGATCGAGCGGTGCGGGAGCGCGCCCACGAGGTTGAGGTTGCCGATGACCGGCCACGGCTTAGGTCCCGGCGGGAGGTTGTACACGCGGCGGCTGCGGCGGAAGACGGCTTTGAGGAAGAGCACGGTGGCGAGCACGACGCCGAGGAAGGACGCCCATGGTGGCAGCTCCATTAGGAAGTGGTGGTGATGACGTACGGTTGGTGACGGGAGTCGCTTGTTGAGTGACGTCTTGAGGTTTGAGCTGGTGAGATGGTACTCACTCACAGAGCGCGCACGGGCTATTTATAGAAGGCGAGTGGTACAGCGCGTGCGGAAGTTGAGGTATCCCCTGGTGGGAAAGGACGGGGAAATCGGAGAAGACTTCAAAAAGCTTGACGAGGAAGTTTATCGGAACGTCCATTTCGCGGGAAAAACGTGCGGAGAATAACTGGTACTCAGCAACAGACTTCAGTAGGCACTGTAAAAGAGAACATACTTCAGTAGGCATTAGGCAAGGAAGTTGCAAATTAGAAGCTCAGATAGATTGATACTTGTGGCATACTTTTGACTCTGTTTTGTCCAGGAAAGGCTCTCTTTATTCAGATATCCATGTCCTTTTTGTCTTGTGTTTCTAAGAATCTAGCCTATTTTCTGTTCCTTTATCAGATTCAGCCATTTCCATTTTACCATGTCTAAGTGTATGGACATGCTTGTTAAAAAAATGAATGGACATTACTTTGACAGTGTTCTGCTGGCTCATACGGAAATCATACGTTTCATTCAGTGATCAGGCAGAAGAATTGGGGGAAACAGGGATTCGGAGGCTTATGACCACATAGGGGAGTGGCATCATCAATATGGAAGCAGAACTGGCCCATAAAACTGACCGATCAGGAGGGTTCACTGGCACACATTTTACTCAATAACCTCCCAAATTCAAGGAGCTGCAACTTTCTACACCGATACTTTTCTGCTATATCAAACCGTTGCTTAGGCACGGCATGCAGTAGAAATTCTGACAGATTGCTGATTCTGGCAGAAATATTTACTCTGTTTCGTCCAAGGTTCTCTTTGTTCGGATCCATAGCCTATTTCTGTTTGTGTTGGTAGTGTGATTGATCAGATTCAGCCATTTCCATTTTTGATCAGATTCAACCATTTCCATTTTCATCAACGGCAGAAGTACACGGACACACTGACAGATATTTTTTTGTTCTGCATACACATATGGGAGCACATGCGTCTCATTCAGTGAGCAGGCTGGCAACGAGTGGGAGACAGGATACCAGAAGCTTATGGCCACACAGAGAGGGAGTGGCATCAATTATCAATCAGCAAGGCAACATAAATGGCCCATGATCACCAGACTTCGGTGCACACACGTTTTACTCAACATCTCCCCACTTCAAGGATCTGCCGCTTTCTGTACTGATCCCTTCTAAAGCGATTCGATTGTGATGTGAAATCATACACACAGAATGGGGGGACACTGGTTAATGATAACGTATTCAGGTAGAGCTGTGCAATCAGTTTCACTGCGGTTTATCTCAGGGAGATACGTTTCTGAAGATACAGCGCAATTAGCAGCAAACGACGCGAAACCTTCGCCGAAGTGCGTATTACATTAACCCTCGAGACTTGACTTGAATCTGCATTAGTAAATTCGGAGCAGGTGAAGATGCTCTGAACTAAAAGAAATGGTTAGCATGAAAAGTTGGTGCTCAATGTCCTATTATGACGCAATTCGATGGACAAGTTGTTGTGAAATGAAATTGCCCTTGCTTGACGAGTCTGTGGATCAGTTTGCTGGGTCCGTGTGGACTTGATGGACTTCTCTAATGATGCTTACAAGTTGCGAGGGGAATTGCTCGGACAGAACTGATGTACACCCGTACTATTTATTTTTGGACTTGGACTGGCCATTTGAAACGGTTGACTGACCATTGCTTGACCAGTAGTTGTCCTTTTCGTAAAGCAGACAGTATCTTCCATCCGATTTCCGCGTATTTTTGCTTGGGGTGATGAATACGCGACCGGCATTTTTGTTGTGTCGAAGAAAGTGTAAGAATCATATGACGATTAACAGTTAAAACAAATTGCAGTTTATATGCTAATGCTAGAATCCTGATGGTATTGAAAGGGCTAGGTCTTAGGATCTCCTAGGTTAGATCTAGCGGGGTTCTTTTAGGGTTCGTGTTCTTGAGGTAAAACCGAGAGGAGGAGAGGGGTACCGACCTTCGGATGTAGAGAAGGAGGAGTTGGCCATCGCGAGTTCGCTCGGTGGAGTCTGCGCACGGGCAGCGACGGTCGGGGAAGAGGTGCGGGGCTCCTCGGCGGCGGCGTGTCCCGGGCGGCGGCGACCTCCCTGGCGGCGGCGTTCGGTGGCGCGCGGTGGTGGAACTTCCCGTCGCTAGAGCGCCCCCTCACAGATCGGATTAGGGTTTTGTCGGTGGGTCTGGCGGCGGCACGGTGAACCTTGGTATTCGTGCCGCCCTGGCCCCCACCTCTTTTATATGGCGGCGGACAGGGCCCACCACCAAATGGTGGCGCCCCGATCGTATGCGCGAGCAGGGGGATTTGGCCGTTGAGCCAAATCCCCTGAGATCATTCTAACATTCTCCCCCTTGATCTCAATCTATACTTTATCTTTAATTACTTTTGACTTTACACATTCCATCACAGATTAGTGCATAGAACATGTCTCATCGTCACGGTCAATCGCCGATAGATTCAACAGCTACAATACACCTCTCTATTCTGAAATAGTTAATTTAATCTTTTGGGCCATCTTTTAGTCCAGGAATCACAGGCTTTCCCTTAAACCCATGCCGGCTATATGTTCTCTGAACACGTTGGGTGGTAAGCCTTTAGTAAGCGGATCCGCTAACATCTTTACGGTACTTATATGCTCTAGACTTATAATTTGATCCCGAACTTTATCTTTCACAACATAGTACTTTATGTCAATGTGTTTGGCAGCACCACTTGACTTGTTGTTGTGGGCATACGTTCTGCGGGTTCATTATCGCAGATACAACTTAAGTGGTCTATTGATGTCGTCAACCACTTTCAAACCGGTATGAACTTCTTTAGCAGTTCACCGCCCCGTAGCCTCATAACATGCTACAAACTCGGCATACATTGTGGGCGATGTAGTGACGGTTTGCTTTGAGCTTTTCCACGATATAGCTCCTCCAAGTGAGTGAATACATATCCGGATGTAGACTTTCTATCATCTCTCGCAAAATCGAATCTGTATACCCCACTATATGGAGTAAATCGATCTTACGTATGTCATCATGAGGCCTTTTGTTCCTTGCAAATAACGCAAGACTTTCTTTATCAATTTCCAATGTTCTATTCGAGATTGCTCTGGAATCGCCAAATAACCCAGTAACAAATGCTAAGTCGGGCGTGTGCACACTTGAGCATCTTGTAAGCTTCCGACAATGAAGCATATGGAACCGCTTTCATTTGATCGATCTCATCTTGGTTCTGGGGCATTGAAAATCCCCATATCTGTCGCCCTTGACTATATGTGCAGGTGAAGGACTACATTTATGCATACCAAATTTCTTTAAGACTTTCTCTATGTATGCCTTTTGTGACAGTCCCAATACCCCTTTGTTTCTATCCCGGTGAATTTCGATCCCTAGAACGAACGAAGCTTCACCAAGATCTTTCATATCAAAGTTTGAGGACAAAAACTTCTTTGTCTCCAGTAGTAGACTGACATCACTACTAGCTTGATGGGATATCATCCACATACTGTGATTAGGAAGATAAACTTCCCATCTTTAAACTTTGCATAAACACAGTTGTCCTCTACATTCTCTTTAAACCCAAATTTTCTTATTGTACTGTCAAACTTCAAGTACCACTGTCTTGAAGCTTGCTTTAACCCATAAATCGATTTCTTTAGGCGGCATCCCATTCTTTCATTTCCTTCCACAACAAAACCTTTCGGTTGTGCCATGTAAATATTTTCCTCCAAATCTCCATTAAGAAATGCCATCTTTACATCCATCTGATGTAACTCTAAATCATAATGTGCTACTAATACCATTATGATTCTGAAGGAGTCTTTACATGAGACTGGAGAAAAGGTCTCATTGTAATCAATTCCTTCTCTTTGCGTAAATCCTTTTGCCACAAGTCGCGCTTTGTATCTTTCTACATTCCCTTGAGAGTCATGCTTTGTCTTGTAGACCCATTTACAGCCTACTGTTTTGGCTCCTTTAGGAATAATTTCCAAGTCCCAGACTTTATTAGTCTTCATGGACCTCATTTCCTCTTCCATGGCCTCAAGCCATTTTGAGAAATTTTCGCTTCTCATGGCTTCTTCAAATGAGGTGGGATCATCCTCCATTTGAAATTCCTCTGTATGATAAATCTGATAATCATCGAAATAGTGATCTTCTTACTCTTTGAGACCTCCTCGGGCCTCCTCATTTGATACATCTTCTGCTTGAGGTCATTGTTGCTCCCCTCATCTGTGGCAATAGGTTCTATAGGATCTGAAGAACAGGTTCCTCATTATCATTCATTGCTGCCACGGGAGGAACAATAACAGTCTTGGCACCACGTTGTCTCGCACTGTCGGTGCAATGCAACGGCAGTAGTGTGAAGAATGGCTCTTGAATCATCGGAGTGGGCGCATACACCCGCTTCTCTTCAAGGTCAATCTCACGAGCTACCATGCTCCCCTCATGATCTCATCCTCTAAGAAGCCGGTGTGTCTCGTTTCTACAAACTTTGTATATCATGTCGGGCGGTAAACGAAAACCTTTTGACTTTTCAGGATAGCCAATGAAATGGCAACTTACTGTTTTGGGATCAAGCTTCCCAAGGTTTGGGTTAAATACTTTAGCCTCAGCAGGACTCCCCAACACACGTAAGTGGTTTAGCGAGGGAACTCTTCCTGTCCACAACTCTACGGTGTTTTGGGCACCGACTTACTAGGCACTCTGTTGAGAATATGAATGGCGGTTTTCAACGCCTCCATCCATAAACTCAATGGCAGTGTGGAATAGCTCATCATGCTTCGCACCATATCCATCGAGTGCAGTTGCGTCTTTCATTACTCCATTTTTTGAGGTTCGCCGTGTAGAATCCTGGGCCACTATTCCATTTTCCTGTAAATACCTTGCAAAAGGTCCAGGAACTTGTCCATATGGGGTATGTCGACCGTAGTACTCCCCCCAACGATCAGATCAGACTATCTTAATCTTTAAATCGTGTTGGTTTTCAATTTCAGCCTTAAATATCTTGAATTTATCCAAGGCTTCATTTCTTTCTTTGATTGGATAAATATATCCATAACGGGAGTAATCATCTGTGAATGTTATGAGCGAGTCATAACCATCCACACTTTTCACAGGAAAAGGACCACAAATGTCTGTGTGAATAATTTGTAGAACTCCTGTGCTTCTTTTAGCGTCTTTCTTAATTTTCTTTACATATTTTCCTTTGATGCATTCTCTGCATTGTTCTAAGTCGGAGAACTCTAATGGAGGAAGAATATCATTCTTAACTAGTCTTTCTATTCTCCCCCTCGAAATGTGGCCTAAACGACAATGCCATAATTTCGACGACTCATTTAGAGTTCTCTTTCGTTTTCTGTTTACATTCGTAGACGAGGATTCAATCACTTTCTCGCACGCGACGTTCTCATTATCGCATACGACATTCACATCATCACATAATGACAACAAATAAAGCTCGTTCTGTAAATGGCAAGACCAACACATTCTTTATTAAACATTATTTCACACTTGCCATTTCCAAAATTACAATCATAACCATCTTTGTCCAAATTTGAAACACTAATCAAATTCCTCTGTAAAGAGGGAACAAAAAGGACATCTCTAAGTAAAAGATTGGAGCCATAGCTAACTCTAATGAAAGATCGCCAACGACTTCAACTTCAGCTTGGACTCCATTTGCAACTTTAATGCATCTTTCGTTTCTTTGCGTAGTCCTCGTCGAACGGAATCCTCAGAAGGAATTAGCAACATGAACAGTTGCTCCTGAGTCAATCCACCAAGTGGATTTGAATATTGCACATACAGCATTCATTTATATAGGTAATAATGTTCTCACCTTTCTTTGCCATTATCATCTTTAAGTAATCAGGACAGTTCTTCTTGTAGTGTCCTGTCTTCTTGCAGTGAAGACACTGATCTTTGTCTACAGCAAACTTATTCTGTTGAGGCCGATGGATGAGGCTTTTCCTTGTTCTTTGAGAAGGAGTTACTGTTGAAGTTCTTTTTCTTGTTATCCTTCACATAGTTGATGGAACCACCATGTGAGGATTTAATTCTTTCCTCCTCTTGCACACACATAGCTATGCACTTTTCCAAGTCCCATTTCTCAGTCTGCATATTGTAGTTGACAACAAAAGTGTCAAACTCTTTGGGCAAGGAAGCAAAACCAAGTGAATAAGGAACTCATCCTTGAGAGCCAAATCCATTGGTTTAAGTTTAGATGCCAAGTTGCTCATCCTAAGAATGTGCTCTCTTATGCCATTGCCACGCTGAATACCTTTACATTGCAGTTAATCATCACCATGTAGCATAAGTCTTTGAAGAGCCAGTGAACGACTCTTTATTTTATCAAGGTATTCGTGACGGTGTCACACTCTGCAATTGAGCCCACAATCGCAGCTCAATTGTGTTCTTTATCACACCATACATTTCTTGTTGGTGTGGTCCATTCTTATGATCAAGGTCATAAGACATGCGTAAGGAGCATGATCCTCTGTCTTTTCTGCCAAGCAGTATCATCCTCATTTTGATCCCTCACTGGTGCCATAGGCTCAGTGGGACGTGCTGTAGTGAGGACCCAGTCCACCTCAGCCAAGATAAACGCTAAGTCTATCTTTTTCTTCCACTCTCCATAATTATCTCCTTTGAGAGTGGGAATCTCTCTGATACAACTCATCAAGTTGTATCCGCCTGAAAATTTAGTTCAATAAAATGAGAACATAACAGGAAAATTATATGCCTTATTTCCAACGTTGGTCAAAAATACGACACACAATTTAAATCAATTTTATCTATACATTAAATCTACATCACCGTTGGGCAGAAATAGAAATAATGCATAAAAATCATCAATTAAAAATTATAACATTGTTATTATCAACGTTGGTCAGAAAATAACAATATCATAATTATCCGGGATTTATATCTATTTTTCCAAAATTAAATTCTCCCGTTGGTTCGAATTTAATAATGAAAATCAATCAATATTATCTTTTGCAGTGAAACTGTAATTATTCAAAAATAATTCAATATTCGAAGCATTATACGATACACATTTAATCTCTGAAAAATATACACGTTGGTGCAAAATTTACGAGATTTGGATCAAATTTCAATCAAATTCATAAAAATGCTTCGAAAATCAATAAAAATAAAAAAATAGATTTTCTTGTTCAAGCGGCCAAATCGGCCCGTTCAGCCGACCACGGCCTGCGCGGCCCGCGGCCTGGCGGCCGCTCGATGACGCCTCGCGCGCGCGCGCGCGCCGCCGCCGGGGCCTTGGCGGCTTGCTCACGCGCGCGACGCAGCGGCGCTCTCGCCTCACGCCGCGCGCGGCCGTGCGATCTCGGCCGTCCACGCGCGATCCAACGGCCAAAACCTCGCGCGGCCGCGGCGTTCAGCGCCTACGAGCTATCCTTTCAGCCGTCGGATTCTCATCCGACGGCTCTCATTCCTCGCGGCGGCGCCGCGGCGCAACTGGCTCTGGCGAAATCCTCGCGCGCTGGGCGGTCGCCTCGCGCGAGTCTCGGTGTCCGATCGCCATCGGCGGCCGGCGGCGTTCGCCGATCAAAACTCGCGCGCGCGCCCGAAACCCTAGATCATTTCTGCCTCCTCTCTTTCACCCTCGCACCCGAGAGCGACCGCGAAGCGGCGGCGGCGGTGACTTCGTCCACGCCGCCGGAGAAGAAGAAGACAGCGCCACCGCGGGCCCTCTCGCCGCCGCGCGCGCTCCCGAGAGGGCGCGCGCCGTCGGCGGCTCCGTGTTGGCGCCCTGTCCCGTCGTCGGCGGTGACCGCCGCGTGGGCGTCAGCGAGCCACGGCTCGGCCGATCTCCCGCGCGCCCGGCAGCGACGCGGCGGCCCGGCGGCGGCGGCGGTGAGTTCTTTTCTTTCTTTTCTAGGGTTAGGGTTCGGGTTAGGGTTCTTCCTTCCCCTCTTTTCTTTCTTTTTCTTTTCCCCATCTCAGATCTACTCCTAGGTGCTCTGATACCATTGAAAGGGCTAGGTCTTAGGATCTCCTAGGTTAGATCTAGCGGGGTTCTTTTAGGGTTCGTGTTCTTGAGGTAAAACCAAGAGGAGAGGGGTACCGACCTTCGGATGTAGAGGAGGAGGAGTTGGCCATCGCGGGTTCGCTCGGTGGAGTCTGCGCACGGGCAGCGACGGTCGGGGAAGAGGTGCGGGGCTCCTCGGCGGCGGCGACCTCCCTGGCGGCGGCGTTCGTTGGCGCGCGGTGGTGGAACTTCCCGTCGCTAGAGCGCCCCCTCACAGATCGGATTAGGGTTTTGTTGGTGGGTCTGGCGGCGGCACGGTGAACCTTGGTATTCGTGCCGCCCCAACCCCCACCTCTTTTATATGGCGGCGCGACAGGGCCCACCACCAAATGGTGGCGCCCGATCGAGGAGCGAGCAGGGGATTTGGCCGTTGGGCCAAATCCCCTGAGATCATTCTAACAGGTATCACCCCGGGAACGCAAGTGGTACCTGTGATTCACTGGCGATCTCGGGCGAACTCCACGGCGCCCAGGAGCCGTGATGAACGTTGTTGTCGGCAAGCAAGATACGGGGAATAGAGAAATCGGGACTGGGGAAGAAGAATAGTATTTGGTTGTCTACCAATACAAGAGTAAGACTCCCCTTGTTATAGATCAAATCAATCTATCTTTCCTAATCCTATCTATTCCAAATAAAGCAATCTATCTTTTATTTAAAGCAAGCAATATAACTAAAGAGAAGTATATATTCCTGACTTTCCTTGCAGAAGAGCTGCTGTCCCTCACAGCTGCTGCGTTGGTTGGTTGGTCCTTCTTCCTGGCTTTGCGGCATTGATAAGGAATGCCCCACATGACATCTCTCGCGGCCTGGGTAAATAGCCCGTCCTTGAGCTGAAATGTCGGATAAGACATCTTGAAATCATCCCCTGGCTCCCAAGCAGCATCCGCTGCTGGCAATCCAACCCACTATACCAAGACATGCCAAATGTCCCTACGAAGACTAGCTTTTAATATCTTTGCAGGAACTGGGATTGCGCGGCCATTCTCAATTAGTGGTAGACTTGGCATCACTGAGGACGGTTCGCCATGAAACTTCTTTAGGAGACCGACGTGGAACACATTATGGAGTCGTGAATTCGTGATCCTTCTGGCAATTGAAGACGATATGTCACTGAGCCAATGCGAGCTAGAATCTGATAAGGACCGTAGAACCTTGGTCCTAATTTGCCTGTGCGCCGTCCCGGCAATGAGGCCACATGTCGATGAAGTAGACATAACCACACCCAGTCTCCTGTTTCGAAAATAATCTCCCGATGATTTCTTTTATCATAGTAGTGTTTGGCATATTGTTACGCCTGGAGTAAGCGGTCACGGACTTCTCTGATGAAGTCATCACGGTTTTGAAGTTGGGCTTCGACAACAGCCACTTGTGCCATGCCTTCGTCATATGATGTCGATGAAGGAGGTGCATGTCCATAGACGACCTTGAAGAGAGTATCTCAAAGAGCAGTATGATAAGATATATTATAGCAATACTCCACCCATGAAAGCCATTCCACCCAATTGCGAGCTCTGACTCCTGTGAGACACTGAAGGTACATTGCTATTGTTTTGTTGATTGCCTCTGTCTGGCCATCGGACCGTGGGTGATATGCTGAGTTCATATGAAGTTGAGTACTCGTCAAATGAAATAAATCTCACCAAAAGGTGTTGGTGAAGACAGGGTCTCGATCGCTAATGATTGAACATGGAATCTTGTGGAGACGTACAATTTCATGGAAGAAAACACGAGCTGTATACGGATGGCCCAACGGGATGAAGTGTCCATATTTTGAGAAACGGTCAACAACCAAAAGGATGACCGATTTACCATGAACACAAGGCAACCCTTCAATAAAGTCCATAGAGATATCGGCCCAAATTGTGGTAGGAACTACTAATGGTTGTAGTAAGCCAACTGGATGGAGGTGCTCGGTATTATTTTGTTGATATCATAACCAAAACAAAGCTCGGGGACTCTCTGCGTGCTCACCTATGCCACCGGCTTCGACGGGTGTACACGCTCCGGCTTCGACGCGTATACCGATCGCTCCGCCGGATCGTTCTCCTCGCGTAGATAGCGTGCCGCGGTTTTTGCCTCGTGTGAGGGGTTCGACATTTATTTCGGTTTTGGAATCCGCCAGTGCGTCCGTCGGGTTACCGCGGCGCCTCGTGTGATGGGCTCGATGTTATGCTTCGTCTGCGACGCGTGTATTCCATCACCGGTCTCTGCGTCGTGGACTTCGCCAGGATGTTTATTTTGTGTTTTTTGTTTTGCCGATGCGTCCGTTGCTTTCTTGAGCTTCTGGGTTATTCTTTCCGTCTTTACCTCTGGACAGTTCTTGTTTGTGCTTCGTTTCGTGCGTTTCTCCGTTTCCATTTCTACGTGCGTTGGTTCCGATTCGGGTTCTTGTTTCCGTTGTGCTGGGTGAGTGTTATTTGTCTTTTTTGTTTGTGCGGTGCTCTGGTTTGTTTTTGGGTATATCTGCCTTTTTGCGTTCTTGTTTGCATCTCGTGTGCTAGGTTTTGTACGGTTCTTTTCTTTTTTGGGTTTTTACTTGTGCTTGACTTTGTATTCTCCTGGGTTTGCGTTTAAATAGGGATCTATTGCCGTTTGTTTATCTTTTTGTTGGATTGTGATGTTTGTGCCGCTCGCTATCTGCTCGTGGGGACTTCAGGAGTACGGCCATTTGTTGCGCGATGTAACATGTTTTCGTTTTCGGACTATTTGGTATCGCTTTCTCAGATCCTCCCTTTTTGGTTGTGGTCACCTTGTCGTGCTGGCTTTCGTTTTGCGGCGATTCGGCTTCTTATGGATGTTTTAGTTGTTTGTTTTAAGTTATTCACCGTCGCTTTGCGCTCATGGTTGGGCCATGGTGGGTTGTCTTTTTGTTATTCGCTCGTTGTATTTGCTTTTTTCTCGTTTTGTCCTTCGTGTTTCTATTTTCTCATTTTTTTATGTTTATCCTTACCGTGGACGCTTTGTAGGTACTTACAGTGGTGCTCTGGATTAGATCATCGTCCGGTTGTTCCTTGTTTATGCTGCTTATTGCCTGTACAAGCTACCAATTGGTTGTCGCTTATCTGGTAATTTTTTGATCTTAGTCTTTGTTTAGTTTCTAGGTTGTTTTTGTATTGTTAAATGTATAGATGTGATACCTTTTATATCGGTTCTATGGTTTCGTTAGGTTTCATTAATATTACACTGTTCTTCGTTTCCTTGTGCAGAGTGGTTCTAGACTGGATCATTGCTGTTTGGAGCTATTTCGGATATCTTACTTCCAGTTTAAGAAACGTTGGTTCTCTTACACTATGTTTAACCTTCGTGTTTGATACATTGTGTTATGATTGGTTTAGCCATCATGTACTGATTATGTTGTATTCTTACTGTTTTGTCTCTGATGTTGTCACTATTTCGTCAATGCAGGGTTATTCACAGTTGGCTTGGTATCCTTTGACATTTGGAATTCACTCGCTCTATTGCTTATTTTTCCTTGCTGACTTTCTGCGAAGTGATAGTTAAGTTTTTTTACCCCTTGCTTATTTAATATGCTGTTTGTGTGGGATAATTATTTATGTGCATTATCAAGTAATAGTTACGTTATATGTAATTATAATTATTATATCAGCTAAGTATTACATTGTACTAGATTATAGGTTGCTATTCTACTTCCTTGCTTCCTTATATACTTACCGTACATCTAGATCTTTACTGCTTTTCCCATTTCACTATTTTGTTTATAAAATGCCGTCTCTGTTATGTAAGCTCTAACTCTTACCATTGTGCTTTTAGTTAGAAATTTCTCTTCTCTTTTTGTTTAGGAATTCCCTTCTTTTCTCATTCACTACTATTGTATGTATACATAGGGTAGTCATTTATATACGATATGGTATAACATTTATGTTCTATTCAGTTATAGTTATCTTATTAGCTGCCTGTTATATTATATCAGGTTATAGTTTAGTTCTCTCCTTTATTCGTTCCCTACTTATTATAGATCTAAATCTCTTCTTTATTTCTTTAAAAAGTTTTCTTCCTTATTTATCATTACTCTTTTTATGAGATGTTTATTTATCTATATTATCAAGTAATCTTTGTTTTCTTGTGCAGAATCATTGTCAACTGGATCGTTGTTGTTTGGAACTGTTTTGGATCTCTTACCTACAGTTTAAGAAACGGTACTTCTCTTATGCTATGTTTAGTGTTCGTCTTTGAGACATTACGTTGAGTCGTAGTTCTCTAATGATGATTACCTCTTGCGCGTTGTTCAATCTCTGTTCATGTGAAATATCTATTTCGATATGTTATTTATAGATGCCTCGGTTTATATGCTATATATGATGTTTTTTATTTCATTAGTTACATTTGTAAATGTTTTTTTGAGTATGCCTCAGTTTGTATGCTGTGTTTAGTACTTTCCATTTTGTTATTTATATTTGTTAGTGTTTTTTTTACCTATGTTGTTTATACGAGATGGTCGTTTACATAGGCTACTATGTAGTATCATGTGTTGTGTTTTCTTCCATTATACTGTTCTGATTCCAATGTGGACTTTGTTATTTTATATTATGTTGGATTTCTAGATTGTTGTGTTGTTGTTGACGTTGCATTTATATATATGATTATGTAGTAATTATGTTATATCCTTACTGTTTTGTCTTTGATGTTGTCACTATTTCATCAATGCAGGGTTATTCACAGTTGGCTTGGCATCCTTTGACGTTTGGGACTCACCTGCTCTATTGCCTGCTTTTGCTTCGTGGCTTTCTATGCAGTGATAGTTAAGTTTTTTTGCCCCTTGGTTACTTAATGTCCTGTTTGTGTAGGATAACTATTTATGTGGATTATCAATTAATAGTTACGTTATATCTAATTATAGCTATTATATCAAGTAGGTATTACATTCTACTAGATTATGGTTGGTATTCTACTTTCTTCATTCCTTATATAGTTATCGTACATCTGGATCTTTACTGCTTTTCCCATTTCATTATTTTGTTGATAAAATGTCGTCTCCATTATGTAACCTCTATCTTACCATTGTGCTTTTAATTAGGAATTTCTCTTCCCCTTTTGTTTAGGAATTCCCTTCTTTTCTCGTTCACTACTACTGTATAGATAGGGTAGTCATTTATATACGATATCATATAACGTTTATCTTCTATTCAGTTATAGTTACCTTATTAGCTGCCTGTTATATTATATCAGATTATATCTTGATTCTCTTCCCCTTTTGTTTAGGAATTCCCTTCTTTTTTTCTTTAAAAAGTTTCTTTTCTTATTTATCATTACTATTTCTATGAGATGCCTATTTATGTATATTATCAAGTAATAGCTATATTATATTTAGTTATATGTATTATATTACCTAGGTATTACATTCTATTACATCATAGGTTCTTATTCTACTTTGTTCATTTGTTATTTATTTATAATAAACCTAATTCTTGACTGCTTTTTTCCATTTCCTTATTTCGTTGCTAAAATATCATTATTGTTATGTAACTTATAGCTCTTACCATTGTGCTCTACCTAGATATTCCTTTTCTGTCTTTGTTTGCAGAATTTTTTCCTTTCCTCTACTGTTCTTAGTCTACTTTCTTCATTTGTTATTTATATAGTTATCATACATCTGGATCTTTACTGCTTTTCCCATTTCATTATATTGTTGATAAAATGCCGTCTCCATTATGTAACCTCTAACTCTTACCATTCTGCTTTTAGTTAGAAATTTCTCTTCCACTTTTGTTTAGGAATTCCTTTCTATTCTCATTCACTATTATTGTATACATAAGGTAGTCATTTATATATAATATCATATAATGTTTATGTTCTATTCAGTTATAGTTACGTTATTACCTGCTTGTTACATTATATCACATTATAGTTTAATTCTTTCCTTTCTTCATTCCCTATTTACATACTATAGATGTAAATCTCTTCTTTTTTTTCTTTAGAAAGTTTCTTTTCTTATTTACCATTACTATTTCTATGACATGCCTATTTATGTATATTACCAAATAATAGCTATATTATATTTGGTTATACCTGTTATATTACGTAGCTATTATATTCTATTACATCATAGGTTCTTATTCTACTTTGTTCATTTGTTATTTACTTATGATAAACCTAATTCTTCACTGCTTTTCCCATTTCCTTATTTCGTTGCTAAAATGTCATTACTGTTATGTAACTTATAGCTCTTACCATTGTGCTTTACCTAGAAATTTCTTTTCTGCTTTTGTTTGCAGATTTTTTTGTTTCCTCCACTGTTCTTAGTCTACTTTCTTCATTTGTTATTTAGTCATTATAAATGTAATCCTTTACTGCTTTTCCCATTACGTTATTTCATTACTGAAATGTCATTATTGTTATGTAGCCTATAGCTCTCACCATTGTGCTTTAACTAGAAATTCCTTCCCTGCATTTCTTTGCAAAATTTCTTTTTTCCTCCTTCAGTGTTCTTACTGTACTTTATTCATTTGTTATTTAGTTATTATAAATCTAACTCTTTGCTGGTTTTACCATTACGTTATTTCATTGCTAAAATGCTATTACTCTTATGTAACCTATGCATTTTACCATTGTGATTTAACTAAAAATTTCTTCTCTGCTTTTCTTTACAGAATTTCTTTCTTTCCTCCTTCCGTATTTTTATTTATATAAGATAGTTATTTATATACATTACCATGTAACACTTATGTTACATTGAATTATAGTTATTTTATTAAGTTGCTACTGTATTATATTGCATTATAGTCTACTGCTTTCCTTTCTTCATTGTTTTTATTTATTATACATAGTTATTTGATGTTCTAGAGTTGAATGTAAAATTTACATTCTATTCAAATATACCTATTTTATTAGCTAGCTGTTATATTATATCAAATTATGGTAACTCTTTTGTGTTTCTCCCATTTAATTATTTCATTGCTAAAATGTCATTACTTCTTCCTTTCCTTATTCACTATTTTATTTATATACGATATCTATTTATATACATTACTATATAACATTCATGTTATATTGAACTATAGTTTTTTATTAAGTACTATTGTATTATTTGAGACTATAGTTTATTGCTTTGCTTTCTTCATTTTTCTTTAGTTATTATAAATAGTTATTTTATGTTGTACAGGTAAATGTAATGTTTACATTTTATTCAACTATAGTTATTTTACTAGCTACCTGTTATATTATATCAAATTATAGTTTACTGCTCTCCTTTTTTCATTCGCTATTTACTTACTATAGATCTAAATCTGCTTTTTCTTTCTTTTCAAAATTTTCTTCTTTCCTCATTTATCATTATTGTTCCTATTACATGCCTATTTATATATATTATTGCGTAATAGTTATGTTATATTCAGTTATACCTATTATATTAGTTAGCTATCATATTGTGTTACATCATATGTTCTTATTGTACTCTGTTCATTTATTATTTATTTATTACAAATCTAACTCTTTACTACTTTTCTGATTTCATTATTTCATTACTTAAATGCCATTTCTATTGTACAACCTACTATAACTCTTACCATTGCTGTTTGGCTAGAAATTTCTTCTTTCCTTTTGTTTGAAAATTCATTCCTTTGCTCATTCACTATTCTTATTTACATAGAATAGCTATTTATATACACTATCATATAACATTTATGTTACATTCAGCTATGGTTGTTTTGTTACGTTGCTATATTACATTGAGCTATGGTTGTGTTGTTATGTTGCTGCTATATTATATCGTATTATACTTTATTCCTTTTCTTTCTTCATTTTTTATTTAGTTCTTATCAATCATTGCCATTGGTTATTGGTATTTAGTTTTATGGATGCATCCCGTTGTGGTAGAGCTCGCCGTCAAGAAATTCTACGCGGAAAACAACCAATTAATTCAGCAGAACCTTCATTAGTGTCTCCAGATGTTTTTCCTAATACCTTCATACCACTGCTTTCACAGCCACCATCACAGCCATGTATGATTTTTCTTAATATTGTGTTTTCTTTAAACACTATCCTTTTTGCCGTTTCCAATTTCCTTTTGAAGCTTTGCTATTCTATTGATATGTTTCTTTGGTTTCATGTATTCTCGCACAGCGCTCATCACAGATGTTACTATGATCCCTCAATTAAAGCGTCGATATGGTTATTCACACTCTTTATAACCAGTTTTTCGTTTTCAGTTATCTTTGGTTTACATTTTTCGTTTACTCTTTGTTTATTTGGCTTCCCTACATAATAGGAGACCATTTTTGCCCATTGGTTAGTTCAGTTGAGGCAGCTACCAATAGGAAAAAGAGAAGGTTGTCCAACCTGCAGCGCAGTGCTGCTAGAACAGGTGTTTTCCTTTTATTATATTCTTCTATAAAATTTGTTGAGTTTTCTGTTTTCGCTTCACTCAAGAGTTATAGATTTTTCCATCTGTTGGTTTATGTTTGTGTCTGCATTTTGTTGACATTTCAGGTAGCGCACTACCTTTTAGCTTAGCCCCACTTAAAGAGCCAACCATTTGTTTTTCTAAGGAATATATTTCCTTTTTAAAAGGTTCGCCCATGTTGTTGACTTTACACCATTGTATGTTAATGCGTTTTATACCATTGCTACAGTTATTCCTCCTTCCTACTTTCATTTTGATGTTAACACCATTCCAGCCACTTATGATAATCGATCATACTATGGTGGTCCAGATTATGAGTGTAATAAATGCGGTGCTATATTTTGGTTCCAAGAAAGGTCTCACCATAGAAGTTCCTCTAGACATCAACGAGTTATTTATAATAGATGTTGCCGTGGTGGTAAAGTCTCTCTTCCAACACATAAGCAGTTCCCATATCCACTTCAAGAGCTTATTGGTTTTGATAAAGGACCCCAGTCAAATCAATTCATGCATTTGATTCGCCACTACAATTCTCTGTTTGCATTCACTTCCTTGGGCGTAGATGTTGTGAGAACCATTAACACCGTGAAGGCCCTTATGTTTTCCGTATAAATGGTGTTGTTCATCACCGAATTGGTCCATTGGTCCCCGCACCAGTCAAAAACACGAGTATGCACAGCTATATATTTATGATATACTGTGAAATTCAGAATAGGTCATCTGCTTTTCGATAGAGAAGATGTCGAAATGGTGAACCGACATGATAATATAGTTCTTTGCTTTGATTCATATGCTTAACTGTTTTAATCCATTAGTGAAAGAATTCAGAATGGCACGAGATCGGTTATTTTCTCAAGAGAACGCAGAAATTCATATTCGTCTTATTGGTTCATCTAACACCCATGATGATCGCTACTGTTTGCCAACTGCATCTGAACTGGCTGCCCTAATTGTGGGTGATCTATCTTTGGAAAATAACAAATTTGATATCATTATCGAGACTCATCCTGGTTATCTAAAACAAGTATCGCCTCTCAATCCTGCTCTAATGTCTCTTCAGTATCCATTGTTATTTCCATATGGTCAAAAAGGCTTCCACCTTGGTATTAAGTACAGAACTAATGATGATAACATCAGTCCTATGAGAGATCAGGTTTCAATGCTTGAATACTACTGTTATGAATGTCATTATCGTAAAAATGAACCAAATCCTTATACATGTTGTGGCCGCCTCTCAAGTCAAATAGAGGTTGATTGCTATTCATGTATAGAAGCAAATCGTTTATCATTTCATTTCTTCAACCAAGATGTCTTACGTTCAGACACATATCAAGGCATTTCAGATGCGCTTGGTCAGGGCACATCAGAAGGCAAAAATATTGGTATTAGGATCTTACTTCCCGCAAGCTTTACCGGTAGCCCACGATACAATGCACTCAACTATCAAGATGCTATGGCCATATGCCGTGAATACGGACCTCCAGATATCTTTTCTACTTTCACATGTAATTCAAGATGGCCAGAAATTATGGACGCACTCAAACACGAGCCTGGTCAAAAATACATTGACCGTTCTGATATCGTAACTCGGGTATTTCATATGAAGCTCACTGAATATATTTCTGATATAAAAAATGGCCACACTTTTGGTGTAATACGGGCAGGTTAGTTTATTCCTTTCACTCTCAATATGCTTCCTTCCTTTTAATGCACTATTTTTCTCTCTAAATTGCTCTCTTTGTTTCTAACAGTTTTATACACTATTGAATTTCAAAAGAGAGGACTACCTCATGTTCATACCCTCATATGGCTTGCTAATCATACAATGGATCTAGCTGCTGAATTCATAGATTCCCTTATATGTGCTGAAATTCCTGATCCAAATATTGACCCACTTGGTTATGCTCTTGTTGAAGAATTTATGATGCATGGCCCATGCGGAAATCTTAATAGGAAGTGTCCATGTATGAAAAATGGATTGTGTTCAAAACGATATCCCAAAGAATTTAATTCAGAAACAATCATTAATGAATCCGGCGTTCCAATATACCGTCGCCGGGATACTAATCGTTTTTATCACCAAGAGTGGTATCAAATTGGACAACAAATGGGTTGTTCCATACAACATGAGCTTATTAAAAAACTCCCAAGCTCACATCAATGTTGAATGGTGTAATAAAACAAACCTTGTGAAATATTTATTCAAATATCTTACTAAATGGCAAGATAAAGCAAGAATGAGTTTTTCTGGTGCTGCCCAGTCATCAGACACAGCTAATACACAAGTTAGACAAGGCATAGATGAAATTGCTGATTATATTAAATGCAGGTACTGCTCTATTTAAACAATACATTATACATTTTTTCAACTATACCTTCCTCAGTTTTTGCAAATACTTTGATTAGTTTCTCCTTTTTTTACCTGTTTTATCATAGTTCTGCCTGTTTATTAACACTTTTGTTCACAAAACAATTTTGTAGATACTTATCATCATGTGAAGCCATTTGGCGATTATTTGAATTTGAAATACATGGCCGAATGCCTTCCGTTGAACGATTAACTGTGCATATGCCTGATATGAACAAAATTATATACCATGAAGAAACACACTTACAAGAAATTATTGCTGATCCAAGAGCTCACAAAACTACCCTAACTGAATGGTTCGTTGCGAATCAACAGTTTGTAGAAGCAAGATCTTTTACATATTGTCAATTTCCATCGAATTGGAAATGAGATTCCAGTAATAAAAAGTGGATGAAAAGGAAACGAAAAACATCAAAGATTGGTCGTATATATAATGTACATCCAAGCACCGGTGAATTATTCTATCTTAGAATGCTGTTTATGGTTGTTCCTGGTGCACAAAGCTATGAAGATGTTAGAACATTTAATGATGTACGTTATCTTACATTCAAAGAAGCCTGCAAAGCACGTGGCTTAGTTGGTGATGATACAGAATGGTTTTTACTCTTTGATGAAGCAATTATTTGGGCTACTCCATATCAACTTAGGCACCTTTTTATGATAGTGCTTTCTTTCTGCAGTGTTATTAATCCTCAGAATCTATTTGATAAATATTGGTATTTCCTTGCTGATGACATAGCATATAGAATAAGGCAAGGATTACAAAATCCAGCATATCCAATACCACCCAGTTATTTACAGACCCAATTGATAAATGAGCTCTTTACTATTTTTTCCAAGAATGGTCTCAACTTTGCTACATACAATGTACGCAGTGAATCAACATCTGATAGTTGTCCTCCTGGTAATAGACTTCTTGCCGAAGAGCTAGACTATGATAGAACTGTTCTCTCAGCACACGCTGATTCATTATGTGATCAACTAAATGCTGAGCAATCTGTTATATACAACAAGATTATAGCATGTGCAGCTCAAAAAAACAGTGGTGTTTACTTTGTATCCGGACATGGTGGCACTGGCAAAACGTTCCTTTGGAATGCTATCATAGCTACATTAAGAGCTAGGGGTCAAATAGTTCTTGCTGTAGCTTCATCTGCAATTGCTTCCCTTCTACTTCCAAATGGTCGCACAGCACACTCTCGTTTTAGAATACGTCTTGATATCAATGAAAAAAGCTTATGTAGTATACCACGGGGAATAATGCTAGCTGAACTTATTAACAAAACTTCTCTAATTGTTTGGGATGAAGCACCTATGACTCATAGACGCTGTTTTGAAGCACTTGACAGAACATTACGTGATATAATGTCTGTCGAAGATACTGGTTATATGAATATACCTTTTGGTGGAAAACTTGTTGTTCTTGGCGGAGACTTCCGGCAAATCTTACCTGTTATTCAGGGTGGCACAAAGTCAGAAATTCTTCAAGCTTCACTTATTAAGTCACCACTTTGGTGACACATTGAGATACTCAGATTATCTACTAATATGAGGCTTCACAATCCAAAACTTTCATTTGCAGAATGTCAATCTATATCTGCCTTTGCTCAGTGGGTACTTGATATTGGAAATGGTCAAATTCCAACAATTAAAAAATCAGGAGAAATTCATCCCACTTGGATAACTATACCAGATGATCTTCTCCTGCTGCCAACTGATAACAACATGAATGCAATTGTAGATGCTACTTATGATTCATTCCATCTAAACTATCAAGACAGCAAATATCTAGCGCAGCGAGCAATTATTTGCCCAACTAATGCTGCTGTTGATGAACTGAACAAAGTTGTTTTTGATAAAATTCCTGGTGACAGTAAAGAGTATCTTAGTTTTGACTCAATCTCTCAATCGATGCTCAAATTGGTGATGCTAATCGCTATATCCCGGAGTTTGAAATTCTATAACAGTCAATGGTTTTCCACATCATGCTATCTATCTCAAAATAGGTGTTCCAGTGATGTTGCTTCGAAATATAAATCAATCTATGGGTCTCTGCAATGGAACACGTCTGATTATTACAAGACTTGGTGATCAAATTCTTGAAGGACGTATTATCACTGGAACTAATATTGGCCACACTGTGTATATACCAAGGATTGTATTAAATGCAACAAGTCATCGATGGCCTTTCACTCTGCTGCGCGCGGTTTCCAATCAAGCTTTCATACGCAATGACTATTAACAAAAGTCAAGGCGGACTTTAGCCAAAGTTGGCATTTATCTACGAAACCGGTCTTTTCACATGGACAGCTATATGTGGCAGTATCACGTGTTACATCACGTTCAGGCCTAAAGATACTCATTGAAAATGAAAAGGGCGCTGCCTGTAGTGAAACAAAAAATATAGTATACAAAGAAGTGCTCACTTGTGTTTAGTGGTTTTTGGCGCTATTCTTCTTCTCTCCCCCTAACTTACTTTCTTTACTTAAAAAGTTTTCTTCAGACCTATTTGCATCCAGTACACAAAACAGCCACCCAAATCGCCTTTGATACATACATCTTTATATTTGTAAGTCAGATTGTGATATATACTTCTCTCAGTTCTTAGAAATATATAATATACACTTATTTATACCTTAGTGAACTCTTTCAGTATATCTTACATATTCTTTCTTTTTTCAAAAAAAGGCATATATATATATATATACACACACACACACACACACACACACATTCCTTTACACATATTATATATATCACTGTTTCATTCATTGTTTATATTCATGATTTGTCCATCTATTTACTACACCAAAAAACAACATACATGCTGAGCTATACTTTGATAGATATTACAAATATCACTACTTTCCTCTATTTCTATATTACCTATGTCATTAAACTCTTTTTATGGCCTCTTTGTGTTCATATCCATTTATGCTATTTCACTGCTTTCCTCTCTTCCTACATTGGCTATGTCATTAACCTCTTTCTATGACTTCTTTGTCTTCATACCCATGTATGCTCTCCAATGATATACCTTACACTGGTTTCACTTTGTTACAGAAAATTACTATTGCATTTTTGCAGAATATACAATTCATGAATATAGCCCTTTAGCTTTCTATCTACTAAACAAAAGATTTAGTGAACTCCTTCAGTATATCTTAAAATCGGCTTATATATTCTTTCTTCTTTTAAAAAAACGTACATATCCATATGTTTCCTTATGGATATTACAAATATTACTGCTTTATTGATTATTTACATTCATAACTTGTCCATCCATTTACTATACCAAAACAACAACTTACAGACTCAACTATGCTTTCATAAACATCACAAACATCACTATATTTCTGCATTTGTACATTACTGATCCCATTGAACTCTCTTTGTGATTTCTTTACATTCATACCCATTTAGGCTCTCCAATGATACCCCTTACACTGTTTTTATTTTACAGCATATACAATTCATCAATATAATCCTTTAGCTATGAATACAGCATTTAACATCTAACTTCTTTATGCTATACAGGTTACATATGGCATATTCACTTTTAAATCAGATCAACCAGAACTCCCACAAATGGAAAATCCTTGTGCGTTTACCACAGGTTTGGGAATTTAGAAACCCACAAGATTCAACAGATGTATATCATCTAGACTTCATCATGCTCGACAAAGAGGTACGCAATATTCAAAACTTTTGCTTACTCTATACAGACATCCTTTTACTATTTTACACCATCTTCATCTTGATTATGCACAAATCATTCTCACATTAGTGATATTACCTTCATCATTCCCTACATACCATAATCATACACAAATTTGCATCCCTATTACACCAGCCACATATCTCTGTTAATGCTTTATCACCTTTTTCCCATCTATACTTACCACTACAGTCAACACATTCTACATGCTTTTCTACATTTTACCTTTCTTAGAATTTTCTAAGTTTGTATGCTCTTTACAGTCTCTCATACATAACCTCATGTGCCACACAAATACTATTCTACTCTTTTATAACATCTTCACACTAAACATACACAAATCATTACCATATTAAAAGACATATCTTTATGATTTTGCATATACATCATACTTCTTTTTTTCTACATCTAAACTAAACTTCATATTTTTAAAGGGAAATACTATGGAAGGATTAGTTCCCCAAAGATGGCTTGACAAATTTACATCCTTATTGAAAGAAGGATGTATTTATCAGATAGAATATTTTGAAGTTCTTCCCGCAAAAGAGACATACAAAGCAATCGATGGCACTATTCTAGCTTGCTTCTCAAAATACACCAAGGTTAACGAAATACTACCAGAACCAGAAGGATTTCCTGTCTACGCATACAATGCAGTCCCATTTTCTGTGTTAAATGATCGTACCGGCAAAAACAATCTCTTATCAGGTACACTTTCCTGCTTTCTAACTTACTCCACAATACTGACCTCATAGTTTGTCATTTCTAACCCTTTTTTATTCACACTCAATTATTTACCAGATACTGTTGTTCTCATAACGGCTGCTTCCCTGCTTATCGAAACAACAACAAAATTAGGCCCAACTGTTAAACGAACAATTAACATAAGTGATGGAAGGTACATATATTTTCTTCAACGCTTCTTTTTATCTACTTTCTTGCTTATTATAATTTGTGCTTATATTTTACTGATTCTAACATAAACCCAAAAAAACACTCTTCTTCCCTGTTTATAGTCAAGCAGCAATCATTACGTTATGGGGCCATCATGCTGAATTATTCAATGCTGAAATACTACTAACAATTTCTCAAGATACACCAGTTGTTGCTTTATTCGTTGGTATGCTTGTTGGCACGTATTTAGGTATAACGCACCCTCCTTTCTTTAATAATACAGATCCTGCAACACATATATACAATATATCTGCCTTTGTCTTATCGTCACTTTCAAATTTTTTTCTATACACATGTAGGCCAGCTTGCATTACAGAGCAGTTCCGCATCAAAGTGGTACATCAATATACCAATACCTGAAATACACGCTCTACAAAACATGTATTAATCATGCTTTATCCAAACTGTTAGATTGCCGGCACATATATCATACATTTTTTCCTTTGCTCCTGTATTCTTTTTACATTCATTTCTAATGTAATACATAGGATCACCAACCGGCCACACCAAATTGAATGGCAGCAAGATGCACATGCTCATAACAATCCCATACCCACAACTGTTCGAGAATTACTAGACCTCATACCAAACGAAACTTTGGTAAGATAAATGTCAGCATTATACATTTCTTTACATCCAGTTTTTTAGATATAATAGGCAGTAACCATTTTGAAATATCATGCACACAGGGACAACGATACAAACTCACTATCCTTATCGCTGATTTAGTCCCAGAACAGTCTTGGTGGTATATATCATGTTCTTCATGTTGGAAAAAAAACTTTCCCACATGGAGATGCATATGAATGTCGAAGGTGTGGTACCAAAACAGCAGAACCAAGGTACAACACTAATGCTACATTCATATAACTGCTGTCTTTTTTACAATCTACAATTACCTAATTTATTGACAAACTAACATATACTCTTCTTTTCCAATTCTCAAAACAAATACAAAATAAATGTGTATGGCATTGATTCTGAAAACAATGAACAAGACAAACCCCATGCAGAGTTTATGTTCTTCGGTGATGTAGGCCAACAACTTATTGGAAAACCTGCCATGCTTTTAGTCGCAACAACGGAAGGACAAATGCAGCATGTCCCACCTGAAATACAAGCAATTGTTGGTCAAAAACATGATGTCATTGTTCAAATGTCAGAACGATCACTCCAGACTGAAAGCCCAACATTTCATGTTCGATCAATAACATCTGAACCACAGCACACCAATCTGCTATTACCAGGCACACAAAATCTTTTGTCTCCAGTAAAAGATACACAACAGCACAATAAAGATGACAAAAATAACTTATTTTTACCTCATTAATAGGTCCATCTACTGGTGACACACATGCAGAGCCAGCTACCCCGACAACGATCTCTGCTACTTTGCAAGTAACAGAAATTTCACCAACGTCATCTCTTTTCATATAACATGTCATCTAACACAAAGTATATTCAACACATTTCCACCACATATTTCGTTATATCTAACTATTTACATCTTTTTTACAAGCCTACACCATCCCCACAATCTGAAAAAAGAACACGCGAGCTTATTGCATCTGTGGAAGCTGACCTAACCTCTTCGCCAACACCATCAAGCAAAAGGTGCTCGTTACATTGTCATTCATTACATTCCATGCTGCTCTTGAAAGATTCAATACATGTGTCATCCAAGTATATGCTTCCTACTCATACTATATATACTTCTTCGCAGCACAACACAGCTTATGCGCAAACCTAAAATTGCACGACAACTCTTCCCTGATGCAAAACAAGACGCGCCAGAACAGGTATACCACAGTGTGCTCTCCAAAACTGCTACTTATTACTATACACAAAATATTACAATCACACATACTCATAATTCTCTTTTCATATAATTACCATACAGGACAAGTAAGCGCCATGCCCACAGCGAACAACATGTTTTCATTCCATCCATTGCTCTTACTATCTGGCATACAACTAGCGTTCAGATTTTCGCTCCCACCAAGACTGATTCCAATGGGCACCACTTCTTTTGTCCTACAAGATGTCTCCGACGCTATTATTTTGTTGTACAGAATGTGATTGCGTATCCTAAACTTGTCACACAACTTACCACCACTAACACCTATTATTTTGTTGTATAAAATGCAACTAGATATGTTATCCATATCATAAAACTGACTGTTACTAAACAAAGTCATCTTGTCACCTATACCTTATTAGCTTATCTAAACTCGCACCATACAATTTCTTTCTTCGAATCCAACCAAAATCTGAATATATCTACGTCATAATCTGTACTTTTCGCTTAACCACTCTGTATACATCTACATCGTAATGTGCCCTTTTAATTCTACCTATATATACCACCCTTTCCGCTACAACTATCAACACCTAACGCGTTACCACATCAAAACAACCAAATACCACTTTACCATCTACATCATTCTTATACATACCACAATTCTCCATACAATTTGGCCTGCGCGGCGTGCGCCGCGCATAGGCTGCTAGTATCATATACGCTCGCACAAAATCTTGGACTTTCTTCCATGCGCACGACACATAAAAATATGAACAAAGCCAATGTAATGTTTTCTGGAAGCCTTCGTGTCCTGCATGGGCTGCTGTTAGTATATTCGGTAAAGATGGAGAAGAGGCCGGAACATAAACCTTTCCGTTGTGTAGTAATAACCCATCTACCCATGCCCAAGGTTCCCCCAATTCGCTAGATTGAAGCTGAGTATAGATGGATTGCACTTCAGGTGAGGTCGACATCTCCTGACGTAGCTCATCAAAGAGTGAAAAGGAGGGTCTTGAAAATGCATATATTATTACTGAGTCCCCTTCTCAACGTGAGAGCACATCAGCGACAATGTTTAAGTGGTTGGGGCGATATTCCATCGTAAAGCTATATCTGAACTATTTGCTCACCTAGTGATGTTGAGGATGGTGGAAAGTTATTGTTCTAGAAGGAATTTCAAGCTGTAGTTGTCGGTTCGCACAATAAAAGAGTGACCCCAAAGGTACGGCTGCCAGTGTCGAATTGCATGAAACAACCCGATAAGTTCTCGTTCATAAGCGGCTAGTTTTGTGTTCCAGGAATTGGTCAATATATTCTTGGACTGAGTCGTGAAGGACAAACGTGCTAGGGCTCCAAGTGGGTTGCTTTTGATTGGTGGACCAAATTGCAAATGGCGAAGCTCCGTGAGATGAGGCCAGGAAGGTGTACCCAAATCACACTCCAACTGGAAGTACTAATACTGTGCAATTCCAGTGAGGTGATAAGAGGCTAGCCAAGCTTTATCTGCCTTATCTATCCTTTGGCCGTGGAACAACTGTTCACACCGATTGATCCATACTAGGGGATCATCCTTGTCATCATACACTGAAAATTCTAGCTTGTGATAGCGCGGAACTCCCTGTGAAACGTTGCTTTAGGACAACGTGGTCGGGACATAACTGCTGTGCTGATCATCAGGGTGGATATGGTAGGGGAACTAGGGTTGATGATATGTTATGATATTGGGCACTGATGTGGAGGGTAGGGTGGGATTTGTGTTGTTGATGTTAAGGTGGTAGGGTGGGCGATGGTATGTGGGAATTGTATGTGAGGGTTAATGGCTGCGGCAGAAGCTGGAAGTGATATGGATAATGGTTGACCAAGGTTAGCCAGTGGAACCTGCTGCTGTGATCCTGGCGGCAACGTCAAGAGGCTCGACAATTCCCCCGTCGGTTGTTTTTCGATGGGCGCCAGATGGGTGATAACATCGCCCAACATATCGTGAGCATCTGTATAGATTGGACAAGCTAGGCCATGGTCAGCTCTTCTGTTGTCTCCTCTGATCCTGGCATGGTGTAGGCCAAACCAGGCTCTGATACCAGATTGGTATCACCCTGGGAACACAAGTGGTAGCTGTGATTCACTGGCGGTCTTGGGTGAACTCCACGGCGTCTAGGAGCTATGTTGAACGTTGTTGTCAGCAAGCAAGAGACGGGAAATAGAGAAATCAGGACTAGGAAAGAAGAATACTATTTAGTTGTATGCCAATACAATAGTAAGACCCCCTTTTTTATAAATCAAATCAATCTATCTTTTCTAATCCTATCTATTCTAAATAAAGCAATCTATCTTTTATTTAAAGCAAGCAATATAACTAAAAGAGAAGTATCTATTCTTGTCTTTCCTTGTAGAAGAGCTACTGTCCCTCCTGGCTGCTGCGCCAGTTGGTCCTTCTTTCTGGCTTTGTGACGTTGACCCTTAATGCCCCACATGACACTTGACCTTCAGCGGTCATTCTCTTGATAGAGAAATCCAGTCATTCTTGCACAATCGTATGAAGTTGCAGTTTCAATATGTCATTTTTCACCGATGTGGCGGTGTCACCATACCATCTTCACTAAAGCAAGCTTCTTCATAATAGAAGTTGTGGATTCTTTTGGGCTGTAGTTTATAGCTTAAAATTTTTGAATTCTGACTGTTCGCGAGAGACAGTACGTAAAGGAAAATAGTTGCATGTGATATTGGTCGGTACAGTTGAATTCAGTAAATTTTTTACTATAATCTTTCTGTTGATCCTATCTTAAAAAATATACTGTTTAAAAGTTAAGTTACTATAATATAAATTATAAAGCCATAGACTGTAAATGAAAAAGAAGTAAACCATGGGCAACCAACAGCACAACGCCCGACCAATATATCTTTCGGTGAATTTGCGAGCCTACAGGAAGGCAAAAACCATCTTGCCCTCGGCGTAGCAGAGTTTCGCAAGAAGTTGCAGGTAAAACAACACGACCAAGACAAACACAAATTAATTTAATATTCTTTTCGACCGACCGTAACCAGCGACCGTGACGGATCCTCACCAAATACTGGGCACTGTCCGAGTGGCCGAGACCCGAGGCTATTGCCAGACTACCACGCCTGGTGGGTGGCGACACGCGATTGCACGTCTAGTGGTGCCCCTGCGTGCACGCGTAACCGGTGGCTCGCAGCAGGCCGTACGCGCAGCTGGGAGAGCTCGCGGACGTGGGGTATAGGTAGGGTCGGAAATGGTAGGAATTTTTCGTGTTATTTGGTTATTGTGTTTAATAGAATGTAAATATAGTATAAATTTTTAATTTGATTAAAACTTTCTCCTTTGTTTGTATTTGCATCGAATTCGCATAATAAATATGGATACAAATATGATATAGACTTTTCCATTCGAAATGTTATTTTATCCGAATTATTCAGTATCTGTATTAAGTATTAATGAAGAAAATATATATATATATATATATATATATATATATATATATATATATATATATATATATATATATATATTATTATAATCTGACTAATTAGTTGGACATAATTTTTAATTTAGTGTGAATTCGTATTTCTTTAGATGAAGTAAATGAATTAGAATGATTAAATATGACTGTACGAGAATAAAATATCATTAATATCTTTATACTATATAAGTTACTAGAATATCTAGATTTGACCGAATTGAGTAGATATTTAATTTAAATTTTTATTTAAGAATATTTAAATTTTTATTTATTTAAAAAATATGAATATAAATATGATAAGGATACTACTTAATTTGTATGTGATATGATTCCATCCGTAATGCCGATGGGGGAGAGGCTCCCAAATGCTCGGCAACGGATTTGGGCCCGTCTGTGCGGGTGGTAATGGTATGCACAGCGGCTGGCGTAGTGGCTTTCGGCCTGGAGAGCGCCGCAGCAAGCATGGGGCCCATTATGGTTATTGGGAGGCCCTAAATCCTCAAAGCACGGCGCGATAACGCACATGCGGCTTCCCGCCAGTGGGCCTTTCCACGCTCGCCGTCTGCCGCTCGGTCGTCGTGAACAGCCCAAAAATCATATGTCACAACTAAAAATCATCTCTACTATAATTGACCAATTGAAATTACACTCAGTTTACCCAAGAATACGTTCCCCGCTAGAGCACCAACCTTCGTGCACCCACAAAAATGCACCCAGCAAATTGTCTGCATTAAAATCAAGAGCTAAAAAAACTCTTCCTGGCTTCAACTCAATCGTGCGGCATGGATGGAACGTAGGCTTCAACGCGAGGCTTCAACACGAGGCGCCACCGCCGCCTCCCTGCATCCCCCTCTCGCGCCCGCCGCCTTCCCCTCTCACGCCAGCGCCCCCCCACCCCGCACCGCCGCCGCCTCCCCCTCCTCACCCGCGCGCGCCGCCTCCTCCCCGCTCCTCCGCTCGTCGCCACCTCCCCTCACCGCTCCTCCGCTCCGCCACCGCCTCCTCCCCCTCCGCTCCGCCCCTCGCCTCCTCGATCTCCTTTTGTGATTTCCTCGTCTGACCAGCAGTGGGTGGGTGCCTCCTGCCCACCGCAATCCCCAACGCAGATCTCACCACCTCCGCTCCAACCCCCAGATCGCCTCTCGCCATGGACTCCACCGCCGGCGGTGGCGGCCTCACGACCATCCGCGCCCCTACCGCCACCTCCGCGACGCCGAGATGGAGCTCGTCGGCCTCAACGGCACCGCGCCTCCGCCGGGAGGCCCGCCAGCGGCCGGATCGGGACCATGTGGAGAGGAGGCCCGGCAGCACCGAGGCTCGTGCTCGCTGCATGGTCGCCGCCGCGGCGTGCGGTTGGTGGGCGCTCGGCTCTCGCTCCTCACGCCCTACATCCGGTATACCTATCACACACTATACTGCTGCGGCGCTGGATCTCGTCCCGCTTTCCCTTTCCATCCGGCGGAGCGTTTGGAGTCGTCATCCCTCTCCTTCCTTGCTGGGCTTGGCTTGTTGCGTCTCGAGCATTTAGGAGCGGCGCCCATGTCTTCGTCCTCTTCCCTTTCTGTCTTGGGTGACGCGCGCGCATATGGAAATACCAATACTACACCTCTACCTATTCGTACTGATGAAGCGGCTAGCACATGCACTTGAGCTTGTTGGTCATTGCGATCACCTAATCTACAAATGTAGGACAAATGCAATTGCTTATTGCAATCAAGGTTCTGCCAATATGTTAAAAAAACAAAACAAAGCAGGAGAGCTATTTCGTTAGGCATTTAGCACTAGCGACCAATATTCTATTGGCAACGTGCATGTCTCTAGAATGGCACGGCATAGTATCTATCTGTTTGATGCCGATGCTATGCCCGACCATTCCGTATGTGTATATCGATGTTGAAAAAAATGATACAAAGTGTAACAACTTTGGTTGTCAGTGTCTAGGTTTTGAGCCTTCCTTCTCTATGTATTCACCATTTCACTGTTGTTCATTCTTGTTTTTATGCGGACTCTAGGAATAGACCATGCCATGGCATCGTTTATTTGGCTTTGTGGACCTATTATCGCTTTGTGGTGCGTTTTTGCAAGGACAATATTCTGGTTTTGTTCGAGGTCGGCATGTAAAAGTTTCACATATCCAAGTGATAATATTTTGTCGAGTTCAACCATGTGTTGGTGTGCGGAGTGACAAATGCCGTTCAAAGTATGGAAGGAGAAGACCATTTATTTTGGCTGGATGCTTAATGATACTAGTAGTGTGCGTGCTAGCATCTACGGTAAAATATAAAACAAGATAAAATTTGTAAAAAAATAAAGCGAACAATCGATTCATTAAGATTCACGTCTCATATATGAAGCTACTCATCAGTAACAACACGGTCAGCGGTCCATAGTCATAAATTGGTAATGGAAAGAAAAACAAAATATTCCTTTTTGATCACGTTGGAATTATGAAGTTCAACATGGAGTGCAGGAGGCACAAGAGAATATGGTCAAACCTTTTTGATCCGGTGAACAATCATGGTTCCATTCGTGTAAACTCATCCAATGTTTTGAAGTACACAAGCATTGGATCCACTTTAGACGAAAATCATCATCCCAAAGAAATCTCTAACGATTCAGAGTAGCATCCTCAAAAATAGTCATTTGCAATACATTCTGAGTCCCACCTAAAGAAAAAACACGAATAAACTCGAGAGCGGTATATGAAAACTATATGTCAAGATCTTGTGGTATAGTCATTAGTCTCATTATTCATATTTTCTATAAGTTCCTAAATTTTTCACATCAGGTCATGCCACATTTCACAAAAAATTCGAACACAAGATAATAAATGAACAAAGGTATCTTTGCAGCAAGCGGTGACATGATAGTATTACCATGAGGCGAGGACACCTGACACTTTAAAATTGATAATCTGTCCTTGGTATATTTAATTGAAGTATCAAATTTTCTTTGCATTGAAGCTAATACTACCTCTTATTTCTAATTATGGCCCCTCTAAATTTTTATAATATATTATATTCTTAGCATCAGTTTCTCTTTCTACAATCCCAGCAAAACAAACCTCGGGCTCATGGCGCGAGCCTTGTAAGTCATGTTGGAAGTGGTGCGCTCCATCAAATCTGCCATGTTGTGTCCCACTCTCCTTGTTATCTAAAAGTAACAAATAACAGACCAAAGGAGAAGTTCATCACATATTTAACAAATAACCGACCAAAGGGAGAAGTCATATTCTTAAGCTGCGTTAGGATTATCGGGATCTGGTGAACCAATATTATTATTGGGATCTGCAAACTCAGCTACAAGTTCATCACCACTGAAAAAGACAGGCCATGCATTGTATAAATAATTTCTAAACCGGTAATCAGATTTATCTAAGTTGCATTTTTGCTTATGCTTCCTATGAAAGATGAGTATCACGAGAGGCAACAAGAGGAAAGAAAAGTATCAACTCACCTTTCATACCTCTGTATTTGGGCGGTGAGATGCACACCAAACACACAATGAATGCTTTGTATAGTAGATCACGAGGATCGTTAAGAAAAAGCAAATAGCCAATCGGCGTGAGATTTATGATGAGTTACATAAAAAGCGTGACCATAGGATACAATCTGCAAAAGTGTGCGGCGGATGCAAAATAGTGCAGGGCGTGCCTACATACTTGGAAAGCATGCCTTCCAAATTGTAATACTATATCATCATAACCGATTATCGATTCTAGGGGTTCCTTACGTCATATACTCATATCTTAATCTTTGGAAATAGAAATAACAGATGAGAATTCCTAAACCTCTCCATGTATACCACATTATCAGGTGTACATATAAATCTCACCAATGATTCTAAGTGTTTGAATATTACCTTTTTGGATAAATAATCAGGTGGATTATATACTTTGCAGTACTTTACGTACCTCTTGTCAAATCACCAAACTCATTTATTGACCATCCATGTTTACGGTGAGAGACCACTAAAGTGGCTTCAACTCTAGCCAATTCCATGTTAACTTGGGCCAGATGAACAACACCATATATGTAACAAAATAAAACATGCGAGCAATCAGAAGACTATGTAAGACAGTCTTCTGATTGCTCGGTTATATATGGTGTTGTTCATCTGGCCCAAGTTAACATGGAATTGGCTAGAGTTGAAGCCACTTTTAGTGGTCTCTCACCGTAAACATGGATGGTCAATAAATGAGTTTGGTGATTTGACAAGAGGTACAAAGTATCTGCAAAGTATATAATCCACGATTATTTATCCAAAAGGTAATATTCAAACACTTAGAATCATTGGTGAGATTTATATGTACACTGATAATGTGGTATACATGGAGAGGTTTAGGAATTCTCATCTGTTATTTCTATTTCCAAAGATTAAGATATGAGTATATGACGTGAAGGAACCCTAGAATCGTATAATCGTTATGATGATATAGTATTACAATTTGGAAGGCATGCATTTTCCAAGTATGTAGGCACGTCGCACTATTTTGCATCCGCTCGCACACTTTTGCGATTGTATCCTATGGTCACGCTTTTGCGTAACTCATCACATCTCACGCCGGATTAACTATTTCTGCTTTTTCTTAACGATCCTGGTGATCTACTATACAAAGCATTCATTGTGTGTTTGGTGTGCATCTCACCGCCAAATACGAGAGGTATGAAAGGTGAGTTGATACTTTTCTTTCCTCTTGTTGCCTCCGTGATGATCATCTTTTCATAGGAAGCATAAGCAAAATGCAACTTAGATAAATCTGATTACCGTTTAGAAATTATTTATACAATGCATGGCCTGTCTTTTTCGGTGGCGTATGAACTTGTAGCTGAGTTTGCGATCCCAATAATAATATTGGTTCACCAGATCCCGATAATCCTAACGCAGCTTAAGAATATGACTTCTCCCTTTGGTCGGTTATTTGTTAAATATGTGATGAACTTCTCCTTTGGTCTGTTATTTGTTACTTTTAGATAACAAGGAGAGTGGGACACAACATGGCAGATTTGATGGAGCGCACTACTTCCAACATGACTTACAAGGCTCGCGCCATGAGCCCGAGGTTTGTTTTGCCATGGGATTGTAGAAAGAGAAACGATGCTAAAATATAATATATTATAAAAATTTAGAGGGGCCGTAATTAGAAATAAGAGGTAGTATTAGCTTCGAATGCAAAGAAAATTTGATACTTCAATTAAATATACCAAGGACCGATTATCAATTTTTAAAGTGTCAGTGTGTGTCTCGCCTCATGGTAATACTATCATGTCACCGGCTTGCTGCAGATACCTTTTGTTCATTTATTATCTTGTGTTCGAATTTTTGTGAAATGTGGCATGACTGATGTGAAAAAATTTAGGAACTTATAGAAAATATGAATAATGAGACTAATGACTATACTTGTCAAGATCTTGACATATAGTTTTCATATAACTTTGCTCTCAGTTTATTCGTGTTTTTTTTTTTAGGTGGGACTGTAATGTATTGCAAATTGACTATTTTTGAGGATGCTACTCTGAATCTGTTAGAGATTTCTTTGGGATGATGATTTTCGTTTCAAAGTGGATCCAATGCTTGTGTACTTCAAAACATTGGATGAGTTTACACAGAATGGAACCATGATTGTTCACTGGATCAAAAAGGTTTGACCATATTCTCTTGTGCCTCCTGTACCCATGTTGAACTTCATAATTCCAACGTGATCAAAAAGGAATATTTTGTTTTTCTTTCCATTACCAATTTATGACTATGGACTGCTGACCGTGTTGTTACGGATGAGTAGCTTCATATATGAGACGTGAATCTTAATGAATCTGATTGTTCGTTTTATTTTTTTTACAAATTTTATCTTGTTTTATATTTTACCGTAGCGTTAGCACGGGCACACTACTAGTAAATAATAGTAAAAAAGAAGTACAGGTCCCTAGTCTGTTTGGCTGGTTCGATCTTGCCGAGCGTGCGTCTCGTCGAGTCTGGACGACGTGCTTGCTTATAGAAATAAACGAGCGTGATGGTATTGTCTGCTACGCTAGAAATAAACGGATGTGATGGTGATGTAGTCTGTTTGGCTGGTTCGATGTTGCCCTAGCTTTACTTGTCTACGTCGAAGAAAATAATCATGTATGTTCGGTGAAGGTTTTTTTTTTTACAAAATGTATCTTTGGTGAAGGTTTAGCTTCACTTTATGGGTTTATAGTTAAAGTTGAAGCCAACATCAAATTGTTAAGTCTGCTGTAAGATTTACAACCTGTATCCATGATAAGCTAGCTAGTTCATGCGACGGAGAAATTTAAGCTTGCCAAATGGCCTCAAGATTCTTTTTTTTTAAAGGAAAACAGCAGGAGAGACTTCTACTGTGGTATTATATAAAAAATAAAAAGATTACAATATGTACAATGGAGCTGAACTTTAAAGATTGTATAACCAATTACAAAGAGGTTCATGATCAGCGACCCTAAGTCTATACAAGTGTAGAATAACATCTCCCTTAAAGGGACGCTTCTAATTCCCTAGGTTACCAGTAGAAGCATCAAAAGTAACTCCATTGCGTTATTTCCAAATGTGCCAAGCAGCAATAATAAAAATCTCCATGAAACATGGCAGGTTGGATGTGCATTTGGTGAGGAGAATCATGCACTCAATACTGGTATTGAGGTTCCAGGTAATCCCAAGGTATTGCCAACACTGGGAACTGAATAAGAAACCAAAGAACAGATGAAATGACGTCTCCTCCTCGTCCCCATCACACATAACATAGGTTGTTAAACCATCTATGTGAATTTTTTCCTTTTTAAAAGATCGCGAGAATTAAGTCTATCCATGAATAAGACCCATGCAAAGACATTAAGCTTCATGGTGTATTTACTTTTCTAGATGAGCATAAATCCTGGGGAATTATGGAGAGAACCATACTACTGTGTGTAGTATTGCCTCAAAGAATAACATCCATGACCCCAAATATAAGTCCAAGAGTCATGACTGCCACTTCGCTGAATCAGGCGTAATCGAATCTAAAGCTCTTCATATTCATTAAAGGCAACCACAGAGAGAGGTAATTGAAATTAAATCAACGGATCTGAATGAGCAAGGAAATCATGGACAGAAACATCCGACACCTTAGTAAAGGAAAAAAAAATGGGGAATTGATGACAGGACAAGTGACCTTCCTAACAATCCTTCCAAAACAGGATAGCAATATCTCTGAATTAGGTGATAAACTTCATAACATCATGCCACCAGAAAGAACCACAAGCTCTAGCAGCATGAGGTAATGAGGAGACATAGTACGCGGAACGGATCAAGTGAACCCAAGGAATAATTGTTAAAGTTTGTTTTCTAAATGATTTCCTTTTCAACTTTTACAACAAACAAGGATTAGAATATCTAAGGACTATTGTTTGAGGCTAGCTTCATTTAATCTTCTCTTGAGTATATGTTCTGTAAGCTGAAAAATGTAGAATTATGTTATACTATGATATCCATCGTTATGCACAGTGGTCTCTAGATCGAATTAGAGTTATAAGATGCGGCACGAGTGCACATGGTATCAAGAACAAAGTAGATGAATCTCGTAGAGAAAATCAAAATAACGACACCGAAACAATCACGACGAGAGCAAAAGTGTAACATCCCAAATTTGAGAGTTCGAAAATATGAAAAATTTAAAACTTTTTAATGCATTTTTTGACATTTGGATTTTTCTAAAATTTTATTTGGGCTTATCTAAAATTGGTGTTATGAAAAATATTACAAGGAGAAATATACAATAAATATAAATGATAATAAAAGGATGAAAATTGGAGGCAATGAACTTTAAATTCAAATTCAAAACCAAAAGGAAAATGTAAACCAAAAATCAAACTTCATTTGGGCTAGCCCATTTCCTTTCTCTTTCGCCAGCACACCTCCACTGGCCTAGTCGGCCCAGCCTCCTTCTCCCCTTTCTCTCCCTCTGCCTCTACTTCTGGCCAAGCCGGCCGGTTGCACACCCAGTCGTGCATGCCACGAGCGCCCCTGCTGCACCACTCGCGCCCACGATGTGCCCGCACCTGTGCCCGCCGAGCTAGGTCACGCCGTGCTCACTGTGTGCTGCACTCGCCCACCACGCCATGCTATCTGTGCCATGCACATCAACTCTGTGTTGAAGAGACATAAGATGAAGTTAGTCTCATGTATTTTCAACTTTGAGTAGAGTTTATCTATGGTAAGCTCACTTATGGCAATGTTGTCATTGATAGAAGTAATCTTCATTCCCCAAATCTTCACATCAAGTGCACCTAACATCTGGTGTTCATTCTCAGAATCAGAAAATTGAAGAATTTTGTTGAACCTTCTCCATAACTCATCCAAAGTTCACCAAGCTTTTGCTCGATCTCTGAGTATCCTTTCTTTACTTGGTTCTATCTTACTTTCTTGATCGTGGTAGAATAAACATTTGAAATACTTGATTCTAAACATGAAGAAGAACTAAACTTGAGCTTTCCAATTTCATTATTAGCACATTTCAATTTTTTATCATAAGAGTCATGTGCTAATCTTAATTCATCAAATTTAGCAGTTACATCTCTAAGTTGATCCATGTTTAAAGCATTAAGTGACCTAGCATTCTCTAACTCGAAATGTAAATTTGACAAGACTCACAAGATTCATCATCGAATTAAAACTCTAAGTCTTGCAATTTCAGAATTTAGAGATTCAATCAAAGTATCATATTTCTTAATCTTTTATCTTTCTTTTCTAGCAAAGTACCAAGTTTAGCAAATGACTTTAGCTAAATCATCATAAGAAGGTTCTACCTCATTGTAGTTGTCGCTGTCAAGATCATCATTGTCGGTGGAGCTTTTGCTACTTGCCATTAGACACAACCCAGTTAAATCTTTCTTACCTTTGGGAGTATCATTCTCGCTGTCCGTGTCCGCATCACTCAAATTAATTTGCCCAAGAGCCGAAAGAACACGATGCACCACCTTGCGATTCATATAGCCCTTCTTTTTATTCTTCCTTTTTTCTTTCTCCATCTCTTCTCCCTTCTCATTCTCTTCCCTTGCAAATCTTGCTAGAAACTTTGGACATTTGGAACGAATATGATTGAGATCACCACACTCATAGCACCTTTGAGGACCAAAATTTCCTCTCTCTTGATCTCACATTCTGCAAAGCTCTTGTGAAGCGTGTAGAGAGGAGTGTCAAATCATCTTCCGGGAGTTGCTCTAGCTGTTCATCGGTTAGTGAAGACAAAGAAGACAAAGCATAGTTAGTAGAAGAATTATCACCATTAGACTTACTAGATTGTGAAGCTAAAGCAAATGATTTATTACCATTATTTTTTCTAGCAAAAACATCTAATTCGTGAGTTTTCAACTTAGAATAAAGTACATCTAATGTAAGTGTACTCATGACAGTAGATTCTCTAATGGAAGTAACCTTCTTCATCTCCCATATAGACATATCTAATGCTCCAAGTAATTGACGTGCATTTTCAGCATCAGTATAAGTAACATTAATAGCACGTAGGTTACTAAGAATTTTATTAAAACGAGCAAAGAAATCATCTATTGATTCACCAGGTTTCATCTCAGAACGCATGTAATCCTTTTTGTACGTATCTTGACGTACCTCTTTAATAGTAGATGAACCCTCATGATAATCACATAGTGCTTTCCATACCTCATATGCGGATTTAAGAAGCACAACACGATCAAAATCACTCCTTCCCAGTCCTTGAATTATCAGGTTCCTTGCCTTTCTATTTGCCTCCACTTGTGCTATATTTGCTGCTGACACAGCATCGTTCTCGGGCACTTGATATGACTTGTAGACCTTCTCCCATATTGCAAAGCCTTGAGCTTGAATATATGTCTCCATCTTCGCTTTCCAATACTGAAAATCAACACCATCGAAAACACAAGATTTTGTGGAATACCTATCCGTGACATGTTTTCTAATCACCGGTTAATATCAATTAGAAAATAAACTTGCTCTGATGCCACTTGTAGGATCGTCGATGTCAATCAGAGGAGCGTGAATGATTGCAGCACACAGCTGAATTGTTTCTCAAATTATATGCCTTTTAATTGTTTAATATGCCAAAATAAGAAAGCACAAATTTTTTTGTGATTTTACTGTAGCAGCTACTATAGCGTATCACAGCAATTACTGTAGCAAGCACTGTAACGATTTACTGTAGAAAAAAAATTCCGATCGCTATCTGATTCCGATCGATTACTGATCAGCGAAACACGTTTTTTGTTCAATCTGGCAATCGATTTTTAATCAAAACTAATGCATATATGTAAACAAGAAAATACCGAGACATAGATTAATGCATGGAGAATTCATAGGAATAAGAAAATCAAGGAAAATGATAATATATGCGAATTAAAAAGCTCACAAACTTTTATTGAAAAATGTAGACACTGTTCATCCATGTGACTCCCTTCATCCAGCCGCTACGTTTTTTTGTTTTTTCTACTCCATCACCGATTCGACTGACATCCGCCGACCCCAATTTTTTCACCCGTGCGAGTCACCAGCCGCGCACCGTATCTCCGTTATTTTTATACAGCCAACTCCCTCTCCTATTCAATCTCTACTCAAAACCCTAATACAACTCTTCAACTGGGCTTAGGGCTTTTTTTTACCACAACTAGTATTTTGACCCACTAATTTTCAAGGGACCTGAAACCCTTTCTAACACGGGTTTTTCACACTTCCGACTTGTCAACTCATCATGTGTCGAATCTCCAGGACCGCACCTCACGTAGCTTCTGCACGCATCATGCATCACATGTCGTAGCCTCCGGCCCGCACCTCCGTTGCTCCAACATGTATCATCCATCCCTGATCTCTATGCGCCCCAAGCATGAGCCCGACCATCTCGTGACCTCCTTGGCCGTCTGAACCTCGGATCTCCCCATCCTAGTCCCGGTCTATCTCGTCACCGACCATGATCGTCTCCATGCCCAACCTGCACATGCAAAGACCAAAGAACATATTCCAGGCACAAGTTCTCTCTAACTTGACCGATATTAGTCTATACACACAGACGCCAACACACCTCGCATAACATCGATAATGAATATTATCAAATATTCATCGTCATAAATTAACCATTGTCAATTATTCATCACCAAATATCCTAGACCTAACCACATGGTCTAACAATAAATTTCGTCTTTTTCTGAACTTTTGGGTTTTTTGCTGGTTCTTTTTTCTCGTATTAGTTTGCGTTGTCCGTAATGAGCTAACATAATTTTTCTATTTTTAAATTTTTTAAATTCAATTACGCTAAATAAGCCACCTTTAGCAACAGTAAAATTTCAGCGCTACAGTGCGATTTCAGCCATAAGCCACTACTTTTCAGCCCAACCTTTTCCAAAAAAACTTGACTCGACGCTATTTTACAGAGTACTAGTTCACTCCGGTCTAACGGCTCCCCTTCTTTTAAGTTGACGACGCCTCTCATCACGGCTCAATCATCACTTAACCAACCACTTAGAACCCCAATGATAGAATTAATCTTATTTTGGTAAGTTTGATTTATTTTGAAGAGTTTATTTTGTATTTTGGAAGTATTTGTTGTGAAAACTAGAGTTGATTTGTTATCTAGAGTTAGAGTAAGATACGAATAATTGTTTGTTTTGAATAGAAGAACACATGTGTAATTAGTTTTAGTT
This sequence comes from Dendrocalamus sinicus, assembly GCA_036346575.1. Taxonomy (NCBI): domain Eukaryota; kingdom Viridiplantae; phylum Streptophyta; class Magnoliopsida; order Poales; family Poaceae; genus Dendrocalamus; species Dendrocalamus sinicus. The sequence goes on along the minus strand of CM070667.1, from coordinate 16,382,867 downwards.
AACAGAGGAAAAAAAGCTAAAGTGTTTTGTGCTCCTGAAAAAAATATGGACCTATTGTGTTTTTGCGGTATTTCTCCCCAGCAGGTTATCGTGAAGATAAAAGAGAGCAGTCTTGGTGCTGTTTCGTGTCGCCATCAGTGAAGAAAAGAAGAGCAGAGGTGCAGCATGGGCCTTCGCGTGTAGGGGACAAGAGACATTGCTCTTTCACGATAAGAAATAACAAAATTTCTTTGTACTTTTACTGTAGCAGATACTGTAGCGTGTTGTAGCAGTTACTGTAGCAAGTACTGTAGAAAAATCCGATCGCTATCTGATTCCGATCGATTACTGATCAGCGAAACACGTTTTTTGTTCAATCTGGCAATCGATTTTTAATCAAAACTAATGCATATATGTAAGCAAGAAAATACCGAGACATAGATTAATGCATGGAGAATTCATAGGAATAAGAAAATCAAGGAAAATGATAATATATGCGAATTAAAAAGCTCACAAACTTTTATTGAAAAATGTAGACACTGTTCATCCATGTGACTCCCTTCATCCAGCCGCTACGTTTTTTTGTTTTTTCTACTCCATCACCGATTCGACTGACATCCGCCGATCCCAATTTTTTCACCCGTGCGAGTCACCAGCCGCGCACCGTATCTCCGTTATTTTTATACAGCCAACTCCCTCTCCTATTCAATCTCTACTCAAAACCCTAATACAACTCTTCAACTGGGCTTAGGGCTTTTTTTTACCACAACTAGTATTTTGACCCACTAATTTTCAAGGGACCTGAAACCCTTTCTAACACGGGTTTTTCACACTTCCGACTTGTCAACTCATCATGTGTCGAATCTCCAGGACCGCACCTCACGTAGCTTTTGCACGCATCATGCATCACATGTCGTAGCCTCCGGCCCGCACCTCCGTTGCTCCAACACGTATCATCCATCCCTGATCTCTATTCGCCCCAAGCATGAGCCCGACCATCTCGTGACCTCCTTGGCCGTCTGAACCTCGGATCTCCCCATCCTAGTCCCGGTCCATCTCGTCACCGACCATGATCGTCTCCATGCCCAACCTGCACATGCAAAGACCAAAGAACATATTCCAGGCACAAGTTCTCTCTAACTTGACCGATATTAGTCTATACACACAGACGCCAACACACCTCGCATAACATCGATAACGAATATTATCAAATATTCATCGTCATAAATTAACCATTGTCAATTATTCATCACCAAATATCCTAGACCTAACCACATGGTCTAACAATAAATTTCGTCTTTTTCTGAACTTTTGGGTTTTTTGCTGGTTCTTTTTTCTCGTATTAGTTTGCGTTGTCCGTAATGAGCTAACATAATTTTTCTATTTTTAAATTTTTTAAATTCAATTCGCTAAATAAGCCACCTTTAGCAATAAAAAATTTCAGCCGCTAAAGATGCGATTTCAGCCATAAGCCACTACTTTTCAGCCCAACCTTTTCCAAAAACTTGATTCGACGCTATTTTACAGTACTAGTTCACTCCGGTCTGGGCTCCCTTCTTTGTAAGTTGATGGCGCCTCTCATCACGGCTCAATCATCACTTAACCAACCACTTAGAACCCCAATGATAGAATTAATCTTATTTTGGTAAGTTTGATTTATTTTGAAGAGTTTATTTTGTATTTTGGAAGTATTTGTTGTGAAAACTAGAGTTGATTTGTTATCTAGAGTTAGAGTAAGATACGAATAATTGTTTGTTTTGAATAGAAGAACACATGTGTAATTAGTTTTAGTTAACAGAGGAAAAAAAGCTAAAGTGTTTTGTGCTCCTGAAAAAAATATGGACCTATTGTGTTTTTGCGGTATTTCTCCCCAGCAGGTTATCGTGAAGATAAAAGAGAGCAGTCTTGGTGCTGTTTCGTGTCGCCATCAGTGAAGAAAAGAAGAGCAGAGGTGCAGCATGGGCCTTCGCGTCTAGGGCACAAGAGACATTGCTCTTTCACGATAAGAAATAACAAAATTTCTTTGTACTTTTCTTATGCGAATCTTGTGGCGTGTTGTAGCGATTCTTGTAGCAAATCTTGTAGAAAAAATCCGATCGCTATCGATTCCGATCGATTCGATCAATGAAACACGTTTTTGTTCATCGGCAATCGATTTTTAATCAAAACTAATGCATATATGTAAGCAAGAAAATACTGAGACATAGATTAATGCATGGAAATTCATAGGAATAAGAAAATCAAGGAAAATGATAATATATGCGAATTAAAAAGCTCACAAACTTTTATTGAAAAATGTAGACACTGTTCATCCATGTGACTCCCTTCATCCAGTCGCTACGTTTTTTTTTTTCTACTCCATCACCGATTCGACTGACATCCGCCGATCCCAATTTTTTCACCCGTGCGAGTCACCAGCGACGCGCACCGTATCTCCGTTATTTTTATACAGCCAACTCCCTCTCCTATTCAATCTCTACTCAAAACCCTAATACAACTCTTCAACTGGGCTTAGGGCTTTTTTTTACCACAACTAGGATTTTGACCCACTAATTTTCAAGGGACCTGAAACCCTTTCTAACACGGGTTTTTCACACTTCCGACTTGTCAACTCATCATGTGTCGAATCTCCAGGACCGCACCTCACGTAGCTTCTCCACGCATCATGCATCACATGTTGTAGCCTCCGGCCCGCACCTCCGTTGCTCCAACACGTATCATCCATCCCTGATCTCTATGCGCCCCAAGCATGAGCCCGACCATCTCGTGACCTCCTTGGCCGTCTGAACCTCGGATCTCCCCATCCTAGTCCCGGTCCATCTCGTCACCGACCATGATCGTCTCCATGCCCAACTTTGCACATGCAAAGACCAAAGAACATATTCCAGGCACAAGTTCTCTCTAACTTGACCGATATTAGTCTATACACACAGACGCCAACACACCTCGCATAACATCGATAAGCAATATTATCAAATATTCATCGTCATAAATTAACCATTGTCAATTATTCATCACCAAATATCCTAGACCTAACCACATGGTCTAACAATAAATTTCGTCTTTTTCTGAACTTTTGGGTTTTTTGCTGGTTCTTTTTTCTCGTATTAGTTTGCGTTGTCCGTAATGAGCTAACATAATTTTTCTATTTTTAAATTTTTTAAATTCAATTACGCTAAATAAGCCACCTTTAGCAACAGTAAAATTTCAGCCGCTACAGTGCGATTTCAGCCATAAGCCACTACTTTTCAGCCCAACCTTTTCCAAAAAAACTTGACTCGACGCTATTTTACAGAGTACTAGTTCACTCCGGTCACAACGGGCTCCCCTTCTTTGTAAGTTGACGACGCCTCTCATCACGGCTCAATCTGTCACTTAACCAACCACTTAGAACCCCAATGATAGAATTAATCTTATTTTGGTAAGTTTGATTTATTTTGAAGAGTTTATTTTGTATTTTGGAAGTATTTGTTGTGAAAACTAGAGTTGATTTGTTATCTAGAGTTAGAGTAAGATACGAATAATTGTTTGTTTTGAATAGAAGAACACATGTGTAATTAGTTTTAGTTAACAGAGGAAAAAAAGCTAAAGTGTTTTGTGCTCCTGAAAAAAATATGGACCTATTGTGTTTTTGCGGTATTTCTCCCCAGCAGGTTATCGTGAAGATAAAAGAGAGCAGTCTTGGTGCTGTTTCGTGTCGCCATCAGTGAAGAAAAGAAGAGCAGAGGTGCAGCATGGGCCTTCGCGTGTAGGGGACAAGAGACATTGCTCTTTCACGATAAGAAATAACAAAATTTCTTTGTACTTTTCTTGTGCGAATCTTGTGGCGTGTTGTAGCGATTCTTGTAGCAAATCTTGTAGAAAAAAATCCGATCGCTATCGATTCCGATCGATTCTTGATCGTGAAACACGTTTTTTGTTCAATCTGGCAATCGATTTTTAATCAAAACTAATGCATATATGTAAGCAAGAAAATACCGAGACATAGATTAATGCATGGAGAATTCATAGGAATAAGAAAATCAAGGAAAATGATAATATATGCGAATTAAAAAGCTCACAAACTTTTATTGAAAAACGAAGACACTGTTCATCCATGTGACTCCCTTCATCCAGTCGCTACGTTTTTTGTTTTTTCTACTCCATCACCGATTCGACTGACATCCGCCGATCCCAATTTTTTCACCCGTGTGAGTCACCAGCCGCGCACCGTATCTCCGTTATTTTTATACAGCCAACTCCCTCTCCTATTCAATCTCTACTCAAAACCCTAATACAACTCTTCAACTGGGCTTAGGGCTTTTTTTTACCACAACTAGGATTTTGACCCACTAATTTTCAAGGGACCTGAAACCCTTTCTAACACGGGTTTTTGCACACTTCCGACTTGTCAACTCATCATGTGTCGAATCTCCAGGACCGCACCTCACGTAGCTTCTCCACGCATCATGCATCACATGTTGTAGCCTCCGGCCCGCACCTCCGTTGCTCCAACACGTATCATCCATCCCTGATCTCTATGCGCCCCAAGCATGAGCCCGACCATCTCGTGACCTCCTTGGCCGTCTGAACCTCGGATCTCCCCATCCTAGTCCCGGTCCATCTCGTCACCGACCATGATCGTCTCCATGCCCAACCTGCACATGCAAAGACCAAAGAACATATTCCAGGCACAAGTTCTCTCTAACTTGACCGATATTAGTCTATACACACAGACGCCAACACACCTCGCATAACATCGATAAGCAATATTATCAAATATTCATCGTCATAAATTAACCATTGTCAATTATTCATCACCAAATATCCTAGACCTAACCACATGGTCTAATAATAAATTTCATCTTTTTCTGAACTTTTGGCTTTTTTGCTGGTTCTTTTTTACTGCAGCGTGTTGTAGCGATTCTTGTAGCAAATCTTAGCGATTCTTCGCAACGATTTCTTGTAGAAAAATTCGATCACTATCGATTCGATCGATTCTTGATCGTGAAACACATTTTTGGTTCAGTCTGGCAATCGATTTTTAATCAAAACTAATGCGTATATGTAAGCAAGAATATACCGAGACGTAGATTAATGCATTGAGAATTTATAGGAATAAGAAAATCAAGGAAAATGATAATATATGCGAATTAAAAAGCTCAAAAACTTTTATTGAAAAACGTAGACACTGTTCATCCATGTGACTCCCTTCATCCAGCCGCTATGTTTTTTTGTTTTTTCTACTCCATCACCGATTCGACTGACATCCGCCGATCCCATTTTTTTCACCCGTGCGAGTCACTAGCCGTGCACCGTATCTCCGTTATTTTTATACAGCCAACTCCCTCTCCTATTCAATCTCTACTCAAAACCCTAATACAACTCTTCAACTGGGCTTAGGGCTTTTTTTACCACAACTAGGATTTTGACCCACTAATTTTCAAGGGACCTGAAACCCTTTCTAACACGGGTTTTTGCACACTTGACTCGACGCTATTTTACAGAGTACTAGTTCACTCCGGTCACAACGGGCTCCCCTTCTTTTTAAGTTGACGACGCCTCTCATCACGGCTCAATCTGTCACTTAACCAACCACTTAGAACCCCAATGATAGAATTAATCTTATTTTGGTAAGTTTGATTTATTTTGAAGAGTTTATTTTGTATTTTGGAAGTATTTGTTGTGAAAACTAGAGTTGATTTGTTATCTAGAGTTAGAGTAAGATACGAATAATTGTTTGTTTTGAATAGAAGAACACATGTGTAATTAGTTTTAGTTAACAGAGGAAAAAAAGCTAAAGTGTTTTGTGCTCCTGAAAAAATATGGACCTATTGTGTTTTTGCGGTATTTCTCCCCAGCAGGTTATCGTGAAGATAAAAGAGAGCGATCTTGGTCTGTTTCGTGTCGCCATCAGTGAAGAAAAGAAGAGCAGAGGTGCAGCATGGGCCTTCGCGTCTAGGGGACAAGAGACATTGCTCTTTCACGATAAGAAATAACAAAATTTCTTTGTGCTTTTCTTTATGCGAATCTTGTAGCGTGTTGTAGCGATTCTTGTAGCAAATCTTGTAGAAAAAATCCGATCGCTATCGATTCGATCGATTCTTGATCGTGAAACACGTTTTTTGTTCAATCTGGCAATCGATTTTTAATCAACTAATGCATATATGTAAGCAAGAAAATACCGAGACATAGATTAATGCATGGAGAATTCATAGGAATAAGAAAATCAAGGAAAATGATAATATATGCGAATTAAAAAGCTCACAAACTTTTATTGAAAAACGTAGACACTGTTCATCCATGTGACTCCCTTCATCCAGCCGCTATGTTTTTTTGTTTTTTCTACTCCATCACCGATTCGACTGACATCCGCCGATCCCATTTTTTTCACCCGTGCGAGTCACTAGCCGTGCACCGTATCTCTGTTATTTTTATACAGCCAACTCCCTCTCCTATTCAATCTCTACTCAAAACCCTAATACAACTCTTCAACTGGGCTTAGGGCTTTTTTTTTACCTCAACTAGGATTTTGACCCTTTAATTTCAAGGGACCCGAAACCCTTCCTAACACGGGTTTTTGCACACTTCCGACTCTTCAACTCATCATGTGTCGAAGCCTCCAGGACCGCACCTCCTGTAGCTTCTCCACGCATCATCCATCACATGTCGTAGCCTCCGGACCGCACCTCCGTAGCTCCAACACGTATCATCCATCCCTGATCTGCATGCGCCCCAAGCATGAGCCCGACCATCTCGTGACCTCCTTGATCGTCTGAACCTCGGATCTCCCCATCCTAGTCCCGGTCCATCTCGTCACCGACCATGATCATCTCCATGCCCAACCTGCACATGCAAAGACCAAAGAACATTTTCCCGGCACAAGTTCTCTCTAACTTGACCGATATTAGTCCATACACACATACGCCAACACACATCGCATAACATCGATAAGCAATATTATCAAATATTCATCGTCATAAATTAACCATTATCAATTATTCATCATCAAATATCCTAGACCTAACCACATGGTCTAACAATAAATTTCATCTTTTTCTGAACTTTTGGCTTTTTTGCTGGTTCTTTTTTCTCGTATTCGTTCGCGTTGTCCGTAATGAGCTAACATAATTTTTCTATTTTTAAATTTTTTAATTTAATTACGCTAAATAAGCCACCTTTAGCAATAGTAAAATTTCAGTAGCTCTGATGCAATTTCAGCCATAAGCCATCTTTATTAACCTTTTCCAAAAAAATTTAATTCGACGCTATTTTACAGAGTACTAGTTCACTCCGGTCACAACAGGCTCGCCTTCTTTTTAAGTTGACGACGCCTCACATCACGGCTCACCCGTCACTTAACCAACCACTTAGAACACCAATGATAGAATTAATCTTATTTTGGTAGGTTTGATTTATTTTGAAGAGCTTATTTTGTATTTTGGAACTATTTGTTATGAAAACTAGAGTTGATTTGTTATCTAGAGTTAGAGTAAGATACGAATAATTGTTTGCTTTGAATAGAAGAACACATGTGTAATTAGTTTTAGTTAAGAGAGGAAAAAAAGCTAAAGTGTTTTGTGCTACTGAAAAAATATGGACCTATTGTGTTTTTGCGGTTATCGTGAAGATAACAGAGAGCAGTCTTTGTGCTGTTTCGTGTCGCCATCAGTGAAGAAAAGAAGAGCAGAGGTGCAGCATGAGCCTTCGCGTGTAGGGGACAAGAGACATTCACTACTAGAAAACGGATCATCCCTCACGGGCTTTAATTTTCCTGACGGGCCCGCATGGAACGTGAGGGATATCAATGTTTTGTGACGGGCCCACGTTTAACCGTCACAAAATTACATTTTACTATCGGGCTCTTTAAACCGCCAAGAAAATACATTATTTTTGTGACGGTATTAAGTGAACCGTGAGAATAATTGAAGTAAACTTGTCAGGCTAATTATCCAGCCCGCCAACATTTCACGCAGCGCGGACTGAAAACCCTAGCTAGCAAATTAAGTTCGAAACTTTCCCCTTTTCCCCAATTTTCGCAGCCGCCGCCCTCGCCTGCCTCCTCCGCCTCATCCGCACGCCCGCCTCCTCCGGCCGCATCCCCTTGCCCGCCTCCTCTCGCCCGCCTCCTCCGCCTCATCCGCTCGCCCGCCTCCTCCGGCTGCATCCCCTCGCCCGCCTCATCCGCTCGCCCGCCTCGCCCGCCTCCTCCGGTCGCATCCCCTCGCTCGCCTCCTCTCGCCCGCCTCCTCCGCCTCATCCGCTCGCCCGCCTCCTCCGGCCGCATCCCCCCGCCCGCCTCCTCCGCCCCATCCCCTCGCCTACCTCCTCCGATCCGCCCCATCCCCTCGCCCCGCCGCCCCAGGTCCGCCCCGCTGCCCCTCCTCCCCAGGCCCGCCCCGCCGCCCCTCCTCCCCAGGTCTGCCCCGACGGCCCAGCTCCGCCCCGCCGCCTCGCCTCCCCAGCTTCGCCCCGCCGCCCCGACACCCCAGCTCCGGGCAGCCGCCCGAGCTCCCCTCGCCGGCCGGACCGCCCCCCCGCGGTGGCCGAAGCACACCCTCATCCGATCCGCTTTTCTCTCTCGATTGGATTCGTCCCCAACTGCAGTTGTGCAAAGGGGTGAGCTGATGTTGGAAAGACTAATTCGCTTGCATGCAGGAGGCCAAGTTCTGGGAGGAGAAGAGCAGGTTGGGGACAGACGCCATCTACGGCTCCGCGTTTAACATCAGGAAGGACCACGATGCGCAGGTCCTCTCCAGGCCCTCCGGTATCTATTGTTTGTAAAATTTGATTACGGAAGCAGGGCCAAGAAAGGGTCATTGCCGAGGGTGTGTGGGGTACTGTCTAGGTGTTGCTGTTGTCTAAATTAATGAATGGATACATGTGAAATCTGGGAATTTCGACAAGGAGTTGTGATACTGGAATGGCCAAAAACCAGAATTTGGCTACATGAGTCTAAGCTTAACTTTTCTTCATTTTGCACCTCCAAGCCGTACGTTGAGTTTGCCAACTGGGGATTTTTGTAAATTTTTTTGGGAGAGCCAAACCCAAATGTCTGGCTGCATATTAGTGTTTAGAAAAGAAAAGCATGCATGCTTGATCTGCTAGATCTGTCTCTTCACTTCTTTTCACAGAAAAATACAAACATCATATTCCAAATTTCATCTTTAGATGGACAGGTATAAGTGTATGTTGATACATTACTTTGCAATGTTCTACCTGAGCATAGGAATACTACATTCAAGAAATATTGTGTTTGCCACATATACTACAGCATCTTAAGAATCAATATTGTGTTTCACTCTATTAGTAATATGTCTATTTGCTAAGCATCGGCACTAGATATGAATCCTTTATGCGAATTGTAGCTGTTTGTATGCGAAGGTCTGCCACTGGAATGCGCACAGTGGAGGCTTCGTAATATAGAATTGTAATATAGCTGCAGTTAGTGTTTGCATGCATTGTAATATGAAGCTTTCAGCTGAACGCTATTTGGATATATAGAATGCACACAATTGCTAAAACAATGTTGTGTGTATGAATGTTGCAGCAATAGCGATTGAGAGAGGAGCATTGTAGACTGTTGAAGTGTTGACTGCTGAATACCAGATAATCATAGCAAATTTTGATCCCTCACATTTCAGAACGGCCTTTGATCTTCCAAGGGGCACCCCCACCACGAGGAGCCGCCGGTAAGTTCACGTCGTTGGTATATTCATATACACATATCTGTCCAGTTTGTGAAAGATAAATTGCAATATGCTATGGTGGTTTAATCTTAAATTAGGCTCAACACTATAGTTTGGTATACATTTCAGTTTGTGAAAGATAAATTTCAATATGCTATAGGATATTTGTACAGTACAAATGCAACATACCTAGTTTTAATAAATATAATTTTATGCCTGATATATTCATGTTATGCACACAGAATTATTTTATGGCACATCATGAATGGATGTATAGTGGCTGGCAGCGGGGTAAAGCTCCCTCAAATGAATGGATTGAACGAACTACACAGTTCTTAGATCACGCATTCTCAAATCCTAGAATAGTTGAAGATGACACCATTAAGTGTCCATGTGCAATGTGCAGGAAGTATTTTAGGCACAACAGGCATATTGTAGAGTTGCACTTAAGTAAATATGGGTTTAGATCAGACTATCAAACATGGAGCGACAGCAATGCCACATGATTGATTCTGTATACACAACACACTCAAGTCTGTCTGCTGTCGCTCGTTTGCTAGTAGTGTGTGTTCCTTTTTCCATACTCTTTTTGTACATGGAGCGACAACAATGCCACATGATTGATTCTATATACACATTGTGCATGTGACATGTACCCAATAAAATACTTGCGTGCAGTGTGTGTGTATAGACTTACATCTACAAGTACCTGTTGTCTTATCAATGATTTATTCAAAATATCTTAATTGATTTATATAGCAAACCTTAGGTTGTTTATCTTAGCGTCCCACTTCTCAAAAGTCACTGCACTTTGTTTGGGTTGGGAAGGCACAACCGGTGATTCTCTGGATATGTCACCTCGGGATGAGTCGTAATCTTGAACAATGATGCTACTGATCAAGGATATGGAGGTATATACGTTTGCTCAAGCATTCAAGATTCACCTCGCAACCGGATGACGGTCTTGTCGATGGTAACATTGATGTAAACAACGGGGACAAGCTGCGATGGCGACATTGATGGCGACAACAACCATCTTTGCCATGTGATTTTCGGTGATTTCTTATAGTTCTTTTGACTAGCTGAACTTGAATGTAATGGAAATAGACTTTTGTATGTGGTACTTGATTTTAGATGTCTTTTGGATGGATGAACCAATCTGGAGGTGAACTTTATGAATTGGATGCTTGTGTATGAATTAATCTATGGATTGTTTATGAAAACCCAACTCTTTATATGTTTGTTTAATTATGTTTCTTGATTGATGCAAGGATGGTGTTGTGACTAATTTGATTATATGATGCACGGATGTGTAAGATTTAGATATCAATGCTTATCTTGTAAGTTATTAATGCTTATCTTGTAAATGCTAATTCATTATGGCTGAAAAAATATGTTCTAACTAGAATGCAAAATTTTCTGATATAGGAAATCAATTTTTCTCACGGGTAACATTTCGCCAGTGAGTAAAATTTATTTTTCTCACGGGAATTGTACCGTCAGGTTATATTATTTCCCTCACGGGTAATATTTTGCCCGTGAGTAAAATTTCTTTTTCTCACGGGAATTGTACCGTCAGGTTAAATTATTTCCCTCACGGGTAACATTTCGCCCGTAAGTAAAATTTATTTTTCTCACGGGAATTGTACCGTCAGGTTAAATTATTTCCCTCACGAGTAAAACCGTCAGGTTATATATCCCTGACGGGTTCCCGTCAGCCAAATTTTATTTTCCTTTTAAGCCAGCCCTGAGGGATTATGCCTGATGGGAACCCGTCAGGGATATATAACCTGATGGTTTGCTGTATTTTCCTGACGGTTTTGAACCGTGAGAGATGATCCGTTTTCTAGTAGTGATTGCTCTTTCACGTGAAGAACGCAGGCGTACAGGAGGCGGGTCAATTCGACTGCGAAAGCCGTTGCGCGTTAGCACATACATCCGTTTTCTTGCTCGTTGCGCGTTAGCACGCGTACCCGTTGTCTTGCTAGTTGCCCGTTAGCATCTCACCGGAACTGTGGATGATACAAAAGCTCTTCTCGTGCTGCTGCTTTGCGTAGGAGGAGTCACGTCGGGTGGACAGGTTGCCGATCCTCTCCTCGGGCTGAGTACAAAGGCTGTATAGCTTGAAAAATTCCAACACCCAAACCTACATCATCACCACCAACTCGGCAACTCCCAATGCAGCTACCGCCATGGGCCTCCTTCCTTGCCGTCGTTCTCGCCACCGTGCTCTTCCTTGTGACCGTTCTCCGCCGTGGCCGCCGCGCATACAGACTCCCGCCTGGGCCTAAGCCGTGGCCAATCATTGGCAACCTTAACCTCATAGGCGCGCTGCCGCACCGCTCCATCCACGAGCTCTCCAAGAGCTACGGCTCGCTCATGCATATCCGGTTCGGGTCCTTCCCCGTCGTGGTCAGCTCGTCTGTCGAGATGGCCAAGTTCTTTCTCAAGACCCACGACGCGCTGTTCGCCGATCGGCCCAAGACCGCCGCGGGCAAGTACACCACGTACAACTACTCCGACATCCTGTGGGCCCCCTACGGAGCGTACTGGCGCCAGGCGCGCAAGATATGCCTCACCGAGCTCTTCAGCGCGAAGCGGCTCGAGTCGTACGAGTACATCCGCAACGAGGAGGTGCGCGTGCTGCTGCGCAACCTGAGCAAAACGTCCGGGCGAGTCGTGCTGCTCAGGGACTACCTGTCCGCGGCGACGCTGGGCGTGATCTCGCGTGTGGTGCTGGGCAAGAAGTACGTGGAGAATGAGGCAGCCGCCGAGGAGGGCTCGGTGATGACGCCGGACGAGTTCAAGTGGATAATAGATGAGCTGTTTCTGCTTAACGGTGTGCTCACCATCGGTGACTTCATCCCATGGCTGGAGTGGCTGGACCTACAGGGGTACATTCGGAGGATGAAGAAGATGAGCAAGATGTTGGATCGGTTCCTGGAGCACGTCCTGGACGAGCACAACAAGCGCCGGCGGCTCGAGGGGGAGAGGTTCGTGGCGAGGGACATGGTAGACGTGCTGCTGCAGCTCGCCGATGACCCTAACCTCGAGGTCCAGCTCGAGCGGGACTGCGTCAAGGCTCTCACTCAGGTGCGTAATTCCACAACTTTCTTCCGTCGGTCGTGCCACGGCCCTGGCAAGCAAAAGCTGTTGGTAGTATCATAGCACGAATTAGTTCGTGAGCTCTTTGAGGTGTAAATTGGTGTCTTTGTTTATTTTTCTAACATGCAAAACCTTTGTGTGTCGATATATTAGATAGACTTGGTTACAACACATAAAAAAGTTCCACTTCCACTTCCTTGGAAAAAACAGTTCCACCAGATTAAAATATCGACAAACCTTACATACATGTCATAAGGAAACAGAAGGAATTAGGTGCCCATGAAAACCAGTGTCCCCGTTTGCTAAAAGTGCATGATACAATGTTTCAAAAAATTCATAAAACATTCATGGATTTAATTCACATAAACTTGTGTAAACAATTAAAATTTCAATACCAAATTAGCCCCTGATATCAAGATAAAAAAGACAAGTAATACTTTTAGTGCATATGAACAGCACAAGATTGACTACTTGTCTATTTACATACATTTATGTATACTATATCTGATGTAGGGGTGGCCCCCACCTAAGCCCAGCAGACCTATTAGACGAATGTAAGGTCCAAAGTGGGACATGTGTAATGACATAAGTGCCCCTGAGGGGGATAATCGGATGTAAGGGTATAATTGTAAAAGCACTCCCCATGTGGATATATATATACAACACAGGCCACGAGGACAAACCCTAAGCCATTGCTCACCTAACTCTCTACTACCATACTCTCTCTCTGTTTGGTCTGTAACCACAACAGTTGGCGCCGTCCGTGGGGAGGACAAGAGCAAGCCTCCAGATCTGAAGGAGGATGGCACCAAAGAAAGCTTCATCGTCGCCGGCGGCGAAGAAGAAGAAGGTGGGAGCGGGGGAATCTCGTGTCAACACCAGGGCTTCGGCATTGGCAGCCGCAGGCGTAGGTGGCGATGCGGGTGTGACGGCCGCGAACACTGGTGTTCACGACGCGACGCCCGAACCCGCCACCACCGCCGCAACGCTCAACCCCGCCACCACCGCTGCGACGCTCGACCCCGCTACCACCGTCGCGGCGCCCGACCCCGTCATCGACCTCGGAGTCCATCACGCCGCCACGGCGAGCGGGCGAGCGCGCGGGCTGCGGCTGCCGCCGTCGGCGGTGTGTGCAGATGCGCCGGCCCAGGGCCACGCCGCGAGGACAACGCCTGGCGACGGCCCTTGGCACGCTCCGACGAGAGTTGGCGGATCTCCGTGGGGCCGTGCAGGATATGGAAGAGGCTCGGGGCGAGCAGACCCCACCAGTGGTCGTATCGGAGCTCACGCCGAAGAGGGCAGATAGCCGCGACGTTCTTGCGTCCAGCCGCGTCCTGCTGCGATGCGTGGACCCAGAGTCTCCGCTTTCTGCAGGTTTGCAGCAGGCGGTGTGGCCGGAGGACTTCAAGTTCCCCAGCGCCATCAAGCCGTACAAAGGCGACACGGACCCTCGGGAGTTCGTGCGTGTATACGAGACTGCTATCGAAGCCACTGGCGGGGACGACACTACGAAGGCGAAGGGACTTCCTCTCGCGTTGCAGGGAGTAGCGCTTTCTTGGTTTTTCACCATCAAGCCAAACTCCATCTACGCCTGGGAGCAGATCCGCGACCGCCTCTACAACAACTTCCAAGGAAACTACGTCGAGTGCGTCGACGCGGATCAGCTCTTCGCCGTTAAGCAGAAACCCTCGAAGAAGCTCCGTGACTACTACAAACGCTTCGCCAAGGTACGCTGCCAGGTCAAGCATGTCAACGAAACAACCATCATCAATGCAGCGATACAGGGTCTTCGCCCAGGGCCGCTTGCCGAATACAACGCGCGGAAGCCAGTCAACTCGGTGGCGAAGCTCTTCACAAAATGGAAGAGTACGCTCGGGCAGAGGAGGATGCGCGAAGACGCAAGGGCGACGACTCCGACACCGCTCAGCGGAGGAGTTGTCGCAAAAAGGAAACGCGAAGGACGACTCCAGAACAAAACGCAAGCAAGCGTCCATGGGTGACGCTCCTAAATGCGAGGATGCCGGGGCACACAGGAACTCACCAAGCGGCAAGCGCAAACCCCGGCGTAACCAGCGAAGGTCCCAAAAGGCTCGCCACGTCCACGCCACACAAGGCGTCCCCCGGGAACCTATCCTTGCCCCGCGCCTGGGAGGGGGACACGGAGGAAGCCCGGTGAGAGACCACGTGCGGAACAGGAAATCCTGGACTACGGCAGATGATGCGAGGTGCATGGCTACGATGACCATTTCACGCAGGCATGCACCGAACTCGTGGCGTTGCGGCAAGCGACTGCCCGAGTTCGGGCCTTGGAAGCGCCGACCCCAGCAGTAGCCCACGTGCAGCAGCCGCAAGGAAGTCCCCGTCTGGCGGGGGCCCGGGAGGACCCAAAGACCGCATCGTTAGCGTCATCTCCAGAGGCTCCTCGTTGAGAACCCCCTCGGCGCAACCACCCCTGAGGATGCCGCACTGCAACATCACCTTCACACTAGCCGATGCCCATGGCGTGGAGTTCCCTCATCAAGATCCCTTGGTCATCCAGGCCGACATCGCAGGCCGCGATGTCAGGCGCACCCTCATCGATGGAGTAAGCTCCGCAAACATCTTGTTCGCGGAGACCCTCGATCGCATGGGAGGCCAACCACTGAAGGCCTTGGGTCAGGTACGTCTCCGAGTCTCCTTGCGCCAGGCCGACAACGTCAGAAGTGAGGACATCATCTTTGATGTCGTGGACATCCCGCACTCATACAACGCCATACTGGGCCGACCCGCCATTAACTCCTTCGAGGCGGTCCCGCACCACGCCTTTCTGTGTATGAAGCTCCCGAGCCCGTGGGGTGTCATCACCATCTTCGGCAACTAGGACCTCGCTAGGCGTGTCGAAGCCGGCGCTAGGAGTCCGCACCACAAGGTGCACGTCCTCGCCGATAAATTCAAGGCAGACACGCCATCCGCTCCAGGATGGACACCTAAGCCTCACCCGGAGGGCGGGGTCAAAAGGGTGCATCTCCAAGCGGAAGGGCAGTTCGTGTCCATCGGCTAAGGCCTCCCTTCGGAGGTGGAGCAAGACTTACTCCAGGTTCTCCGGAGTAACGCAGATGTCTTCGCGTGGTCTCTGCAAGATATCAAGGGTGTGGACCGCGCCCTCATCGAACACAACTTGGCGGTCCGCCCTGACGCCAAGCCAGTCAAGCAGAAGCTTCGCCGTATGTCCATAGACCGGCAGCAAGCGGCCAAGGTGGAGGTAGCGAAGCTTCTCTAGGCTGGAGTTATTCATGAAGTCCAGCATCCAGACTGGCTCGCCAATTCGGTCCTGGTCAAGAAAGCCAGCGGCGCCTGGTGTATGTGTATCGACTTCACCGCCCTCAACAAGGCATGCCCGAAGGACGACTACCCTTTGCCGCGCATAGATCAACTGGTCGACGCCACATCAGGGTGTGAGCTCATGAGCTTCCTAGATGCCTACTCCGGCTACCACCAGATCTACATGGCCAAGGACGACGAGGACAAAACTAGCTTCATTACGCCGGTCGGGACCTTTTGCTTCGTCAGGATGCTCTTCGGCTTGAAGAACGCGGGTGCAACCTTCACCCGCCTCGTCGCACTTGCATTAGCTGCTCAGCTTGGGAGAAACGTGGAGGCCTACGTCGACGATGTGGTAGTAAAAACCAAGCGGCTCGCCTCCCATGGTCGGGATCTCCAGGAGACTTTCGACAACCTCAGGAAGGTGGGCATCAAGCGCAACCCGGACAAGTGTGTTTTCGGCGACAAGCGGGCAAGCTCTTGGGCTTCCTCGTGTCCGGACGAGGCATCCAGGCGAACCCTGACAAGGTCGACGCTATCCTTGGCATGGAGCCGCCCAAGACGACGAGGGAGGTCCAGAGGCTGGCCGGCCGCATGGCAGCTCTGAGTTGCTTCCTGTCTAGGGCAGCGGAGCGGGGCTTGCCATTTTTCAAGACTCTCCGCGGTTGCAATGGGTTTCATTGGGATGACGATTGCACAAGGGCCTTCGACGACCTCAAGAAACATCTCGCAAGCCTTCCCACTCTAGTTGCCCCAGCACCAGAGGCTCCCCTCCTGCTCTACCTCACCACCTCAGCGACGTCGGTCAACACCGTCCTTATCCTCGAAGAGGGCGCTCTCCAATGACCCGTGTACTTCGTCTCCAAAGCCCTTCAGGGTGCCAAGACGTGGTATACGGAGCTTGAGAAACTCGCCTACGCGCTGGTCATGGCCTCAAGAAAGCTCCGACACTACTTCCTGGCCTATCCGATAACGGTGCTATCTTCATTCCCCTTGGCGGAGATGCTGCACAATAAGGAGTCCACAGGATGAATCGGCAAATGGGCAGCCGGACTTGCCCCATTCTCCTTAACGTATGCCTCTCGAACGGCGATCAAGTCCCATGTTTTGGCAGACTTCCTCGCGGAGTGGACCCCTCCAGCTCAGTCTGTCCACCAGCCAGAAGACCCGGTGTGGATGCTCAACACTGACAGGGCCTATGGTGTTGCGGGCGCGGGCGTCGGCGCAATCGTTACTACACCTGAGGGGCACCGCCTGCTGTACTCGGCGCGCCTCGCATTTCCCGCTACCAACAACACGGCTAAGTATGAGGCGTTACTCTTTTGCCTCGGGAAGCTCAAAGCGCTGGGGGCGAGGCGGGTCCTCGTCCGCACCGACTCATGACTGGTGGTGGGCCATGTGGACAAATCATACCAAGCCAAGGACCCGGAGCTAGCCAAGTACCTAGCAGCCGTAAGAGCAAAGGAGCGACATTTTTTGGGTGTCACGGTGAAAGCCATCCCTCGGGCGGATAACGAGCAAGCAGATGTCCTTACAAAGGCCGCCAGCCAGCAGCTCCCAACTCCCGGGGGGCATTTTATGAAGTCCTGCCAGCGGCAGCCATCGCGCAGGACAACCGCGATGCTGCCCTCGTCCACGGATCACTCGGCGAGGCGATGGCGAGAACCCATTTCGGTTTTACAAGGCATCGCGGGCGGACGACCCGTCGAGCTCGGCGTTCTGACCGCGCTAGGTCCTTCCAGGTGCTTGACGGGGTGCTTTACAAAAAAGGGGTCTGCGCACCGCTTCTGCGGTGCCTTTCACGCGAAGAAGGAAAGCGGCTCCTTACAGAAATTCATGCGGGGCTCTGTGGGTCGCAGCTTGCACCGAGATCGCTAGTCGGCAAGCCATTTAGGCAAGGTTTTTACTGGCCAACAGCCGTTGCCGACGCCCAAGATCTCGTGCGTCGATGTGAAGGCTGCCAATGGATGGGGCGGGTCGTCCACAGGCCCCCGACGAGCCTCAATCCCATACCTCCGGTATGGCCGCTGGCACGATGGGGCATCGACGTCATGGGACCGCTTCCTAGGGCTCCAGGCGACCTCCAGTTCGTAGCGATCGCTTTGGAATATTTCTCCAGGTGGTCGGAGGCGGTAGCTCTGGCCAAGATTACCTCGTCAGCCATGCAGTGCTTCCTCTGGCAGAACATCATATGTCGCTTCGGCGTGCCTAGGGAGATCACTGTCGACAATGGCCTGCAGTTAGACGCAGCCCCATTCAAGGAATTCTGCGACAGCATGGGCATCACGCTCCGGTTCGCCTCGGTTGGACACCCGCAGTCCAACGGCGCGGTAGAGCGGGCGAACGGCGCTATCTCCGCCGCAGTCAAAAAGCGCCTCGTTGGGCTGCCAAAGGGCAAGTGGCCAGGCGAACTCCACAGCGTCCTCTGGTCCCTCCGCACAACGGTGACACGCTCGATGGGTTTCACGCCATTCAGGCTCCTCTTCACCGACGAGGCAGTAACACCCGAGGAGATAAAGGCCGGCTTGAGAAGGGTCCTCGTCCAGGCACCGGAAGAGGAGCGCCAATTGTCCCTGGACCTCCTTGACGGAGACCGGGCAAGTGCAACCCAGCACATCATAAAGTATGCGCGGCAGATGGTGTGCGCTCGGGGTCGTTCCATATGCCCGCGAGAATTTCAGCCGAGGGACCTCGTCCTCAAGATGGCACTTCATGCGGAGACGGTAGGCAAGCTGGAATCCAGATGGGAAGGCTCGTACATTGTCGTGGAGGCCCTTCAAAAAGGAGCATACCGCCTCGCCACATTGGAAGGGCAGACGTTTCGCCATACATGGAACGCAGACAGGCTGCGGCGGTACTACGCCTAAGCTGAGTGTGCAAGCGCGAGGATCCTTGGCGGCTTCGGGAAGCACCTTGCTAGGTTCCTGCGCGGATCGCTCCAACACTAGAGGCTCACACCGTGTACTGCCTCGTCACTGGGCAACGACAGCTGCGGCCGTTTCCGTCTTTAAGCCGTCAGTGGTCAGTACCCCCTCTTTTGTAATCGCTCACCCGCGCAAACGGGAATTTAATAAAGTTCACCATTTGCAAATAAGTGTTTCCCACAAAAGCGCGCGAGGGATTACCTCCGCGCGCACTCCCCAGAGTATAAACAAAGACACGCGTTCGCGCGCGCACTCTCCGTGAAAAACAAGGGCATGAGTATAAACAAAGACACGTGTTCGCGCGTGCACTCTCCGTGAAAAACATGGGCATGAGTATAAACAAAGACGCGTGGAGGACGCCTCCGCGCGCACTCTACGGAGTATAAATAAGACGTAGCGTTGAGGTCCGCTTCTACACGCACCTTCACCGCCCGCAACGCGCGGAGGCTCGCCTCCGCGCGCAGTCTATGGACTCTAAATAAGACGTAGTGCCGAGGTCCGCCTCCGCACGCACTCTACAGAGTATAAATAAGACGTAGCGTTGAGGTCCGCCTCCGCACGCACCTTCACCGCCCGCAACGCGCGGAGGCTCGCCTCCGCGCGTAGTCTACAGACTCTAAATAAAATGTAGCGCCGAGGTCCGCCTCCGTACGCACTCCACAAAGTATAAATAAGATGTAGCGTTGAGGTCCGCCTCCGCACGCACCTTCACCGCCCGCAACGCGCGAAGGCGAAATAAGACGTAGCGCCGAGGTCCGCCTCCGCACGCACTCCACGGAGTATAAATAAGACGTAGCGTTGAGGTCTGCCTCCGCATGAACCTTCACCGCCCGCAACGCGCGGAGGCCCGCCTCCGCGCAGTCTACGGACGCTAAATAAGACGTAGCGTTGAGGTCTGCCTCCGCACGCACTTTCACCGCTCGCAACGCGCGGAGGCTCGCCTCCGCGCGCAATCTACGGACTCTAAATAAGACGCAGCGGGGGACGCCCCCGCGCGCACTCTACGGAGTATCAAAAAGATGCAACATGAGGCCTACCTCCGTGCGCACTCTACAGAGTATAAATAAGACGTGGATGTTGTTCCTGTGCACTCTACTGAGTATAAACAAGACGCGAATATCCCCGCGCACGCGTAGGCACTGTCCTTGCACGTACTCCCCGGAGTATAAATAAGACGTGGTCGAAGTTCCCACGCGCCCAAGCTCTAATAAGCGTCTACTACGACTAGGCGCCAGCTCCGCTGCAACCCCTCCGACAGGTAGGGGACGAAGCGCTCGCGCGTCTACTTCGACTAGGCGTCAGCTCCACTGCTACCCCTCCGATAGGTAGGGGACGGAGCGCTCGCGCGTCTACTTCGACTAGGCACCAGCTCCGCTGCCACCCCTTCGACAGGTAGGGGATGGAGCACTCGCGCCCCCACTTCGACCAAACGCCAGCTCCGCAGCCGTCCTTCCGGAAGAGAAGACGGAACGTTCGCGAATCTACTTCAGCCACTACTATCTACAAGTCTGGCGGAGCCGAGCGTGAAAATCTACTCTACGTGCCAATCGCCTCGAATGGGGGTATGCAACGACGACAAGATATTGAGCAGGCACTGCTTCATTCATATAAAAGAATAGGTTGCGAAGCAACCATACAAAAAGGTGTACATGACGCAACACACTCAACCCCGGCATCACTCTTGATCTGCGTCGTTTTCATCGCGCCGAAGAACTTCCTCGAGCCACCGGAGGAGGTCCCCCTCTTCGCGCAGAGTTCGTCGCAGCGCGATCTTGGCTGCGTCCTCCCCGACATAGCCCCAGATTCGATTATAGAAATTCTGTACGGCTGACTGGGTGAAGCGGATGGCGTCAGACATCATCCCGGGCTCGACCGGCAGATCCAGCTGAGGGTCCGCCAGCTCGCCAACGTGTCCACACCCCCGAGCGCGAAGCAAGGTGAGGGCGTATGAAGCACCCATGAAGCCCCAGTGATCGCCGAAGGACTTGGCACCGCGGAGAGCTAGGCCTGAGCCCTCTTCGAGCCGCCCAAGCGTCTCCGTCAGATTTTCTGGGCCATGCGTAACTTCCGGTACGTCGACGACAAGGTCCCGGAGGGCCCCTTCCAACGACTCCATCGCCCTCCATGCCATCATGGATGCATTGTCCAGGGCCTTGGCCCTCTCTGCAAGGGATGCGACGAGTTGGGCCTTCTCCTTCTCCAACACGGAGATCTGCTGAAGAAAGGCGGTGCGCTCCTCCGCCGCGGTGCGCTGGACCTCC
This sequence comes from Dendrocalamus sinicus, assembly GCA_036346575.1. Taxonomy (NCBI): domain Eukaryota; kingdom Viridiplantae; phylum Streptophyta; class Magnoliopsida; order Poales; family Poaceae; genus Dendrocalamus; species Dendrocalamus sinicus. The sequence goes on along the minus strand of CM070667.1, from coordinate 16,361,630 downwards.
TCCATGGCGCGTCGCACTGCCGCCACGACGTCCTCCGCGTCGGAAGCTATCATCTTCCTTTCTGCCTCCAGCCGGCGGATTTGCTCGTCCTTGGCAGTGTGAGCATCGTCCGCAGCGCGATGTTCACTCTGCAGCGCTCTCCGCTTGCGAGCGCGAGTCTCCTCCAAGGCTCGGCTGAGGGCAAGAGTCTGGGAAAGACCACGCGAGTTAGAAGGACTTCAGACAGCGGCACAAGCCGTAGACTACTTACCCTTATTTCCGAGGCACCCAGCGCGAGCGCCAGAAGGTCTCCCCCGCACGTCGCCAGTGCCGGCATGTCCAAGCTGCTACCGACGCGCTCCGCGGTCTGATTAAGAACACGAAGCATCTCCGATCGCGGGATGAAGTCAGAGATGACGGGCCTCGGCCCAGCGGCTTTCGCAGCACCGGACGACCACGTCGCGTCCTGCATAGCAAGGTCGGTGACTTCGCGTGTAGCTCCGTTGCTCGATCCTTGACCGCGTCTGGGAGACCTCGTCTCGCCTGGTGTCGACGGCGGAATGAGCGAGCAAATCAGAGAGAGTTTTGCAAAGTCATGAGAGGAAAAGGAATCGCGCCTACCTTCGACACCCTCTGCCAAGGTACGGGAGGGTGCTCGCGCAACTCCCGTACAGGGCATGGGGGCTTCGTCGGCTCGAGGAGCGGCGCCTCCTCCCTCAGCCTCGCCGACCTCACGCAGGGCGCCAAGATCCCAGTCACCGCGCCAAGAAACCCGACCGCCCCTTGCGGCGGAGGAGACGATCAGGGGTGCCAGCCCTCGAGGCGCGGCGACCCTTCCTCAGCCGCTCGGGTGGCCGTAGAAGGCGGCAAATCCCTGATGGCCGTCACAGGCAGCAGACCCTCGGTGGTCATCGCCGGCGGTGCCACCTCATCTCCAGGGTCAACGCCATCGAGGCCTGTCTCCTCGCCGCCATCAAAACCCTCGTTAGGGACAACGTCCCCTCCCGAACCGGTGGGTTCGAACCCGGCACCGGCCACACCCCCCGTTTCGGTGATGCCCCCCAGCGCTGCGACCGATGGGCCGGGTGTGGTGGCCTCAGATCGGGCCTTGCGCCGAGGCGGTCGAGCCTCCACTTCGCTGTCGCCATCATGGAGGCTCAGAGCCTCCACTGGTACCGCGTGCTCGGGCACATTAATCCCCAGGACCTCGCACACCCGATTCATTCGCCCCTGTCTCGCCGAGGCGGTCGCGGCCTCACGCAGCCTGTGCTCCTTTGCCGTGTATGGCCCGAGGAGCACAACGACTGCACGCTCTACATCTTCTAGCCGGGGCACTACGCACAAAAATAGAGCATCATCTATAAGAAATCACATGACCATGCAAAGGCGCGCGCATCCAACGGTCGAAGGACTTACAAGGAGCGGAGGGTCTTAGAAGGCAGGACACTGTCGGGCGATACCGGCAAGCCTCCGTGCCATCTGCGCGTCGTCGGCCATTGGCTCCACATCTGGCGAGCTGTTGAACGATATCGGCTGTCCCCGACACGACAAACCGCTCTTGCCCGTCACGAGGTAGTAAAACCACCGGTGCGTCCAGCTGGACTCCCACTTCCCTCGCGCGGCCCACGCAAGGAAGAGCCCCGCACACTACTTCCTCGGCCGAGACGGTTGACGCTGCCGGTTCGACTCGCCCCTTCGAGCTTCTTGGTGGCGCATCATGCAGAATGGCGAACATGCTTGCACTGGGACGGCGACCCTCTGTTCGTAGCGCCCAAGCGAACATAGCCAGGCAGACTATCGCACTGGGTGTCAGCTGTGCCAGCTCCAGCTCGTAAGCCCGCAGGACCTCACCGACGAAGAGTGTCGAGGGCATCCGCAGCCCGGCATCAAAGAATGCGACAAAGACAATAGCCTCTGTCTCTGCCGGCTGCGGTTCTGTCTCGGTGGGGCCGGGTAGGCGAGCCCCGTCACGTTCCACGATCTTCCCCTCTCGGACGAGTCTCCGGAGCGTCTCTTCAGTAACGCGGCTTCGCCCCAACATATGGGAGCAGCGGCCTCCCGAGTGCTCCATGGCGTCCCACCGCTTGTTGACGTGCGCTCTTCCTTGCACCACCAGCGAATACTCCCTAGGGGGAGGTGATAGGTCGTACCGATCGGACGAGGCACTACCACTGAGCCGGCGAGCGGGATCGTCGCGGCAAGCCATTCCTCTCCGAGATAGGGCGCTAAAACAGCAAGAGCAGAGGTGGGTTACGCGGGCGGCAAAAGAAAGAAGACGGGCTAGAACGACCAACGTAAAGGAGCGTCCTCATGCCGATGGCGACGCCTTATAAAGCTGGCTCAAGCCCCCCCTCTACCAGCGCAGCGCAACCGGCGGGAGCCCCAACGGTTCGGCTACCCACGATCAGGAAGCGCAATCGCTGGCAACTAGGGGCGCGTGCTGGTAGGTGGGCAGACGGCGCACGGCGCGCCCATAGCACCCCACCACATGTCCCACCCTCTGGGGAAGGGGCGAACGGCCACGGTTGTGCAGACCGCTGACAGCCCACGATGCGCCAACAGTGGCCCGCCGCGTGTACACCCTGAGTGGAAAAGCACGTACGGCGGCAGCAGCCTGCTCCTGCCAACTCAGGGGTCGGCGCGATTCCAGGAGCCATTAAGGCGCACTACCAGACTGCGGAGCCGCACCCACCTCGCGCCCAGGAAAAGCCATTGGCACGAGATCTGCCTCCGCTCCAACTTCAGCTCCGCCGCCCAAGAAACTCGCGGCCAAGAGTGGCCCGGGCTACCGGGCCGCCTCGCCAACACGGGCACGGGCACGACTTCGACCTCGAGTTCGACCTCGACTTCGACTTCGCCTTCGGCCTTGACCGCGACGTCGGCCCCAATCTCGATGCCGAACTCGACTTCGACCTTCGGTCCGGAGGGCAACCTCGACCCCACTACTGCAGGGCCCTGTGGATGATGAAGACTTCGCCAACCCGCCCAGCGCCATACCCTCGCGACAGGGCGAACATTACACCAAGCAATAAGGCTCCGCCGAACGTTGGGAAAGCTCACAGGCCGCAAGGACGGAGGGGGCCAAAGAGCTCGGCAACATGGCTTCGGCACGTGAAGCCCTTCACCATGAGAGGCTCCTGTTGTAGGGGTGGCCCCCACCTAAGCCCAGCAGGTCTGTTAGACGAATGTAAGACCCAAAATGGGACATGTGTAATGACATAAGTGCCCCTGAGGGGATACTCGGATGTAAGGGTATAATTGTAAAAGCACTCCCTATGTGGATATATATATACAACACAGGCTACGGGGAGAAACCCTAAGCCATTGCTCACCTAACTCTTCACTGCCATACTCTCTCTCTCTGTTTGGTCTGTAACCACAACAATATCCATGAATTTTTTTTATATATTTGGAACAATATATCATGTATTTTTTGCTACTGGGGATACCGGCTTTCCTGAGCACCAACTATTTAGCTTTCCCATAGGGAAATGTTCTCTTCATTGGTGGAGCATCTTGAAACTATCTTTAATCCTAAATCATACCAATCGCATTAGTCATAAAATAATGCACAATCACAAGAGCATCCAGGAAATTAGAGTTACTAGTTACGTACTTGTACGTTGCAATAGAATTCATTGAATGTACAGAGAATTGTACTATAAAAAAAGTTGTTTTGATCGATTGAAAAGTAGAGAATGATGAGAAGTTGAAAAAATAAAACAGTTAGAGGAGAATATACGTACAACCACTAACTCATTTTTTATAATAGTAATGATAATGATATGCCATGTGTCGTTACCGAAAAGAGATCTAAGCCGGAGTCTGAAGATGAGAAGGTCTCGTAGAATTTGTTTTCCAGTTTTACTGTACATCCTAGCTAGTAGCTAGTGCTAGGTAGTGGGGCCGTTTCATGGGGCTACGTTCAAGTGTATAAAAACAGTCACATAAATGCAAAATGTGCACCGAGGAATGTGGACCTACAGTCAGTGGCGGAGGACGGGGAAAAAATGAGGTGGGGCGGATCGCCCGCGGCCTCCGCCTCCGCCGCCTCCCGCCGCGCGCCTCGCCGGCCTCGTGCGTGGCTCGCCGCCTCGCGCCCGCCGCCGCTTCGCCGCCTCCCGCCGCCGCCGCCGCCGCTCCGCCGTCCGCCTCCCGAGTGGCTCGCCGAGTCCCGCCGCCCGCCCGCCCGCCCGACGCGAGTGGCGGCGAGGCCCGCCCGCCCGGCCTCCGAGTCCCGCCCCGCCGCCGCCGCCGCCGCCGCCCGCCTCCGAGACCCGAGTGGCTGGCCGAGTCCCACCTCCCGCCGGCCGGCCGCCTCCCGCCGCCCGCCCACCGCGCCCGCTCCCTCGAGCGAGGCCGGTTCCTCCGTCGCCGCCGGCCGCGCTCTCAGAGTCTCAGGGGAAAAAATTTTGTGGACTGAGGAGAGAGACTAGGGTTTGGGTTTATGTTATTGGGCTATTGTATAGAGGGGTATATAGGGGTCCATTGCAAAAAAATATTTGAGGTATGGCTTGGGCCATAGCTAGCCCTATCGGGCCCTCTGCCCCTGCCTACAGTTTGGCTGTTAGCCCATTCACCGTGCTCCTTGAACGCGTTGCACGCACACAAAATCATTCCTCTGTATAATGGTGGTGATCGGTTCGGCTGAAAAGCTTATAGCTTATGGCTGAAAACACTGTAGTTGACTGAAAAAAGCACAGTAGCTGACAGAGGCTTATTTAGCATAATTAAATTTAAAAAAATTTAAAAATATAAAAAATATGTTAACCCATTACATATAATACAAACAAATACAGGAAAAAAAAGAACGGGCAAAAAAGCTCAACAAAAAGCCAAAAGTTCAGAAAAAGACGAAACTTATGAATAGTGAAAAATAAGCCAGAAACCAGAAGCCGAAGCCGAATTGATCAGGGCACCAAGATACGTCTTTGAAAGGAATATTCAGTGAACTGAATAACTACACAACAAGAGAACCATCTGTAGATATGATGGCAGAGTTATGGGTATGTGATGGTAGAGTTACGGATGTATGACTTCACCTACTATGATTTAAGTCGCGATGTCCATCTTTACGTACACGTAAGTAATTTTTAGTAGAAATTTGTGAGGTCGTAGATTTATTTCTAGCCTTCGTCTATCTATACGTGTGTTAAGGAGGCGCACTCGCACCTGTATGCCTACATGATGTTGTGTATGCGTGTGTGTCTTCCATGTAATAAAAAAGGGAATAACTACGAAACAAGGATTGCACATAAAAAAACGCTCGTTAATTCAAATGTTACAGGACATGATCGCCGGGGGTACAGATTCCTCTGCGATCACCGTCGAGTGGGCCATCTCGGAGCTCCTCAGGAAGCCCGAGGTGTTCGCCAAGGCCACCGAGGAGCTGGACCACGTCGTCGGCCGCGGCCGCTGGGTCACGGAGAAGGACATCCCTCACCTCCCCTATGTCGAGGCCATCGTCAAGGAGACCATGCGCATGCACCATGTCGCGCCCTTGCTGGCGCCCCGCCTGTCCCGCGAGGACGCGTCCGTGGGCGGCTACGACATCCCCGCGGGCACCCGCGTACTCGTCAACGTGTGGACAATCAGCCGCGACCCCGTGCTGTGGGACGCACCGGAGGAGTTCCGACCAGAGAGGTTCGTAGGAAGCAAGATCGACGTGAAGGGGCAGGACTTCGAGCTGCTGCCGTTCGGGTCCGGCCGGCGCATGTGCCCCGGGTACAGCCTCGGGTTGAAGATGATCCAGGTGAGCCTCGCCAATCTGCTCCACGGCTTCGCGTGGAGGCTCCCTGATGGCGTGAAGGAGGACGAGCTGAGCATGGAGGAAGTCTTCGGCCTGACCGTGCCGCGCAAGTTCCCGCTCGAGGTCGCCGTCGAGCCCAAGCTGCCGGCCCACCTCTATACTGGGGCTTGATGTCTGTGCGTGTATATATTGCGATGTTCGTGAGCAGGAGTACGTGCTTGCATGCATCCGCGGGTGCAGCACAAAGATGTGGTGTGTATTCGTGGGTCTGGTTGGTGTTTGTCCAAGCTTGTGCATGCATTGTGGGCAGTGCAGAGCTAGTTGAGTGGTAATAAAGGTGTAACTCAGTATGATACGTGCTAAAAGGTTATTTACAAGTGTGATGCGTTGTTAAAGATATCATATAGAAAACTGGTTGCGAAGATACCGTGGCTGAACATGATGCCTGCTAAAATAAGGATTTTTTTACAGTACATTGTGCTGGTAGTATAAATGTAGCAGTAGAAATAAAATGTGATATAGATTTGTGAAAATATTATAGACTTTTGTTTTGGAAAAAGAAGTGAACCAACAATGACATGCAAACAAAAAAAAACATAGAGATCCTATTCAGAGCAACACCTGCTGTACTGAACCAAAGTGGTAACCTCGGCCTTAGACCTCTGTTCCATGAGCTTCAGCAACGCCATCTTGGATCCCCCCGCCATCACTCAGCAGTCAGCGCCTCCTTCGCCTCCCTCGTGGCCACCAGTGTTCGCTCCTAGAGCTCCCTCTCACCGTCTGAATCCATCAGCCACCTAACCTTCTTCTTGATCTTCCACTACTACAAAAAGGTTCATCACAGATGATTTCTAAATTGTCTGAATTTATGTGTCTGTGATAATAGGTGATTATCACACACAACACTCAAATTGTCTGTGATAATATATCAAGTATCATAGATGGCTAATACCAAAAACCGTGTGTGATATGTCATATATCACAGACGGTTCTCAGATATAGCCGTTTGTGATATCTTGGATATCACAGATGGTTAATACTAAAAATCATCTGTGATAGCTATTTAAATACCTATATTATTTCCTGTTTTTTGGCTAGCCTTAGAAAATACTAACCATGCCCTCTAAAAACAAGCAAACAGATCACATATATAGCACACGACAATCATTACACAGATCTCAACTAAATGATGTACATTTGAATGAATTATTTGATCAAGCACAATTGAGAGATTACAATTATATCAAATATTTCAACATCTAATCATCGCTACGATAGAACTCTTCAGTCTTGTTGCGTACAATCACAATCAGAATCCAGTGACCTCTAGTTATGTATATCGCCATAGTGATTAATCCTAAGTTTATGTTGCGTATAAAGTACAAATAAAATTTGTTTGGCAACTAGCGAAGCACTTACACCTAGTTCAAGGGTACCATAATGTAGTCCTTCTCACTATGAGCAAGCAATTCCCTCGTTATATAATCTTGGACGAATAATCCATTATCGTTGATGGATTACTCAAAGACCAAGCGAAGGTCAAGGAAACTCACCGGTTCTCGCCGTCGCTGGACATGTTGTTACGTGAATATAGAATTTGATTGTACAATACGCTTATAGTGTCCAACATCGTAGAAGTGAGGCATCGAGTTCGTCGAGGTTGATTAGTAAGAATAAATCTTCGAAGGTCATGACGAACTAGATCGAGCTGTGGAGCAAATGCACCTTCGTGTATCTCACGGCGAATCCACTGTGCCAGTTTGACTTCATGTTAGATCTCTGCATGTACCAGGTATGCAAAGTTCCGCAAACCAGTCCAAGGTTGGATAGTTGTGACTCAGGGACCAACGACACTCCAAGCATTATCTGAATATCGTCGATATGTAAGTGGGCATCACTATGTTTAGAAAGTGGCGCGGACATGCAACTACTCTGACATTGGGGGGACTAGGTACCGTAATAATGGGGGAGGCTTGCAACTGGTTGCGGACTTCTCTTAGTTCTTTCCTTAATGTATCTATTTCTCCTTAAAGTGAGGCAATTATGTCCTCAAGTTTTACATCAAAGTCCCATTTCATACTTTTTCTCACGCTCGGTCTTGCATCTCTTCCTACTCCTATACACTTTGGAGTCGTTTGGAAATCCGTTCTCCAAGATACGTATATTCCGTCCCCTTCTTTAACATATCCTACTCGGCCGCTTTTCTAGAAGCAGACACGCAATTAATGTACTCTTCGCTCACACGGTTCTCAACGTACATCCAGCTTCAGTCCATCTACACTACACATATAACAAATTAGTGTCAAATTGGATTATTAATACTAGTATAGCTAATTAGCCAGCCTAGCTACTTACACACATAATTGTCATTCACCTAATAATAAAATTGTCCATATCTAAATTAAGTAGCTAGCCACATATTCATAAAGCAGTATGTATGTATGTATGTATGTATGTATGTATGTATGTATGTATGTATGTATGTATGTATGTATGTATGTATGTATGTATGTATGTATGTATGTATGTATGTATGTATGTGTGTGTGTATGTATGTATGTATACATATGTATAGCAAGCAAGAATATATCGAAGTAAACTAGGAGTACTGATCCATTCTTAAATTGGAGCAAACTACCATCTCTGTCTAAACCTAGCTATCATGTCTCTCTATTACAAGGTATATAAGTTATTACAAGCAAATACTAACATCTAATCATCAAGAATAAATCAATCTACAAGCTCGATTACAAGCGGTATGTTTTCACCAAACTCCCCAAAGCCGGCCGCCTCCTTCAATGCAGCACAATGAAAACAGATCTATCAAAACCACATATGTTGGCTATTTAATAACATGGCGTATCTCAAACGGTTCCAACCATAAATTGTCTGTGATATGAAACTATCACAGACGGTTTGTATTAATAATCGTCTGTGAATTTTCACAGATGGTTATTAATATGAACTGTCTGTAATGTGGCCATTATCATAGATAGTTTGTATCAATAACCGTGTATGAATTATCACAGATGGTTATTGATATAACCGTCTGTGATGTTTTGCATTATTATAGATGATTCGTATTAATAACCATATGTGAAAATATCACAGATGATTATTCGCATAAACCGTTTGTCATAGTTGGGTATCACAGAGATACACAGTCACACTTGTAAAACTATCTGTGATAATTACAGCACAGACGGTTCTCTATGAACTATCTGTGATGTAGCCGTTCAATATAGCCTCTTTTGTAGTAGTGTCCTCAGCTATCCCGATTGCTCCTTCCTCGCATCCTTCCACCGCCACGACCAGCTGCATCTCCTCCACCAAGAACACCCTGTTCATCCGTTGCTTCGCGTATCGTGGTCACCCTAGCATGGGCACAGTTGCTTCGCGTATAGCGGTCACCCTAGCATGGGCACACACTTTATGACCGCTTCCAGAATCGAGTTCCACCTACAGTGCATCGTGAACCCGCCCATTGCGCCGTGCTGCAACACGTCCCACTACAGCGCCCAAAACTTGACCACCAACCCCTGTGCTTGGTCCGGTTCAAAAAGCCCTTTGGGGGGAGTGCATCGAGGTCGAGATCGGCCGATTGCTCGTCGCTTGGTAGGCTACGCACGACCCACAGAAACAGTTGCTGAGGCCATGCGCCATGTTCTTGCCTATTTATAATTTTATCCGTTTGGAGATTATACTGCTAATAGTGTGAGTGGTAATATAACTAAATCCTAACTAATCTGAACTTATGCATTGCAAAGATTGGATGACTCATATTCACTTTAAGGTACCGTAAAAGAGCTCTAAAATAAAGACTTACATTTTGAAACTGTGAATAAGTTGTGTTATTTTCTCTCTTTTTTTAAGAAAAAGCCATACACAAGCTCCGCCGATTAATTAAAAGAGCGAGAACAAGAAATACAAACGGTTAACAGCCGTGCGCGACATCTGTAAGTACAATAAGACAATGGGCCTAACCCACCCCGGACACAACCGGGGGTTTACATAGCCGATATACTGCAAGTGTATGCACTACGCGTAGTGTTTTAGGCCCTGTTTGTTTCCACTTAAGATTATTATAATCTAGCTTATAAATCATAAGTGGAAACAAACAGCCCAGATTATAAGGTAACTTATTATAATCTAATAGCCCAGATTATTGTAATCTAATAAGCTCAAAAAAGGAGCTTATTTCAGCTTATAGATCCACCTTTTATCTTAATGACTATAAAACTTTAGGAATATTATCCACCTTTGCCATTCATCCGACTCCCAACTCCCGTGCCTCTCTCTCCCAGGGCATTGTAGTCTTTAAACATTCGAATACAACAATCCATAACTCTGATAATCCAGGCTGCCAAACACCTGACAGCTTATTTCCCACCAGCTTATTATAAGCTAGCTTATATAATTCCCACCTATAAGCTAGATTATAATAATCTTAAGTGGAAACAAACAGGGCGTTAGTAGCTGCCATCTTCGAGATGGCTCGGTCCAAATATATAACACAATACAAAGAGTAGGATCTCAGAATTTTTAGTTTGCACACCACCTGCTCTGAAGTCCGAATTCACTAAAAATGCAGGCATGCAGCACGAGCTTCACTAGTCAGTAGGGGTGTAAACGGATCGGATTCGGTCGGATATTGCTTAAACCGTATCCTAATCCATATTTATTTTTCGGATTCGGAGTCGAATACGGTAAGACCGGATACGAATACAAATTCGGAATATTCGGAGTTTCGAATACGGTACCATCGGGATGGATATATAACGAATTCGGCTCGGAAACAGATAATATAGGCGGATAATACAGATGATTACAGCCCCAAAGGTACAGTTTCACTAGTAAAAGTCAGCAATAACACTCAATACTAAATCAAAGGTGGATTCTTACCAACGATCCCATGAATGAAACATGAGGATCCGAGAGATATATATCATATATTCATATGGTGAACCTTTTTAGCATATCTTCTTTTTTTCTTGATGGAAATAGCTGCTTTAGCACATAATCCAGGTAGCAGAGTGACAGGGATCGAATTCGGTCGGATATTACTCATTCCATATCATATCCCATATTTTATTGGATTTGTTGAAATTTATTTGGATTTTTTGGATTTTATTTGTAAGCCAAGAGCAAAAACTTATTTTAACTATTTTCTAAAAGTTAAAAATAGTTTATGTTATTTCCTAAGTTCTCCTAGATTTATAGTATTTTTGTGCATTTTCTGAATTTTTTTGGTGTTATTTGCATTTATTGGATTTGTTGGAATTTATTTGGATTTGCTAATGGGTGATGGGCTAAAAATGATGATTTGGTGATGGGCGGATATCCAAAACTATATCCGGTATTATCCGATAAAATTCGGATAGTATCCGTATCCGTCGGATAGTCCGCTCCCGAATCCGAATCCGTATCCGAAAACAACTATCCGAATCCGACTCCGAATCCGATAATTATCCGATATGACTATCCGAATTCGATCCGACTCGGATTCGGCGATCGGTCGGTCGGGAAATATCCGATCCGTTTTCACCCCTACTAGTCAGTGCATCCTGTCATCCTATGGTCTGTGGACTGTGGCTCTATGCCTCTATGGTATGGGGCCGCCAGGCCAGTACCCAAGCAGCATCTGATACGGTCCCGGAATCCACGCGCAATAGGCTCAGCCACTGCACCGTGGTACTCGGAAGCCCGCCCGGCCCACTAATACACGCAACTCCACCGCGCACGCCGCAGCTGATCGTGAGGCCTAACTCCTGCATTGCCCTCTCGGCAGCTTATCTAGCGCGCGGCGCCGCAGCCGAACTTGTCACGGCCTAGTTTTCTCCCGCGCTATCAGGATCGGCTGATAAGGCCCAAATGAACATGACATATCCAAGCGCGAGCGGCCTGGCCCTGGCACCGTTATGGTTGCTTCGCTGCAGCGCAGTACTTGCTATCAGCCTATCACAAATTCACACTACAGCTCTAGCTATCACAATACAGCATTACAGCACGTACGTACCATTGACAATACCAGCAGCAGCTGATACAAGGAGTTAAAACCGTCTGTATACATTCCTCCTCGTTGAAACTTAAAGCATGAAGCTTCCCCACACCTTGCCCTCTTATCCGGGTGCTACAAAACCATATGACTTCCCCACATAAATTTTCTCACGTAACTTTCCATTTAGAAAGTTCTCTTTACATTTATTTGATAAACGCACTACTATAAAACAAATTACACTGGATGCTTCATCACAGACGGTTCATGAAAAACCCTCCGTGTTGTAATTATCACAGACGGTTTTTCAAACGTGACCATTTACCGTCTGTGATACGCAACTATCATAGATGAATCTTATTAATAACCATATGTGATAGTTCATAGATGGTTATTAATACGAACCATCTGTGATAGTTACATATCACAAACGGCTTATGGTTGAAACCGTCTGTGATATATATTTGTACGCATGAATGACGCTTCATCTCCCTGATGCGCGCCTCTTCGATCGTTTCGGCTCCCCGACGCACCTCTTCGTCTCACGCACCGGATGTATTCCTTGTTGTATAAAAATGATCGTCCGCCACCGAAGATTAATCCCTATATCACTGATCCTACATGAGCACCTCGTCGGCTGTCCGTCTATCTTCCTTGTCTCTCAAGAATAAATAAATAGCTCCCTACTATTCCTTGTCACTGGCACTGATGGCCAACCTGGCCATATTGTACGAGCACCTCACCGACCGTACGTTGGCAAATGCTACGGAAGGACACTGTGCCAACAATGTCCTCCCTTCTATGGCCGAGGATTTGCGAAAATAGTTAAATGCCACCTTCCGCCGTCTTGACATCCTCCTCCGCCGTATCTTCCGGTTGGTCTCCTGCTTTCAGCAAGCTAACCTCGCCATCGGTGTAGTCCTCCATAACAACGTTGCATGTCTCCAAGAGGCTTGCCGTCGCTTAGAGTGCCTTCGTCGAGGCAGTGGTCGACCAAGTCAACATTGCCAAGACCCCTCAAGAAAGGGAAGAGAGCTTATGGGTCCAATTGACTTGATTGTTCAGTCAGAGGGTATTTGGGAAACACTCGAACGAGCGCATTAGCGGGTGGATGCATTTCGGACTTCGTTCACTGATGATCCCGAACTGTATGATGCCAACCACGTCGTCTACGAAGTTTTGAAGATGGCGATATTATGCTACCTCCACCACTAGAAAATTTTCGAATCAGTTAGTTTTCTACTTTTTTATCTTTTGTAAGAAGCGATTAGCTACGTTGTTTGGCCATTTGTAAATACAAGCAGTTGAATTTGTATTTACTATCTTCTATATATATAAACGGTTTTGTTATAATGACATGATCGACGGCATTACTGTCCTGTAAAAAACAACAAAGTAATACATATTTACTACTGAGGCATTACTAAATTTGCATTTATGTATATAAGAATGTGTCTATATATATATATATATATATATATATATATATATATATATATATATATATATATATATATATATATATATATATATATATATATATATATATATATATATATATATGTGTGTGTGTGTGTGTGTGTGTGTGTGTGTGTGTGTGTGTGTGTGTGTGTGTGTGTGTGTGTGTGTGTGTGTGTGTGTGTGTGTGTGTGTGTGTGTGTGTGTGTGTGTGTGTGTGTGTGTGTGTGTGTGAATTTGCATTCATGTATATATGAGAATGCATTTAGAACAATCTGTGGTGTATTTATCACAGACGGTTCTACTTTATAACCGTCTGTAATGTATATTCATAGACGGTTTATAATAATAACCGTCTGTGAAATCTACCATTATCTCAGATGGTTTAAATGAGAGCCGTCCGTGATAATTATGTATTATAAACGGTTTATGGTTAAATGTGTCTGGGATAAACTGTATTATTAATTAATACCTAGCCAGACTGGTCCCGACAGATATGTCTTCATTGTGCTGGATTAAAGGAGGTGGCCATCTTTGGAGAGTTTGGTGAAAACATTCCGCTCATAGATATAGCTGCTTGTAGATCGATTTGTTCTTGGTGATTAGAGGTTACTATTTGCTTCTAATTATATGTCTTGTAATAAAGAGAGATGATAGCTAGTTTTAGATCTAGCTTAATTGGTAGTTTGCTCCAATTAAGAATGGATCACTACTCTTAATTTACTTCAATATATTGTTTCTTGATATATATATTGCTTCATGAATAGTATGTAGCTAGCTACTTAATTTAGATATGGACAATTTATTATAAGGTGAATAACAATTATATGTAAGTATTAGGCTATAGCTAGTTATAGTAGCATTAATAATCCAATCTGACACTAATTTGTTATATGCGTAGTGTAGATGGACCAAAATTGGATGTATGTTGAGAACCGTGTGAGTGAGGAGTACATTAATGGTATGTCTGCTTTTAGAGGAGCAGTCGAGCAGGATATATTGAAGAAGGGGATGGAATGTATGTATTGTGCATGCATTGATTGTGATAATCTGAAGATGTTTACCAACTCAGCACAGATCGAAGCTTACTTGATTCAAAGGGGTTTCAAAAAGGGTATAAATGTTGGACCAGTCACGGTTCAGAGAAGATTATACAGGAAGGTAGTTATAATATCATCGAGGGAGACAACAATATGCTGGTTGTGGACTGTGCTTTTGATGAGGATTGGTCGTATGATGACAATTTGGATCAGATGCTACGTGATGCAGAAAGGAAGTATAGTGAAAGAGAGTTTGGTAAATTTGAGGGCTTGATGGAGGACTCAAAGAATCCTTTGTTTCTGGGCTGCAAGCCATAATACACAAGCTTGTCATCTGTTCTTGAAGTATTAAAATGACAAGAGTGTCACGGTGTTATTAGGTCTCCTAGCGAACATTCCTTCAGAGGGAAATATATTGCTGAGAACCACCTACCAAGCCAAGAAGGTTCTCTGTCCATTGGCAATGAAAGTAGAAAGAATACATGTATGTTCGAACGATTGTATCCTCTACCGTAAAGAGTATGCAAACTTACATGTTTGTTCAGTGTGCAAAGCATCCTGATACAAGCGTAAGAATGACTTAAATGACAGCGAGGTCTCGAGGTTAAGCAAGGACCTCCTGCTAAGATGTTGTGGTATCTACCTGTAATTCTCTGTTTGAAGCATTTATTTGTGAACTAAAAGGATGCAAGACTGTTGCGTTGGCACTTGGAGGACTGTAAGAAAGATGGAATGATAAGACATGATGCTGATTTTGCCCAGTAGAGGAACATTGATAGGATGTTTGTAGACTTTGCTGTAGAACCAAGGAATATAAAGTTTGGTTTGAGTGTAGTAGCCGATATAGCATCTGATCCGTGAATATATGCATGTTCAACCTTTCTCCTTGGCTGTATATGAAGCGAAAGCACATTTTAATGTCATTACTTATCTAAGGGCGGAAGCAACCTGAAAATGATATTGATGTGTACTTAGCACCATTGGGGGAAGATCTTGTGACACTTTGGAACAAACGGGTACTGGTACGGGGTGTAGATAAACGAGAGAATTTCATTCTGCACGCCATGTTGTTCTGCACCATCAATGATTTTTTTTGCCCTTGGTAACCTATCGGGGATGAGTACAAAAGGAGCCAAATCATGTCCACACTGCTTAGATTATATCGAGAGTGTGTGGTTGAACAACTCGCGTAAAACTATATATATACGTTACTATAGGTTCCTTCCAAGGTATCACCCATACTGCAAGATGAAGAAACAATTTGACGAAAAAAGGTGGCGCAACACCGGAGGCCACCTTGACTTTGAAGACCGTGCGACAACCCCACAGCTCCAACAGGTGGGAATCCAACCGTCTGCGCTCCCCACAATGGGGAGCACGAATGCTGATCTACGACAAGTTTTGACTTGTGCTCATAAATAGGCCACCTTCAGTCCATCAACATTCTTTGATATTAGCGCCAATTGACGCAATCAAAGAGTGCGGATGAACCAAAGTAGGCCTACTTGTGAGAACAAGTCAAACCTTGTCGTCACATGCAGGAATGCGGCCCGCCCGAGCAGAGAGCAACAAAGCGAAAAGCCAAGGATGCGGAAGGGTGAGGCTACTGTAGCGGCATATATATACCCACCTCCCCCCCCGACTGGGAATGGCCAAACCGGTAGAAGTTCAACCGGCGGAAGTTCAACCAGCAGGAGATGAGGCGTCGCGGTCAATTGTGCGCACGACGCACCTGTCCCGTCATGCCGCGTCTCCTGCGCCCTCGGGAAGATGCACGCGGCACCCGTCGCCTGATCGTGTGCGCGCACACGCCTCCCCCAAGGCGGCCCCCTAACAGTGCACGATGTCCCAATCAATCTTCGCCACGTGTCCCGACACCTCGAGAAACACGGGTCGAACAAGCCCCGTTCACGCGGTGCAATCCGCGGTGCCATTACGGCACCGCTGTCGGGGCGTCGGCCATCGGGCTCTACGTTGACCTCCCATCCAGAGGGTAACCTCGCACATCGCCTCGGTAGTGTGTCCACTTCGAACTCACCCTCGTGGGGGCCAACTCGCCCTTGGCTCTGACACTACACATGTGGGGCGGACATGCCCTGCGCCTCGATGATGTGTCCGCCAAAGGAGCCTGGCTTCGCCTCACTATCGACTTACTCAGGCGGCTCCGTCGGCATCTCCGACTCCATGGCTAAAAGACTCCGAGGTCGAAGTCGGCTGCGGTAACCAGCTCGACTCCATATCCTCGGCGCGGAGCTAGGCTGCACCGGCAAACAAGGATTCTGCCCAAGATTGTTGAAGGTTACAGGCCGCAGGGACGGAGGGGGCCAAAGGGCTCGGCAAAATGGCTTCGGCCCGTGAAGCCCTTCACCATGAGAGGCTCCTGTTGTAGGGGTGGCCCCCACCTAAGCCCAGATGGGATATGTACAATGACATAAATGCCCTTAGGAGGGGGGTACTTGAGTGTGAGGGTATAGTTGTAAAACATTCCCCATGTAACTATATATATACCATCCAGGGCATGGGGGAAACCCTAAGCATTGCTCACCTAACTCTCCACTACCATACCACTCTCTCTCTGTTTGGTCTATAACCATAACATACCTATTTGAGAGGTACATAGGAATAGCTAGTGAGGGGATCGTTATAGGAAAGGCATCTCTTTTTGATGGCTCAAACTATTCATATTAAAAAATTAGAATGCGTATTTATCTTAAGGCCATGAGTTTGAGCATATGGAAAATTGTAAATGAGAGTTATGTCATGCCTCTTGATCCATTGCATCCCACGAAACGAGATGGATGTAATACTCATTTAGATGCTTAAGCTATGAATGCTTTATTTGAAACTTTGAACACGGATGAGTTCAATAGAGTGAGCAATTTAGAAACCACTCATGCTATTTGGACTACCCTCTCGGAAATCCATGAGGGAACATCCACAGTCAAGGAAGCCAAATTGCACAAGCTTTGGATCAAATATGAGATATTTATAATGTTGCCTCATTAGGATATAAATGAAATGTATTCATGCCTCAACAACATTGTAAATGAGCTCAAAGGCCTAGGCACTGCACTAACCTATGTTGATATTGTGAGGAAGATGCTTAGCGCCTTGCTGGAGAACTATGAGACATTGGTGACACTCTTTCTCAACTTGCCCGAGTTGATAAGGATGACGCTAATATAACTCTTGGGCAATCTTATAATCAATGAGTTATATAAGAAGGACAAGAAAGAACGCTTAGAGCAACATCCTCCAAGAGCATGAAGATCACCACTTTCAAAGCTAAAGCGGTGTCAAGTAAAGAGTTCGAGGATGATGAGGAGGACTCCGAGGAGGAGTTAGCTCTCCTTGTGAGGAGAATGAATAAATTCATAAGGAGGCGCTCATACCGAAGCACTAGCCATGAAAAGGTGAAGAAGGGGTGCTCCTACAACAACAAGTGATATAGCTACATCCATTGTTATGAGTGTGATCAGAAGGGGCATATTGCCTCCCAATGCCCCACATAGAAGGATGACAAGGAGAAGTCTTCCAAGAAAAAGAATTTCAATGGCAAAAAGAAGCTTTTAAGAAGCTTCAAAAGGATGGCAAAAATGAAGCCCCCATTGGATAGTGAGATTCCGATGAGGAGTACAGTGACTCTGACTCAAGTGAGGATGAGTCTCCTAAGAAGAAGGGACTTGTCGGTATTGCCATCAAAGAAGCACCATTGCTCTTCTCATCTCCAATATGCCTTATGGAAAAAGCAGAAAAGGTAAAATCTCTCTCGATGATGAACCTTCTTATGATGAACTTATGTATATGCTAATTAAATTGAATGAATTTTTTGAAAAAGAAAAGTCAATATTTAAGGTTTTAAAGAGAGCATATCTCCCTTAAAGAATCTTATGAGGAGCTAAAGGAAGCTTATGACTTGCTTTTCCAAGAAAACTCAAGCAAATCTTGCACTAGCATTGATATTACTTGTGATATTTCAAATGAAATGCCTAGTATAAAAATTACTAGAGCTAGCATTTCTACTTCATGCGATGACTTGCTTGTAATGCCATGTTCTTCTAATATTGATTCTAATAATGCAATGACCAAGTCAAGTGATGTTAAGCTCATTAGTGAGAATAATGAGTTAAAGGAACAAGTGACCAAGCTAAATAAAAACTTAGAAAAGTGCTTCAAGGGTAAGGCTACCCTTGACAAGTTGTTGAGTGAGCAAATGTGCTCATTCAATAAGAAAGATCTTGGGTATATGCCCAAGAAAGATAAGAAACCAGCAAACAAGCTCACAAGATTTATGAGGTAAAATGGTAAGTATTGTCAAAAGTGTCGGAAATTAGAACATGTGCAACAAAACTGTCCTATGGGTAAGACTCCTTCTATTGGACTATTTGACTCTTGCTATATGCTTAAGAAATCCAAAAATGACAGTGTCATTGCTAGATTTGTTGGCACTTCAATTTTAGGTCTAAAAAGAATGCCATTTCAGTACCCAAAGCCTTAGTTACTAACCTCTAAGGACCTAAACAAATTTGGGTATCTAAAAGAACTTGATTGCCTTTTGTAGGTGAACTACAAGACCGGTAGATGGTATTAGGTGCTTGATAGTGAGTGCACTCAACATATGACTGGAGACCGGAAGATGTTCACCACATTTGAAATTGGGAGCAATGAGAGAATCATATTTGGGGACAATAGCAATGGAAAGGTACTCGGATTGGGTAAAATTGCTATTTTTAATGACCTTTCCATTTCAAATATATCTCTAGTAGAAACATTAAATTTCAATTTGCTATCGATTGCTCAATTATGTGATCTAGACTTAATTTGCTCCTTTTCTAAAGAATAAGTAATTATTTCAAAATAAAAGGAAAATAAACTTATTTTCAAAGATTTTAGGTTTGGAAATATTTATTTGGTTGATTTCTCCTTTAGTGATTCATGGTTCAAAACTTGTTTAATAGCAAACACTTCTTTGGATTGGTTATGGCATAGAAGGCTAGGTCACGTGGGTATGATTCAACTTAAAAAGCTTTTTAAACATGTTGGATCGAAAACGGCAACAGAGGGGGGGTGAATGTTGCTTTGAAAAATAATAGCCCCCAAAATATTCACAAAAATTTCAACTCTCTGATAGCTATAAAAAGCTAGAAGAGGTAGAAACAAAGCTCACTGAAAAACGAACAAACGACTTGTGCGGAAGACCTCCCACTGACAAAAAGTTGAAAAAGAAAGACCTTGAGCCTCAACAAGAGAAGGAGTGAAATGCAAGAAAATGAAGACTGCAGAGCACTTGAGAGCCCACAAAAGTTTTGATTGGCAAGAAATTAAATGAGCAAACTTGCTGCTGCAAAATCTCCTTGCCAAGCACTGAAATGAACACAGAGGACTGCTCAAACTTCAGACTGCAATCAAAAGGAAAGCACGGCAGAAAATTAAAGAGAAAGCAAAAGAAAAAGATCACAAAGCGAAAAGATAATCTGCAGATTGAAGCTTCTTTCTGACCGAACTGAAAAGGAAAAAGCATTAGTACTCTTGTCGGCCTGAGAGTTGTTTTGCTGCCAACAAAATGCACACGGAAGACTAACCAAAAGAGGCAGGCGCTAAGACTCAAAGATGGCACAGTAAAAACCGAATGCAGCATAAACTACTAATGGCACAATGTATACTGCAGAAGACAACCGAAATCTATGGCCACTGCTAGCTACCGAAACAGTAGGACTGCATTGGAACAAACACAAAAAGAGGAACCGAGAGGCATCATCAAATGCTACACTGGCCGAACAAAATAATCAAGGAAATCAAGACCAGCTGCATGCAAAAACCGAATAGGAACTGCTGCCAACCCGAGATAGATAGACTAATTTTTGGCTGACAACCGAAAAGAGGATAGCAATCTTCAAAGAAATCAACTCTAGAAACCACAAGCTCGATCGGACTGCAATCAAATAATTGCTCTCATGGATTAACTTAGCCAAAAGGCTTTGAGATGGTTTCACATGAGACAACAAAGGACCTATGCAGTCACTTGAGCAAAAATGCAATAAAGAAGAAGAGGTCACAGAGAGGAACAGAGAGTAACAAATCAGGGAAGCAAACCTAAAACAAAACAAGGAGAAGCTACTCAAGGTATCTCAAATGCAGAATTTCTTCGATTGATACAGAGACATACGCGATTACAAAGAGGAATGATTACATCAGTTCACCCCATCTCACAACTCAAGAAGATCACCCAAAATAAAACACAAGTGCTGCCCTAAAAACCCTTACAACTCATATATGGAGAGAACCAAATAAAACCCTAACTTTTACACCCATGCTCTCTCTAAATCTCTCTCATTTTTTCATGAAGGCTACTAGAGAACACCCTCTCTATTTATAGCCTCCACTAATGGATTTACAACACACTTTACCCATTAGCTCTCAACAACTCATGGCGCTTTATTCACAATCCACTTTCTTTAGTGCAGCTTTGCGTATTCACCAAAACGCCCCTCGTGCACCTTCCAGGAAGCTTCCTCATTCCTTGCCCTCCAAGCCACGCAGCCACCTCGAGTCCTCATCGTCTTCGGCACACCTCGACCGCTTTGACCTCGGCACCACCTACGCCTAGTCCGGTCATCCCGTGCCTCGCCACGACTCCACCTCGACGTCCTGCAGCCATCACAGACAAGAAACAAATCACATAGCACCGCTCGAAATATTGTAACCATACAATAACATCAAAAGAAATACTCAAAGCCCAAACTGATCGAAACGAAAAATAAATGACTTAAGCCCGTTCAACCTAGTTCGACAAGGTCCGACTGAAACCGACTGCACCATGCAACGCCTTGGCTCAAACCACTCAAATCAAACTCAAAATTCCCGAACACGCGTCAATTACTCATCACAAACATGAGGTCATATCCACATGGTCTCTCAAACACATGTGAAGATGTGAAGTTTGGCTTAAAAGATGTGAAGTTTGAGAAAAATAAATTATGTAGCACTTGCAAAGCCGGGAAGCAAGTTGCAAATTCTCATCCTTCCAAAAGGATCATGTCAACTTCTAGGCCATTGGAGCTCTTGCATATGAATTTGTTTAGGCCAACAACCAATAAGAGCATCGGGGGCAATAGCTATTGTTTGGTTATTGTAGATGATTACTCTAGATACACATGTGTATTCTTCTTAAATGACAAGAGCGAAGCCTCAGGTATTTTGAAAATTTCTTCAAAAATAGCCTAAAATGAATTTGATTTCAAAATAAAGAAAAATAAGAAGTGACAATGGTTTTGTATTCAAAAACACTAAAATTGAAGATTTTTTAGATGAACTTGGAATAAAGCATGAGCTTTCGACTACCTACACTCCTAAGCAAAATGGAGTTGTAGAGAGGAAAAATCGAACATTAATTGAAATAGCTAGGACAATGCTTGATGAATATAATACTTCTGATAGCTTTTGGGTGGAAGCTATTAACACCGCTTGTCATACCACAAAGGGTATTTGACTTTCTAAATTTCAAAGCCGATGTGATGAAGGATTTTTCCTTGGTTATTCTTCTAATAGTAAAGCTTATAGAGTCTTCAACAAAAATTTCGGTTTGGTTGAAGAATCGCGTGATGTTCAATTTGATGAAACTAATAACTCTCAAGAAGAGCAAAATAATTTGGATGATATAAGTAATGAAGGACTAAGGCGAGCAATGGCGAACATGCAAATTAGAGACATCAAGCCAAAGGATGATTGTAGGACCGAAATGGCGACAGAGGGGGAGGTGAATGTCGATCTTTAAAAATCGCCCCCAACAAGTATCCTTACTTAAGCTTTTTCTCCAATAGCTATGGGAGCTATGAAGATAGAAAATAAGCCCTCACTGGAAATCACAGAGACAAGAAAAAAAACCAGATCCAAACAGAAGCAGTCAAGAAAAATAAAATCAGAGAAAGTCTGACTTCAAGCGGTAGAACCGCTGAGACGAGCGGTAGTACCTCTGAGCGGTAGTACCTCTTTAGGAGCGGTAGTACCACACGACGATCGGACTTGTCCGAACGTTTCTTCGCTGCCGATCAGACTGGTCCGAACAAAACCGGTAGTACCGCTAGGACGAGTGGTAGTACCTCTGAGTGGTAGTATCTCTCGAGGAGCGGTAGTACCTCTCGAGAAAATCAGCAAACTGGATTTCCAGAAAAACTGAGAAATTCGCAAGATTCTTGGATTCTTGGCTTGGGAAACTTTGAGGATAGCTAGGAAACACTCCCAGAAGAATAAGCCAAGAGCCAAAATCGAGAAAACCACTCCAAGAAACAAGAATTTCAGATTTGGGTAAAAATCTGAAATTTTGCTCGAGCTGAGCCAAACATCAAATTGCTCCCAAACCGTTGATCCTTTGGCTATGAAATTTTGAGGGTAGCTAATTAATAGTCTCTGGACTCTCCATACCAAATTTCAAGCCATCTCAACAAG
Source organism: Dendrocalamus sinicus (assembly GCA_036346575.1). Lineage (NCBI taxonomy): Eukaryota > Viridiplantae > Streptophyta > Magnoliopsida > Poales > Poaceae > Dendrocalamus > Dendrocalamus sinicus. Next base: position 16,338,964 of record CM070667.1, on the reverse strand, counting down.
GGAATCAAGAGCAGCTCCAAACCCTAGAAACTGAGTTCATGAACAGAGGAAGGCCAAAACTGAAATCTGAGAATTAAACCAAGTTTGCTTTCGGGAAATCAATCAAATGATCTTGTGGCACTAACCCATCATAGAGCAACCCATTTTGGTCCTTCCCAACAAGCAAGAACTCAAAGATCAAAAAGCTCAGAAAACAACCAAATGGAGCAACGAAGAACAGAGAGAGCACGAACAGAAGAAAACTTCAGATTCTCATTCCAAAACAAAAGAAATACAGAGGAGTCCCGATACGCATGTACATTAGAACAAGATGAAGGATTACATGACTCTCAATCCCTTTCCAATCTCTCAATCCTCAACCATGAATGCTTGGATGGGATGAAGAACTCTCTGTTCTATCTAGAACCCATCGATGAAGGACAGAGGGAGCACGACTCTGCCTCTCCAACCACTAAAGACTAAAGGAAAACCACCTCCTAAAGCCTCTTTTGACTAGGGCTAACCCTAATTCCCTCCAAGTGCTCAAGTGGGCATGCAGCCACCAACCTCTATTTATAGCCTCCAGCTAACGGGTTTCCGTCCCGTTACGCCCGCTAAATCCAACGGAGCCCGCTCCCGCTTGTGCCACGCGAATTTCCGCTTCGCCTCCCGCACCTTCCGGAAGCTTCGCTCCTTGTCTCGCACACTCGCAACCACCTCGAGTCCACGCCGTCCTCAACATCTCTCGATTGTTCGACCTTAGCGCCACTGCGCCTAGTCGATCCTCCGTGTCTCGCCACGACTCCACTCGGCGTCCCGCAGCCCACACGCACAGAAAACACGCCAAATAGCACCGCCGATACATGAAAGCGTAAATACCATCATACTTACCACAAATGAAGTCCAAACTGTCAAATCAAAGAATCGCGCTAATCCCATATGACCAAGTTTGACCAAAGTCCGACCGAGCCCATTGCACCACGCAATGTCAAGGTCCGAACAACCCAAACCAAACTCGACTATCCTAAACCCTTGTCAATTACTCATCATTCACATGGAGTCACGACCACTGGTCTCTCAATCTCCCCTTGATGAGTATATTGACAAACTCTAAAAAGCATGAAGTTGAGTTTGATTTTGAAGAAGAATCCAACATGGTCCAAAGAAGAGAATGAAGCTAATGACCATGTCGACAGAAGGAACACTAGAGCAACAACTGAAAGAGCAAATTGATCTCCAAAGCTCTAAACTGTTCCCAACAGATTTTTTCTTCTCTATTCTCCCCCTTTTGGCAATAAACACATCAAGATGCAATAGAGAGAATATGACATGTCAATGGATGAATATGGCAGAAGTTTGTTTATTTAAGCATTTAGAGCCATGAGAATTATCCATATTGACCATAATGTAATACACCAAGCCATAACTCAATAAAACGCTATCTAGATCATGACAACATATATATAAACCAGCTAGAGCACATAGATGACAATCTGAAATGTAATGCATTTAGTGAGCAAGTCAAGTCATCAATGAGCAAAGTCTAACTAGAGATATCCAAGGATGATGCAGGCCATGTCAATAAGCTAAGCGGAAACAAGAAGCTAGTGTTGAGTCAATTAGAGTGCTACAAGCTCAAGAGTTTATCATTTGGTTAAGCACTTTTCATCTTTAGGTGATTAAGCAAATCTTGCACATTTGACATATTTTCTTTTAATGCTTATAGCTGTTTCCAACCAAAAATTTTATCATGTGCTAGATCTCAAGCCTTATGCGACTACTCCAAGCGAGAAGCTTAAGAAGATAGTCCAGTCATCCAAAACTCCCCGAGTTCATGCCTAGTGCAATGGCAAGCCGTCTCATGAGAAAGAATTGGTGAAATCAATTTTTCGCACATAAAAGAGATCCTTTTGCTTTTAACAGATTGTGCTAACTCATGATGGATCAAGATGCTAAAATAGCTCAATCTAAGATTCAACCTAGATTCAAGACTCAACTCACCTATTTGACATGGCATGAATCATAAAGGGATAGCTCAAGCAAGACTAATCTCGAGTGCTAACATGACAAGTTTTAAGTTGAGCAATTTTAATTAACTTATCATGGCGTAAAGCTAGTCTACACATATGAAGTCATGATAAATCTAGCAAGCTAAGCACAAGTCATGGCAAGGTGTAAAGCATTGAAGCATGTCATAACAGATAATAATCAAGGCTCAATGCAGATTGATTATAATGCTAGAATGCTGAAAATGCAAGAAAGTCCAGCTCTCCTCAACATTAAATGCAACTTTTAGTTCAAGTTGAGTTATGTCAAAATTAAGCTTCGAAGCTCCCAAATGAACTTCCCCAACCAAAGCAATAAAATCGAGAAGTCGGCAAAGAAAACCAAACAGCAATCCTTAAAGCATAGAAAAGATATAGAAGCAACTATAGCTTAAACCGACTCTCATCTACCCCAAATGACTCCGGACTAACAAATGATCGTCGAACACACACTAGAGAGCAAACACGCACTGCCTACCCGAGGGTGGCCCAACCTCGCTAGAACCTACAAGAAGTGAGTGAGCTCAACCTAGTGAGATAAGAAATAGCTACTCCCGAAGCACAAGATAAGAGTAAGAAGTCCAAGCAACTCAACACAAGAAACACTCTAACCTATGCTAGAAGGACTTAACCCAATGCACCCGCAAATGCAATGCAATGAAATGAGACGTAGCATAATTAATATAATAAAGCAAGAAGCCCAAGCTCCCTTACTACAAATCGTAAGGACAAACCACCCCAAGCTCTCCCGCAGAGTGAAAACCTCGAATCGCCCAAAGGCTTGGTGAAGATATCACCAACCGGTGGTCACTTCACAAATCGGAGCACTATGTCACCCTTCTCTACATGGTCTCCAAGGAAGTGGAAGCGAATATCAATATGCTTGGTCCGAGAGTGCTGCACGGGTTCTTAGCAATGTTGATAGCGGACGTGTTATCACAAAAGAGTGGAACACCGTCTAAGGCTAACCCAAAGTCCCGCAGGTCGAAACCATCCAGTACTCGCCGCAAAGAATCGGCAGCAACAACGCATTCGCCTCTGCGCAGCGGATCAGCAACACCGACCGCTTCCTCAAGACCAGAAACGAGAAGTGCCAATGAACGGGCAGTGCCGGAAGTGCTCTTCCTATCTATCATACACCAAGAAAGTCGTGATCCGAAAAGGCTCTCAAGGAAAGACAGATGAGGAAGAGTACCGATACCATAGTCAATGGTAGCTCGAAGGTACCGAAGATGCGCTTCACCGCTGGCGGTGAGATACGCGAGAGAAGCTCGAAAACGAGCACACGCATACACGGAGAAGTGTATGTCCGGTCTCGAGGCGATGAGGTAAAGAAGGAGCCGATCATACTTCAATTCTTTTCGATCAATCGCTCGCCATCCTCATCTGGTCAAGATAGGTCAGAGAAGCCATGGGAGTCGACACAGCTACCATCACTCATGTCGGTTGCTCAGAGGTCACGAGTGTACTTTCCTTGATGAAGAAATGTACCTCCCGAGACCGCTTGATTTGGAAGCCAAGGAAGAAGGTCAACTCCCATCATACTCATCTCAAACTCGGTGCTCATGACATCCGAGAACCGTGAAACAGAGTATGGGAAGAGCCGCCAAAGATAATGTCATCGACATAGATTTGGACGAGCAGAAAGTCGCCATGCCGGCGGATGAACAAGGTCTTGTCAACTTTACCCATCTCAAAACCATGACTCAACAAGTAGAACTTAAGCCTCTCATACCAAGCTCGGGGGCTCGCTTAAGTCCATACAACGCTTTGGAAAGCTTGAAGACATGGTGTGGGTATTTGGGGTTCTCGAAACCAGAGGTCAGTTTGGACGTAGATCTCTTCCTCAATAAAGCCATTGAGAAAGGCACTCTTGACGTCCATCTGTAAAGCTTGAAACCTTTAGAAGCCGCAAAGGCAAGCGTGATTCTAATGGCTTCAAGTCTAGCTACTGGGCAAAGGTCTCCTCGAAATCTAGACCTCAACCCGGGAGAACCCCGAGCTACCGGTCTAGCCTTGTTTCAATAATCACTCCATCCTCGCTCGCGTTCTTGAACACCCACTTGGTCCCAATAATATTGTGACTCGTGGGGGCTCGACAAGCGACTGCACCTTGTTCCTCTCGGTTTTCTAGCTCCTCATGCATGGTATTGACCCAAGACTCATCGAAAGAGCATGAGAAACATCCTTGGGCTCAAAGGAGGCAATGAAAGCGAATGGAGACAGAATTGAGATAAGCGATTTTGAGCGGTAACACGCTCGAAAAGGTCTCCAATAATCTGCCGGAGGGATGAGATTTCTGAATGTGTCTAGGAGGACTGGATGAGATGAAGAAGTGGCCTCTACCTCATGAGCGTAAGAGGTAGGAACAGAGCCACTAGCTCCGTAAGAAGCGGAAGGCGAGGCCGATCACCTCGAGGTGCGGTGGAAGACGGTACCTCAAGGGGTGGATGAAGGACCGGATCGGGTAGACAACCTCATCTCCATCATCTTCATCATCCACGAAGATGGGCTCGCATCGCTCTAAAGAACTCGAGATATCGGGCCTAGTCCTCGGACCGGCCTCATCGAAAGTAACCTCACGTGTCTCTACCATCTTACTAGACTCAGCCCAAACCCGATAAGCCCGCTGAAGAAGGCGAGTAACCTAGAAAGATCCCATCACAAGAGTGTGACTCAAACTTGTCTAGGTTCCTGACTTCAAAATAAAACACTTGCAACCAAATACGCGAAAATGAGAAACACCGGCTTTCGCCGTATCTCAACTCATAAGAAGTGCGGTGCAAGTGTGCCCTAAGAAATACTCGATTTGAGACATGGCACGCAGAGCTATAGCCTCACCCAAAACTTCCGCGGTGTAGAGTACTCATCAAGCATCGTCTGCCATCTCGACCAAGGTACGGTTCTTCCTCTCCACAACGCCATTTTGTTGTGGGACGTGCGGAGAAGAGAACTCGGTGCTCTACACTGCCTCACCACAGAAACTCTCAAAGTAGGAATTTTGAACTCCGTGCCATTGTCACTGCGGATCGCTCGTAAGGCACCCGGGAGCTCGGCTGAAAGCCTACTAAAAAGACCTCGTAAATGGGTAAACGTCTCATCCTTCGAGGCTAAGAAAAACACCCAAGAGAACCTCGAATAGTCATCGACCACGACAAGAACATACCACTTCCTCCCGCCGATCGCACTCGAGCCGCCCAACGGTGTCCATGTGGAGCAATGTCCGGCAGCATCGGCCATCGTGAATCGTGGACCGGAGGATGAGAAGCGGCAACCATCTTCCGTGCGGCATGGAGCGCAAACTAGATCTTTGACCATCTTGAGTTTCGCACCACGAATGAGGTCGTGACCGCTAACTCTAGTCAAATGGTCAAACCGATGTGACCAAGTCTCCTATGCCGTAAAGTCGATCGCGGGACTCAAGCAACCAAACACCGAGAGGATCACCGAAGACTCGGAAAAATCAGCACGAAAGATCCTCCCATAACGAAATCCCGCAAACCGCACTCACCCAAGAGTCAAGAATTTTGCAATTGTTTTTCTTGAAGCTCACCTCATAACCGCTCATCGGTAAGTCGAGAAACCGAAAGCAAATTATACCGCAGCTTACTAACCAAGGCAACATCCTCAAAAGAAATGAATCATTAACACGCATCGCACCTTTGGCGATGACACGCCCAGATGAAGCATCTCTGAAGGTGATCGTCTCATCACCTGGACACGGGCTAGGGAAGAGAACCAACGAGAGTCTCTGGTCATGTGCCGTGAGCACCCGGAGTCTACGAGCCAAACCTCTCCCTTCCCTGCCCGGCGAGCCTGAGTCAAACAGAGAGTAAAGTCTCAGTACTGGGGAAAATCAAGAGTGATTTTGGCACCCAATACTGAACAACACGTCGAGCAGATGAAGTAGTCAAGCACGACTGACCTCTATCTACCCTACGCTCTCTGCCACTCACCAAGCCAGAAGGTCTACGTGTAGACCCGGCCGCTGTTGGGTCCGATCACTACGGAAAGCGAGTCAAGACACCGGCAACATGCTGATCGCGCCGCGGGTAGCTATCTCGACGGGGGAAACGAGATCTACCCTCAGGACGGCGGAAGTCACGACCAGGAGCAGCATGAGGACGAAAACCGGAAGACTTAGAAAAACCAAGTCATCGATGCTGCCCAAACCCATCAAGAAAAGCAGTCCTAGATCTCGTGCTGGTCTCAGGTGCACCCAAGGTCTGGGGCTGACCCTGAATACGCCTAAGTGCCTCAGCATGGTCTCTACGCGCAATCCTGGCGCGCCTGAAGCATCTCTCGACCGAGTGCTCATCCTTCTGACAGAAGGTGCAGTGGTACTTCACCTTCTGAGAGGTGGAAGTAGCACCAAGAGGCTTCGCCTTTTGAGAGGCCGAAGCAGCAGGTGAAATCACCTTGCTGTTAGAAATCCCCTGGACAAAGCCCGCTGATTTGAATTTGACCTCATCAGATCTGGGCTCGACCTCGATCGCACCACCTACTATGGGTCTAAGAATAGCAGGTGGATGCTTCCTCATGTCCTCATAAAAATCGTATCCTAGACCTTGATTAAATCTGTAAATTTTAGACTGGTCTAGAATAAGATTAAGCTTCTTCTTGCCGCCTACAAATCTCTCGAGAGTGTTCATAAGATACCGACACTCCCGAAGAGAGAGGTGCAAGAAGAGCAGGGAAGAGGGAATAGCAGGAGGTAAGGGAGCGGATGAAGAACCAACAGCAGAGGAACGAATGGCTTGTGCACGCACACCGACTCGAATGGACAATCTTATCGCTAGCAAAGTTGGTTCGCGTCACTAGGCGTCTCTACCTTACCACAGGGCTTCTCCTCCGCAGCAATCACATCACAATCTGTTGATGGCTTCTCTAGTAGATACTTAGTTAGCTTCACACATTTATCATTCAAAGCAACGAGTTCAAGTTTTAGTTTGTCACAACTAATGCATGGTGAGCTAACAGGGTCCTTAGTCGCAAATTGAGCCAACTTCCTATCATGATCAATCATATCTTGAAACTGCTTGGAGACAGCTTCAAGTTCAGCAGTTAACTTAGGACAGTTCAAGCATGAATCAATCGGCTCAAGTAAAGAAACTTGTAGTTCAGCAATTTTATGATCCGCCTGCTTTAAGTTCATCTTCAAGTTATTGCAATTTTCACAGACTCGGGCAGATCAAGAAGCATGGCATAAGGTCCTCTAGCAAAGAATGTCCTTAACCTCACATGAGGTGGGAGAAGTAGTCTCATCGTGAGTAAGTAGGGTATGACCATCCTACTCAACTCTAACTCAGAAGAAAACTAACATTCTCCACCTTAACAACATCAAGCTCGGAGGACACACTATCATGCGAGGTTCTTAGTTTCTCCAAATCACCCAAAGAAAGCACAAAGATGTATCACAATCGTCACGGAGGGAGCAGATGTAAGTGAAGTAAGCTCCCGTGACAGTCTGTCTACTTCCTTCTCTAACTCGGTACACCTAGCCCTAGCTCTAGCATGAAAACCTCCTAGCTTAAGAAATGCTTAATTGAGCTGGTCGTAGGTGGGGCATACCTCGTCCGAGTCGGAGTACACTGCCGTCCGAGTTCGCCCTCGGGCCATGAAGCACATGCCGAGAAGTCGTCTCCGCCATCCTTGGGCTCTTGGTCACCCGTCCCGTCGTCGTCGCTCCATCCCTCCACCTCGCCGAGGTCGAGGTCGCCGGCGCGGTGAGGACGCCGATGGAAGAGCTTCTTGGCCTTCCCGGTTGCGGAACTTCTTCTTTCCTGAGCAGTCTTTGAAGGCTTCGTGTTGCGGTTCTTGTCGGTGTAGTCGTTCTTGCCCGAACCGCCGTAGTCACCTTTACCCTTCCCAAGCTTGGGGCGCTTGCTCGGATGTGGTTGGGCCCACCACACTCAAAGCGCATGACCGGTCCTCCTCTCTTCTGCTCTCCTACCGCTGTAGGCATGGGAAAACCTTCTGCTAGGAGGGCCACCGATCATCCGCAGTCGCTCTAATCGATCATCGCTATGTCACGAGAGCAGCAAGGAGAAACCGCAAGAAGACTCGTAAGAGAGACCGAAGCTGAATCGATCGGTGACCAAAGCCATCGATCGTGACTTCGACCTCACGAGACAACGCCAATCTCGTGAGTCTTGAGGCGCGAGTACAGCGTGTCAAGAGTCAAGGTCGAGAGGTCTTTCGTGTCTTTGATGGTGGTCACTTTCATCTCCCACACACACGCATCGAGTGCCGCGAGCATCCGACGGCGTTGTCCGAGTCTGAGTATGTGAGACCGACCGCCGAGGTTGCTCAAGATTTTGTGAAATCGCGAAAAGCACTCGTCCGTGGACTCACCAGAAGCATCTCGAATTTGTTGTATTCGCGCTTGAACCGTCCTGTCGAACCGCTTAATCGGGTGGTGCCTCATGGTATGCGTCGAGGTCACCCGGATGTCGAGGCGGACGACGGTGTGTGATATGCGGTCAAATTTGCTACGACTCAAACCCTGGATGATGATGTTCCTTGCCTTTGCATTTGCCTCAACATCAGCCATGTTCCCGGCATTGATGTTCTCATCGGCAGGAACAACAAACTGGACCTTGACCTTGCGCCAGATGGCATACCCCTGAGCCTGGATGTATGTTTCCATTCGACTCTTCCAGAAGGGGTAATCGATGCCATCGAAAACGGGCGGCTTGGTCGAGTACTTGTCCGTCGCCATGGCTCTTGAGATCGGTTAAGATCTATTGATTAGAGCTAACCGGCTCTGATACCAATTGTAGGACCGAAATGGCGACAGAGGGGGGGGTGAATGTCGATCTTTAAAAATCGCCCCCAACAAGTATCCTTACTTAAGCTTCTTCTCCAATAGCTATGAGAGCTATGAAGATAGAAAATAAGCCCTCACTGGAAATCACAGAGACAAGAAAAAAACCGATCCAAACGTAGGCGGTCAAGAAAAATAAAATCGAGAAAGTTCGATCGCAAGCGGTAGAACCGCCGAGACGAACGGTAGTACCTCCGAGCGTAGTACCTCTCGAGGAGCGGTAGTATCAAGACGACGATCGGACTTGTCCGAACGTTTCTTCGCTGCCGATCAGACTGGTCCGAACAAAACCGGTAGTACCGCTGGGACGAGCGGTAGTACCTATGAGCGGTAGTACCTCTCGAGGAGCGGTAGTACCTCTCGAGAAAATCAGCAAACCGATTTCGGAAAAATCGAGAAATTTGCAAGATTCTTGGATTCTTGGCTTGGAAAACTTTGAGGATAGCTAGGGAACACTCCTAGAAGAATAAGCCAAGAGCCAAAATCGAGAAAATCACTCCAAGAAACAAGAATTTCAGATTTGGGTAAAAATCTGAAATTTTGCCCGAGCTGAGCCAAACATCAAATTGCTCCCAAACCGTTGATCCTTTGGCTATGAAATTTTGAGGGTAGCTAATTAATAGCCTCTGGACTCTCCATACCAAATTTCAAGCCATCTCAACAAGGGAATCAAGAGCAGCTCCAAACCCTAGAAACTGAGTTCATGAACAGAGGAAGGCCAAAACTGAAATCTGAGAATTAAACCAAGTTTGCTCTTCGGGAAATCGATCAAATGATCTTGTGGCACTAACCCATCACAGAGCAACCCATTTTGGTCCTTCCCAACAAGCAAGAACTCAAAGATCAAAAGCTCAAAAACAACCAAATGGAGCAACGAAGAACAGAGAGAGCACGAATGTAAGAAAACTTCAGATTCTCATTCCAAAACAAAAGAAATACAGAGGAGTCCCGATACGCATGTACATTAGAACAAGATGAAGGATTACATGACTCTCAATCCCTTTCCAATCTCTCAATCCTCAACCATGAATGCTTGGATGGGATGAAGAACTCTGCTCTATCTAGAACCCATCGATGAAGGACGAGAGGAGCACGACTCGCCTCTCCAACCACTAAAGACTAAAGGAAAACCACCTCCTAAAGCCTCTTTTGACTAGGGCTAACCTAATTCCCTCCAAGTGCTCAAGTGGGCATGCAGCCACCAACCTCTATTTATAGCCTCCGCTAATGGGTTTCGTCCCGTTACGCCCGCTAAATCCAACGGAGTCCGCTCCCGCTTGTGCGCCACGCGAATTTCCGTTCGCCTCCCGCACCTTCCGAGAAGCTTCGCGCTCCTTGTCTCGCACGCCGCAACCACCTCGAGTCCACGCTGCCCTCGACACCTCCCGATCGTTTCGACCTCGCCCACTGCGCCTAGTCCAGCCCTCCGTGTCTCGCCACGACTCCACTCGACGCCCCGCAGCCACACGCACAAGAAAACACGTCAAATAGCACCGCCGATACATGAAAGCGTAAATACCATCATACTTACCACAAATGAAGTCCAAACCTGTCAAATCAAAGAATCAGCGTCCTAATCCCATATGACGAGGTTTGACCAAAGTCCGACCGAGCCCATTGCACCACGCAACGTCAAGGTCCGAACAACCCAAACCAAACTCGACTATCCTAAACCCTTGTCAATTACTCATCATTCACATGGAGTCACGACCACCTGGTCTCTCAATGATTCACGTATATCTCCTCTATCAAAGTAAGCTGAAACCCCTACTTCCTCCACAACAAGCAAACACAAGCTTCCGCCCCTTGTCTCCATCGCCGGCCCGCCTCGGCATCCCTCTGGCTGCGCCAACTACGTGGGTAAGTTTCACAGGTCTCCCTCATGCTCTTGAGGAAGAACCAAGTAATGAAGCAAGTTATATGTGTGTCGACCATCATGAAGGTCTATATATAAAAAGAAATAGCCAAGTGTAATGATCCCACATAGCGAACACCTATTTCAAAATTATTCTAATGTAATTATAAGAAACTCGGCATGTAATTAAGGAATTATTCCATTGTAATTGATTTAGTAATTAAGGAATAATTATTCTAATGTAATTATTCCATTGTATTCAGAAAACGAGGAGGCTGTTTGGATAAAGAAGTTTATCTCTGAGCTGGGGGTGGTCTTTAGTGCTTCTAGTCTAATAGACCTCTATTGTGGTAATGGTAGAGCCGTTGCGCAAGCTAAGGAGCCTAGATCGTATAAAAAAATCCAAGCACATACTTTGGTGTTTTCATCTCATTAGCGAGATTGTTGATAAAGGTGATGTGAAATATGCAAAGTACACATGGATTTACATATTGATGATCCATTGACAAAGCCTCTCTCGCAGCCAAAGCATCAAGCATACACAAGAATGATGAGTATTAGATACTTGCATGATTGATCTAATGCAAGTGAAAGATTGTTACTGATATGCCCTAGAGACGATCATGGTGATGATTATATCACTTCTATATTTATGATCTTTTGAATAATATATTATTTTGTTCATTAAATAAATATCTTTCATATTGATCAACAAGTATATGATTTATTTGTGGAATTCTTTATTCATATTTTGATGTTATTCTAAATTTTCCCTGATGTTATATCATTATGTGGGACAATTCTGATTTATAGATCAACATATACATTGATTGATGATCATGTTTCATGGATCATAGATATAGAGATATCAAATCAATAAAGTAGACATATGTTAGAGAACATAGTTTTGGATACGATATCTAATCGTATCGGATAAGGATTTGATTGGAGGCTATATATTGAGAGATGACCGGCGCTAAGGGAGGTATACCGAGACATACCTATCGAAACCCAAGCCGCCACCTCTCAAAACCCTTAGAATGCGTGATGGAGCTAGCACACCGACGTATGGCATTCTATCTCTAGACGTGTGGACTTCGGTAGAGGAGCTGCCGCAACTGCGGCGCTGATCGGGACGATAACAAGAACTAGACGGTTGGCCAGGGAACGATTGACTACTTCCATTACACCGACGCACGCTACATTGAACTAGACGTTTCAATTGTACTTTCGCTGCATTATGCATCTAGTGGTAACAATTCATGATCTATTACTCATATGGATTTCTAATTCATGTGGTAGAAAATTTTAATCTGTACTAATATAGCATATCGGTATTCTAACTTTACTGGCCTTCCCATCAAAGATCCGCGGATCACGTTCTTTCCATATATCCCAATGCACCAAATTATTAGGCTCTGAAAATGATGAAAGATATTTGTGACCGGAAAAAAGGACGACGGGTATCTGACTGGGACAAAACAAGCAGTTCGTGCGAGAAACGTCTACGAACTCGCTAAAAACGTGCATATAGTGCTGATTGAGAGACCAGGTATCTTGGATATATAGCTACCCAGCAAGGACGGACAGAGACAGGACAATCAGTACGATTCTTTTCTGAAACATCCAACTCGTGACACTCGTCTGGCATATACATGAAGTAAAAAACACTAAGATAATCTCTTTTTGTAAACAAGCAGAAAGCTTTGTGTTTCATTGCGTTAAGATGGAGCAAACAAGTTCAGGTACTACCGAGAAAAAAAGAAAAACGAACGAGAAAAGCCTCCTGGATTCTAATCAGGGTAAACTCTGTGAGCATTCAGCTGAGGCGGTGGATCACCTTTGCTTCACCTTACCCAGAAATACAAATTCACTATCACCTAGCTCAGCTGGCATCGTCCTCCAGTACTCAGTTATACACGGATTTCAGGGGACTGCCTTTACCAACATCTGTTTTATTTACTAGGCTTAGACTGTTCTCCAACGACTTACACCCTTTCTTACAGTAGCTGTGATTTGTTGAGAACAACGGATATAATGAAAATTCATTTGGCCCATACATGCAGTGACTTTCTTTCAGCATATGTTCAGAATCAACAAATGCGTTGTTGCGTTGTGCAAGTTTTAACTTCCAGTTTCAAAGTGTCAAGTATATACGGAAGAAAATTGTAATGAAAGGTGTCGTGTAATTTTCTTGACAAAGGCAAGAGTTAAGGAGGGTAAAAGTAATTTTCGAAACAAACCTACTTATATCGTTTTTATATGACTAATCTGCAGGACTGAAAGTTAATAGAGGGGATGAATACTGCAAATCAATACCCCCTCCAAAAAAAAAATTCTCCGGATCTTCACTCAAATTGCTACAAAGCTATCAAGATTTGAATTAAAAGCCAAAACCCTAAAGGAGCAGCTCAAAAAAATAATATCTAAGAGGCCACCCTGGAGGTCAGACCTCTGCGCCCTAGAGGTCAAACCTCTGCCTCAGGTCGGTCTGACCGCTAGGGAGTAGCAATCTGACCGCCCCCTGTTACAGAATCTGAAAACAGCCCGAAATAATCCAACTTTTCGTGCAACTCCAAAAATAAAGTCAAAATATTATAAAATTTTGTACACCTTACTTATTGTCTCAAAAACCTATTCTAACCAAGGATCACAAGAAGTCACGTCAAAATTCAGACCTTTCTCAAAATTAAGTAAGATTGCACCAAAACCAGAAAAAAAATTCAAAAACAGTGAATATAATTTGCTTATGGGTAAAAGATGGCTGTAGATGTATTCCGAATTTTTTGTACGGATAATCCCTTTTTTATTCGAAAATACATAAATATACCCGCGAGAAAATTTTTTTACAAAAATAGTCTCGATCGCGCCCCATTGGGCGACTTACGCCTTCGCCCAACCGAAGCGACAAAATATCTGTCGCTCGATGATTGAGCGATCGCAAGTAGTCGCTTTCTGTTAAGCGACTTCATAGTAGTCGCCAATGGATGGGCGACTTATAGCTATCGCCCAATGGATGGGCGACTTTAGTCAATCCCCGTGAATTTTTAGAGTTTTGTCAATTTTGTAGTTTTAAACTGGAAAAAAATATGGTATAGTTGTAATAAAAGGTTATGTTTATTGTATGTTGTAGGTGCATTAAAAATTTTGAGAAATTTTTTAAGAACAATTGATCAGAGAACGTTTGATATATACATTGGTAAGTGATATTTTTATGTTACTAAAAATTAGTGTACCAAGAGTATGTTAATATTGTTAAATGACTTGCTATCTGAATCATTGAATGCGAACACACGAGATAATAACCTTATGTGAATAGAAATAAACTTCATAACATGCCGCTGACAATTTTATTACATGCATAACATATAGCATGATATGCGACTAACCCACCCAATCGCTCGTAACATTTTGTCTACGGGTGTAGCGTGGTTGTTTCCCCTTTTTATCGCGCCTTGAAGATGGCTCCGCTGCATCCTCTTTCCTGTCATTCTTGGACTTGAGAGCTGCCTCCCGAGCTTCAACTCTTCCTCCTGACGCTTGATGGCTGCTTCACGCAGACTTAGCTGCTCCCGCCTCGTTTGCAGCTCATCCTCCTTGCCCTTCAGACGGATTTGGTCCACCCTCACGCGGCGCTCTTGCTCACGCCGCATCTGTCGTTCCACCTCGCGAGCCTGAGTCATCTTGACAAAGTATTGTCTTTTGTTTTCCACCTCCACTGCCCGGTTCTGTGGCCATACCGGTGGCACCCTATCCACCCATTCGATGAACCTGGAAGCCTATGTGTGGCGTGGTAGATGTCATGGATCAAGTTAAAAAACGATAACGAGAAACAAATGATTTAGTTGTTGTCGTTACCACGAAGTCGTCATCTAGGTCTGGACACTTGAAGAACCTACGGTTGTATTTGGCTTGTTGTACTCGATCCGTCCAGACTCCCAACACCGTCTTAAAGCCGCAATGGCACTTCAGGCGCTCATGCCATTCCGGCACTCCAAATGGGTCGGACCTCCAGGAAGACATTGTTGTGTAGTAGTATTGTGAAGGCTTGAGGAGGAGATGTGGTATGGAAGACATAGGAGGCCTTTATGTAGGCAGGTTATCTGGTGCAGTGGGCATAGTCCATGGAGAGGAGGTCGCATGCGAATCTTTTCGCTTTTCAGATTCCAGTAGCAATAAATGTCCCTATGTAGGCTTTTCGAGCGTGTAGCTGTATTTCGAAACAACAAGCAAAGGTGACATGAAAACTCACCGAAAGGATACATGCCTATGACGTGAACACTCATCGTAAAGGCTACGACCTCGCCCTATTTTGTTGGTTTCAGAGCGATAGGCTGGATTATCCTCGGATTCCGGGTAGCAATAAATGTCCCTATGAAGGCTTTTCGATCGTAGCCTTTATGTAGGCGCTTTAGCCGGCATGTGTTGTAATCGACCGAGCAAAGCTGCCCGTGTTGTCATATCACTGCGTAAAGTCGGCATGTGTTGTCATCTCACCGAGTAAAGCCGGCGCTTTTGTCATGTCTCTGGGCAAAGCAGCCCTTTTTGTCCCGCCATTCGATATAAATAGCACGGTAGAGGTCCCATGAAGTTGTAGCCGAAAACCTCAGAATCGAACAAAGAAGTACCTTCTATTTCGTGGTGGAACATACCATGGCGGAAGATGAGGGCGATCGGATATGGGTCACGAAGGAAGACCTTCCCTTGGAAAGGAGGGAGATGTTCGGTCCACATGCATCGCTTGGTACCAAGCCGGCGTGCGCAACCAGCGTGGCGAAATGCGATACACAATGAGTGCGTGGTCGTGCGAGTCCCGGAAGGGCGAACGATGGCGGCGCCGTTTCTTCCGATGCCCACGCCCGGGTACAATTTACTAATAGTACATTTTTTATTGCTTATGGACCCTCCATGTTTACTGTCCTTTTTCGCAGATGGCGAAATGCGACTTCTCCCGCTGGATCGACCCTCCTCATGAACGGTATATTGACCGTTATGTGGGTACTTTATGGGACCGAATAATGGACTTGGAGTACCGAATGGAGACTCTCAATGAGGAGAACAATGAGCTCCACCAACAGATGCAACGCGAGAGGGGAAACGAGGAGGTTGTCAACATAGGAAGCTCGTACGATCCGACATGTTGCTGCGCGAACCCAAGTTGCATATGTGCGTGCCACTACAACGACGGCCAGCCACGTCCGAGGCGGCCCCCTCAGCAATTCTCCATGTGGGTGCCACGAGGCTCGTTTGGCATGTAAGTCACGAGGGTACCGAATGTGTTGATCTTTGTGGCGGTAGGATCATTGTGTTGATGTTTTGGGTGTAGAACTTTCCATAAATTCTGTCTGTATGTGCAATGTATGTGTTGTTTCGTGTTGTAAGTGCATGACGCCTTCATTTTCTGTGACCTTCATATTCTGTGCCCTCTTTCCATAACGATGTAGTGTGCAACGTTGTTAAGCATGTGATGAATTGGTTGATATGTACGTGGAGTTGTGGAGTTGTTATCACAAGGCAAAAAAAATTGCTGAAAAGCAACCAGCGTGGCCGAAATGCAGACACAATGAGTACGTGGAGTTGTTATCACAAGGCAAAAAAAATTGCAATACTTAAATGGTACATACTTAAATGACATTGTAAATAAGTCCATTACAGAAAAGGGATGTAACATACAAGTTTTACAAATGGTACATGAAATTTAGCATGCATTACAACACCAACTACTGATCCGGACATGCATTGCATCGTCTAGCTGTGTGCCCCTCCTGACCGCATCGCCCACAACGTGCACCACATGTTCCAGCTTGTGATTCGTCCATGTCATTTCTAATACGTCGGCTCTGTCGCCGACCCTTCCCACCCTTCAGCATGTTAATATCCGGAACCCAAGTCCTCGCTGAAATGTCCAAAGTGGTGAATTTTCCCACCGCCACAAACCCGGAGCTCCCACACCAAGCTTGCGGTATTCTCTCCTTAAAAAGTACTCGGACATGAAGTTGGAAGGATCCATGCCCACGGTTCCGCATGCAGCGAGGACATGAGAGCATGGCCGTGTAACAACTTAAGCTTGTTGCATGTGCGATTAGGTTCGTTTGCATGATCTCCAAGGCATACCTCGTGAGTAATAAGTGAGCGAGATGTCCCAAATCCGGCTCACACGGAGTATCACCTCGAACGATGCTCCTGTTGCCCATGACATGCACTGTGCAATTGACCCTCTGTGCCTTCGTCTCCATGTACGTGGTAATTTTTGACGAATACAGGGGCTCGGGATTGGCGCATGAAGTGCGGCACTCGCGTGCCTCTCCCGAAGTAGCGGATTGTCTTTGTGAAGAACACCTTCCACGATGGCGACAAGGGGCTGAAACAGAGACCCCGAGAACCCAATTGTACACCTCGGCAAGGTTACTTGTCATTATTCCGCACCTTGCGCCATCCGTGTTGTGCAACAATGACCACTTCTCCAATGGTTCCCCTCGATCCACTGCGAGAAGCACTTGATGTTTCGCGCTCCTCCTTCTTGGACCACTTGGGTTAGACTCATCGATTGCTGCCAAGCATTGCGGTTGTGCCGCCCAGAATGACCGCCCTTGCTCCTCTCGTCGACGTTCTTCTGGTGTGCTCATCCAACAACCCCATAAAGCATCAAATTTTCTCTGCTGGTTCTGTCTAACCAGCCTCTTGAATAGCTTCATCAAAGATTGTTTCGGAATTGCTTGAAAAGTTTGCCCCTAAGTGACGATCGCACCACCGGTTCCTCATGTCCGCCAAGGAACGCTCTCTCGTGGTCTTCTTGCGCCAGATCGCCTTTATAATCCCGTGGCGATCATGGATTACGCACACACCAGACGGCCGCCTACAACTCCGGCCTTCACATGTCCGAGAAACCACAGCCACTCTCATAATTCTCGCTCTCCACAAATGCAATAGCCAACGGCAATATTTGATTGTTACCATCAACGCCTATGGCCGTCAGGAGCTGCCCTTTGTATTTGCCTGTCAAGAAGGTCCCATCTACAGAGATCACTGGCAGCATGTGCTTGAATGCTTCAATGCTAGCACCAAATGCAAACAATACTCTCTGCAACACTGCAAATCCCGGTGGACTTATGGACGGCTTCTCGTGCACGGCGATGTACGTGCCCAGGTTCCTTTGTTGCAACACCTTAAGCATACGAGGAAGGTTGTCGTACGTCGCCTCGAAAGTGCCAAAACATTTTTCCAACGCCTTTTGCTTGGCACGCCACGCCTTCGTGTAACTAATCTTATACTTGAATTTATTCTCGATAGCTACCACAATATGCGTTGCCGCAATATCTCTCTTCTCCACTATCTCCCCATACATCAAATTGGCTATAAATCCGGACGTCAGGTTACGATGCCTCGCCAAGACAGTGTTCAGAATGTAGGAGTGCGGCTCCACCTTGGACACAATCCAGTGAGTGTCATACTTCGGTCTACGTGCGTGCACCCTCCAAGGACAACCAGCCTGCTCGCACTTCACAGTGTACTGCTCCTGGCTTGATTTGACGACGCGAAATGTCCGTTGCATTGAGAGGGCCCAAAGCTTGATGGCATCCTACAGCGCTTCCTTGTCAGCAAACGTAGCATGCACCCGAACCTCTGTCTCATGATACTCCCATGGTGATTCATGCTCATCATGGGCGGAAACACCCTCCGCATTTAACCGGTTCCATTCCTGGGGGATAGGAACTTCTTCATCATCCGAACTATCCTCCTCGTCGTCCTCTACAGCTTGCTCTTCATCACATGCCCTCTGGTCATCAGATTCCATCTGCTGCACGATATACTCATTATGCTCTCCTTCATCTGCTTGTCCAGTTCCGTCTCTATAGCTTGACAGCTGTAACTCTCCTCCATGTGTCGCATCAGCTTGCACAGTTCCCTCTCTATAGCTTGACGGCTGTAACTCTCCTCCATGTACCGCATTGCCTTCATCACGAGCAACTTCATCAGCTCCACCAACGTGCGGCCCGCCCGAGTTGCTAGCACCTCCCGAAGCATAGGCGGACACACGAGCTTGCGCAGCTGCTTGTAGTGAGCACGGTTGCACAAGCAGGACACACTCGTATCCACGGCGCCGGCACCCTTGCACAAATCCCTTCCACGAAGCTGAGCGCACCAATGTCTTCAACTCCCATCTGATGTCAGTGGGAGACCGGCTCCAAAGCCCTTGCACAACGACGCTGCACACCTCGGGGTCCAATGAAAAACTCTCGATCAGCCAATGCTGCACATCTGTCATTCCAGCATTCTCGTCATCGGGAAGTACGAGAGTGACTTGCGGAAAATCGCTTAAATCCACACCATTCGGACCTTCACGAATCATTCCAGCACCATAATACACTCTCAATGTAGTACTGGCCATTAATGATGTAGACCTACATGTATGATTGAAATTTACGACATGTCAAATAACATCGTTCAACACTAAACTAAACTTTCCATACTAAAAAGGGTAGTCAAATTTCCATACTACAAAATGTATACTACATCTACAATTTTTACTAACACCAATATTTCATCTAAACAATAGTGTAAATACAACCTAATTAACAAAAATACCGGATCTAAATCGATGGAATAGCTTGGACTCCTTCTTCCTCCTCACCTCCTCCTTCAACCTGTCCTCCTCTCCTTCTCTTCTCCCCTCTCCTCCTTTTCTTCCCCTCCTCCTCTTTTCTCCCCTTCCTCTTCCTCCTCTCTTCTTCTCTCGGCTCTCTCGCGCGAGAATGGGGAAATGAGGGAAAAGTGGTTGCTAGTGGGCGCGATCGGGGAATAAGTGGCATCCACCCCTGTCGCCCTACCGTTGAGCGACTGCAATTTCAGTCGCTCAACCGTACAGCGACTGAAATTACAGTCGCTCAACCGTAGAGCGACTGTATAAGTCACCCAACGGTTCACACATTCCCTAAATGTCGCTTCCTGGTTGGGCGAAAGGCAGAAGTCGCCCAATGGGGCGGCGACTGGAGACTATTTTTGTAAAAAATTTTCTCGCGGGTATATTTATGTATTTTCGAATAAAAAAGGGATTATCCGTACAAAAAATTCGATGTATTCCTACATATCACAATAAGTAAAAACATCAAAGAAAATGAGACAAAGACACTCAGATTAAGAAATCACTCGGAGAGACCAAATCCAATAAAAAATGGGCAACTTCAAAAACTTACCAATCAGGTTCTTAGATGAATGGGGATTGAATTCCAAGTGATGTGGGAGATTGTCCGAGCTTCACAACGTAGGATCGTTGATGATAACTTGGATCCGTGCAACCTGACGAACCGATGGTGCCAACCACTGTTAGAACAGCAACCTGCGACAAAAGAATTCGTCCAACCACACGCTCGTAATCCCGTCTACCTGACCACCAAGTAGACGCGTCGTCGCTCCGGCCAATCACAAGAAATCACAAGAACGACGGGGAAGAACGCCTAATTCCCCTCTAGATTGCATTCATATGCCAAATCCTAGAGGAACAAGCATATAGCTCTCTCTGAAAATAATAGATTAATTTATGATGGTCTAACCAATACAAAGAGATACTAGAGTATTTAAGAGCACCACCCCAAGTCTCACGCACGCACAAGCCAGTTTAGTTTCGGTCCAGGAGATCGAAACAGACTCAACGAAAAGAACTAAAAGCGTGCGGGCGATTCGAATTATCATCCAGATTTTTTTTCTCCACGTGTAGCCCATTTCCAGCTGAGACTCTTTCTTGACTCTGTTTGTTGAGACGTAGGCCATCCGGTTAGCATGTCCAAAAACGTGGCTCACACCTATTAGATAACAATTGTCTCTTTGCTTCCTTTTTTGTCCGTACCCCATGCATGCATGAACAGTGAATGACTAGAAGTGTTGTCTTCACGAGTTGTGTATGATTTTTGTGTTTGGAATAGTAGCTTCTCACTCTAGTGCATGCATGTCTTGATTAGATAAATCTTTCCATTGCTTTAATCCCGTATGAAGCATGTATGCATGCATTTCTTTTTTTTTCTTGGCTCACATGCACATACATGATTTTCTTGTTCAGCGAATTTCTTCTGGCTTCAGCATCCCAATATCTCCTCATGCATAAACCTTAGAACAAATAAAATACTAGCATTAGGTAGTATATTATTCTCATATAAATTAAAACCAAATTTAACTAAGACCCTGTTTGTTTCCACTTAAGATTATTATAATCTAGCTTATAAATTATAAGTGGAAACAAACAGCCCAGATTATAAGGTAACTTATTATAATCTAATAGCCCAGATTATTGTAATCTAATAAGATCAAAAAAAGAGCTTATTTCAGCTTATAGATCTACCTTTTATCTTAATGACCATAAAACTTTAGGAATATTACCCAACTTTGTCATTCATCTAACCCCCAACTCCCGTGCCTCTCTCTCCCAGGGCATTGTAGTCTTTAAACATTCGAATACAACAATCCATAACTCTGATAATCCAGGCTGTCAAACACCTGACAGCTTATTTCCCACTAGCTTATTATAAGCTAGCTTATATAATCCCCACCTATAAGCTAGATTATAATAATCTTAAGTGGAAACAAACAGGGCCTAAGAGTGAGTTCACATTTTCATTAATCTTTTTAGCTCGTGCTCGCATAATCGGTCCAGTGATATCCTCATCATCTTGCACACTTGAAGTGATGGACGATGCACTAGTGTCGACGAGACCTTCTAAACACATCTTCACTTTAGGCTTGTACAGATCGAGTATGGGTCTGTATATAATTAAATAAAATAGTAGTAACTATGTATCTCTAAATATAATAGTTAAAAACCCAATTAAATTAGAGTTCACCTGATAATATTTAATGCGACTCAATAATTCCTTCCAGTTAAATAATATATTTAACCGAGAAGTGCAAGACATTAGCGTATCCTCATCATCCTCCCCTTCTTCAAGAAAAGCCGTCCTCGGCTTTTGATAGCCTGAAATTGTACTAAACAAAGAATATAACGTGTATACATGGTATATATATTCATCATCAACACTTCTCCGGTTTAGCAAATCATGAACATCTGAAGGCATAGTAAACAAAAAGAACAACATATATGCATGATACATGTATGTATCAATTACTGTGTCATTCTTGCTATTTTTTATAAACCAATTAGTACAACAGCAACCATAAGATGTATATATTGTAATATTGCCATTCACATCATTCTCCCTTCCATGAGAAAAAGTCGTCCTCGACTTTGCTAAATACATGGACAAGTTATGAACGGGCCAAACCAAATTAAGTTGTTCAAATATGGGGGAAAAATATTTTAGTGCCTTCCAAGCTTCAACTGCGCTACTCTGATTATTTGTACATGATTGTATATTAAAGGATGAACAAGTAGGCTTAAGAAATCTTTTAAAACATGAAGCACTATTGTTGAAACTCATCTCATTGTGATCATAATATGGCACAAAAGATTGTTTATCCAAAATATGCAATTTCAATTCAGCAAGCTTATCACATGTAATGCATATTCGACAAACATAGAATTTGTTATCTACACCATAATCTCCAATCAAATTAAATTTATATGTGTAGCTATAGGTACTAACTAGTGATTTTTGACATGCAATTTCATAAACCTTCTCAATCACAGTAGAAAGTTCTATAGGTTTATCGAACATGATATAAGATAAAGAATCATCAGGAGATATTCTACTAAGAACTTCTTTATGAGTAATCAATTCCACATTATGTAAATTAAGCATATTAAATTCAGAATGTGGGATTCCAATTGGACACAAAAATTCTTACAATTACTCACCTTTTCTTGATGAACTACCAATATATCACCCTTATAGTTACCTTGAACGTCCTCCTCAGATGATGTAGGTGATGTAGGTAGTGTAGTTTCAATTTCAAGGTTTGTTTAGCATTTAGCTTCTCTTCTTCTTCAACCTGCACAATGGGAGAAACAACAATAGAAGTAGAGAGTAAGTCGTTAGTATAAAATACAATCTCACTTTTCCTATCATCGACTTCTCTCTTTTCTTTTTGTGTATTTCTCTCACTCTCAATTTGGATGCTCTCAACCTCACATATGGTGGAATCACACAACTCACTCTTTTTATCACTCCCACTCAATTTGGCTATGTGGCTCTCATCCTTATATGGGTTTTGAAGCATCTCATTTTTTATGGATCGTGAGCCAGCAATGGCACAATTACCATCAACCATGATCTCCTCATGTAGCAACGGGGCAGCACTATATGACACCTTGACCGAAGAGAAAGTCCCATGCTCGGTCATCTTCTCATGTGACACATTGGTAACGGCATGCGAACTGAAGTGTAGACTTAGGTTAAGCCGTGGTGTACGCCTTTCCTTAATTCTCTTCTCCTCCTCTACAACATAATTCACAAAATCCTACATACTACCATCATATTTCAAATGAACAGTAGCAGCGATCTCAGAATTCAAACCTCTTTGAAGTAAGCTCTCTTTGCATATGCCTCTGTGATATAGGCATGATACATAGCATAATCCAGCTCATCATAATAAGATTGGATAGATCGATATCCTTGGCAAATGCTCTTGATATGATGAAGTAACTCAAACTCGTACTCATATGGCACAAACTTCTTTCTCATGACTTCCTTTAATTCTTTCCAAGTAGTGACATATTGCTTCTCAGGATATCGCTTCCACCAAGTGCATGCAAATTTTTCAAACTCCATGGTGGCTTGTGTCACTTTCTTGGCTTCAGACAACTTCTGAAACTTGAGGACACATTCGAGTTGTCCTACCCATTTGAGATACTCCTCCGGATCTGTACTTCCATAGAATGAAAAATACAAGTATCGAGAGTCGTACCATGAGGAACGAAATGTTGAATATCCTGCCATCGTTAGTATTGCAAAAAAAACAAAGAATATGTGGAATTTATGTGGAATCACTCATCCTCGCATTCTCTTACCAACCGAAGTTCTTATGCGTCCTTGATGGAATTGAAGAGCTGCACGCACTTTGGTGTCGGTAGACAACACAAGGTGATAGATCAAGCGAATTCAATTGCACAAGCGTTGTTATAACAATGGCTTATATGTGGAGCTTGGAGAGAAAATAACAACCTATGCAATATGAAATTCTTGATATTGTTAAGTTAAGTAAAAAATCCAAACTAGAATACTTTGCCTAAGTGCTGATCCAAAAGATTTAAGTGAAGTGTATGAATGCACACGTAAAGATTAATGTGACTCAATGCAACAAAGGAGTGAGCTAAATAAAGATGATTTGAAATTGAGAATTAAATAGCTCGTTTTGCACCAAGTACTAGGAGAGACGCTAGCCAATTGCGATGATATGAATGTAAGGGCACAAAATTGCTCAAAGGAATTAAATACACAAACTGAAATTATGAATTAGAATTAGCTAACCCTAATTTGGCCAACGCTCACTCTTTCTTTTTTTTTGCCGATGCTCTTCTCTTTTTTTACTTGTAGTTGGCAGTAAGGTTTAGCCTTTTTTTGTACAAATATTGGAAATTTCAGCAAATATAGATTAATAGCAAGAGCAGCCCTTAATGCAATTATCAAAGACTAGTATCAAAGATGAACGGAAAATTACGGATATATTTAACAGAAACGTCAGAGCAATTGTTCGTGGGTACTGTTCACGGTACTGTAGCAGTACTATCCACGGCACTGTAGCAGTACTGTTCATGGCACTGTGCGATCAGGATTTTTTTGGGTTTAGGCTAAACAAAGGAAATAACACAATGATGAAGCGACGCAAAGAAACATGACAATCAGCACCTAAACAAAATTCTAATGGACGAAAACATAACAAAACTCACGAGAATAACAGATGCAAAAACTAGGGTTTAAGATTTTTTTTGGCTTTTTTTGTATAGGAAAAAAATAAATCTAACTACGGGTAAATTGATCCTACCGTGTCAACCGCGCTCTGATACCAAGATGATGTGGGAGATTGCCCGATCTTCACGACAGAGGATCGTTGATGATAACTTGGATCCGTGCAACCTGACGAACCGATGGCGTCAACCACTGTTAGAACAACAACCTACGACAAAAAAAATTCGCTCAACCATACGCTCATGATCCCGTCTACCCGACCACCAAGTAGACGCGTCGTTGCTCCGGCCAATCACAAGGAATCACAAGAACGACGAGGAAGAACGCCCGATTCCCCTCTAGGTTGTATTCATATGCCAAACTTCAGGAGGAATAAGCGCATATCTCTCTCTGAAAATAATAAATTAATGCATGGTGGTCTAACCAATACAAAAAGATACTAGAGTATTTAAGAGCACCACCCCAAATCTCACGCACGCACAAGCCAGTTTAGTTTCGGTCCAGGAGATCGAAACGGACTCAACGAAAAGAACTAAAAGCGTGCCGGCGATTCGAATTACCATCCAGATTTTTTTTCTCCATGTGTAGCCCATTTCCAGCTGAGACTCTTTCTTGATTCTGTTTGTTGAGACGTAGGCCATCCGGTTAGCATATCCAAAAACGTGGCTCACACCCATTAGATAACAATTGTCTCTTTGCTTCCTTTTTTTGTCCGTACCCCCATGCATGTATGAACAGTGAATGACTAGAAGTGTTGTCTTCATGAGTTGTGCATGATTTTTGTGTTTGGAATAGTAGCTTCTCTCTCTAGTGCATGTATGTCTTGATTAGATAAATCTTTCCATTGCTTTAATCCCGTATGAAGCATGCATGCATGCATTTCTTTTTTTTCTTAGCTCACATGCACATGCATGATTTTCTTGCTCAGGGGATTTCTTCTGGCTTCAGCATCCCAACACTCCTCATGCACAAACCTTAGAACAAATAAAATACTAGCATGAGGTAGTATATTATTCTCATATAAATTAAAATCAAATTTAACTAAGAGTGAGTTCACCTTTTTCATTAATCTTTTTAGCCCGTGCTCGCGTAATCGGTCCAATGATGTCCTCATCATCTTGTACACTTGAAGTGATGGACGATGCACTAGTGTCGAGGAGACCTTCTAAACGCATCTTCACTTTAGGTTTGTACAGATCGAGTATGGGTCTGTATATAATTAAATAAAATAGTAGTAACTATGTATCTCTAAATATAATAGTTAAAGACCCAATTAAATTAGAGTTCACCTGATAATATTTAATACGACTCAATAATTCCTTTCAGTTAAATAATATATTTAATCGAGAAATGCAAGACATGAGCGTATCATAAGAAAATCTGGTTAGGACATATCTGTGCCTTAGTACTAGGGTTAGTGACAAAAGATTTGGAAATCTAGTACTGAGCCACATAATGTTTATGAACAACAATAGAAGTAGGGGTAAAATGGTTAACAAGATAATCATGAGAATGCATATAAAACTACCTAGACCTTTCGGAATTGGCCTACCAAATGGGCGGTGCTCCCCTATCTAGATGCTACCCATGGCCTACCCTCATGATATCCTAACGCAAAGTGCTGTCTAGAGCCACCAAAGGAGACAAAAGAAGTTATCTACAAACCTAGGCCTATGTCTATAAGGAAAGACAAGGTGCCTAGCTCCAGATACACTCATAGGTGACGGAACTCTTCTAATGAACCTCAAAGCACATATCCTCTTTTTTCTCTCAACCTTGGCTCTACGGAAGTATAACTCAACAATATAACCATTCTTCTTGTAGAAGATCCAATGATACTTAGAAGCACCTGACTTGTTAGAAGGGGTTTGGGCAAAACCTGTTGACCTAAAGACAATATTGGATGGCTCAGGGGGGTTTTCTTCAAACTTGCCACTATCAACAACTCTCAGAACCTTAGGTGGGTGGTTCTTAGAATAATTGTCGTGTGCTATATATCTGATCTGTTTGCTTGTTTTCAGAGGGCATGGTTAGCATTTCCTTAGGCTAACCGAAAAACAGAAAATAATATAGGTATTTAAGTAGCTATCATAGATGAATTTTAGTATTAGCCATCTGTGATATCTAAGATATCACAGATGGCTATGTCCGAGAACCGTATGTGATATATAACATATTACAGACGGTTTTTAGTATTAGCCGTCTGTGATACTTGATATATCATAGATGGTGTTTAGAAGAAAAAAAACTGTCTGTGATACTTGATATATCATAGACGGCTACATTAAAGAACCATTTGTGATATATCAAATATCACATATGGTTTTTCAAAAATTCATCTGTGTTGTAATTATCACAAACGTTTGAGAGTCGTCTGTGATAACCACCTGTTATCACAGATACATAAATTCAGATGATTCAGAAACCATCTGTGATGATGGTTCTGAACATCTGTGATGAGCCTTTCTGTAGTAGTGACACACCAATGGAAACGTGAAGTTGCCAATAGTATATTTGATTATCTCATGTGGATAAAATTATACAACATCTCAAGAGTGTTAAAAACTATTTAGATAGCCATGCTTGCAGTCATGAGCATGCTTATGGGTATAGTTTTCAGTTTTACAAAATTGTTTTTGATGAAAAAGTTGGGATGGCATGTACGTGTCACGTGTCTCATGCCCACAGTTGAGAAATGTTTGATGTCATAGCCAAGTATGGCTACGAATGGATGTGTTTTACTATTATTAATGTTATATCAATGGTATTTCCTTACATGTCAAATGCTCTTTATAATTCCATTGCAAATTACTACTTATCGATATTGCAACCAAAACTTGTTTCATGCTGAAAATAACTGTAGCATATAGCCTCACTTATTGTTAGCCTTGCATTTGTTTATATGTTGTGATACACTACAAGTCTTGCTGAATACACAATATACTCAACATTGCTTAAATAATTGTTGTTCAGAGAATGAGGAAGATAGCATGCTCGACGACGAGTACTTTGCCCCGACATCGATCAACATGATTTACAAAATTTGTATACTATAACATGGGTAGTGTCATTGGTGTTGGTTATACAAAATGGTTTTCACATGGGCAAGTAATAGTGCAATAAAGGGGAAAGTGTGGTTAGCACTTTGGGATATGGATGCCTTACCGTGCAACCATATGTCTAGTATGGAACAGATCTGACTAATTAATTTGTGATGTTTCAAACTTGATATCATCATTGAGATGATGTGGATGCATGGTTAATTTGTTTACGGGTAATTTTCCGTATGGTGCAAAAGGGGGCTTTTTCGACTAAGTAGTTAGCCTACTCGGCAATGAACTCTTAGCGGGCCAAATTAGTTTAATATTGAGCATTGTAAATGCCTTGTGATCATCACTTAGTCACATAGCCAAGGAAGCGTGTATTGGTCGACATGGTGAGTTGATTATTTCTTATGGGTAAAGTGGTGCAACCTTTACAAAGTGTAAAACTATTCGAATAGCCATGTCTCTGGTTATGAACAATGTTCGTTGATTTTACACAAGGGGTGGAGATTTCATAAAACTTGGATTTGGTTGGTTTGGGAAGTGAATGGTCAGTTCACTTGTAGTTTACTCGATTTCCTTTCACACAATTATTTATTACTTATTTTCAAATAATGCATTTCAATATATTTACTGTATTTAAATAAAATCATTGTTTTTTGTAAAATAACCATTCATCCATTATTTGATAAGCCTTACATCATTATATATTGCATCTTATTACAAATGGCTTGCTAAGTACTTTATGTACTCACCTCAACCCTTTGCTGCTCAATTGTTGAAGGAGAGCTTTATCAGCCAGAGGTACTTAAAGGAGGTTTCTTCAACGACTTCACAGATTAGGCCTATGCTCCCCAGTCAATTGCCTATGGGCATGTCAAATGGCCACCTTATTTCTCTTGTTTTCACTGCTAGTTCTTGTTAAGTCTTTTTGGCTATAATTTGTAAGCTTAGCCATAAGGTCGTAACTTTAATAAGTAATAATATTTAAGTCTTTCTTAGCTAATCGTGATTATGGTTGATATTTCATCTATATTTTTATTGTGTGCACTAGTGTAATCCTCAACTGGTGCAAAATACACAGAGAGGTCCGGATTTGCATATTCGGGTCTCAGCAAAGTTTCAAAGATCTATCTATGGACTGAAACAAGCTTCTTAGAGTTAGAACATTTATCTTGATAAGGTAGTCAAAGGGTTTTGCTTCATCAAAAATAAAGAACAGCCTTGTGTTTACAAATGGCTACTGGGGGCGCATTTGTTTTTTTTTTGGTTCTATATGTTGATGGCATATTATTGATCAGAAATGGTATTTCCATGCTTGAATCTATCAAGTCTTCATTAACAACTAGTTGCTGTATGAAAGACTTAAGAGAGCCAACATATATTTTAGGCATAAAGATTTATAGATATAGATTTAAAAGTCTAATTGGTTTATACCAAAATATGTACATTGACACTGTGTTGAAGTGGTTCAATATGCAAGATTTCAAGAAGGGTTTCATGTCTATGTCAAATGGTATTAGTCTTAGCAAGACTCAGTGTCCTTCGACACTTGATGAGCGAGATTGGATGAGTAAGATTCTATATGCTTCTGACGCTAGGTCTATCATGTATGCCATACTTTGTACACCCCTAGATATATGCTCTAAGTGTTACGAGCAGATATCAATCAGATCTAGGTGAAGGTCACTAGATAGCTGTAAAGAACATCCTAAAATACTTGAGAAGGACTAGTGATGCATTCCTTGTTATGGAGGTGAGGAAGAGCTAGTTATAAATGGTTACACTGATGCTAGCATTCAAATCGATAAAAATGATTTTTGATCATAGTCCGGGTTTGTCTTTTATATTAATGGAGGAGTAGTAAGCTAGAAAAGTTCCAAGCAAGAGACAGATGTTGATTCTACAACGGAGGCTGAGTATATTGTGGCTTCTGAAGCTGCAAAGGAGCCTGTTTGGATAAAGAAGTTCATCTCTGAGTTGGGGCTAGTCTTTAGTGCTTCTAGTCCAATAGATCTCTATTGTGGTAATTGTAGAGTCATTGCGTAAGCTAAAGAGCCTAGATCACATAAAAATTCAAGCACATACTTTGGTGTTTTCTCGTCATTAGCGAGATTGTTGACAAAGGTGATGTGAAATATGCAAAGCACACACGGGCTTAAATATAGTTGATCCATTGACAAAGCCTCTCTCACAGCCAAAGCATCAGGCATACGCAAGAGCTATGAGTATTAGATATGTGCATGATTGACCTAATGCAAGTGGGAGATTGTTAGTGATATGCCATAGAGACAATCATGGAGATGATTATATCATTTTTATATTTATGATCTTTTGAATAATATGTATTTTGTCCATTGAATAAATATCTTTCATATTGATCAACAAGTATATGATTTGTTTGTGGAACTCTTTATTCATATTTTGATGTTATTCTAAATTATCCCTGATCTTATATCATTATGTGGGATAATTATAATTTATAGATCAGCATATGCATTGATTGATGATCATGTTTCACAGATCATAGATATAGATATATCAAATCAATAAGATGGACATATGTTAGAAAACATAGTTTTGGATTGATCCAAGGTTATCAGAATTGTAATCCTAAATCGGACTAGAGACATTTTGGTAGGATCGCATTATCAGATTGAATCATAGAATCTAAGATCCTATCTGATTCTGCCAAAAACATATTTTTTTTCAATTTACCATGTATTCCTAGAGTGATATGAGTGTTCATTTGGTCATTTGGCTTCTAATTTGATTAATAAATGTATCTTATTCATGACTAGATTCATGGTTTAAATTCTATGTCATCGAGAGCTACGACCAGAAGAGTGATATTATCAATATTGCCATAATCTGATCATTTTACACAAAAAAAGTAAAATAAATACATAATCAAATTAATTTTTATTATTCCAATCCTCCAAATCTTGATGTCTAAACTATTAACTATTTAGTACTTAACATACAACTTGAATTGAGAGATAGCACTCAACTAAACACCTTAGTCTTTCATAATCTTGGATGATATGTGATTCTACATGATTCTACTGCGATTCTACACGATTCTATAACTAGAATCATGATTCGACCACGATTCTAATAGGTGCGACTCAAGATGCGATTTGAGTTACATTGGTTTTGTGAGATCGTGGAATCATATGATTCTATGACTAGAATCGTGATTTTGACAACCTCGGATTTACCTTCCATAAGACACTGTGGGAATTGTTATATTCGTAAGTATCATCAGTTGATCTCATACATAATATATGTAGAATCTTTAGACCTAAAATCGTCATAGTTTTCTACATGTGTAATAGTGTACTTAGGGCTTAGCAAACACTTTTCCGTAACTGGGTGGTTAGAAAGATAGCTTTCGGGTTTACTGTGAAACACGCAGAGGAATGTGGGCGATCATGATGAAATTTGCCTTTCTATATAACAGGAGAGATATCTTTAGGCCCCTCGATGTGGTTGGATTAAGAAAGTGCATAGCCATACTGAATGTGGTTGAGGAGTCATTCGCAAACTGAGTAATCTACTACAAGTTGGAGTGAAGGATCGAGCTATCATAGGATGACATACTTCTCGCCTTGAATTTGATCCGATATCATGACGCAAAGAGATTGGTACATAAGCACTATATAGGTTTATTTAATATGATCTTTATGCATATTTGAGAGTTGCTATGTTTTTCATCAGAGAGAGTTTTTGGGCCATGGCCGAATATACATGAACCTATAGGGTCACGCACTTAACGGATTGGAACAATAAGGGTCCGAATTGTAGACTCTAAGTGGGATACGATCTCTACTTGTATTGGATAAAGATCTGATCAGAAGCTCTCTAAGTGTGATATGATATCTATTCCTATCGAATAAGGATCCCCAGAGGCTCTCTAAGTTGGATCGTATCGGATAAGGATCTGATTGGAGACTATATATTGAGAGATGAGCCAGGCGAAAGGAGGTATACCGAGACATACCTATCGATATCCAAGCCGCCACCTCTCAAAAACCTTATAGTGCGTGATGGTGCTAGCACACTAACGTATGGCATTCTATCTCTTGACATGTGGACTTCGGTAGGGGCGCTGCCGTGATTGCAGCGCTGATCGGGACGATCGCAAGGAATAGACGGTTGGCCAGGGAATGATTGACTACTTCCATTACACCGACGTACGCTACGTTGAACTGGTCGTTTCAATTGTACTTCCGCTGCTCTATGCATCTAACGATAACAATCTATGATCTGTTACTCATATGGATTCCTAGTTTATGTGGTAGAAAATTTTAAGTTGTACTAATATAGCATATCCGTATTCCAGCTTTGCTGGCCTTCCCATCAAAGATCTGTGGATCACGTTATTTCCAAATATCCCAATGCACCAACTTATTAGGCTCTGAAAATGATGAAAGATATCTGTGACCGCAAAGAAAAAAGGACCACGGGTATCTGACTGGGACAAAACAAGCAGTTCATGCGAAAAACATCTACGAACTCGCTAAAAACGTGCGTACAGTGCTGGTTGAGAGACCAGGTATCTTGGATAGCTACCCAGCAAGGACGGACAGAGGGGACAATCAGTACAATTCTTTTCTGAAACATCCAACTCGTGACGCTCGTCTGGCTTATACATGAAGTAAGAAACACAAAGATAATCTCTTTTTGTAAACATGCAGAAAGCTTTGTGTTTCATTGCGTTAAGATGGAACAAACTAGTTCAGGTACTACCGAGAAAACAAGAAGAACGAACGAGAAAAGCCTCCTGGATTCTGATCAGGGTAAACTCTGTGAGCATTCAGCTGAGGCGGTGGATCACCTCTGCTTCACCTTACCCAGAATTACAAATTCTTCACCTAGCTCAGCTGGCATCGTCCTCCAGTACTCAGTTATAAAAGCATTTCAGGGGACTGCCTTTACCAACATCTGTTTTATTTACTAGGCTTAGACTATTCTCCAATGACTTACACCCTTTCTTACAGTAGCTGTGATTTGTTGAGAACAATGGATGTAATGAAAATTCATTTGGCCCATACATGCAGTGACTTTCTTTCAGCATATGTTCATGATCAACAAATGCACTGTTGGGTTGTGCAAGTTTTAACTTCCAGTTTCAAAGTGTCAAGTAAATATGGAAGAAAATTGTAATGAAAGGTGTCGCGTAATTTTCTTGACAATGGCAAGAGTTAAGGAGCGTAAAAGTAATTTTCAAAACAAACCTACTTATATCGTTTTTATATGACTAATCTGTAGGACTGAAAGTCAATAGAGGGGATGAATACTACCAATCAATCCCTCACCCAAAATATTCTCTAAATCTTCACTCAAATACCTATAGAGCTATCGAGATTTGAATTAAAAGCCAAAACCCAAAAGGAGCAGCTCGAAAAATCAATATCTGGGAGGCCACCCTGGAGGTCAGACCTCTGCGCCCTAGAGGTCAAACCTCTACCTCAGGTCAGTCTGACTGCTAGGGAGTGGCGGTCTGATCGCCTCCTGTTACAGAAGATGAAAATAGCCTAAAATGATCGAACTTTTCGTGCAACTCTAAAAATACGAGCCCAAATATTATAAAATTTTCTATACACCTTACTTAAGGTCTCAAAAACCTATTCTAACCAAGGATCACAAGAATCCATGTCAAAATTCTGACCTTTCTCAAGATTAAGTAAGATTACACCAAAACCAGAAAAAAAAATTCAAAAACAGTGAATATAACTTGCTTATGGGTAAAAGATGGCCAGGATGGCTGTAGATGTATTCCCACATATCACAATAAGTAAGAACACCAAAGAAAATGAGACAAAGACACTAGGATTAAGAAATCACTCGGAGGGACCAAATCCAATAAAAAACTAGGCAACTTCAAAAACTTACTAATCAGGTACTTAGATGAATGGGGATTGAATTCCAAGGGTCATCTCCATCTCTTACATGTCCTTAATATAGCAAGATCAAGAAAGAGAGAGAGAAGATCAAAACCAACCAAATCAAAAGCAAATCAATCAACATAAGATTGATTCATTGGAGATGAAGAAAGATTGATGTATTGCTATTTGAGGATGAATATTTACAAACACTCCACCTGAAGGATAAAAGAGCACACCATCGCACTCAGCTTTCTTGACACAGTCTTCACCTTACATTGCAAGCAATAGCCATGCTTGCCACATGTAGATACACCACTAGCCTACCGCACATCGATAAGTCTCTTTCGTTCCAGTTCCATCGGACCACGCCTCACTTGGACTAACCAAGCCACATGGTGTAACCCGCCGCTCGAACTTGAGCTCAGCCATCTCACCCAGCATCCATGAGCGTAGCTCTGATCCTCGCTGTTGACCATAGTTTAGGTGTTTACCATGGTTTAGGAAATATCTGTGCCTCAATACTAGGTTAGTGTTAAAAACATGGAAATCTAGTACTGAGCCACATGATGTTTATGAACAACAATAGACCTTTCCGAATCGGCCTACCAAAAGGGCAGTGCTCCCCCTGTCTTAGATGCTACCCGTGGTCTATCCTCATGATATCCTAACACAAAGTGTTGTTTAGAGCCACCAAAGGAGACAGAAAAAAGTCATCTACAAACCCAGACCTATGTCTAACAGGAAAGACAAGTAGCCTGGCTTCAAAGACACTCACAGGTGAAGGAACTCCCCTAATGAACCTCAAAGCACATATCCTCTCTTTTCTCTCAACCTTGGTTGTACAGAAGCATAACTCAATAATGTGGCCATTCTTCTTGCAGAAGATCCAATAGTACTTAGAAGCACCTGACTTACTAGAAGGGGTTTA
This sequence comes from Dendrocalamus sinicus, assembly GCA_036346575.1. Classification (NCBI taxonomy): domain Eukaryota; kingdom Viridiplantae; phylum Streptophyta; class Magnoliopsida; order Poales; family Poaceae; genus Dendrocalamus; species Dendrocalamus sinicus. Next base: position 16,304,543 of record CM070667.1, on the reverse strand, counting down.
GGCAAAGGCTGCTGACCTAAAGACAGTATTGGATGGCTCAGGGGGTTTTTGCTCAAACTTGCCACTATCAACAACTCTCAGAACCTTAGGTAGGTGGTCCTTAGAATGCTCTAAAGAATTAAATCCTATGCATCTCTTCTTCACACTCATATTAGATTGGTCAAGAATCATATTGATTTTCTTCCCACTAGAGAATCCTTTAAGGGTCTTTTTGAGATAGTCATTTTCTTAGGCTAGGTTCTGACATATTGCACATTCATTTGTTTTAATTGCTCTAGCATATATCTCTTTATAGATAGCTACATCTAGTTTCAAGGCCTCACAAACACACATGGGAAATTTCTAACCCTAGCCAACTGCTCCTTATATAAGCCTCATGCATCTCATCTAAATCAGTTTCAAGTTCAGCAAAAAATGCACAAGAGATAGAATCAATAACTTTCTTATATACAGTTATGGACATGGATTTTTTTAATTTTATATTTCTTCTCAAGTGGCTTGTTAAGAGTATCAATCTCAATCATGAATTTAGGATGATTTTCACAAGATTCAGTCCTCAAATGAATAAGCATTTCAGTTATTTCTTTCAATTTAATTTTGCTATCCTTACAATGAGATAAAGTATAACTAGGATTAAATTTTAGCAATTTCTCAGTAGCACTAGACAATTTCAATTCAAGCAAAGCATAATTTGATCAAGATGAATGAATAACATATAAAGGAATCACATCTAAGGCAACATCATTCAAGCACTCATGATCATCACTAGACTTGAGAGATTCTAGTTCATGTAGAGCATTCTTTAGTTGACTAACAACAGAAAAATGAGCAATTTTTAAATTAGTCATTTGATCATACAAGCACAAACAAGATTCACAATTATCATCAAGATTCATGGATTGAGCCTAATAATATTTAGGTTGAAGTTGTAAATCATAATGTCACAATTCTTAATTATTTTAGCTTGTTTCTTTAGTTTTGTTCAACAACAAGAAGAGCATGTTTCATCACTTTGAAGAAAGGGCATACCTTATTGGGATCACTGTAGGGCTCGTCACCGGAGGAGTCGACGTTGGTGCTACCCTTGGCTATGAAGCACATGTTGGTGAAGTCCTAGGTCTTCCTCTTGCCATGGAAGTCATCTACGTCGTCCTCTATCCCTGAGTTCACATCGCTCATGTCGATGTTTGCAAGAGCGGTAAGGACCCGATTGGTGAACTTACGATAGTTGGGCTTCTTGGACTTCGCGTCTTGAGCTTAAGGACACATTCGGAAGTCCTTCTCCTCCATGCCCTTCAGCTTGGCCTGAATATGGTTCAGCTCCCCACACTCAAAGCAAGTGACAGAGCCACCCCTTCTCTTGTTCCTCACTTTATTATATGCTCTTACGAATTTTAAGGATAGGAAGGCTAAGTCATCCTCAGAAAGTCTCCCTAGTTGCTCATCGCTCAAGGAGTGCAAAACGGACAATAAAAATTTAGAAGAGCCAAATCCAAGGAACCTGAAGAGCTACTCTAGGAATGGTAACTATAAGAGCCATCGACTATGTCTTGAAGAGAAGTAAGATAAAGTCAATCTCATGCATTTTCAACCTCGAGTAGAGTTTATCCATGGTAAGCTCACTTATGACAATGTTATCATTGATAGAAGTAATCTTCATTCCCCAAACCTTCACATCAAGTGCACCCAACATCTGGTGTTCATTCCCAGAATTAGAAAAGGCCAAACCAAGAGCATAAAGATCATAAAGAATTTTGTTGAACCTTCCCCATAACTCATCCAAAGATTCACCAAGCTTTTATTCAATCTTTAAGTATTCTTTCTTTAGTTGGTTGTCTCACTTCCTTGATCACGGTAGAGCCCTCATGGTAGTTAGCGAGGGTCTTCCAGATCTCATGAGCAGACCTCAAGTGAGCAACTCACTCAAGCCAGATCAACTAAGCCTTTGAATCAGAAAATTGCGAGCCTTGTTGTTTCCCTCTACATTTGGTGTAACCTAGTCATCAATATAGGATTGCATGCGAGCCTTCCATTGAAAATAAGTGGCTTGGTTGAATACTTGTCTAATACCATGGCTCCTAAAATCAGCTAAGATCTATGAGAAGAGCTAACTGGACTCTGATACCACTTATAGTATTGAAAGGCAACAAAGGGGGTGAATAGAGCTGATCATTCCCCAAGTATTCTCCGAATGTTCACTCAAATAGTTACTGAGCTATTGAGATTAGAATTGAAAGCCAAAACCCTAAAGGAGCAGCTTGAGAGAAAAAATCTGAGATGCAAAACCCTGGAGATAGCACCAAAACTGAGCAAAATTTGAAAACAATGAATATGACTTGCTAATAGGTAGAAGGTAGCCACATGTCACAGCAAGCAAGAACACCAAAGAAAATGACACAAAGACACTAGGATTAAGAAATTACTCGGAGAGACCAAACCCAATAAAAAACCAGACAACTTCAAGAACTTTCCAACTATATGCCAAGATGGATGGGGATTGAATTCCAAGGTTCATCTCCATATCTTACATGTCATTGCCACAACAAGATCAAAAAGAACAGAGAGAAGATCAAAACCAACTAAATCAAGAGTAAATCAATCAACACAAGATGGAACCATTGGAGATGAATCAAGAGCAAATCAATCAACACAAGATGGAACCCGTTAAATAAATAGATAATCAACACCTATCTAATCTTAGTGGATACTATCCACTTAGCATAAATGGGGGAACCCATTAACCCCACATAATACGAGTTTTACTCACACAGTACACTTATACACGTTTTTCAAAGTATATAAGCCTGAATCTATTAAGTCTTTAATTAGTCTTAATCCAACTTGATCTTCTTATCTTCTCCTTAACCTAAACCGTTCTCCCAAGCGCCGTGGTTTTATCTAAGATAGTTTCCGGTATTTTTTGTCAACTTACCAAAATACCCTTTCTTGAATAGTAAAAAAAATTGTTAGTCAAAATAAAAATAGTTTGACTAAACACATTTTCTAATTTAATTTATTTTTTTGCTAGAGGGGTAACTAAATAGAACACACTCGCTAAATAAGAAAATGAAAAATGTTGAGATAGTCTGTTTCTTAGATGTTGACAGACTTGATAATGGCATAATCAAATAAAGTTCAGTAATTTTCTAATCTAGTGATTTCCTGAAATTTTACAGAAAGTTCAGCACATGTATTATTTGCACCATTGCTTTCTAAATAACATTGTCAGTAAGTTGTTGATTTTGCAAACGTACACCAACTAAAATAACTAACTCGTGCAACTTGCAATCAGACAGTAATGCCACGAAACAATGGATCCATATAAGATAAAAAGACAGTCGATATGTGATGCTTAAAATTTTCCAAAAAAACTTAACTCACGCTATTTTACAGAGTACTAGCTCACTCCGGTCACCACCAGCTCGCCTTCTTTTTAAGTTGATGACGCCTCTCATCATGGCTCAATCCGTCACTTAACCAGCCACTTAGAACCCCAATGATAGAGTTCATCTTATTTTAGTATGTTTGATTTATTTTGAAGAGTTTTTTTGTATTTTGAAAGTATTTGTTATGGAAACTACAGTTGATTTGTTATTCCTTTGGGATACGTAGAGTAGAGTTAAATAGGAATAGTTGTTTGCTTTGAATAAAAGAACACTTGTGTAATTAGTTTTGGGTTTTGTTAAACATTACTTGGATGTTTTCTTCCTAACTATCATTCAGATTTAGGACCATTGAATTAGAGATCCAATAGCCATAAATTCTCCCCCTCCCCTTGAACTTTACCTCCTCTCCCTTGAAAAAATATCCCCCCCTTTAAAAACAAGGAACCTCTTGATCTCTAATGCAAAGGTCACAAATTTAGATAATAATTAGGAAGAAAATATCCGAATAATAGCTATACACTCCCATTAGTTTTAGTTAAGATAGGAAAAAAAGCTGAAGTGTTTTGTGCTCCTGAAAAAAACATGGACCTATCGTGTTTGTACGGTATTTCTCTCCAGCTGGTTATTGTGAAGATAACAGAGCAGTCTTGGTGCTGTTTCGTGTTTCAGTGAAGAAAAGAAGGCGGCCTTCGCGTGTAGGAGACAGGGGCATTGTTTTTTCACGTGGAGCGCAGGCGTACAGTAGGCGGGTCACGTCGACTCCATCCACCGTTGGACGTTTGAACGTTTGACACGTCGATGGAAACACCAGAAAATAACAGAACAGAGAAGCCGCTTTCATCAACAGAGTGGTCCTACAGGAGGAGTCACGTCGGGTGGACAGGCTGCGGATCCTCTCCTCGGGCTGCGTGCAGAGGCTGTATACAAAAGCCTGCGCTTGCTACGCCTGGACCCAGAAAAATTCCAGCACCCAAGCCTGCATCATCACCACCAACTCGGCAACTCCCAATGGAGCTACCGCCATGGGCCTCCTTCTTTGCCATCGTTCTCGCCACCGTGCTCTTCCTTATGACCGTTCTCCGCCGTGGCCGCCGCGCATACAGACTCCCGCCTGGGCCTAAGCCGTGGCCAATCATTGGCAACCTTAACCTCATTGGCGCGCTGCCACACCGCTCCATCCACGAGCTCTCCAGGCGCTACGGCTCGCTCATGCATCTCCGGTTCGGATCCTTTCCCGTCGTGGTCGGCTCGTCTGTCGAGATGGCCAAGTTCTTTCTCAAGACCCACGACGCGCTGTTCACCGATCGGCCCAAGACCGCCGCCGGCAAGTACACAACCTACAACTACAGCAACATCACCTGGTCCCCCTACGGCGTGTACTGGCGCCAGGCGCGCAAGATATGCCTCACCGAGCTCTTCAGCGCAAAGCGGCTCGAGTCGTACGAGTACATCCGCAACGAGGAGGTGCGCGCGCTGCTGCGCAACCTGAGCAAAACGTCCGGGCGCGTCGTGCTGCTCAGGGACTACCTGTCCATGGCGACGCTGGGCGTGATCTCGCGTATGGTGCTGGGCAAGAAGTACGTGGAGAACGAGGCAGCCGCCGAGGAGGGCTCGGTGACGACGTCGGAGGAGTTCAAGTGGATAATAGATGAGCTGTTTCTGCTTAACGGTGTGCTCACCATCGGTGACTTCATCCCATGGCTGGAGTGGCTGGACCTGCAGGGGTACATTCGGAGGATGAAGAAGATGAGCAAGATGTTGGATCGGTTCCTGGAGCACGTCCTGGACGAGCACAACAAGCGCCGGCGGCTCGAGGGGGAAAGGTTCGTGGCGAGGGACATGGTAGACGTGCTGCTACAGCACGCCGATGACCCTAACCTCGAGGTCCAGCTCGAGCGGGACTGCGTCAAGGCTCTCACTCAGGTACGTAATTCCACTTCTCTTCCGTCGGTCGTGCCACGGCCCTGGCAAGCAAAAGCTGTTGGTAGTATCATAGCACGAATTAGTTCGTGAGCTCTTTGAGGTGTAAATTGGTGTCTTTGTTTATTTTCCTAACATGCAAAACCTTTGTGTGTCGATATATTAGATAGACTTGGTTACAACACATAAAAAAGTTCCACTTCCACTTACTTGGAAAAAACAGTTCCACCAGATTAAAATATCGACAAACCTTACATACATGTCATAAGGAAACAGAAGGAATTTGGTGCCCATGAAAACCAGTGTCCCCGTTTGCTAAAAGTGCATGATACAATGTTTCAAAAAAATCATAAAACATTCATGGATTTAATTCACATAAACTTGTGTAAACAATTAAAATTTCAATATCAAAGTAGCCCCTGATATCAAGATAAAAAAAGACAAGTAATACTTTTAGTGCATATGAACAGCACAAGATTGACTACTTGTCTATTTACATACATTTATGTATCACCAACTACTTAACTTTCCCATAGGGAAATGTTCTCTTCATTGGTGGAGCATCTTGAAACTATCTTTAATCCTAAATCATACCAATCGCAATAGTCATAAAACAATGCACAATCATAAAAGCATCCAGGAAATTAGAGTTACTAGTTACGTACCTGTGCGTTACAACAGAACTCATTGAATATATAGAGAATCATACTATAAAAGAGAATTGCTCTGATCGGTTGAAAAGTAGAGAATGGTAAGAAATTGAGAAAATAAAACGGTTAGAGGAGAATGTACGTACAACCACTAACTCGTTTGCTATAGGGAGTGTCTGTACAACATTTGACTGTTTTTTAGGATAAAATTAGTCAGATTTTAAGTCGTTAGATGGAGATCCAACGCCCTAGATTATTTTTTTTTGGAGGGGGTCATTTTTTTGAGGGGGCTTGTATGGGTGGATCCGTTGGATAGAAATCTAACACCTCAGATCAATCTGACTATTTTTGTCCTAAAAAATAGTCGAATGTTGTATAGATATTTCTTTTTTGTAATAGTAATGATAATGACATGCCATGTGTCATTACCGAAAAGAGATCTAAGCCGGAGTCTGAAGATGAGAAGGTCTCGTAGAATTTGTTTTCTAGTTTTACTGTACATCCTAGCTAGTGCTTGGTAGCGGGGTCGTTTCGTGGGGCTACGTCCAAGTGTACAAAAATAGTCACATACATGCAGAATGTGCACCGAGGCATGTGAACCTACAGTTAGGCTGCTAACCCATTCGCCGTGCTCCTTGAACGGGTTGCACGTACACAAAATCATTCCTCTGTATAACATCAAACCAAGATACGTCTTTGAAAGCAATATTCAGTGAACTGAATAACTACACAACAAGAGAACCATCTCTAGACGTGATGGCAGAGTTATAGGTGTGTGATGGCAGAGTTATGGATGTATGATTTCACCTATTATGGTTTATGTCGTGATGTCTATTTTTATGTACACATAAGTGTACTTTAGTGGAAATTTGTCAGGTTGCGAATTTATTTCTAGCCTCTTTCTATCTACATCTGTGTTAAGGAGGCACACATGATGCTGTGTATAGTGTGTATCTTCCATGTAATCAAAAAAAGAATAATTACGAAACAGGGATTGCACATAAAATTCATTGTCCATTGAATCTTTAATCCAACAGTTCTAAACTTAGATGATAGTTAGGAAGAAAACATCCGGATAATATTTAATAAAACCCCATAAAAAACGCTCGCTAATTCAAATGTTATACAGGACATGATCGGCGGGGGTACAGATACCTCCGCGATCACCGTCGAGTGGGCCATCTCGGAGCTCCTCAGGAAGCCCGAGGTGTTCGCCAAGGCCACCGAGGAGCTGGACCACGTCGTCGGCCGTGGCCGCTGGGTCACGGAGAAGGACATCCCTCACCTCCCGTATGTCGAGGCCATCGTCAAGGAGACCATGCGCATGCACCCTGTCGTGCCCTTGCTGGTGCCCCGCCTGTCCCGCGAGGACGCGTCCGTGGGCGGCTACGACATCCCCGCGGGCACCCGCGTACTCGTCAACGTGTGGGCAATCAGCCGCGACCCCGCGCTGTGGGACGCACCGGAGGAGTTCCGACCAGAGAGGTTCATAGGAAGCAAGATCGACGTGAAGGGGCAGGACTTCGAGCTGCTGCCGTTCGGGTCCGGCCGGCGGATGTGCCCCGGGTACAGTCTCGGGTTGAAGATGATCCAGGTGAGCCTCGCCAATCTGCTCCACGGCTTCGCGTGGAGGCTCCCTGATGGCGTGAAGGAGCACGAGCTGAGCATGGAGGAAGTCTTCGGCCTGACCGTGCCGCGCAAGTTCCCGCTCGAGGTCGCCGTCGAGCCCAAACTGCCGGCCCACCTCTATACTGGGGCTTGATGTCTGTGCGTGTATATATTGCGATGTTCGTGAGCTGGAGTACGTGCTTGCATGCATCCGCGGGTGCAGTACAAAGATGTGGTGTGTTACGTGTGTATTCGTGGGTCTGGTTGGTGTTTGTCCAAGCTTGTGCATGCATTGTGGGCAGTGCAGAGCTAGTTGAGTGGTAATAAAGGTGTAACTCAGTATGATACGTGATAAATAAGGTTATTTACATGTGTGATGCGTTGTTAAAGATATCATATAGAAAACTGGTTGTAGAGATTACCGTGGCTGAACATGATGCCTGCTAAAATAAGGATTTTTTTTATAGTATATCGTACTAGTAGTAGAAATGTGACAGTAGAAATAAAATCCAATGTAGATTTATAGGAGTATTATAGACTTTTGTTTTAGGAAAAGAAGTAAACCAACAATGACATGCAAACAAAAAAACACAGAGATCCTTTTCAGAGCAGCACCTGTTGTACTAAACCAAAGTGGTAACCTCGGCCTTAGACCCCTGTTCCACTATACCACAAGCTTCAGCAACGCGCCTCCCTTGCGGCCACCAACGTTCGCTCCTAGAGCTCCCTCCCACCGTCTGAATCCATCAGCCACCTGACCTTCTTCTCGATCTTCCACTACTACAAAAAAGGCTCATCACAGACGATTCGGAACTGTCATCACAGACGGTTTCTGAACCGTCTGAATTTATACGTCTGTGATAATAGGTGGTTATCAAAGATGACTCTCAATCTGTCTGTGATAATTACAACAGACGATTTTTTGAAAAAACCGTCTGTGATATATCAAGTATTACAGATAGTTCTTTAACATAGCCGTCTGTGATATATCAAGTATCATAGTTTGGTTTTCTAAAAAAAACTGATTATAATATATCAAGTATCGCAGACGGCTAATACCAAAAATCGTCTGTGATATGTCATATCACAAACAGTTTTCAGACATAGCAGTGTGTGATATCTTAGATATCACAGACAACTAATACTAAAAATCATCTGTGATAGCTATTTAAATACCTATATTATTTCCTGTTTTTTGGCTAATCTCGGGAAATGCTAGCCATGCCCTCTAAAAACAAGCAAATAGATCACATATATAGCACGTGACAATCATTACATAGATATCAACTAAATGATGTACATTTGAATGAATTATTTGTTTAATCACAATTGAGTGATTACAATTATATCATATTTTAACATCTAATCATCGCCGGGATAGAACTCTTCAGTCTTGTTTATGACCTTCGCTATCAAGAATTGGGAGAGCTTTCCTCGAATTTGAACGAGTTTGTCAAGACGATTGCACTTTTGTTGAATTCCACGATATATACTGATAATCACAAAATAATTATTAGCAGGTTGACAAATCTCTTTCGTCTTAACGTCTATGCTTTCCTCCATATGACGGCAAACATAGAAGCCACATACATTGCCCTATAGCTACTTGTGGCACTGTAAAAATAGAATTACATACATAGGTATTGTCAGTTCTAGAAACATTATAACGAAATGTGATATAGGATTATTATGTTGTAGCGGGTACCAAAAATCACGTCCTATGTCACAGTGTGGCGCTGGATTCCTTGTGTCATCCTCCCTGAGCAATGTAAGCATTGAACGACCTATGTGATTCCAAAAAGTTAGCCTCAGCCATTGTAAACGAAGGAAAAACTGCAATAGAGTTATGTATGGAGGAAATGAGTTTACCTATCAATAGAGTTATTTTAACATGTTGGATCATGGATCTATACATAAGCAATGAGTTATGATATTTATCGATGTTACATAAATGTATAACTTGATTGTACAATACACTTACTGTGTCCAGTATCGTAAAAGTGAGGCATCGAGTTCGTCGAGGTTGAATAGTAAGAATAAGTCTTCAAAGGTCATGACAAAATAGCTCGAGTCGTAGAGGAAATGCACCTCTGTGTTTCACACGGTGAATTCACTGTGCCGGTTTGGCTTCATGTTGGATCTCTGTATGTACCAGGTATGCAAAGTTCCACAAACCAATCCAAGGTTGAGTAATTGCAACTCGGGGACCAATGACACTCCGAGCATCACCTGAATATCGTCGATAGGTAAGTGGGCATCACTATGATCAGAAAGTGGCACGAACACACAACTAATCTGACGTTGGGGGGACTGGGTACCGTAATAATAGGGGAGGCTTACGAGTGGTTGTGGACCTCTCTTAGTTCTTTTCTCAATGCATCTATCTCTCTTCGAAGTGAGGCGATTATGTCCTCAAGTTTTACATCAAAGTCCCATTTCATACTTTCCTCGTGCTCAGCCTTGCATCTCTTCCTACTCGTATACACTTCGAAGTCGTTTGGAAATCCGTCCTCCAAGATATGCATAGTCCATCCCCTTCTTCAATATATCCTGCTCAGTCGCTCTTCTAGAAGTAGACGCGTAATTAATGTACTCTTCACTTATACAGTTCTCAACGTACATCTAGTTTTGGTTCATCTACACTACACATGTAACAAATTAGTGTCAAATTGGATTATTAATGCTACTATAGCTAATTAGCCAGCCTAGCTACTTACACACATAATTGTCATTCACCTAATAATAAATTATCCATATCTAAATTAAGTAGCTAGCCACATATTCATGAAGCAGTATGTATGTATGTATGTATGTATGTATGTATGTATGTATGTATGTATGTATGTATGTATGTATGTATGTATGTATGTATGTATGTATGTATGTATGTATGTATGTATGTATGTATGTATGTATGTATGTATGTATGTATGTATGTATGTATGTATGTATGTATGTATGTATGTATGTATGTATGTATGTAGCATCCTTCCACCGTCACGACCAGTTGCAACTCCTCCACCATGAACACCTTGTTCATCTGTTGCTCCGCGTATAGCGGCCACCTTAGCATGGGCACACCCTCCATGACCGCTTCCAAGATCGAGTTCCACCTACAGTGCGTCGCGAACCCGCCCATCGCGCTGTGCTACAGCACGTCCCGCTGCAGCACCCAGAACTTGACCACCAACCTCTGTCCTTGGTTCCGTTCAGAAAGCCCTTTGGGGGGAGCGCATGGAGGCCGAGATCGGTCGGCTGCTCGTCGCTCAGCATGCTACACACGACCCACAGAAACAGTTGCGAGGCCATGCGCCATGGCCTCGTCCATTTATAATTTTATCCCTTTGGAGATTATACTGCTAGTAGTGTGAGTGGTAGTATAACTAAATCCTAACTAATCTGATCCAATGCATTACAAAGATTGGATGACTCATATTCATTTTAAGGTACCATAAAAGAGCTCTAAAATAAAGACTTACATTTTGAAACTATGAATAAGTTGTGTTATTTTCTCTCTTTTTTTAAGAAAAAGCCATATAGGAGCTCCGCCGATTAATCAAAAGAGCGAGAACAAGAAATACAAATGGTTAACAGTCGTGCGCGACATCTGTAAGTACAATAAGACAATGGGGCTAACCCACCCCGAACGCAACTAGGGGTTTACATAGCCGATATACCGCAAGTGTATGCACTATGCGTAATATTTTAGTAGTTGCCATCTTCGAGATGGCTCGGTCCAAATATATTGTTGAGGAACCATCGCTGGTGACCAGTCCGATCGATTCCTCTACTTATGCAAAATAAGATCAATCACAGAAGATAGAAATAGTAGATTGAAACACAGAGAGGTGGAGAGAACTCCTGATCTTTCTTTATTTCTTTCTTTCTAATTTTGTATACAAAATAGCCAATAGTGCTCCCTATTTATAGTCTAATTCTGAGGTGCCCACCATGGGCCAAGGCTTCAAGCTTAGGCGTAGGTTTCCTAACACTCCTCTTGGGCACTCATCCGACACGTTCATGCCTTGTCAAAACTGCACAAAAACCCAGTGAAAAAAATTTGGAGAAAGAGTACATGAAACATGTTATGCTGCGTTGCACGAATTGACTTATTAAAAATCTTGATCGAGAAACTTCAGGAAAACTCGTCAAGGGAGAAAGAGTACAATCCACCCAATTTCGTTCAATCTCCTGGACTTATTCTTTGGGTACTCAATCTTCATGATCAAAGTTTAATAACGGGCTTGAGAAAATTCTCCCCCTGAATTCTGCACTTCTCTAAGTTTCATCATTCAAATTCCTCGTACGCATCTTTCAAATCTAGATGCAAGAAGTGACTTAGTGAATAAATCTGCTAAATTCTCATATGACTTAGTATGCAGTACCTTAATTTCATCCATCTTTTGCAATTAATGAGCATAGAAAAACTTGGGGTTGATAGGTTTTGTGAGATGACTCTTCACGTAGCCCGTCTGCACTTGTGTAACGCAAGCTGCATTATCTTCATAGATAAATGTGGGAGCTTGCATAATATTCATCCCACATGACTGCTGGATGTGGTGAATCATTCGTCAGAGCCAAGCACATTCTCGTGTAGCTTCATACAGCGCTATAATTTTTGAGTGGTTCGTCGATGTCGTTACAAGACTTTGCTTAGATGATTTTCAGGAAATTGCAGTTCCACTACATACGAATACATAGCCTGTTTGTGACCTTGCGGTATGCGGGTCCGACAGGTACCTAGCATCTACATAGCCAATCAAGTTCAAATCTTGATTCTTTTTGTAGAATAATCCAATGTCCTTGCTTCCTTGGAGGTATCGGGGATGTCCTTTATTCCCTGCCAATGCCTTTTAATAGGTTCTGCATTATGCCTCGCTAACAGGTTTGCGGCAGATGCGATGTCCGGTCTAGTGTAGTTTGCTAAATACATAACTACTCCTACTGCACTTAAGCATGGGAATTCTGGTCCCAGGACTTCCTCCCCTTCTTCCCTAGGTCGGTATGGATCTACATACACTGAGATTATACAAAATCCATTCTGAGATAATAAAATTGCTTAAGTACCATCCATGCAAGTTGTAACTTGTCCTTTCACACAAAAATAAATGACAATTAAAGTCTAAATGCATTATGTACATTAGACTGAATCTGCTAAGAAATCAGAGACTTCGTCTGCTATTTTCTCGGGGATGATATGCTCTTCAAGAGAAATCATGGCAGTGGCAGCTGTTAGGTCAAAAGGAGATGCTGCTGCTGGGATGGCTTCAACCTCCATCATCGCATGCAGTTGCTCAGATCTCTCCCTCTTAATATATGCAAAGTGGGTTTCATGCTGCCCTTTGCCATCCTTCTTCTGGGCTTGGAAGGCATCGATGACATGCTGCGGCTCTTTACAGATCCGCGACCAATGCACCCACTTGCCACACTTGTAGTAGGATTGGTCCTACTGACCATAGACCTTACTATTTCGCTTTGGCTTGCTTGCCTTATTCTCACATAGAGCATCTGACTTGCCTTTTTATGCTGTGGCCTTACCCTTCCTTCCCCTTTTCTTCATCATAGGCTTTCGCACTTTGTAGCTCCCGGCATTGGCTTCACGGCCAGCGGAGCTCCCAGGTAGCTGTGTGACGTAGTTCTTGAGGAGAACTTCGTCCTGAGCCTCTGCAACTTGCATCATATCAATCAATTCGACATACTCCTTGTAGCCATCTTGACGATAATTGCGTGTGGATTGCACTGCATTGGGGTGAAAGGTGGATAGGGTCTTCTCAATCTTCTGCTCATCTGTGATCTGCTTGCCACAAAGTTAAAGATTGGTACAAATCTTGTGAAGGTAGAATTGTACTCCCCGACCGTTTTGAAGTCGTCAAACCTCAGTCATATCTATTCTTGCTCTGCTTAAGGAAGAATGGTATACTTTAGCCTCTCAAACCGCTTCTTGAATACAATTCAGAGTATTAGCACACTCTTCTCTGCCATATACTCATTCTTGAGAGTGACGCAAAGGTGGTGCCTGAGGAAGTGAAGTGCGTGATCATTTTCCTCAGGGGTGGGTTGGGCGTCCTACGGTGCGCCAATCCCAATAGCAACACGGAGCTTCTTGGCTCCAAGTACTATCTCGACATCGGAAGCCCAAGTCAGATACTTTTGGTCATGCTGGGCTAGCTCCTCAAACTCCCAGCTCGTGATGTCAGTCATCTACATGTGCATGAAAGGAATAAATAAGTTTACTGCCGGTAAATATGCATGGAATAAAATTTACTTCAGGTAAATAAATGGTACAAAAGATTCTCATAATGTTCCAGAATTTTTTCTATGCATTTTCTATGAATTTTACTGTTAATTTCGGAGATTAAGGGCAATTTTAACTAATTACGATTAATCAAAACAGTAAATAAATACATAAAACATAGCAAATAATAATGACAAAAATAAATTGATGCGGGGGATTGCCTGATCTTCACGACGTAGGATCGATGGAGATAATTTGGATCCGTGCAACCTGACGAATCGATGGCGCCAAGCACTGTTAGAACAGCAACCTACGACAAAAGAATTTGCCCAACCACACGCTTGTGATCCCGTCTACCCGACCACCAAGTAGACGCGTCGTCGCTCCAGCCAATCACAAGGAATCACAAGAACGACGGGGAAAAACGTCCGATTCCTCTCTAGATTACAATCATATGCCAAACCCTAAGAGAAACAAGCGCATAACTCTCTCTGAAACAAATAATAAATCTATTTTCTGTGATCTAAACTTTTTACATGAGGGTATACAAACCTATATATGAACAAAAAAAACCGACTCGACTCGACTCATCCGAGACCGACTCTCACGCGGATGAGGCCAACTCTCACGCACACAAACGGAAACCGAGTCCATGACTCATCTGAGACAAAAAAAAACAAAAACAAAAACATAACCGAGTGACTCACACACGCAACAAAAAAAAAACAAAAGACATGGCCAACCGACTAGAAGTGTGTCTCCTGGTTGTGCATAATTTTGTTGTTTTGAATAGTTCCATCACGTGTGCATGCATGTGATTCCTTTGGGCTTTTTTCCTCTCAATTCACATGCACATGCCTTGGCTGGAAGTGGTCACGCCTTGATACATGCATGCATGATTTTTTTTCCTTTCTTTGGTATTTCTTTCTTTGCTTTCCAACCAAAACTTTTAATACTGCCTGCTACCTTCCTCTGCACTACTCTCTTTGTTAATTGTCTTCCGTACAAACCTAAGAACAATTAAAATACAAGCATTAGGTAGTAACCAGTTCTCATGTAAATTAAAACTAAATTTAATTAAGAGGGAGTTCACCTGTTGATTAATCTTTTTAGCTCGTGCTCGTGTAATCGGTCCAATCGTGATGTCCTCATCATAAACATGCTTCAAATGCTAAAAATAATTCAAAATTTGAATTCACGAGGCTCTTTTATGTCAAAATATGAATATTCAGTTAATTCTACAATTTTCGATAGCCTATACGCAAATTTTCGCGTAATTTTCTGATATTTCAAGGGGCTTTCTGCAAAATTTTAGACCCATCTGAAAATCTGAGGGCCCGTCACAATTTCCAGAAATTGAGGGGTCTTTTTGCAATTTGCCGCCCTCGGGCCAAGCCAAGCTTTCGGCCCAACTCTTCACGGCCCATATGGCCCCGTCTCCTAACCACTCAGAACCGGGAGTAGGCTTTCCCTACCCTGGCTCTCACATGGTGGCGACAGCCCGAGCGGCCGGTTCGAGCGGTGCTCGTGATGGGGGCCGGGCCGAGCGAAGCGGCGGGACCGACAGGGCCGTGCACGGCAGCGCTTCGGTCGGGCGTGTGGGGCCATGTGCGGCGGCGCTTCGGGCAGTGTGCGGGGTCGTGCGCGGCGGCACTTTGGGAGGCCGTGCGGGGCCGGGAGCTAAAGCAGCGGGTCTGAGTGTGGAACCCAAAGCGGCTCAGGGCGGTCTCCTTGGGCGTGACGGCGCAGCGGGCGACCCTTCTAGCGCACGGAGTCGGCAGCGTGCGCGGAGGCCAAGGCGGCGGTGCTTCTGGCGCGCGTTGGCCGAGCGGCGAGGAGGCCGAGGCAACGGTGGCGGTTGCACGGGAGCTCGAGGCGGCGCGGTCGGCGGCATGACGGGACCGGGCGGCCGGCGGCGGCTTTGTGGGAGCTCGAGGCTCGCGCGGTCGGCGGCGTGTGCGGGGACCGGCAACCGGCGGTGGCTCCTCGCGTCGAGGCGGCGGCAACCGGGCGGGCCGGCGGCGACGCAGCGACTTCGGGGCGGAGCCGGCGGCGCATTGGGAGGAGGGCCGGTGGCCTCTTCACGCACGGTGGACGTACAGGCCAGCCGTACACATGTTTTTTTTTCTTTTTTTTCAATCTATAGTGCAATCAACATCTAGTCTGTGATGTAATATACCGATCGACATTGTGCCGGCGAATTCAAGTCTGCTCGCGATAGATTAAAGTGGATTTGCACCGTAGAAAATAATCTAGAAAGCGAAATCTACGAATTTTTTGGATCTCAGAATCTTTAGTTTGCACACCACCTGCTCTGAAGTCCGAATTCACTAAAAATGCAGGCATGCAGCACGAGCTTCACTAGCTAGTGCGTCCTGTCATCCTATGGTCTGTGGACTGTGGACTGTGGCTCTATGCCTTTATGGCATGGGGGCGCCAGGCCAGTGCCAAAGCAGCATCTGATACGGTCCCGGAATTCACGCGCAAGAGGCTCAGCCACTGCACCGTGGTGCTCGGAAGCCCGCCCGGCCCACTAATACTCGGAACTCCACCGCGCACGCCGCAGCTGCTCGTCAGGCCTGACTCCTGCATTGCCCTCTCGGCAGCATATCTAGATCGCGGCGCCGCAGCCGAACTTGTCACGGCCTAGTTTTCTCCCGCGCGATCAGGATCGGCTGGTGAGGCCCAAATGGACATGAAATATCCAAGCGCGAGCGGCCTTGCCCTGGCACCGTTATGGTTGCTTCGCTGCAGCGCAGTACTTGCTATCAGCCTATCGCAAATTCACACTACAGCTCTTCATTTTCACTAGCTATCACAATACAGCACGTACGTACCATTGACAATACCAGCAGCAGCTGATACAAGGAGTAAAAACCGTCTGTATACATTCCTCCTCGTTGAAACTTAAAGCATGAAGCTGAGAAAACGACTGTTCAATGCAACGCATACTCTGTCACTAATTTAATTCCACCGATTAAACTTACACACCTTGCCCTCTTATCCGGTTGCTACAAAACCATATGGCTGCCCCCACATAAATTTTCTCACGTAACTTTCCATTTAGAAAAGTTGTCCTCACATTAATTTGATAAAATGCACCGCTATAAAACAAACTATACAGGACGTCTCATCATAGATGGTTCATGAGAAACCGTCTGTGCTGTAATTATCACAGACGATTTTCCAAGCGCGACCATTTACCGTCTGTGATACGCAACTATCACTACTACAGAAAAGGACATCACAGACGGTTCAAAAACGTCATCACAGACGGTTTTCTGAACCGTCTGAATTTATGGGTCAATGATAATCGAAGGTTATCACAGACGGTTCGACAACCGTCTGTGATATATCAATATCACAGACGGTTTTTAACTAAAAACCGTCTGTGACATTGATATATCACAGACGGTTTTTTTTACAAACCGTCTGTGATATGTCACCTATCACAGACGGCTTGTAACTAAAAACCGTCTGTGATGTTCTTTTCTACCCCTAAATCTATTTCTGTTTATTGGCTAGCCTCAGGAAATGCTAGCCATACCCTCTGAAACAAGCAGATAAACAAGTATATGTATATATACAATTCACATCTCAATTCATTTGACAAACATAAAACATCCAATTCACATCACATTTCATTCACAGATATAAGACATCCATTTCGCAAATGAATTAATTGAAATGAAATAAAATATCTATTAACAAATTCACAATTACAGAGTGATAAGAGCAATAAAAAATCATTCTGCGCAGTGGAACTCTCCATCTGCTCTTATGACTTTAGTCCACAAAAACCAAATGAACTCTCCTCGAATTTTTCCAAAGTCCGGCTGTTGCAATGCAGATGTAGAGATGGGCGCAGCCTGTCGATAGAAATTATAGGAAAATACCATGCCACCTTAGCAGGAGGTCATTTCTTCGCCTCTGTTCCCTCGCCATCATCTGATTGATTGTTACATTTGTATCGGGATGTGTTGCACACCGGACATACATGCATGTTTGTATACTCTTTACGGTAGAGGATACAGTCGTTCGGACATGCATGTATTCTTTCTACTTCCATTCCCAACGGACAAAGAACCTTCTTGGCTTTATACGTGGTTTTAGATAACTCATTTCCCTCCGGAAGCATGTCCGCTAAAAGACCTAGCAGCGCCGTGAAACTCTTGTCGGACCAACCGTTGCTTGCCTTCAATTTCAACAGTTCAAGCACGGCCGACAACCTCGTGTACTTGCAGCACGTGAACAACGGTTTCTCCGAGTCCTCCATCAAGCCTCAGAATTTAACATACTCTCTTTCATCATAATCCTCTTCTACATCGTGAAGCATCTGATCCAGATTATCATCATGCAACCTATCCGAATCTGAACCACAATCGACATCATCCGGCGGCATGTCATTCACTTCACCGGCAATGTCATCCGGCAGCATATCATTCACTTCACCGGCGATGTCATCCGGCGGCATTTGATCATTGACTTCGCCATGACTGGTCCAACACGTATAACCCTTTTTGAAACTCCTCCGAATCAAGTGCGCTTCAATTTGCCCTCGGTTCTTAAACATCTTTAAATTCTCGCAGTCAGTGCATGGACAGTACATATATTCCAACCCCTTATTCAACATATCCTCCTCGGTAGCTCTTGTAAAAGCAGACACACCATTAATGTACTCTTCACTCACACGGCTCGTGGCATACATCCAGCTTCGATCCTACGTTACGTACATATATAACAACTTAATATTAAAAATTAAATTAACTAATTATTACTACATATATACCGGCCACATGTATTATATTGAGGCTTATTTTGCTACCTCGATTCATATTATAAACACAACAGCTATTATATAACCAACAATTTTGCAAACCATCTTCAATTAATAACACTCACCAATTACTTAGATCTAAATTGTAATGCATGCAAAGAAAAAATAAAATTCATTACTAACCATATCTAGAGCAACCAGGAAAGTATAAATCTTCAAAGCTCAATATCTGCCTCCTCCAACCAAATTAACTGGTCTGAAATCGCCAAGCTTGCCTCCTGAGCGAAAGAGTAAAGCACCAGCTAGATCTGGATCGAAATAAAGACAGATGCGGTTTGAGCAGCGCAATAAATGCCTACAGCCATTATCACGAGCGGTTTTAATAAAAACTGTCAGGAATTATCACTGACGGTTTTTGTTCAAAACCGTGCAGCGATAATTAACTTATCACAGACGGTTTTGTAATGAAAATCGTCTGTGATAATCTGGGATTATCACATACGGTTTTTAATACAAACCGTCTGTGATACTCGTTTTATCCGACGCCGCCAACACAGACGGTGTCCAAATTAAAATCGTCTGTGTTAGTGTCGATCACAGACGGTTTGACAAAACCGTCTGTGATTGGCCGTCTACTATTGGCCTTTCTGTAGTAGTGTATTATAGATGGTTCTTATTAATAACCATCTATGATAGTTCATAGATGGTTATTAATATGAACCATCTGTGATAGTTACATATCACAAACGGCTTATGGTTGGAACCGTCTGTGATATGTATTTGTACGCATGAATGACGCTTCGTCTCCCCGATGAGCGCCTCTTCGATCGTTACAGCTCCCCGATGCACCTCTTCGTCTCACGCACCGGATATATTCCTTATTGTATAAAAATGATTGTCCGCCACCGAAGTTTAATCCCCATATCACTGATCCTGCATGAGCACCTCACCGGCCGTTCGCCTATCTTCCTTGTCTCTCAAGAATAAATAAATAGCTCCCTACTATTCCTTGTCACTGGCACTGATAGCCAACCTGGTCATATTGTATGAGCACCTCACCGATCGTACGTTGGCAAATGCTATGGAAGGACACTGTGCCAACAATGTCCTCCCTTTTATGTCCGAGGATTTGCGAAAGCAGTTAAATGCCACCTTCTACTGTCTTGGCATCCTCCTCCACCGTGTCTTTCGGTTGGTCTCTTGCTTTTAGCAAGCTAACCTCGCCATCGACGTGGTCCTCCATAACGACGTTGCATGTCTCCAAGAGGCTTGCCGTCGCTTAGAGTGCCTTCGTCGAGGCAGTGGTCGACCAAGTCAACCTTGCCGAGACCCCTCAAGAAAGAGAAGAGAGCTTATGGGTCCAATTGATTTGATTGTTCAGTCAAAGGGTATTTGGGAGACACTTGAACGAGCGATTTAGCGGGTGGTTGCATTTCGGGCTTCGTTCACTGATGATCCCGAACCGTATGATGCCAACACGTCGTCTACGAAGTTTTGATGATGGCGATATTATGCTACCTCCACCACTAGAAAAATTTCGAAGCAGTTAGTTTTCTACTTTTTTTATCTTTTGTAAGAAGCGATTAGCCACGTTGTCTGGCCATTTGTAAATACAAGCAGTTGAATTTGTATTTACTGTCTTCTATATATATAAACTGTCTTTCTATAACGACATGATCGACAGCATTACTGACCTGTAAAAACAACAAAGTAATACATATTTACTATTGAGGCATTACTAAATTTGCATTTATGTATATGAGAATGTGTCATATATATGTGAATTTGCATTCATGTATATATGAGAATGCATTTAGAACAATATGTGGTGTATTTATCACAGATGATTCTACTTTATAATCGTCTGTGATGTATATTCATAGACGGTTTATAACCGTCTGTGAAATCTACCATTATAACAGATGGTTTAATGAGAGACGTCTGTGATAATTATGTATTATAAACGGTTCATGGTTAGACGTGTCTACGATACATTGTATTATTCATTAATACCTAGCCAAACTGGTCTCGACAAATATGTCTTCATTGCGCTGGATTAAAGGAGGTGGCCAGCTTTGGGGAGTTTGGTGAAAGCATTCTGCTCATAGATATAGCTACTTGTAGATCGATTTGTTCTTGGTGATTAGAGGTTACTATTTGCTTCTAATTATATGTCTTGTAATAACAAGAGATGATAGCTAGTTTTAGATTTAGCTTAATTGGTAGTTTGCTCCAAATTAAGAATGGATCACTACTCTTAATTTACTTCAATATATTGTTGCTTGATATATATATATATTGCTTCATGAATAGTACGTAACTAGCTACTTAATTTAGATATGAATAATTTATTATAAGGTAAATAATAATTATATGTAAGTATTAGGCTATAGCTAGCTATAGTAGCATTCATAATCCAATTTGACACTAATTTTTTATATGTGTAGCGTAGATGGACTGAAATTGGATATACGTTGAGAACAGTGTGAGTGAGGAGTACATTAATGGTATGTCTGCTTTTAGAAGAGTGGTCGAGTAGGATATGTTGAAAAAGGGATGGAATATATGTACTGTGCATGCATTGATTGTGATAATCTGAAGATGTTTACCAACTCAGTGCAGATCAAAGCTCACTTGATTCAAAGGGGTTTCAAAAAGGGGTATACATGTTGGACCAATCACGGTGAAGAGAAGATTATACAGGAAGGTAGTTATAACATCATCGAGGGAGACAACAATATGCTGGTTGTAGACTGCGCTTTTGATGAGGATTGGTCGTATAATGACAATCTGGATCAGATGCTACGCGATGTAGAAAGGAACTATAGTGAAAGTGAGTTTGGTAAATTCAAGAGCTTGGAGGACTCAGATAATCCTTTGTTCCCGGGCTGCAAGCCGCAATACAAAAACTTGTCATCTGTTCTTGAACTACTGAAATTGAAGGTAAGTAATGGTTGATCCGATAAGAGTTTCACGGTGTTGTTAGGTCTCCTAGCGAACATCCTTCCAGAGGAAAATATATTGCCGAGAACCACCTACCAAGCCAAGAAGGTTCTCTGTCCATTGGGAATGAAAGTAGAAAGAATACATGCATGTTCGAACGATTGTATCCTCTACTGTAAAGAGTATGCAAACTTACATGTTTATTCAGTGTGCAAGGCATCTCGATACAAGCGTAAGAATGACTTAGATGACAGCGAGGGTTGAGGTTAAGCAAGGACCTCCTACTAAGATATTGTGGTATCTACCTGTAATTTTCTATATAAAGTGTTTATTTGTGAACTGAAATGATGCAAGACTACTGCACTAGCACTCGAAGGACTGTAAGGAAGATGGAATGATAAGACGCGATGCTAATTTTGCCCAATAGAGGACATTGATAGGATATTTGTAGGCTTTGCTATAGAACCAAGAAATATAAAGTTTGGTTTGAGTGCAGTTAGAATAAATCATTTTGGTAACATGAGCAGCCGATATAGCATCTGGCCCATGAATGTATGCATGTTCAACCTTCCTCCTTGGTTGTATATGAAGCGAAAGCACATTTTAATGTCACTACTTAGCTAAGGGCCGAAGCAACCTGGAAATGATATTGATGTGTACCTAGCACCATTGGTGAAAGATCTTGTGATACTTTGGTACAAACGGGTACTGGTATGGGGTGCGAATAAACGAGAGAATTTCACTCTGCGCGCCATGTTGTTCTGCACCATCAATAATTTTTTTTCCCTTGGTAACCTATCGGGGATGAGTACAAAAGGAGCCAAAGCATGTCCACATTGCTTACATTATACCAAGAGTGTGTGGTTAAACAACTCACGTAAAACTATGTATATACATCACCATATGTTCCTTCGAAGGTATCACCTATACTGCAAGATAAAGAAACAATTTGACGAAAAAAGGACGACTCGGCTCAAAGGCTTTTTAGTGAAAAAGAGGTCTACGATATGATCAAGGATATCGATATTGTGCTTAGAAAGAGATGTAAGTTGAGAACCTGTCAGAAGAACATATGGAAGAAACGGTCAATATTTTGGGACATGCCTTATTGGGAACACTTAGAATTTATGTGATAGTTAGCTTGATTGGTCTTTTACTGAACATTCATGACAAAACAAAAGATGGTGTAAACGCACGATGTGACTTGGTTGCTATGAATATTAGGACCGAGTTAGCACCAAAAGAGATAGATAAAGGCCAGACATACCTTCCCCCAGCTTGCTACACTCTGTCTAAGTCTGAGAGAACTAAACTCTGTCAGTGCTTGCATAGTGTGAAAGTTTCGTCTGGTCACTACACTAACATGAAGAAACTTGTTTCTATAGAAGATTTGAAATTAATTGGCATGAAGCCTCATGACTATCATGTGCTAATGACACATTTGCTTCCTGTTGCAATTAGAATTATTTTGATGAACAAGATTTGAGTGACAATTATGAGGCTATGCTATTTCTTTAACGTAATTGCTCAGAAGGTTACCGATTCCAATGGGCTAGATGCTCTGTAGGTTGATGTGGTGAGGACTCTATGTCATCTTGGGATGTATTTCCCTCTATCATTTTTTGATATCATGGTCCATCTCATTGTCCACCTTGTGAAAGAGATAAAAATGCACAGCCCTGTATTTCTATGTCATATGTACCTATTCAAGAGGTACATAAGAATTCTCAAGTCCTATGTACGGAATCGATCTCGGCCGGATGTAAGTTCAATCTTCATTAAGTTGGTTTTGGTGATAATGAGAAATCTAATTATGAGACTAACTTTTTTATTGATTATGATATTGCTTGGTCTAATTTAGATGAAAATGTGAAAACTATAAGAGATATGCATTCGACATCACCTTTCTTATATCTTAATGCATTCCTTGGATCCAAAATATATATTCAACTTCACCAAATAGTCTAATTTGAATATGTGCATATGTGTTCACTATACATTCTTGTATGTACATATTTAGAGGGAGTTCACTCTATATTTTAAGGTTTCATTAATATTGAACCATATACCTTTTCCACATACTAAGGATCTTTACTTGAAACATATTTGTTGTTATATATAGCTTGTGTAGTTCATATATACTCATAATGGGCTTGTTATCTAGTTTTTTCATTATATATTAATGGTTGAATGATTAATGGCAACCGGATGAGTAAGCTTTGCTTAAAAAATCTTATCATAGAGTGTACAAGTGTTGTGTATATGTTGTATACTCACAATTTAATTTCTATCTTATTATTTGTTGATATTATCATGAATTACCAAAAAGAGAATATTGTAGAATCTAGTACCTCCATTATGAGTTAACGGTGAAGTTTGGTAATTAATGACAATTGATTTGTGGACTAACATTTTTCATGAGTTGGATTAATAGGTTAGTTCCACAAATGAGGATGACCTGGAGTGATTTCATGTGTTGAAGATTATCAAGTCAAGTGAAGGACGAATCATGAGTTGATGCATATTCAAGAAGAGATGATCATGTGTTGATCAAGTCAAGTAAAGACTCATCATGTGTTGATGAAGTTGAAGTAAATGATGCATTATGTGTTGATGCATATCAAGACATTGACTTAAGGCAAGGGTATGACTAGTTAGGGCTAAGGATGTATTCCTATTTTTTTATCGATATTGTTATTTGATTGGAAGACCGATTGCTACTATAGGTTGTTTTACTATTAAGAGGGGTATTGTCTAGTAGCATGAGTCTTATCGTGCGTTGATAGCTCAACCTCACTTGCTCTAGCTCTCTATAACATGATGCATATATTTACAAATATGTTTTGCAAATAGTTGTGACTCATGTGTTGAATCCTTGTAACATAGAACTATACATTGTAAATGTGTTTTGCATGTGTTTGAAGTCCATGTTTCCTACTCCTTGTAGTACGAGACTTATATTTGCCTATGTGCTTTGTAAATGATTGAAACTCATATTTAATCCTTGTATCATGATTTCAAAAGTGTGCAAATGTGTTTTTCAACTTGTTGTGAATTATGCTTGATCCTTGTATGCATGATATCAAAGTTTACAAATGTGTTTTGCAAAATATGTGGAAGTATATGCACTTCTTGGAAAAATCGGAACTACCGGCATTAAAATCACAGAACTATCACTCTTGTTGGTGGTCGGAAGACCTGTGTGGTCGAGGACCAACGTGGTCAAGACTAGTGTGGTTGAACCAAGGTGGTCGAAGACCTGTGTGGGCGAGCTAATGTGGTTGAAGACTTGTGTGGTCAAAAATCAACGTGGTCAGAATCGACGTGGTCAAGATCTGTGTGATCAACACCAGCATGATCAAACTGACGTGATTGAAACCGACATGGTCGAGATCTGTGTGATCAAAACTAGTGTGGTCGAACTGACGTGGTCAAGATCTGTGTGATCGAAACTATCTTGGTCGAACCGACGTGGTCAAGACCTAAGTGGTTGAAACCAACATGGTTGGAGACCAGGCGTGGTTGGAGATCTGAGTGGTCTAAACTAACGCGGTCGAGACCTGAGTGGTCAAAACCAATGTGATCAGAGACCAGCATGGTTGGAGACCTGAGTGGTCAAAACTGACGTGGTCGAGACCTGAGTGGTCGAAACCAACATATTCGGAGACTAGTGTGGTCGAAGATCTGAGTGGTCGAAACCAACGTGGTTAAATACCAGCATAATTGAGACATGTGTGGTTGAACTAGACAACACGGTTGAAGACCAGCATGGTCAGAGACCTTTGTGGTCAAACTGGATAACGTGGTTGGAGACCTAAGCGGTCCAAACAGCGATCGGTACTACCGGCTCTGTGTGAGTGGTACTTCCAAAGATTGAACCTACTGGCTTGTGTAGCGGTATGTTTTCTCCAAAGAGCAACTCCAGAAGACAATTTGTCTCCTGGAAATGGAAAGTACCGATATTTGAACAGTGGTACTTTTGATGATCAGAAGTACTGAAAAATGAATGGTGGAACTACCGAGTTTGACTGTACCAGCTAGTTTTCTGACTGTTGTGAAGGGAGCAAAAGTACCAAACTTCTACCTACGGAACTTCCGATAATCCTATTTTCTGTCCCCAACGGCTAGTTTTTGTGGTGTGGGTATATATACCCTTTTTTGGCCGGTAAGGGTAAGACTTTTGACACTCTATTTCACTCTCTTGAGCTAGTGTGAGGTCCTCCTCTCAATTGTTCATGTGTTGCAGCTTGTGAGCAAGGAGAAAGTCTCTAGATTGCATGTGTTGCATCTAGAGGTGGATTGAGTATCTACTCGAGTTTGTGCATTCATTGCATATGGTGAGAGTCAAGCGAGGGGCTTGACTTATTACTCTTGGAGTTTGCTGACTCTTAGACGGTGTTGGAGATGTCGTGCGTGGTGATGTTATTAAAGAAGGTTGTGAGAAAATCCGACGATGTGTGAAGATTGGAGCTCACCTACCCAGAGCAGGAAAGATCTACCACTAATGGATTTGAGGTGGATAGCTTAATTCGTGGAGCCAGTCCAATTTATTTGGCTTACCTCAACATAGACTAGGGAGACCGGCAAGTCTTCGAACACTACAGTAAAAAGCAACTGTGCCAATTGTGGTTTGTTTTCTTGTGCTCAATTTACGTTTAAGCAGTATACATTCATAGAATTAAATTGATTGATTACCTTTGTAGGATTGCAAACCTTGACATAACCTTAGAATTGTTGGAGCACATAGGTGAACTTAATTAATTTAGGTATTATTTGTGTTGAACCAATTTGAGTTAAGCTTCCACATTATATACTTGGTTTAGCCAAATAGAAAAGGAAATTAATTGAAAGAAAATTTTCAAGACTGCCTATTCATCCCCTCTAGTCGACCCCCTCGATCTTACATCGGAGGGCAGTATCATCGAAGGTTATGCAATCGAAGTGGTCATTGAGTTCTGCATCAATTACATGGCTCAGGTCAAACCAATAAGTGTGCCTCTATCTTGTCATGAGGGGAGGCTAGAGGGTATTGGGACCATCAAAAGAAAAGTAATAACTCCTAATCTGGATATGTACACTCAAGTCCATTTCATGGTCTTACAACATATGACTGAAGTGTCCCCGTATATTGAAGAGCACAAGGACATGTTACGCCCAGGGAATCCAGACCAGTTAGAGGTTTAGATCATGAGATAGCACAACCATCGGTTCAACAAATGTTGAAGGTGTGATTCACTAGGAGGTCGTCAAGTAGAATGCTACAATGGTTGGCAAAAGGGACTAAATTCGTACTTGTGACATAAAAAGGATACGGCATTAATGGGTACACATTTTATATAACATATCATGATAGAAAGAGCATAGTCCAGAACTCAAGTGTACGCATAGATGTATTTCATGAGAAGTTCAGTACCACTGACCGAAGCTCCTATTATGGGCTTGCAGAGGAAATTTGGGAGCTCGACTATATAATTTTTAAGATCCTTATCTTTCAGTGCCGTTGGGTCCAACTCCTACAAGGTGTAAAGATTGATAAGTGTGGCATCACTACTATGGACCTCGAAGTGTACGATACAAATATTAACCATTTGTCCTCGTAAGGCAAGTTGTCTAAATTTTTATGTAACTAACTTGGCAAATAAGAAGCGCCATGTAGTTTTTCATGGAAAAAGAAGGATATTCAGAGTTGAGAATATTGTGGATGAGGAAGAGTACAATCAATTTGATGAGTTGATTCCATTCGGAGATGGCATCAGGCTCAAGAAACAACCAAGTGACGAAGCAAACTATATGCATGTTGATCATGTTGAAGGGCTTTATTTAAGAGGAAAATAGCCAAGTGGAATGATCCCACATGGCGAACACCTATTTGAAAATTACTCCAATGTAATTAAGAAACTCGGTATGTAATTAAGGAATTATTCCATTGTAATTGATTCAGTAATATAGAAATAATTACTTCTGTGATTGTATCTGCTTACTTGTTTTCAAAGAGCATGGCTAGCATTTTCTAAGTCTAGCTGAAAAACCTGATATGTTGTATATAGAAGGAACTATCACAGGTGGTTTAGTGACACAAACCGTTTGTTATATATGTATCATAGATGGCTCCATAATAGAACCAGCTGTGATATGCTACAACATCACAGAACCGTCTGTGATAAGCTACAACATCACAGATGGTTCGATAATAGAACCGTCTATGATATTAATATCATAGACGATTATTTAATAGAACCATCTATGATATTAATATCATAGACGATTATTTAATAGAACCATCTATGATATTAATATCATAGACGCTTATTTAATAGAACTATCTGTGATAGTTTTTCTGTAAGTAGGGCCCCTGCTAGGGTTTGTGCTCTTACTCTTTACTCACGCACCTCTCCATCTCCTCGTCCCCCACCGCCATCGTCGCTGCCGGAGAACCCGACGTCTCCATCCTCTCCTTCCTCATCTAGCACCATGGCCCCATCGCCTCTCCTGTTGACACCGTCTCTCCTTTTGGTCGCCCCTCATCCTAACACCACCTATCCTCCCTATTAGCTCTCCTTCCAAAGATATGGATCCCAAATCCCACTTCTTTACATCATGTGTGATAGATCCACCCATATCTGTTAATGTGTGTTCATGAGTTTTTTCCTTCCCGTCACCTCTCCTCCCAAAGGTATGGATCTCAAATCCCATTTTTTAACTCATGTTTGCTATATCGATCCATATCTGTTAGTGTTATTTTTATGTGGAACCCAAAAAAAGGAATGGAGAAAATGGATGTGGGAGGGAAGGTGGGCCTACTTGTGTCGGGCTCGAAGTGGTAAGGTTGTTGGGGTGGTCTCGGTATGGTCCTCACCGGTCGCCACGAACCATGGTGGAGATGCTTGACAGCGTTGGAGAAGAAGAGCTTCAATTATGAGTAGTTGTCAGCATGAAACTCAAATTAATTTGGGGGATGTAAGAGAGGAGGTTGTGGAACAAGATATGACGCAGACGGTTTTGAGAAGAGAAATAGGAGAAAGAGGCTGACTAGTAGACTCTCCCTTTATTATTATTTTTTTGTTCTGATAAAAGTATTGCTGAGATACGAGGCCACATCAGCTTACGTTATATATTAGGATGCAATGTTAACGCGCATTGTCTATTAGGATGCCATTAGAGCTAAAACCACCACCAAGTTAGAATCAAACCAAAACGGTTTTGTGTAAAGGTTGCGTTTTGTATCAGTTTAATAGTTACGGGGTGAAAAGTGAACGGTTTCAAAGTTGAAGGTCGAAAATTGGACTGAGCCCATAGTTAAGGGTTGTAAAGTAGACCATTGAAGCTAAACTACCGCCACATCGGATCAAACCGAAGCGGTTTTGTGTGAATGTTGTGTTATGAATAGCTTTAATAGTTCTAGAATGAAAATTAAATGGTTTTGAAGTTAGAGCTTGAAAATCAGACTGAATCTGTAGTTAAGAGTTGTAAAATAAACTGGTTCCATAATAAAAGGAAGAGAGATACCGGCAGCAGCTGATACAAAACTAAAACCATCTGTATATTTCCTCCTTGTTGAAACTTAAAGCGTGGAGCTGACAAAACGACTAGGAAAATCAGGTCATTATTAAGACATCTTGTGAGCAAGCACACCCGTCTTGTCTTTCATAAAAGAAGCCAGAATTCTTCCAGCCTCCGGAACGCTTAATCCCGTCACCGCCGAGATCACTCATCCCACTGGTTACACGCTCCACGTATACGATATCGGACTCCGCACGTCGTGCTCGTCGCTGCTCCAAGTGAGCCACCCGAACGCGGCGTCCATCGGGCCACCGGGCGTCGCCGACCTGAACGTGACGGTGTACCTGAGCTTGTCTCCGACCTTCTTGAACACAAGCCTCGCCGGCTTCACGGCCACGCTGATGTCGCTTGGGCCGTTGACCTTCACGGTGTACACCGACCCAGCGTCGCCGACGTTGGTCAGCTCCCGCCGGTACTTGACGGTGCTGCGCGACTTCCGGCCGAACACGACGGAGAAGGACGGGTAGTTGAGGTCCCCGGGGCTGGACAGCTTGCGCTGGCACGTCGCGTTCGGTGCCGCCGTGATGGCCTGGATTTGCTGGGGCGAGCTGCCGACGGAGCACAGGAAGGCGACGTAGTCGTCGATGGACGTGTCGTAGACGAGGCCCGGGGAGAGGGCCTTGACGGGGTCGACGTGGCCGGAGCCGAAGGACCACGGCGTGGCCGTGGTGTTGCCGGCGGCATCGAGGACTGGCGAATCGGTGTTGTCGACGGTGTACGCGGTGGTCATGAGCGCGGACTTGATGGCGCTGGGGCTCCAGTCCGGGTGCGCCGCCTTCACAAACGCCGCGAGGCCGCTGATGTGCGGGCACGACATGGATGTTCCTACATCACCATTGTGAACTCAGGTTGATGAATTCCTTGAGAATCATGAGAAAGATCTTTTCGGAGCCCTAGCTTGCATGGAAGGATTTGGTTTGAACTAAATATTGTCTCTGAAAACTGTGTGCGTATGAAGATAAACTTTTTGGGTGTTGATGAACATCATCTGGATATTTTCTTTCTAACTACCATCCAGATTTGTGACAATTGAATTAGATATCCAACGACCACGAATTCTCCCTACCCCCTACAAAAAAAATCTTCCCTCTCCAAACAAAGAAGCCGTTAGATCTCTAATCCAACAGTCTAAAATTTGGATGATTGTTAGAAGAAAACATCTGAATGATATCTTGATACATCCAACTTTTTTCCCTCTTCGAAGGAAAGACTAGCAGAAACAAAAAAAAATAGCTGCTACTAGAAAACTGGCAGTTTCAGTTTTGTTTTCAGATCTGCAGGCAGAATTTTCAGGGGCTTTCAACATCAGCGAAGTTATCTTTGAAGGCATCTGAACTCTGAAGGAATGACAAATGCGTCATTTCTACAGTCATAAACGGCAATCAACTTTCATTTTGTGCTTGACATAAGCTGACAATGCAGCTTTCAGCTATGTAAAGTATCGAGGTTCAGCGAACAAAAGGAGAAAATAACCAAACGCATGTCGGAATACCGTGCAACTAAAAGCCTGTCGACTGTCGAGAATATCATGGCATTTGGATGCATGCGAAGCTAACAGCATCATGACCAAGAAAGGCAAACTGCTACCTAAAGACGATCATAACGATAACACGCTCACATAGCTATTAGCTAACGTAGATCAATTTTTGAGCACGACGGCCGTAAAGTTGACGTGTTCCGGACTTTTGGGTGCAATGCACTAAGTATTCAGTACTACTGCTACAGTCTACAGTTACTGTACAGAGGGAGCAAAGCGCGCACTCACCTGACAAGATGTTAAACGGCGACCGCCGCTCGTCGACGGCCAACCCGGTCGGCCCGACGGACCCCGTCCACCCGGCCAGGATGTTCACCCCCGGCCCGATCACGTCCGGCTTGAGCAGCTGCGGCACCTGCCTGTTCGGCCCACGGGAGCTAAACGCGGCCACCACCGGCGCCGGGTGAACGTCGAGCGCGGTGCCGGCGAAGGTCAACGCCACCTCCGCGTTGGCGTCCGACTCCACGTACCTCCTTATAGCGTCGCCGCTCTTGGCGCCGACGGCCACCGCGGGGAGCAGGTGGCTGTCCGCCACGATCTCCTCGCCGCTCTGCGCGGTGTTCGCGAGCACCATCCCGACGCCGCCCGCCTGCTTCACCACCTGCCCCTTCTCCACCCTCGAGTTGCCGCCCCGGTCGCACAGGACCACCTTGCCCTTCACCGCCGCCGCGTCCAGCGTGCCCGCCATGCATAGCTTGCTCACGTTGCTGCCCGCGCGGATGCCTTTGTTGTACACCAGAGGGTACTTCTCGTCACCGAGCCCATCGCCGGAGTAGAGCGACATGCCGGCGTGGGTCTCGCCGTTGCCCAGCTCGGCATACGCGGGGAAGTTCCTGTCGAGCGTGCCAGCGCCGACGGTGATCACCCACGGGGCCGTGTTCACCAGCGACGACGGTGCTGGTCCGCTGTTCCCCGCGGAGCATGCGACGACGATGCCGCGACGGGTGGCCGCGAGCGCGCCGACTGCGATGGGGTCGCGCGAGAGCGGGAACGCGCCTCCGCCAAGCGACAGCGAGAGAACGTCGACGCCGTCATTGATGGCCTGCTCCATGCCCGCAAGTATGTCGGAGCTGAAGCACCCCTGCCTCCAGCACACCTTGTACGCCGCGACGCGCGCCCCGGGCGCCATGCCCCGCGCCGTGCCTTGCGCGTACCCGAGGAGGCCCGCGTCGGCCACGACGGCCCCGGCTGCCGTGGACGCCGTGTGCGTGCCGTGACCGTCGTGGTCCCTTGGCGACCACAGCTCGCGGTTTCCGCCGCCCGCCTCGGAGCCCCGGAAGAAGGCGCGCGCGCCGATGAGCTTGCGGTTGCACATTGAGGAGGGGAAGTCGGTGGCATTGGTCTGACAGCTACCGTTCCACCTCGAAGGCACTGGGCCCAGACCAGCATCCCCGAAGCTGGGGCTCTCGGGCCAGATGCCAGTGTCGAGCACACCAACGATGACGTCGGAACTTCCACCGTCCGTGTCAGGAGCGTTGTACGGCGGGAGGTGGAGGAACAAAGGGGAGCGCGTGGTGTGGAGCGGTAGGAGGACGTCTTCATGGACCGATGCAACGGTGGGGTGGCTGCGGAGCGCCGCAACGTGGGACGGGAGGAGGCGGGCGGCGAAGGCAGACGGCGCTGCCGTGGTGTAGGAGTAGAGGAGGTGGCGCGAGGGGTCCAGGGAGAGGGAGTCGAGGTGGGCGTGGTGCCAGTGGAGGTGAGTGGCGTAGGGGGACGGCTTGAGTGCGGGGTTCAGGTAGACAATGTACGTCGCCGCGCCGTCGTCAGCGCCGGAGGCGAGCGCAGACGAGGAGGCGAGGAAGAGGAGGAGGAGGAGGAGAAACGGCGGTTGCTGCATGGGGAGCATGGCGTGTTTCGACTTCGGAGCGTGGGGGGAGTGGAGCGACTGGTGTGAGAGTCCGTGCGAGGCGTTCGGTTCAACTAAAGGACCAGGTGGCATCAACCCAAGTACGTACTGTGCGCGCGTACGAACTTCCCGTTAAGAAATCTGTCCTTAAAAGAGATCTTTTCTTTGTACATCAACAACTCCTAAACCTAATTCTATTGTACTACCATTACCATACATTAGTCGAAGTGTAAAGCAAAGTCGATCTTCTGCGTCCGCATCATGCATGTGATGTGCCGTATATATCACCACCGAAAATGCTTTTGTACGTGTAACGTTCCTCGCCTGCTAAGATGGAATTGTTGGCGTCAACATCAACTTTCTCCCCGCCGGTGCCCGCTGCACATTGCTAGAGTTGGACGATGAATGCTGTGTGTGTCAATCAATACAGCGAGGCAAAAAGCGCATTAAGCTCCGGGTTGTTCATCATGCCTGTCTGCGTCCGGCCTCCATGCCATCATTCGTCGTGCTTCTTTACAAGCGGCGTAGTCCATGGCCGCGCACGTACGCGGCGCTCGTAGTCCCTGCCCGCCTCGCTGTAACGACGCGATGCAATTGAGCAGCGCGTGGGCCGCCATGGGGTTAGACGGAGGGAGAGACAACCCAGGAGAAGGTCGAGAACATGTTTACAATGAACAATTGATATTTTGGTTGGGTTAGAATTGAATTTTATAGAAGTTTTTGAAAATTTAGAAGTTCAAAGTTGCTGTCAAGTCTCAGGTGGTCTGACCGGACCTGGGATGACGGTCAGACTGGTCTTGATCTGTTCGTCAAGTTTTGTGCCTAACGGTCTGACCGTCGATGGTCGACGGTTCAATTACCATGGGCAAGCAGGTCAAACCGGTGCTGGGAGGTCTAACAGACTATGGCATGGCAGTCAAACCGGTGTCTCGAGCATAGACATGTTTAGCGGTAGGTGTCTAGAGAGTTTCTAGAGAGACCAAACATGTCTGGCGTATCTAAGATATGTCTAGGGTGTTAATGAAATTGGAATTTGAGTTAGTTTGAGTGTGAGCATAGCATAGGTGCTGGTGTTTGGTTGTATGGTGCATTATTTTGATTAATAAGAGTCAAATGCATAAAAGTTCTGCTCGATATTGTTGCTTGGTCTTTGGATGTGCATGTGGCTTAGAGAATATTAGTGGTCAACAGCAAGGGACCAAGACTAGACGGGAAAGCTAAAGTTTGTGCGGTCAAGTAATTCCAAGTAAGGCTACGTGGGACAAACGGGAAGCATGGAAAAGATAAGGATCGTGAAGAGGTGAGTTGGTGCATGTGGTGCACCAAGTGACAAGACCGATGCACGTAGAGACAGTTCAAGGGAGACCAAATGTATGAAAATGTGACAAATAGTCATTGGGCACTACGGGCTACACATCAAAGTATGCGGAGATGCTTTGATATAAAGGTGAAGATGGAATCAAGAAAAGGTGTCCGAAAGCTTCATCAAGGATATTTTGGTAATTTCCCAAATACCAGGTTGGTACCTGGATCCAAACCACGGCATGGGGAGACATAAAGGAGAAGCGGTTTTGGTCAAAGAGAGCCAAATTACTGAGTGGATCAATTGCTAAAGGTATAGTGGGTTGAGTCTTATAAATACTTTGATAAACGTGCATAAATGTGTAAAATCTGTGTTAATGGGCTTGACGGATTTCCCCAAGTGCTTAGTAGGCTGAGACCCCTAAGTGGTTCAGGTTATAAGAGGGGAGGAGATGAGGTGTTAGGGCCAAGGATTTTAGGGTTGATATTTTTGTTCTTTCAACTTGCCTCCTTCTATGGTTTGAGATAGAGAGTTGGAAAGGAAAGAGTTGTACGCTGGGAGTACCTTGAAATCTCTAAATGTTATAATCATTCCTCTCTATATGGTAATGAAAATAAAATCTTGCCTCTTAAATTGCTAGCTGTTCATGTTTTAAACTTTGCTTATATCTTGTATTCTTGATGTAATTTCTTCTCTCACAAGCTTTCTTTTAGTTTTGTTGTGATCTATGATGAGTAAGAGGCACTAGAAGATCCTACTTGATAAATTATTGCCCATCTAGATCATTTTCATAGCAAAAATCAAGATTATGCCCGGTTCATGAGTGTTCTTGAACAAGATTTGCGAGTTCATAATCGCAGGAGTTTTAGTCAGAATTTTTTTACTTAAATTGGCTTGGTAGGATATGTGAGAATAGATATGTAAAACCTCATGTCTTACATCCTTATGAGCAAGAAGTAATTGAGTTCTACGATTTTTGGTGTTCTCGTGACTTATATTTGATTATCTTCAATTGAGTGAACTTGAGTCCAAAAACCTTGTGATTCTTGATTGGTTTAAGTTTCTATTGTCTTGAACAAGTCTCATACAAAATTTGAAAATGTTTATATAAGATTTGGCAAGTTTTTATATTTAAGTTTTGATCCGAAGGGTTTTTAGGCCTGGAATCAAGGAACTAGTCAGATCAACCCTTGACTTGCGGTCAGACCGGTCTATTCATAGCGGTCCAACCGGTTTTGAACAGAATATTGCTGATGTTGTTGGTTTAAGTCTCTAGTTTATTTTGCTAAGATGAATTGGTTTAATCTAAACTTGATTATTCTTATAATTATTTAAGTGAAGATTTTGAACACTATTACAAAAAAGTTCAATAATCATTTACCTCACTTTGGTCCTACGCGGGGCAATTAGATTCGCCCGGCCGTGCCGTAGTGCGGCGCGTGGACCGTGGAGCTAGCCGAAAAAGGGCTCGATCCACCGAGAGGCAAGAGGTAGCTGGGCACGGTGCGTGCGTGCGTGCGTCGGTGCGGGCCACACGAGCACGCGCGAACGAGGCTCCCTTTCCCTGAACGCGTGCCACTGCGATCGATCCAGCGATCACGTCCCTTTCCCCTCTCAAATACTGCGTCGCCCATACCTCCACTTTCCCGGGCAAAGCACCGCGTGGCTCCATGTTTCCATGCCTCGCGATGGCAGCTCTGGCTGGATTCTGTTGAGAAAGTTGGTGAGAGTCCATGCACTCTCAGCTGAGGCTCCGGTAGTGTATGTTGACATTGTTTTTTTAGATAAAAGATATAAAATCCGGCCTCTATATCCACGAGGGATATACACAGCCAAAAGATACACGAGCTCTTAGGCTCAAAGCCTCAGAACAGAGAGGCAAAAAACAACAGGAAAGAAAGCTTAAGGACTATGAAAAATCAAGAAAGACTAAGCTTCAGCACTTTTTCTCCGTCCTTACTTTCAACCAAGTCCCTATTCTCATCTGACTGTGCCATCCAAACTTCGGTCTGTTTTGCGTGAAGATGGACCTCCGAGGCGACGTCTCCAAGGAGGCGACGAGAGTCGCCGACGCCGCCCGCCTCACTGAGGCAAGGTTTTCACCTGGAGATCAGTAAAACATGAGAGCTATGGAGTGCTACGACAACACCTCCAGGAAGAAAAATGGCACCCGAAGGTGTCATTGTTGTCGAAACTGGTAAAAACACCGACAAGACTTTCACCAGCACCTCCACAACACCCTACGCACCACCCACACACAAAATAGACCGCCACCAACCCACCGGGGTTCTGCACGCCTCAAGGCCATGGCATAGCCACCCTTGAACTCCACGACGAGCCGCTACCTGCAATGACCGCCACTGCAGAAACCACTATGCGACGCCTATGCGCCAACACTGAGCAACGCCTATGCGTCACCACTGAGCAGAACCTGACTAAAGAAGATAATGCTCACGACCCTCCGAGCAACCTTCACACCGATGACCGAAGAAGTGACGAACCGGAGGAGCAGCTCGTACACGACCTTGGGCAGGAAGACCCTGAAGAGGTTGATAGCCAACATGCGCACGCATGCTTAGACCATCAGCTCCGAGAGGGGCTCCCCCGCCGCGCCGACGCAGTCGACGAGGGACATGAGCACCTGCCGCTTCCTCTCCCTGTCTGGCGAGTCCCTGCCACAAACGGCGGAGAATTCGAACACAACGCAGCAGATGTTCAGCTCCGGAGGAACACGTCCTCCCAGTTCTCCCCCTCCGCTCCAGCGCAAGCCGCAGGCGACGCCGGCGGCAGAGGCGACACACCCAGCAACTCCTCCTCCCTCCCAATGGCGCCGTACGACGACGGGGATATCCCCGGCGGCAAGCCCCAGCCCCCGCCGGAATTCGGCGACTTCCACGAGAGCTTGCCAAGAAACTGCCTTCACATGGCAGCGGCGGCAACATCAAGAAAGGGAGCAGCGAAACAAATCTTGTGCGACAAAGAATGCCGAGGACGACGGCTTGCCGAGCGACAGCGCGCAGACCACCGGCCCGCCGCCGTACGGTGGCCCGTCCTCCTCCTCCGCGCCGTAGCGCCTGCAGTAGAACTATCCGCGTGCCATGGGGAATAGCAGCAAGAAGGCCGACGCGGCGCCACCGCACCCGCCGCCGCAGCTGCCAACTCCGGAGCAAGAACGCCCATCAGGGCGTCTACGAACTAGCCCCGTCCGCCTCACACGACGCGTTGTCGCCGCCGGCGACCTCATCAGGGGCTCGGCCGCTGCACGCCCGCCGCCCAAATCCAAGAGCGGCCCAGATCCAAAAGCAGCCGACCAGATCGAGGTGAGATAGCCCCGCCGCCGCCTTCCTAGCACCCGCACAGGCCTCCGGCGGCGTGCTCCAGTGGCGGCAAGGCGAAAGGGAGAGGAAGGGGAGGGGTGTCGGCGCTGGTGTGCTGGGGAGAGGAAAGGTCCCAGAGGCACAAGGTTCGTAACATTGTAGTGATGGGATACTTTGGTGTGTGATCACTTTATCACAGGTCAATGGTGTCATTTCTAGAAAGGGTCCAACATATAGTAGCCAGCTTTTATGCAAAGGAAATTATGTGGGTAGGTTTTTTTTTCATGTGCCATTATTACCGGACTGAGAAACAACTCAGGTACGTGCAAACAAGCAAGACTCCTGAACCAGCAAAGTCGAAGAGGTTGTGGCTCTGTGAGTTGCATGCGCATATTGGAAGTACGTACTATGCCAACTTAGCTTTGCGGAGGAACAGGACTCCATAGGAAGTACAGTACTAAGCACTATAATGTGTAGCCCAGCGCAGTAGTCCTTCCAGTTTTGATTAGTAGAAAGAAAAACATGACGTTTTGCGCCTATTCGGACCCAGTTTCTGCAGACCTAATTTTACTGTAAGGGCCTCCGATCTGTCAGAGCACTATCCGTTCTGAAATTCGCATCATGCTGATAATAAAAAAGACGAGATATTTACCGTCAAAATGTGCAGATTTCTGTGTCCCCCACTGTAACAACGAATAATCTGTACTATCGTGCTATATAACATTGAGACGAACATAATTAATCTGTTTCACCTTTTCTGATCCTAATCATTACAATGAACAATGTAGATGAATATTCAGCTCTCTCATTATGATTGGAACCAATAATCAAGGAACTCTTTTTTAGAACACGCCATATCGTTAAGAAGTAAGACAAAAGTTTTACAATCGAGCCTGAACTTGGTTAGTACTCACGTCAGAACGCAACAAAAAACATGAATCGTAATTGCCTTGGCACGACTACTACTGTTCTTCCTGATTCAAAAGAAGATCTATGCAACATTGCGCTTAGTGTTGCTGACTCCAGAGAAACCGAAACGCGTATGCACGCAGGGTCCTATATGGCTAATCTAGTGATTGATCATCTCTACGCCATTACGGCATAGTGGCTTCTCAACTGTGTGATCCATCCATCGTGCATTGACATGGTGGGGGTGTGAGGTGTTCACCGGAAGGAATGATTGACAATTTGCCTTCTTCACTATCAAAGTATCAAATGCTAGCTTCCATTACCGCGTGTTGCGGCATGTTGTCCTAGTGTTTGTGCCACAGCTGACATGTTCATGATATCAGCCAGTGTCAGCCTTTCCCGGAATGATATCCATTCATCCTTCAAATTACGTGCTTTTGCAACGAACTACTTCAAGGTACTAATCACCATGGTTTGGTTCGACCTGTACGCCAGGGGAGAGCCCAATTTCGCAATATCTAAAAGTAATAAGCCAAACCATTTACTTAACTTTTATCAAGTCTGACCGCCAACACATGGCCGGTCGGACCGGCCCCCACTGTAATGGCTGGAAAACTAACCATAACAGACTAGGTTAGTTAGACCACCCATACAAGGTCCGATTGGACCACCGGGTCAAGTTAGGCCGCACCGTGTTCTTGCCTTGAAGTCATTTCCTAGTGTATTTCAAAGTGTCATGAGCAAAAGATGGGAGAATGACTAGCAATTTACAAATATGTATCTTTTTCAGTTCAGGATCTGATTTCTGTTCAGATCTCAATTTCTTTTGCTCCTTGTCTGCATTTTTCTTCTCTTGAAGTCAAATTGTTATTTGGATTGAAGGCATGATCAATTGACATGAGAAGAACAGCAAGGTTTTGGTCATTTCACTGGTTTTCAGTGTTTTAAGTATTTTCAGTGTCTGTTGTCACTCTGCGCTGCTTCTGCTCCCTTGCTAACCAAGACCTAGTCAGACCGGTTTCATACCGGCGGTTTGACCGGTTGGCAAAGGGCGGTCTGGCCACTAACCCTAGAGGTCAGACCGGTTGAGCCCT
Organism: Dendrocalamus sinicus; assembly: GCA_036346575.1. NCBI lineage: Eukaryota > Viridiplantae > Streptophyta > Magnoliopsida > Poales > Poaceae > Dendrocalamus > Dendrocalamus sinicus. Next base: position 16,265,455 of record CM070667.1, on the reverse strand, counting down.
AGGCGGTCAGATCGGATGAGGAGTGGCGGTCAGACCGGCCATCCAACGGCGGTCAGACCGGCGGCCAGCCAGCGGTCAAACCGGCGACCAGCCTGCGGTCTGACCGGCCTAGCTTATTTCCTGTGAGCTGTTTTCTACTGTTAGCTTCATTTTGTTTCTTTGGTTGCCGATTTTCTTTGGATGCCAGTGAGCATGAGCATGCCTTCTTCATAGCTTCTATAGCTATCGGAGAAGAGTTTTTGAGTGGATACTTTGGGGGCGATTTTTCAAAAGGCGCCATTCACCCTCCCCCCTCTGTTGCCGTTTCCGATCCTACACTAACACATCCATCCATGTACTCTAATGGGTCCAACTCATTAAGACAATTAGGGAACCCGTTAACCCCAATAACACGGGTTTTATACACTCACGCACGCTTCTTAAAGCATTTACAAAACCCGCTAAACATTAGCGATTGATCCACTTAGCAATTCTAGCTCTCCTTAATCTAAACAATTTCTCCTTTGCGTCTTTCGTATCATGGTTTTGATTAAGGCACCAACTTGATATTTGGCCAACTACCAAAATACCCCCGATGAAGTTTTCGGACACCTTCTCTTGACTCTGCCTTCTCTTTCACATCAAAACATCTTTGTATACTTTGACATGTAGCTCGTAGTGCCCAAAACTAGCCATCACGTCTTCACGCATTTGTTCTCCTCCGAACCATCTCTACGTGCATCGGCTCATCACTTGGTGTACCACATGCACCACTTATCTCTTTATGATCCTTGTCTTCTCTGTGCTTCTCACTTCAACCACGTAGCCTCACCCGGATTTATTTGATTGCACAGACCTCAGTTCTCCTGCCTAGTCTGGTATCTTACCGTTGACTACTAACATTCTCCAAGCCACTTGCGCATTCAAAGATCAAGCAACCATCTTGAGTATATAAGTCGTTGTAATAGACATTGTACAGTAACTAGTTTTCAAACGGTATGTCTTTTCAAGGCGGGGTCTATAAGTCGATTGCAGTAGACGCTGTACCGACTTTATCTATACTGACCAAAATCACATGTGAATATCTTTCTTTATTCGTACTCTCTCGCGTGAACAGATAGAATTCAGAAGTCATAAGACAAAAGTTATAACCCAAAAGAACCCACTCAAAGAAAAGGCAGACCAAAAGAGTGGGCGAGGCTAACCATCAACGTTGCAGTTGGTAGTAGGGGCTCCCAAGTAATTTAGCGGGTGAGGCATGCTCTATCATATGGTACTACTTGCGCACAATACAAATGCACGACCTGTATTATAGCTGTACTCACTTCCGGGCTCCCGGCAAGTGTGCAGTCAAACACGACCAACAAGGAAGGAAGTTGGAGTAAGGGTGCTCAGTAGGGGTGCAATTAGAGCGGATATGGACAGATATTGCTCATCATGTATTCTATTTTATATTTTTCTTGAAGTCAGAGTTGGATACCCATTTGTCCATTCCGTATTTGCTCCACAAATCTTCGAACGGTCGGCTGGATGAAAATTATTCATTTCTTTTGCACCCCTACACAGGACATTGATCAGTTAGAGTGCAATTAGAACGAACACAGTAATCACTAAGATATTGAAGGAAATGATTCGCTTCTTCATGCTGAGATGTTATATTTTTTCCACTTATTTTGATGTGGCAATCCGTCTATCTATTATCTTATTTCTAAGTGAAGTTATAACACACTTACTCATATCACTTGGTATACGAATATATACGGACAGATATCACTTATCCTGTATTATATTCCATATTTTTCTCGGAGTCGAAGTCGAATACGAATAGTGCTAGATGCCTATTTATCTCTTCTGTATTCGCGCTATCAATTTTTGATCAGATAAAAATGATTAGTTTTGTTTGCACCCTATTGCGCAGTCTGGGAGCCTGGACAAAGGGCTCGTGCCAGTGGATCGCGCGCTGGCTGCGTCCAAGTCATGCTTCGGGTGGGCTTTTTTCCAAGTCCTCGACGGCTCGGCTTGTTTGGTTTCGCGACGTTGCGTGCGGCGAGCGCAGCGTAGGGGGAGGGAGTGGCGTATCCGCAACATTTCCCGTTCCCTATGGGGCTGTTTGGTTGCCTGCATGTGCTCATGCAGCTGCATGAGCGTAGCCAGGCTGAGGAGGGAAGCTCCTCAGCCACGTTTCTCCTCAGCCTGGCTCCAGTTGATTTTTTGCATCCACTCATGCAGGCTCTCTCCTCCATGCAGGCAACCAAACACAATCTCTCTGCATACGCTGGTGTGAGCCACCCCTATGCAGACAACCAAACAGACCCTATGTTGCTCATGATTGGTCGTATTCTTCGACGAGGGCTACGAGCTGACGGCGTTGGAGCTAGTCTGCATGGAGCGGCCACTGGCTTTGAGCGGAAACAAACGCGCCGGGCTCAACACACGAGACTGATGAGAGTTCCTTAGCACATTATCAAGTACGAACGATGCACGTTTCAAAAAAAAAAAAGTATCAACGATGCACGAGCATTCTTACGAAAACCACTAGAACCTGGTAGCACGAGCACACAAATGCTGTTAACCAGACTGCCTGTGCGCATAGCCTGTCTGCTGTCAAGAAATTAGAAACGTATATTTTGGTTGCTCCAGAATCTGCCTGTGTACACCGGCAATAATGTCGTGCTCGTGCAACCCCAAACAGGTCCATGGGCAGTTGGGCACGGAAGCGTAGGACAGGGGACCAAATTGGGAGACGGCGTGAGGTGTAGGCAATCGATGCACCGAATTGTAATTCCGGCGTCAATTAGGCCGGAACATGTATTTCGCCCAACTAAGTTCGGCCCGAGGCGTCTCACGATTAGAGCAAGTATAATAAGAGACTGTTAGTAGGCTGTATGCTGAGGTGGAGGAGAGAGATGAGGAGAGAGAAAAGAGGTAGGCTGTAAGTTTACATCCAGCTGAATCACAAGAACCAAGAAACTTTGTGAGAGAAAGGGGTGGGTCATACAGCCTTCAGCTGGCTGTAAACTACTATACGAATGGGCTGATATGTGGGCTGTAAGTGTCCATACAGCCAGCTGAAGGCTGTATTATTAGCCTTGCTCTTAGGGTGAAAACAATCCAATTCAATTAACTAAATACAAATGCTAATTCGAATATTCTCGAATACGAACACAAATCGAATATTATAACAAATACGAATTCGAATTGAATATCTACTCAATTCGGTCAAATCTAGATATCCTCATAACTTATGCAGTATAAAGATATTAATGATGTTTTATCATCGGACAGTCACGCTTAATTATTCTAATTCATTTACTTCACTTAAAGAAGTATGGATTCGCATTGAATTCAAAAACTTGTTGAAGTAGTTAATCGTATTGCAATAAATATTTATATTGCTTTACTGAATATGAATACAGATACGAATAGTCCGGATAAAATACTATTTCGGATGGTAAAAGTTCATACTATATTCGTATCCATATTTTTTATGTGAATTCGAATATGAATACGAATATGAGAAAAATTATTAATTGGATAGAAAAATTTATACCATATTTATATCTTATCGAATATAATAACTAGATAATATAAATAATTCATATCTATTTTTCACCCCTACGCAGGATCTAGATAGTTTGGTACTTTGGTATGATTCGACTTTCTGGCCCAATAATGAAAGTTACGTAAGCAGATTTGGGCGTAATTGTAAAGCTTGCCGCACTTAGATACTGGATCCCAACAGGCTCGTTTGACGGGCCCAATTTAAAGTTTGGCCAGGATTTTTTCTGAATCGTTAGCCCAGGATTTCGCAATAGCATCTCTTACCCTTACGAAGAGAAAGTGCACGCCCTTGAGAAGAAGAAGAGGAGGAGAAAGTGCACGCAAAAAAGAGTTGACGTTGTAAATTGTAATGTAATCTAGACCAAGAATGATGGTATAGTAGTATATTTTCCATGATTCTCTCTCTGCAAAACTTCAATATTTAGATAGCTTATTATATTGCACGCTTTGCGCTGAGAGCTTGTCGTACTGGACATCCCGCTCTTGAGCGATGAGAACAAACGATTTTATCTTGTCATTGCCATTTCACAAATAAAAAACCGGAATATTTTGCTAAAATAAAAAGAAGGAATTGCTATTGCAATGGACCCGACGACTCTCGACCTCAAAAAAAATCGTTGCTATCAGACGTTTCCAAGTTAAGCACGGCTCCCTGAAGACGATGGTAGCGGAGAGACGGAGGGGCATCCACACACGGCACGCCTTTGTGCGCTGTGCTCACAGTGACCTACTGTGTCATTTTTCAAATGGGCAGTTTTGTTATACCATCTATTGGCATCGTGGCATGGGACAGGGACAGGTCCATGATATTTTTATAGAGTGAAATATGGCTTGCACACTTGGCTGGTTCTGTTGAAAACCTTGAGAAAATCGCTTTCCGAGAAATACTACTCATCTGAAGTTACTATAAAATTGAGCGTGGGCTTGCACGCTTAGATGGTTCTCTTAAAAACCACGAACAAATCACTTTCGGATATATACCAACTGACCGAAGTCTCCAAATTGGAAAGTTCTTCGTTCACAGACATGCTAGTATAATAGTTCTCACACGGTGACACAACGGAGACTGTGGCTAAAAGTTTAATGAAACTAGGTTGACTAGGAGTTGGAGCACTCGAGCTCGATCCATTATGGGCTGGTTCTTTCGTTTATGTTTGATGGTTTTATGGGTTGACTGATGGTTAAGTGGAAATAAAATAGGATAACTTCGTGAAGCGAATTCTTCAAATGGTTTTCCGAGTGAAAAACTGTATACGCTATTTGCATCGTCGTCTCTGCTGTCTGCTACTGTTTTGAAAAACATAAATAAAAACTACCATCATAGTTTAAAATAATAGGAAAATAGAAAAGGCTGAAAAGAACGACGACTTTGTGGGCCTGTTCTTTACGGCTTTAACTTTTAGTTTTTTTATAGTAACTATTTTTTAAATAGAATATCTTTTTAAGATGTGATCTACTAGTCAATTATAATACATATTGTAATAATTTTATTTATATTAATAAAAATCACATATAAATATCTTTCTCCATATTCTCTCTTAAAAATAACCACTATTTATCTACTATTCATAAATCACATCTAAAAATTATAGGCTGCAGTCACAGAGGATAGATATTTGGGATGAGGCTCATCCTTCGTGCTAAGAAGTCCTTTCAATGAGTCTTATGTTTCTCACTTGGGCCCTTAAGTAGTTCTATATTTATTTTCTGACCAATTATATAACTCTTATCTCTTACTCTATCGTGTGATTACATGGAGTACTTTTTTAGTTAAGCAACCAGCCTGACTCATCCGGTGCCAACTTATCTTATCCAGAAGTAAATACATGCATGTAACTTGCAAATTCATTCGCTGTCGACATCTATCTCTTGTAATGTGGTACATTTTTACTCCTTGTGGTCTTTTCTTGGTGCTATACAAGCTCAGGCGTCCCGTCCAGTCCCGGCGTCCCCCACCCACCACTCCACCACATTTACTTCCCACCGCCTCCCCCCTTTCCCTCTCCAATCCCCTCGCTTCGCACGGAGACGGCGCCCTAGGAAGCAGAAGCCACCTTCTAGAAGTAAGCAACCCTCTCCTCCACCGGCCGCCCCGCGCGCCATGGGCATCTTCGCGAGGAAGGAGCACCAGTTCCTCGCCGAGCTCGGCCTCGCGCCGCGCAACCCGGGCTCCTTCGCCTGCGGCGCCTGGGGCGGCTCGGGCCCCGCCGTCGCTTCCACCAACCCTACGAACAACCAGGTGCGTCTCCGTCCTGCCCGATCCGCTCGCTTTAGAGCTCGATTTCGTTTGATTTTGGCAACTCCGTGTATTTTGAGTGGTTTTGTGTGTGCACGCGTTTGTGTTTTAGGTCATTGCTGAGGTCGTGGAGGCGTCCGTGCACGACTACGAGGAGGGCATGCGTGCCTGCTTCGACGCCGCGAAGACCTGGATGGCTGTAAGTTTCACCGACTTGCCGGATTGAAATGCTTATAGTCATAGCCTCGTGGCAATTTGCTCACGTGATGAGGTGGTAGTATGCTCTAGGTGTACTTACGACAACATATCAATGTGTCCAGATTCCGGCTCCGAAGCGAGGAGAAATTGTTAGGCAGATTGGTGATGCACTAAGAGTAAAGCTCCATCACCTTGGCAGGCTTGTGTCACTTGAGATGGGGAAAATTCTTCCTGAAGGGATCGGGGAGGTTCAGGTAGGAGTATAACTGCCGCTAGTGCATTCACTACAAGCTTCAGATCATGGAAGTTATCTTTTTTCAGAACACAACATTAGTGTTATATTAATCATCAACTGCATTATCGTCTGTATGGTACCATTGCCTTGCCTGCTGGAATTGCAAATTGGCCAATTAAATTAACACATCATTCCATGATATGCAGCAGTATCTGAATAAGGAGTGGTCTGTTGGTGTTATTTTTCGTTATCTCTAGATTGATCGACTTTGTGCCAAACTGCCAACAAACTATATTGCTTAAGGTTGTGAACTTTAGTGAAGATAACTGAATGATCAAATAAGTTCGAATGCAATGTACTGTTGATTTCTCACCATGCACATGATGACATCAACATAACCTTTTTTTTTGTAGGAAATTATTGACATGTGTGATTATGCTGTGGGGCTAAGTCGCCAGCTAAATGGATCCATCATACCATCTGAACGTAAGACAATTCCCCTTTCATTATATTATATTCTGATTGTCAGTTCAAAGCATGAAAGCAACATCATCTGTGATGAGATGTGCACTTTTGACCACATTGGTTGCAATTGGTTGAGAGCAACTAAAAGGTTGTATGTACTATTTGCTAGAATACCTCTAATAATCTAACTGTCCAGGTTTTTATTATACAAAACTTATTTCATCTGGAATTAGCAAATTTATAATTTATTGCAATCTTACTAGTAGACCTAGTAATCTACTATATAGCTTCTTCCATGTTAATTGATTTTCTGAGTCACTAATTTGGGTGCTCACAATAGACTTGTTATAGAGAGTACTGTCAACTTCTCAACATTGCCTTCTCTGATTTAGTTATAGATGGCTGTGTTGTAGAGCAATCTTTCTTCATAATTTTTGGGTGCCAACTATCAATGTACAGTTTCATAAGAATGTGAAAGATTTGCTAATGCTGCCTTTTGTATTCTTTGCAGGCCCAAATCATATGATGATGGAGGTAGGTGCAAACTAGTATTTTCTATTATTAGTTTTCATGTGTCATATACTAATATCCCATTCTCAGAACTCTCATATCTTTATCGAACATGCTAAATTGTTAATCACTAACGCTTATCCAAATAGGTGTGGAATCCTCTTGGAGTTGTTGGTGTCATTACCGCATTCAATTTTCCTTGTGCAGTGCTGGGTAAGTCTCTGACTATTCAGATACTTCATGCATTACACCCTTTTAGAATATCGTTAAGAGTGACAATTGATGTAGTGCACTGCAACTCCCTGTGGTTTGCATTTTCATACTCTTGTTTTAGGGAATGTATAACTGACAAGAGTACAACTGAAAGTTAAACTGGTGTAATCCGACTTGTAACTGCACCCAATACACTATAAATGATATGTGGTATGCATTGCTCATTTCAAGTGCTATGTTGCTGTCAACCTTTACGATATATTCATGTGACTCTTAACAGCAACAAATACCTTAATAGTCTCTTTTGTGTCATGTTTTAGGTTGGAATGCTTGCATTGCTTTGGTCTGCGGAAATTGTGTTGTCTGGTAAGAATGGTTTACCTTTTGATAAACTTTTAAGACTGTTCTGCTGCAAGCTCTCAAAGCAGTAATTTATTTTACTTGAATTATTGATGAGTGTTTGCTCTTACGTGATGGCAGATGTTGTATTCTAAAAGTATCTTTAGCTTAACGTCCCAAATTTTTATAGTTTGTAATGTTTGTCAAATTGGTGAAGGTCCATGCTACCTTCTGGCATGTGTCCTTGCATTCATTGTTTTGACTTGTCCTAGTCATCTGCACATACAATGCAAGCAGTATTCCGCCCAGGATGAACAGCACAGATAATTTGTGGCAAATGCAACTTGTGGCACACTTCTAGGATTGTCGTGGCTGGAGGAAAATATGACAAAGCAACTGAAAGACAAATAGTCATAATAGGCAGGAGGAGGTGAATCTGGGTTCTTTAGTGTGAAAAAATTATCCATCTGCTGATGCAAGAACATTAAAATGCTAAATTGAATATTATATGTTCAGTAGATCTCACCAGCTGCTTTGTTTTCTTTCAGTGGTAGCAAGCTTTGTCAGTCTTGCAAAGGGTGCAGTTTCCTTCTGTAATTTTGTTCCAATTATTGCAGGAAAGGTGCTCCAACTACCCCATTGATCACTATTGCAATGACTAAAATAGTGGCTAGTGTATTGGAGACGAACAATTTGCCAGGTGCAATTTTCACAGCTTTTTGTGGGGGTGCTGAAATTGGCCAGGCAATTGCTCTTGACACGAGGATACCTTTGGTTTCATTCACAGGAAGTACTAAGGTATTCAACTTCTGCAAATCGCTACCCTCGTTCTGCGTATTGTGTAGATCTATAGCAACCATGAAGTTGAAATTTGTTTCCTAGATTCCCTTGTTTGTATGAACAGTAGTATACTAGTATCAGAATGCCCTGATCCAAATTCTTTTTTTAAGAGATAGTACATGGAGAACGCACACCACATGCCCACCCCACTCACGCCACACAATCTAATGATCTCCATAAATTTCATCTATTGGTATTTTCTGTGTGCTGTTTGAAGTTCTTTTATGTTGTGGGAACTGGGAAGTCCTTGGAGCATTTGTTAATTATATATCTATTGAGCTGTGCTGATCTACTGTAATATATATAACAATGATTATTCAATGCAGGTTGGTTTAATGATTCAACAGCAGGTCAATGCGAGATTTGGCAAATGCCTTCTTGAACTTAGTGGGAACAATGCCATTATTGTTATGGATGATGCAGACATTCAGCTAGCTGTGCGCTCTGTGTTGTTTGCTGCTGTTGGTACGGCAGGACAACGATGCACTACATGTCGTAGGCTGGTAAGATAAATTTTTATTTCTTTATTTGTCCTTGTGGTTGGTGTTCAAGTAGTCTAAGTGTCCTTTTTTTTTGTTAATACAGCTTCTTCATGAAAGTATATATCAAACAGTTCTTGATCAACTTGTTGAGGTTTATAAACAAGTCCGAATTGGGGATCCCTTGGAGAAGGGCACCTTGCTGGGACCGCTGCACACTACTGCTTCAAGAGAGAGCTTTTTGAAAGGCATCCAAACAATCAAATCTCAGGTGAAATTTATATAATGTTTATTGATGCAGCAACAGTTTTCTACACTGATATCTACCTCCATTACAATATCTCTCAGTATAACAAAATCTATTAGAAGAAATCATTTATAATTTACCTGTGGCCTTGAATCGGTTGATAGCTTGATGTAAGCAACGATGCTCTAATAATCTAATTTGACTACCATCCAAATTTGTTCAGGGAGGAAAAATCCTTATTGGAGGATCTGCTATTGAACGAGAGGGAAACTTCGTTCAACCAACCATTGTGGACATTTCACCTTCTGCACCAGTTGTGAGGGAAGAACTATTTGGTCCTGTCCTTTATGTCATGAAATTTCAGGTAGCAAATAATCCAGTACTTTGTGCTATTGACCTGTTCTATGTTGTGTGATTGACCTATTCTATGTGGTGTCGATTGTACACCTTTGCATCATATCATTATCATAAACATGTATTGTCCCGGTTGTCGTTATCCTGCAGACCCTGAAGGAAGCAATTGAAATCAACAACTCTGTTCCTCAAGGATTGAGCAGTTCTATATTTACAAGGAGACCGGATGTTATTTTCAAGTGGATTGGGTAAGTATCGGTTCAACAACCCAGAGTGTTACCCTCACTTGTTTTAGCATCAAAATGTCCATGTTGAACTTGAAATAATGGCTATTGTACTTACATAATTCTAAGCTTTGCTGCAATGAAGGATGGTGACTACGATTTTTTAAGGTCTTGCGGTAGATATTTTGTCTTCATCATTTTCGTGTTCATCAAATCACACATATATGATTCAGCTATGTTTTAACCTTTCTTTCAGTAACTGTATGCACTATGCATCAATTTCCTTTTTTAGATGAAATTTCCTGTTTATTGACACTTCAAGAATCATATGTTGAATTTCAAAATACCTGTAAGGTAATAACTTTGCTGGAGTTCCCCTATGTGGTATGAGTAAAGCACTAATCGTACTCCTGTCTCTTTCACTAATCATAATAATTAGAACAATGAATCCACCTGCAAAGACAGTTGCATCTATATTTTCTGTACCCCTTCCAGATTTTTTTACTGCCACATCCAAGACAGGAAATGACTGTAGTAGTGATTATTCTTATCCTTCTTGCTATGCAGTCCTCATGGTAGTGATTGTGGTATAGTGAATGTGAATATACCCACTAATGGTGCTGAAATCGGTGGAGCTTTTGGTGGAGAAAAAGCAACTGGTGGTGGACGAGAAGCAGGAAGTGATTCCTGGAAGCAGTACATGAGGAGGGCCACTTGGTAAGTAGACAAATTTTGCTGTATAAGCTGAATTTCAAATGGTGCAAGCTGTAGATCACTGTACGACATATGAATAGCTTTGACCAGTTGATATAATTCAGACTTCTTTGTTGCATTGTCCCAAGTTGTCATTTGCAACTTATTGACTTGGATAAAATTATATAAAAATAGTGCAATTAAGCCTTTAATGAATGTAGAAGTGCCCATTGCCATAGTTACCAGGTTCCAGACTAAGTAAAATTGCATCCTTGAGACTCCAGTACATTATAATGAACATAAGGAACAAATTATTGGTGATACCTTTTTCATTGCTCAATTCCTAGTTTTGCTCAGGTTCTTTTATAGCCAGAGAGAAAAATTAGAGCTGAACAATCTACCATAATAATAAAATTACGTTTTCTTCCTTTGGAGCCTGAGTAAGCCTGTAAAATCGAAGTCCCTGTCTAGTTAGCAGGGAAAAATGTTTCGCCATAACCAGACTCCGGTTACCACCAGCATCTTTTTATTACTTTGATCCTGAGTTATGACTTCTTGCCTAGCCTCTCATTGAACTTAGGTCGGTAAATTTTGGTTACTGCAACACATCTTGCTGGAAAAGCCTAGGGCGTGACCGTCTTAGCATCAGTAGAGTATTGACTGCAAACAGAACAACTACACGAGTAAATTAATTTATCACTGAGAAAACCCTTTTTCCCCCCTATATTTGTGGATGGGCATTTGTGATGACGAATGACCCAAAGCTCTGTGAAGCAGAGGAATAACAACATCTTCTATTATGTATAGATCCTTTCTACAATAGTCTTGTCCTATATACATCGAATTCTTCATGTACGAGTGCACTGATATGTGACCCAATGTCACGATGATAATTACGCAAGAGTAGCAATTTTTCTGCCGTAAAGACAGTTTATCATGTCGAGAATGCTAGTGTAACCAGTATGCTCATAGTACTTTTTGTAGGTAGTTCTTGCTGTATTGGTTTTGCATTTTTCCTTTACCAGTGCTCGATCCAAAATATTTGCAGCACAATCAACTATGGAAGCGAGCTGCCTCTAGCACAAGGATTAAACTTTGGCTAGTTCGGTGATGGGTTGCTGACGTAACATGCTGGATGCGTGAAGAAAAGGTGTTACTGTGTTAAGATCTCTGCATCATCGACTTCAGGAATTTTCATATGCGTCAACTGTTAAGCCCGAATTGCAACGCAGCAGCAATGATGTGTGTACATATAAGAGACGAGTTGATCTCATGTGTACTGCTTCTTGGTATGTTCAGCCATCGGAGTCCAAATCGGATATAATAATAAACTGGAAAATTTGCCTGTCTTGCAGTAAGAGCAAATATTTCGGATGTAACCTTCAAAACGGATCATTTGAAATAGGAGGAGATCGTAGCATTCAAGTCATTGTGCCCTTCAAGTTTCTATTTTACATTACCATACGCAGCTGTGGCAGAATTGGGATTACAGAGTAACTACTTGGAATGGAATAAAACAAATGTGCTGTGTAGGATCATTGCATCAGGTGTGCATTTCCTGAAGATAACAGCATATTCTTTGCTTCCAACAATTTTTCTAAAACGTATTCTCATGCAAGCAGGGTTTTTAAAACCAAGTGGCGTACCAACATCCCCTTAATAGTCACGCTGGTCACAAAAAATTAAGTAACTGTAAATGCCCAATTAGCTAACACGGCCAGGGCCGTCCCAATGAAAGAAACTGACACGATTTCCATAGCACAAAAAATCATCTATAGAAACTATCTTCCACAGTGGAGGTGTCTTCGAGTAATAATTATTCTCTTTCTCTCTCTCAACTCTATCTTCTTCCTCCAATAAGAGTGTGCCACAAGCCCCCTAGAAACTGGTGGTTTCTTCCTAATGGTGATTTCATAGTTTCTTGGTGCATTGGGTGGAGTGAAGACCTGATTTCTTCATGAGGAAACCGTTTCTAGGATTTGTGCTCTCTTTCATCATTAATTACGTTGCCATGTCAGCATTTTGCCTACGTGGCAAGTCATTTAATGAGGATAGAAATCATCATCAATACACCATTGGGACTGCCCTAACACCAGCTGGTGAGAAGATCCCCATACGCAAATTAATTGCTAGTTAAAACAATATCATTACTATTATTATAAAAGAACGAGTTGGTGGTTGTACGTCCTTTCTCTTCTAACCACTCTATTCTTAACTTCTCATTATTATTTATTTTTCAACTGATTAAAATAGTCCTCTTTCATAGCATGATTCCCTATATATTTAATAAATTTTATTGCAACGCACGAGCAGGTAATTAGTTCACATAAAAACTGGGCATGGAATATTAGTCATCGCCTTATTATACCCATCAAACATGTGGACAGCAGATCAAAGCGCAAAGTGCTGAACATCTGAAATGTGTTGAAATTGGGTTCAAGTTCTGGCCTTATATAAAATAAGTTCAATAACACAAGGGTACTGCTCTACAAATGTAGGAATCATGTCCAAATAATCCGCAAACCAGTTTTGTTTTGAAGAACGTATATGCAGTGATGCTGGAAGAAAACATAAACAAAACAACGAATTTGCTGGGTCTTACACTTAAAAACGAATGAAAAGAAAAACCCTACCGTAACAATAGGTAAAACAACCCTTACCTGCATACGGCGAACACGGCGGTCTCGAACATCTTTCTTTGCTACTTCAACAATTTTTTGCCTCTCTTGATGAGTCTCATCTGTCTCCCCTTGGGTTGATGGTAGTCCACTGGAGTTTGAATTTATAGAATGAACACTCCCAGGTTTTCTATTATAAAAGAACAGAAGATCCAATGTCACCACATTTGTAATCAAGCAATGAGGAGTCATGTGGAAATGAACCAATTATAAACATAAACAAACAGCAAATAAAACATAAAGAATCCAAACATAAATAATTATGAGATCATAAACTTTTCAAGAAATCATGCAAAAAATATGTTGTGAACTAGCACAATAAGGAGGTAATCGTCCGTCGGAAAGAGGTCGGATGGTGACAACTTAAAGTAAAACAACGCTAGGTGAAGAGGGCACCGATTAAAGAAGGAACATAACTAGAATAGCCGATCAAGGGAACGACTACAGTTGAACTTTAGAAACTAGGAACTTGTTTATTTATCTTTGCTTTATTTATAATGAATACATGTTATCCCTTTTATAGGGACGACCCGACTTGACTACTAAAAAATAATCTATAAGAAAAACTTATCTTTAACAATTCAATCTAATAATTACTTGCCTAATTAATAGATAACACCAAACACATAATAGATAGATTTCTAAATAACAAATCATGCCTACTACGCGTGGCGCTATAGTACCGCGCTACAGTACTTCCTTGGCATTATGCCATAACATTACACCCCTCGCGGCGAGGTAGCTCGTTCTCGAGCTACGGTGGTTGCCACGGTTGAAGACCTTCTACTCTTCGCTGTTAACCTTCAACTTCTCCAAGAGGGATGGTGCGGCATCGGAAGTCATGGTGAGTGACTCTGATACTAATTGTTGTGAACTAGCATAATAAGAGGGCAATCATCCATTGAAGAGGTCGGATAGTGACGACTTGAGGTAGAACGGTGCTAGATGAAGAGAACACCGATTGAGGGAGGAATGTATCTAGAATAGCTGGCCAAGGGAATGACCACAGCTGGACTTTAGAGACTAGGGACTTGTTTATTCATCTTTGCTTGGTTCATAATGGATACATGCTATCTCTTTTATGGGAACGACCTGACTTAACTCATAAAAAATAATTTATAAGGAAATTTATCTTTAACAATCCAATCTAATAATAATTTGTCTAACTAATAGATAATACCAAACACTTAATAGATAGATTCCTAAATAACAAACAATGCCTAATCGCACAACGCTACAGTACTGCGCTACAGTACTTCCTAGGCATTAGACCATAACATTGTATCTCAGGTGGTAGCATGGGTGTGGGAGATGGCGAGGGAGGCGGTAGGAGCACCGAGATGGTGCCGTGGTAACAGCCTAACGACCAGAAGAGAAGAACGGGACTGGAATAGAAATGAAGACAGGAGATAAGGTAAATCTTTCCTGCCCTTTCTTATTCAATCTGCTCACCTCTTATAATCCGAGATGGCTGCCTAACAACCGACTGCAAATCCTAACCAATACGGAAACGGATATGCAAAAAGGAAAGTAACAAGCCATATAAATAGGAATTGATGCTGTTAAGGAAAGGAATCAAGCCTGTCCTGTTCCGTGTTCAGCACACCAGCTTTGGTTCCTGATTGCGCCGAGTCTGGACTCTCTAACCCGTTGCCCTTGTGGCTGACTACCGCTGCGCCACCCTTCACATGGCGTTGGTATACTAAGCCAAAGAGTTTAGAAATAGTGTCCACAACATTTCTCCCCCTGGAGAAATAGCTCGTCCTCGAGCTGAAAGTGAGGATGAGCCACCCTGAGCCATCAGAATGGACAACACCGGAGAATTTACTTCAAAGGCATTTGATGATTATTACATGGCAATGGGAATTACAGTTGAGCATTATGTACCACATGTCCACACTCAGAATGGACTAGCAGAGACATTAATCAAGAGAATTAAATTTATTGCCCTATCACTTTTGCAGAATTGTAATTTACCAGCTATATGTTGGGGACTCGCAGTCCTGCATGCAGCAACTCTCATCAACTTTAGACTATCGACCTACAACATCCATTCACCTATGCAACTAGTGCAAGGGTCAGCACCAAAAATTGCTCATCTCCAGATGTTTTGGATGCAAGGTTTATGTACCTATATCCCCTCCATAGTGTACTGCAATGGGTCCTCTCCGAAAAACTATGATATACGTTAGTTATGAGACAGCATCCATAATCAGGTATTTAGAACCTATGACAGGAGATTTGCATACTGCCCATTTCGCTGATTGCATATTTGATGAGGATAATTTCCCAACATTAGGGGGAGGAAATCAACCCCTTGATTAAAAATATCAGGAAATTACGTGGCAAGCCATGGGAATCCATGCACATAACCCGCGCACTAGTAAAACAAATAGAGAAGTCTAGAAAATTAATGATTTGCAAGCATTAGCAAATCAACTGCCTGACCACTTTAGTGATTTGAAGAGCGTGACCAAATCGCATGTGCCTGCACGCAATGCACCAGAGAGGGTTGAAATACCAAAGAAAGTTGAAGATATCCCTAATCTCGTCCAGAGGCCTCAGAATAAAAGGACAAGAACTGCAATCCCTCGAATCCTAAGTAACCGGAGACGACTGGTGAAAAAGATAAGGACTTGACACAGCTAATCACTGAAGTTCCCTAGAACTACAAGAGGAGCCAGTTGAGACCTGTCACCAGTATGACACCTTCAGAAAAGGGCATACTGGATCTAAACATTCCTATGGAGTGAGAAATCGGCATGGATGTATGCGCACACATCGGAGCTGAAAAACTAAAGGGACTTGCCACCGCAACTGGAAGAAGTGATGAGCAAGTAGAAGCACAAGAAAGTAACTCATGATGAAATAGCTATAAACTATGTACACACGGGAGAATTCATGAATAGGATAACAGCTAATGTTGATATCTACTTTGCAAAGAAAATTGTCATAACCATCGATCTTGATCCAGAGCTTGCATCGCTCGCTGAATGTAAGAAAAGATCAGCTTGGGAAGATTGCAAGAAGGCAATAAAAACTGAATTATTATCTCTGAACAAAAGAGATGTGTTTGGGCCTATAAGCTGCACACCTCCCCATGTGCATCCTATAGGGTGTAAGTGGGTATTTGTTCGAAAAAGAAATAAAAGAAATGAAGTTATAAGATATAAAACAAGGCTTATTGCACAAGATTTCACTCAACGTCCAGGAGTTGATTATGAAGAAATCTACTCCCCGGTTATGAGTGGAATCACCTTTAGATACTTAATCTCAATTGCAGTAAACCTGAACCTCAACTACATACCTTTATGGAAACTTGGATTCAGAAATTTATATGAAGGTACCTGAAGGTATCCCTATCCCAAACCAAGACAGAGCAAATAGAAATCTGTACAGTGTGAAACTCAGGAAATCACTGTATGGACTCAAGCAATTAGGCAGGATGTGGTATAATCGCTTAAACGACTTTCTATGCCAGAAAGGCTACACGAACAATGAAAATTGTCCCTACGTATTTATACGACGATCTTAGAATAGATTTTGTATAACATCAGTATATGTAGATCTAAATATCATCGGGACCATAGAAGACAGAAAAGAAGCAACTTCTTACCTGGAGTCAGAATTTGAAATGAAAGATTTGGGTAAAACCAAATATTGCTTAGGCCTGCAGCTCGAGCATGTCCCTAAAGGGATATTAGTATATCAGTCAGCCTGTGCCCAGAAGTTGTTAGAAAGGTTTAGTTTTGAGAAGGCATACCCATCGAAAGTACCGATGATCGGGAGATCTTTACAGCAAGAAAAAGATCTGTACAGACCTAGGGAAGAGGGAGAGGAAGTCCTGGAACCGGAATTCTCATACTTAAGTGTAGTAGGAGCACGTATGTATTTAGCGAACTGCACTAGGCCGTACATTGCATTTGCTATAAACCTATTAGCAAGACATAATGCAGAATCTACCAAAAGGCATTGGCAGGGAATAAAGGACATCTTCCGATACCTCTAAGGAAGTAAGGATCTTGGGTTGTTCTACAGAAAGAACTAAGATTTGAATATAACTAGTTATGCAAATGTAGGGTACCTGTCAGACCCACATACTGCATGGTCACAAACAAGCTATATATTCATGTGTGGTGGAACTGCAATTTCATGGAAATCATCTAAGCAAAGTCTTGTAGCGTCTTCGACAAACCACTTAGAAATCATAACACTGTGTGAAGCCGCACGAGAATGTGTTTGGCTCTGACGAATGATTCACCATGCAAGCTCCTACAATTATCTATGAAGGTAATGTAGCTTGTATTGCACAAGTGCAGACGGGCTACGTGAAGAGACATCTCACAAAGCATATTAACCACAAGTTCTTCTATACTCATGAATTACAAAAGATGGACAAAATTAAGGTACCGCATACTAAGTCATGTGAAAATCTTGGAGATTTATTTATTATGTCACTTCTAACATCTAGTTTTGAAAGATGCATACAAGGAGTTGGAATGATGAGACTTAG
Organism: Dendrocalamus sinicus; assembly: GCA_036346575.1. NCBI lineage: Eukaryota > Viridiplantae > Streptophyta > Magnoliopsida > Poales > Poaceae > Dendrocalamus > Dendrocalamus sinicus. The sequence continues at coordinate 16,247,691 of CM070667.1, read as the reverse complement.
AGAAGTGTAGAATTTAGGAGGAGATGTTTCTCAAGCTCGTTGTTAAAACTTAATCACAAAGATCGAGTACCTAAAAATAAATCCTGAAGATTAAATGAAATTGAATGGATTGTACTCTTTTTCCCTTGAGTTTTCCTGAAGTTTCTCGGCCATAGTTTTTAACGAGGCAATTTGTGCAACACAGCATAACATGTATCATGTACTATTTCTCGAAAATTTTCCCATAGAGTTTTATGGAGTTTTGATGAGGTATGAACGTATCGGATGAGTGCCCAAAGGGAAGTGTTAGGAAATCTGGACCTGAGTTTGAAGTCTTAGTCCATTGTGGACACTTCACCACTAGGCTATAAATAGGGAGTACTATTAACTATTTTGTATACGGCATGAGAAAAAAAGCAATAAAAAAGATTAGTAGTTCTCTCTATCTCTATGTTTCAATCTATTATTTATGTATTCTATGATTGATCTGTTTTTTATATAGTAAAAAAAATTGATCGAACTATTCATCAGCAACGGTTCCATAATATGTGCCATGCCGACGGCACGGGAGGCAATGCGGAGCGCGGTGCCGACCGGTGGCTTCACACGGACGCGGGGAATATGATGGCCTGAAGCCTCGAAATGCGGCCGTGGCATCTCGACGTTGGCTGCGGCGAAATCCTTGTTCGGCGCGGCGCCGAGGCCAGCATGCCAGGCCCGGGCTGCTTGCTGATTCGGTCCCGCCGGCTCGGTCCGGCCCGTAGCCTTGCCGCGCGTCCGTGCAAACCTATGGGTAAAGCGTGGGCCGCTGGGCGCCCGGCGCGGGGCGTCTTGCAACCAGGCCGCGGCACGTGGATTTCTAATGCTAGGCCGGCACATTTGATCCGATTAGAACCCTAAGCGCAGCGCAGGTTAGCTTCGGGCGTGGGCTTGGAATGGTCAGGCTGGGCCGGTATTTTCTGAGGTTTGCCTCCAGCACTTCACAGCCCATCACCGCCTGCTTTAGGATTTGCCAGTCAAAACACATGTCAGTGTAGTAACAAATCCTAAAAGGCCAATGATCGGAGTAATAAATCTTCAATTACCCCTTGTAGAAATATTAGTAAGTAGCAGATATTTGATCTCAGGTTAAATAGAAATAAGCCAGCCAACTCCTCTTTCCGAAAAAGAAATGGACGAACTAATGCTTCTGCTCTGCTCTTCAGAAGAGAGCATTCTATTTATAATCCCCTCTCCTCCATTCTTGTGTTTTATACGCAAAATTTCTTATCCACAACTCATGCACAATGGCAACAAAGTATAGGCAAGATGAATACCGTACAAAATCAGAAATGCTTCTTTATCTAACCACCAGTCTTATTAAATGCACTTAGTGATGAACATTCCTTCAGGACCACCAAATCTCTACCTTTCTTTGAGATTTAAGACAAGTCAAGCTACTAATATACTTCCAGGTTTTTACTAGAGTTGCTAGTTTCTACAAATAGCTAGCCTAGCCCTCTATAGCCACGGGACCATCAGCTTGTGTACCGGCTTCTCGCTTCACACATGACGCTCCTACATTGCAATGACTCGGTAGCAAACTTTCCCAATCATGCATGGTCCATGGATCGTTGTCTGCATTTCTCTTATGGGCGCCTTCCGTTTCAGGATAGGACAGGCACGTGTGTGGACGACTACCTTTTTGTTTCGGTTTATAGTTTGGTTACAGATTATACTTTATAGATTGTTCGTAACGTAATAGAAACTCATGTGTGATTTTGACCGATATAAATAAAGTCACTATAGTATGCACTATAATTAATTTGTAAATCTCACCTAAAAAAGATATACCGTTTAAAACTAGTTATTATAGAAAAATTAGAAAGCAGTTTTTAAAAGAGAGAAAGAAAACAGGGCCGCTATTCCATCTATATGCTTCTCGTGTTTGAGGCGGCGAAAATTCGCTCCTCATGCATCTCGAGGTCAGGAGATCATTGACAGCCAGATTAATGGTTACACCCTCGTCGCCAAGCCCGGCAAACACCACACGGGGAAAGCTGTTCGCCCCTCGCCTCTAGGGAACGACCTGTGACCAAACACATTTCCTATATTATCACCTCGTTATGAACCACTAAATCCCTATACATTTCTTCGGTATCAGAGTTACATATCTATATCATTACGCGTGCTAGCTCTATCTTGGCTCGTAGTGGTAGTAGCAGCTAGTGATGTGGTGAGCTGGTGAGTAGCTAGATTACTCATCAGTTATCACCGATGGCATTGCAAATAGTGAAGTGTGCAGGTGCAGATGATCCGGGAATCCTAGATGGGTTTGTCTAGCTGTCCGGGGCCTTTCAAACAGTGCAGGCTCTGATCTTTTGCAATCTCTGCCTACTTTATGAGGAATCTTGCCTGCAGTCCACTGGACACTAGCGTATAAATGGCCACGGCTAGCTTTCCCACGTCCGCAAGCTTTTCTCAACAGATCGTTTGATCTCGTTACCCATTCTTTCGGACTTACGGTTATACCTTATCACTTATACGCTTCACTTATTTCGGTTTAAATTTCTAAATTTTAGTTTATTTTTTACTATTTATAAATTTCGTTTTTTTTCTAATTTATGACTTTTTAAGCTTTTTTAGCAGTTCTTTTTTCTGTATTCGTTTGTATTACCCATGATGAACTAACTTTTTTTCTTCCATTTCTAAATTTCTTTAAATTTAGTTACACCAAATAAAACATCATCAGCTATAGTATAATTTCAGCTAATTACAATACAATTTTAACCATAAGTCAGCTTATTTCAGCCCAACCAAGCGGCACTATAGATTCCTTCGAACAAATAAATAAAATAATTTTTGTTATTTTTTGAAACAGTTTATCGAAACAGTCTTTTCAAAACGACTTATCATTATTCGATTTATTCATATAAATAATTATATTAAAACTAAAAATCATCGACGATAGCAACAACCCATAAACCATCTGTCACACCCGCAAAAAAACTCCACACTATTCTCAATCTGCCTTGCACAGGTGAGCTAGCAAGCTAGCGAGTGCACGTAATGCAGACCTGAACTTGAGATGCCAGCGTTTTGCAGGGCCGGCTGCATCGCACGTTCAGCAGGCGCTGTCCGTGAAAGGTTTTCGACAAGCTGTCCCTTGTCAGGATCTTGCACGCACGCATGCCTTTGTCCGGGGATGAACGAGAGGGGGTGAGGTCAAGAACACTGTCAATATAAGACCAGAGCGAGTAGGAAAGTAAACAAGTGTGTCAAGCGCCACCAGGATGATGCCTCGCAGCTGAAGATGCCGCCGTCCGTTCTGTTGTTGCAGACTAGCAGCGTTGCCGCCGTTTTGCTTTCGCCAGCTGTTGCTACAACTTGCCAGAAAACTCGATGCGGAGAAGAATCCTCAACGCTGCTGTATGTGCAGGGCATTTTTTATCTTCTGCGAAAATAAAATAAATAGAATGGTTTTTTAGAACAAATTCTTTAAACGACTTTTTTAAGCTTACAATCACTTGCACCGTCTACGCAGACAGGGCCTATATATGTGCAACTAGCCAACTACTGCACCTTGTTACCTGAAAGTTCTGAATCTTCATATCATATTCTTCTCGTACAGAGATACGTATCCGACTGTACGTATGAATTGTGTGAAAAGAATGTATCGATCCTCTTGCGCAGCGAGTGGAGTGGTAATTAAGGCCGTGAAACGTGATTACCATCGTTGTTACAGCCCTAGTGCTGCTGGCCAGACAGGCGAATCAGGATGGTGGCGCCTTTACAATGCTTGCTTAATGCCGGGTTTAAGGATTTAATAACATATGATTTAGGCTAGTCGAAGACACGCTTAATGCCGGGTTTAAGGATTTAATAATATATGATTTAGGCTAGTCGAAGACACGCTTAATGCCGGGGTTAAGGATTTAATAACATATGATTTGGGCTAGTCGAAGACACACGCGTCGGGGCCCGACCAAGTGCGATGGGATCTGTTAGGGCTGAAAACGAAAACGATAATTTTCGGTTATCGAAAATCGTTTTCGAAAAATTACCGATTTTTTCCTCTAAACGGAAACGGTGACGGTAACCGATAAAACGGAAACGAGAACGGTAAAAATATCCGATAATGAAAACGAAAACGATTTAGCTCTCTTCCGATCGTTTTTGAAAAATACCGTATTTAATCGGTAATTACCGTCGGTAATTACCGATCTCCACGCGGCCAAGACCTATCTCCGCAGCTCTGTTGGACCGCTGAGGCGCTGAGTCGCAGTTGCAGGCGCGGAGGACAACACCATACTGGTGGCGACGTACGAGGGCGAGCACAACCACGGCCAGCCGCCGCAACAGTATGGCAAGAACCGCCGAGCGACACCGCCGTCCGGGCGCATCCCGGCCAGCAGCAGAAACAGGTGGCTGCAGTGGCGGGGTCGTCGGAGGTGGCGGTGAGGAAGAACCTGGCAGAGCAGATGGCGGTGTCGCTGACGAGGGACCCCGGGTTCAAGGCGGCGCTCGTCAGCGCGCTTTCCGGCCGGATCCTCGAGCTCTCGCCGTCCAAGGATTAATCGTCGCGGCGGGGCGCACCAGTTAGCGAGTTGTTCGATTAGCGTTGTTAGTTGAAAGCTTGATATCACACGACCGGCCACAGTAATATTGAGTTGCTTAATGCATCCATTGATTTGGCGCGCTGTTGCCTCGATCGATCTGGTTGGAATTAGCTAGACGATGAGAGAGGTGTTCGTTAGGCTAGAGATTAATTGTATATACTTACTTGATTAGCTCTACATGCTTCCCGGCAGGCGCTTGGAATATTTGTGCAACATTTCATTAGGTGGATGTACTGAAGCAAGCAAGACCCTTACAGTTAAGAACTTAGCATTGCATTCCTGAATGTGAAGATGTGTTTGGGCTTGTGTCGATCGAGCTGTGAGATCTAGCTAGGTGAGATCTAGCTAGGTAGAGGTAGCATTGATGCTATCGCATGTTGTAAACGAAAACAATGTAGGTGCAAATTCTTTTGAAGCAAATGTAAGATGAATGTCTTTTGAAGCCATTAAGAGCAGTCTGCTTATTGGGGTATAATTATATTGATATGTATTGCAGTAGCATGTAATTCATTTGAAGTACTAACACGTTATTTCCATTGCAATTTGTAGGATGAATTTTCAGAAATGGGCGGTGATTATGTGCTTGGAGATGATGATGACATGCCGAAGGTTCAGCTATAGGAAGCCTGGTTCCGTTTCGTTCTTGATATGCCTATGATCTTCTTGGTAGTACCGTAGTAGTAGTTTCTTTAAGTATTATGCAATGAAAGGAAGGACCTTTTGTGGTAGTATGAGTTCGTTGTTCGTGTGATGGATGGGATCGAATCAAGTGTCGAAGTATGCCTGCTTCATTTAGTTGAGAATTTGTGATATGATGATATGAGTTCATGGCTTAGAATTGATTATGGTTGCATGTTTTGGCTTCCTTAGATGTGGAGAATATCGTATTTTAGCTATCGCTTTCATGATTTTCGATCGTTATCGATGCACTTTTGATTGAATAGTTTCGTTTCCGAATTTACCGGAATATCGATGTCGTTCTCGTTTCCGACAATATCGTATCGATTTCGTTTTCGAAAAAATAATGTGAAACTGAAAGTGATTTTACCTCCTACCGATCGTTTCCGACCGTTTTCAGCCCTAGGATCTGTTGCAGCGCTGTCGTGACACTTGGTTCCCCAACTTGCCCTCCGTACCCTGGATCGCGCGCAAGGGCGGGGATCTCATCGCGCTCGCGCGCTTGGGGTTCGGTTAGGCTGTGGGGGGAATTTTTTTAAATAATTTATATTTTATTTGAAATAATAGAAGTATACCATGTAAATATTTTTTTAATAAAAATAACTTTTAGTCATCGAACCGTTGGGCGATCAGAGCTTATCGCCCAACAGCCGTACGACGCGCGTAAGCTGTCCGTTGGCCATTGGGTGATAAGTTATAGTCGTCGAGCCATTGGGCGACTGTACCCTGTCGCCTAATGGCTGGGCGACTACATTTGCGGTCGCTCAGCTGTTCAGCGACTACAAACGACCTATTCCTACGGCAACTGGGAGGCAATGTCGGTTGATCTATTTATGATTTTTGTATATTATGAATGGTAGATAATCTGTTAGATTCGCAATAACAGTTTACAATCGTCGTATGTTGTCATAGTGCAAGAAATTTTGTGAAATTTTGTTTAGAATGATTGAAATAATAACGATTGGTAAGTACGAAGATAAGTGATATTATGATACAACTGAGAATTCATACACGGAGAACTTGTTTGTTAATGTTGTTGGATGACTTTCTACATGAATAATTGAACACGAAAAGACGAGGAAATACACTTGTCCGAATTAAAATAGAGTTCATAGTAAAATTGGAGGTAACACGACGCGTAGAGTTTGGTTACATGCATAAGAAAGAGCATCATGCACAATGCAACAAACCGAACTACTCGTACGATACATATGCATCTTTTTGGAATGGAACTAAATTCGACCCTCAGAGGACTAGTTAGTGCGGGACGGCCCGACCTACTGCGTGGACCGAGGCTATTTTTCCTTCCTTGTGAGATCGGCGTTGAACTCCTCGGTGGTCTCTTTTGCCTCGGCATCCATTTTCCTCTTTTTCTCGCGCTTCCTCTCGTGAGCCTCACAGTCCCTACGCATGCAGGCCTCGAGATGAGTTTTTGTCTCCCGACGTATAAGCTCGGTCTGCTCATCGTTGTGGCGCTCTTCCTCCCGAATCTCGTAGGCTCTTTTGACATCCCACTCCTCGAAGTCGAGAGCCCAATGGTCATGTGGATGGATCTCTAGGTCAATCCACTTACGGTAGTCACACAGCGTTCCGAGGACTGCGGTTAGACGAGAGAGGTTGTTAATGCGTACTTTAAAAGAGAAATAGTAGGGGAACACATTATAACTGGTCTTTACCGGCTGCTGATAGCTGCTCATGTCCTAACAGCGGTCGGGATAGTCACAGGAGTAGTTTGCGCAACTCTAATAACGTATGTCCAGGCTGAGCCATTGCTTAGACTTAAAAAACTTACATGGGTCCCTGTACCAACAGAGGGGCGGCGTCTCTCTCAAGCGGGTGTTGCGGCGAACACTCAGTTGGAACATTCGGGATGAGATTCTTGTTACGAGTGAAATCACTGAGGGGAGCTGACCTTCTGGCACGCTCCGCTTGTTCGGCCCGGGCCATAGCAGCAAGCCTTGCTAGTTCGTGGGTCTCCTCCCATTGCTTTATCATATTGTCCCATTGCTTTTTCTGCCTCTTGTTCATCCTGACATGGTGAAGTATGCTCCAGTGTAGTGTTGGGTTTGGTTGCGTAGTGTTCTCTCCTAAATATCTTCCACCTCCTTTTATAAACCAAAGGGTTGGCATGGTATGATTTATTTCATGTGAGTAGGTTGCGAGGTAGAGTATTGCCATGTCTTTCAAAAAAGTTTCTGGCGAAAAGCTGGCCAGTCTAGTTTTTTCACTGCACAAAGCCATACCATTTGGTCTTGTCGCTGCGCAAAGCTGGCCCATGTGGTCTTAATCGCTGCACAAAGCTGCTCCGTGCGGTCTTGTCACTGCATAAAGTTGTCCCGTCTAGTGTAGTCATTGCGCAAAGCTGCCCCTTCTGTTGTTGTCACTATGCAAAGCTGGCCCGTGTGGTCTTGTCGCTGCGCAAAGCTACCCCGTGTGGTCTTGTCATTATGCAAAGCTACCCCGTGTAGTCTTGTTGTTGCACAAAGCTGCTCCGTCTGGTGTAGTCGTTGCGCAAAGCTATTCTGTTTAGTCTTCTCACTACGCAAAACTTCCCCATCTTGTCTTCTCATTGCGTGAAGCTACCCCGTGTGATCTTGTATCTACACAAAGCTGCTTCGTGTGGTCTTGTCGCTGCACAAAGCTATCCCATCTTGTGTAGTCACTGCACAAAGGTTGCACATAATGTGGTTTGTCATAAGGCACGCTATGATACCCCATGGGCTATAAAATGCATGTCCCACCCCTTGCAAGTAGAAAGAACTATCTTTTCCGTCCTAGAGTAACATACCATAGAAGACGCCAAGGGGCCAGTCGAACATAGGTCACCAAAGGAGGACCTTCCGCTAGAAAGGAGGGAGGACTTTAGTGTTAACTACCTCTTGTTGCCAAACAGACGTGCTCAGCCAATGTGGCTCCAGTCAACGAAGGATTGGGCAGTTGTATTTGCAGTCATTTAACCGCTGGGTGACTAGAAGTAGTCACCTGATGGTTCGGCGACTACAATTATGTCACCCAATGGCCTACGGATTGCTTGCGCGTCGTACGGCCGTTGGGTGACATGATCCAATCGCCAAATGGTTGGGCAACTGAAGGTCATTTTCTGTAAAAAAAAAAATGTTTGCACTGATATATTTTTGTTATTTCGAATAAAATATAGGTTATTTTAAAAATTCCGTTTGGGCTCCTTAACTTGGTTTAGTTTCTTAATTTTTAGGAAAAATGTATGAACTACTGGAGTTTACAAGGCATTGAGATCTCGGCACACTCTCTCGCTAAGTACTGGAGGGCCGGATCGATGGAGGGAGAGAGATGTTACTCAGTGTTTTCGTACCTGATGTTTGTTGTCATCAACTGGTGTGCTGCACGTGTATTTGTTCAGATAAACAATACTGGATTAAGCATACAAGAAGCTAGCACTGTTTTTTTTTCAACACTGGCCACAAATTTCTTAAACACAACCTAAAAGATTACAAGAATCACTCATTCTACTAAAGAACTAATAATCTCTATCCGGATAGAATTAGTACAAAAACCTTTTAGCCTCAACTCTTCAAGTCCTAAAAGCATTCGAGTCTTAGTAATACTAGCAGTAGAAACGCAGCGCACGCTGCGCTAGCTATAACATGGATTGAAGCAAAAGGAGCTGACAATTCGTGAGGAGGTTTTTCTGAAAAAAATCAAGAACTTGTATGTAATTCAAGAAAAAGCAAAGTTTTTTGAAAAAATCAGGGATCCGTATGTAATTTTGAGAAAACTATGAGGCTTTATCACGTAAAAACAGGGCCTTCTCAAAAAAACCAAGGATGTGTATGTAATTTTGGAAAAGCAGAGCGGAAAACTAAGGACCCGAATATAATTTCAGAAAAACTGTAGGGCTTTATCACGTAAATAGAGGGCTTTTTTGAAAAATCAAGGACTCATATGCAATTTCGGAAAAAGAGAGGGCTTTTTCATGAAAATACTGATATGATGAGGTCTTTCTGTAAAACCGAGGACCCACACATGATTTCGCAAACAACGAAAGTCTTTTTCGCATTTCTGGTGGAGTTGACGGCCTGGTTAGGTGTGAATCCCTCGGTATCAGCCACCTTTTCTCAATTTCTCTGTACATGTTGGGGTTGAAATGCACGAGACGTACAAGAAAACATCTTAATCTACACAATGCAGGACATGCAACGTAGAGTACTAGTATCCGTGTCAAAGCCATCACAAAAATGAGACATAAATATATTTTTTTTACTCTTATACAATCCAAATTCATACGTAAATATGAGAGATACAAATTAAAAAACTCAAATTATTGCAAATCTATCTACAATTATAAAATTCATCACTACACAAAACACAACTAGATACTAATAGTCTAGATAACTAGAACTCTAGATTATTTGTAAAATCTAAATTTCTAATTGTAAATTATCTATGGAATACATAAATTCATAAGTACATTGAATCATCATAATTTATAAATCATAAATAGTAATTGGAAACCATAAGTACATCAATTCTAAAATTCTTATTAGAAACCACATAAAATGCATACCAAGAAGGTAAGAACTTCTCTTCCCCTCAATTCCCTATGCTTCGACTCAAATCACTTCCTCTGTTCATCAGTCCCCTTCTCCCCTCAGTCCCTCTCGGTTCCTCAGTCCCATGTGCTACTACCTAACTACCGAGCGCCAACTGTGGCCAGCCTACCTCACCTCTCTCGGTCTCTCCTGGTCTTGGCAATGGCGAGTGGTGACCTCACCCACCTCACCTTGCCGAATGGCGCCAATAGCACAAGCTAATCCAACGGCCTATCGACCCGTCACCCATGTAGGCTCCTCCGCTCCTCGCTGGCTACTCATGTGGTCGCATGGTTTGCGTCGCGTCAAGTCTACCTCCCGATCGCGGGCTGCTACCCTAGGCTCGAGGTAGCTTCCCCATGCTGCATGGCCAAGTGGCTTGTTGTTGCCTGTTGGCCTGGCTTCCCCTTCCCCACACCTCCTCGCGCCGCCGGTCACCGCTCAGGTGTGCACTATCCATCTGCCTCCTTTGATTTTGCGTATGGAAACTAGTGGGGTGAGGCCGTGGGGTGAACTTGCGGATGTGACTCACAATTGCTAGTTGCTACTTGGCCTTGTGGAGTCATGGTTGTGGGCCGACGACTTTCTCATCCCATCTTGTCTTCTATGTTTCTTCTTCTTCAATCCCAAATGTAGAGTTGTCACTTGTCAGCTTCCATGGCCATGCAGCGGGGCGTGGCTAGCTCCGATGGAGAGTAGGCTGAAGCCTAATGAAGCCTACTTGGTGGATTCGCCCCTATCTAGTGTGTATTTATGATATTTGAAGCTAGGAGAAACTGCACACAAGTTTAAGCCCGTTCATTGTGGCTTTTTTTAATGGCTTCTTGTTTTCAGTTATTAACTTTTGGTTGAAATTGCACTATAGTAGCTGTTAGCTTTTTTTGAGTCATTCAATTAAAGAAAAAAAAGAAAAAAAAATAAAAACGATGTTATATCTCCAAGGACAATATAAAGGAAAAAGGGAAAAGAAGAAAAGGAAGAACAGCCAAAAAAAAGTTTAAAAAACAAAATTAAGAAACCAACGCGTTCATTTTGATTTCTGGCTTCTAGAAGCTACTAGGCAAAAAGTGAAGCCAGGATGAACGGGCCTACAGCATCAAGCTCTAGATGCATTGCCATCCGCATGCCACTGTAATCATCGAGCATTTAGGCTCTATTCTTTTTGGCTTGTCAGCAACTTTTGGATTTTGGCTTTTCTCAACAATTACTATTATTAGACTAATAAGCCACGGCAAAAGCCATAAGCTACATACCAAAAGAATAAGCCCTTTCACTGGTTAGGTATGACTTTTAACTGCAGATACCCCTACATCGCACATGCACCTGACGACTAGTACAATGGACAAATTATTTGGCTAGAACGGATAGTAACCACAAATTTCATGTGAAAAACATTGACTGATTGATATGGGAGAGTTATGTAGGATCGAGTATGGAAAATAAGAGGGGTGAAATATTTTTTTCAAAATCTTTTCCCAAAAATCAACAACAACATGCAGTGGAAACACAAACACTTAAACATATCAAGGCCACAAGCCAAAGAAGGCAAAATTCTAGAAATTCACTGTGATACCAATTTGACCTCTATGGGCAATTAGCGGTCAGACCACCAGACGATAAACAGTAAAATCAGCACAATTTCAAAACCAAGAATACATGTAACTTTTGTTATGTAGATCCAAATAATTTGAAACTTGGCATGCACCTTTTATATGATGTCAGAAACATATTTTAATCAAGGATCAAGAAAATTGCTATCAAAGTTGTGACCCTTTTCCATTTGAAGGAAGGTTGCACTAAAACCGAGCAAGGGAGAAAAATGAAGAATATAACTTGCTCGTGGGTGGATGATGATCATAACAATTCTAGATGTATTCTCATGTATCACATCACTCAAGAACTTCTAAAGGTTTGAGGCAAAAAAACCCTAGATCAAGAAATCTCTTGAGAAGGTCAAATCTAAGCAAAACCGGCCAACTTTAAGAACTTGCCAAACCTGATGCTTAGATGGATGGAGATTAATTTTCATGAGGCATCTTCATTACTTACTCATCCTTGGTATCTAACAAGATTAAGAAGGGGAGAAAGATGATCAAAACCAACAAGATCAAGGGCAAATCAACCAAAACAAGAAGGATCCATGAGAGATGAACAAAGTTGATATATTAATACTTGAGAATAAAAGTTTTACAACTACTCCACCTGCAGGACAAGAGAGCGCACCACAACACTCACACTTCTCAAACCCTACCCCTAGAACACTTGGTTTCGATGAGTAAAGGTTGGATGGTTAGATAGCAAGTCTCCATCCCAACCCATTAAATAGATGAGATAACCAGCTCACATCTAACCCTAATGAATACTATCCACTAACATAAATGGGAAAACCCGTCAACTCCATATAACATGGGTTTTACTCACGTACAACACTTATCCACGTTTTTCAAAGCATACAAGTCTGAATCCTCTAAATCCTTAGCCTTTGGTCCAATTTGACTTCTCAACTTCTCCTTGATCAAAACCAATTTCCCAAGTGCCACATATTTATTCAAGATAGTTTTCGATATTTTGGTAAATTTAACAAAATACCCTTTCTTGACCCTACCTTTATCTTTACAAGCAAGCAATCGCCATGCTTACTATGTGTAGATGTATTATTGGCTTGCCACACGTTGGTAAGTCTCTCTAATTCGGATACAACCGGATCATGCCTCACTTGGGCCGAACAAGCCACATAGTGCAATCCATTACTCGAATTTTCCTTCAATATATTCCACCTTTCTTGTGCCATGTTTAAGCTTAGCTATCTCATCTAATATCCTTGATCATTCTGGGTATCGGCTCCTCCATAAGTGTATACCCGATTATCACCGTTGACCATGATTAACTCCAAGCATCCCTGCATATTCAATGGCCAAGAAATCATTTTTAGGTATAAATTCTTCATAATTTGACCCACATTAGTCAAATATGCTTCATTCAACACATATGCACTGACCTAGATCAAACCAAAACACACCACGACTCAATTTCCCAAAAGTCCACATTTCGGCTGAAGTAGCTTGCCTTTCCTGCTAGACCATAGCCTTGGTCGATCTGAACACTACTGGCTGTTGGCCACACCACTAGAGTTGGCCAGTCTGATCGCCACCTCTTCCTAGTCAGACCAATAGATCTGAACCACAACAGAAAAACTAAATTTTTGCAAAATTCAAATTCCAAAATATCTGATATGTTAATGGTTCATCATAACAAATACCTAGACCTTCTCACATGACCCTTCAAGTTCTTTCTCTTCATAAACCCATTGGTAATTTTTTTAAAAAATACGAAATAAGACGTGGTTTTAGAAATAGAAAAGGACTGAAAATACTAGAAATAACCACATGAGGCAGAAATTGACTGAAACTACTGAAAATGATAAGTTTTCCGAAAAAAGCTTCAAAACCATCAAATAACTTGAAAAATCTCATTGTAGGTCTATATGAAAGAACAATCGTTCCATTTGTCCTTGGTCATGGTGAGAAGAGATCAAGAGAATCACATCAAGTTATAAAAGCTTCAACTTAGCAATAATTCGCACAAAAATCTCTAAATAATGCTCTAGATATGCATTTTTACTAGTTTTACTCCCCCTTTAACAATGAAATCATCAAGATACATGGAAGAAGATAGGACATAAATAAAATGAAGTTGCATCATATTATTCATTTTTAGCATAAGGAGTCATAAAAATTATCCAAAATGACTATACAAGTATTACACCAAGCCATATTATACGAAATAGCTATCTAGATCAATGCAATCCATATATAGGAAAGCTAAACCATTTAAGCAAGAATATGAAATTAAATAGATTTTTAGCATATCAAGTTACTCACGATTATAATTTAGCCACAAGTATCCAAAAATGAGTTAAGCCATATCAATAAACTAAATAAAACTAAGAAGCTACAACTGAGTCAATTTAGAGTGCTACAAGTTCAATGTTGAATTATTTTGTTCAAGCACTTTGATTTTGAGCTGAATTAGCACAATTGGTAATTTTTTTAAAATATTTTTTTGATTTTATCTTAGTAAAGCAAGTTCTGGACTAGGAGCCATCAACAATGGCTCCTAAGCTTCAACCTTTTTTCATATTTTTAGCTATGTACTGGATCTCAAGATTTACTACGACCATCCCAAGCAAAAATCTTAAAAGAGTAGTCTTAGTCATCCAAAACTCTCCATGAGTTCATGCTTAATATAATGGCAAGCCATCTCATGAGAAAAAATTTGTAAGATTAGTTTTTTTGCACAAAAAGATATCATTTTTTATTTTAATTGCTTAGTGCATGAATAATGAGGTACTTCTTAGTCCGTAAGCTATACTCAATACGAGCCACAAAAGGTTAGAAGAAGTAAACTCATAGCATAGCTCAATTTAAAACTTAATATTAGATTCAAGACTCATCATATTTTATATGGCATAATCATGAGATGATCATTAGGGCAAAACTAGTCATAGGCTATAACAAGACATGTTTAGTTCAAGATTTTCATATTTAAACAAGCTAGCATGGCAAAATCTAAGCTACATATGGAAAGCTACGATAAATCTAGCAAACTAGCACAAGATATGGCAAGATGTAAAGCAAGAAATTATGTCACACAGTGATAATAGTCAAAGCTCCATGTAATTATTTTATAATGCAAGTTGTTGAAATTAAATATGCATTACATTACAATAAATGCCAAAGAAGTCAAACTCCCCCCATAAAACAAGCCAAAAGGTCTAATAACTTCTAACCCCCTGCCCCCCTCGCGTGCGCGCAAAGAAGCAAAACGAGATGAATCAGGAGCATCAATGAAAATGTCTACAGCCTGATGCTGACTCTACAATTCCATTTTGTTGGGGGACTTTAGGTGAGGAGAACTGGTCCTCTAAACTTCTCTTAGTGTAGAAAGTGACAAATGATGAGTTCTTGAATTCTACGCTATTGTCACTCTTAACGGCTCTCAAGGTTCTTAGGAGTTCAACTGCTAATCTAAGGGCCAACTCTCTAAAACAGTCAAAGGCTTTATTCTTAGAAGTAAGACAATACACCTAAGAATACCTAGACTAGTCATCTACAATGACAAACACATACTACTTCCATCCTACAGACTGGACTGTAGAAGGACAAATTGTGTATAAGTGCAAGAGCTATTTAGGTCCATTGGTCATCACTAGGGTAAGAAGAGGATGAGAAGCAGAAATTATCTTACCATGTCTATAGGTGTGCACACTATAACCTTGCAACTCTTTAAGCCTGGGTAATCATTTAATAAGGTCCTTACTATTGACTCTAGTCAAATGATCAAAGCCTATATGTTCAAGCCTATGATGCCACAAAACTAGATCATGAGAATCAGAAGCATGAGATACCTAGGGTCGGAGCTAGAAGAGATATTGATATCAGCACTAAAGATCCTCTCAAACCTAGAAATCCTAAAGATAAACTTACCCGAGGAATATAGAAATCTACACTCTCCACTCATGAATCTCACTTCTAGACCCTCATTAAGAAGATGGGAAATAAATAGCAGATTATACCTCAGCGCACTTACCAAAGCAACGTCCTTGAGTATGCATTTGTTGTTGACATGCACAGTGCCCTTTACTGTCATGGTCGTAGTAGAAGTATCCCCAAATGTGATCAACTCATTGCTGGATACACAAGTGAGGGAGGAGAACTATCGAGAATATTTGGTCACGTGTCGTGAACACCTGAAGTCAACATGCCACACATCCCCTTTCCTCACTCGACAGACCTACAGGGCATAAGTAGGAAATATATGTGCCTCAGTACTAGTGTTAGTAATAAAAGACTTCAGAATATAGTACTGAGCCACACGATATCTAGAAACAACAGAAGAAGCATGAATAAAATGGTTAGTAAGATAATCATGAGGATGCACACTATAACCACCTAGACCTCTCTGAATTGGCCTACTAAAATACTAGTACTTCCCCTGTCTAGATGCTACCCGTGGTTTACCCTCACGATATCCTAACCCAAAGCACTACCTCGAACCACCAAATGAGTCAAAGAAGTCGTCTATAAATCTAGACCTATTCCTAGAAGGAAAGATAGAAGATTTGGCTTTAGAAATACTCATAGGTGAAGAAACTCCTCTAATAGACCTGAAGTATGTGTCCTCTCTTTTCTCTCAACATTGACTCTATGGAAGCAGAACTCAATAATATGGATATCCTTCTTGCAGAAAGGTGCAATGCTACTTGAACTTTTGAGAGGTCTGACCTACTAAAGTAGAAGCATATGTCTTGGTAGAAGTGGTTTGGGCAAATTCAGCTAACCTAAAGACAATATTTGATGGCTCGTGAGGTTTTACCTCAAACTTACTACTCTCAACTGCTCTTATAACCATAGATAGATGGTTCTTAGAATACTCTAGCGAATTAAATCTTAGGTCCCTCTTCTTCACACTCACCTTAGATTGGTCAAGGATCATATTAAGGTTTTTCTTCCCGTTAGAAAATCTCTCAATGGTCTTTTTGAGTTAGTCATTCTCTTGTACTAGGTTCTTACATATGGCACACTTAGTGGATTTGGTTGCCTTAGCATATCTCTCTTTATGGACAACTATCTCAAACTTCAAAGCCTTGCAAGACATACAAGGGGAATTTCTAATCCTACCCAACTGCTCCTGGAACTTGACTCTAAATGCCTAATGCATCTCATCTAAATTAGCTCCAATTTTAGCACAAAATATACAAGAAATAGAATCGATTACTTGCTTATATACAGTCATGGACAAGGATTTTATAATTTTAGATTTCTCCTCAAGTACCTTGTTAAGAGCAACAATTTCAGTTGTGAGTCTAGGACATTTTTTTATAAGATTCAGACCTAAAATAAAGAAGCATTTCAGTCTGTAGGATCGTTGATGACAATCAGAGGGGGGGTGAATGATTGCAGCGCACAGCGAAAACTTTTCTCGAAATCTATTGTGCTTTGTTTTTATTCGACTGCATGCACACGTGATGGAGTAGATCAACCTTGCACATGCACACCAAGTGTTGATGAATCTCTTATGCAGCAGCCTTGTATTTAGTCCATACATGCACGCTGATTGTGTAGGCGTACACGAGAGACGCCGACCGAGGCACCCACGTCATGCACGGGCTCGATGGAAAGACGACGAGATGTTGCTGCAGGCGATGCGACCTTGACGTGCGAGGAACCGAGACCAAAACCAATCGCTGCACGGGCACGAAAAAACGGAGAGCAAAACGTCTCCGCGATCTTTTTCTTCACAACAAGACAGCACGCTCTGTCCCAAAAAGCCGTACAAAATCTCAGGATTGGACAACCCTCTTATACAGCCGCTACGCTCTGTTTTCTTTTCCAAAAGCATGTCCGACTTCTAATCCTATCCCATGTCGCCGCTATCTCTAATACGAACTCGTTTCTTCTCTTCAATCTACTAGAAACCCTAATACCACTTATCCAATTGACCCTAGGCCTTTTTAACTCAATCAGACTTTTAGCCCACTACTATTTAAGGGACCCGAAACCCTTCCCAACACAGGTTTTCACACTTCCAATTTTTCGACTCATCACGGGTCAAAGCCTCCAGGATCGCACCTCCTGTATCTTTTCCACGCATCATCCACCTTTGATCTCCATATGCTCCAGCGTGAGCCCGACCACCTCGTGACATCCTCGACCGCCCGGACCTCAGATTTCCCCCTCCTAGTCCCGGTCTTCCTCGTCACCGACCATGACCGTCTCCACGCCCAACCTGCACATGCAAAGACCAAAGAATGTTTTTCCCGGCACAAGTTCTCACCAACTTGACCGATATTAGTCCACGCACACACGCACACGCCTCGAATAACAATACTAAGCCATGTTGTCAATTATTCATCATTATAAAAATCCTAAACCTAGCCACATGGTCTTACACAGTCATTTCTTTCATTTTATTTTTGCCATCTACACAATGAGAGCAAATATGATCAAGATTAAATTTGAGTAACTCCTTAGTGGCACTATCCAATTTTAATTCAAGCAAAACACAATTTGAGCATGATGAAAAAATAGCATCTAAAAGAATCACATTCAAAGTAATATCATTCAAGCAATCATAATCATTACTACACTTGAGAAATTTTAGTTTATCTAGAGCATCTTTAAGCTGACTAGCAATAGAAGAATTAGTAATTTTTAGATTATCCATTTTATCATGTAAGCAAGAGCAAGATTCACAATTATCATCAGGATTCGTGGATTTAAGCCTAATAGCTTATAGGTTCAAGTTGTCAATTATAATATCCTAGTTCTTAATCATTTTAGTTTATTCCTTTAGTTTTTATTCAGCAGTAATAAGAGCATGTTTTATCCTTTGAAAGAGGGGCATAACTCATCGGGATCACTGTAGGGCTCGTCGTCAGAGGAGTCGACGTCGGTGGAGCTACCCTTGGCCATGAAGCACATACCGGTGAAGTTCTAGGTATTCTTCTTGCTTCTGGAATCATCCTCGTCATCCTTTGTTCCCAAGTTCATATCGCTCATGTCGATATTCTAAAAAATGGCAAGGACCTGGTTGGCTAACTTACGGTAGTTGGTTATCTTAGACTTCACGTCACGAGCTGGAGGACACTTTGGAAATCCTTTTCCTTCCCCTTCAGCTTGGGGCACTTGGCTCGAATTGACTCACCACACTCAAAGCAAGTGGTAGAGCCACTCATTCTCTTGTTTATCATCTTATTGCATGCTCTTGTGAATTTTATGGATAGAATGATTAAGTCATCCAGAGAAAATTTCTCTAGCTACTCATCGCTCAAACAATGCAAAACTGACAATGAAAATTCATGAGAGTCAAAATCCAAGGGATTAGAAGAGCTGCTTTAAGTAGAGTCAATCACAGGTATCATCAACTCTGTCTTGGGGAGATGCGGGATGAATTAATCTTATGCATCTTCAATCTCGAGTAAATCTTATCCATGGTTAGCTCACTCATGATAGTTTTGTCATTGATGGAAGCGATTTTCATCCCCCAACCTTCACATCAAGTGCACCTAACAGCTAGTGTACATTCTCAAAATCAAAAAAAGGTCAAACCAATAGCACGAAAATCATAATTAATCTTAGTAAACCTTCCCCATAACTTATCTAAGGATTCATTAAGTTTTTGCTCGATCTTTGAGTATTCTTTTTCTACTTGGTTCTGTCTTAGTTCCTTAATCGCAGTTAGGGGATAGCCTCATGGCTAGGCAAATCTGCAAATAGGCCAGCCAAATGGGTCGGTAGTGGTAGGATGGGAGAGGAAATGGGCCAAAAGATTTCGGTGGAAATTTGGGCTGATTGGGTATAAAAATGGTGAATTTGGCTCAACTAAGATACATATGTATTATACTTTGTATATACTGGAGTTTTTATAAAAAAAAATTAATGTTTAGCTAAACACCCATGAACTACAGGCAGTCCACGCTATCGTCGGTCTAATAGCTGCTGGTTGCCGGTTAGACCGTCAGAGCTGGCTGATCTAACCACATCTTCTAGTCGGTCAGACCAACAAATCTGACCCAAAAGCTAAAAAACTGAATTTTACAAAATTTAAATCTCAAAATGTTTAACATAATAATAGTTTATCACAACAAATACATTCACTTTCTCACATCCTAAACCATCTCGTATGATCCAGAGTTCTTTCCCGCATGCGCTCGGCGTCCTATCGCCATTCCCTACCTCGGGCTGTTGAGCTGGTAACCCAGTTTGGAGCCGTCTAATAATTTTCCTCCGAAATGGGAAGGAAAAGAAGTGACATGCCATAGATGAAGTAGCTCGCAACCCCAGCCACGCTGCATCGAACGCTCCAAAGCCTTGGAACTTGAGCCCCTTCAAATCACTTCAATAAGCTACCGCTCTAGTAGCACTCCAATAAGCCACCACTGCAAGTCTCTGGCAGTACCTTCTCCTACATCTCTCGCTAGCTCCTCTGGCATCTTTTAGGATCTTGCATTCTTAATACCAGCTGCATCAGCTCACTGCTAGCTCACTGTCTCATCTCTCATTCTTCAGGACAGATATGAAGGTAAAGGCTCGAGCCACCAGTATGATATTTATTTTTGCAATGTGGTAGATATGGCCTTGAAGGGTTGGGTGGTGATTCATGACAACTTCTGTTTACTTGGTGACGTTGTGTTATGTGGCTTCTTCTGTTTTCTTGCAGATTTTCTGCTGGGTGGTGAACAAGATCAATGTGAAGCAAGAATCAAGTCGATTCCCTACCAATTCTTCTGCGCCTTATCGTGAGTGTACTTGCAAACTTTCTTGCTATTCTTCTATTCAGAACCGAGGTAATACTGTTCACCAGACAGTGCGCTCTAGAAGTGAAATGATCATCATTTCCTTTCCTTAATTCCTTGAAAGAAGAGGAAGAATAAGATGAGCTGTGATTTTAGAAGCCATTTGCTTTTATGTTTCACTTGTGCCAATTAGCTTCGGCCATGTAGTTATTTTTGCTTCGTATTTTGCTTGTAACAACTCATTTGCTTCTCAAACAGGCGATCATTTGACTTGTTTTGTGATGTTCACGAAAACCGATTTCGGATTTCTTTTCTGTTAATGGTAGTATGTTCTTTGTTGGTTATGTATCAGTTTCTTGAGCAGTCTGGGATCCTTTCTTGATCAAGGATATTTTCAACACTTTGGTTCTGAGATTTTCTGAATTCGTCTTTAGATCTACCGAGGAAGCTACTTGTTGCGATAATGCCATCGATGGAGAAAAGATTGTAGTATAATGACATTCTGTGACTGGGAGCGTTTTATTTGGGTTTCTCTGCATGTATGTACTTTACCGCCCTTCTGTTTAGGTGTTTAGGTGCCGCTTCAAATAACTTAGAAGTCCGGTTTCTGGTTTCTCCTTCTAGGTTTTGACTGCAAGTGTATTATAGCGGGTTAACTTTTTCTAAATAAAAAAGAAGAAGAATAGTAAAAAAAGTGAAAAATAGAAAAACACCACCATATATTTTGAGACAATGTAAAGTAATAAAGAAAAACCCCAAAAAATTAAAAAAATCTGAAATTAAAAAGTCGACGTATTCTGAGTTGCTAGAAGGCTTAAATTCAGTAGGGGGTTTCCCTTTTTTTCTTTCCCAAGAACGGGAGAAGTGGAGAGATTTATGCACGTAAATTATACTCCAGCATGACTATTTCATGGTCTCCCAGTATTGCGTCCAACTAGTCGGTATGGATCAAAGTCTTGACAAATGCAAAGTAAATTATTGTTTCTACCTACTTCGATTCTCTCGCGTTCGTTATGTTTTATCTACAGATGACATGCTTAATTTATAGCCCCCAATTCTCCACTTGTGATCAAGTATAGTGTCATTTTGGCAGACAGAATCCTGACCTCGGATGGTTTTGTTCTAATGAATCAGATCTGAAGGCAACCGGTCCAGTTGAAAGAGTATACTGTTGGGCTTTAAAGACTACATAAAAAGACTACTATGGTTGGAGAATGAATACATTGTTTAACCTTTGATATGTGATGAAGTGATTACCAACATAAGAAAACAGCATGTTAAAACATCAGGGTGTGGAGTAAGCATGGGCAAACGTATTTCTAACCAGTGATAGGCTGATGAGAATCACAAGGGTTTAAGGATTTAAAATTAGTGGTCCATGCTCCGGACATCCATTTTATGCTAATATGGACTTAGGACCATACATTTGTGTTTGTTTATTGATTTTATAACTTAATTTAGTTCTAATGTGCAGGCGCTAACGTGTCGGATTGTCGCAAGGATGAGTTCAGCGATTGGCCCCAATCATTGCTTGCTATTGGGACATTTGGAAATAAGCAGATTGAGGAGGTAGCGCATGTGCAGAATTCCTCCGAGGATGGGCAGTCCATGCAAAATGCCATCAAGTTTACAGAGGAGGAAGTAAACTATATGCAGAAAGAATTTGGAATGCTACTAGCAAGCAATGATCAAGCGGAAGCTCATGGCTCGCATGATGACGACCAGGTGGTTTCACAAAAACATGTCCATGAGAAGGACAATGAAAAGCACAGGGACCAGTTGATCAACAAGAAGATCATCATAAGCAAAGCAAAAGATTCAATAGGAAATAAAGGAAGTGCACTTAAGCCAAGATCGGTTGCTTCACTCCTCAAATTATTCATGTGTAAGGGTGGCTTTATCTCGGCAGTTCCAGAACCAAGGAACTCTCTCCCTCAATCAAGAATGGAGAAGGTACCCTCACATTCTTATGTAAATTGGTGGTTAAATTAAACCTTGTAAATTGGTAGTTAAATTACACCTTCTAAGTAGCATCTTATATGTGGTTTTGTTTTTCATTGCAGCTGCTCAAGGCAATACTGCAGAAGAAAATACACCCACAAAATTCTTCGACGCTAGTACCTAGGAGGCATTTGGACTGGAAGCCAGAGGAGAAAGAAATCAATGAATGCCCCGAGGATGCACTGCGTGATCTAGACGATGATGGTGCAAAATGGGTCAAAACTGATTCAGAGTGTAAGTTGTATACTTTGATATCAAAATGCAATGTTCTCATTATCGAACATTTCTTTTCCCACTGCTTGCTTTTATGTAACTCAGTATGTTCTTTTCCTTCCTTGCAGATATTGTGCTAGAAATGTAAAGAAGGGTGAATGTTTGTTCTTTCAGGCCAGGTGTGCATCTTTCTTCTCAACTCCAAACTTTCAACTGAACTCGATATGCATTATCGTTCTTTTAACAGTCGTGCTGACAATCTGATTGATTTTATTCAATGTACAGGTTCCAAAGGTCATGGCAAGCTTGGGGTTCACGGTGTTATGATATATAGACGTATGGGATATAAGCTATGGGAATTATGATGTACTGCCCCTATGTTTCTGACATAAATCATTTGTATTATGTGAAGACCATATGAGAGGGTTCAGTGTTTTGTTGTGATGAATTATTGCTATTTTAGAGGACCTACAATTTTAGATTTTAAAATTTTGCAATTTTTCGGGGCATCTTGTAAACCTGGTGGTCTGACCGTCCAGAGGTGGCGGTCAGACCGATTACCAGTTAGGTAGGTTGGCTTCAGCGGTCTAACCAACAGCCACTAGCAGTCAAACCAGCTAGAGGTAGTAGTCTAACCGGTCAGACAGTTTGCTTTGGCTTAGATTTGGAATTTTGAGAATTCTAGTAGTGGTGTGTTTTGATTTGATTTAGATCAGTTCATATGTATTACATGATACATGTTTTGACTAACATAGGTTAATTTGTGAAAAACTTGTGCTCAAAAATAATTTTTTGGTCTTTGAATGTACATGAAAATTTGGAGTCAACTATAGTCAACAGTGAGGATCGGAGCTATACTCATAAAGGAGCTGAGACCCAAAACAATCAAGCATGTGGGGGTGAAATGGCTGAGCTCAAGCATGATATAAGGAAGACGGAAAATATTGAAGGGAAATTCGAGCGTCGGATTGCACCATGTGTTTTGGTCGGTCCATATGAGGTGTGGTTCAGTGAAACCAAAACAGGAGTCTTGCTGATGCGTGGCAAGCTAGCGGTATACCTACATGTGGCAAGTGTGGTGATTACTTGTAAGGAAGACGAATATTGAATTAAGGAAAGGTATTTTGGTAAGATGCTAAATACCAGAAACTACTTTGGATCAAAACTGTTATTTTAGACTAACGGATTATGGTTTAAATATTTGAATTCTGACTGTTCGAAAATGATAGTACTTACAGAAAAATAGTTGTATGTGATTTTGATCGGTACAGCTAAATTTAGTACACTTTTTACTATAAATTTTCTATTGATCTTGCTTTAAAAAATATACTATTTAAAAACTAATTACTGTTGACAGTACAAACATAAATCCATTGGAAGTTGAAAACAACTCAGCCGTTATCTTCATGCCGAGCACACAGTAGAGCCGGAGATTCCCCCTAATTGAGCCGCCCAAACGGGTGTAGGCCCGAAACGAGTCGATCCCACTGTGAGACAAACAACTTGCGGCGGGGCGGTAACTGGGCCAGCCTTTAGCCGCTCGGGCGGCAAATTGGATGCGCATCACACGCCGAGGAGGCCCACTGCACGGGATTTTCACTTCCTCGCTTGCTGCTACAGGCGTGGACCCTAGGGTGAGTTGGCTCTGTCCGGTTACACAGACGCGACTTCGGCTTCGCGGTATAGTGAAAATGCAGGGCGTCGTGGCCGGCACAGCGCATCTCACTAAACTCGGCTCTGCAACAGCACCATTTCTTTTAACTATATTAAATAAGTAAAATCATATATAAAGAAAAAAAGGAGAGATAATATATTGTCTTTTATACCACAGATGGCTTAAGCTCACAGACAAATGCAAATAGTGTGAGTGTGTGAGGCAAAAAGTTATAGTGAAAATATTATAAAATAATTAGAGGAATAATTTACTATTAGAGATTGTCTCTAATGCTATCTTCAGATGAGATGGAAGCTTTAGAGACAACTTTAAGAGACAGACTATTGTACATATCCTAATACATGATTTGCCGCTTAGGGGCTCGCGCCTTGCTTGGTACCTGTGAGACCATGTGAAGGTCACTATGATTGTGATGAGTAATTGATTTTTGGATTAGTGTTTTTGTGGGGTTTGAGTTTAGTTTGCGCAAATTGAAGATTTTGTGTATTGTGCGGTGCTACGTGACGGTTTGCTTGTTGGTGTTGGTTGCAGAACTTTGAAGCTAGGTCATGGTGAGGCGTAGGTGGGCCGGGACTAGGAACAGGGTGGTGCTGAGGTCCAGAATGGTCAGGGGGACGCTGAAGATGACCGAATCTTGCGGGGTGGTTGCAAGCCAAGACAACGAGGAACCGGAGCAAGAGCTACTGGTAGTGGACATGACAGGTAACAGCAAGATGGACCGGGACTAGGCTCCGGGAGGAGTCGAGGTCCTATGTGGTCAAGAAAGCTGAGTGTCGTTATGTGTGAAAAGAGACCTGTGGTGCGCCAAGTGACTTGGGTCATTTGCAAGTAAGGACAGTTCAATGGGATCCAGATGCGTGAGAGGCTTGGCGGCAAGTCATTGGGGCTACGTGGAAGATGGTGAAACATTGGCAATGCTTCGTGGAAAAGGAAGGGGAAGCTTCGTGGAAAACGGTATAGGAGTATTTTGGTAAATTGCCCAATACTAGAAAAGTGGAGGCGTGTGAAACCGCTGTGTTGGCCTAAGTGGTTTAGATCTTGTATGTGCTAAAAATGTGAAATGAATCAAGTGTTGATTCACTAATGGGTTAATGGTTGTAAGCCACTTTGAGAAGTGTGCGTGAGAGAGAGTAAAACCCGGCGGTAGGTGAGGTTAACGGGTTATCCCCGGTTTGGTCTAATGAGTGGATTCATTAGATTTTATTCAAGTTGTGAGCCTATATAAGGGGAGGAGAGGCCAGAGCTATGGTTTGGGAAGGTTGGCTAAGTCTTTTGGTGACTAGCTCCTCCTCCCTCCCATGGGAGATAGGTTAGAGAGTGTGTGTATGTGCTTTAGGTTTAGAGCTCTGTCCTCTTTAGTGGAGTGGCTGTAAAACTGATCATCTCAAGTGAGCAATACATCAATCTTTTGCCTCTTCTTGAACTCATCTTGTTGATTGAGTTGCTCTTGTTTCGGTTGGTTTAATCTCTCTTCTACTTTTCTCTTAATCTTACTGTGCTAAGGACATGAATGAGACAGAAATAATCTCTTGAGATCGATCTCCAATCATCTAGGCACTTCAATAGCAAGTTTATCAAGAAATCCCATCTTTACTTGATTTTGGCCCCGTCGAGTGATTTCTTGATCCGAGGATTTTTTTTATTTGATTTCTTCAGTGTTTTTGCTTGCTGTGACATGTGGAAATGTATTCAAAACCATCTTGGCTATTCTTTACCCACAAGCAAGCCCTGATCACCGATTTTGTTTCTAGATCTTGGATGGTGTGCACCTATTCATATCGCAAAAAGGTCTCAACTTTATATGGATTTTTCAATCCAGGAACAAAATAGCTTCTTGAAATCTCAAGCAGCGTGTATACAAAGTTTCATATCTTTTGGTTCTTCCAATCGGAAGTTAGTGGATTTGGGATTTTACGATCAGGCTGAAACCCCTGTTCATCTGGGAGAAACGGTAGTACCGCAACCCCTATTCTCCGACCACTGTGGTTTTTGACCATTCACTGGTCATCGACCTTACTGGTCATGTTTCAACTTGTTTTGACCACTTTGGTTTTGACCGCTTACAGGTGGACCTCTCACTGGTAGTTGTTCACACCGGTCATCGACCATGTAGATTCCGACCACATTGATCTATAAATACGCTGGTTTTTGACCACTCGTTGGTCTTCGACCGTGTAGACTTTGACCGCTCATTGGTGATCGGCCACGTTGATTTCGACCACTTAATGGTCCTCGACTATGCTGGCCTTTCAATTGCTCTATTGTCATCGAGTGTGTTGGTTTTTGACCACTCTCTGGTCGTTGACCACTCAAATCAGATTTAGACCACGTCGACTTTCAACCACAGTGGTTTCGACCACATTGGTTTCCAACCATTTTCTGGCCGTTGACCACCTGAGTCGAATTCTGATCACGTTAGCTGTCGATCACGTTGGTTTACGACCACGACCACATTGGTTTTGATCACTCACTGGTCGACAATCATTCAAGTCATATCAAATCACTTTGTCTTTTGACCAGTTGCGGTAGTACCGCAGTACCAACAATGGTAGTACCGCACCAGCTGCTTTTCCACAATGGTACAGCTCCGTATTTCTCCAGATTTTAAGTAGGGTTTCTATCCGGATCTTTATAGCTTTGTAGTTATCGAAGCAAAGGATAAGTGAATACTTAGATGAAACTTTTTAAAATGCCATTCACCCCTCTCTGTTACCATCTTCGGTCCTATAGTACCCAAGCGATCGCAATGTATTTCGTACAAGCATGGGACATGTTTTCCGTGCAAATTTTGGTGAGAGTTTGTGTTGGCGAGAGGGTCTACTTTTGGAGACCGCCAGAGAAGGGGAACCCGCCTTGTTAAGGAACAACATGTGGGTGAGTGCAGGGGCGGAACCACACCTCGGGCAGGGTAGGTTTCAGCCCGGGATGTGGAAAAATATCTAATGTACAGCCCGGGTAAATTCAGTCCAGCCTGGGTAACATTTTCATGGTCCAGCCCAGATAGTCTAGATCATTCCACCACTGAGCCCGGAGCATAACCAAATCCTAGCTCCGCCACTGGGTGAGCGCTTGCCGCTCTAATCATGAGAGCAAGCAGTGAATTCGTGTGTTTTTTAACTATAGCTAAAGGCACCTTTCGAATGGGTTTAGCTTTGGTTTGTACGTACTATAGTAACCAACTTTTAAACGGTATATTTTTTAAGACGGGTCAATATAAAGATTATAGCAAAAAAGTGTACCGAGTTCAGCTGTATCTGTCAAAATCGTATGCGACTATTTTTCTGTGTACCGTGTCTCACAAACAAGCGAAATTCAAAAATTTAAACCATAAGTCACTACCAAAAAAACCTACCCAAAACCGACCTAGCGCCTGCTGCAGCAGTAGATACATAGGTGCTAAGTGGGAGGTAGTCTTGCCTTCAAAACACAAAAGGCAATCAGTAGAGCATGCGTGAGAATATTATTGGGGGGGGGGGGGGGTTGTTAGCGCGTGAAACTTGCTCTGTCTCTTTTTTCTTCCCCTTTTCTTTCCTGAAAGTTGAGCAGGGCTCTTGTACTTTCCCAATGTTTTGTGTGTCAATGTAAACGGACACGCTTATAGTATATCAATCAATAGTTCGTTTTAAAAATTATGTCAATCAGTAGTTTACATGTTTTCATTATGGAATTTTCTTAGTGGTAGTTGTAATTACCGGTTGCTGTTGAAGGCTCGGACATGCAACACTATCCACTCAAGTGGCACGGTTTCGCAATTTTTAGTTAAGGCCTTATTTAAGCTCAATTTCAAAGTGCCATGGATTTTGACTTTTAGCAATGGTTTTTGGTTTTTAGCTAAAATAACACTATAACGGCTGTTAGTTTTTTGAGATATTCAGTTAAAGAAAAATAGGAAAAATAAAAAAATACTATTATATTTCCATAGATAATGAAAAAGAAAAAGAAGAAAAAAAGAAAAAAAAACAAGGGGAAAACAGAAAAAGCTATGTTAAAAAACCAATGTGTTCCCAAAACTAGAAGTTAGAAATCATCACTATTTAGAACAGGATTTTATAACTACGGACAAAGTATAAAAGAAAAGAATTGAGTGCTCCTGGATGACAGGAAGTGAGACCTTGAATTTGTGTCCAAACAGACCCCAAAGAGTAGGGTCAAAGTGGTGGTGCGTGAGGAGTGGAGTTCATTGTGAGCTCCATTCATGTAAGTTGATGCTAATTAGATAGAGATTAATATGGGTCATTGGATCTTTTGCAGTAAGTATGTTGAGGGGCACACATTCCAGTGGCAGCTAAGGAACGAGGTAATGCTAGCTATATGAGCATTGTGGGGTTAATTATGCTTGATTAGTTTACAGATGATGGCATGAATTGGTGTAGTTAACATGACTTCATGAGGAGTGCCTAGGCAATCATTTGAAGGATTAGTTAGTCATATCAAACATGGGATAGGACAACTTTGGAGACGGGCAAGGTCAAGCAAGCTTTAAATTTGTTCAAGCTGTGCTTGGGCCAGCATACTTGTAAAAAACATACATGCGTCTAATGAACTCAAAAGAAAGGAAACAGTACGATGTTATTTGCATGTAATTGCATTTCCGAAGCCCTACAGGTCTTAACTCGATCATTTTCAAGAGTATTTTTTAGTTGCTTATGTTTTAGTTTTGCTTACAAGTTGATTATTCTACCATTCAGAAAAGAATTAAGTAGAAATGTGCAGATGCATTTTGCATTCATTATTTATTGGTTGCTACTTTAATTGAACAGTTCAAATTGCATTAGTTTGATTCACTATTATTAGATTCTTAGCTTGTAGACTCGAATTTCACATCTCCACCACTTTTCAGGTTTGACAAGATTACTTTTAGAAGACCAGAGGATGTGGTTGAGTCTGCGAAGGAGACTAGTTCAGCAAAGGTTCAGATAATTGTCTTTGAGATAGAAGATCGTGAAATGATTGGTGGGTCAGCATACGGAGGTCAGAAAGCAATTTGTTGTACCTCAGATCTTGCAAAGTTAGGAGCTTGCACTCAAGGCTCTTTCATCTACCGCCCATCGCAGGCGAATCCTGTCTGGCCACAGTTGGTTGTTGCATCTTTTGATGGAAGTGATCTTATTGCAACACTACCATCACGGACCATTCCCATAACAAAAACTGGGATGTACAATATGTCCTTTATACACTGCGATCCGTCCCTTGCTGGGCTGGAGATCGAGGGGAAAACCATATGGAAAAATCCTACTGGATACCTTCCAGGTCGGATGGCACCTCTTAAGAACTTTTTTGGACTGATGTCTTTCGCTTTCGTTATACTTGGGGTCTGTTGGTTCTATCAATACATCAAGTTTTGGCGGGAGGTTCTTCCACTTCAGAACTGTATTACTCTTGTCATTACATTGGGCATGTTTGAGATGGCATTGTGGTATTTCGGGTATGCTGAGTTCAATGAGACTGGAGTTCGGCCAAAGGGCATCACATTTTAGGCTGTAATATTTGGGACCGTTAAAAGAACAGTTGCTCGTGTTATTATTCTCATTGTCTCAATGGGATATGGAGTTGTCAGGCCTACTTTGGGTGGTCTGACATCGAAAGTGGTCATGCTTGGAGTAACATTCTTTTTAGCTACAGAAATTCTTGAATTGGTGGAAAATCTTGGTACTGTGAATGATCTATCTGGAAAAGCTTGGTTGTTCTTGGTTTATCCAGTGGCTATTTTGGATGCTGCATTCGTTGTTTGGATATTTATTTCTCTAGCTAAGATCCTCGGCAAACTTCAGGTGAGCAGAACCTCTTTTCTGCTCATTATTCTTTATTAATTCCTTTGCAGCATCCGTTATAGTGCACTATTCTTTTCGTTTTTGTTATTTATTTTCCAGGGAAGAGGTAATATCTACTTGACTTATTTAAGAAAACGCACTGATCACTTGTGATCTTTTTTTTGTTGTGGACCATAGGCAAGAAGGTTGATGGCCAAACTTGACATTTACAGGAAATTCACGATTGCATTGGCTGTAACTGTTCTGGTATCAGTTGGCTGGATTGGCTATGAGGTAAGCTGATGCATGGCAAAACCATATTTGGAGTCTAGGATTACCAAGAAAATATTGTCGACTCACACAAAATTAGATTAGTTTATTCACCCTTTGTGGAAGGTGTATAACTTCAAACCATACCTTTCTATTTTAAAGAATCTAGCCATTTTGTCCTGTTCAGATGTTACATCTCACTTGGCTATGTGTCTGTTTCTCAATTCATTGATATAGTAGCTATGTCTCTTTCTGCAGATTTACTTCAAATCATCTGATATATTCAATGAACGATGGCAGTATGCATGGATAATTCCTGCTTTCTGGCATGTCTTGTCGTTCTCACTTCTTTGCGCCATTTCCTATCTGTGGGCACCTTCACAGAGCTCAATGAGGTATAAGATATAACCCTAATCTTTTGGTGACTTCGACCTGGACAATATTTTGGTGTTACTGTCTTGTTGGGGTTTCTTAGCAGTAGATGAGCTGAAATACCAATACTCCAATGTTGTACCAACATTGGGATTTAAGAAAAAATTGTAAGCTGTCTCTTGAGGCATGCTAATGCGAGACCTTTTGTTCTTGGGAATTATTGCCTGCTACTGCTATTTTTGTCACAAATGCAAGTGTGTGACCTAATAAAATGTCGCTTGTCATGACGTTGACCTTACAACTTCAAAACATGCCATACGTTCCCTTGAAACGAGGGGGAGAGAAAACATTGAGAACTTGCATTGCAGGTTTTCATAGCATTTTTCTCTTGTTCAAGGACTTGTATATAGCATCATGTCAGAATTTTGAGCATCTTTGGAAAACTAAATGCAATGAAATCTTATGCTACAGTTAGGTAGGAAATAGGGCCATTTTCCTGTTAGAGATGGAAAAGTTTACAGCTCTGACTTTTCCATTTCAGATTTGCCTATGATGCAAGTGAAAACTTCGATCAAGAGGACAATCTATCATTAATAAGGCCAGGGCCCATTGCTTCCAAGAATGGATGGAGTTTTTCCTCTTCACCAGATGCCAAAGCAACGAAGAACGTGAATACCGTGACATCTTTTGATGGAGATGACGAAGAAAACAAAACGGAGTAGAACTTACTGTGCATTTGATGAGGGAGAGAACATTCGACCACGTCAGATCCTTTGGAGCGGATGCTAGAGCAATTTTGGTATTTAGCAGAGGATTGACCGTGCTAATTCTAGTTATTGGGATACGTCACTGGAGGTTTGTTCTTCATTACATTCATTTCCTCCATTGTTTTTCACAGTGCATCACGTAGTTGGCTTCAAGGTTCCAAAAACTGGAACCGGAAGAAATCCCGGTCGATGGCCGGTAACGGTCGGAAAAATCGGTAAAAAATCGGTCACAATTTGAAAATCAAAATTTGAATTTTGAGATATTTTGAAACCGGTAACCGGAAAGACCGGCCAGTAACTAAAAAAACCGGCCGGTAACCAGAAAAATCGACCAAAATTCGAAAATCAAAATTTCATACCGGCTGTTTTTTTTTCGGATACCGGTCTCCACGGGTAAAAACAGTAACCGGCGGTTACCGTAACCCTGGTTGGCTTCACTGTACGGATGATGATATATCATATTATATATGATAGGAACAATTAATTTGTGGCATTACGTGGGTTGTATGGTGTATAATGTTTTTTTTTTTGGTAGATTTCATGTTGCTTCTGGTTTATGCGAACACGGAGTTCGTCATGTACGGTAGAAGTGAAATTATTTTTTGCGGGGACTTTGTTAAAATATCTTATTTTCCACTATTTCAAGATTAATATGCTTGTTGTCAAAACTCCGCGTCAACTGTTGGCTAATTACACGGACATGAAAATTTTGGAACCAACAATTCAACTGTTTCAAGCACAACTGCAAAACTCCTACATAAGGCATGTTTCTTTTTTTTCAGCTTTTGGCTTTTCTACAGTAGCGAACTTTTAAACAGAGTGTATTTTCAAGACAGGGTCTATAAATCGATTGTAATAAACACTATAATAACTTCATCTAAATCGGCCAAATTCACAAGCGAGTGTCTTTCTCTCCGTATGCTCGCGCGAACAGCCAAAAACCAAAAATTTCAGTTAAAAGTCATAAACCGTAACTCAAAAGAACACTCATAAGTGTTAGAACCAATTGGATTTCAACTAGGGTTTGGAAAACCGGTTGGTAACCATCAGTAACCAGATTTCCCGGTGGGTACCAGGAAATGAAAAACCGACTGGGTTTTTCAGAAGTACATTTACATTTGTAAGTCTTTTGTGACTGCGTAATGTATCTCCTAGGTTGGTTTAGGTCTTTTTGTACTAGATTACCTATTGTATGAGCTAAATATACTTTGAAACATCCTAAATTTATTTTTTTTGTGTTTTCCCAGTTTTTTAGCGGTTATTCCAGTTTTTAGTGGTTTCTCCGGTTTTTGGGCATAACTGGAATGGTTACCGGTTTCGAACACATCATAAATTCAAATTTTAGACTCAAACTTCAATCGATTTTTGGCCGGTTTTTCCGACTATAGGCCGTCCGACGGTATTCCCCTCAGTTCCGGGTTTTGGAACCTTGATTCTGACGTAAGAAAAGAACAGAGAATTTTTGTACAACTTTTCAACTTTATCAAGGAAGAAACTAGGGGTGCAATCAGAGCGGATACGGTTAGTAATTGCTCATCCTGTATCATATACCATTTTTTTTTGGAGTCGGAGTCAGACACGGATAGTGCCAGATACGAATACGAACGCGGATAGTATCGGTCACGAATACAGAATGAATACAGAGCGGATTCGATACGGTAACTATATTTCATCGGATAACACGCGAAAACAAAGATCTAAATAACTAAATATAGATCATGCATATCAGGATAAATAATTAAATATAATATAGAAATATCATGCATTTGAAAGTTGAGTATAGAGAGCAACTTGTATACATACCAACAATAATGAAAAGAATAGTCATTTGGAACCACTTCTTGAGGATTATTACTGCGGCATCCCAAAAAAATTTTACTTATTTATTTAATTGGTTTAATCAGATTTTCTCTAGAAATTAATTTCCTTTTCTTAAATCCTTTAATTAAAGCCTAGAGAGCAAGTTATTAATTTAGTTGAGTAATTGTGCCTAAAACAAGTTGAACTTATTTTATTTAGGTTCCTTACTCTCTTTTTTTAATTTATGGGAATTTTTTGATATTTATTTGGAGTTTCCTGCTATTTTCTAGCTTTTATTTTAATTTCTGGGCTTTTCTGAAAGTCAAAACCCAAAATAAAAATTTAAATCCTTTGCCAATTTGGGTATTACCGAATAACTAGCACCGGATATCACCAATTATATATTCGGATATTCTTCTATCCATTGGAAACTACTCCCTCGATTCCGATTCTGATTCTGACAATCACTATCCGATTCCGATACTATATCGGGTAAAACTATCTGATTACTGACTATTTTCTGAAATATTATACAAACTGACTTGATCGGACGGTCAGTTAGGAAATATTCGAACTGATTGCACCCCTATGCATCTGCATGGACGCGACTGATTGGACATACGGCGCGGCGGCATCCATCGTCGTCTGACCACCAACTGTTTGCCGTTGGAAAGGAGGATCAAACAAAGCAGCGGCCGGTGAACCGTGGCCTCCTGTCACCTCCCCTTTCTGCCTCACGAGCCGCACGAACGCGCGCTCGCGCGCGCATGACACGTCTCACGGGCGCGGCAGGGGACGGGCACGTCTCGTCTCTGTTGCCTTTCTGCTGCCTTCTCTCCCGGCACAGGGCCACGGTACAATGTCTTAAGTCTGAACTTTGATATGGCTCGTGAGTGTTGTGTGTGTCGAACTTGTAGAAAGAGCAAAAGAAACGCAGGGAGATTTTAGCCCATGCTTGCTTGGCTTAAGTCAGCTGCTTGATGGAATCGAGCGAGTGGAGCGACCGAAACAATGGCTACCCCACCGAATAATAATGATCCGATGACTTGAGGCCGATAGGACCAAATCATGAAATCTGTATCATAAGTACTGCTATTTTTTATCAACATACCCACAGGGGCGGATCCAGGATAAAATCTGAGAGGGGGCACACCCACAAAGCCAAGTATACCTGGGCCTTTTAGTAGAGGGCAAAATGAAGGCTTCCTTCATCAATTTGATAAATCACAGATGAGTGAGGGCCTTTTAGTTGGGCTGAGTGGGGGCACTAGCATTAAATCTTGGGCTATATACCTGGACTTCTGCGAATTGAGTGGCGGCCTGTGCCCTCACTAGGTCCTCTTTGGATCCGCCCCTGCATACCCAAGTGCAGATGTACCAAGCAACGCCTCCGTTCGGCTGTTGTGCGTCAGTTGCTGCAGAAAGTTCATAGCTTTAATGCATTTCTGCCGCAAGAGTTTTCCTCACCAGTCATCAACTCCTGCGACGTGTTAGCATTGTTCCTCATAAGCGAAGACGACGCCAACGTAGAGGAAAGTAAAATCAAGGCAACAACGTCACACATTTACAAGAACATGGTAGAGAAAGCTCCAAGTAATGTGAAAATACGATTGCATAGTCCTTCGCAATCTGGAAGGAACACGTTTCTGACAGCACAAATGCAAAGATTAGCAAGAAGCAGGTCACTCTTATTTGAGAAAACAAGGTATAACACGAAAACACAGTCAAGTGATAAACCATCACACATTTGTTGCCGTATTGTTCAGAAGCACAATAGAGAAAACTAAATTTGATTGAATCTAAGAAAGATAAGGAAGCATTAGGAACAGAAAGACGGCAATAATACTTATATTTTTCAAAAATCCTTGTTGTTATTTTTGGAATTAAGTCTTTTGAAATTTCTAATCCTAACCCAACTTGAGGTCTCATCCTATGGTCAAGAAGCTGGCTTAGATACTACTTTGTAACTATCCCATTTCTGAGGCTGTCGATTTTCTCCGTAATTGCCCAGGATGTTCAATTGTGGAGTTTTGAAAATGGGTGCGCATCAAACCTGCTCATGCTTTAAACTTAAAAGCCAAACTTTATTACAAGAGATTATGGCATATTAGCTGAGGTTACAATATAAGGGCATCCAAATCCAAAGTTTATATTACATCACAAAAGATCTTCCAAAAAATCCACAGGTGTGCCTAAGTGTAGACGAGACCTAAAACGAGTAATCATCTCATACTAAGAGATCATCATAGTTTTCCTTGAAAGGCACTTCATTATCTTCACACTTACACCCAACAAGTCACATGGGAATATCTAATTATCTACTTGCCAATATTTCAATGGAATGGAATATGTTGGTATTATCATTGTATTCGTGGATGCAAGTTTATTTGTAAACAGTTCTTAAACATGAAAAGTAAACCATTATCTTCTTAAGAGAAAATGGGGCTTAATCAACTTAATTACCAACTTAAAGATTATACCAATACTACTCATGCCTTGATATTGGATTCACCCATTAAAAACAGCTTCATTTACAGCAAGCATCGCAGAGTTACCTAGCTTTGCCCATAATATTTCTCAAACTCACAACGTCATGCAATATACATGTAACATGATAGCGTCCAATTGAGTTCAGATAACAAAGTCATTCACCACTCTTTTCGCTCTAGCTTTTACCCGATAGGCTTAGGACTATTCAACATTTGTCAATAATCCACAGGACAATGAGGAAATCATGGCCCGACGTTGAGTGGACCTAGCATTATGAAAAATGGCAAGTGATTTTACCAATCCCACTTCCTGAAACTTTGGAATAGCTAACTTTCTTGTAGACATTTGATCGAATTGAGCAGCGAACTAGATCAGGTTTGACAAGTCAAACTTGTGGTTGAGCAATTTTCTATGTTCTTTACTTAGTATAAGCTTCTACTCCTTAATTTTCTCAATTGCAACCATCATCCACATTCCATGTGCACCTCAGCATAGTACCATCGAACCAAACCGAAGCCTTCACCCTACCATCTAATGGCTTCGCACCAATTAGCCTTAATCTTGGTATCATTTTGAAATTTAATGATATGAAGACAAAATATTCTTAGTAGTTTAGGTAAATCATTTGATTGCCCAATTCTATTAATAACTAATTATTCAGTAATTAATAACCAAGTTTGTCAAGATGAATATGGCTTACTAATTAAGACATGGGCTTATTGGTGGTAGGATTTAACTAATTCCCATGTCATTCTAAAATATTATTTTATGTAAATAAAACTGCATAAATAATATGAATGAAAATAACGCTATTTAAGTAATATAGGTTCAACATGATCAAAGATATGTGACTTTTCTTCCTAATCATATCCTTTGACTGGGCCTACATCTTCTGGATCTTGTCTTGCTTTTGCGGTGGACTATTCAGCGAATTCAGTTGCTACTGCAAATAAATAAACAATAAGTTTGGGTTCAAAATAATTTGAGCTAGGAATAAGATAAAAGAGAATAAATAAAATAAAAAAGAAATAAAATTCAAAAAAGATTAAGCTTAAATGGCTCTGAGTGGTTGAAGTATGGATGTGTCAAATGGAGCTAAAAATAGTTTAAACGGGATCAAGATGGTCGAAATGGGTATAAATATATCTAATGGGTTTCAGATGAATAGTACTAGGTTGGCACTACTTCTACTGGGTCGGGTTGGGCGAACAGTAATGTGTTTGGGCTGGTTTCGCTGGGTTGCACAATAATGGGTTAATTCTTCTATAATTAATACAACTTTGAATATCTCTTTCATTTTTCAAAATCGGTACTAATGTAATACCGCAGATTTACGAAGAGTAAATAAAGAGCATAGGTTGCCGTCAGACCTGTCGACTTTTAGAGTGTCGATTTAGTGTCGCGCGCAGAGGTTCCCAGACCATCCCAGGACGGTCGGCACCATCTAGAGAGCCGCATATTTAGCGCTCTCAGAGGTTCCCGGACCGCCTAGGGACAGTCAGCACCGTCTCGCGTTTCGGGTGTTCATCATCCGGCAATTTCACCTTACCTTTACCGACTTACCTCTGCAGTAGAAACCAAACAACAGCCATGGACCAAAGTGCCCTTGGGCAGCCAAGTGTGTGAGAGGGGCATGGGCATAAGCGAGGGTGTTTCGGTCATTTCACAAATGCAAGGGCAAGCCCCCAACCATGCCCACATATACTAAGCACCATGCAGCCAAGCTCATTTCCCATCTCCTCACTTTCGGTCAAGGTAAGAGCCATACCAACAGAACCACTCCCTCCATTCCTCTCACGGCCAAGGAAGAGCATAGCATAGGGAGCAAAGCCAGTAACAACACTCCTCATTTCTCCTCTCTTCTTCCCCAACTAAGACAGCCACATTTCCCCCACCTCATACTCTCAGCCAAGGTAAGAGTAGCACTAGTAGAAGCTCACTCCATTCCCTCCCACTGCCAAGGCCGAAAGCCCCAAAACACAAGCCTATCGGCACCACCACAGGGAGGAAGCAAGGAAGAAGAAGCCCAGAGGAGTAAGGGCAAGGGGGCGGCCGGCCATGGCGGCTAGGGGAAGAACCACCTGAACCCCAACCTCATCCACGCCATTCTTGTTCTAGCTCGACAAGCAAGTAAGCCGGACCTCACCACCCATATTTCGGCACCGTAGCATAGCACGCAAAAGTAGAAGTTAGAATGGAGGGCAAGGGTGCACTACCCTGTTGGGAAGGTGGCCGGGTATAGAGGAGGCGACAGGCGGCCGTGGGCCGTGCCGGCCGCGGCGGCGCGCCGCGCCGCACTGCGCGCGCGCGGGAGGTGATCGGGAGGCCGGCGGTGAGTCCAAGGGGCGGCGGGCCGAGCCGCGCGAGACGCCCGCCGGCGGGTCGCGCATGGCTGGGGTCCCGTCGCGCAAAGAGAGAGGAAGGAGAGAGTGAGGGGTGTTGCGGAGGCGGAGGAGTCGGCGGTGGCCACGGCCGGCGGCCCGATGGCAGCGCACCCGTCGCCGCCTGGGGAAGAGGGGCCGGCCAGGCGGCTGCGCGCAGGAGGGCGGAGGAGGCGGAGGCGAGGCCGACGGGGCTGCCGGCGGCGGCATGGGGCGGCGGCGCCGAGCCGACCATGCGCCGCCGCGCCGCCCGGGCCCGGCGGCGGGAGAGAGGAGGCGAGAGAGGGGTGGAGGAGGAAGGAAGAGGGGCGGCGGGAGGGCCGCCGGTGAGGGGCCGGCCGGCCATGCGCGCCGCCGCACCGCCCCCAGGCAAGGCCTGATCGGCCGAGTGAGGAATGGGGAGAGAGAGTGGCTGGGGTGAGGGGATAAGGCCGGTTCGGCCAAGAGAAATGGGGAGAAAAGAAAAAGGAAAAAGGGAAGAAAGAAGGAAAGGAAAAGAGAAAGAAAAGAAAAGAAAAGAGGAGAAAAAGAAAGAGAGAGAGAAAAAAAAGGGTTTGGCATCTGCGCGACAGGTCCCTCATAACCCGTGCGGCTACGCCGAAGGCCAGGAGTTGCGCTTAGTGTTGTTGATATCTGTTGAGCTCTGCTTTATTTGCCGTTGAGTCGGGTTAACATGTACGCAGGTGGAGATCCCGGGGCGGAGCCGTCCACGCGTCATCCCCGAAGCTAACCAGGCAAGTACATTGTAAAGCGGTGAATTCGGGTAGTGATTTCGGTTAAAATTGAATAATTTGGGGTAAGGTTACCTTTTCCAGGAGCATAGTAAGAAAAGATGAATAGTGAACGTTAAAACATGATAAGTTGAAAAGCATAAATAAACTTGTACGTACATGGTAGAACAGTGGATTGTGGTGAAATATTGGTATCTTTATGTCTTTGGTGACGTGTTCTACAGTGACTTATGATTTCGTGTTAATCGTATTTGGATGAGGGTTGCTTATAATTAAGTGCCACAGTGAAAGCATGTTGCATTATGCATTGCACTCATTCACAGACAACAGGACCTACCTCGGTGGGTGGTATACCAGTATAAGCTACAGTTACAGACGCATTACAGATGCATTGCGTTGCATTGCATGGAAACAGAACAGTGATACAGTTACAGATGTATTGTATTGCATAAAAGAGTTAATAATGAAGCAGATACAGGGATAGCGATGTATAGTTCACAAAGATGGGAGGTGATAACAGTAGAATAGTTACAGAGATAGTGAGGTGTAGTCCACAGAGATGAGAAGTGATAACCGATAAGTAGTATCGGCTAAAGAGTTGAGAATGTGCATGAGCATGTGCGTGGGCATATGCATGATAATCGGTGGATGAGAATCGATAAGGATATGAAAAAGGGGCATGTGCATGATGAATAGCCCATCGGATCTTGAAATGGTTAAATGGAAGAGTGGTTAATGAAATTGGAATGATTATGGTTTAATGAATGAACCTGTTATTTGCTGTTTTGCTTTGTACTTGCTGAGTCGGTGGACTCAGCCTTGCTTTGTTGATGTTTTTTTTAGGTGACCGTTGAAGGCGTCAGGCACGGGCGGGAGTAGCACATGGATAACTGGCACGAATCAGCAGCACTTTTGTATCGCCTTTTGTCAGTGTACTTTAGCTTTGTTAGGCTAGAGTAATCACTGGAACTACTATGATGTATCTGAACGCAGAAAAATAAATAGCTTTAATGTTGGCTTAAATTCTCCTGCGTTAATGAAGTGGTAAGAGTTACAGAGGTGGTAACATCTTGGCCCAGAGGGTGGGCGGGGTGTTACAACTAATGTGCTTCTCTGCCACTCATAGGTATCTTGTTCGACCTAAAAATACTATTTAACAAATTAGTTAGCCAAACGATCGGCACATCTCCAAGACATTTCCACACCTCGATAGAAATGTTATCAAGCCCCAACGTATTATCCACTTTCATCCTTTTTAAGGCATTTTTTACTTCCGACTCTTGAATTCTTCGAACAAACCTCCTATCGTTGCCATCAGAAGCATCATCCAGTCTAATTATAGTATCCCCATTGTCTATATTGAACAACTCATCAAAGTAATTTCTCCACCAATCCTTTATATCGTCATCTTTCACCAAAAGTATATTAGTGCCATCTTTGATGCATGTAACTTAGTTGAAATCTCTCATTTTCCTTTCTGGAAGTTTAGCCATCTTGTAAACATCCTTCTCTCCCTCCTTTGCACTTGGTTTCTGATAAAGTTTCTCATAGGCCTTGCCTCATGTCTCACTCACCGCTTTCTTTATATTCTTTTTTCCTACTTTGTACTTATGTATGTTATCGTCGTTTCTATCATGTTGCATGTGCTTGCAGCATGTCGTCTTCTACTTGATAGCCTTTTGAATTCCTCATTCCACCACCAAGTATCTTTAGGTTCGCATCTTGTCCCTTAGGTCACTCTAAGCACCTCGGTAGCCACCTTCCTTATGTGAGTTACCATCTCCATCCATGTACTATTCGTTTCTCCCATGTTTCATATCCCTCCCATGATCATCCTCTCCTTAAATGCTTATGAGGTGTCGTCTTTAAGTTTTCACCACTTCATCCTTGTGGCTTTGGCAATTTTAGCCTGTTGAACCCGTATCCTAAAGCAAAAGTAGAAGACTACTAACTTATGTCAATGGACAATACACTCTCCATGTATAACTTTATAGTATATGCATGTTCGTTTGTCCTCTTTCCTAACAAAGACAAAATCGATTTGGCTAGAATGCTGATCATTGCTAAAGGTAACTAAATAGGAATGTTTCTTTTTAAAAAAGATGTTAGCTATCATGAGGTCATAAGCTATGGCAAAATTCAAAATATCTTCTTCTTCTTTGTTTCTATCACCATAACCAAAACCCCCATGTACCATCTACAACCCCCTACTAGTTTTACCAATATGACTGTTGAAATTGTCTTCTAAGAAAAGCTTATTATTGTTAGGCACATTTCTAACTATATCATCTAGATCTTTCCAAAATTACCTCATAGCAACCTCACCTAGACCTACTTGTGGAGCATATGCACTAACACCATTCAAAACTAAGTCACTAAAGATTAACTTGACTAAAATAATATTATCCCATGTTTCCTAAGATGCCCAATCCATTCCTACTTCATTCTATTCTAATGTACCACAACTTGAAGCCAATATGATCCACCTCCTTCGCCTTCTAACCCGTCCATTTAATCTCTTAAACACACATGATATTTACACATCTCTTAATCGTCTTATCAACTAACTCTCTTAACTTACCTGTTAAGGACTCTACATTCCAACTACCCCAATGAATCCTACTCTCATCGGCTAACTTCCTTGTCCCTCGCACTATTCGAGTAAAGTGCGAAGACCGTTGCATATTTTCTACTACATCTGGATGCCGACGTAGTACTTCACTAAGGGAGTGACATCTTGGCTTTTGCTTATTTATCACCACACTCAGGTTCCGATATGACACATCACTAAAAAGGTTACGCCCTTACAAATTATTAATTTTGGATTTTATTCCATGAAAAGTTCACTTTTTTACATGAGCTCACCAAGCCTAACACAACAGTAGGCTTTTTCTGGCTTAGGATAGGCTATGTAGAAAACTACACAGACGAAGTTTTTTGCTGCAAAAATATAAACTTTTAAATTAATTTGAAAAGAACCCTTCAAAGTTTAAACTGTATTTATAGCCACCTTTCCCATCTAAAGAATGGGCTGCCGCAAATATAGTGGTGTTAACAGATAATCATTGCTAAAAAAAAGTATACAGTTTTATTGTGAAATTGAATATTGTGCATAAATACAGGGTTGAAACGCCGAAACAGAAGAATCCTTCTATGAGACAGTATAGACAGGTCGAACCTCCTTAAATACATGCCTGAGAGTGAAAGGTGTAAACAGCTACAAAAAAAAAAGTTGCCTGTGACCGTGGTGAAACAGGACAAATTGAGCAGTGATACTCCTACGGCAATGGTACAGTGAGATGAACTGCCTTGTCAAAAACTGTAGTCGATATCAGAGATGTTCTGTAACGTCGACTGCTTAACCAGCTCGCGCCGCTCGTTGTACATGTCCAGGTTCTTGCACGGTACGGGGAAAACATAGCCAATGACCTGCCCCTGGACGAAGGAGCACTGGAAAACATGGTGCTTCCTGTCCACTATACCAACTGACATATCGTGGAAGGTAACGTTCTTCACAGGGATCTCCGCACTCCCCTGTATCCTGACTGGTACACGCACCCTATGCCCATGGATTGACGTGTAAGATATGTTCCCAATGATGGGAACAGCCTTCGGGTCGAAGCCTTCATCAGGGTGCTCGTTATAGTCGGTCTTTATCACAATGCCAACACGGACATGTTCTAGGGTTATGCTTCGGTACACGATGTTGCTTACATAAGCCCCTCTTCCAGGGGCAGTCTTTATCCTCACACCTCGCCGTGAATCCCAAATGTGAACATTCTCTACCAAAATGTTTGAAACACCGCCAGACATCTCACTTCCTATAGATACGCCAGCACTGTCCAGAAAATGGAGAAGAGATCAAACACACAACCACACTGGTTTCACAAACTTTGACTACTGGCATTGATTGGAAATGTAATTCACTTTACATGAAAAGCTTCTAGTTCAGAATTAATGTTCTAATTAAATTAACAAAACATATAAGAGAACAAAATAGCCTATGCATTAGTTAGTTACTTAGTTGTAGTACAAATAATGTTTGTGATCTTCGTAGATAAAAGAACTTGTAAATACAAGGACAATAGTCATTAGAAGTTTAGAACAAACAGAACAGCACAACAACCAGTATGGCATGTGTATCAGAAATATAAATATCAAGCAGTCAACAAAAAGTCCTATACTCCTATATATTCTACAGCAATGACTTCACATTCTGGACAAAGATTGTCATGCACTCACCAGCTTATTTTGAAACATGTTGTACAAACTTATAATAGTGAATCAAAATAAACTAAAGAAACAATGAAATGTGAACAAATGGCTCACCTGACCATGGAGCGGATTGTGACGTTGTGAATAGTAATGTTAGTAGATGGACGACCATAAGAAATTCCATATTGGTCCCAACCGCTCTTTATAGCTATCCCATCATCACCAACTGAGATGT
This sequence comes from Dendrocalamus sinicus, assembly GCA_036346575.1. NCBI lineage: Eukaryota > Viridiplantae > Streptophyta > Magnoliopsida > Poales > Poaceae > Dendrocalamus > Dendrocalamus sinicus. The sequence continues at coordinate 16,204,671 of CM070667.1, read as the reverse complement.
AGCAATTTTTAATCATCACATTCTCACAGGAATCTGCATAAACAGTAAGAACAATTGAGAATCTGATTAGTGAAGCATAAAATGTACAAAACAATACAATAAGATTCCAAGATAACACGGGAGTACGGTAGTACACTCAGTACAGGGTTGTAGGGTTCGTATTGTCACTAAACATAAAAGCACTAGAACATCTTATACGGTCATTAGGACATTGCAAGATATAACTGAAATAAATAAAAGCTCAGAAATCACAATAAATGCAAAAGTTGGGAAATGACCTGGATCTATCCCATCAGTGTTTGGAGCCCCAGCAATTGGAGCCAGGATGGTGGTTTCCGAGATAGTAACATTCTTGCAGTCGTATGTATGAAGTGTCCAGAAGGGAGAATCACGAAGAGTGATGTTAGAAATAATAATGTTACTTGACCGCATGAGCTGCACAAGAGGACCCCTTGTGTGATTGAGGAGCTTCCTACGGAATTTAATCCACCAACTTTGGCCTTGCCCATTTATAGTGCCATTGAGACCTATTACACAGTTATAAAAGAGAATGAAACTCAGCTGACGAAAATAGTGACCAATTTCAGGACCAAAAAAAGCTGCTAGAAAGAATATTAATAGCAGGAATAGACTGCCAAGATATCATATAAAGGATGAAATTACATGATGTTTGGCAACATTAAGCTTATCCCTCTTAGAATCATAGCTTCACATCCATACTTATTCTTACCATTAAAATATCAATCCACTTAATTTCAACTGTTTAATTGAAACAATTATTGAATTCCTCTATTGTATACAGACACAGAAATAAATGAGCAATAAAAAAAGAGGTATACAAAAATTGATTGAGAAACAACTTTGAAATTATTTAATTAAAAAATCAGCCTTTTACAAAGAAATTCTGGACAGAGGCTTCTGTGTACGGTTCAGTTTCAGATATGGTGGTTTCAAGATCTGTTGGGACTTGGAACTAACATTATACTTGAATTGCTTTAACAACAAATATCATACATCACACCAAAGATTCATATTTTTAAGTTTCAAAAAGTAGAAAAAGCCACAAATGAACAAGACCATATCATTGTCAATTAACTTTCGACTTGTCACATGCTTACTGATGGAAAATGTTAGACAGATGGATCATTCATTGTATTGCACAGTCTAAAAAGGCAATATATAGTACAAGACTCCAAGGGACACAAGATTAAACTATCCTTAACATCCCTCAAATGCAAGACATATACAATAGCATTGCATTTGAAATGGTAGACACTAAAATAGGGAAAATCCAAAATCCGAGTCTTGAAGATGTCATCATAACATACAGCTCTTAAAAATTGTGTCGAGGCCAAAAGATTTCCATCCGGGGTCGTGCGGAAATCCATAAAGCATAGTGGCATAGATCAAAATCCAAGACAACGGCGGCGCGAAAGAAAAACGTGGTGGCCTTAAAACTCAGGGCAGTAACTCAAAGATAAGCAACAGCCTTAAAACTTCTACAATCTACAGCGGCTCAGAGAGAAGAGCGATGACTACGGCCATGCGAAAAGGAGAAGACCGCACTTGATCCAAGAAGATGGATCGTTACTAGCAAAGCAATCGCTTGATTGACAAAGAAATTTGTGGACTGCACGGTTTGGACAAATTGAAAGATAAATGCTACGAACTTGAATGGACATAACAAAAGACTCGAAAGGAAAATACTTAAAGGCACCAGATACTAGTAGCAATTATCCTTCAGCAGCTCAACACCAAACAATCCAACTTAGACCAGACCTCCTTCATTTGTTGGGTGCCTGCTCTACCTGCGGTGCGCAAAGACCAAACCTACCACTGCACAGTAGAGCACAGAGTGGAAAGGTAGAAGAGACTAGAAGAGAGAGCAGCACACGCACATCGCTAGCCTCACAAAGCCACGACAAGAGAGCCTCTAATCTTTGTTCTGACTATAGCTAAAGCCATCTTCACAAGTGGTTCTACCTTGGTCCGACCACACCAAAGAGCGCATCAAAACACACCAGAGAAAGCATCGGAGAGAGATGACGGAGCCATGAGGAGCGGCAACGGGGACATGAAGTCCCTTCTTCCGGCAGCAGAAGGCACACACCAGCGCCGCCACCAAGCCTACCAGCGACGTCTCTGAGAAGGCGGTGCACTGGATCCGCGTAGGAGACAGGCAGATCTGGGTAGAGAGGCTGTTGGCGGTGTAATCCGGGAGAGGCAATAGTGGGCAAGGAGACCAGATCCAGGCGGAGAGGCCGTCGGCAGCCAAATCTGGGAAAGGCGGTGGCAGGCAAAGCGGCTAGATCCAGGCGAAGATGGGCGGGATCCGCCGGATCCAAAAGAGGTGGCGGCAACCTGATCCGGGCGAAGACAAGCCGGTGATGACAATCGAAGGCGACGGGATTGCTACTGCTGCTTGAAGATGAGGCAATACGAAGATGAATTGCTACTTGCTGAAGACGCCGACGATGACGATGACCAGCGACAAGGTCGGGCTGGTGCAACCCAAAGAGGTTGCCGCGCCCGAGAGTAGAGATTGCTCCTCCCGGGGGTAATGATAGCGGAAGACGATCGAGGCTAGAGTTTGAACGAAAACTCTAGGTATGGCTCTGATACCATGTTAGACAGATGGATCGTTCGTTGTACTGCATAGCCTAAAGGGGCAATATAAAGTACAAGACTCCAAGGGACATAAGACTAAGCCCTAGAAACTAGAAAATACCATAAATACCCTTATATCCTTAACAGAAAAGATATCTAGTACATGTTTCTTTCAAGTAAGAACATATCAGGTAAACTCTGAGTATAACTTGAGATTGGTTGTTTTCAAGTTCAAATGATAAACCACAGGACATAGCATTTCATGTTAAAGTCATACTCCACACAGACCATAATATCAGACAATATTTGCTTTTCATTGCTTTGATTTCAGAATGCAGACACAAAGTTGAAAGTATCAATTGAGCATTAAAATGCACCAAAATGAAGTATATTATGCATTCATAATACAAACACAAAGTTCAAAGTATCAAATGAGCATTAAAATGAACCATAAGAAAGCATAAAATACAACCTACCAGTTATAGTCACATCCTTCAGGTCTTGACCATGTATAAGGCTCCCATATCGAGGTCCCTTGTGCTCTCTTCCGTACCCATATGATGGTAATGGAGACATCAATGGCCAGTATCTTTCATCCTTACATGTAAGTAACACAAGAAGCTGTCAATGTTGACTCAGTTGGACAAAAATGCACCAAACTGTAAAAGTTACAGTAAAACAGTGAGTAAGAAAATCCTAGTCCCACTTTGCCTAAGGCTGAGCTAATTGTATAAGTTAGGGGAAAAAATAAAATCATTAAAATCCCTTTTTTAGGCTAAAATGTGAAAAATGCCAGAAGTTTACTCTGGTGCGAAGTTTTTTCTTGGTCAAGGTCAATCATCACTTGATCTTGCGGATAGCTTTCTCCAAACTATTGTAGAAGTTAAACAACTGATGGAAGATGGAGTCCTAGGAAGAAAGCTAAGTCGATGGGCCATATACATATGGTGATATGGGATGCTGGTAAATGTAGGTTCATTTCGTCTCATTTGGTCCGCGCTGGATACTGCTGCATCATATAAAATCAAGGGTACAAACCACCTAGCAGACAAAATGTAAAAGCAGCCAATAAATATGAAACTAAATTTAGTTGAACCTAAACATTGGATTGGAGTCCTAGGAAGAAAGCTAAGTCGATGGGCCATATACATATGGGATGTTGTATATGTAGGTGCATTTTGTCTCATTTGGTTCATGCTGGATACTGCAGCATCATATAAAATCAATGGTACAAACCACCTAGCAGAAAAAATATAAAAGCAGCCTAAATTTAGTTGAACCTAAACATTGGATCTAAAGCTAAGTCCTGGAATTTACTAAACCAAAACATAAGATGTATATATATATATAGGAAATTGGTTCCATTCTCCTAAGAGTACGTACTCTCATTTCTAATATACCCCTTTAATGGTGTTGTTATAAAACTTTATCTATTTGAGCATACTCTAATAATGATTATAAGATGTTCCAAAGTGAGATTCATTAAAAATTTTATCAAAGTCCACTTGTTATAGCATAATTTATGTATTCACTCCTTTTATATATAGAAAAGTGTATATCATAAAAATAAAGGGATCTGATAAAAAAATTTCAACAAATCACATTGAAGTATCTTAGAAGTAGTAATTAAGTATACCAAAAGTGCTAGAGGTATAAAACATTCGTTTAAGTAGTATATTAGAAGTGGAATTATGTACTCCCAAGAGTACGGAAAAGGCTTCCTATATAGGAAAAATACCTTCTACTCTCGAGTGTAGTTACTCCCACCTCTGATATATATAATTACTAATCAGTAGCTACGCATAGAATAAGTACGCACTCCTAACCGACCCAACCAGCCAATCGCTCCACTATCTCACCCCATGAATAGTTACTAGTGTTTGTTAATTATGGTAAAGTTACTATCGTATATACATCAAGTTATCATCTGTAATTCATGAATTTATTTACGGATATCATCTGTAATTTATGAAGTTACTGCTATGTGTAAGTAAAATTACTGCTAACATACATAGATTGAGAGGAGAGAAACATGCATATCAATAGCAAATAACTCGTACGGAAAGTTACTGCCGTGTGTGAGTGAAATTACTGCTAAACAAATATAGAGTTATTGTCCATTATAACACTATAAAACTGACAGTAACTCTACATGTATTTGACAATAACTTCACTCATACACGATAGTAACTTTATATGATACGAATTTCGCAGCGTCAAAATATATTCAACATGGGTCTTGTTTAAGCTCGTAATTTCAAACACAATGGTGCAAACGGATTGCAGATTGGACTTTTGGTGAAAGAGTTATTGTATTTTTTAACATGTAAATAAGATAAAAAAAATCATAAGTCAAATGCATTTATTCTCGTCTCTCCTGTTGCATGCATGTATACAAGTCAAGTTACTATCTCCTGAACATAAAGTTATCATCGATAATTCATGAAGTTATTATCTCCTGAACATAAATTTATCATCAATTGACTTACAGATGTCAAAGTTACTATTTCAAGCACGTGCAATTATCATCACACATGAAAGAACCAAGATGCTCGTGCGCGTAGCCAGCGAACCGCGCGTAGCGTGCACGCACGCGCTTATTAGCGCAACCGTGTGTGTGTCCGCGCGCGCAAAGTGCACAGCACACTTCTCATAATCTCAAAGTCTTAACTTTCACAAGGTTGATCATTTCAGTCTTCAGCCAAACTACAGTTCAGCATGCACTACAATTGACAGCATACATGGATACATCTCTCAGTGGGAAACAACCATTTCTGTACTGAAATATACATTCATCCATCATCTCAGCCATACCTGATAAGTTACAAAAAAAATACAGTTATGTTACTCAGGAAAATATTGTCCTTGACTCCCAATATCCTACAACAGAACAATCTCCCCGGTGACGAAAATCTCCTTAATCCTACTGCCACTATTTCATATTGAACCACATAGCATTTGGCCATTTGCACTACTCCACTACACTCATGGTGACCTCACCAATGCATGCATGGATCACTGGCTACAGTGAATTTTGGAATATCCTTGATGAAACACGGAATAAACTAAGCCTGAATGCAAATGAACTTCGTTATGCCAGACAAAGCTAAAGTGAGCCATTATACGGTTTAACGATACTACAGTTACATTGCATTACACTTGTACAACGCAGATAAACAAACATGTCATAAATTGACCAAAATCCTAAAGCAAAACCTTAGGATTAAGCAAGCTAATGGAGATTGCAGCTGAAATGCCTCACCTGGATCCCAAGGATCTCAGCACCAGCAGCGAGGAAGAGCGTCATGCGGCTGGTTAGGTTGAACGGCGCGGTGAGCCACCGCCCGGCGGTCACGGTGAGCCTCCCACCGCCCCTCTCCGCGATCGCCGCCACCGCGGCCTCGAACGCCGCCGTGTTGAGCGTCCGCCCGTCCCCGACTCCGCCGAACTCCCTCAGATCGTACACCGGCGGCGAGGCCACCCACTGCCCCATCGCCGCGACGGACGCCGCGCGCTTCGGCATCGACGGGCGGGTGTAGAGCCGCACGCGGCCCATCGAGGTGCTCTGCCACAGGAAGACGAGCGCGAACCCGATCAGCCAGAGAGCGACCAGGAACGCCCTATACGAGGGCGAGATCGCCCACCGCCGGTGGTGGTGCGCCCCTCCCCGGCCTACCACCGCGCGGGGGGAGGACACCACCGCAGGCCCAGCTGCGGCGGCGGCCACGACGGCGCGTGGGGAGACGGCGACGGCGGTCTCCACCATCGGATCTGGCGAGCGGGATCTACGGCGCGCAGCGACCGGTTGGTGTGGTGGTCTGGGCTAGGGCTTTGCGGCCCATGGGACGGGAGGAGGAGGGAGAAGCGCACTCACGGAGGTGGCGATGGATTGGGACGGGAGTAGACTAGTTTAAAAAGGGCGGGAGGCGATGAGACTTGAGGTCTTGAGCGCGTCGGGAAGTGGTGGTGAGTGCTCGCGCCGCGGCCGTGGAGTTGGGGCGGAGCCACGACGGCGGCAGCGGCGGAATGACCGAATTGCCCCCCGAGCAGTGGCCACTGGCCTTGGTGCTTCTTGCGGTCGTTGGAATCGAGCCAATTGACTCAACTTCTGCTTCTCCACTTCCACTTGAGGCTAAGCTAGCAAAGTAAGATCTAGTTAATGTAATACCTTTATTTCTGGGAATATTATGAATCCCTCGCAACTGCTCAGGACTATTCAGCTGTGAGTTATATTAAACGAGCGTATAACATTGCCAACACATGCTTAAGAACAAAAACAAATTTTATTACAATATAAGGGCTAAAAGCCAAGTTTCACAGTAGAGCAAACGGCTCTTAGATACATTACAACAAAAGACGTCACTGGCACGCCTGAGCGGAAGACGACCCTAATCCCAAGCTTCATCTATTTCGTAGAGCATCACTTCGTCTTCACCTGCCTCCTCAAAGCTGGCTATTTTTGTTGATATTTTTAGCAAGTATGAATACAACTACCGTACTCAACAAGTCACACGGAGCTAACCAATAACTACATACATGGTTTACCAAGTGATGGGAAAACAGGTTTATTATTTTATGTGAATGCAGTTTTAGTTGTAAATCAGTTTTAAAGATAACTTCTTTAGTCAAAGGGGTTTTCAAACTTGATTTCCAATTTTCAACATTTCCAAATCATTCTCAAATCTACTTATGCTTTGCTACTGGATTCACCCATTAAACACAGCTTCATTTACCGGAAGCACGGTGTATTCGAATATCATTAGTCATGACTCTGCAGAGTTGCCCTGTTGTACCCACAAGATCCCTTAACTCCCGCGACAGAGTTAAGAAAATAAGATTGTTCACTGCTTAATTCTTTATATAGCCTCTACCCAGTAGGTTTTTAATCTCAACAAGCTCAGATGACCCCACGGATCTCGTCCGACTCATTGCAGCCCTACAGTTGTATGGTTAACCACCTCCCACACGAACTCACCCTCTGCCTCCCCCTTTTCAGTTGCAGACGTTCAATCGAAGTTGAGCAGCTACTAAGCCAGGTTTGACAAAGTCAACACTTGTGGTTGGGCGGTTACTATGTCCTTTACTCAGCATAAGGGTCTAGTCCTTACATTTTTAACTGAGGCATCATCCACGCACAAACCCAAATTCAGTGCCTCAGGCACTGCCACCAATCCACAGCCAACTCTAGGATAAGATCTTGGGACCCGGCCTATTTATGGCCTTCTGCGATCCTCGCTTATTCTAGATTCACCTTTTCAAATCTCTAGACAAATACCAAAGTTATTAACCGTAGAAAGATGTTGATGAATTTCTATACTATCATGATTACATTATAATTATATTTAATACTACTATGTCTTATCAAGGTGAATATGGCCATCAAATTAAACTGGGCTTTTTCGGGTGGTAGGATGTAACTAATATCATGTCATTCTAAGTAGTAATTGTACATGAAATAACAACTTGTAAATAGCATAATGAAAATACTGATAGGTAGATAAATAAAGGAAATATAGGTTCAACATGTTTAAAGTATGTGCGACTTGCCTTGTGGGTCTACTATTTCAATTAACTCGTACTCCGCGGTGGGCTGGGCCTGAACTTGAGCTTCTCCTTCCTGCTCCTGGGGGACTTCGACTTCGGAAGCTAACGCAAAACAATCAAATAAATTAATCCCATGCCCGAAGGATGAAGCTAGGAATAAAGAAAGGAAATAAAGAAAGAAAATCCAAAAAATCCAAATAAACCGGGTTTTGGGCTTATAGGAGGGGCCAAATGGGGAAATGGGCCTGAGAAATGGGTTGGCGGGCTCAAAACGGTTCAAATGAGTATAAATATGCATTTTGGGCTTTGGGTGAACAGTAACGGGTCGGGTCTATAGTGCTTATCAGGTTGGCACTATTCATGGAATAGTTGGTTTGGGCTGCGGAAGACGGGGTTAAGCTAGCCACGGCGAGGTGGGTCGGCCGTTGGGTGGTTCACGGCGTCGGGGAAGGAGGGTGGCCGAGGAGCTAAGGCGGCGACTAGGGTGTGTTCCTGGGAGGTTGGGGAAGCTACATACGGGTTTAATTGGAAAATGGTTGGCCGGAGAGGGGACATTGGGTTAGCGCTTACTTTTGGGGTTTTTTTGTAATCGTCGGCAATGGGGACGGTGAGGGAAGCTTTGGGGGTGTCAGGCTGGTTATGGGGGTCGATGGTTTCGGCTGGGAGAGCTCGGGCGCTTAAATAGGGCAAGGGAGGTGGTTTGGCACCGGAGAGGGGGAGAAACCACGGCGGCAACAGTTTATGGAGCTCGCAATTTGCGGTGTGAAAGTAGTTGCCTTGGGCGCGAAGATGCAGCAGTCAAGGAGGTGACAGGGTGGCGGCAGGTCGCCCGTGAGAGGAAGGCGCGAGAGAGAGCAGGGGTGGTGGCAATGAGCGGCCGACGGTGCTGCCACGCACTCTGGCCAAGCCAGAACTTGTCAGGGCGGGGAGGGTGAGGTTGTATGGGGAGCTTGACCAAGTGGCTGCGGTGGCAAGGCCTGGAAGGCGCAGGGAGGCACGGTTTGCAGAGAAACCAGCGGCGGCAAGAAAATCAAGGTGCGGCGGTGGCTGGAGCAACCGGCGGCGGCTGACACCGGTGTAGGGGCATTCAAGGGAGTGGTACGGCATCTGACAAAGGAGGTGGAGCTGGCAGGGATGCGCAGGCGCGAGAAGGCGTGAAGAGGTTAGCGGCGGCTAAAAAATCGGAGGTGGCGGTGATATTTGTCGGACATGAACAGTAGCCACACGCTCTCCTCCGTTCAAGCCGTGATGGCAGGGATTAAGGGACGGTTTGGCATCAAGATTAGTGCAGTTTAGGGCTGGGAAGGCAAGAGAACTCAAATCCAAATCAAACTCAATTCAATTTTTTATTTTGCAAATTTTCGATTTTGTTTGAGTTAGTAGTGGATGGCTGTGCTTTAGTGGGCCCACCTACAGCGGTTGACATGTCCTGTAGTGTTGCAAGTTTTATCTAGGTCCACAACAAACTGTACAGCTAGAAGAAGCATCGTTGGGTCCATCTTCTGCTGGCTCAACGAGTGCATCCACAACTTAGAGCATTGGTGCAAAAAGAATAAGAGCTACTACATCGAAAGTCTGGAATGATTTTGACAAAAAGTTCAAGACCGACGATGATGGGAATTCAGTAAGGTACGTTGTTTGTAAAATTTGTGATAACGAATTATCTGCAAAATTTTCAGTTGAGACAGGTCACCTACAACGACATGCTACAAGCTGCAAAAGGAGGCAAGGAATACAAATACACCAGATGCAGCTGCGTTACAACCGCAATAGCTCGGTACGTACTTGGGAGTACAACCCGGATGTAGCCTGGGAATCTCTTTGTAGATTAATTGCTTCTTAAGATTTACATTTAAATTTTGGTGAGTCTAATGCTTTTCAAAAATATATTAGGATTGCTCATAACCTTAGTTAATTAAATATTATAACAACTGCCAAGAAAAATTAAAAGAAATATTTCATACTTGTATATTCTCTATTGCTTTGACATCAGATATATGGAGTGGTAGGGCTAGAGAGGATTATATTAGTGTTGTTGCTCATTATGTTAATGATGGCTAGGTAATGGAAAAAAAGAATTATAGGATTTAAATTAATTAATGTTGTACATAGTGCTGAAAATATTGTAGAATGCATTATTAAAGTTGTAGAAGATTTTGGCCTCACGAATAAGATTTTTTCTTTAACTTTAGATAATGCAACTGCAAACACTAAGGCTATAGAAATTCTTAGTCCTTTATTCAATACTTATGCACAATTTTACTTACTATATCAACGTTGTACTTGCCATATTATTAATTTTATTGTTAAATCTAGTTTAAAAAGATTAAATGTTTGTCTTGATTCTTTTAGGGATGCAACTTCATATATTAATCATTCTAACCAACGAATAGCCACATATAAGAGCTTTTGCGTAGTAATGAACGTCTGTCCTGGAAAATTTGGCTTAGATATGCCTGTTAGATGGAACTCTACTTACCTTATGCTTAAACACATATTACCATATAAGAGCATCTTATATGTCTTCCTTCACACCCAAGTTCATCTATCTCGTAGCTCCTCCAATAGAACCCAAGTTAGAGATCCCTTAACTTACTGAGGCCGACTGGGTTGTTGGTGAAAAAATATTTTCTTTTTTAGAACTTTTTCATAAAGCTACACTTTGTCTTTCTGAAATATACTACCCTACCTCTCCTGTAATTATTCATAACATTCTTGAAATTGCCACTCACCTAAAGGCTTTTGAAAATGATCCTATACTATGGGATGCTATAGTTGCCACGAAAACTAAGTTTTTAAAATATGAGAGGGAAATTCCTATTTTATAGGCATTCGCCTTATTTTAGATCCTAGGGTCAAGCTCCAAGGATTTACAAATGTATTACTACTTTTTAAGTGATGCTACTGATTTAGATTATTGTATATACAATAGAATAGTTAAGGACAGTGTTCAAGTAGGCGCTAGGCGGGCGGTGAGGTGGGGCCTAGCGCCTAGGGGGGCCTAGGCGGCCGAATTAAAAATGAGGACAGCAAATATGCATATATATTTAATGTAAATGGCTAAATGCTTAATGTAAAGTTGTAAAACATGTAGATGTACGGGTCATCACATACAAATAGGATCAAACTGCGAAGAAAATAGATTTTTAGAGGGTCTAAACAGAAGAAAATCAAGAGAAAAGGACTATTTGCAATATCGCAGAATTTAGAGGACTAAATTGCAAAAGTCTCAATCCCCTGCGGTCAATAAATCTCCACCCCCGGCCGAATCGCCCCATCCCCTGCCGAATCCCTAGCTTCTCCTCTCCTTCCTCTACTACGGTTGGCGGCGCCTCTCCTCCCTCTACTCCGGTCGGCGGCGAGGCCAGGGCATCTCCCCACCGCGCCATCTGCAGCTCACCGGCCACTACCTCCTCCGCATCCTCCTCTCACCGTCACGCTTCCCCACCATTTCGACGCGCCACCCCGACCCCATCGCGCCGCACCGTCCTTCACCGCCTCTTCCAAATCCCATGCGGCTGCCCCCTCTACAGCGCAGCACCGTCGCCAGAGCCCAGGTTCATCTTTTCCTCTTCCCTGGCCTCCGATTGCTTCTCTCCCCCTCCTCCGACACCTCCTTTCCAACTCCGGCAACCGTCGTGGCCAAGCCAAACACATCTTCGTGCGACAATGGCTCTGTCTTTGACCGCCGATGGCCGCTTAGGCGGGCTGGCCACCTAGCCTGCCGATTTTGGCCAAGGCGCGGCGGCGGGGCTCCGCCCAACGCCTAGGCTCGCCCAGGCGGCCGCCTAAAACCGATTTCTTGAACACTGGTTAAGGATAAATTATATGAAGTATACGAGAAATACAAAAATAAGTTTGGGTTTATGCATTTGGAAAGACACACGGCAGCCCCTAGCACCTCTGTGGTGACTATGCAATAAAAGCATGATTTTTGGTTATTCCTCTAGTGATTCTCATGTAAGTATACATCAGTTACGAGGAGGAAGGCGGCAAAGCACTGGAGACCTATCAAGCTATCTCAATAGTGATAGCGTCAGCTTGAGCAAGAGTTGAACATCCTCTCGTGGTGGCAAACCCAGAAAGTAACATATCTAGTGCTATCTATATTAGCATAGGATATGTTGACTATTCATGTCTCTATAGTTTCCTCGGAGTCGGCCTTCAGTCTATCTGAAAGAATAATCGAGAAGCAGCAAACAAGTCTATCAAACAAGATGGTCAAAATCCTTCTGACCGTCGAATACTCCAACATATCAAGTGCTATCCATATTAGCATGGGATATGTTAACTGTTCCTGTCTCTACGGTCTCCTCGGAGTCAGCCTTCAATCTATCTAGAAGAGTAATCGAGGAGCGGCGAATAAGTCTCTCGAATGAGATGGTCGAAATCCTTCTGACCGTCAAAGACTGAAAACAAACTGAACTAAGATTCTAACATACTGCAAAGAATAGAGACTTAGAAGAATCTTTTGAGAGTTTGTATCTAGATAGCAATGAATAGGATTTTCAATATTTTTTTCTTCAGATGTAGTCACTAGTGAACTTTATAGGCTGTACTCTTTTTTCTTTACCAAGGTTTTCTCAAGTTGAGTTTCTCCTTGGTAAAGTTTTTACGAGGCAGTCATGCCATATAATTTAATAAGTTAATAAAGCTCATTATATCATTGAAAATAATTATCTCGATGATTAACAATATCTACAATTTTCTATATATTTTTTTGTAATTTTTAACAATTTCTACAACTTTTCCTTAATTTTTTGATTTTTTTCTTTTTCCTGACTTAACGGGCCAACCTTGCCGGCACGGCACGGTCGTGGGCTATGCCTAGATTCATACCTTGCCTCGTGGGCCGGTATGACACGACTCGTTTATTTGCCATGCCTAAATGGGTCGTGCCTGGACTGGGCCTGTGCCGTGCTGGCCCGACACGGCCCAGTGGACAGCACTAATTTGAATCGTTGTCGTGCCTCGCGACGCTTCCAGCCGAGCATGGAATTAGGATAGATCAAAGCTCTAGTTTTGTAAATTTGGGGTTAATTAGTGTTGAATTATAAGTGGATTGGATATTTTTTCCTCATCAGCTTAAGTTTTGAGTGAACTGGCTAGTTCATGCAACTCAATATGATATCAGAACCAAAAAGTTTTGAGTTCAAAGACTCAACTGGCACATTTAAAAAATAATAACTATAACCTATTTCTATTCCACGTCTTAGAGCTGAGAGAGGCTACATGTGAGGGGAGTGTTGAAGTATAGCCTAACAGAGGCTACATATGAGAAGGAATATTAATGTATAAGTGAATTGCACACCTGTATAATATGGTCTATTTCTATTACACATCTTAGGTCTGAGAGAAGCTACTTAGAGCAAGGCTAATAATATAGCCTTCAGCTGGCTGTATGGACACTCAGCCCACTTATCAGCACATTCATATAGTAGTTTACAGCCAGCTGAAGGCTGTATGACCCACCCCTTTCTCTCACAAAGTTTCTTGGTTCTTGTGCTTCAACTGACTGTAAACTTACAGCCCACCTCTCTTCTCTCTCCTCTCTCTCCTTCACCTCAGCATACAGTCTACTAACAGCCTCTTATTATACTTGCTCTTAGGTCTGAGAGAGGCTACATGTGAAAGGAAGTGTTGACGTGTAAGTAAATTGTATATCTTTCCTTATCAGCTTAAGTTTTTGAGTGAACTAGCTAATGCATGCATCCCAATAATTAGGCTTGTTCCCTAAAACGTGTTCCATGAGTTACACTTTCTATTTTCCAAAGTATGTTATTTGTTTATCCGTTTCTATCAGACTCAGGTCTCTAACAAAACAAATAATTTTACGTATGCCTCGTCAAACTGAAATCATCAAAATCTCCGACAACTCTCATACACATATTTTTTTTTATCAGGGACGCTGCTCAGGTTACCACTTACCAACCAAATAGCCCTGAGTCGGCGTGTATGGTGGCATGTTGGGAGAGGCAGCCTGCACTGTCCTCTTCAGTTTTTTTATTTATTCTGAATGATGATGCTCCTGTAGACGGTGAATCCCTCTCCCAAAAATAGTATACGGTAAATCGTTAAAGAACACGATAGTAGTAATAGCAATAATCTCCCCCTTGGAACGTTGCAGTGGGACAGGTGTATTGTTTTGTTGGAATAATAGGCCTTGGCTTATTCTTTTATCAATAATTTCAAGAAAAAATTTAAAGGTCTACTCATGTATGGTGCATATGAGAAAGTTTAGTACCACATTGCTAACTAAGATAAAAAGACACCATCTTATAAGGTGAAGTATGTCTAGCCTTAGTGAAGCAAGAGAAAGAAAGACTACCTATGTGTGCTTGCTCACCTCGCTTGGCTTTTTGGCTACGTGGCTACGATCTCTTCCCCTTCTTTGCACCGCCCATTGTTTCGTTTCGATAACATCTAGTAGTTGTAGTTTTCTTTTATTGCCAATATGAATATATATATGTTTTTGTTGTTCATGATACTTATCTTGCTAGTTGATACTCATGAGATGAGATTTATATGTTTATGATCTAGTTTATGCTTTTACCCATATTTAGTATTTATGTTGTTCCTGTAGTCATAATTTATTTGCGAAATTATTCACTCACGCTAAATATTCTAACAGTTTTCAGTGTCACCAATCTGGAGTTGCATACGCCATCACTCCGTTCAGTAACTCCGAGGGAAGAGAATACTCCTGCATTGGATCCAACGATTATTAAGCCATACAGAACAAACTCGGCATCTCCTTGTAGCTGGCCAGCGAGGTTGCCAAAGCACACGGTGCACCGTGCACGATGCCACCACCCTCTTGTCCAGCGCCGGCGTTTCCCACGTGAAGAACCAGACCACCATTGTTAATCCATCGAGCTTTTTATACCCAGATTTCAAGAACCAGAAGAATACTGTAGTCTAGAGTACATGAACTGGCCGAATCAGCCCGGTTGCTCCCGAAAATATATTAGGGCATTTTAGGCCTGCTGAACTCCGTCCAGCCCAGCCCAGCTCATCCCATCCCCCATCGATAACATGCTCACATGTTCTGCAGTGCAAACTACACGGATGTCTATGACTTGGGCTAAGCCAGATGTGTAGTTCTGAAAACCTCAGCTTCATCTTCGCGATCGTGTCCTACAGAACTGTCTGTCAAGCAATCTTCATGGGCCATGGCATAGCCCAAAGTCCCAAACTCTGTGCCTACCGTCTGTCTGTGATTCGCCGAGAGCCTGAGACTCCTTATGCCAATTTAGAGCTGCTAATGGATCGGAATCTGATCTAAATCTAATCTGAATCTAAATAAAATTAAGAAGAATCTAGTTCAAGTCTAACCTAAATTATATAAGCATAAGTCTGATCCAAACCCAAAAACAGATCTATCTCTTAACTTGAACCAAGCACCTCTACCTTTTTAATTGTCTAATTAGGATTAGCTTTCATCTATCTTTAGTAATCATTACTATTATAAAAGAACGAGTTAGTGGTCGTACATCACTTCTCCTCCAACCGCCTCATTCTCAACTTCTCATCACTCTCCACTTTTCAACTAATCAGAGCAACTCTCTTCCATAGCATGATTCTTTTATATATCCAATAAATTTCGTTGCAACATACGAGCAGTTGACTAGTTAGTACAAAAATATGAGACCCAAGCCCTAATTTAATCTAGCCCAAGTCTAGCTTAATAAAGAAGGGTTTAAATTTAATTTAATCCATTTACAATTTTAGATCAGCTTGGTCCAAAAGCCTAGATCCAAGCCCATTACCAGCCCTGTGCGAATTCGTAGCAGGAATATGTAATTTCGCAATGTAAATACTAGTACTTGGCCTTGTAACTGTTGATCGGGATCAAAGCACTTTCCTGGCACAACCGCACAAGTATGTGAACCTGTAACTCGTTTTTGAGCGGATGTTGTACGTCTAGTTTCTCGACCAGGTGGTATTTTTTGGCGTTACGTTACGGCCTTGCAGGAGCTAAACATTACTTACAGCTTGCACCTCGTTCTTTTGCTTCTTGACTAATCGCGCCTTTGCCTTTTACCGGTTACTCGATGTTAAGTTGGTAACATGCTGAAGGGAATGCATTTCTTCTTCTTGTAACCGGAGTCCTGTCTAGAATGTATTGGTTTCGTTGCCCTCATGGAACATGTGGCTACACTACAGCCATGCGCACTTAGATAAATATCCCATTCTGATACCACTTTCTCGAGAACATACAACTTTAATTTGATTTAGATCATTGTACTGTTGACCGATATATCGTGCTCGTGATACATGAATCTAAAGTGTAAAATCACGTTGTTGCACATGGAGCGCTCTGCCGGGCAGGCTTTCAAAAAAAAACCCAAATGTTTTGGGCCAATAATTTCTCTCCCTACAGATGTTTCATCTCTACTCTGTCGCGGTGGGGTGGGAGGGGGAGGGGAGAAAGTGATTGGTGTAAGATCCAATTTGAAACACATAAATATTTTCACGACACCTGCGAGAATCGAACAGTTTCTATAAAAAAAATTTATGTTCTACAGGGCCTTTACGTATAAAACCAGGCAAAAAAAAGACGGGGAACAAGTAGAAAAGAACAGTGGACAGTGGACGAAATTAACCACCATGGCATGGGTACGTATGCGATAGTGGCGGACCAGAATTTTCGGAACAGCTGTTGGGAGTTAATGTAAAATATTATTTAATAGAAAAGTAGAGATCTATAATAGTAAAATATCAAAATATAAATTGTTCACAGTAGAGATAACAACTCAAATAATTTAGAAAAAATACAAATTAACTAAGAAAAAATTTATTGAATTGGAAATATGCAATTTAGAACTTGAAAATGGGGATGCACTTATGCTGTTAACCACGTGCGTGACCTTCCTTGCCGGCCCGGTGTCCCAACCGTTGCTGCACGCTCCCTCCTAAGACCTCAGCTATAGACGATCTGGCTAGAGCCGGTTTGGCTAAGCCATGTTTGGTACTCGCCGCTGCCCACTTGTTAGTTGCCACCTTGAATTTAAATTCTACATAAAAATCGGTTTTAGCCAAAAGAATTTTAAACTATCTATTCACCTGCCCTCCTCTAGTTAGCCTTTTTAAAACCTTCAGTTATGTTGTAGTTTTTGAGATAAATTAGGGAAGAGGTGGTATAGGAGTGGGCTAAAATCTATTATAGGTATAAATATGAAGTATTTGGATAAATTATCAATATGTGTGCTAAATATACATACCAAATCAGAATATTTCGTATCATTACTATTATAAAAGAACGAGTTGGCGGTTGTACGTCTATTCTCCTCCAACTGCTCTATTATCTCAACTTTTTACCATTTTTCACTTTCCAATCGATCAGAGTAACTATCTTCTATAACACGATTCTCTATATATTCAATAAGTTCTATTGTAACGCATGTTACGTAACTAGTATTTCGTAAAAAATTAGATGATCAGTTAAACACATGTAAACTTCGTACTGAGTAAAGAAAGCAATGCCGTTATGCTCAATAATCACATGTACGATCCGTCGGCTAAAGGGTCCACGACAAGAAGTTGACGCGATCCAAACTCCGACTGGACAGCCTAAATGCCTAATGCCCTCGAGCTACTCTGACTCGACCGGCCGGCCCCTAGGCACCCACACGGGAAATCGTGGCAGAAATTCGGGTCATTCCGAGCCGGATCACATGAACCTTGTGACGCCTTTACTGGAGAGGCAGCTCGTACTGTATTACTCTCGACCGGGGCCGGCCAGTCTGCCAGCCTACCATTCAATAAGATCTGTGCGTCCGGCCGGCGAGGTGTGTCTATCCCTATCAGCGTCGTCGACAGGAGAGCGCGGTGGGGAGTCGCGTGATGGCTGACTGATGAGGTGATGCGTCGTCGATCGTTGCAGGCACGTGATTCTGATGACGACGCTTGCGCTCTGCCGACAGCGTGTGCGCCATACCGGCCAGCCCGAACCCACCACCGGCAGGACCACGGTCGTTTCTCTCCCAGGCGATAAGCGTGAGTAACAGTAGCACATCCACGTCTCCACGCGATGAGGCGAATGTGATAGCTAGACCCTATTTTATGCCGTAGTCTTATAGTTTATCGTTTTCTCTTAATAAATAAACAAAACGATATCTTTGTTATCTTTGTAAAAGTGATTTATTGAGACAATTTTTTTAAAATGACTTATTGGTATTCGATTCATTCGTATAAACGCTCGCTCTATGGACAAAAACCATCGACCACAGCTATCAGTCGCAACAAAAAAGAACGGACCCTATATGCACTATTTTGCCTAACCAAAACTTCTCTAACAAGATAACTTAGGTTTCCCTTGCAAACTAAATTAAATATTGGCAACGTCAACAAAAATTTGTTGATGTTTGGTATGCTGCTAAAATTTAGTAATGCCAATAAAATCCAATATCACACATGGACAATTCATGAGCGAGGAAATTCCACACCAAAAATTTAGTAACACCAAAATTTGGCTTGACCATGATCCAAACAACGTTCATTTTACCAATACTAGTAAGATGCTTATGCGTTGCAACAATCTCAAATAATAGTGATATATATCATCAAATGTGACAGACTGCGATGGCCTAGACAAGGAAATAGAAGCAACACCACTGCCACGTGATGTCGCCGATCAGCACGAGTGCGAGCAGGTCAATGGCACAACGGCAGCGCCTCCTTGCCACCTTTGTGGGCAGCACCGCTAGCAGCCGGATCGCAACAGTCACCGAAACTCTCAAAAGGAAGACGCGGGAAAGGTCTTCCTTGTGATCAGTGTGTGTCAGCGCAGCACGCGACTGATGACCACAGCGCACCAGGCAACAAATCTAACACGCAATTCAAATGAGAGGCATTTCATTATCCTCCCGGGTAAAAGGAGGCAGAAAACCTCACTGGCAAGGGTGGACACGTATGATGTTTTCTTGGGCCATTCGATGCTGCAGGGCTAGTGTGTGCTGTCTGATTGGATCTTTTTGTGGGGTGGAGCTGGTGTGCATCGTGGTTTCCACGTGCGTCTGGTTCATTGGAGGAGAGGCATGAATGCACTTGTATGCCTGGTCACTGCTTCATCTTGTGTGCATCGTGGGGGCTTCTTCCCTCGCACGCCTCTTGTGGTTCACTCAAGCCTCGCACCGATTGGCCGACCTCATCGTTCCTCTCCCTCTCCACCTCCCGTGCCCTTTCCTCTACCACCTCCGTTGTCCCTCTCCACCAACATTGCTGCTCTCTCCCTCCCCCCAACCTCCCTCCCTTTTCAATCCCCGTTGTCACCTCCTTTGCCCACCATCCCTTAGCTTGTGCCCTTTCCCCTCCCTCTGTCTCCTCTGCCGCCCCTCTCAGTTAGCACCGTCACTCCCTCCCTCTCTCCCAGTAGCCCCTCTAGGGGTGGCAACGAGCCGAGCCGAGCCTGGCTCGGCTCGTGAAAGCTTGGTGGAATGGAGGCTCGGTTCGGCTCGGCTTGGTTAGGATATCAAGCTTTTTTATGGGCTCGGTTCGGCTCGTGGTGCGGCTCGAGCCAGCTCGCGAGGCTCGCGAGCCAACAATAGGAATCTCCGGACGGTGATTGTCCGCAAGAAACCCCTGCGGCTCGAATCGCGGTGACCCGGTGGGATCTCTTGGAGAAGCGATTGTGGGAGAGGCCGAGAGGCCGAGGTGTCGGGTCGCAACGATTCGCGGGGGCGGCGCGGCGCGTTGCGGGAGAGGTTGAGGCGACGAGGCACGCCGGAAGGAGAGCCGTGGGAGAGCGGGAAGCGGAGGAGTTCCGGAGAGGTTCAGCTGCGGAGGACCGGGGCGGGGCGGGAGGCAAGTGGGGCGGCCCGAGAGCGCATTGAGGCCGGGAGGAGGCGGGAGGCGGAGGAGGAGGCGGCGGCGGGGCCGGAGCGGGCCGAGAGGTTGAGGCCCGGGAGGCGCGCGGCGGCGGCGGCGGGCGGGGCGGCGGTGCGCGGTGGAAGCGAGACGCCGCGCCCGAGCCAGACTCGAGACCGGCGCGCCGAGGAGAGCGCCACGCCCACGCGGGGCTGCGGAGGCGGAGATAGGGGCGCGCGGAGGCGAGGCGCCCCGTGGTCGAGGCGGTGGCGGTGGGGCTGCGGGGTGGGCACAGCGATGAGACGAGGAGAAGTAGAAAGAGGGTTGGGGGAGAGCCGGAGAAGAACGGTCGGCGTGAGAGGTGGGGAGAGGAACGGTCGGCGTGAGTGGAAGCAAGGCAGGCGCCGTGTGGTTTTTTTGGGGAAGGATCGAAGGAAGGTGGTGGGCCATGGCCCGTGGGCCTGGTGGCAACGGCGGAGGAATCTGGCTCGCGAGCCAACCGAGCCGCTCGCGAGCTGGCTCGAGCTCGGCTCGTTTAGACCTCGAGCTTTTTTGCTGGCTCGGCTCGGCTCGTTTTGTCCACGAGCCGAGCCAAGCCTCTGTGAGCCCGAGCCAAGCCTGAGCTGGCTCACGAGCCCGAGCTTTTTTGCCAGCCCTACGCCCCTCCCTCTCCTTCCCCCGCCATTGCCTCCCCCCGTCCCCCTCCCTTGTCACCCCTTTCCGCCAGCATCGCCAATCCCTCCCTCTCCCTTAGCTGCCCCCATGCTAGTGCCGCCTCCCTTGTCCTCTAATCCCTTGCATTGCACCCCATCCCTCCCTCTATCTCCTCCACTGCCCCTCTGAACTAGCACTACCGCTCCCTCCCTCTCCTTAACCCTCCCCGCCGCCGCCTCCCTTGTCCTCCACCCTCTCATCTTCTCCCTTCTAATTCCACTTAGCCGATTACGGTTGCTATCACCGATGCGTGTGGTGGAATTGGTGGTGGAGTGGCAGTGGCAGTGGCGGAGGTGTAGAGTAGGGAAGAGAAGGGCAAAGCAAGCCTGAGGTGGATACGGTGACGGCTTGCGGGTGGGCGAGGAGGTGGAGCATCTGCAACAACGTTCTATAGTGGGTAAAAGGGAGAGAGGTTGGCCAGGGGACGATGATGGTAGTGGGCGGATGGGACCAAAGGTTGAGTAGTGGTGGTGGCGATGGTAGGTAGCACGTGGATAGCGCTGATGGCGATCAACTACCTACCAAGCATCCTTGGCGCTAGCCTCCCTTCTTACTATTCAGCACTGCTGGGTATACGGGTAAAATTGCGCAATGGAGGAAGAAGGAGGACCAGGCAATCTTATGGGAGGCCTCCTCGCCAATTGCCAGGATCCCTAATAAGCTCGCCCAAAACTAAATAAGAGCTATGTCATCTACCGTGTCATCGGGGGCCATATACTTTGAAACCCCGCAGACGAGGAAGTGTTCCACCGAAGCTATTGGAATATTCATCCAGTAGCCCAAGAGGGATATCTGCCTGGAGGCTCCTGTATTGGTGCCAAGTCTACGAGAGCTATCTACATCGGTGTCAAGTCCACGGGAGCTATTTGCATCGAAGTTACCTGCACCGATACGGTAAGCAGGTTTTTTCCTCAAAATATTGAGTTTGTGGCCAACTGTAGCATAGCCACCTTATTTCTCTAACTGAGAACTAGTGTTCGATTCCCACTGATCACAGGTTAAGGAGGATATTTGTGTGTATTTTATACTATGATTGCATAGAATTTCAGTCCGTAACATGTGATCGAGTTATGAATCTTATGAAGACTACACTAGCTAATTGTTCCCACCATCTTAAAAAGAAAATAAAACAAATCATAAAAAAAGAAATAGATGTATATTCACGGCGATCATATGGCCCATTTTTACTGGATTCACCGAGCAAGTATTAATCTCCTTTTACCCGATTCCTATGCAGGTATACCATTTCAACGTTGAGGATTCGCCAAACAAGAGCTAGCAACCCTGCTGGTGGTATATGCTCCCCACCACGGCATAACCTTTTTTGGTTGTAACTTGTAAGCAGTGACGGATCTACAAAAGGTCAACATTGTTCAGTTGAATATCTAAAACTTTTTTTTATAAAATATCTATTTTTTAGCTGTATGTATAGTGATAATAAGATCAAATACTTTATATTGCAATTTTTCTTTATTATTTTATAATTTATCTAAATTATTTTGAGATGTTGTCTCTAATACAAATATTTGTTCTTTGATTTTTGATATTGTGGGCTTTTACCTTTTCCATTGGACATATTTTGCTAATTTTAAACACCAATCCTAAAAATTATGGTCTGCCACTTAGCCCCAGCTTAAGAATTAGATGCATGCTCATAATGGATTCGCCAAGTATTAGTTGATGAAAATATGGGTAATATTTTAATTCAATATCAACGTGGTGCATATATTACAAAATACTAGTGATGCAAAATTCATAACTAACAACAATGAACAAATTATATTGTACTTCAAATGTACGTAAGAACATAATTATATCAGAGCCAATTGATTGTATGAATAACTTCCAGTAGGGTTGGTGAAGAAAAATAAGTAGCGTAGAAATGTGCGATTGCGGAAGTAGCTGACGTCGTCGAAAAAGATGAGCGGTTGCACAGGTTGCGTTGCCCAAAAATCTTATTGCCACAGATTCACGAGATAGTTACTCTCCCTTCCTCTCAGTGCATGCCGGGAAGAAAGACCGGTGAGATTCAACATCTCAACAGATCCGACACAGATTCACGAGAGAGAAAGAAGGCAATGTGAGAAGGAATGGAGGGATTCGGCACCCTAGCCTGGATATCTCCATGTCTTTTATAGGCATGCAAATTATTCTCTATTAAATAACGCTATTGGCACGGTCGTGCATCACAAGTCACGCGATTTTTATATGAAAATACACGAATATATGTATATGTGTGTTTAGTTAAAGCCCTTCTCATGTCACCTCATGACATATGTCACATAGGGTGGGTTCTTTTAGACTGATGGTTTATGACTTATGGCTTAAATATTTGAATTCTGGTTGTTCGTGAGAAGCACGCAGAGAAAAATAGTCGCATACAATTTTGGTCGGTACAGCTGAACTCAGTACACTTTTTACTATAATTTTTCTATTGACCCCGCCTTAAAAAATATATTGTACAAAAGCTAGTTATTGTAAACAGTACAAACATAAATTAACTTTAAACCTAAAAGAACTCAGCTATATTCTATTCGATGGCAAGAACTTCACATTATATTACCCTTCTTTCACTTATCTAAACAACTTTAGGGCCTGTTCTTTTGTGACTTTTGGCTTTTCTACAATAACTAGTTTTTAAACAGAATATCTTTTTAAGGTAGGGTTTACTTGTCAATTGTAGTATATACTGTACCAACTTTATTTGTATCAGCAAAAGCCGCACATGAATTTTTATTACTCTCTAATCTCTTACACGAATAACCAAAAGTTACAAGCCACAGCAAAAACCGTAAGGCGTAGCCACAGAACAGACCCTAAACTGTACCATATTTTGAAATTTATGAATCACCTAGTTATATACCTGTGCGTTGCAACGTAACTAATTGAATGTATAGAGAATCGTGCTATAGAAGAGAGTTACTCCGATCGATTAGAAAGTGAAAAATAATGAGAAGTTAAGTAAATAGAATGGTTGAAGTAAAATAGACGTACAACCACCAACTGGTTTTCTTATAATAGTATCGATAATACCTCGTGGCCCAATTCTAACGTTAGTTTCCTTGTTCTGTGCACATGTACCAGCAACCCTGACAGCAGAGGCGCAGTACGGGATATGCTCGCCAACACGACACACCCTTATTAGGTGACCGTCGCGTCCCCTTGCCCCGTACGTACTCCTCCCCTCGCCACGCCGGGGACCGAGAGCTCACTGTCCGCCGGCCAAATCCCGCTCAAAATCACGTGTTGTTATAGCAACTCACGCCACGATCACGAGTACTCTACATCCTCGCGCCTCCCGTCCGATCGAGGCGTCGTGGCCGCGTCTCGTCGCTCTATCTCTCTCTTTCTCGCTCTCGCGGTCCTCGAGGGCAAGCAAGCCGCCGTATTTTCTCACGTGTTTCAGACGCGCGCGCGCGTCCGACCCGTCCCTTTTCCCACGCCACATCCACTTGCCGTTTGGCACGACGAAGCTATTAAAGGACAAAGGCCGATTTAAAGGGCCGGATCGGGGGGAGAGAGAGGGAGGAAAAGTACACGAGTTCGTCGGAGGCAAGAAGGGGGGAGGAAACTGCGAGGAAGCTAGCACTCCTGGCTAGGAGTGGGGGGAGGCGTCTTGCTTGCGATGAGTGGGAGCGGGAAGAGGGGAGGAGGAGAGGAGATGGCAGGCCGGGCGGTGGCGGCGGCGAAGGAGAAGACCAGCTTCGCTGTCACCTGCAGCCTCCTCAGCCAGTACCTCAAGGAGAAGAAGGGCGGGCTGGAGGGCCTTGGCCTCGACATAGCGCCGCCGGCCGCCGTGGGAGGAGGTGAGCCGTGGCTGCCTT
Organism: Dendrocalamus sinicus; assembly: GCA_036346575.1. NCBI lineage: Eukaryota > Viridiplantae > Streptophyta > Magnoliopsida > Poales > Poaceae > Dendrocalamus > Dendrocalamus sinicus. The sequence goes on along the minus strand of CM070667.1, from coordinate 16,180,174 downwards.
GTTAATTGGTTTCTTGGCTAGTCTGTTGCTGTGGCTAGCCTTGTTAATTTGCTTGTGTTGATTGGTCTGTTGTACACTGTTCTGATGTGTTCCATGCAATTAGCAACGATTTTTTAATTACTCATCAGACATATTTACACGGCTGTTCATCTTTAATTGCAGGGGTTTTCCGGTCGCCGACCACCATGAACCTGTTGTCAGGGCTCGACGCGCCGGCCGAGGAGCCAAACGCAGCAAAAACCGCGTGGGAGCCGGGCACTTCAGACCCCGTGGAGCTCTCCCTTGAGAAAGCTAGCACTGACCCACCTCTCAAGGCCCCAACTGACAAGCAAAATGACGAAAACACAAGGTAAAATCTCTCCCCTTTCCTCGCTGAAAAGACCCTTCTCGGAACAACAGAAAGCATGTTTCTTACGGCGGATGCTCACTGATAAGATAGATCCTGCTTTGTCAAAATTTATTGACTCCGTAGCAACTTTTTGGTTCTTCCAGGGAGGCAGCCGGAGAGGAGGCGCAACAGCTAACCATCTTTTACGGTGGAAAAGTGGTCGTCTTTGACAACTTCCCGTCCACCAAGGTCAAGGATCTGTTGCAAATGGTGAACATAGGCGATGGGGTGGACAAGGCCAGCAGCAGCGCAGCACCGCAGAACCTGCCCCGACCTGCACAGAACAATCTTTCTGGTACTAACTCCTCTCTTTTGCAGCTGTACCATGACAATACGAACTGATGCAACTAATTAAGTGTTCGTAAACTTTTATTATACACAGTAGCTACTATATGTGAAAAATGTAGATCAAGAAATTGGCTCAAACCTTACGACACTGCCGGTGACAAAGGTTAAATTTTTGCTCTGTTGCAGACCTGCCGATACCGAGGAGAAACTCACTCCATAGGTTCCTTGAGAAGAGAAAGGGCAGGTAACTGAGTTGCTTTTAGAATTTGTGTGAAGGAAAACAGTTGCTCTTAGAGTTGGCTGTGGGATCAAATGCAGGATCCTGACATTTTTCATGGTCTTTTCCTGCAGGATAATTGCAAAGGCGCCATACCAAGTTGACAGCTCTGTTGATGCGTCCAAGAAAGATACAGGTGACAAATCTTGGCTCGGGTTAGGCCAAGAAGTGACAATAGAGCAGGAGATATGAGCTCTTGGCTCGATATTAAGAGGGGAATTATAATCTGTGGAGACTGGAGATATGCATGGATGGTACTAGTGTACTTGTAGCTTAAAAACGAAAATAATTTACTGTTGGTTACAAAATTCAACTGGTAAGAAGTCAGGAATTACTAGCCGGTGGTTAATTCTACTTGACCATCAGCATACATATATAAGCACATGCCGTTCGTTCGCTTCGCACCATTGTTTGCTGCTGGAGTCGTGTGCTCACAGCAGTTTGGCTGCTTAGGTCTACTGGGAGTAACCACTGATGTGTCATATATGTTGCAACGGATGGTTGCATTGCCTTCCTGAACATGTTATGGAACGTTGTGTGCACGTTCCTTCCCTTCATTATTCTTTCATGTTTACATGTGCTCCTTAATGTTTGAGGGTCTGTATGTTTAATGGAGGATATATTCGGTCCTTTTGATTTATTGGAACGTATGGCTTTAAAATTGTGTTTTCGAATAATGTAATGATCATGTAATGTTGTAGCGCTACTACGGAGAAGTCATCACGGACGGTTCGTAACCGTCATCAGAGATGGTGTCTCAACTATTTATTGCATCAGTGATAACGGTGGTATAGCTCTCAAACCGTCTGTGATAAATCACAATAGACGGTTTTATTTAAAAACTATTTGTTATATCTAATATATCATAGACGGCTAATACAAAAACTATCTGTGATGGTCTACATATCAAGATGGTTTTATGTTAGAAACCATCTGTATGTAATAGTTATTTCTATAGCAAAAAAATTGTTTTTGGGCTAACATCAGGGAATGCTAACCATACCTTCTAAAAATAAGCAAGCATAATACAGATAAATGATAGATAACTGAATACCAGTCGGAGTAGTGGTTGTTTTAAAATACCATTCTAATGAGATTTTGTAGTAATAATATATGTCAAGATAGGGAAAAGGAGTACCAATTGTTCACAACTTGTTCTAAAAAGTAGTTAGACTGGTCATGTTGTTATTTCTCAACAGCTACAAGAGAACATTAAGCACTGCATACTTAGGATTCAAAGGGCATGAAGCAAATCACGCACTCCAATATGTCAGGTTCTATGAAGTATATCATGATTGTTGTCTCTTCCTCTTCATTATGTTGTGTCATGATTGTTGTCTCTTCCTCTTCATTATGTTGTGTGTTGTGCAAGGCTGCGAAGTACGCCTAAGATAGCAATCAGGCACAAGTGAGTTAGGCTTTCGTCCTTGTATAAATATTATCACAGGTGATTTTCAAAAATAATCATCTGTGATAAAATCACAACATGGACGACTAATACAAAAATCCTCTGTGATGTCTAAGTATCATAGATGACTTAAAAAATCGTCTGTGATATATTACTGATGGCTTTTCACAAAAATCGCCTGTGATATATCACAGACGGCTTTTCACAAAAACTGCCTGTGATAAATCCATACATATCACATATTGTTTGCATAAAAAAATCGTCTATGATAAGTAGATCATTACATACGGTTCTTACCATCGATTACCACATAGACGGTCATATTAGTAAACTTGTCTGAGATAACTACGCTGTAGCTTAACACAGATGGATTATGTATACCTGTCTGTGATGAGACGTCCAATATAATCTTCTCTGCAGTAGTGTGGTACTGTTGTCTCAATTTCCATGTGTTTGAACTGGAAGCTCGCTTGAGTCTTGAACGTGTCCGGTCCGGCCATCGTCCATTAGCACTTGGTTCTCGGCTGATTTACAGTAGTAGTTTACAGCAGTGCAATCTCCATTTTTCTTTGAATATTCCCTGCCGAACTAATCAAAGATTGTCGAAGTAAGAATAGTTTGTCCACATTTCCTCGTTGGTTTAAACTTCTGCTTAAACTGGTTCTGTGCATAAAACTAGTTTTTTTTCTTCCTTTTAGAGAAAAAACACATCAGTGTAAGTTTTCTTAAAAGAACAAATTATAGAGTTGCCAAGGTTGGCGCAAATTAGCCGCAGCATGGCGTAGCTAGGCGACGAAACAACGTTATTTTCTGCAAAATAACGGCCTATATGTTTTCCTTTCCCCATACTGTTGGCGTAAGATATTTAAGATCTGAAGGCTTCATCAAAGTTTGACGCACGTTGCGCACGACGTTTGAGTTTGCACGGGCTCTGAAGTCTGAACACGAGACTGGGAGGAGGCAAGCAGGGCAACCAAAGACGTCGGACGGACGTGAAAGAAAGCGCGGACAAGACATTACACGTCCGTGCCGCTGCCTCGTCGGTCGGCACGTCGCGCTCTTTGGCGCGCGCGCTGTTTCCAGGAAATCGGCGACTTTGTGTTCCCTCCCCCTGCCGGCACTCTCCATCGCATCGGTTGGGTTAAGTGTAGACCTGTAGATCTGGCCATGGTCAGAAACTGTTTCTGCCAGTACTATCCTATTGCAGGTCTGCATTTCTGCTCCGAGCCATGACTCCTGCCTGACCCACCATTGGTGCCTAACTTCGCGGGCACACAAAACACGTGCTTGCAATTTGTTGGAACGCTAATGTAGCTTCTATTCTCGAGAGGTCAATGTAAACCCAACCATTAGTTATATGGCCTCACGGGGAGGAAAGCGTAAGACCATGCTCCTACAAGGGTGTTAAATATTTGACATTGTTTATATTTTGCTTTTATCAATTGAATTTGAATTTTTCACTTGTGTATTTATAGAGTCTCTGGTCAGACAAGCTTGGGCAGGCAATCTGGCTACTAGGAGGGTACGGTCAGACCGGCCTAGGGCGACAGTATGATCGGTGGGTCTGGTCTGGTTGACCGTGTTGGGCGGCTTAATCGGAGGTTTTGGACGATCTGACTGGCGCTAGCCATGGTCAGATCGGCTCTGTTGAGGTGTTTTGAGAGGAGCCGATGTTGAGTATATTCTACGGTTTTGGTTGTGAGTCACAACAAGTGTTGTGTAATGTTAGTCACGGGGGAGTCCATGCATATGTGAGTCATGGCGTTTGTCTATGCACATGGTTTACTGAGAGTCAAGTGCATGTCATTTGTACTTAGATTGGTTGCCTTATTCTTTAGTGAGAGTCAAGTGCATGTCATTTGTACTTAGATTGGTTGCCTTATTCTTTAGTGTGCAGGTGCTTTGATGATTGTTGCGATCAACGCAAGACCGAAGCTACAGAAAGAGTCATGAGGCCATGCCGTGTGAAAGTAAAACTCATTTGTATGTGGGTTACTGGATTTTTCCATATGTAAGTGGTGTGATCCATTAAGGAGTAGCTGGTTGTAAGGGTTAAGTGAGAGATGAGGAGCCTCCACTATATAAGCTTTGTGTTAAGTTGAGTCTTGTGATACACTTGAGTGTTTTAGGGTTAGGATTTTCTTGTGTTGGAGCCTTGTGTGTGCTCTAGATTTGGAGCTCTATTATCCTCAAAGATTAGATGTAAAATATTCTTTTCCAAGTGAAATGAATATCTAAAATTTATCCAAATGAGTTGTGCCATAAGTACCCTCATGTGCTTTTGATTTTCTTAGCTTTCTTATTTGGATTTCTCTTCTCTTTAACTTTTCTGGTGCTAAGAACGTGTAAGAGGTGTAGATATCTCTTGGAGACATCAATCTAGGCATGATCTAGAGAAAGTTCTTGAGTTTGCTCGGTTTTTCTCAAGAGAGATAAATTTCATATGTTGCTCTTGTGGGTGTTTTAGGTTGAATTCATGATGTGTTCTAACTTGTTATGATATGTGAAAACTCATCCTAGGCCACACAGACCATATAGGACTCACGAACAAGAGCAGATCGAAGTCTTCCTCATTTGACCAGTTTTAGTGCACCCTTCACTAAAATGGTCACAACTTTAGCAATAATTCTCAAGATCGTTGATCGGAATAAGTTCGTAACATCCTAAAGAAGCTGCATGCCAAGTTTCACGTTATTTGGATCATCGTATTAAAAATTACGTAGATTTTAGGATTTAAAACAGTGATGAAATTACTGTTTATAGTAGCCTAACCGCTATTCGCCAAAGGTCTAACCGCCCTTAAAGTAGATGTCTAACTGGGCCAAATTTCTGGTCTACTTGATTGCAAATTCTGATCTAACCAGTGTGGGTTTGGATTTCTGGAGTTTTGCATTTCTTAACTTAGGGTTTTGATGAAGTTATGAATTTAGTTTTATGTCGTATGTCACTGTTGATATTTGGATGATTTTTTTTAAAAGAGTTATTCACATCTCCTCTCATCTGTCATACTAGATCCTACATAAATAATTCTATAGAGTTTTTTTTTTGCGAAACGTACAGCGGGAGCTCCGCTGATACATTATAAAGAATAATAGGGTTTGATGCTTACAACACATGTCCCAAAGGACACACGAGGAAAACACCGAACACCAACTGCACTAGCTCCTACACAGCAAGAGACTGAAAATTTCAACAAGCTACACTTCATGCTACTATAACAAGCTACACCGCAAGAAAGCCGTTACCTTGAAGGAAAACGAGGCCTATAAAAATCACCAAAGAAACATAAGTAACAAGATCGCACAAGGCACTATCTGAACGCACGAAGCGACTTTAAATAACCAGTGGAAGCATCCCTTTAATTACTTTGCATAGCCCTCTATATTACTTTGCATAGCCCTCTATCACATCTTTATCAAGCTCTTCCTCCTTCCAATAATTCACAATTTGTTCGCCAGATTTACATTGGACTTACCCATAGAGAGTAGTGTTACTGATTGCCAGCAAATCCCATAGCATTTCTTTCGAAACATGACTCGAAAGTTGTTAAAATTAGTTAAAGATAGGACCATTTTAGTTGACATTGTCACTAACTCAGGATTTTATCATAATAGAGGAGAAAAGCTACGCAACCACGATTCTAAAATAACCATGATTCTAAAACATCTTTTTCGGTGGGTGACTCTAAAGCGGCGTAATTGGATAGGGATCGCTATTTACACGGTACTATCTGATTCATTTTGACACTACGAGAACTATCTTTTTAGACCTCTTGTAGGTTTGGGATCGGGATGGTCCCATAATTTATGGTAGAGCTGTAACCATTTTTTGACAAATGGACCTGAGTGACTGAAGCCTACTGACCTTGAATGAGTGTAACTATTGCTGACACTTGACAAATGGACTACCGGATGTACGGGGCTGTTTGGTTATTAGCCACACTTTGCCAACAAAAATTGTCACACTTGCCTAAGTTAAGGTGCTCAAATTCTTTGCCACACCTTAGCAAGCCTAAGGGAATCTTGCCACACTTTTTTGAGTCGTTGACGCGTGGGACCTAGTTTGCCGGGAGGGAATCTTGCCACAACTGTAGCTGCAACCAAACAGCTCCTAAAGTTGGTCAAACTTGCCTAACCTTAGATGTGGTAAACTGTGGCTGGTAACCAAACACCCCCGTAGCTTTCGGTTTATGGCTAAAATTACATGCTATAGTGGCTATTAATTTTTTCTAGGTCATTTAATTAAAAAATAATAAAATACTTAAAAAACACTATTATATCTCATTGACATAAAAAAAATAAAAAAGTAAAAAAATTTAAATTAATGAACTGACACATTCTAAATAATTTCTAGTTCCTAAAACCTAAAAATCAGAAGTCGACTTAAAGCAACCCCAAACCTATAATGCACCACACAAGCTCACTGTTCACAAAAGACATATGGGGGTGTTTGGTTGCCAGCACAGTTTACCACGTTTAAGGTTAGGCAAGTTTGACCAACTTTAGGAGCTGTTTGGTTGCAGCCACAGTTGTGGCAAGATTCCCTTCCAGCAAACTAGGTCCCACGCGTCAACGACTTAAAAAAGTGTGGCAAGATTCCCTTAGGCTTGCTAAGGTATGGCAAAGAATTTGAGCACCTCAACTTAGACAAGTGTGGTAATTTTTATTGACAAAATATGGCTAGCAATCAAACAACCCCATAGCCGGAAAGATGGCATGTATGGTGCAGGTTAGGATCACCATGCTGCGAGAACCTACACATGAACTGACAACCGGCAAGAGCACAAAAATATCTAGGCGCTGCATGCTGTACTGGGCTGGGGGAATCATGAGGTGGGTGACAAATTAGCTTCCCTTTCCGGTGGATTAAAACACACACGTGATACACGGGGCTGATGAAGAAGACGTGGACCGTACAACGTAATGCTAGTGGGCAAATGGCTCAGAATGACAAGGATAGTCCCTAATTGTGTCATTTTGGTCATAAGTCATTCTACAGTTATTTCTTGGTTGTAAATCTTTCTACGACCACATAAGTCATAAATTCACATAGTCGTAAATTGTTCTAAGACCACATCATGATCGTACATCTTCCTACAACTAGTCTATCTTCGACTGGCTTGTCTACGGCAACTTATTGCGTAGTAGGTTTGTCTGACAAGGCGGTTAGAACGTGTATTTATTCCTAATAACCGCACACAATCTTTCTCTGACAACAACTGTCGCACGATGAACGGACCACCATGTCTCTCTAATAATAACTTCTATCAGACAATTATCTTCTAAAGCGTTGAGAAGTCTTTTGGCGCAGGACAATGGTTGCTGTTTCGTCAACTATATAAAGGTTAATGTCGGAAAAGAGAGGGATTCTGAACGAGATCGCAGGAGATCAGATTAGGAGATAGTGCTAGACATTTTTGCATTACTCTTTGTTGTAATTAACTTCTCTGAGAAATAGCCACATAGGACGTAGGGTTATTATTCTCCCAGGAGAATGCCAAAATCTGTATAAAAATTTCTGTGTCTCTACCCTGCATATTCATAGTCCGAGTTTTCTAGAGTTTTCTTGAATCCAAATAAATCACACGTAAGATCGATATTAAAACATCGACAATAATAAGTTCAAACCATTCGAGTAACAACTAGAAAAGAAACAAAGAAGGGACGGATGCCTACTACTTACAAACAACAGAAGATAGGATGAAAAATGCTATTCCCTCCAGTCACAAAAGAATGCTGTTTTGGATATCAATATGGTCTCCAAATACAAATTTGACTACTAATTTATATTATAACATATTTATAAAATATAATAAAATTATACTTTTATGAAAGTTTTTCGAGACAAATCTATATACACCATTTTTGAGTGTTCAATCTAAATATTTAAAAATATTAATAGCTAAACTTTAGAAAGTTTGACTATATGTACTTTTATAACCGGAGGGACCAATTGTTACTGGTCCATTTGGTAAGGCACCAAAGAAAGGGCGAACACCGGAATTTTGCAAGAAATAATTCAATTCGTGCATGAATCTACAAAAATGATCCTATTCCAAACAAGCTTATTCCCTGTTTGAAATGCAAAATTTTTTCTAGATTATTAGATAAATCGAAATGTTTCCTACGATATTCCTGAAAAATTCCCATGAAATTTCTACTTTCTAAACGGGTTCTTAGCTTCTCGATGACATAGCTCAAATTGTTCAACGCCCAGAACGAAGCAGCAGCAGCAGGTTGGATCGATTACCGACAGAAATAATTAGAACCCAAGCACTGAAAGGCCCATCGAGCCCAAAGCATAAAGCCCAGAGAAGTTTTCGCGTTTCAGCACACAAATAGGCGCGCCCTTTTCCCTCTCCCTTTCAAAAAGCCTCAACCCAAAATTTTCACTTCTCAGTTCTCACTCTCCCACCGTTACCCTTCCACGAGCAGATGCCGGCGAAGCCCAGGCTCTCGGCGAGGCCATCGCCGCCGGTGGCCTCCACCTCCCACCCCAAGACCACAACCCCGCCCTTACTCGCCGTCGGGGACTGCGACGACGACGACGACTTCCAGAGCCCTCCCCACGCCAGCCGCGCCCGCCCCTTGAAGCCCTCCAATGGCGCCGCCGCGCGCCGCCCCCGCAAGAAGCTAAAACTTTCGTCTTCCTGCTCCGGGAAGGAGAACCGTCCCGTCGCCGGTGGCACGGCTCCCGCGGAGAGGGTTGCTGCAATGGTCGCGGAGGCTGCCGAAACCCTAGCGGTCGGTTCGTGGGCTAGTGCTGGCGTTCTCGAGGACAAGGAAGTTACGGGCGGAGGAATTTGCGGCCTATTGAGGTCCGGATCTGATGGCTCCAAAATAAGCGCTGACGGGAAGAAGGGATTGGGTAGATACGGCGATTGCAAGGGAAGTTCCAGTTACCGCCCCAATTCGACTGAATCGAGGGTTTTGGAGCCAGTTGCGACATGTAATTTGGGAGGTGGGCATTGTGATGAGGCGGAAGAGGTTGGCACCAGGGCTTGTACCGCGGTTCCTGAGGAGGGCGTGGAGGTGGGAAAGTCTGAGTCTGATTCTTCGAGTATGGAGAAGGAATTGAATGGCTCTGGACCACGTGAGGGGCATTACTACTCGAGATCGATTGAGCTGAGGCTTCCTGAATTGAGTGCGAAGTGCAAATTTGGTGGTGTTGGTTTGACGGATGAAGAAGATCTCGGTTCAGGGGTCCACGGCTCTGCCTCTGATGAGGGGAATGTGGATACAGAAGTTGGTGTGGCATCCCGATCTGGGACCAATAACAATGAGGGGAGTGGATTTGGAGGATATCACCACTTAAATTCTACAGAGTCAAAGCTTCTAGTGTCGAATGCAAAATATGCTTTTGGGGGTGGTGATTGCAAAGAATCCAAAGAGCCTGGTTTGGGGATCTGTAGCTTGGTTTCTGAAGAGAGGAAAGTTGTGGCAGAAGATGTTGCTACTCTCAAATTTGAGACCAGGGAGGATAAATCAAGTGGAACGGAGGATTGTAAGGGGAGTCGCTGCTTGGATTCAGTTGAATCAGCCCTTCTGGAGTCACATAGGATCCATGAAGCTAATGATTGTGATGTTTTTGAGATTGGGACACAGCTTAATGAGCTCATAAACTTGTGCATGGAGGATTATGTGGAAGGTCATCCGAACAGTAGGGCATCTTGTGCTGAAGGGAACATAATGGATTCGGGGAGGTTCGAGTCAGTTTATAAAGTGCAGTGCCCTTTATGTGGATCAGATATTTCTGATTTGAGTGAGGAGCTCCAGTTGGTACATACTAACAATTGCCTCGATGAAGGTGGACCTGTTAAGGTGATGCTTCAATATCATCTTTGCAAATTACAAAACTGTTGTGCTAGAATAGTGTTTGTAATAATCATCCATGCTAAATTGTTCAAAGGTAGTCTGATCGGAGCCTTAGGTACTTTTGTGCTTATCGACATTTTTTGGTTAGTTTTCACTCTTAATCCTCAGCATGAGGGTCTTGTTAAGTATTTTTGGTCACCGAGTATCAATTGTCGATTTGTGGTCATAATAATTTTTTTGTTACATATCATTATCTGCCTATCTGGGACGATAGATGAACATATCCTACCAATAATTTATTCATTGTGGATTGTGGGGTGTGTCAACAATATGGAGACTTCTGTTTCTGTATCATGTTAACCTGAGAACACAAGAACTCAAGTGGGGTGATGAGCCTTTTGATTTGATGTTTTCTGTTTACTGAGTACTTTTAATCATTCATGAAGTCAGTGGAGAGTGGAGACAGAAAATTCGATAGTCTTATGGCATTTCCTAATAGTTCTTTCTAGTAACCATTTTTTATCAACATATTATAAGATATCAATATGTTTAAATTACCTCTATTCCAGGAATCTAATTCCAATCATGAAAGAGAACCCTGTGCTGGAGAAAATGTTGAAAACATATGTGTTGTAGAATGGTTAAGGAACCTGGGGCTATCCAGATATGAGGAAATTTTTATCAGAGAAGAAGTTGACTGGGAGACCTTGCAGTGGCTCACAGAAGAGGTATTCTCTCTAGTACTCTTGAGATGGATGTTTATTTTTCAAGTATTAGAACTTATGTTATGGGACCTACCTCCTGTAAACTGGAGGCTATTTCCATGGTTGTCACGGCGTCGCCTAGGCGTCGCCAAGTCGTCCTGGCGGCTAGAGGGGGACGCCGAGGCTGGTCGCCTCCTCTGCTCCCACTGTTGACGCCGATCTTTGGCCTGCTCCCGCTGCCGGCGTTGATCTCCAGCCTGCTTCCGCCGCCGCCGTCGATCTCCAGCGGCGCGGGGAGAGATCGGGTGCGGGGAGGGGAGGTGGCGGGGAGAGAGAGATGGGGGGAAAGAGCAGTCGGGCGGACTGGCTGGCGGCGGCTAGGGTTAGGAGATCGGGCACGGGGAGCTGGAGGCGGTGGGGGGAGGAGGCGAGGGGAGAAGGCGCCGGGGAGAGGATGCGGCGGACGGTGGAGGCGGCAGCGGGGAGAGGATGCGGCGGACGGGGGAGGCGGCGGCATGGGAGAGACGGGAGAGAGAGGAGGTCGGGAGAGGAGTATGAGGGGTATGAGAGACGGGAGACTACGTTGGCATCATATACGTTACCGTATGCATGTAGCCATGTACAGTGTACATGTTATGGCACTCGCCATGGCGTCGCCTAGGCGCCCCTCACTCGCCGTGGTCGCTGACTCCGCCGTGACAACCATGGCTGTTTCTCATGTTGCATATACTTAATACTATGCTGATTTATTTTTGCTGAAGTATGGGTAGATGCCCAACTTTCCTTAACAAACTTTTGAGGAGAACTGGTTGGTGTATGAAATTCAGCAGTTCTTCTAGTTATAAGTGAAAGAACTAACATGTTACCGCCTATGGATTGCAGGATCTTCTAGGTATGGGGATCACCTCTCTTGGGCCAAGAAAGAAAATCATCCATGCTCTGGGTGAGTTAAGGAAGAAAAACGATCATGCCAATGATACGGAAGCTGATGTGTTAATTTCTGAGAATACTAAGAAGACGAAACTTCCAATGGATGGGAATAAATTAATTACTGAATACTTTCGGTTTTCCTCATATGATCAAAAACAAACAAAGGCTTGCAAAGTCAACAAACCATCTAATTTGAATACCCAGAAAAATTCTAGTGCTAAACTTGCCACTAGTAGAAGTCGTACCGGTAAAGCAAAGGTTAAAGATACACCTCTTTGGTGTTGCATCCCAGGGACCCCTTTTCGAGTGGTATGGCATTTCTATCCACCAGTCAGCTGGAACATTTATCCTTCATATGTCAGCAAGATATGTAGCTAAATATGTTGCTGCAGGATGCATTTCGCTACTTAAGAGGAGATTGCTGCTACTGGTTTCTGACACACTTCCATTTAGACCGTAAGTCCAAGTTTTTTGTTGTCCAAATGTATCAGTGCCAATTGATAAAAAAATTACCATAAAGGATTGGCCAACCTCCTGAATACATGTTTTTCTCTGTTTCAACGAAGGTTTCTCCATTAATGATTTGTACTTTTGTGTTCTGTATTAATCTAGTCCTTTTGGCCTGTTTATCCAGAAAGAGCTGTTAGCTAACCTTAATGAGTATAAGAGCTTCCTGTTGAGAACCCGATTTAATCAAATTAAAATGCAGAGTTAAGTGAAATGAAAATATCTAACCAGTATGGCTTTCATCAACATAGTGAAGCTGCTCTTTAGTGATCTGAGCGCTTTTCTCATGAAATAGGACTAGGGCACTACTCATCCATCATGTTAGTCTTTTGATTTGCCATACTATGGATGAGTATGAAATGTGGCAGGAGTATTATTTTCCTTTTTATACTGTTCTGCATATTTGTAACTGCTGGGTCCTATGGCATTACACGTAGATTTAACATTCATTAGGATTTGAGCTAACCGTGTTCTTTTGCATCTCTTCTGTACTATTAATGTCATATTACATTTATGGAGGCTTTGTGTTTCACTGCTCTTGGAGCTACGGCAGCGGTAGTGGAGGAAACTGTATGCTAGTTTCAAACTTACCTAAATAAAATATAATGGTGCATACTAGGTAACGATATGCGCCTAGTATAATAGTCGATTTGTAATTTGGAAGTTAGAACATACAAAATGGAATTGCCAACAATCTCTTATGGACTAAGGGGACTGACGTGCAGGCTGTTTATGTTTAATCTAAGAACTATTTTTTTTTGTCTCACTTGCTATTGAATTATTCACTTTATCCTTCTGAACTAAATTACTAGCTTACCACCATAATTATTCTATGCATTCCATTTGTTGTTCAGTCTATCTCTAATTGTATTTATTTAGTCAAATGAATACTTCCCACTTCAATAGTGCTAGGCACTTCTGCTTGATGTTTTGGAGTCTAAACCTGATGTTTTTCTCTTCAACAGATTACCAAGGCTTGACTAGGAGCTTTTGTCACGGGAAGATATACTGTTCTTCAATTACAGCAAGTCTTGTACACCATAAGATCGGTGTCCCATGGGATAGATTGCATGTATTGCCACTGAACAAAAGGATTGCTGTTGCAGGAGTTAATTTGACATGTTTTGATGCCAACCATTGTCCTGGATCAATCATTATTCTTTTTGAGCCTCCCAATGGTAAAGTAAGTGTTGTTCTGAGTCGTTTCCTCATCTATTTGGCATAACTAGTCAATATGTTATTTTTCTCTACTTGCTTTTTTAGGCTGTTTTACACACTGGAGACTTCCGGTTTTCTTCCAAGATGGCCAACAATCCTGTTTTGCGGTCTTCTCATATCCACACTCTAATACTTGACACAACATACTGTAATCCGCGAGTATGTTTTTTCCTGATCATAAGTGTTACCAAAGTTCAGACTTGAGTTTTGACAAGACCAATCTGCCATGTAACCTTTACACGAACTAGAAATTATTTTGCAGTATGACTTCCCAAGTCAAGAGATTGTAATACAGTTTGTCATCGAGGCTATACAAGCAGAAGCTTTCAATCCAAAAACGCTGTTTTTGATTGGCAGCTATACAATTGGTACAGTACTGCATTCTCATCTTTGGTCTTTTGGATATTCAACTGTTGTCATGATTTATAAAGTGTTTCTGGTTGCAGGAAAAGAAAGACTGTTTACGGAGGTTGCTCGTCTGCTTCAGAAGAAAATTTATGTTGGAGCTGCAAAGCTGCAAATATTAAAGCACTTGGAGCTTCCTCAGGAAATCATGCACTGGTTGACAGCCAATGAAGCGGAAAGTCACATACATGTTGTCCCCATGTGGACTCTTGCAAGCTTCAAGCGGATGAAGCATTTATCTAATCAATATGCTGTAAGGCCAAGTGTTCTATCCTATCAGTTTATATAATATTGAAGCTTTAGCATCTCGAAGCTATTGTCACTCATAACTGGTCATGCCTCTATTAGGCAGTTTCTGATCAGCCTGCCAGCCATTACCAGCATACCAGCTCCTGTATTGCTGGCTGCCCACTCCCAGTATGTTGTCCATAGCCCTATAACCCTAACTGGCTAGTATACAAATTGCATTCACTGCACAATATCCTGAAATTTGTCTGTTATCACCAGATAATCCTCACTGGCTACTTTGGCTAGTATACAAATTGCATTCATTGCACAATATACTGAAATATGTCTGTTAGACTGTTACCACCCTATAAGGCTATAACCCTAACCGCCTAGTATACCAGTTGCAATCACTGCACAAAATACTGACATGTGGTAAGGAAAAAAAACTAAAAAATGTAAGCTTGAACATATATTCTGCCTACCAGGATTACTACAAGACCCCTATATTCTTTCTTTTAAGCTTAGCTTTTCTTTTGGCCAAAGCCAAAGCTTTTGCCGTGTTCAAACTGCATCATTTCTTAACTCCAAAGTTCCTATCCGGCAGGAAACCATAATCACAGTCCAATGTTTTTGCCATGTTTCTTTTGCTTCCAAAGCGTCATCTATTGTGATTTTCTGATAGCTACTTTGCTTTAGGACCGGTTCGATCTCATAGTGGCATTTTGTCCTACTGGTTGGGCATTTGGTAAAGGGAGGAAAAGGACACCAGGCAGAAGGTGGCAACAAGGAACAACCATCAGGTACTGCCCTGGAAGTGAAATAAAAGAGTATGTAATTCAGTATTCACACTTTTTGCCCAAGAGGAGAGTGTAGTGCTGTAGGTTTCAGCTTATCACCTCACTTTTATATTTGTCCAAAAGAAAGAACACTGTTCTAAGAGCTGAATTCACCTTCTTTTGGGCAAATCAAATGCACTGCTGTGTACAGGGTTAAGAAAACTGGAGGTAATGTAAGAGTTACCACCATAATCATTTATGTGCATGACTGCATGCTAGTTGCATGGAATTTTTTTTTGTTAGTTCAACATTTCAGAAGTTATGTTTTCCAAAATCTCTGATAAGCTGAACTGCCTATATTGATTGATTCTAAAGTTCTTTTTGCCGTCTCTTTGTCTCTACAGATATGAAGTACCGTACAGTGAACACAGTAGCTTCACAGAACTCCGAGAATTTGTCAAGTTCATATCACCAGAGCATATAATTCCTAGCGTAAACAATGACGGCCCTGAGAGTGCAGATGCAATGCTGGCCCAATTGTTAAATGACTAGTGAAATCTACCACTCCAATGTGATGGCCTGATTACGAACTACTGTTTTGAGACCACCAAAATTAACGGCCAAGGATTAAAGAGCTGAAGGGTTGATGATGCCCACGATTTCTGATGCGAAAACCGTGATACAGCATCCAGGACCTACTCTCTTTTTTTTTGACGAATATCCAGGACCTACTTTACTGGCAGATCAGTGCAGATGCTGGATGGTAAATTCTCGGCTAAGCTATTACCACTGGGGAAATTAAAACTGTGTACAATATAAATCCTTGTGAACGATTCACGAGTTAAAATGTAAAATCACATCACTGTGCTATGTGGTGCGTGCATATCATTTGCTCACTAAATGGCGGTCCATTTGTACAGCGACGGCTCCTGCAAATTGAAATTGTTACTGCTAGGGTGGCAGGCTGGCTGCCGCCTTGGTGTCCACGTCACGTCTTCGTCGGCGTTCCCGTGCCTGGCCGGCGACCATGGGCCATGGCGGTCCACGTGACGATGCCGGCAGCAACGCTCGGCGGAGGCGAGTGGTCTGCAGCCCAGCACTGGAGAAGGGCGAGCACCGTGGATCGCGTTTCCTTATCCGCGGTCCATTTCCGTGATGGTATGGGCCGCGTCGCGAATTTTATCTGCTATCCCTTCTCCGTGATGGGCCGGGCTGAGAAACGGTTCTTTTCCGTAATCCATTCGCGGATCAAATCATTGTGGTGCCCACGAGTCAGCCCGCTCGCATCCAAAATCCTTAAGAGAAAAACTGGTAAATGGTATATCATCCCCTCTCTTGTGTTCCTTCTCACTCCTGACTGACGCTCGCTCCCTCTCATGCTTTTTTTCGCTCCTGTTCGTCGCTCCCTCTCTCCTCGCCGTCGTCATCCCTTTACTCTCACGGAGGGAAATTCGGCTCCCTTGCTACGGGTTCACTCTTCTCTCTGGGCATAGAAAGAGATCGGGGGATACGGTGGCCCAACGGTGAGCAGCGATGGGAGCGATAGGCAGGGTAGAAGGGTAGTCGATGGAGCCGAAGGACGGTGACAGCGAGGTTGTGGTAGTTAGGTTGGGCGAACGGCACGACAGGAAGAGGTCGGGGGGCTACAAGCGAGGCGGTGACGCCGTCAGCCATTGGTGGTGGTGGGGCAGGGGTAGGTGGAGAAGAGTGTAGAGCTGGGCTGGCATCGAAGAAGAAGGCGAGGAGGATGACATTGAGAAGAGAGAGGAAGGAGAGGAAAGTGACAGAGAAGAAGGTGAGTAGAGCGGTACTGGTTGGATACTATATCATTTAGATTGATTCCAATGGTATAGTGTGGCGCAGTAGCTCTCAATCCCTAATCCTCCGGATGTTTTCCAGGAGTCCGAATCTCGGCGAATCCCCGCCCGTGGGATCCCACCTCCTAGAACAATCCGGCCGCCTCCTTTCCTCTCCTGAACCCAAACAATACAGCGCAGTGACTCTCAGTGCGTGTCGATAAAATACCCATATCCCAAGCGTACGCCCCGTCTCGAGTTCTTCCGCTCTCCAAACCCTCTCTCCCCCACTCTCGCGCGCTCAGCGAAGTCTTGCGGTTGCGGTAGGTACGCGCCTCTCGTTGCTTTGCTTCTTCTTCTTCTTCTTGCAGTTTGCTGTTGTATGCGGTGTGATTTTTGTGAGGCGTTTGCCGATTTTTGGTAGGCGCCATGGCGTCGGTGCATCTGTCTGGGCCGCAGGTGGCGTCGGCGGCGGTGGCGAAGCCGTCGTCGCTGGATGGGCTCCACCTGCTGCCTTCGCTTGCGTGTCGAGGGGGCGGAGGTTCGGGGGCTCCTCGTGAGGGCCGCCACGGTTGTGTCGCCCAAGGTAACAAAATTGCTACCGGTCTGCGGTGTGTGTGGTGCTGGGATTTTATGGTTACAAGGTGCATTTGGTGGTCTGGGTTTGGTTTGGTGGAGCTTGCTGATCAGATAAATCTCGAGCTTTTAGTAAGCCAGAGGTATTTACTGCCCAATGAAACCTCAGAATCGTGATTTAGGAGATTGTGCTGTATTGTTACTCGTGAAGAATGTACTGTGTTCAGAAGACCTCCTGCAATTCTACTAGAAAGCACAGAGCCACAGCCTAACTTGTTTTAGAACACAAATTATAGTACAGAACTTAATTGATGCATTACGAGCAATAGGTTCTCTCTCTACATGCTTGGAGTCTCTGTATAGATATAGCTGCCTGCTTTTTTAGTGTTGGTACATATTAAGGCCCTTACTATCTTAGTACGAAAAGTTGAGACCAAAGTTATCAATACCGTTCTGGAGGCCATTATGGTTTAGCTATTGGGATGGAACATTTCGGTACCGGGTCATTCTGGTGCACCATTCTGGAGTAAAAGTAAATAAATTTAATTGTATATTCTTAATTCTATATCTTGATTATATTGACTAACATATTATATATTGACTAACGTTGGTTACGAAGATTTCGATCACAGTGGCTTCGACCGTTGAACTTCCGACTGGTAGTCGAATTTCGACTACGTTGTCATTCGACCACGTTATTTTCTCTGCTGACTGGTTGTGTTCAGTTTGGCTCTCCGGTGTTTTCCGATCAGTAGTCGTAACCGATCACGTTAATTTCTGACTAGTGGTCGTAATCCGATCACGAGGTGCTTTGATCCGGTCGTGGTTAACTCTATGTCTCTCTGTTTTTTCAAGTGGATTTCATATCCTAATCTTCATAGCTTTGTAACTATCGGAGTAAAAAATTTGTGAATATTTGGGAAAAATTTAAAGGCATCATTCATCCCCTCTGCTGCCTATCCAGTCCTACAATGAGTCACCCGCCTTGCTTCCTGAGGCGATGCAGAGTGGTATGGCGACAATTAGTCGACGCCATACACCCTAAGGCGGATGCCCCACGCCTGTAAGGCGAGTTGACGGCCATGGCAACCACCCCAGACTGCCTCGACGCCATACCTAAGTGACACCTTAATAACATTGATTAAGACTTCTTTTTAGAAGCTCAAACTTTGTTTGCGCTGCTTTTGTGGCATGCCATAAAGGTGAGTCTGTGACTACCAACTTAGGTACAGAACCAGTAGTCAATTTTCAGGAGAAAAATAACTTCAAAAATGCAGAACTCAATGTGGAATATGCAACTATTTAGGCGTAACAAAACAGTGAACACATCTCTTGACTGGCTGAATACGGTTGGCAACCACTTAGACTAAGACCTAAGCTACTGTACTACTGTTAATTTTATTTTGACTATTCTGTGAACATGAACAAATAACTGTATAACATCCATTCTTTCCACGCTCCCTACATGAACTGCATGCATTCTCCATTGGGTGCTACTTGCATATCTGCAATCCCCTGGATGTTGTAGTGGTATTTATCCTGGCATAACTTATGTCAGGCTTGACGCTTTGACTTGGCATCGAGCACTAAGGTCAATCTCATTTCTGGGCTGATGTGTTCTGAAACAGGTGATAGCTGTTGGCCCAGGGCCATTGGGCGAGGATGGCAGCAGGAAGCCCTTGTCGATCACTCCTGGAAGCAACGTGATGTACTAAGTATGCAGGAAGTGAGTTCAAGGGTGAGGACGGCGATTATATTGTTCTCAGGGTATCCGACGTGATGGCTGTTCTTTCCTAAGCATACCGTGCTACTGTGAAATAGGAATTTTGGTATTTAGGCCAAAACTTTGTTACATTGCTCTTGCTTGGAACAGGTAAGTTGCTTCTCGCTGTACTGTGTTTTGGTGGAAGTGCTGTCTAATATAAGATGAATTGCTTGAGTTCAGACATGATTATGCTGTGCTGCTTGGTTGGTTTGTGTTTAAGCTTTGACCAGTTAGTAAGGTTCGGTTTTGCTATTTAAGTTGTGCCTGGTGGTCATCTTTTTTTTTTCCACTAAGATTGACTAACGACAACAACTTAATTCTTTTAAAAAACACGTGGGAGATCGGAGTTGCAGTCAAGAGGCGTGCAAGCGTCAGGTCGCTTGGATTACCGGATAATGCTAGAGAGTTGTTGAAAGTGAATGGCCTCTTTCCTCCATAGTTTGGCGTAATTAAAAAAATAATTATAGTTTATTTTTATTCTACGTCTTAGATGTAAGAATCTATGTGAAGAAAAATGTTAAAGTATAAGTGAATTGCTCGTCTTTTTTTAATCATTTTAGACTTTTAAGTAAACTGACGGATACATGCAAATAGGAGTGGTTGCACGAAGATGTGGAATGTTATTTCTACCTAATTTATGTCCATCAGGGGCGGATCTACAGTAATTCATGGGCATTCAGCTGAATACCCAAAAATTTTGGCAAAAAATTAGCTATATACAAGATTTAATACATATGCATACTATAAATGAGCCTGATTCATCTCATTCTGGGCCCAACCTGGCGGCAACGTCTCATTTTTGGGCCCAACCTGTGCGTTGGATTTCTGGCCCAGTTTTCATCGGTCGGCCCACACTGCGTGCTGGATTACTGGCCCTTGGCTCAGCAGTTAGCATCTAACGGCCACACACCTCTTACGGTCTCGTCTCTCAGCCTCTCCTCTCCCTGGTGGCGCACAAGCATTGGGCGGTTGCTGGGTCCGCCACTCCGGCAGGCGGCAATGGGCGACCTCACCTTCGGACTTCAAACTTCAGTTCTTCACCCCCGACGCCCTGGAGACAGTAGGGAGCAGCCAGGGAGGTACTTTCTCCGTTTGCCAAATTCAGATTTCCTCATTGCCATATATAATTTGCAGATTTGGTGTCTCAGTGATTCCTCCTTGCTGTAATTCAAGTAAACTTTTCTTTCCTGTCGGATCTGATTCGCTTCATCGCTTGCCGCCAGCCGCCTTGCCAGAGTTGAGGCCGAAGGGGGCAAGGGGCTGAGGAGGAGTTGCTCACCTGCTCGGCGAGTTCTTCAGTAGTTCAGTGTTTAGTGCGTGTTTGTGAAATCTGAATAGTTCAGTGTTCAGTAGTTTCTGAAATCTGATTACTCTGAATCTCTGATAGAGTAACTTACTTTGTATACAATGCTTACTTTGTGACTGATGAGCAAGGGCACTGCTAATGAGCTCATGGCATGAATGCATATGCAGAATGCGTAACAATGCATGAAGATCCTGAATTGATCGTTGGAACATACTTTTGCTATTGCTTCTTAATCCGGTTGGAAGGCCCATGTTAGATACTAGCCGAAGTCCATGTTGCCTATAACTTAAGGCCATAGCAGGAAACTTTTTTTGTGCTATAAGTTGTGTGATCCATTTGATGTCCTAATCAAATTATGGCCTAATTTCTTCTTTGCCACTTCCATTCTTTTCGTGTTCCAAGGTTAGAAATCATCAACAAATGCTTTTCCAAGAGAACAATCAAAGAAATCATATACGCTCTTGTGAATTTTCCTAGAGTTAATTGTGCCTTTCTATGGATTTACCCGTTTTGTCATGCTAAATTTGATATCGATCATGTCAGGAACAAGAAGCTCCAAATGCGGCTGATGGATGGGTTACTGCTGCAATCCAATCGTTGAGGAAGGTTTTTCCTACTAATCTGAAAATCTCTCTCAGATCGGTATCTTTCAGACACTTCCAAAGCATATATCTTGGAAATAAAGTATGTTGTCTTGGCATGCGATGTTACTCCCTCTAATTCCAAATGTAAGTCATTTTAGATATTGACACGGTCTCTAAGGAGACATTTTGACCATTAATTTATGGGAAAATATGCTGTTTCAAATAAAATAATTATACATTATGAAAGTATATTTCGTGATGGATCTAGTAATACCAATTTCATGTTGTCAGTCTTGATAATTCTTTATATATCGATGGTCAAACTTAAAAATGTTTGACCAGCACAAATTCTAAAACGACTTACATTTAGAATCGGATGGAGTATGTGTAAGTAGTTTAGGCATGCCAATTCCAAAATCCTTGGAATTGTTGGTGCTCGATCCTGATGTCTGCATAGCTAGCAGTACATAGCAACTAGATGGTTCACTTTTTCTATACTGCAATTTCGAATCCTTGTGAGCTTAATGTAAAATTTTATTGATGAATGATGACACATTTCATTGATATGTAATGCAGTTCATTTGAAATGAAAACTACTGATTTTGTAGATCTTAAGCGTTAAAAAAAGAAGAAATCTGCAAATTCGAAATCTTTATGGGAGAGAGCTAGAAAGACGTAGAAGGTAGCTTCCACCTAGATACCAAAACTGATTTCTAATGAAAGCCAAATTGGGAATGAGAATCAGATCAATGACAATGAGCTGCAGTTGGTAGCGCACACACACGATGATAGTGGCATAGAACCTGAGGTAGGCACAAGCACGAAACCTAACATGGATTGCCCATTGTCCCCAATAACAGAAGATGATAGATCAGAATCATTAGATGATGAGACCATCTGTGATGTTGATTTTCTTTCACATGATTTTGGAAAGAGAATTCCCATCATAGGCTATGATGTCAACGAACAAGATGTAGTGAGAAGAGGATACATTGCATTGGAACTATGTCAACCACGGGCACATGATTTTCCAAAGAGAAATATTGGAGGTATGCATTGCTTCTAGCTAGTTGGTTTGATGAATATAATTGGCTTGAGTATAGTGTGGAACGTGATGCTGCTTTCTGTTTTGTTTGTTATTTGTTTAAGGATAAAACTAATTATGCTGGTGGAGATACTTTTGTGAATGTGGGATTTAGAAATTGAAATATGAAAAATAGATTTGACAAACATGTTGGAGCAATTAATAGTGCCCACAATGAAGCTCAAGGAAAATATGATTTATTCATTAAACCGAAAGCATCAATTGAGGAGTCTTTTGCTTTAAACTCAAAACAACAAAGGGTTATGTATAAATCTCGCTTGACATACTCACTTAAGTGCTTGAGGTTTATTTTGCGTCAAGGGTTGGCTTGTCGTGGACATGATGAAAGTGAACAGTCACTAAATAAAGGAAATTTCCTTGAGCTTTTAAATTGTCTAGCAGAAAATTTTGAAGAAGTCAACAAGGTCATTTTAAAAAGTGATCTAAAGAATAGCCAAATGACTTTTCATAAGATACAGAAAGATCTCATCAACTCTTGTGCTAAAGAAACTACTAGGCTTATTATAGATGACCTTGGTGATGATTATCTTGCAATACTCACCAATAAATCTAGTGATGTGTACCAACAAGAACAATTGACTCTTTGCTTGCATTATGTCGACAAAAATGGAAGGGTAGTTGAGATATTCCTCGGTGTTGTCCATGTTGAAAACACTATTGCTTTGACACTTAAAACATCAATTGAGTCTTTGCTTATCGATCATTTATTGAGCTTGTCTATGGTCCATGGACAAGGGTATGATAGGTCTAGTAACATGAAGGGTCACGTGAATGGTCTAAAAAAACTAATTTTGGATGAGTCTCCTTCTGCATATTATATTCATTGCTTTGCCCATCAACTTCAATTAATTCTTGTTGCTATTGCTAAGGAGAATGGTGATTGTGTTTGGTTCTTTCAGCACCTTGCATATTTGTTAAGTGTTCTTGGAATGTCTTGTAAAAAAAATACAAATGCTTCGAATAGCTCAAGCTCAACAGATTGTGGAAGCATTACAATTGGGTGGTATTGAAATCGGCCTAGGTTTGAATCAAGAGATGGGCTTGGGTAGGCTGGGTGATACTCGTTGGGGATCTCACTATAAAACTGTTATGCATGTTATCTCTTTGTATCCTTCAATCCAGTGAGTTCTTATAAAGATTGGAGAAGATCACTCTTCAAGCACGGAGACTATACATGCTCAAACTATGTTGATATCATTTGAGTCATTGAGTTTGTTTTCATGGCACACTTGTTGCTAACTATATTGGGTACACAGATGACTTAAGCGATGCTTTGCAAAAGGGGGATCAAGACATTGTTAATGCTATTGATCTCATTTATCTGACAAAGACTCAATTGCAGCTATTGTCGGAGGATGATGGATGTGATTCTTTTCTTAAAGTTGTCACTTCCTTTGGTGTGAAGCATGACATCAACGTTGCTCAAATGGATGGTTTCTATAAGCTAGTTGCAAGATCTAAAAGGTTCTTCAAAAAAGTTAAGAATCTTCATTGCTTCCATGTCGAAATGTTCTTAAGTGTTATTGACAGGTAGCTTTGAGAGCTTGACGACAAGTTTGATGAGGTAAACACAGAATTGCTTCTTTGTATGGTGTCATTTAATCCTACTGATTCATTCACTGCTTATGACAAGAACAACTTAGTTAGACTTGCTTATTTTTATCCTAAAGATTTCTCAAGTACAGAATTGATGCATCTTTTATTTCAACTTGCACACTTCATTGCTGATATACGTAGAGATGAAAGGTTCAAAGAAGTGAACAACCTTTCTGAGCTTTCATTATGTTTGTTCAAACAAAGAAGAATATCAATTACGCAATTGTTTACAAGCTTCTCAAATTGGTGCTAATTCTTCCCGTAGCAACTGCTAGTGTTGAGAGTGTTTTCTTCAATGAATTACGTGAAGAATAAACTAAGAAATAAAATGGGGGAGCGGTACTTGAATGATTGCTTGGTTACATTTCTTGAGCGAGAGTTTTTCCTGCAAGGATGATATTATATCTCGCTTTTAAGGCATGAAGTGTCGTCATGTTAATTTTTAATTCTTAATTATTTTATAATTTCTTTGTATTATTTCAGTTGTTATCTGTAGTACCAACAATTGTATTTTAATTTTCGCTATTACGGACCTTCATATTTTTTATTGAACAATATTTTTATAACTTTAAATATCTATTCCGAAATTTTGGGTCCGCCACTGATGCCCACATTCCACAAAGTTATGCCATGGCCTTTTATTCCTCTTTGCCAGCGAAAGAAAAAGACTGGTGACATCGTCAACGCAACGAATTGCTGTTGCCATCTAAAGCACTCGACCGAACCTGACGGCAAAGTGAAATAGCAGGTAAGGCCGAAGGAGTCAGATTTCTCTAGTCAACTCTGATGACCTAGCTTTCGAAGTCCGAGTTTCCGATGGCCATGTTGTAAGACCGTTCCACATCTGAGCTGCATAGTCTTGATTGGTCCATGAAATAGTTCATCTAGAAAGTACTACTTGAGAGATGCATGTATCGAAGGTGGAGGACCAACCGTACGTACTAGTTTGTGGTTCACAAGGCCCGAACTGCATGCGGCCCTACAGTACCAACACAAGCATAGTTCGCCTTATGCTGCTCGATGCATCACGCACAGCTCATTAACAAGAACAAAGCCCTGGCTCTGAATAGCACAGTCCAGGAGGATGCATACTCCACACGGGTATCCAGTGTTGTGCCACCCCTGGTCCCCTTCGCGTTCGGTTAGTCGTGATATCTTTTTACCAAGTGCGACGACCAACAATGACAACAATCTGACAGGACCCTAGGCAGCGTTACTCCGTTGCATCTTTTCGGCTATATCACGTAGTTTTCTCGAGATGCCAGGACTTGGCCAGGTCGATGCTGCCCTGCCGTGTACGCCGCCGTTGTTGCCATCAACACAGCGCCTCCCCGCCACCTGGTCAAGCAACCCCCGGCCGCATCCCCATCAGCCGCGACCAAATCAAAGCCCAAATCACCGGTTTATCCCACCAAATCTTACCGATCCAACGCCTCGCTAATTAGTTAGGCCAACCGCGCGAGACCGTAGCCTCCGACACGACACACCTCAGCTTAGGCCTCGTTTGGCAGAGCTCTACAGATTTTCTAGACTTGGTCATCTGTAGCTCTAGGAAATTCTAGATCTAGAGTTGTAGATATGTTAAATGCATTTACATGACTCATTTTATTTATATTATATATTAAATAAAAATATTTAAATCACTTTAATTTAGTCAACAAACTACAGATCTAATATAGATTTCGAAGTTAGTACTATGCCAGACGGGGCCTTAATAATCGCGCGCCTATATGGACTCGCGGAACCCGGGCTCGGCACGAGCTCGCTTGTTTGTCTGCGGGATGGCGAGCCTCGGCCACGACGCGCTGTGGGCGAAGCTGTACGAGCTGCAGCTGCAGCTCGCGTCGTACAAGCTCCTGCGCGCCGCGCGGGGGGAGGAGGACGTGCTCGCGGGCGCGGACGGCGCGTGGGGCAGGCCCGCGGGGGGCACATGCCGCGGCAGCAAGTACGACGCCTACATGCGCCGGCGCGACGCCAGGCGCATCGCGGCCGCGTCGTCGGCCGAGCCGCAGGCGAAGGGTCAGGGTCATCAGCCTCGGCCGCGGGGAACGCGCGACGGTGGCGACAGGCCGAGACCGCTTACTCTCAAGTGCGCAGCCGCTCGGGACACGCAAGAGGTAGGGGCACGCACACGGTTCTTTCTTCCCATCCGTTTCCCTTCGTGTCTTGGACCTTGTTTGCTTACGCGCGACTTGCCGTTGTTCAGGTGAAGAGGACGCCAGCCGTGTCCATTCCGACGACCCCGAGAAAGGAGAACGGGGCGCTGCCCAGGAGCAGGACAGTGAGCACCGGCGGGACCGCGGCGGGCGGCACTCCGGCGAGGTCGCACCAGAGGCGGAACAGCGTCGCCGGTGTCCCCGCCGACTTCGGCGACAGCGTCACGCCGAGGCCGTTCCTCAGGCGCGGCAGCGGCACGGGCGGGGCGGCGGTGGCGCGGCTGCGGACGCCAAGGGTGCACGACCTCCGGCTGAGCGACGTGGCCAGCAGCAGCCCGAGGCAACAACCGCAAGATCACTCCACGCAGGTGGCGCGGCGCCACTCCCGGTCCGTGTCGGAGCTTCCGTTCCACACGACGGCGGCGATGGACTCCCCGAGGTCGGTGGCGGAGCTGCTGCCGCCGCACGCGCGCGCGAGAAGGCGGTGGGGCAGCCCGGAGAGGCCGCCGCCGGCGATGTTCTCGGCCGCGTCCGACTCGCACAAGGACTTCGCCAAGGGGCTCAGGAAGCTGCTGAGCTGCGTGAGGAAGAGCAGCAAGAGCGCCGAGCATCAGCATTGCCCGGCACGTACCGTCGGCGGCGGCGAACGTGACTCCGGCAGGAAGCCCGTGAAGGGGTGGGCTGCGGCGGCAGCTTGCTCCCTTCTTGATGGCCCATTCGATCGTGCAAGCCTGGAGGGGCACCAGTTTCCCATGACACGGGCAGTTGGCATCTCCGGATGAGGTGTGACACGCAGCGCCAACTAAACCGTGACACGCCATGAGAGACGCCTTGATCAATGGCCATGTTTTTTTGCTTTCTGCTGCTGGCTAGAGAAATTTACAGAGCATATATGCCGGAATTATCGTTCATCGTTGAGATTTGAGAAGCGGCTAGCCTTGTTCAGTAATTGGTGTTTGTTGCATCTGATTAGAGAGGATTTTTGTTGCTTTGCATTGCACTCTACGAATTAATTTGTACATACCATTATGTCCTTAATAATATTGATCCTTCGAGTTCTTCTCTCCTTGTATAGCAAGAACTGAGCCGTCAAATTGAGTATGCTTGCAAAATGGGGCATCTTACTAGCAAAAACTGGCATGGAGAGGCGCAAAAACACTCCGCTCGGTGTTGTACCTTATTGTTGGCGATCTCCACCGCCGCTAGAATGGCTCGCATTTAATTCAGAGGCAGTGCATGTTGAAAATATAAGCACATGTAGGTTCAATTTATTCCATAAATAAATCATGACATCATGCACGCAAAATAACAGAACCATCACAGGCATAAAAGATTTAGACATGTAAACCAGAAAATATACATGAATAGATCTAATACGGAGAACATGACTGTTACGTACCGATGATTCTGTTCTGACCGGTTTGGCGATGTTGACGCTGCAAACACGGTGTGGATGACACGAGGTCGATGACGATTCGCCGAAACCGAACGACGAGGAAGACGAGCCAGAGCTACAGCAAGCAGTCTTGCAGAGCGCTTCCCAAAAACTTTATTCGCCCTCTCCCGGTGCAGGACTTCGAAGGCGACGGTTCCGGAGACCTGCTCTCCCAAACGACGGTGCACGCCGGCGGACGGGACGGAGTAGACTACGTGGGACGGCGCAACACGATGGAGGAGGCAAAATCCTAGATTGATTTGCGTATACTGTATGGAGGCGGCGACTCAGTATTTATAGGAAAAACAGGACGCGTGATCAAGATGTCTGCACATTCTCTATAACTCGTAACCGAAACGGATTAGCCACGCGTAACCGATCCGGATTCACCGCCACTCAAAACAGCAAAAAAATAAAACTGCAAAAGGAAGCCGCGTCTGCGCAAGCACCTGGAGCCGATTTTGGCGGACCATTCACGCAGGTGCCGTGCGCCCGCGCCCCGCCCGGCCCGGCCCGGCGAGGCGAGCGAGCGCACGCGTGTGATCCTCTAGTTCTCTCCCACACATGCCTCAAGCGGCTAGGAGTGCACCATTCCTTTTAAGATGGTCTTCCTCTCCTAGAACTAGCAATATGGTACTAAAGTTCACATGCATTGCTCCTTTGCATGAGTGGGCCTTTGAGATTTAGGAATTATTCTTATGGTCTTGGCCCACATAATTCAACAATCCTCACCGGATCTCAAAGTCCCAGAGATTTGCCTGAATTCCAATGTCTTGTTTATATATCGGTGTTTCGATGGAGACCGATTAAGGTTGAACATCCACCTAGAACTCCAAGTTACACTTACTCACAACTTGAACAATGGACTACGCCTTGAATTGCAAGTTTGGTGCAAGCAAGCTTCACTTAAAGACTTAACTGATACTAGGCCGCCAGTAGGCTACCCCTCGGTTGGAGCGTATAAGTCATACTCCTTGGTCTCTTCATGAGCTTAGTAGGAGATTTTCCCAAGATGTCCATAGACTGCGACTAACAGTCGGGCTCATATAGGTGTGTTCTTTCAAGAACGTTCTGCAGGATAACGTCTTCGCTTCTGAAAGCCAATGGAACACATTAAGGCCTTAACCAACCTCGCCTTGCGCTTTAGAGTATTACATCTTCACATAGAGAGGGTTGAAATTACTCTCCTCCTGTTAACTAATGGCTTGTTTTTCCCAGATCCTAATTCACGGGATCTCCGATCACATAGGTTGGGTTACTACCATAGATAACTCACATGGGTCTCATACCCATCTCCTTCGATGCACTATCTATCACATTCCGTGATAGTCCCTTTGTAAAGGGATCTGCCAGGTTTTTATCTGTTTGGATGTAATCCAAGGTTATAACTCCGGAGTTTCTCAATTTCCTGACAGACTTCAATCGTCTCTTGACATGCCTAGACGATTTTATATTATCCTTAGAACTATTCACTTTAGCGATAACGGTTTGATTATCACAGTTCATAAGGATAGCTGGCACTGGCTTTTCCACCGTAGGTAGATCCATCAATAGATCCCGTAGCCATTCTGCCTCAACAGTAGCAGTGTCTAGTGCCGCAAGCTCTGCTTCCATGGGTTGACCTCGTCAAAAGGTCTGCTTTGCAAGACCTCCATGAAACAAAGACCACCACCAATAGTGAAAACATATCCACTAGTGGTTTTGATCTCATCGAGATCGAGATCGGTTGGAATCACTATAACCCTCCAAAGACCGACGGTACCCAGTATAGTGAAGTCCAAAGTTCGAGGTACCTTTCAGATAGCGCAACACTCGCTCAAGCGCCTTCCAGTGATCATCTCCTGGGTTAGATGTAAACCGGCTTAACTTGCTCACAGCAAAGGAGATGTCTGGCCTTGTTGCACTAGCTAGGTACATAAGTGAGCTAATTATCTAAGAATATTCCAGCTGATTCCTAGCAATTTTCTTATTCTTACGAAGTAACACGCTAGGATCATAAGGTGTTGGAGAAGGCTTGCTATCAGAAAAACCAAAACGGCTCAAGACCTTTTCCACATAATGAGATTGCAAAAGTGTAATCCCATCCTCACCTCTAACCAATTTAATGTTTAGAATAACATCATCCACTCCCAGATCTTTTATATCAAAGTTTTGAGACAAGAATGATTTGACCTCATTTATCACATTGATGTTTGTCCCAAAATCAGGATGTCATCCACATACAAACATAGAATAACTCCCTCACCCCCACCATAGCGATAGTATACACATTTATCTGCCTCATTGACAAAGAAGCTCAGAGATGTCAGTGTTCTATCGAACTTCTCATGCCACTGCTTAGGGGCTTGTTTCAGACCATACAAAGATTTCAACAGTTTTAACACCTTGCCTTTTTGACCTTCTACTACAAAACCATCAGGCTGTTCCATGTAAATTTTCTCATCCAGCTCTCCGTTAAGAAAATCTGTCTTAACGTCCATTTGATGAACGAGAAGACCATGTGAGGTAGCCAAAGCAAGTAGTACTCGAATTGTGGTTAGTCTAGCAACAGGTGAGTAAGTGTCAAAGAAATCTTCGCCTTCTTTCTGAGTATAGCCCTTGGCAACAAGCCGAGCCTTGTACTTTTCAATAGTACCATCAGGCCTAAGCTTCTTTTTGAACACCCACTTGCACCCTACAGGTTTGCACCCATAAGGTCTATCTGTCAGCTCCCAGGTTCCATTAGCAATAATGGAATCCATTTCACTACGGACAGACTCCTTCCAGTAGTCTGCATCAGGGGATGCATACGCTTCTGAAATAGACTTGGGAGTGTCGTTCACAAGGTACACAGTGAAATCATCACCAAAGGATTTGGATATCCTTTGTCTCTTGCTCCTTCTAGAAGCTCCACTGTCATCCTCCTCATTGACAAGTTCATGTGTATGTTCAAAAGGTTCAGGTGGTGTGATTGAACTGAGAATTATTTCAGAAGGTTGACTAGTAGTGTTATGTGTATCCTTCATTGGAAAAGTATTCTCAAAGAATGTTGCATCTCGAGACTCCATAATTGTACCAACATACATGTCAGGTACCTCAGTTTTAACTATCAAAAATCTATAGGCAATGCTATGATTAGCATATCCCAGAAAGACACAGTCCACAGTTTTAGGTCCAAGCTTGCGTTTCTTAGTTATTGGCACATTAACTTTCGCCAAGCACTCCCATGTACGCAAGTAAGAAAGTGATGATTTTCTTCCAATCCATACCTCGTATGGTGTTTTGTCTTTATTTCTGTTAGGAACTCTATTTAATACATGATTAGACGTTAGCAAAGCCTCCCCCCACCATGCCTTAGGTAAGCCCACAGTGTCTAACATGGCATTCACCAAGTCAGTCAACGTGCGATTTTTCCTTTCGGCAATCCCATTTGACTCGGGAGAATAAGGAGGCGTCCTCTCATGTATAATGCCATGTTCCTCACAAAATAAGTCAAATTCGTTTGAGAAATACTCTCCACCACGATCTGACCTAAGTCTTTTTATCTTTCTATTTAACTGGTTTTCAACTTCTGCCTTATAGATTTTAAAATAGTCTAAAGCCTCATCTTTCGTTTTCAATAAATACACATAACAGAACTTAGTTGCATCATCAATCAATGTCATGAAATATCGTTTTCCACCCTTCGTCAACACGCCATTCATCTCGAAAGATCTGAATGCGGGAGTTCTAGTGGTGCCAAGTTTCTCTCTCGCGACCTTGTGAGGCTTACGAGGTTGCTTTGATTGCACACAGCTATGACATTTAGAACCTTTGATGATGGAAACGTTTTAAATTCATACTCGAAAGCCGAGACATCAAACCAAAATTAATATGACATAGACGTGAGTGCCAAACGTTAGCCTCATTATCCATACTGCCACAAATATGGTTCACAGTCTTATTGCAGAAATCTGAAAGGGAAAAGCGGAACAAGCCTCCGCACTCATAGCCTTTACCAATAAAATATCCATGTTTAGACACGACTACTTTATTAGACTCAAATACCAACTTAAGTCTGTCTCTACATAAACGGGAGCCACTAACGAGATTCTTGTCTATAGAAGGGACATGCTGCGTTCTTGGTGCACGACCTTTCTGAAGTAAACTTCAGATCTACCGTACCAACACCATGAACAGAGCATGTGACCCATTCCCCATTAGGACGGAGAAATCCGGGCGACTGATAAGAAGAAAACAACGAAATATCAGCACACACATGTACATTAGCTCCTGTATCAATCCACCAATTGGTAGATTGACTAACTGAAAGAACAGTAGGTAAATTACCATACCCAGTCCCATCTCCAGTCTTTCCAATGGTCACGTTGACAGACTTAGAAGTCTGTCCTACAGGTGCCTTCTTTCCTTTGCGTTGTGGGCACTTCTTGGCCATGTGACCAGCCTCACCGCACACAAAGCAAGTTCTATCATCTTGATTCTTCTTCTTCTTCTTCTTGAAGTTGGTTGTCTGTTGGGCTTTGACAAATTTCTCTTTGTTCTTGCTTGAGGGTTTCTGTACCACATTGGCACTAGACTGCCCTCCATCACCCTTAGACACGGCGTTCTTTTCCCGATCTTTCTCCTCAATTTCAAGAGACCCAATCAGACTCTCAACAGAGTACTCTTGTCTCTTGTGTTTGAGTGCTGTTCCGAAATTCCTCCATGACGAAGGTAATTTCGCAATAATACATCCAGCCACAAACTTGTCGGTGCAACGCACACTTCAGAGTTCGAGTTCCTTGGCGTGGCTCGTATCTCATGAGCCCGATCTACTACGAGCGGTTATCAACCATCTTGTAGTCATGAAATTGCTCCATGACATACATGTCATTGCTGGCATCAGTAGCACCGTATTTGGAATTCAGTGCATCCCATAACTCCTTCGCGTCTGTCATGTGCATATACACCTCGCACAGACGGTCAGCAAGAACACTAAGAATGCATCCAACAAAGAGAGTAGTGGCAGTCTCGAATTCTTTCTGCTTTTCAGCATCAAGAACACCTTCAGGCTTGCCATTACTAACCCAGAATACATTCATAGCAGTAAGCCAAAGAGTGACCTTGATCTGCCATCTCTTAAAGTGCACACCAGAGAACTTATCCGGCCTCAGTGCATCGGCAAATCCAGCCATAGTAAAACCACAGTGCCTACAATAAGGTTTTTGGATTGTTGAAAATATAAGCACATGTAGGTTCAATTTATTCCATAAATAAATCATGACATCGTGCGCAAAATAACGAGAACCATCACGAGCATAAAAGATCTAGACATGTAAACCAGAAAATATACATGAACAGATCTAATACGGAGAACATGACTGTTACGCACGATGATTCTGCTTCGACCGGTTTGGCGATGTTGACGCTGCGCAGCACAGTGTGGATGACACGAGGTCGATGACGATTCGCGAAACCGAGCGACGAGGAAGACGAGCGAGCTACAGCAAGCAATCGCGTGGCGCTTCCCAAAACTTTATTCGCCTCTCCGGTGCAGACTTGAAGGCGGCGGTTCGGAGACCTGCTCTCGAACGACGGTGCACGCCGGCAGACGGGGCGAGTAGACTACGTGGGACGGCGCAGTACGATGGAGGAGGCAAAACCCTAGATTGATTCGCGTATACTGTATGGAGGCGGCGACTCAGTATTTATAGGAAAAACAGGACGCGTGATCAAGACGTCTGCACGTTCTCCATAACTCATAACCGAAACGGATTAGTCACGCGTAACCGATCCGGATTCACCGCCACTCAAAACAGCAAAAAAATAAAACTGCAAAAGGAAGCCGCGTCTGCGCAAGCACCTGGAGCCGATTTTGGCGGACCATTCACGCAGGTGCCGTGCGGCCGCGCCCCCCGCCCCGGCCCGGCGAGGCGAGCGCGTGTGTGTGATCCTCTAGTTCTCTCCCACACATGCCTCAAGTGGCTAGGAGTGCACCATCCCTTTTAAGGTGGTCTTCCTCTCCTAGAACTAGCAATATGGTACTAAAGTTCACATGCATTGCTCCTTTGCATGAGTGGGCCTTTGAGATTTAGGAATTATTCTTATGGGCTTCGCCCACATAATTCAACAGTGCATATGCTGCCGTATCGAGAGGGACTAGGCCGTGACCAGCATCATCAGTACATCCGTCCAGGACGCAGCAACATGCGCGGCAACGGCTCCTGATCGAGCTTGATCAATGCAGAAGAATGCTAGACGAACAATTCAACTGGCCAAGAAACGATCACCGTTTACAAGTGGAGAGCTGGTGAAAAGCATGTTTATAAGCAGAATCAAGGCAAATTCTGCTATCCATGTTCTATAGAAGTCGAAGTAGTAGGTAAGTTAGTGTATAGCTACCTGTTCAAAGGACGACTACCTCTTATATGCTAACTTAAGAAGACACAACTCTTGCTGCGTGTTCCTAATCTTATCTCTACATAGAAGTTGAGTGCAAAATATGACATAAGAGAGTGTCGGTTCTGTTAATATTGACTTCTAAAAGCTGTTTTTCTATGGTAAATAACTTTTCTACAGTACCTAACTTTCAAACAGGGTGTCTTTTTAATGCGAGGTCTACTTGTCGATTGTAGTACATACTGTAGTGACTTTATTTATATCGGTCAAAATCGCACATGAGTTTCTCTCTCTCCATACGGCTCTTTATAATCTGTTGCTATTTATAAACTGAAGCCAAAAGCCATCAACAAAATTCAATATTAATGGAATTGCATTGGAACCCTCTGGACTTGTACGACTATATCACTTAGCTCCCTGAACTTGCAAATTACTTCCATGGCTCTCTAAACTTGCAACCATTTGCATAGCTAGTCATTTTTGCTGTTAGATGACTGAGGTTGCTGACATGGATTCCATGTAGGCGAGAGATGCTGATGTGGCACTTGTTCCAGTGCTCTCCTACACTTTCCTCTCTCGCCTCCCACAAACTAAATCATGCTTGCCTGCGGTAGGCAGCACCGAGGCCATAGCTCGTGGCGGCGGCGGTGTGGCCCAAGATTGTGTGCAATAGCAATGTCAATGCTCACGGGGGCCCAAGGGCTCATGGCCACGCTGACCCATCCAATGCTCACCCTTAGCTTCGACTGGCGAGGTTAGTGCTCGCTCATGTTGTTGGTTCTGCTACTACTCCTTGCTGGAAGATAGATGGTTGGTTCTACTACTACTACTTGGTGGCTTTTTTTGTAACAATTCAGTGATCTAATCTGCCATGAGCCTATGAGTTACCTGCACTGTAGCTCCTATCGTATTTATGTTCTTGCCTAGAATCAGCAACTCCAAAAAATGCGGCTTCCTGTAGCAACAGTAGAAAACAGAATCAGTGCCACCGCCTGAGCTCGTCCAAATAAGGGGCTTCCTGAATCAATCTCGCATGCGACAGGAAGCAACGACGGCGGATGCAATCAAAGCAACAAAAATCCACCGATCAAAGCAACAAAACATACAAAGATGCAATGTTTAGGCCAAATAGAAAGTGGGGCAACCAAATCCCGACCGGTTTTGGTCCATGGTCTCATCTATGATAGTCAAAGAAGAGCGACACATCGGCGGGCTAGCTCGAGTCAGGACTCCCTGAGGTCATGTGAGGAGGTGCTTCAGCAACATGGCAGGAGCTAGCAAGCTGCCGGAGGAAGTAGAGCATGGCTGAGGACACGACGAGGCAGTGTTATGGGGTGAGCACAGAGGCCGGTGGGGACGACGATGTGAGAGGGGGCGGGGAGGGGGTGGAGAGTGGAGACCTGAGTGAGAGAGAGCGAGAGTAGAGAACAATGGGGTTGGAGGCCTGGATGAACTTCTTTCTCACAGACAGGTGGGGCTATCTTTATCTCTAGTTACATGTATGAATTGTTTGGCCACATCATCGTCCTACCTCAGCAAAGTCTGTTAGGAAATGGTAGTTCTGACCTACTATGCAAACGGAAGCAAATATATGAGGCTCAAAAAGTAAAATGCAAATTTAAGAAGATAGATCAGACAATGGTACAAGTTTAGAGAGTCCCAATGCAATTTACTCTAATTTCTTACCATCTGATTTCCCATCCAATGAATACAAATATATTTAAAAATGACGTACAAAATATTTATACAATCTAGGTTCTAGAATACTCCATAAACTTTTAAGTAATAGCACTCCTACTACTTTGATTAAACATCGAGAATTAGATTTAGACCTATATTAGACAAAAAAATTATATAGTCTAATCACATACATGGAGAGCTATTCTTAGGGGATGGGAAGTTCTTGATTGGGGGCTTGTTTGGAGTATTGGTGATGGAACTATGATGAACATCTGGAACGACCATTGGATTCCTAAGTCATCGGATCATAAGCCAACGTGGAGAAAACCATAAGCGATAGTTATCAATGTTAATTAGCTAATGTCGACAGATGGTAAAACATGGGGTACACAAGCTTTGGAAGATAATCTTTTACTACGAGATGCCCTAGCTGCCAGTCGTATTCCCCTGGGCAAGCTTGACAGTGATATATGGGCATGGTCAGGTGAGAGGGAAACGGAGTAGCCTTGACGTGCAATATACTAAAAACCCTACTTGGAAGAAGTTGTGGAGTATCAAAGTTCCACTTATGGTTAGGGATTTCTTGTGGCGTGTAATTCATGACTTTATGCCAGCTCGAGCTAATTTGAAGTGACAAACGATTGGGGTTTTGTGAGGATTGTGGAGCTTGAGATGAGACTGGCACATTGGTTTGACAAAAGCCTATAATATCAACACTTTACTTTTCACTCTAAATTTAAACCAATAATTATTTACAATTACAACAACATACTAATAAATAAAACTCTACAACAAGCTATCTTACAATAAACATATCTATGTAACATAAATAAGGATAAACATTCACACATAACTTAGGCCTTGCATCCAAAAATGCTCGAGATCACGCGCCTGAGAACACTCAAAATCATGTGCTCAAGAGCATTGACAATCAACGATACTATTAAATAAACCATTACCATAAATGCATTCATAACTCACCATTGCCACGCGCACTACTACTATTCATGATCCACGCAACTACCATAAAGTAGCAAATTTCCACTAATCAAGTTCCAAATAAATGAGTTGATTCTTTAAGATGTAAATGACATAACTAAAGGTGGTAGATTAATGGTTGCTTGCACGTGGTGTGAATGAGCTACCTTGTCCCATGCATATCACCTTCAACGGTCATGTAAAAATAACAAAGCAAGAGTGAGTTCAAGACTCAACAAATATATAATCAAACAATAAACATTAACTTAACCATTTCATCATAGTTATTCAAATTGGTTACCTCTTTCTTCTCACTAATGCAATGCGACAACACATTGTAAATTTAAATTCCATTAAATTAGTTTTGGTGATAATGATAAATGCAATTATGAGACTAACTTGTTTATTAACTATGATATTGTCTAGTCTCATTTGGATGCGATAAATGACAAATGCAATTGTGAGACTAACGAGCTTATTGATTATAATATTATTTAGTCTCATTTGGATGAAAAATGTGAAAATCATAAAGGTATGCATTCGATATTACATTCTTATAATTTAGTGCGTTCCTCGGATTCAAAATATAGATTGAACTCCATAAATAGTTTAACTTCAATATGTGCATATGCCTTTATTATATATTATTGTATGCACACATTTAGAGGGAGTTCACTCTATGTTTGGTGGCTTCATTAGTATTGATCTATATTTCTTCTTCTACATATTAAGCATCTTTACTTTGAAACATATCCCTGAAGTATATATAGCTTGTGTGATTCATATATATTCATAATCAGGTTGTCATATAGTTCTTCTATTTTGTGTTAATGGTTAGATAATTAATGACAACTAGATGTGTAAGCTTTGCTAGCAATTAATTTTAAAGATAAACACCATATTCAAAAGAGTTAATTGCTTAAAAAGCTTATTCTAGAGTATACAATTGTTCTGTACATGTTGTATACTCGCAAATCAATTTTCTATTTCATTATTTGTTGAAATTGTCATGAATTACCAAAAAGGAAACATTGTAGAATTTAGTCCCTCCATTATGAGTTAATAGTGAATTTTGGAAATTAACGACAATTGATTTGTGGATTAACATTTTTCATGAGTTGGATGAATAGGTTAGGTTTCACAAATAGGGTTGACTTGGGATAACTTCATGTATTGAAGATCATCAAGTCAAGATACGTGATGGAAGATGGCTTCATGAGTTAAAGGCCATCAAGAAGAGAATGTATCATGGATTGATGCATATCAAGGCAATGGCTCAAGGCAAAGATATGACTAACAAGGGCTTAAAATGTGTTAATAGTCTTTTACTAGTCTTGGTGCTTGGTTGGAAGATCGGATTGCTAGTATTTTTGGGCTCATAGCCTTAAAATAACAAATCATGCGAATTTTTCAATTGTCAAAATTAGTGCCATAAAAAGAGGTGCTTCATCTAGGTGTACTATATCTCTAGTTGTCATTTTTTTACTCTCTAGACGGTGAAGCCTAATAAATAAGAGACCAATATCTGATACCACTTATTAGATCGAGGAGGTCAACTAAAGGGGGTGAATAGATGGTCTAAAAATTTCTTCTCTAATTAATTATCAATTTCTATTTGGCTAAACCAAGCAAATAGTGTGAAAACTTAACACAAAAAGGTTTAACACAAATAACACCTAAAACAACCGGATTCACATAGTGCACCAATAAGATAAGTCTATGTCAAAGTTTGCAATCCTAAGATGACAAGCAATCAATTTAATTCTATGAAAGTAAATTGCTTGAATGTAAATTGAGCACAAGAAAATTAGCCACAATTTATATGGTTGCTTTTTATTGTGATGTTCGGAGACTTGCCGGTCTTCCCTAGTCCACATTGAGGTTAGCCCAAATGAATTGGACCGGCTCTATGAATTAAGCTGAAGCACCTAAATCAACTAGTGGTAGCTCCATCTCTCTTTAGGTAGGTGAGCTCCAACCTTCACAACTTTGCCGGGTCTTCTCACAACCTTCTTTGAAAAGATCATTGTGCATGATGCCTCCAACGTCGTCTAGGAGTCAGCAAACTCCAAGAGTAATAAATGGCACTGTGCGGCTGTGCGCCTACCCTACAGCCATGCGCGGCTACGCTATGGCGCCTCCCTCCAGGTTCTAGGCTTCCATCCCTCAGTGACGGCTAACGGGCAACGATGACCGACTTCCCAGCACGACATTGTGCCGCTGCACACTTGCGGCCCTGCACCTCCCCTGTGGCCTACGCCTTAGTCTCCCCTGGCTTCCCAGTGTCCAACGAGTAGCCACGCAAGGCATTGCCATCTTATTGTCCAACACAAAGACAATGCAACTAATTTCTTTTAGAAACAATTGAAATTGGAACTGGTAACACGGAGCAAAATAACCCTTATGTTGAACTCAATCCAGATGATATAGTTGTTGATCCTGGGCTTCAAAACTGATTAATGAGTTGCATGTAAACATTAGGGATGCTACTAGGAAGGAGTATTTACAATTAGGACCATGCCAACCAAGTGGACATAAATTTCTATGGAAAGAATAGGGAGGTCAGAAGAGGAGATTTTAGGAATCATGGTTCAAAATGTATGATTGGTTGAAATATAATGTTGCTAAAGATACGCCCTTTTGTTTTTACTGTTATCTCTTTTAAGCATTATAGAGCTGAAAACTTTGGGGCTGATGCCTTCACAAATATAGGGTTTAGTTATCGGAAGAATGGAATTCAATTTTTTGATGACCATGTTGGTAAAGTCAATAATGCTCACAGTAAAGCAAAAAGACATTTTGAAGCTTTCAAAAGTCAAAGGCAGGGTATGGATTATGTGATGGCTGCCGCCGCCAAGAAGGATGGGGAAGAATATAAAGCCCATCTTACTACGAGGCTTGGCCATGAACATTATTAAGACTGATTTATGGAATAAGATCAATAATGAGTGAATGAATCATAGCATACGTTACTACAAAAAGGGTCATTACAGACGGTTCGAAACTGTCATCATAGACGGGTTTCTGAATCGTCTAAATTTGTGGGTCAGTGATAATCGGAGGTTATCATATACGGTTTGTGAGTCATTTATGATAACCATAATATAAACAGTTTATAACTAGAACCATCAGTGAAGAACACTATCACAGATAGCTCGAACCAAAAATCGTCTATGATACTCACACATCACAGACGGTTCTAGCTATCAACCGTCTGTGATGGGTGAGTATCATAGACGGTTGGTATATAGAACTGTCTGTGATATTTTTCCATCACAGGCGGTTGGTAGATAGAATCGTCTGTGATGTGCTAGTACCATAGACGGTTTTTTATTCGAGCCGTCTGTGATAATCCTTCACACATGTTTTATATCACAAAATCGTCTATGATAGTTCACTCCATACCTAAATTTTTTTCTTTTTTTGGGGCTAGTCTCAGAAAATGTTAACTATGATTTCTGAAAACAAGTAAATATAGCAACAAACACAGTAGCACATTCCATTTCCATTAAGATTAGAGTCCACCATTACAACATCCTAAAATAACAAGCAGGTTACCCATCTAGCTAACACAACAAGAACATATAAAGAACACATTTCCTAATATTATGAATCTAACTCTTAAAAAAGGCAAGAACAGAGAAAAAGCAAATATCCTAGTAGACCGTAGAAATTCAACTGCACAAAAAAAATCGCAACGCAAATTTAGGGCTAAAGATGGCCGATTTTGGGAGTCTTAGAGAGCGACTAGTGGAGCCAGTCATTTTTTTGGATTAGGCTCGTCGTTATCTTTCCAACAAGTACAAAAACATTGAAAACGGACACTGTATGTAAAAGTTATGTCCGTTTTACTAAAAATGTATTAGAACATAATCTTACTCGGACTCAGATGGGAGATTGTGAAATTTTAGTGGATTGCGAGGCGAAAAACATATTACAGATGGTTTTTATTACAAACCATCTGTGATAATGAAGTTATTATAGACGACAGTTTGTAATAAAAACTGTCTGTGAAGTATCATAGATGATTTAAATAAAAAACCGTCTGTGATATTACCAATATTACAAACGGTCCTTAGTAAGAACCATCTATGAATCACAGATGATTCTTACCAAGAACCGTCTGTGAAGTATCTCTTCACAAACGGTTTTTAGCACTGGCATCAACACAGATGGTCTCTAAACCTAAACTGTCTGTGATTGCATTTAGCACTAATGATTTTGGTCAACCGTTTGTGATGAGACGTCTAATATAAGCCTTTTTGTAGTAATGATAGTATGTTATGTTAAGCAAGATATATTTGCAAGCATCAAAGATAATAAGATTTTAAAGAGTTTTCAAGGGATAAGGACACGTAAGAAATGACTATCTCGTACTATTGATAAGTTAGATTTTGACAAATATAAACTTCATGTTCTTTGTATTTATCTATACCCTTGTTTGATTTACTTTTTATGTTGTCTTTCTAGGTCTGCTTCTTATTCTACTATTGATGAAGAAATTGTGGACTAGGATAGAGAACAGATATTCTTTATTTAGATACTCAAATTGTATAACTGTCATGCAACATTGTTTATATTTTACCATATCTTCTTCATTATGTTTTATGTTAAAGCACTAAGCTAAAATTTCAAACTAATGATATATTTGTGACTTATTTTTATTATACCATGATATCGATATGAATTAATGTTAGTTTTAGAATGTTAGTTTATTAAATTATCTCATATGTAATGAAATTCTAGAACCGTCACTACTTGTGCCCTTAAAAAATCTAGGCAGCGCCTGCGGGCATTAGGCACGCCTGTTTCCAGGCCAGGGGCCCTTTGGCTTTGACACGTTTGCATCACAGCATGTTGGTCTTGCATTGTGTACACATCATCCAGCCAGTGGTGGATCCAGGAATTTTAGGATGGGTGTTCGATGTAACAGAAATATTGTTCAGTGGAAAACATAAAGGTCCACACTTCACAATAGCAATAGTTAAAGTACAATTTTTCATACTAGAGATAACATCTCAAATAATATAAAGAAATTACAAAATAATGTAAGGTTATCAAATAGGCTATCAAATAGAACACGCTCACCTTAGAAAACTGACTAGAAGCATGAGTACCTGATGAAGCCTGAAAAGAGCTTCAGAGTTCCAATAGCTTCAGACATCAGCCTTTAGAGTTCAGAGGGACCATAAGAAATTGCAGAGCTATTACAAAGTGGTTTTTTTCCAACAACCTGCATGCATGTATCAAGTGTTAAATGATCAGCAATGCTCACATCAAAAGCAAAAATGATGCTCAATTAAACAAAGATAAGTGCCGCAAGGTTCATAATACAGACCAGTCACAACCCCTAGCTTGGCTGCAAGTGATTGAATTATAAGAGTAGCACAGGATGCAATAAGTATGATACAAAGAAGCTGCCAACAAAGAGATGTTTGTGGTTCTTTGTTAGAGATAAGCATGATATAGCTGAATGACAGAAGTTCAATCCATAAAAAATCCGTACTTTAAAGTAAAGATAGGATAGGCAGCACTCAGAATTATTCTGATATACTCACA
The DNA here is from genome assembly GCA_036346575.1 of Dendrocalamus sinicus. NCBI lineage: Eukaryota > Viridiplantae > Streptophyta > Magnoliopsida > Poales > Poaceae > Dendrocalamus > Dendrocalamus sinicus. The sequence goes on along the minus strand of CM070667.1, from coordinate 16,138,338 downwards.
ATTCAAGAAGAACTAACATTTTGTGTAACGTTTCATTATTTGACAGGCATATACAACACTCAATCAACCTAACTAATTAGATACTACCAAATTATTATACACACCCGTGTTTTGCTGTACATGTCATTACTTTATCTAATCCTACAATCCAATAGGATTTTTGGTAGGATTTAATTGAAATTTGAATTAAACCCCAACCAAATCCTGAACTAAATCCCAACCAAACCCCCTCATGGCCTCATCCAAGCATAGTGTCCCTTCTATATAAAGAACATTTCAACCTTCCAAGCAACAATTTTGTCCCATGATGAAAGAATGGTGAATGACTGAATGGAAATGCCAAGAAATGCCGCACTGCTCACTCTGGAGACTGGAGCGGAGGGTCAAAGCTCGGAGGCGCGGTCGGCGGCCCATGGCCAGTCGCGCGGCGCGGAGCCGGACTAGCGGAGCCCGATGCGTACTACGGAGGCGGCAAGGCGCGGTGCCGTGGAGCACTGGAGGTTTGGAGTGGAGCGTCGGAGCCTCGGAGGCGCGCTCGGCCGGTGGCGTGGTGTGGAGGCGGAGCTCGGAGGTGCTGGAGTGATGGAGCGGTGGACTGGGGAGGCGCGGTCGGCCGGTCGCCGGTCGCACGACGCGAAGGCGGCGGAGCCAGAGCCCAAGGTAGCTAGGGCTGTAAACGAGCCGAGCTCGAGCGAGCTTGGCCTTCCAGGCTCGAGTTCGGTAGAAGCTCGAGCCGAGCTCGAGCCGAGCTCGAGTTGAGGTCCGAGTCTAGACCTGGGCTCGAGCTCGGCTCGGCCTAAGCTCGAGTAGGCTCGAGCTCGGCTCGTGGAAGCTCGGTAACAATTAAAATAATTTATTATGCATTATTTTTCAATAATAAAAAAATTTTAAGCTCGAGCTCGGCTCTAGTAAGCTCGATAACAGTCAAAATAATTCAAATATACACTAATTTTTAACAATAAGAAAAGCTCGAGCTCGAGTTCGGCTCGAGTAAGCTCGGTAAGAATTAATATGTATTACTATTTGAGCTCGAATCGGGGCTCGCAAACTATTCGAGCTCGGCTCGGTGAAGCTCGCGAGCTCGAGATCAAGCTCGAGTTCGGCTCGTTTAAAGCTCGAACCGAGCTCGAACCGAGTCTGGAACGAGCCGAACTCGAGTAGCTCGCGAGCTTCGAGTTTTTTTACAGCCCTAAAGGTAGCCTCGTCTCGTGCGGGCGTGCGGCTAGGGTTAGGGGAATGGGGGGCACCGGGAGCGGCGGTGGGGAATCCAGATGGGGTTTGGGGGGGTGGGTTTGTGGGGTGGCCGGGTGGCGGGTGGGTCGATCGGGCCGAGTGCAGAAGAAAAATGGGTAAGGCCCAGTTATTTGGGCTGATTGCTTGATCCATAGCTACGAATTAGCTATTTTGGCCCAACTATATATACATATGTATTATATCTTGTATATACTAGATTGTTTTGCCAAAAATTTGGGTGTTCAACTGAACACCCACAAACTACTGTAGATCCGCCCTGCATCCAGACGTATGACCCGAACGCACGCACGTCGCACGGTGGAATTACTCGAATCTTTTGATAGGCGCACCGTGCGTGCGACGCTAGATTGGTACTGCTGCCCGCGAAATCCCAAGGCTGCGGTGCACGGAGAGGTTTCTGGCATGGAGCCGGCAATTGCGTGGAGCGGCGATATTGGAAAGATTTTTTTCACCTACGGCTGATAATTTATAGTTATGATTAATGGTGTTTAGTCCTAACACAAACGTTTATATGAATAAGCTGAATACTAATAAGTCGATAAGCTGCTTCGAAAAGGTTATTTTGATAAATCACTTCAAAAAAACGACGGAGAAACCATCCCGATTATTTGTTCAGGGGAAGCCGTATATCATAAGTCATAAGCCGCTAGCCGAGTGCCCGCACGTTGCAACAGAATAGCGTATTTAGTTGCGGCAAAGTCTTTCTTTTTGCAAGATGGTTGCGGTGAAGTTACATGTTAGAGAGATCAATTGAGTGCCTATTCGTTGCGTCGACAGGAGTATGTGAGGAGGAACACCCAATTTTAAGATACATAACCAAAAGAACATTGAGAATGTTTCAGAGAATGGCAAATTTATGGACTTAATTGTCCTTCCTTAAAAAGCAATGAATTTGACAATTAAAAATGGCTAATTACATCGTCAGACTTAACTTAGTTGCATTTAGAACATCGTCATCTGCCAATTTCTATTCGTGCTCACCTATCAAGTATCCACGGATTACCGCTATCCCTTTGTACTTCCTTCCAATATTGAATCAAGGAAAACAACAAATAAAAGGATTTTATTCCCAGCTTTAAAAAAGCTCATGTTCATAATGCAAGAGAGAGGTAGATAGAGGAGTACTGCTAGGGATATCAGCTTACAAAATATACCAAACTATTAACAGAGAAACAACACATTTCTTTACAGAATGTTGACAGAACTAAACAGCTAAGAAACCCATAATCTGACCCAAAAAGAAAATAATGTCTCAAATGTTTACTTGCGGTTCTATTTGTTTCACCAGATCAATTTATCTCTTGAGCATGGTCATCACTTGATCCTCTCATAGAAGCTCCTCATCCTTCAGAAGAATTTCATTTACTGCTGAAATGAAGTTGGCTTATAAAAAGCTTCAATTGGATGTGATAATAATTTGTTTTCGATAGCCATTTTGTTCCTATTTAACCAAAGAGATCAGCAAAAGGCAGCAAAGTAGAACAATTTCACCCGTTGAACCACCTTGCTCGAGGCACCCCACCCCAGTTGAAATTAGAAATATAGCTTGGAGCGGCTATCTCATTTTGTGCTTTTCCTTTGCACATTCTTGTTTCGCTATTGAAATGCTTCATTTTCTCCAACAAATAATGCACACAAAAGAACCCAGAGGAGTACAAAACAAAAAAAGGTTAGACCTCGATGAGATTTTTCATTTGTGTAACCTTCTTAGATACTTCTTCTTGGGTGCGGTTATGATCAACTATTGTCATATTTCTTGGATAGCAATTTTGTCAAACACCTTTTCAATGTGTGCAACCGTGGAAGCGGAGGCCCTTGATGGCCAAATCAGGTTGCGACGGAGGCCAGGCCTCTAGCACAAAAGGGTGGCAGCGAGCACGAAAGAGGGATTGAGGTGACCGACATGGCTGGTGGTGGGACTCCGGCGAGTGTATAGCTGTATTAGAGAAGCAGAGAGTGGGGCGCAACAGATAGAGGGCTTGGGATGCAACAAAGGCCGGGGCTCTGGCGTGGAAGGGTGGCGGCGGGTGCAGTGTGCATATGGCACCGGCATTGTGGGGAGGGCATCAGCGAGTGACTGCAGGAGGCAGGCAAGGGCGGTGAGCGCGAGACCATCTTCAGCGGCGGAGGTGGGGACTTAGGAAGAGAGAAGGATGTGAAGGTGTGGAGGAGGAGATGCGCTAGCGGCAAGCGACCTGGTTGGCGCGCATGCTTCGCGCAGATGGGAGCGGGGTAGGCACGTGTGCTTCGACGCAAAGGGGAGATGAAAAAACCTACCACTTACAAATTCTCTTTCAAGTAGTAAAGATAAACTGAAAAGGAAGGGCTATTATTACCCCGATCAACCGCAGATTGAACCAAGATCCTCGCGACGTTTGGACAATTGAGGACTGTACCACGCTAGCGGGCAAAGAAACTGATTTTGCTGTCCCGTTGGATCGAATTAAACTGCACCCGATGTCTCTAAAATTGCTTAATATTGCTATGCAAGTCTTTGTTGCGTCATTTAATAATGAACGGACCTAAATGAACTAATCAAGTGACTGTAAGGGCTTGACAAATTTAAAACGAGGTTTGGCAGTAGGACGAATTGGCAATCTTTAGTGTGATTTACTGAAAACAAAATCTTCCAAAGCTCCGTGCACAAATGCCACACATCATATGAATCTCAAGGGATGTATAGTAGTGCTCATTTGAGTTTAAAAGCTCTACCTTCTTTTTTTTTTACACTGTAACGGTTGAAAATGTACTAAAACTGTTAGCTTTTTAAACATAACTAAATTAAAAGATATATAAAATAAAAAATTATACTATCATGGCCAATATAAAGAAATAGAGAAAATAGAAAAATAGAAAAACTAAAAATAAAAAAAGATAAAATTAAGATGGTAAAAGCCAGAAATAGTAATAGGTCGGAGCATAGTAATATCTACCCCACAGAAACCACGAAGTAGATCTCAGGCCCACGAGATCCGAAAATCGGAGCCATCCACGTGTCCCCATGCCGACAACGAGCTGAGAACGACGCTCTGAAGCTGGCGTCCTAATTTTTTTCCCAACTGGAGAAATGGTATCTTAGGGCCTGTTTGGTAGAGCTCCAGATTCTCATTTTTCAGCTTCTGCTCTGGATTCTCTGAGAATCCACTTCTCTGAGAATCTGGAGCTGCCACTGAAAAGCGTTTGGCTAGTAGGTTAGCTCAGATTCATAAAGGGGATTTGATGAAAATAGACCATGTTACCCCTAGTTTTCACACAATTATCTTTTGCTTGTTTTTGTTTATTTCGGATACATGATTAAAAGAAAATGAATATGATTAAAATAGATAAATAATGATACTTTTATGATATGATAAATACACGAAAATACCTTTTAATTTCTAAACACTCAGTTTCGAATATATGCAAACCATCACCAATTCGAACAAAGAGATTGCTTGGATTTTTGTTAACATGGCCATCCTTGCTAAGATTGATTTACCTTTTAACTCTGATGTTCATTGTTAACATTGGATGACATAACTCAAGTGAATGGAAACAAAGGAATTACCGTGACATTGAAATTACCACAACTTAAAACATTGAATTCATGCCCCCTCCACTTTTATCCGGGCTTGGGACCGGCATCGGCAGTGTTAGGCATCCCCCACCCCCACACATACCCCAAAAATAAAGAACATAGGCACTATAGATACTACTGCAAGCTAATTGGTAGCATTTTCCAACCGATTAGAACCCGGGAACATACGGCACTAAAATTAATTAGTATCGCAAAAGTAGCCGCAAGTAATGATCACATCAGTATTAGTAAAACTTAATTCAGAACAAGACCAAGAAACAAGTGCACTACAGGGCAATAGATGGTATACCATAAATAGACCAACAATCATTTTCTTCTCAACAGAAAGCAACAAACCATTGAGAGCAGCCAGCTTCGTAAGAGAAATGAGCATGGGAGAATTGGTTCCCAAATTTGATAGGTGAATCATGTGCAAAAACCTCTTCACTGCCATTCAAATTTATGCCAAGAACCTCTGTCTGTATGTATGGATGCCATGTATGGATGTATGCCAAAATCATTTTTCACTGCCATTCAAATTTATGCCAAGAACCTCTGTCTGTATGTATGGATGCCATGTATGGATGCAAAATACAAAACATTCCATTACTTCACTGCCATCAACTTGGTTCTTCCTCTGATTTGCCACTGTGCCGCAGTGTATTCTAAAATTTGCCACTGTGCCACTCTGATATACAAAACAACATTTCATAAAATTGTTGTGTGATAATCATGAAATTGTCGGTGATAATGAGCAGTGTATTCTACTCATCTGGAACAGCTCAAAAGATATACCATGAACAGCCAGTTGAATACCATGAACAACAAGTGAATACCATGAACAGCAAGTGAATAACATAAACGCATACAACAGCTAAGCACAATTACTGTAGCAAGTGAATACCATGAACAATTACAAGCCCAAATCTAGGGTTAGGAGAGAGGGGGGAGATTAGGGTTAGGTGTTCACCTTGCTGAGGGGAGGGGGGAGGCGGCGGTCTTGAGGGGAGTGGGGAGGCGGCGGCGGCGGCGGTCCTGAGGTGCGGAAGGAGGCGGCGGAGCTGGAGCCCTGCCAAACACGCCCTTACTCAGCATCTCCCGAGCTCGATTCCCAGGATCTCCCTATTAGATCCCTCCTGATGCCATTTAACAGCTAATTAATTACCTCAAGCCTTCTCTTTTACAAATACACACTTCTCTTGTTTTATTTTTACTAATTAAAGGATTTCTCTTTTACAAGTACACACCTCAACCTTTTCAAGAATAATTTAGGAGTTACAAGTAATTGTTCTGTGGTAGCACATCGGTAGATACATACGCTTTAATTTATGTGCAATTTTCTTCTTGTGTGTCGAAGCACTCGTCTTAGCTAACCTAAGGCCCTTTTGCAATACGACTCTCCTATTGCATTCGCCAATTCACTTCCTAGGTAATCTTGAGCTCAAAAATGTCTCTACAATCCCTAAGTGCTTGTACCAAATTACAAATGGCAAAATGCTCGGTCAAGTAGCTAAAATTAAACCTGCAATAATTCCAGGCAGCTCAATGTCTTCATTTCCACTCCGCCACCTATATATGCACTTCCCACCCAAGGCCCGAGCCCACCCTCGTCGTCGCACCACCACCAAACGCACCACCTCTCTCGAATGGAGCTCCTTGACATGGTGCCGGCGGACGCCATCGCCCTCCGCCTCTACTCCCTCCCCGCCGCGGCCACCACCGTTGGCTCGCTCTGCGCCTGGCTCGTCGCCGCCCTCGCTGCCGCCGTCGGCCTCTGGCGCATCCGCGCGGTCGGCTCCTCCAACAAACCCGGCGCTGGCGTCCGCAGCGCCCTCGTGGGCGACACGCAGAAGCTGCCTCTGCCATCGCCTGTCATTGACGAGCCACGGCCGGCTCAGGCCGAGCCGGCTGAGTCGGCGTCCCCAAGCGAGCCGAGCACGCCGTCCAACGTCCGATTCACGGCGTACTACGGTGGCTCAGGAGCTGACGATGACGACGACGGAGTAGTGAACGGCGTCAAGAGATGTGCGGACAGGGATGACGACGTCGTGTGCGTCGACGGCGAGGGGGAAACGGTGCTGAGAAGGATGTCGTCGGTGAGGAGGTTGACGGCCTTGACGGCAGCGCCCTGGGAGGAGAGGGAGATGGCCGTGAGGTGGAGAGGTGACCTGGGGTGGTACCATCACCTCGACATGGCGGCGCTCGACGGCAGCGTCGTGAGGCTGTGGGACGGCGAGGTGACCGCGGCGGTGGCGTCGCCGAGGGGGCGGCGGAGGAGGGCAGGATTGGAATTGCGCCTGTCATCATAGAGACAGGGTTCACAAATTGTTTATATTGTGGTGTAGGATTATTGGATTGTTATTAGGCGGATATGACATATTTCTATGGTACAAATATATTTTTAGATTAATGAACGTACTCATCATGGTTATTGGTTAAGGGATACCATACGGCATGATTAATTGCAGATAATACTATATATTTATGGTGACGTATGGACCAAGCCGGCTTATTAGTTACACCTTTGAAGATCATAGTGGCAGGCAATACTCCTTGCTTTTCTCTATTCATTTAGTATAAAAAACAATATAAAGAGCGAAACGACAATGCAGCACCAGAGGGCACACAGTCCTATATATGTTTCGAGTTTTTTTTGGTGAGAAATATGGTCATCCATGCACTTGCATTAGTAAAATCTGTTAGGATAGTATGGTTGCCCCCAAAAAAAAAATGCTAAACCATCCCAAAAAGATATATGGAGTATGTTACAACAACTAACAAGTAGCTAGATACTTTCGACAATGCAAAGTTGTTAATGGGTCATCATCTTCTTTCCATGACTTAGCACCAAAGGGGATCTAAAATATGTGTGACTCAAAGAGAGTTATGAAAAGACACATAGAAATTATGAACACTTAATCTGCAACTCATAGCTACTGCTCTTCTTGCTTGATCTCCTGCCACAGTTTTTAGCCAATATTGCAAATGGTTTAGCGGCATAGTGCACAAGAAACGCAACGGAGGCGTGGTGCAGAAGAAGCGCGGCTGCATTAGAAGCTCAGGGCGGCGGCTCAAAGAGAAGTGGTGGCATCATAAAGACTTTTACAATCTATAGCGGCTCAAAGAGAAGAGCAGCGGCTGCGGTTATGCGAAAGAAAGGAGAGGACCATATTCAATCCAAGAGAATGAATCGTGGCTAGCAAAGCAGTCGGCTGTCTGACAGAAATTTTGTGGAGTCGCACAGCTTTGACGACTGAAAGAGAGATACTACGGACTTGGATAGATGCAACGGAAGACTAAAAAAACACTCAAACTCAGCAACATCCTTTAATTTTTTTTCTTCCACCCGAAGCTCTCTCTCCTTTATTTTCTTCGACTCCCAAGTGCTCTCTCTGGAGCACACGGTCGTACGGCGCGAGCGCGGCGGCCTGGCGGCGGCGCGAGAAGAGGCAGGAGGAGATGCTGGCAACGATTGGATCCGGTGCGGGCCAGCAGCGTGGAGTACTGACACGGGCATGGGCCTGCGGCGAGTAGCACAGAGGAGGCTGGAGGCAGTCGCAGCAGCCGGGAGGAGTCGGAGGCCTAGGGCAACAGTGACAGCCTGACGGAGGATGGCGCGAAGACGGCGGCGACTGGATCCGAGGCGGCGGTCGAATCCGGGGGTGACGGAGCGCAGCGACCTGGATCTGGAGCGGAGGTGGCCGAATTTGGCACGGGGTTCCTGGATTCGACAGCGGAGAGGCCAGAGATCTAGTTGGGCGGCGCGATGATAGCGGGGGGTAGCGAAGCTTGGTCGGTGGCGCTCAGATCCGAGGACGATGGCAGGGGTGATGATCGCACGAAGTTGCCGGGACGCGTGAGCACGGGCACGGTTGACGGCGACGCGCGAGCACAGGCGGGCGCGGGCGACGACGGTCGCGTGCGAGACGGCCGGCGGCTGGGAGATGGCCGCCCCCAGGAGTGAGATGCTCCTCTCGGGGGCAGCGCAGTGCAATGGCGACCAGAGCTGGCTTCGGATCAATTCGGATCAAGCATTAGAGCTCTAATACCATATTACAAGAGTAGGATGAAAGGATAAAATACTTGTTCAATGTATTGTATAGCCTAAAGGATAATATATAGTGTACATAAGATCAAACCCTAGAAACTAGAAAAAGACCTAAATACCCTTAACAAGGCTATCCACAATAACTCGTAGTTTTGGTGGTGGAGGAGAAAGCAACAACATGAGTTGCTTTCCAATGGATATGAGTATTATTTATTAAGTATTAGTGGTCGAAACTATTCTAGTATGGAATCATAATTAAGTGATTATGACGGACTTGGATCCTTGGGCTAGAATATATAAATGAGATGTTTATATGTTGATATAGAGACATGTACTATGATATCACAAGAATATGCTTGACATATACTTGGTAGGTAAATTCTACATAATGATTGTTCAAACTCAGGTTTATTCCAGTGAAGATGCAAGCACCTTTGAGATTCAATGAACATCACAAAAACATGGACAAGAGAAAATTGTATTAGTCCTAAACAAGGGGAGAAAATAGGATTCACTGCACAATCATGCCATGCATCCCTATGACCGGACCCTATCTCTTCTTTGTACTAATTCCCGAATTGCAGATACAGTGACTCAGTGAGGTGTTTGGTTCGAGGGATCACTTCATTAAAGGATGGGTTGGTCTATTAGACTATGAAATTTGGTGGGATAACACTATTTCTCATTTTATACTAACCATGTGGTTATGAGGGATGAGGTTGTGATGGACCAACCTATTCCATTCCTTAAGCCAAACGAGTTAGATTTAGAGCTAGAATTGAATGGTCCATTTATGGTATGGTCCCTCAAAGCACACACTCCATGACACACTAATCAGAGACCAAAACTAGGCTAAGAAAACTTCGATTTTGGGACTCTTTGAGACAAAAAGAAAACATGCAAGTCACATAGCAAAGTTAATGATACTGTGATATCAATGGACAAGGGACTGATCAAGAGTATATACTATGTATTGGAATTTGGAGCAGTTGAAGGTCAGGTGAACCTAATAAGTAATAATCAATCTCTCAGTATAGCTCCAAAGTAAACAAGATGTACGTACACACCAAAGCCCATTAAAGCCATTTTCGGCTAATGCAGCCCTCCTGCTGTCCGTATCCAAGCATTGGCTTCTCAACAGCAGGAGAGGCGAAGTTTAATTATGTAGTCGCTTTCGTTTCTCGTATCATTGGTGGACACAAATTGAGGAACTTGTGCGGCGACGGCCGGTATGGCGGCCGGAGGACGTCGATGTCTCGTAGCTGTGTGGTCTCCTTGCTGCTGGAGCCCGGCCGGGGGTCTTCATAATATCCCCGCTACTAATTGTGCATACTGTACAGTCCGTATATTTTCCTCCCTCGACATCAATTTTTGGGCCCTCCGCTGACAACGAGAAATTTCGATATTTGACACTGAATACGTGCACCTTTCAACTTTTAATCCCTAATTCGCACGCTTTTGAAAATTTAACCCTGTTACTGCGAATTCTTTTGATTCAAGGGATTCTCCTCATTTTCTCTCATTTTCTATTTTTTGTGCCACCGAAAATGACCGTAGTGCCCTCTGCCTAATCTCCGCTTCCTGTACAGGGCGTTGATGCCGCCACTGCTGCCGCCCTCGTACGCGCGCACCACGCCCGAACGCGTGCGCCTTCCGCCGCCTGGCCTCCCCGCCCGAACGCGCGAGCTCCGGCCGCCGCTGCTCGATTCACGCGCCGCGTGCATGTGCCGTCCGGCGCCATCGTCGCCGCCGCATGCCGCACTGGCCGCGCTCGCCACTTCCGCTCACTCCGCCTGCAGCCAGCCCCGCCGTGCGCGCAGCCCGCCGCAGCCTGCCGGCCTCCTCCGCGCGCCGCGCTGCGCCCGGCTGGCTGCGCTGCCGCCGCTGCTGCTGGCCCGTGCCGCCGTCGCGGCTGCGCCGCCTCGCCGCCGCGCCATGCGCGTTCGCTCGCTCTGTCTCGGCCTCGGCTCGCGGCCGTTCGCCCGCCTCGGCCGACCCGCCCGCCTTTGCCGCCGGCTAGTAGCCGTCGCCGCGCCGCGCGAGAGCCGCGACGCCGCCGAATGGCGCCGCTGCCGCCGCCGCCGACGCCCGAATGGCGCCGCTCGTCGCCGGCCGCCGCCGCCTCCCGCATGGAGCGGCCGTCTTGGCGCCACACCCGGCTCCGCCTCCGCCTCGCCTCGCCGGCCAGCCAGCCGCCGCCGCCGCCGCCCGGCTCGGCCTCGCCTCGGCTCGCCGGCCAGCCGGCCGTGCCGCGCCGCTCCGGCCGCCGCCGTCTCACCGACCTCGCCCGAACCGCCCAGCCCACCGCAAGGGTTGGCACCGCCGCCACCGTGGAAGCGGGGGTAGGGAAACCCTGCAGTAGTCGCCGTGGGGCGTGGTGCGAGCGTACGGGGGCGGCAGCAGTGGCGGCATCAACGCCCTGTACAGGAAGCGGAGATTAGGCAGAGGGCACTACGGTCATTTCCGGTGGCACAAAAAATAGAAAAGGAGAGAAAATGAGGAGAATCCCTTGAATCAAAAGAATTCGCAGTGACAGGGTTAAATTTCCAAAGGCGTGCGAATTGGGGGTTAAAAGTTGAGAGGCGCACGTATTCAGTGTCAAATATCGAAATTTCTCGCTGACAACATCCGCTATTCCTCACATCGTTGCTGGCCCTAGACGACAATTTTTAGGGTATATTTGGCACCTCAGAAATTTTGCAGGAATAAAAAAAACCCATGTTCCAAACAGGGCTTTAAGACTATTTGTAAGAGTGGATATCAAGTTAAGTCCTTATCTTATTAAGCTTTTCTAAAAATTAGCATAGTTTAATTTAATATCATTGTATGTATAGTTTAGAAGTATTTTTAATGAGCCTAGTTGAGCTAGAGCAAAATCTAAATTCATTTACAACTAACTCATTTTAATATTTAATCAATTAACAAGTATAATTAAAATAATTTTAGATGGAACCAACGAGTCTCACTAACTAGTTTTTTTGCCCACCCTAGCTATTTGGAACAAAAGAACCTTGTATAAACTTCACAGAAATCTCAGGAGAAAAGGTTCAATCCTCACGCCTTCATGGGCGCAGATCACGTCCATACGGGGGGGAAAAGGCGAGATCCATTCCATAAGCCTCACAATTCCACAGAGAAGCAGCGTCGCAGCAAAACCGAGTCCCAAGCAGCCGAACAACTTAGAAACGGCCCATCAGCTGCGCCTTGGGGGCTATATGCCCCAGCCGAGCCCAGATTCCTCTCGAGCCGCTTGGACTTGCCGGGCGCAGCGCCGATGAGGCGTCCGCGCGAGCGTTCCGCTTGAACGTATGATTGCTTGAAGCCTTGAACGATGTACATTCAGAATGGCAGCATGTGGCTCTCCGTATGTATGCTTTAGCATTTGACAGGTAACTGACTGACTATACTGTGTACATGTATATCAATATCTATGACGATCAGTTTCTGAACATTAACAACACTTTACCCTGCCCCTTTTTTCTTTTGCGAGGACTGCCTTTTTTCTTTCTGAAGTACCCCTGCCTTTTCTTTTTGTTAACATATATAATACTAACTACCCTGTGCTTCTTTATACTATGTACAGTTCCAGATCAAGAAGAGAGGTCAGTTTTCTTTTCTTGCTTCTGTGCAAAATTTTTTCTTCTTCGCGGGTACCTAACGCTATGCAGATCAGAAGAAGTAAAAATCTTTCAATCAGAAGTACTCCTTGTGGAAATGGAAGCGAGTCCCCGTTTTGTGGCTCATCTCGTGCGATAGATTCTTCAGCTCTTTGGCTAGAGTCGGCGCGCCGCAGTAGAAGACTCCTGCGTGCATCAGAATCATTATTGTGAGCAAATGACTGTGTAGGTGTGATCGATGGACATCACTTGATTTCAGGACTATTGCTGACATCGTTGATGCAAATGGATAGGATGTCGAAGTGGAGGATTACCAACTGTTGAATTCGGATGCTTGGAGGCAATTCTGGTGAAGACTTCCTTCCAGTTTGGTCTGGCAAAATGTGTCCTCACCTGTCGAGTACACAGCAGAAGTTCAGTTTAAGTCGGTGACTGTATTCAGTCAGCCATGAAAAAACAAATTCCTTAAGGAAAGTTTCTGTTTAGTTCTTCCCTAGAGCAAAAGAATCTTCCAATTTATAATTGAAGAAGTGTCTATATGGCGAATGTTGTGATCCAACTGAAAGAAAAGTTTACCCTGGTGCCTGAGACGATATCGACACCGTGTTTGGCATGGTTCAGACTTCAGAGCTTGCACCATCGACAGCAGAGTTGTCCGTGCATCACGCTCCTCGTACACGCTCGTCAGATAATTGTGCAACTCTATGACCCCCTGGTTAAAATTGTATGACGAGTTGTTCAACAATACAGTTAAAATATTGCTGGGATATCAGTAAACTGCAAATATGGATGGATGAGTTTACAAAAAAAGGATGGGTGGCAGTATGGCACCATACCCTCCTACCTTATTGTCCATCTCAGCAACCTCATTCATCACTCCTTTGAACCATTCAAATGACAATGGCTCCCGAGTAACCCAGTAAAAATGTGCACGGCTTGTTCTGTATGCTCTCTTCCTGTTGCTACTGGATGTTGAGACACTGAAGCTGTTGGTGCTGTCCTCAGACCTACTAGTCTCCATTGCCAGGTCCTAATAGTTGCAGAAAATCATGCAAGCTTTAGACAGGCAGAAGCATCTTAGGAAACGGTTAAAATGGGAACAACATAGCATGAATCAGTACCAGCAACTCTTCAGCTATCTTAATGTTGTTAAGTAGGTCCCTTAGAATGCTTATGAACGGTGTTGCCCCGATTCCAAGGCCAACAAGAAGTAGAACATCATAGTTTCTGAAATCTTGTGCAGGGGCACCATATGGACCATCTACGAGCAATCTTGGCAAGCTGTGGCACACATAAGGAAAAAGAATCAGTTTCATGTCTACCACGTATGTAAAGAAGTAGCCATGGAAAGGGATACTGATTGACCTTCTTGGTTCTGCCACACCTAACTCACCGAACGAAGCTCTTCTGTTGACATGCGGTGAGAAGTAGTTCTCGACAAATATGCGCTTGAGCTCTTGTGTCCAGTCTCCATTTGTGCGGATGTGAACACTGAGGTAGTCATCTCCAGGAGCTGAAGTGATGGAAAAAGGATGCCTGAAATAGAAACACAAAGAAGATGCAGGTGAATTTCTATGCTAGAAGCTAGAGTAAGTCAAGGAGAAACAAAAAGAAGGTCGTACAAACCATTCAAATGGAGAAATCGTACGACACTGAAGAAAGATGTACTGTCCACTTCTATATCGAAATCCATAGGGCTTTGACATTGTTATGGTCAATACATTTCCAGGTAGAAGGCACACCTGAGTGAATCAAATTTACGTAAGAAAACATATTTGGACCTATTTTCATGTCTGTAAATGAATAAATTTTGCATGTACATCATTCTCTCTTTTTATTTTGACAACTTCATTATGTTATTTCAAATTGATTTTGCTTAAATATTCTTCAATTTACATTCCTGAAAGGGTTGTTGAACTGCAGTGAAAACAATTGCCTGAAACACATCAAACAAGTTATTTAACATATGAAAGAATCGATCTGTCCTTATACATTCTAGCACCAATAATTAAGTTTTGGGAGAGAAAATATATTTGATGTTGTGATGGGCAGACAAGCACTAAGGACAGAATAAACTAACAAAAAATCATGCAAAAATCGGGGGACCTTCGAGGCATGAAAGTTATTAGAGAGCGACAGGCAATTTCTAAACGACAGAAATGTTCGAGTAGAGCCTATATTGTATTGTAGATGACTTGTATCCCACAATGCCACAACATTCTCCATTTCTCCTGTCCACAAACAAAATCATTTATATCACTAAATCGTTTGCTTTCCAAGTTAAAATGATGGATCCAAGACCTTGGAACTTTTAATGTATCACTAGTTCGAATCCGTGCAAGTTGATGGCAGCTTCTTTCTGTTTTAGTACTATCATATTGACAAATCAAACATGTAAAGCTAATCCATTTGTATTAGTAACACATGTCAAGAAAGCTTGGCATTCAGAGACTGCCAAAAATTTCCTGTCGGTAACAGTTACAACCTTACCTTCAAGATTTTGACAGCATAAGCATTTGACCGCAAGGCCCGAAGCATCCTTTCACCGACATAGAGCACCAACGGGACAGAAATGTACATCCATGTCTGAAATCACCAAGAGATCACAATGTTAGCGTGTTGTAGCGCTCCTAAACTCCACATTGGGGGAATACAATGTTGATGTTTTCACATGATACTGTTCAAGAAGAAATTTCCACATGGCATTGTTTCAAAGGAGATAAGACAGACAATGGGTGGATTCTTTTGGACTGCTAACTTATAGCTTATATATTAAATATTTGAATTCTGGCTGTTCATGATAGACAGTACACAGAGGAAAATAGGCGTATACAATTTGGGCTTGTACAACTGAACTCAATACACTTTTTACTACAAAGTATTGAGCAAATGGTATTTATCTACAATAAAATCCTACATGTTTACCAAACTGTCCTAACTGGCTATTGACTTGTAACTAGTAAAAGGATTTTAAACAGCCTTCCCAATGGAAAACTGCATTGCTTGAGAAGAACACATTATGGCATCACGGTTTGACTTGCGCCGACGCTAATGCATCTGCCAGCCCAACCCACAGAATCTATGGCTATGAGCAGTTTCGCCTATGAAAAAAGCAATTGTAAATCGCACAATGAATCAGAAAAACGCCCATTCCTCTAGAACGCAAGGTGGTCCTATCCCACGTAGCCGCACAAAACCCCCATTGCATGACACCCAACGGAAAAGCAGTGAAACTCCGTGCCACGCACTCCGATGATGAATTGCATGGGAAGTTTCATTGTCATCCGATACATGTCTTTCTTCCTTTCCATCTCTGCTCCTCTTTTGCCTTTCACTAGCTAGCAGGCTCTTTAATCGGATCCGATCCCTAGATGCCATTGCCACCACCTCCCATGATCCCTTTACAACTAAGGCTCCTTGGCCCTAGGCGGCACGGCAATAATTGGGCGTCGCGCAACCGCACCACATGTGACAGGGACATCACTCATCAGGCATTTCACCTCGCATTTCTTAAGTGCCGGTCACTGGTCACACACACACACACACACACAAATAGCCATTACTAGTGAAAGCAAAGTAACAAGGGAAAACAGCACGACTAGTACTACTTAATGTAGAGTTTGTTGAGATGGTAATGGGCACCAAGCCAGCCAAAATTAGTGGCATAAGTAAGGGGAGAAAAAGTCTAAGCCATCCGTCCACATGCATGTCGAAGCAGCCGGAGCCATGGAGGTGGCGAGTTCGTGGCAAATGCGGAGGGGAGGGGAAGAAGGCAGCACTGGCCGGTCGGTCGGTCGGTCCGTCACGTCGAGACCGGGGCAGTAGGTGAGCGGGAATATACTAATCTCGGGGGCCATGTGATCTGGGGTCAAAGCTAATGGCGCCTTTCACAATGTGATACTCCAAACGGGAAGAAAGAAAGGAAAGGTAGCAAGCAGTATAGTATACTGGTAACAAACAAACACGAGAAGTCTCCTGCACATTTCATCATTGTAAGCTTGAAGGCTAAGGCAAAACTCATCGCTTGAAGATTTGGGGTGTCGCCTGGTCGATAATTATGTGATGTAGTGGTAAAATCATTCTAGATTTGCAGCCTCCCCTCGTGTAAAGTTGGGTAAAGCTGGTAGGCTTAGCCTTTAGGATGATGTTCATTCAGGGATGGATGGGGATTTATTTTGTGCAGTACTGCTACCGGTGCTCCATTCTGTAAAGCAAGAGAGGCGTTTACGCCCATTCATGGCATTAATAGATCCACTCTATATTGATCATTAGTCTTAGCGATCCCCACCTATTTCAACACCCAAATCCAAATGAAAAACGCCCTGTAAAGTGATCACTGCTAGGTCCACCGACAAACGCACCTAGGGCCATGATCAATGAAACTCTGTTCCATCATCATCGTATATAGGCGCGCAAAGAGTACTACCAGCTCTATCTTACCAAAAAAAATGAATTAACTTGCTACGGGATTCCTATAGGAAATCCTAGAGGATGTAAACTATTTTCCGTAAAATTCTTGAGAAGTTCCCAGCTTACTAGGACATGAAGTCTTGAACCATGCTCAATTCTTAACGAAATGGCCTTCACCTTAGCAAGATTTCAAGTGCATCGGCGATGTCAGCATTGCAGGGCTGGCAAGGCGACCTAGTAGGCCACAGCTGACAGGGATTTATGTCCGGAAGACGGGCCCGTAACTGCTCAACAATTCAACAGCACAGTTCCATTCATGGATCTGGCGACCTCGAGACGATCAAACAACGTCATTACGTACGCTGCACTTAGCAAACTTCGTTTGGGATTTGCCTTATTCGAAAATCGAAGTAAATAAGGTGATTTTTTAAAGTAGATTTTTAAGCGGATTTCTTCATCCAAACTGTACGCGCTATTTACGTAGTTGTTTCAAAATATACAGAAAAAATCATAGCGGCGACCCGACAACATGGCCATGCACACGTCAGTACACTCAGCTGTGGAGCACATCAATCACTAGCCCACGTGTTCCGTGACAACTCACAGCAGCAACAAGTCTACAACCACCTCTTGATCTGCCCTGGCCTGCCTACCTCTGCACGCTCTGAACGCGGCCTATTTATGAGCATGGCCGGACAAACGCGACGCTTTCCTTGACCACCCCAAACAGAGCAGAGCAGAACAGGTCTGGGCTGGCTGGCATGGCTCCGGCTTGACCCCGGCGCCACCGACATTAACATCTGTCTTGTACCCGACCCCATGGCCAGGCCACCATGCACAGCGGGCATGGAGTGCTGAATAGCTCAGCTATTGAGCTCAGAGTTTCAGACTCATAATTCTTCCCCTTTCAAAAAAGAAAAAGATTTCATAATTTTTTTGTAATAGTTCTTTAAGTATGTTGGATGACATGAACCAAGACGATTGACTTTTGTTTGAAAGAGGAGCAGGCTCACTAAACATTCCTATTTTCTTTTGGCACGCTTCCTGTCATGAGTCATGGAGTCATGGCAAGTTTTTTTTTTGAGAGAGAGAGAGACACAGAGAGAGTGACACGAACCGTTTTCTAGAAGATGGCAACATAAAGCCGCGAAAACCAACTAAACCGCCCGAAAACGGCGTTTCTAAAGAAAGCGAGCGCACGGGCGTTTCCCGACGGATAAAACAGAAAACCGTCACCCTCTTGAAAGCTACACGGCGCAACCAACTACTTTCCGATAACTACGAGTAAAAAGCCCATGACCTCGTGAAAGAACGGCACTTGACCGACTGAAGTTTCAAGCAATTAACACAGAGAGTACCACGTGTAAAAATTACTAAGAAAAAGGTGTAAAAGCGATGCGACGATCGTACGCACGTACCGTTTTCTCGTACCAGCGGTGCACGAGGAAGAGGAAGTAGCCGTGCGCGAGCAGGAGCGCGTAGACGATGCCGAGGAGGTGGTGCGAGTACCAGAAGGCGTTGAACCCGGCGAGCCGGTTGAGCGGGGCCGGCAGCCGCGCCGCCGCCGCGGCGCCCTTCTCGCCCTTGCGGAACGGGTGCGTCGCCAGCGTGAAGGACACCGTCATCAGCACCACCATCGCGATGCCCGTCACGCCCTCCACGCTGGAGAGCAGGCCCGCGTAGGTGGGCTTCTCCGGCCCGAACGCGCCGGCCACTAGCCGGTACTCCTCCGGCCCCGACGCGATCACCCGCGGGAAGTCGCACGCCAAGTGGTTCCCGGCATGCAGCGTGATCCCCACCACGATCGCCGTCGCAATCATCTGAAATATTGAACACAAAAAAACAAGAACAGTTGAATTAGATCTTTGCCTAGAAAGAATTCTTGAGAAATATTGTGATGTTTAATCAAGACGGTGAATCGATGGTCGCAGTCCTTGTCGTGTGTCGCGACCGGTGACCACCCACTGAACCGCCACTTGGTTCACACGTTTATATGGGCTTTTAACTTTGATTTATAAATTGTATTTTCTCTATTCTTTTTTTACTTAATTTTTTAGAAACCATACTGTCAAACTTTATAAAGTTTTAGCACCAATAGATTTAAAATTAATTGGCTATAGAAAATTACATAATTAAATTTATCATTAAAAATACTTTTATAATATTATAATTTTATTAATATCTCTTAGTGTAAAGTTAAAAAAATAGCGGTCAAAGCACCATCTTAAAGACTGTGAAAAGTCAAAAAAGTCAAGCAAAAGAACGGAGGGGGTAATAACATGTAGAGAAGCTTACAGAGACAGACACTCGCGTGCGATTTTGATCAATATAAATAAATCACTATAGTATATACTATAATCGACTAGTAGATTTCGTCTTAAAAAGATATTTTATTTAAAAGATAGGTGCTATAGAAAAACTATTTACCGTAAAAAAAAGCTTTTAGAAATTAATAATAATGCGCTTAGCATATCCGGGCCTCACAAGTCAGTTTCTCCGTACTACTACACGTGGTAACTCGATCTGTGCTAGTTGCCAAAGCTATTTTTCTTCCACGCGGATATCAATTGTGGGGGTGGGGGGCGCACCGGTGAGTGGGGCACCGGTTGCCTTCCGGGGAGATTGGGGCGGGCCCACCTGACAAGGGACAACTTGTCGATGCGTGGACTTTAACCGACCGGGCAGGAGTTTTCACTGTTGACTCGGGGGTTTACCAAGCAGTACTAGTACTAGATGGGGCAATGGATCTTCTGTGCCGTTGGATTGCGGCTGCCGCAAGAGCAGATATGCGAATGCTTGGGCCGCAGCATAGAACGTGAGAGTACTACATGGAGCCCGGACAGGCGAAGTACGCAGCACGCAAAGGCACTAAGCCTCTCCTCTCCCGCAGGAGTACATGGCATGGCAGCAGGAAGTTAAGTGAATTGTAACTTTTGGCTTATAGTATATGCTACACTAACTAATTTTTAAATATATATTTTTTTAAGATGAGATCAATATGAAATTATAGTAAAAATGTACTGAGTTCAGCTATATCGATCAAATCACATGTAACTATTTTTCTCTGTGTACCTCATCTCGCAAATAGCCAGGATTCAAAATTTAAGCCATAAGGCATAGTCCAAAAGAACCCATTCGGTACCATGTCTTCTTTTTCACTTATGGTTTGTAGTTTATGGCTTATACTATAGTAATTAGCTTTTAAACTGTGAGTTTTTCAAGGCAAGATCAACAGAAAGATTATAGTAAAAAAGTGTACTGAGTTTAACTGTACCAGCTAAAATCACATACGATTATTTTCCTCTACATATTACAACAACCAGAATTAAATCTCAGGCAACCACACGGGCAATGCCCGTTCCAATTTCCACACAGGATCAAGGAGCAACGGGGCTCCACGTGGGCGCCCAATCATTGCACGCCACGTTCCCCCCTCCCCAAATACGACAGACCGCCGTGCCCTGTCTCCGACGGCGACCGCCTGACCACCCAGTCCCCGCAGTTACTAGACGTAATTGCTGCTTCCATTTGGGTATACTACTAATATTATGAATATATAATGTTGTGAAAGTTTTTTTATTGATAAATTTAAAAATATTATTTCAATATGATTAATATAAAATATTTAGAAAATAATTATTGTTTAAAGATTAGGAAGTTTGGTTGATCCAAGTGAATGATGCCAAGTAAACCTAGACGGAGGGGAGTATGTAGCTACTCGATTAATTACCGAAGAAGGAAAAAACGGTTATGAGTTGGCTTGGCCCGTCGGACATGCAACGATATTTTGGGGAGGTGTACGGTGTACCTTATGGAAGGTGATGTTGTCGTCGAAGGGGACGAAGAAGCGGGCCCAGGAGGAGCGGAGCCACGTTAGTGTGTTGCGGCAGACGGGGAGGAGGACGAGCGCCATGTTGAGCTTCAGCGTCTCAGCGGCGCCCTTGGCCGTGGGCAGGCAGTATCCCATTACCCGAAATGCCGCTGTTCGTCGGTATTGCACGAACTTCCACACGAACAGGGCCGCCATCGCGACGAACCACAGTGTTAGCACCCACGTGCGTCGCCAGTTCTCCTCCGCTGCCACCCGCACCTGCGCCGCTGCCTTCCTGATCATGCCCCGGCCCCACCCACGCCGCCGCTCCCGCACCCCTGTCTGCTCGGTGCCGCCGCCACCGTCCCCTCCCCCTCCCGTCCCCACCGTCCCTGCCCCGCCGACGCCGCCAAGGTTCTGGCTCCACTGGGCCCCGCTCGCCGTGCTCAGCGGCCGGCTGTAGTTCATGTAGGTGTCGCGCTGGAGCAGCAGCGCCTCCAGCTGCCACAGCTGGCCATCGATTGCCGCAAAAGAATCACACGTGTCATCAGCTCAGCTCATCACGGCAAGTGTGTTGATCAAGATGGACAAGAGCGGTATATACGTAGTGTGTACGGCCAAGAACAAGTACGCACCTCAATGTAGCCGAGGTTCTCCGGGTCGAGCTCCTCCATGATGAGCGACGCGTACTCCTCCGCCTGCTCCTTGAGCTTCGCCAGCTTGTTCGCCGACGCGCTCAGCACGATCAGCTGCGTGCGGTCGCAAAAAAAGATCAAGCAATTCGCCGAAGCGTCAGGTGAAAGTAACAACAGTGATAGTTACCGCAGTAATTAACAACACTAGTAGTAATTAATTACTACTAATGGAGAACTGGGTGCCCACAAGAAATTTCTAATTCTAATGGAGAGGTAAAAAAAGGAATTTTAGGAAAGTGTAAATTAAACAAGTCACCTCCTGTACTTCCTCCCTCGTTATCCTCCCGTCCACGTTGGTGTCCACCCTGAATTTGGGGCCAAGAACGGCAGAAGAAGAAGAAGAAGCATATCAAGAATCTGCGAGATTAGCAGTAGGTGCGTGCGCATCCGAAATCGGGACGGATCGATTGAACGAACGTTACTGGGGATCCAGTGAAAGAAAATTAACGGGGGAGGGGGAGGATTCAGTGGTTCAGTACATGTCGAAGAAGATCTGGAGCCGCGCGTCGAAGCTCTGGTCGGAGATCTGGAGCCAGAAGTCGTAGAGCTCCTCCCTGGTGATCCGCTCCAGGTTCTGCCGCCGCCGCCGGGCTAGCGCGTCGAAGATGCCCACCGCGAACTCCTTCGAGTCCACCATTCCTGATTTGATCGAGACACGCAGCACGGCCAAGAACGTCGCGATTACTAGTTGTTTCTTGCGTCTGGCATAACACCAACAGTGCTAAATGCAATGGCAGCCACTGATGGGCAGAAGAGTGTGACGTGTGCGCGTACCGATGCATTCGCCGAAGTCGTCGCGGGAGAGGAGGCCGTCGAGGGAGAGGGCGTTGAACCGCTCCTCGACGCGGCGCCAGAGCTCGGCGGCCTCGACGGTGCCCGTGGTGCGGCTGATGAACCGGAGGCCCTTGAGCGCGCGCTTGGCACCGGCGCGCGACCGGTTCTGCCGCGCCTGGATGCGCCGCCGCTCGCGCGCCGCCATCGCTGCCTCCCGCTGCAGCTCCGCGGGCGTCGGCTGGCGCGGCGAGGGCGATGGCGACGGCGACCGCAGCCACGCGAACTTCTTGCGTATCCGCGACGACGTCGACGAGCACCGGCTCAGGCTCCGGGCGCCCCCCTCCGGCGTGTGCCCCCCGCCGGGCGGCGCGGTGCCGTAGAGCGCAGCGCTGGTGGGCGTGACGCTGCGCACCACCATAGACTCCTCGTCGAGCTCCAGCATGACCTCGACCAGGTCCCCCTGGTCGGCGAGGAAGGCCGGCAGCATGCCGCCACCCACGCTGCTCCCCGCCGCCGCGGCAAAGAACTCCCCATAGGCGGTGGTGAAGGACTCGTTATCGGAGGCGTCGGTGTTGGTCGTCTGGTCGTCCTCGAGGTAGTCCGCGATGCGCCGGTGGCCGCTGCGCCGCGCGTTGCTCCCGCGCGACGGCGTCCCCATTGCGCCACGGGAGGGAGAAGAACAAGGGAGAAAGCTTCGGCTTCGGCGGCGAGGCAATGGTGGTTGCGTCCTTTTGTTAGGATATACGTAATGCTCGTTATCCCGTGGGCTGGCTACGCCTAGCCTCGCGCGGGCCGCTGATGCGGTGATTCCCTCTCTTTTTTTCTTCCTCCGCGCGCTCCCGGTGCGGTGCTCTGTTGTTGCGTTTCGCCTCGGCTCGCTTAGCTTTTGGCCGCTGCCGCCTCGCCCGTTCGCTTTATCTCTGCTGGTAAAATGAGTAGGTGAGTGCTTGGTTCTCCACCTCTCCTCTCGTGCACTCTTGTTTTCTAAAAAAAAATCACCTTATACTAAACAAACACTAATAATTTTTTTGTTTCTCACAAATCTTTTTTATATGCCTCCCACAAATCCCTTTTATATGGATCCCTATCATCCCCTCGTATCTCTCTATTTTTTATCATTACTAACAGATAAGATTGCAATATACGTTAATATCACTAGATCATCTTGTTTATCACCATCGAGTGAAACCACCTCTGTTGGTCCTAATATGATCTAATTTAACCGTAAACGATATGACAATACTGATGCCTGACCGGGAACATGATGTAAATCAAGTGCAACAGCGGAGCCTAGAGTGGAACTTGACAAGACGCTGCAGCGCCCAGCGGGAGCATAAGGTAGATTCATCAACATCAGCTTGATGTACTAGCTCATATATGTTTTTTCCGTAGCAACTTTTCGGTATTAAACTGTCTTTTTATACGAAGCTGAATGGAACGAAACGTTTTTTTCCTTCCTCCCACTGCTCCGCTCTGCCGATCGGCTCGGTGCCCCTGAAAACGAGCGGCGCACGCCACGAATACAACGTGGGTGCGGTGGGTGCTCGGTTCGGTCGTCGCGCGGGTTGGAACGCGGTCGGTGTAGAAAACCTCAGACGCTTCCAAATGAAGTGGACCAGACCTGCGGTCCTCTGTACCGGGGGGTTAAAGAGGGAGAGTGCGCTTGGTCCCAGGACGACCCAAGTGAAAGGTTGAGCCGGCTGCTCTTTTATAAGTGCGGGTCAACTATCCGAGTCGGAGCTGGACGGTGACGACGGCCCTGTTTGATTTTCATTCTTTGTCATACTTTAAGTTAGATAAATTTGATCAAGATAAATACCCGTTTGGTTTATAGTCATATATGTGAAAATATTCCCTTTTTTGTCAATTAGGTCCCACGCTTTAGTGGCCGATTTCTTTTGCTAACCAAAGCGAGGCTTCAATTTTTATGATCTAATATTAGACGAGTTTGATAAAAAAAGTTACGATAAACTTTGACAACCTTAATATATAACTAAGGCCAGACATTTGTTTTGCGCTCTTTGCAAGAATCTGCTTTTACATGGCTCTTCTTTCGTAAGTTTTTGGAAGAGGACCCTATTATCACATAACGATGGCTCTATCGGTATCCTGTGAAGAACAGAAACCCACGCTTTATTACTTTACATCTGGAATTATATTACTACTAATTGGCATGCCATACTGCAGGGGGAAAATGTAATAAGCTGGAAGATTGCCCGTGAATCAACGACACTAAAATGTATTTTCTTCTTATTTGGTAACTTACTGTTACTTCTTCTAGTGTACCAATTTACTGTGATAATAATGTAGCCATGTAGGTGAACTAACCCGAGGGCTGAAGCTGCCTATTGTGATGGGCAGATGGCCCAGGCTCAACAACCCTCAGAGCAACTCCAACCGGTTCTTTATCCTGCTCTTCATTGTATATTTACCTAATATGACTCAAGAAATGGACTCCAACCGGTTCTTTATCCTCCTCTTCATTTTTATCGAGTCGCTATTTTCTCCCGGCCGCTAGCTAGATTTGGCGAGCGCCTCCTCACTCGCTTCTCAAATAGCTAGGCCATTGGAATGCTAACTCAAATAGAGAGCTAAAAATAATAGCTAGTCTCTTCATCCTAGGAAATAGAGAGGGAGAAATGACTAATGGGATGGAGTTGCTCTGATGTTGTCTTCGGACTTCAGCTAGGCTCGTAAAGTTCTCTCTTATTAGTCTGACCATTTGGAACAACAATGAATGCTAAGAAGCAAGTGAAGAAACCATCTGCATACCTAACGTGGGCCAACAGTTGCAGCCTCGATTCTATTTCTGGGTCTCAAAACTCTCAATGTCATCCTCGTCGGCAGTAAGGCAGAGGTCCTCCCATCTGAAGGAGACTGATCCTTTGCCAGTTTGCATTTGCAAATGGCACATGCATACACGTTGTTCGCAATTAGACTGGCTTTGATCCGAAATGAAACAACTAAGGAAGACTGAACGACCATGTGAGAAGGTATAAGGTAATGTTTTTGTCGAAGTCAAGTGTCTCTGACCGCTTCCCGAAGCCAGGCATCTCCGAACGCTTGACGAAGTCAAGTGTCTCTGACCGCTCTTCAAAGACGGACACCTCCGACTGCTTGTAGAAGTCAAGTGCCTCCGACCACTTGTCGAAGTCAAGCGCCTCCGACTGCTTCTCCAAGACGAGCATCTTCGGCCCCTTTCGTATGTGGATCACTTGGACCATTCATCACACTCGAGCGGCATTGACCGCCTCTGGTACTCGGGCAATTCCGACCACTCATTGTACTCGTATATCTTCAACTGCCGAAGTACCCGTAAGCCCCTGATCACCCATGATGCTTAGGTGAGGCGTGCTATGGCAACCATCCTTGCTACAGTAATCGGTCAAGCGATGGTCGATAGCTCCCGATTGTCGACCATGTTGGCTTTCAACCATGGTGGCGCTCGACCAGGGTGGCTTAATTTCTCAAGCTATGCGACCAGGGTGGCTTAATTTCTCAAGCTATGCAAGACTAAATTTCTTTAAGACCGGGTAATAAAACGACACGTGAGCTGGTCCTCAAGCTGTTGGTGCATAGTCGATGCATTGCGCCTCATATAGCTGCAAGTCCCAGCCAACCTTGAAATATATATGCACCAAGATCATCCTTTGAGGTCATGGGTCTTGACCATGTTGCTCGACCACGGTCATTCGACGATGTTGTGTTGACCTTGGTCATTCAACCATGTTATGGCGGCTTTTTGACCATGGTGTTATAGTTCACGAGTACCGACTGGTTCACTATAGCTATGACCAGTTCGTTACATAGCTTGAATCATGACTACGACCGAGTCTCCGGAGTCTTTGATTACTCTCCGACTCCAAGCCCTCGACTCCTACACAGTACTTGAACACACCAAGTACTCGACTATACAATATTCAACACATGAGTACTATCAACAACAAGATTAATTCCAACAATTAATGTGTGCATGGAGCTATGCGCAACTAGCTAACGGCAGATTATGCACTAAGATTGAAGAAAGAGATTTTTCTAGGTGAATCGTATTTATAACAGAAAGATGATTACACCATATCTCTATTTTATGGAAGTATGTCTTGATAAATCTTTTCTGATACGGAAAGTAAAGGTTTACCAAGAAAGAATTGGCAATCAAATTAGGAATTTGATCCTAGAAATTAGGGGATGACTGGCGTTGCGCGGGAGCCATGTGCCATTGCTAGTGGCCCTTGCTCATGCCTATAAAAGGAGACACATGATCGCACCAAGGGGAGAACACAGATCAGACGGGGAGGGTACCCGGGAGTAGGACACACCTCATCGGTGGGGAAACCCATGGAGCAGATACATAGAAAAGGGAGGAGAACCCATTAGCATACATGCACAGAGATGACATACACAGAGAAGATGCATGCAATGAAAGGGGGAGAAGGCGGAGAAACCTGAGGAAGCAATCCGTACAAGTCGAAGCCATGGCATACTATGCTTAGGGTGGTAAAGAACCTCCCCTTTTGTCTTTCTCCTTTATCTAGCTAGCCTGCATGTCAAAGGATGGTGGAAGGGTCATCAAATGCCTATGGTCCCCGCTGGTGATATCGTTGATTAAGTACTTTGGAGCACGCCATTGTGCAGCCCGTGGCCACGACGATGGGGCTGTCAAGATTCCAAATTGCTCTTTGATCCTAAGGGCTTAAAGCATGAAGTCCCTCCACTCTTACATGTGGCACATGCCCCGGCCAAGCTGCGCAGCTACGATGATCCATCGTGTACTGGAGTTGCCCTGCTTGTACCTTTGATGTGATGATAGCTCCGCAAGGTGAGGTTGATAGCGTTACTCGCAAGGATCCTCTCAATGTCTAAGACATGCGACACTGTCGACCACCACTCCAATCTAGCAAGGATGCCTTGCCCTTGCAATCTTGTTGTTTTTCCCTGCTGTACTCAGAAGTCGCCAACCACGGATGATACTCGGGACATCGTCGACCACCTTTTGTGCTTGGTCGCTAACGACCACTGGTGATACTCAGTCACTTATGATCAGATGATGTACCAAGATGTCTACGACCGTCCGCTGTGCCTGGACATCATTGACCATTGGTAATACTTAGATGGTGTTGACCGTCCACTGTACTTGGGCGTTTTCAACCACCAGCCATGCTCGGTCACTCACGACCACTTGCTGTACTCGGGCATCATCGATCATCTTTGATACTCGATCGTCTACAACCATCTGCTGAGCCTGGACATCTATGACCTCTTTCAACACTCGGGCACCATCGACCGCTCTCAATGCCCGAATGTCTCCGACCACCCGCTAGGCCCAATCATCTACGACCACTTTCAAATACTCAAGCACCATCGACAACCCATAGTACCCTCACGTCTATGACCGCTCGCTATGCCTGGATGTCTCCGACAGTGCATCGTACACATGTGCCTCCAATCGCTCATCCAAGTCAAGTGCCTCTGACCGTTTCCCGAAGCAAGGCATCTCTAATCGCTTGACAAAGTCGAGTGTCTCCGACCACTCCTCGAAGATGGACACCTTCAACCACTTGTAGAAGTTGAGTGCCTCTGACTGCTTCCCAAAGCTAGACACCTCCGAACGTTTGTCGAAGTCTAGTGCCTTCGACCACTTGTCAAAGTAAAGTGCCTCCGACCACTTCTCCAAGATGAGCATCTCCGACCCCTTCGTACGTGGATAACTCCAACCATTCATCACACTCGAGCGGCGTTGACCGCCTCTGGTACTTGGGTGATTCTGACTGCTCATTATACACGTACATCTTCAATTTCCAAAGTACCCGTAAGCCCCAATCACCCATGATGCTCGGGCAAGGTGTGCTACGTCAACCATCCTTGCTATAGTAATCGGTCGAGCGATGGTCGGTGACATCTAACCTACGACCACTAGCGATGGTCGATAGCCCCCGACTATCGACCATGTTAGCTTTCGACCATGATGGCGCTCGACCAGGATGGCTTTCGATCGCATTGGCATTCGACCACGATGGCTTTTGACCACGATAGCTTTCAACCACATTGGCTTTCGACCACATGGGCTTTCGATCACATCGGCTTTTGACCATGATGGCGTTTGACCACGATGGCATTCGACCAGGATGGCTTTCAATCGCGTTGGCTTTTGACCACGTTGGCTTTAAACCACGATGGCATTCGCCTAGGATGGCATTCGACCACATTGGTGTTCGACTACGATGGCTCTCGACCATGATGACTTTCAACCATGTTGGCTTTCAACCACGCGGGCTTCTGACCATGTTGGTTTTCAATCGTGTTCGTGTTTGACCACAATGAGTTTCGACCATGATGGCTTTCAACCACGTCGACTTTCGACCACATTGGCTTTTGACCACGGATGGGTCCTGATGGCTTTTGACCATGGTGGCTCTCAACCATGGACTACTTTCGATGGATTGCGACCATGATGACTTTTGATGATAGACTATTTCTGATGGATTCTGACAATGTTGGCTTTTGACCACAAACGGTTTCCGATGGTTTTCGACCATGAATCACTTTCGATAGTTCTTGTCCACCTGTTGCATTTCAATTGCCGATGGTTTATGGCGGTCAACCAACAATCGCTCCTGAAGGCTGAGGGTTTCTGACTTTCGACTACCGTCCACTCCCGATGGCTTCTGGCTTCCGCGGAGTTGGTCCCAGTGGTCTATTTCGACCACGTCGATACTTGACCCTGGCGTCCTACTCTGCCAATCTCACTACTTGGGCTATGTGTACAATACCAATTCTACTGTTATTACCATCAGATCAGTCACACTTGTCGTGAACCATGCACACTTTTAATCACCCCATTCTCTTGTGTTGCTCGATACCGACAAGGTCAAACAGCATAGGTAGGCATAGCCACTGCAAAGGCTACGCTATCAACGGCCCCATAGACTAACAAGACTATGGATCATGCCAACGCCTATATTTACATCAATCATTCATCCTATGCATGAATAACGTGAAGTGAAGACTAAAGATGACGACCAATGCGCAGCTTAATCCGAGGTATTCTATGGGCTTTCCCTGTGGATGTAATTAACCGGGAGCCTTTCGAGACCCCGAGAACCAGGAGAACACATCGCCTATGTCAGATTTGCTATGCAAAGTAGGCTATGGAGCGCATATACACAAAGAGAACTTGTAATTTTCTTATTCTCAAGTGAATGAATAAAATGCATATTTTTCCTACTTTTGTTATGTTTATTTTTTTGTGTACTTTAATACACTAGCACACCCACACCTTATATCCCGAGGCAAGAAATTCTGAGAGTGATTTCTCGCGTCAAACACAAGTTCATCAAGAAGCTTGGTTTTGCACGTTTTTTATATTCTAAGTGATTTCTTGATATGAGAATTTTTGGAATGATTTCTTTGATATTCTTGCTTACTGTGATATGTGAAAGCATATCCAAAGCCATCTTGGCTATCCCCTACCCACGAGCAAGTTTTGATCATTGATTTTGGATTTTGATCTATTTTAGTGCAATATATCTTCAAATTGAAAAAGGACTGAACTTTGGTAATGATTTTCACAATCGTTTGTTGGAATAGGTTCATGATATCCTAGAGAAGGTCCCTGCAAATTTTTGTGTTATTTGGATTTACGGATCAAAAGTTCCATCGATTTTAGTTTTAAAATCGCGCTGATTTTACCATTTTTGTGCCAATTTTACTATAACAAGCTGTAATATTGTGGTATTGTAGCGGTACTACTGACACTACGGTTCATTTATCAGATTTTCATCTTCTTGATTTGCTAGGTTGTGTGTTAGCTTTGCATCCTAATCTTCTTAGCTTTGTAGCTATTGAAATGAAGAATTGGTGAATACTCAGGAAAAATTTTGAGATACCATTCACCTCATCTGTCGCCATCTTTAGTCCTACATATACATTGGTAAGAAATCAATATCATTGTGAGTGCATAATTATTGTTAGCGATACTCTTCCATATATAGTTATCTTGTATAGGTAGAAATAGATCACTGATATCGTGTAACTAATCGCGGTTGTAATCCTCTGTAACATCAGGCTATATAAAGCATGCAACCCTAGCATTTCGCATCGTGTGGTGCCTTCCAATCTTCGCTCTTGTCTTTCATGGTACCAGATTAGTTCCAATCCATGTCTTCCTCTACTCTCCAGCTAGCACACGTGCAGCCTCTAGACGTCCATGTTTTCCTCCTCCAACTTGCCATGGCATAGAATGGCATGGACATTGGCCTAGGCATCAGCATCAGCTTCGGTACCATCGCCGTTGTGGCCAACATGGTACTGCCGGTCCTCATGAATCCATTCAACATCGTCATCGTCAAGACGCACGTCCCGATCATCCTCGACCTCAAGTGCTCAAACCACACCAAGTGGTCCTCCTTCAAATCGATGTATGGTAAGTTGGGCTTCTTGCCCACATCAATGGATCCATCCCGTCCAACCCGACCGACGCTCTCTGGGTCCAGGCCAACCTCTCCATCCTCAGCTGGCTGTACAGCTTCGTCGTCGATGACATTCTCAACATCACCATGGAAATAGACCAAACTGCTCGCGCTCTTTGGGTTGCCATTGATGCATTGTTCAGCGCCAACAAGGAGTCTCACGCAATCTTCCTTAGCAACCAGTTCCACTCCATGGTTTAGGGAGATCTCTCCATCTTGGAGTACTGTCAGTGTCTCAAAATGATGGTAGATTCCCTACGCAACGTCAGCCACTCCGTCTCCGAACCATAGCTCATCCTCAATCTTCTCCGCAGCCTCAACGCTGGCTTCTCCAACACCACCAATGACATCACTAATGCAGAGCCCTTCCCCACCTTCGCTAAGGTGTGCTCGACAAATTCTTCGGCGACGTCGGGTTCTACGCGTGAAACGACAAAATAAACGAACAAATAACCACAAATAAAATCACAAAAATATAATATATATACTGGAAAAGAGTTTATGATTTCATACGAATTTAGGAGAAAGATTCAGCGGATTTGGGGTTCACACGAGGGAGAACGAATATCTGGAAGATCGGATGGGAAAAGAAATTACTGAGACAATATTTGGACCAAGGGTTAATCAGCTAGGTCGTACCCATATAAACTTAGGGTTGTACGGTAGTGCTCAGTCTGGACAAACACAAGCGTCGGTCCTTAGTTGACTAGGGTGGAACATACACTTTACAAGATCTCGTGCTTGCCGTACCAACCCAAACCAATCATCCACCCTAATCTAAACCAATTTCCATATTTTATTTTATTTTAAAAGATCAGTGGCAACTCCAATCACCACTAGACTTATAAACACAAGATTATTACAACAAATCATAATTTCCCCTTTTTAAGATTTCAAAGGTATTAAATAGGGTGACTAAGCATTATCCTACCATTCTATTATTCACAAATAATTACAATACTCTCATTATTGAGACAAAGGAAATTCTAGGGTTACAAAGGTACATGGCATTCAACTTCAATTGAGGGCATATCAAAGTTGGATTAACTAATACCTAAAGATTTGAACTAATGTTTTATGTAAATAGCAATGCACATAATTTAAGATAATTAAAACATTTCAAAATCATAGGTTCAAGATGATCAAAGGAGACTTGCCTTCTTGTGCGCTATTTGGTCCTTCTTGCTGCGGCTCGACAAATTCTTCGGCGACGTCGGGTTCTACGCGCGAAACGACAAAACAAACGAACAAATAACTACAAATAAAATCACAAAAATATAATATATATATACTGGAAGGAAGTTTATGATTTCATACGAATTTAGGAGAAAGATTCAGCGGATTTGGGGTTCACACGAGGGAGAACGAATATCTGGAAGATCGGTTGGGAAAAGAAATTACTGAGACAATATTTGGACCAAGAAAAATAGAATGGAATTTATGGAGATTTTGCAAGATTTGAATTTAAATTTTGAAAGTGCACACAAAATTTGGAATGGAACTAAGGCTTTGAAATTAAACTAGGCATTGAAATTTGAAATTTAAATTTTGAAATATCAAATAAATTTCAAATATTTGAAAGGATGGAATAAATGGACAGTTTGGAATTTTTTATGAATTTAGAAATTTGAATGGGCTCAAACGGAGTTAAGATGAAGGAGAACGGGCTCCGGGAAGTTTAAATTCAGAAAAAAGGAAAAAGAGGAATTTCTGGAATTATTTTTCTAAAGGAAATTGGAATTATTGCGTCAGCACTGAATTTAATTTCAGCCGAATTAATTTCCTACGGGAAATTCGGGCTAATGACGCTAGCATGACGTCAGCCCGAGGGGGAACCTACTGACTGGTGGGGCCTTGGTCCATGGACCAAGCCCACGCGTGGAGATGCCGGCTGAGGTGGCAGGGAAGGCTGGTTGGCGCTGACGGGGCGAGTGGAGGGCCGACGCGGCGCTGATGCAGTGCCACCTCACCCGACATGTCATCCCGCCTGCTGACGTGGCCTGGTCGTCGGGGTGGCGCACGGGCACGGGGTGCTCGCCGTCGCTCCGGCGAAAGGGCGGCGGCGCGCGAGGCGCGGAGGGAGAGGAGTTGCGGGAGTCCGGGAGGCACGGCCTACCGGGATGGCCGAAATGGCCAGCGCGAGCGCCAAGCGCGCGCGCTCGGGTTTAGGCGGCGGGGACTCTCCGGCGGCGAGGAGGGGCGGCCGAGGAGCGGAGGGGATCGAGGGTGTCGCGGTGAAGCCAGGGGCGGCGTCGGCGAGGCGCGAGGAGGGGCGAAGCTGCGGCAATTGCTCGCCGTTGCCTTCGCCGGCTCTCGGGAAGAGGACGCACGGCGCGGGCGCTCTCGGGTGGCGGAGGAGGAACGGGGAGCGGAGAGGGGTAGGCCGGCGGCAATTTGTCGCCGGAGATTGCGGTCGTCGAGGATTGCGGAGAGGGAGAAAAGGAAGGTGCGGCCGCATAAGGAAAGAGATCGGGGAGGGGCAAGGATGGAAGGGGCACGGGTCGCATGGGCGGCGGAAAAGGAAAGAACCCGGCGGGGCGAGGGGCGGCGAAGATGGCGACGAGGACCATTACGGGCGGCGGCGCGAGAGGAGGAAGAAGGGCGCCGCCAGTAAGACGCGCCGACAGCGGGCCCGGCGGCCGAGAGAGCGCGGCGCGGCGGTGATGGCGGGCCAGCGGGGCGATGAGAGAGAGAGGAGCGGGCGCGGACGGCGGGATGGGCCGGGCGCGTGGGGGCGGGAGGATCCCGACCGGACGCGTGGCAAGCGGGGAAGGGGGCTAGGCGGGATCCAGGCAGCGGCGTGGGTGGAATTCGGCCGTCCACGTGGCAAGCGGGGGAAGGGGAGAGGCGGGATCGGCCGGGCGACGTGGGCGGCATCTGGCCGTCCACGTGGCGGCCGGAGGAGAGGGGAGGGGGAATTTGTTTTTTTATTTGGAATTGATTTTGATTTTCAGAAAAGCTAGAAAATTCAATAAAGCTCAGATAAATATGAAATAAATTCCAAAAATTCCAGAAAAATTCACAGAAGTTCCTGGATAAGTTTGGACTTAAATAAAATATTTCCAACTCAAGTTGGTATTTTAATTTTCATACTTGAAATACTTTTTATTTTCAAAAATAGGTTTTAAACTTTAGAAAAGCTCAGAACTTCAAATAAAAGCCAATTAAATCCAAATAAAACTCAAATACTTTAAAATAATTAATTTAAATTTAAATTTTTCAGAAAGCAAATTTTTGGGATGTTACAAATCTACCCCCCTTAGAAAGAATCTCGTCCCCGAGATTCGGACGGACTAGGAAGAAGAAAGGAGAGGAAAACACAACTCTTGGTTCCTTGTTGTGCCCTAAAGCTGCTTCTTTCTTTGAACCAAATTAAAACTTACCAAGCATGATTGCTGCCCCTGGGCACCTTTTGCGGTGATGTGGTTAACTCGTCCTCTTCCTTGTGATTGCGGAGTTCTTGGAGCTTTTCCTGCAGTTAGAGATACTTCCTGTCCTTGTCCTACAAGTGGAGTTCACGCTGGTGTATTTCCCAAGTTGAAAGGAATTGGAGTGATAGCCTGAGGCTTCTGTGGGCAATTGCCTGCATAATGCCCCATCTCGTGACATCGAAAATATTGCACTCCTGCGGCTGGGGTGTTGCTTTTCTGAGGTCGAACTCCGGTAAAGATGTGGGGTTCTTGCATCTCTGAACGAGGCGCAGATCCTGGAGTTCTTGGTGCATTTGTTGTTGCTGGAGCTTTGTTGAACTGGGGTGGATTCATTCGGGGTCTTGAACTGCTTGCATTATACTGTGTCTGAAAAGCCATCTTTCTCTTACGAGAGTCCTGTATTGATATTGAGCATCTTCCTGGACAATGGCCTTATTTACCACATGCTGAAATGTCCGAAAATCTTTAGACACCAACTGCACCTTGAGGTTGGGATCAAGTCCTTGCATAAACCTCCAATCTTTGTTGACTCTGACGCAACATCTTCTGGTGCATATCTGGATAGTTGGGTGAACTTATTCAGGTATTCAGAAACGCTAAGATTTCCTTGCTGCAGTTTGTAAAACTCCCTTTTCTTCATCTCCATTATTCCCATAGGAATATGTGCCGTGCGAAAAGCTTCAACAAACTTTGCCCATGTAATCGTTTGCATATCTTGATGAGCAGCACAATAATTTTCCCACCAATTAGCAGCTATTCCTTTAAGCTGTTGGGCGGCATACAACACCTTCTCATGATCATTGCACTGAGCCAGAATCAACTTCTTCTCTACATCCTTGATCCAATCGTCAGCTTCCAACGGATCCACTGAACCAGCAAAAGTGGGAGGTCTGATCCTCATGAACTCTCCTAGCTTGAACTGCGGTGCTTGGTTTGGCGCCTACGGAGCTTGTTGCACTTGATTTTGAGCAAGAGCTTGAAGTAGTTGCATTTGCATGGCCATCATCTGTTCCAAGTTAGGGGTTTGAGTAGGAGGTGGTGGAATGTTGTTCTCCGGTTGGGCATTAGCATCACGGCTGTTGCCTGGGTTGCCCCTTGTGTTCACCATCTGAAGCGGTTTTCCGGGGATAGCAAAAGATAAGAGGGAACTAGCATAGGTAAGAGATTATGGGGGAAACGAAACAACATCCCACACAAGAAGAAAGCAAGCGACAACTTAAAAGAAACTTAACTTGAAATCAAAATAGTTTTTAAGGATGGCTGTACTACAAGTATACAAAGACTTGGTACAGTCCACCTAACACACAGGCAAGTAATATATAAGCGTTCTAAAATCGTAGGACTTTACTGGGTTACTACAACTAAAGAACTAGTCCTCGCTCCTTCATGACGACGAGCTTCTCCAAGTGCTTCTTAGACGCAACCTTACTGAGCCGTCTATAGAAATTACCAAGGGAAGAGAGTACAATTACCATTCCAAAAGGAAATAAGCAGATAGATAAGGAAGAATGCCATGAAGAAGGTAAGGATAGAAAGACAAGAAAAGACAAGGATAGCACAATATTAAATTTTTTATTTTATAAAATAAAATTTGAAGTTCTTCTTTTAACGACCATTCTAATTAGGTCACGTCCTACCATCAAATTGGCTCTGATACCATCTCTGTCGGGACCCCGGATTCCTGAACCCGGACCCTCTGTGTATTACAGTACTAGTCCCAGATCAAAGCTAGTGCACACAGTCAAATAGAAATGATTACATAACCAACAACGCTTTATTACAATAATAGAGAGTATTGACCGAAAGGTCTCATTATTACAACTGAGGTTTCAAGACCTCGCACACTCACAAAACACAGCGGAAGCATAAATAAATCCAACGAAGACCCACCAATACGCCACAGGCAATTGACTGGGGAAGCGCGACCTAGAACTCCGGAAATCCTTCGTTCTATCCACACGCGAAGTAGTCGAAGTCTCCTTCTTGAGCTTCATATTCTTCTGAGTTTATTTTAAGTGCAGCATGTAAGTACAAAAAGTACTCCGCAAGTCTTGGGAAAAATGCAATAGATGCAAGGCTTAACAAAGGAAGGTTAAATGGTTCTTTTGCGCAAAACAATATTTTATTTCAATTACTACTAAATATTTTCAAAGGAATTAATTTAACAAAGTAAATTGTTTAACTGAAATTAATAAACTTTTTTTATATTTAAGGTTCCATCCACCAACACTACATAACCAACACTAACCAATAAAGTTTAAAACTGCGGGATACATCCACCCTCTCTGGCTCCAACCGCCAGGATACCCTTCTGAGAGTTCCCTCCACTCTCGGAATACCAAAACTTTGATTTTAAAATCAAAACCAAAAAGTCTACCATGTGAATGCATTCCTTGCCCGCCCTTGACCGTGGGCACGGCTATTCGAATAGTTTGACACTCTGCAGAGGTTGTACAACTTTACCCCCAAGAGATAAATTATCTTAACAGTCACCACGCTTCCTTTGGCATGAGACACAGATAAATTATCACAAAGCCTTTACCTCACTCTAGACTAGCTAGACACCACCCGCTGAGATTTCACCGCAGAAGGGTTAAATCGCCTAACCAAGCCCTCTTGCGCCATATGAGTACAAGAAATCTGTCCCTCACCGTGAATAACCAGAAATCCTGCACCCACTTTCCATCGGTGGCACCTAAACTAGACTATCACGAGTTAATCAGCTAAGTCGTACCCATATAGACTTAGGGTTGTACGGTAGTGCTCAGTCTGGACAAACACAAGCGTCGGTCCTTAGTTGACTAGGATAGAACATACACTTTACAAGATCTCATGCTTGCCGTACCAACCCAAACCAACCATCCACCCTAATCTAGACCAATTTCCACATTTTATTTTATTTTAAAAGATCAGTGGCAACTCCAATCACCACTAGACTTATAAACACAAGATTATTACAACAAATCATAATTTCTCCTTTTCAAGATTTCAAAGGTATTAAATAGGGTGACTAAGCATTATCCTACCATTCTATTATTCACAAATAATTACAATACTCTCATTATTGAGACAAAGGAAATTCTAGGGTTACAAAGGTACATGGCATTCAACTTCAATTGAGGGCATAACAAAGTTGGATTAACTAATACCTTAAGATTTGAACTAATGTTTTATGTAAATAGCAATGCACATAATTTAAGATAATTAAAATATTTCAAAATCATAGGTTCAAGATGATCAAAGGAGACTTGCCTTCTTGTGCGCTATTTGGTCCTTGCTGCGGCTCGACAAATTCTTCGGCGACGTTGGGTTCTACGCGCGAAACGACAAAACAAACGAAAAAATAACTACAAATAAAATCACAAAAATATAATATATATACTGGAAGGAAGTTTATGATTTCATACGAATTTAGGAGAAAGATTCAGCGGATTTGGGGTTCACACGAGGGAGAACGAATATCTAGAAGATCGGTTGGGAAAAGAAATTACTGAGACAATATTTGGACCAAGAAAGATAGAATGGATTTTATGGAGATTTTGCAAGATTTGAATTTAAATTTTGAAAGTGCACAGAAAATTTGGAATGGAACTGAGGCTTTGAAATTAAACTAGGCATTGAAATTTGAAATTTAAATTTGGAAATATCAAATAAATTTCACATATTTGAAAGGATGGAAGAAATGAATATTTTGGATTTTTTTGATGAATTTAGAAATTTGAATGGACTCAAACGGAGTTTAGATGAAGGAGAACGGGCTCCGGGAAGTTTAAATTCAGAAAAAAGGAAAAAGAGGAATTTCTGGAATTATTTTTCTAAAGGAAATTGGAATTATTGCGTCAGCACTGAATTTAATTTCGGCCGAATTAATTTCCTACGGGAAATTCGGGTTAATGACGCCAGCATGACATCAGCCCGAGGGGGAACCTACTGACTAGTGGGGCCTTGGTCCATGGACCAAGCCCACGCGTGGAGGTGCCGGCTGAGGTGGCAGGGAAGGCTGGTTGGCGCTGACGGGGCGAGTGGAGGGCCGACACGGCGCTGATGCAGCGCCACCTCACCCGACATGTCATCCCACCTGTTGACGTGGCTT
Source organism: Dendrocalamus sinicus (assembly GCA_036346575.1). NCBI lineage: Eukaryota > Viridiplantae > Streptophyta > Magnoliopsida > Poales > Poaceae > Dendrocalamus > Dendrocalamus sinicus. The sequence continues at coordinate 16,100,181 of CM070667.1, read as the reverse complement.
GGTCGTCGGGGTGGCGCACGGGCACGTGGTGCTCGCCGGCGCTCCGGCGGGCGGTGGCCGGTGGCGAGGGGCGCAGGAGGGAGAGGGAGTTGCGGGGAGTCCGGGGAGGGGCACGGGCCTTACCGGGGATGGCCGGAAATGGCCGGCGGCGAGCGCCAAGCGGCGGCGGTGCTCGGGTTTAGGCGGCGGGGACTCTCCGGCGGCGAGGGGGGGCGGCCGAGGAGCGGAGGGGATCGAGGGTGTCGCGGTGAAGCCGGGGCTACGTCGGTGAGGCGCGAGGAGGGGCGAAGTGACGGCAATTGCTCGCCATTGTCTTCGCCGGCGCTCGGGAAGAGGACGCACGGCGCGGGCGCTCTCGGGTGGCGGAGGAGAAACGGGGAGCGGAGAAGGGTAGACCAGCGGCAATTTATCGCCGTAGATTGCGGTCGGCGGGGATTGCGGAGAGGGAGAAAAGGAAGGTGCGGCCGCATAAGGGAAGAGATCGGGGAGGGGCAAGGATGAAAGGGGCGCGGGTCGCATGGGCGGCGGAAAAGGAAAGAACCCGGCGGGGCGAGGTGCGGCGAAGATGGCGGCGGGGACCATTACGAGCGGCGGCGCGAGAGGAGGAAGAAGGGGCCGCTCGGGGAAGACGCGCCTGACAGGCGGGCCCAGTCGGTCAGAGAGAGCGGGGGCGCGGGCGGCTGACAGGCGGGGCCCGCGGGGCAGTGAGAGGAGAGAGCGAGCGGGGGCGCGGACGGCGGGATGGGCCGGGCGCGTGGGGGCGGGTGGATCCCGACTAGACGCGTGGCAAGCGGGGAAGGGGGCTAGGCGAGATCCGGGTGGCGGCGTGGGTGGAATTCGGCCGTCCACGTGGCGAGCGGGGGAAGGGGAGAGGCGGGATCGGCCGGGCGACGTGGGCGGCATCTGGCGGTCCACGTGGCGGCCGGAGGAGAGGGGAGGGGGAATTTGTTTTTTTATTTGGAATTGATTTTGATTTTCAGAAAAAGCTAGAAAATTCAATAAAGCTCAGAAAAATATGAAATAAATTCCAAAAATTCCAGAAAAATTCACAGAAGTTCCTGGATAAGTTGGACTTAAATAAAATATTTCCAACTCAAGTTGGTATTTTAATTTTCGTACTTGAAATACTTTTTATTTTCAAAAATAGGTTTTAAACTCCAGAAAAGCTCAGAACTTCAAATAAAAGCCAATTAAATCCAAATAAAACTCAAATACTTTAAAATAATTAATTTAAATTTAAATTTTTTAGAAAGCAAATTTTTGGGATGTTACAGCAGAACAAAGGCGGCCAATCGTTCTCATTGCATGCATCGACTCCATAGCTATCCAACCTTGGGTTTGCTTCAACCCATGGGCGGTCGCTCCTGGAGCAGCGAACTGGTGTCCAGCCCCCGTGCGTGGGCATCTTCGGACTCCGTCCCCCGGCAGCCCCCCAAACGTACAACACCACGTTCACCCTTCTTCAGGTGTCAGAGCCCGGCTCTCCTGTTGTGCCACAGTGGGACCAGGCCAGTCTGATCGCCACGTTGAATAGCCTCTCCACCCCATCCCAGGCAGGGTGGATCATGGACTCTGGCGCAACATCTCACATGGCATTCGAGGATGGTATACTTTCCTCCCTAAAACCTCTACTCCATCTGCCTATAGTCACTGTTGGTGATGGTACACGTGCTTCCGTTCTCTTCCCTGGCCACACACACCTCCCAACCCCTTCTTCCAACTTTGTTTTAAACAATGTTCTTCTAGTGCCTTCTTTAATAAAAAATCTCGTCCCCTTCCGCAAATTCACTCGTGATAATATGTGCTCTATCGAATTCGACTCCTGTAGTTTCTCTGTAAAGGACCTCAGAATGTGGCATGTGATTCTTCATTGCAATAGCGACAGGGACCTCTACACCATACCAGCAGCCACTCCTTTGTTGTTGCAACATGCCCACGTCTCTGTCGCCGCCTCCGCTGCTTTTGGGCATCAATGCCTCGGTCATCTTGGCCCTACCATTCTCAACACACTACATAAGTCTAGTTCTATTTCGTGCAATAAAGTAGCTCGCACACTCTGTCATGCTTGTCAACTTGGCAAGCATGTTCATCTACCGCTTACCACCTCTACGTCCTTTACTTTCGCGCCCTTTGAGTTAATCCATTGTGACTTGTGGACATCTCCAGTATTGAGCAATTCGGGGTTTCAGTATTATCTAATCGTTATTGATGACTTTACTCATTTTGCTGGACTTTTCCTCTGCATCAAAAATCTAAAGTCCACCAAAATTTTCTCAACTTTCACACATATGCTTTAACTCAATTTGGTCTCCAAATTAAACAAATACAAGCCGATAATGGCACCGAGTTTGTCAATTCTGCTAACTCTGACTTTCTTGTGCGTCACGGCATCCTCCTCCACCTCTCCTGCTGAAAGCATCTAGGCCCCTAAAAATATTGGTTTTGGTAATTAATGACATTATGTGATCATGGGACTAATTTGTGTGTTAAGTGTTTGAAAGGATTAGTCTCAAAGTCAAAGAAAGAGGCACATAAAAAGATTTCACAATATTCAAAGATCTCCAACTCGACAAGGTAAATAGTTTAGGGATCTTTTATTTTTACTGGTCTTGGAGAAAGGTTGGAAGACCGGTTTATAGGTTAGATGCCGTACTATTAAGAGGGCTCATAGTGAAATGCTTGATCATATGCTAATATGCCCTATGGATCGATTTAGGATCATGCATGCATTTAGAAATTAAATTTGAGTTGAAATTGAGCATTGTCAGAAATTCCAGAAGTACCGGCGTTTAAATCGCGGAACTTTCGATCGGCCGGAAGTACCGGGCCATCGGGCGGAACATTTTTTCCAGAGAGCACCCGGAGTTCAACTTAACCCCTCGGAAATCGGAAGTACAGCGGGTTGAACTGCGGAACTACCGCAAGGCCGGAAGTTTCGGACATCCGAGCAGAACTTTATTTCCAGAGAGCGCCCAGAAGTAGAGTTAGCCCCTCTGAGATCGGAAGTACCGGGGAAATATCGGAACTTCCGGGATTCCGGAAGTACCGCGTTTTTAATGGTGGAAGTACCACACTCATTATCCAATGGTTACTTCGACCGTCGACATAGCCGCTTCAGAGCTCTGCAGAATCCGAAGTACCGCCATATAATCTGCGGTAGTTCCGATTTCCTAATTTTCGTGATTGTTTAATGCAACGGTTATTTGAGGTTGGTGGGGTATAAATTCGACCCACCAGAACTTGTACATGTTGTTGAACCCCCCATTGAACATCTTTGAGCTTAGAGCAACCTCTCACACATCTCTTTCACTCTTGTGCATTCAATTGAGGTAGTTGAGAGAATTCAAGTGCATTGCATACTAGATTGATCCATTAGGCACTTGGGTGTGATCTAGCCACTGTGGTTCATTACTCTTGGTGCTTGCCGGCACCTAGACGGCTTGGCGGAGGTTTCGGTGATCTTCTCAAGAAGGTTGTGAGAAGGCCCGAAGGATTGTGAAGGCTTGGAGCTCACCTACCCGGAGAGGGAAAGGGCTACCGCTAGTGATTGAGGTGATTAGGCTCAATTCGTGGAGCCGATCCGATTCGTTCGGGCTTACCTCAACGTGGACTAGGGGAGACCGGCAAGTCTCCGAACACCACAGTAAAAAGTGATCGTGTCACTTGTGGTTTGCTTTTTCTTGTCTCTCATTTACATTCAAGAAATTTGATTGATTAGGATTACTTGATTGCTTGTGATCTAGAGTAGCAAACTTGTGTTAGGCTAGAATTGTTCTTGATCTCAAGAAAATTCCTTATTGTGCTAGTATTTACTTGAGCCAATTTAACTTGTGTTAGTTGCCACTTTGCGTACTCAACTTAGGCAATTCATTAGAGTTAAAATTGTTAGCCTAAATTAGAAGAAAATTTTAAACCGCCTATTGACCCCCTTTTAGTCGGCCTCCTCGATCTTACAAGTGGTATCAGAGCTTGGTCTCTCATTTTAGACTAACCGTCTAGAGAGAAAAGGATGGCTAGTGAGGGAATTGCTATAGGCAAAGCACCTCTCTTTGATGGCTCAAATTATGCTTATTGAAAAATTAGGATGTCTATTTATTTGAAGACCATGAGTCCTCATATTTGGAAAGTCGTAAATGAGGATTATGTCATGGCTCTTGATCCGGATCACCCAACGGAACAAGACGGGCGTAACGCTCATTTAGACGCCCAAGCTATGAATACTCTATTTGGAGCCTTGAGCGCGGATGAGTTCAATAGAGTGAGCAATCTTGAAACGGCTCATGCTATTTGGACTACCCTTTCGGAAATACACGAAGGGACATCCACGGTCAAGGAAGCCAAATTGCATCGGCTAAGGATCAAATATGAGACATTTGCGATGTTGCCCCATGAAGACATCAATGAGATGTACTCAAGGCTCAACAACATTGTGAATGAGCTCAAGGGTCTTGGTACTAACCTTTCCGATCTTGATATTGTTCGAAAGATGCTTAGGGCCTTGCCGGAGAAATATGAAGTGTTGGTGACACTCTTCCTCAACTCACCGGAGTTGGCAAGAATGACACCAACTCAATTGTTGGGCAACCTCATCACCAACGAGCTTTACAAGAAGGATAAGGAAGAGCTCTTGGAGCAATCCTCTTCCAAGAGCAAGAAGATTACCGCCTTCAAGGCTAAAGCGGTGATAAGTGAAGAATCCGAAGATGATGATGAGGAGGATTCCGAAGAAGAATTGGCCCTTGTAGTGAGAAGGATGAAGAAATTCATGAGGAGGCGCTCAAACCGAAGCGCAAGCTATGAGAAGACCAAGAAGGGACATTCCTCCTCCAACAAGAAGTATAGCAACATTCGTTGCTATGAATGTGATGAGAAGGGGCACATTGCCTCTCAATGCCCCACAAAGAAAGATGACAAGGAGAAGTCGTCAAAGAAGAAAAACTACAACGGCAAGAAGAAGCTCTTCAAGAAGCTTCGCAAGGATGGTAAGAACGAAGCCCATATTGGTGAGTGGGACTCCGAGGAGGAGTATTCCGACTCCGACTCAAGCGAGGACGAATCTCCCAAGAAGAAGGGGCTTGTGGGCATCGCCATCAAGGAGGCTCCATCGCTTTTCTCCACTCCTAGATGCCTTATGGCTAAAGGAGACAAGGTAAAATTGCTTGATGATGATGAGCCTTCATATGATGACTTGATGGATATGTTAGTTGAATTGAATGAATTTCTTGGAAAAGAAAAATCAAAGTTTAAGGTCTTGAAGAGAGAACACATATCTCTCAAAGAGTCTTATGAGGAGCTAAAGGAAGCTCATGATTTGCTTCTCCAAGAAAATTATAAATCTAGTACTAGCATTGGAATTACATGTGATATCTTGAATGAAATGCCTAGTATAGAAATTTCAAAATCTAGCATATCCACATCTTGTGATGACTTACTTACCATGCCTTGTTCTTCTAGTATTGATTCTAGAGATGCTTTAACTTTTGTTCATGATAATGTACTTACTAAAGAAAATGAAAATTTAAAGGAACAAGTGCTTAAATTGAATAAAAGTTTAGAAAGAGCTTACAAGGGAAAGGATACCCTTGATAAATTGCTAAGCAACCAAAGATGTTCATTTAATAAAGAAGGACTTGTGGGTATGTTCCCAAGAAAGGTAAGAAACCGGTAAACAAGCCCACAAGGTTTGTTAAAGAAAATGGAAAGTATTGTACTAAATGCCGGAATGTAGGTCATATGCAAAATGATTGTGTTAAGAATAAGATATATTCCATTGGTTTATATGATTCATGCTATATGCTTAAGGAAACCACAAATGGAAATGTTATTGCTCATTTTATCGGCACCTCGATTTTGGGTGCTAAGAAGAAATCCATTTGGGTGCCCAAAACCTTGGTTACTAACCTCCAAGGACCCAAGCAAATTTGGGTACCTAAAAGAGCTTGATTTTCTTTTGTAGGTGAATTACAAAACCGGTGGAAGGCATTGGGTATTGGATAGTGGATGTACTCAACCCATGACCGGAGACCGAAAAATGTTTACTGCTTTTGAGAGCGGGAGCAATGACAAGATCACCTTTGGAGACAATAGCAAAGGAAAGGTACTTGGTTTGGATAAAATCGCTATCTCAAACGATCTTTTTATTTCTAATGTATCCTTAGTTGAAACATTAAATTTCAATTTGCTATCCGTTGCTCAATTGTGTGATCTAGGATTAACATGCTCTTTCTCTAAAGAAAATGTAATCATTTCAAAAGAAAATAATAATGAACTTGTTTTCAAAGGCTTTAGATTTGGAAATCTCTATTTGGTAGATTTTACTTCAAATGAGTCTTGTTTAAAAACTTGTTTAATTGCAAAAACCTCTTTGGGATGGTTGTGGTACAGGAGATTAGGTCATGTGGGTATGGTTCAACTCAAAAAGCTTTTCAAACATGACTTAGTTGTTGGCTTGAAAGATGTGAAGTTTAAGAAAAATCGACTTTGTAGTGTTTGTCAAGCCGGGAAACAAGTCGCTAATTCTCACCCTTCCAAAAGTATCATGTCAACCTCTAGGCCATTAGAGCTCTTACGTATGGATTTGTTTGGGCCAACAACCTATAAGAGCATTGGAGGTAATAGCTATTGTTTAGTCATTGTGGATAATTACTCTAGATACACATGGGTCTTCTTCCTAAATGACAAAAAGTGAAACCTCCGGGATTTTCAAAAGCTTTTCAAAAAGGGCCCAAAATGAATTTGATTTTAAAATAAAGAAAATTAGGAGTGACAATGGTTCCGAGTTCAAATACACTAAAATCGAAGATTTTTGTGATGAACTTGGAATAAAGTACGAACTTTCCACAACCTACACTCCGGAGCAAAATGGAGTAGTAGAAAGAAAAAATCGTACATTAATTGAAATGGCTAGGACAATGCTTAATGAATATAATACTTCCGATAAATTTTGGGCGGAAGCTATTAACACCGCTTGTCGTGCCATAAATCGTCTTTATTTACATCGTCTTTTGAAAAAGACTTCTTATGAGCTTCTCATTGGAAGAAAGCCGAATATTTTCTATTTTAGAGTATTTGGATGTAAATGCTATATTCTAAGAAAGGGTGTTCGGCTATCTAAATTTCAAAGTCGATGTGATAAAGGTTTTCTTTTAGGTTATTCTTCAAATAGTAAAGCTTATAGAGTGTTTAACAAAAATTCGGATTTATTAGAAGAGTCTTGTGATGTTCAATTTGATGAGACTAACGGCTCTCAAGAAGAGCATGAGAACTTGGATGATGTAGGAGATAAGGGATTGCGCAAGGCAATGGAAAATATGCAAATTAGAGACATTAAGCCAAAAGAGGACCCAACTTCACCAAGCTCATCAAGACAAGTGGAGGCACTCACCTCTTCTACAACGAATGATGTTCAAATGCTAGACGATGAAGAAAAGGATCAACAACCTACAACCATCAAAATCCACAATGCAATCGCCAAGGATCATCCAATAGATCAAATATTGGGTGATGTGAGTAAGAGTGTTCAAACTCGTTCTAGAGTAGCTTCATTTTGTGAACATTACGCTTTTGTGCTTTCTTTTGAACCTAAACATGTAGATGAAGCCCTAGATGACCTGGATTGGGTAAATGCTATACATGAAGAGTTGAACAACTTCGCTCAAAACGAAGTTTGGATTTTGGTAGAAAGACCCACGAAGCACAACGTAATTGGCACAAAATGGGTCTTCTGGAATAAACAAGATGAGAACGGAGTTGTGGTAAGAAATAAAGCAAGGTTAGTTGCTCGAGATTACACTCAAGTAGAGAGTTTAGATTATGATGAAACGTTTGCACCTGTAGCTAGACTTGAGTCAATTAGAATCTTGCTTGCGTTTGCATCATGCTTTGACATTAAATTATTTCAAATGGATGTTAAAAGTGCATTTCTTAATGGAACAATTTCCGAATTAGTATATGTAGAACAAGCCCCAGGATTTGAAGATGCTAAGTATCCTAATCATGTTTATAAACTTTTAAAGGCTCTATATGGCTTAAAGCAAGCTCCTAGAGTTTGGTATGAGCGTCTTCGCAATTTTCTTGTTTCAAAAGGTTTCAAAATTGGAAAAGTAGACACAACATTATTCGCAAAAATTATCGGTGATTATTTCTTTGTATGCCAAATTTATGTCGATGATATTATATTGGTTCTACTAATCAAGACTTTTGCAAAGAATTTGGTGAGATGATGTCTAGGGAATTCGAGATGTCGATTAGGACTGTGCAATCGGTTAGTTCGGTAAAATCGGTTCGGTATATACGGTATCGTTAGTTCAGTAGTATACGGTATTTTTGAAAATATGGTTCGGTATCGGTAAATCCCAATTTATTTCGGTGCGGTATCGGTAAATACCATATTTACCAAAGTTGACGCAAATTGCAAACGATAGAGTGACTAGCGAGACGAGTAGGTGACAGTATATATACTACGAGCCATTCTAAAAAAAGATATTTGCAACCACAGTTCTAAAAAAATGCAAGGAACTCTCAGGGAGCCGATGACGTGAAAAATGAACCGGGTTTGCTATAAAAATAAACGAGGTCTCTCAGTATTTGCCGACTGCTGTATATACTATATACCGTGACCTCAGTATTTGGCTATTTGCCGTATAAACCAGGTCTCTCAGTGACGACTGACGAGGTCTATCAAAAAAAAAAGAAAGCGTTCATGTTTCACGTCTCTCAGTGACCTCGTCCCGAAACAATGAACCGGGTGACAAGTTCATTTTTCACGACTCTCAGAGTCTCAGTGGCCAGTTCGGTTTATTTGGTTTTTCCCGAAAAACCGAACACCAGAAATATCTAAAAAAATAAAAACCGAACCGAATACCGAAAATCGGTCAAACCGAGTTGACCGGTTCGGTTCGGTTTTTTTGGTCCGGGTTTTCCGGTTCGGTTAAGATTTGCACAACCCTAATGTCGATGATAGGGGAGCTAAGCTACTTCCTTGGACTTCAAATCAAACAACACAAAGATGAGACATTTATAAGCCAAATGAACTATGTGAAGGATCTACTCAAGAAATTCGGAATGGAAGAGGCTAAACCCATCAAGACACCCATGGCAACAAACGGGCATTTAGACCTCAACGAAGGAGGTAAGTCGGTAGATTTAAAGTTTTATAGATCCATGATTGGTAGTTTACTTTATCCTACCGCATCTAGGCCCGACATTATGTTTAGTGTTTGCATGTGTGCACATTTTCAAGCTTCTCCAAAAGAGTGCCATTTAGTGGTCGTAAAGAGGATTCTAAGATATTTAAAACATTCCTCAAGCATAGGATTCTGGTACCCAAAGGTGCAAAATTTGAATTAATTGGATATTCGGATTCCGATTATGCGGGTTGCAAAGTGGATAGAAAAAGCACCTCGGGTAGTTGTCAATTGCTAGGTAGGTCCCTAGTATGTTGGTCATCCAAGAAACAAAATTCCGTAGCGCTCTGAACCGCCGAAACCGAATATGTTTCTGCCGGTAGTTGCTGTGCTCAATTACTTTGGATGAGGCAAACATTGATGGATTATGGAATTAAATTTGACAAAATGCCTCTTTTGTGTGATAATGATAGTGCCGTCAAAATATCAAATAATCCCGTTCAACACTCAAGAACCAAGCATATAGATATACGCCACCATTTCTTGAGAGATCATGTAAGCAAGGGAGATATTGAAATTAGCCACATCTGAACCGAAGACCAATTAGCGGACATTTTCACCAAACCACTAGATGAAAGCCGCTTTTGCAAATTGAGGAATGAGTTAAATGTCATAGACTACTCAAATGTAGCTTGAACTCTTGTCTTGCTAAATTTTTGCTGATTTGATGTTCTCTTGTGGCATTTCAATGAATTTTATTCCCTCTCGGGCAAAAACTTGTTTAATCTTGTAAAAACTATGTTCCAAGTTAAGCAATAGCTTTATTCATGCATAATGATCCTGAATGATTTTATTTGGGTGCAAAACTAGGGATCATTTACATTATTTCAAGTTCTAAAGTTCAATTCCTGAGAAGTTCCAGAAAATCTGGAACTACCGCAGTTATTCGTGCGGTACTTCCGCTCTTGCCAGAAAATTCGGAACTACCGCTGTTGTTTTTGCGATACTTCTGAGATTTCTGAGAAATCGGAAGTTCCGGCATGTTACCAGCGGAACTACCGTTTTCTGTGGGATTTAATGCGCTGTAACCGCCATCTCTCCCTGCCGTTGCTCCCTCCATTTAATACCTCTTTCTCTCTCTCTCCCCTCCTTTCCTCTTCCAAAACCGACGGCTTCCTTCTCTCTTCCTCTCTTCCACCCTCTCTCTCCCTCCCAATCATCTCTCTCTCCCGATCTTTGCATCCGAGGAGAGTTCTTCGTTTTTCGGCGCTCCTTTGCACTCCTAGGGTTCTCCTCCTTCGATTTCTCAAGGTAAATGGGTTTCAAAACCTTTTTATCTTGCTCTAAGAACCCTAGTTTAGGATTAGGTTAAATTTGAAAATGTGATGATTTCTGCTGAAATTTCTTTGGGCAAATTAGTTTAACTGGAGTATTATGATGTTTAAACATGCATGCATTGGATTCAATCCAAGAAATACTCCAAAAGAATCAAAAATAAACATGCCCTAGAAACAACTCAGAAAACTCGGAACTACCGGCCGAGCAACCGGAACTACCGGGGTCTCGGAAGTTCCGCATTTTCAATGACGGAACTACCGGATTCCCAGAAGTTTCGCAGTTTTGCAGTCGGTACTTCCGATTTTCCTGAAACAGCAGAAACTCTATTGCTTTTCAAATCAAGTCTATTCCTTTGAATTTTATCTCATGCCTTGTTATCATAATATGTCTTTGAAGATGCCAAGGATGAAGCAAACTTCCCACAAGACCTATGTGGGAATTCAGGGTCAATCCTCCTCTGCAGCACGTCCAGAACATGAGGATAGGGGCAAGGGTCCCGCCTCCGACTCCGAGAGTGAATCTGAGGGCTCCCATGAGAGCGGATCCGAGGCCTCGCATGAGAGTGAGGAGTATGAGGCCTCTGATGAGGAAATGCCGGCAGCTGAGATCAGAAAGTCGATTTGAGCAAAATCTCAAGTGAGGATTATGCCATTTTGTGACGCCACAGCCAGTATGTGCTCCCCTGCAACTCTCAAAACCCGAAGTTCCATACAAAGTTCCAAGAGAAAGTTTATTTGGAAATGTATGGTCCTTCGCGCAAGTTTGCTCAGCCCAAGTATGTGAATTGGGATCACTTGTCACAAATCGACAAGTTTGATGGTGCTTACAGACTGTTTCAGCAGGCGGGGATTCATCACTTGGTTGCACTTCAGTGTAGCTACCAAGAGGAGATGATCCGGCAGTTCTATGCCACTCTGTACATCTCTCCAAATTATGAGCACCTGTGTTGGATGACTGGACAACAGCCTCTTGAGTGCACCAAGCATGAGTTTGAGTTGGCCCTTGGCACTGAGTCCAGCACATATGAGAAGGTGTTCAGCAGGCCAGCGCTCCACATTTCAGCTTATACTGAGTATTATGACCATGCAGCTGGAGGTGTGCCAGGGACGATAGCAGGATTGCTTCCTATTCCCAGCCTTGTCAACAGGATCATAAACCACACCATTCTCCCAAAGAGTGAAAATTATGACGCCATTCGCGGCCATGCTTGGAATGTGATTGACTATATTATGCGCGGCGAAAAATTTGATGTGGTAGATCTTATCATCTGGGAGATTGATGCTAATAAGAATGACAGAGTCAGGAGGATAAATTACGCACCATACATTATGGCTCTAATCATTAGGAAGACCGGGTACAGAGGAGCACTTTGCACCGTGCACAAGCCCTACAAGCCTCGTGCAGAGCCTCCTATTCCTGCTCCTCCTCGTCCCCGTGGACAGCCTCAGGCAGCAGCTGATCCTCCTCCCCAGGGCGAGGGTGATGTGACCTTATCTCAGATCTACTCTGCCGTCCTTAGACTTGAGGAGCATCAGATTGAGACTTCGGGTCAGGTCGCCACTTTGATCACTTCAGTTTCTTCTCTCGGGGATCGTCTCTCGTCCTTAGAGAGTACCTTGGCTCGTCCGTCCTCTCCGGCTCATTACTCTCGTCGCATTCGTCGCCGTCGCTCTCCTTCTCCTCGTGCAGCTCAGGACTAGCTCTCCTTTTTGGTACTTTGATGCCAAAGGGGGAGAAATGAAGCAAGGAGAAGAATGAAGCTTTAGAAATAAACTTCTATCTACTATATTTGGTTATGTAATAAAGTATGGTGTAATGAACCATGTGATGTTTTATCTCTATGGTTGTTTAGTCTTTTAATTCTTCATGCATGCTGTAATGAACTATGTTTGGACTATGCTGTAATGAACTATGTTTGGATTATGTATCCTAAATGCTATTTCCATGTTTATGCATCTTGCTGAATATTGTGATGTGGAGACCATGCAAAATGTTCAAATATGAATGCATAGATTTAGGGGGAGTTTCTACCTTTTTATTAACATATTGCAAATAAACTCCCCATGATACTCATTGCCAAATCTTTAAAAGAATTGTGATATACGACTTTCAAACAAGGAGTATATCCAAACTATTATTCTTCTCAAAATTGCTTATGTTGTCATCAATTACCAAAAAGGGGGAGATTAAAAGCATCTAGGCCCCTAAAAATATTGGTTTTGGTAATTAATGACATTATGTGATCATGGGACTAATTTGTGTGTTAAGTGTTTAAAAGGATTAGTCTCAAAGGTAAAGAAAGAGGCACATAAAAAGATTTCACAATATTCAAAGATCTCCAAGTCGACAAGGTAAATAGTTTAGGGATCTTTTATTTTTACCGGTCTTGGAGAAAGATTGGAAGACCGGTTTATAGGTTAGATGCCGTACTATTAAGAGGGATCATAGTGAAATACTTGATGATATGCTAATATGCCCTATGGATCAATTTAGGATCATGCATGCATTTAGAAATTAAATTTGAATTGAAACTGAGCATTGTCAGAAATTCCGGAAGTACCGGCGTTTAAATCGCGGAACTTCCGATCGGCCGGAAGTACCGGGCCATCGGGCGGAACGTTTTTTCCAGAGAGCGCTCGGAGTTCAACTTAACCCCTTGGAAATCGGAAGTACCGCGGGTTGAACTGTGGAACTACCGCAAGGCCGGAAGTTCCGGACATCCGAGCGGAACTTTATTTCCAGAGAGCGCCCGGAAGTAGAGTTAACCCCTCTGAGATCGGAAGTACCGGGGAAATATCGGAACTTCCGGGATTCCGGAAGTACCGCGTTTTTAATGGTGGAAGTACCACACTCATTATCCAATGGTTACTTCTGACCGTCTGACATAGCCGTTCTGTAGCTCCTGCAGAAATCCGGAAGTACCGCCCATATAACTGCGGTAGTTCCGATTTCCCTGAATTTTCAGGATTGTTTAATGCAACGGTTATTTGAGGTTGGTGGGGGTATAAATTCGACCCCACCAGAACTTGTACATGTTGTTGAACCCCCCATTGAACATCTTTGAGCTTAGAGCAACCTCTCACACATCTCTTTCACTCTTGTGCATTCAATTGAGGTAGTTGAGAGAATTCAAGTGCATTGCATACTAGATTGATCCATTAGGCACTTGGGTGTGATCTAGCCACTGTGGTTCATTACTCTTGGTGCTTGCCGGCACCTAGACGGCTTGCCGGAGGTTTCGGTGATCTTCTCAAGAAGGTTGTGAGAAGGTTCGAAGGATTGTGAAGGCTTGGAGCTCGCCTACCCGGAGAGGGAAAGGGCTACCGCTAGTGATTGAGGTGATTAGGCTCAATTCGTGGAGCCGGTCCGATTCGTTCGGGCTTACCTCAACGTGGACTATGGGAGACCGGCAAGTCTCTGAACACCACGGTAAAAAGTGATCGTGTCACTTGTGGTTTGCTTTTTCTTGTCTCTCATTTACATTCAAGCAATTTGATTGATTAGGATTACTTGATTGCTTGTGATCTAGAGTAGCAAACTTGTGTTAGGCTAGAATTGTTCTTGATCTCAAGAAAATTCCTTATTGTGCTAGTATTTACTTGAGCCAATTTAACTTGTGTTAGTTGCCACTTTGCGTATTCAACTTAGGCAATTCATTAGAGTTAAAATTGTTAGCCTAAATTAGAAGAAAATTTTAAACCACCTATTCACCCCCTCTAGTCGGCCCCCTCGATCTTACACCTGCCCATATACTTCACAACAAAACGGCAAAGCCGAGCGTACCATCCGCACCATCAACAACATTGTGCGAATGCTTCTCCTCCATGCTCACACGTTGCCTTCTTATTGGGCAGAGGCTTTGGCCGTCACGACCTACCTCCTTAATCGCTGGCCATCACCCACCATAAACATCACCACCCCTTCTACAAACTCCACCACAAACAACCGACCTACACACACCTTCAGTTTTTGGTTGTCTGTGTTATCCTAACATATCTTCCACAGCTCCCCACAAACTCTCGCCTTGCTCGGTCCCCTGCGTGTTCCTTGGTTACCCAAGCTCTCACAAGGGATATCGCTGCCTAGATGTCTCCTCGTGCAAGGTTATCACCTCACGTCATGTTGTTTTTGATGAGGCCATTTTTCCGTTCACAACACAAAGTCCTCATGCTCCAACACCCTCACTTGACTTTCTTCTAGATGAGGCCACAATTGCCTCTGTTCCTCCATTTGTGGTTGCAGGTACCACGAGCCCTCCCAGCACTATGACTCTGCTCAGCATGCAAGGCTATTCCGGACCACAGCCAGATGACCATGGCCAGACGGGCACCCACGCGGTGGCCTCCCATGGTGCAGCGGCGCCCTCTGTAGTTGCGGCCCCACCTGGCATAATGGTGCCCCTCAATACAACTAGGTTATCTGGATTAAGGCCCTCCCGTGACACGGTCGTACTATTCGCTGCGGTGGCCTCCTATAGCATGGAGCCCCCCCGGTAGCCGCGGCGCCCTCGGACCTGATGATGTCTGTTCGTGCGCCTTCTTCTCCAAGTTTGTCGAGATCCCCAGGCGGCTCAATGACGTCCGTCGGCACGGCTATGCGCTTAGCCCCTGTTCCAGTGCCCTGACCGGCAGTGGGACCTCACCAGATGGTCACACGAGCCAAATCTGGGATCGTCAATCCTATGGACCATCTCAATCTCTCGACAACTCACTCTAGTGTCTCTCCACTACCGAAGACATACAAAGGTGCTCTTAATGATCCTCTATGGTTTCAAGCCATGGCCGACGAGTACCAAGCACTCATCGACAATGAGACCTGGTCTTTTGTTACACATCCACCTGACACCAATGTTGTCATAGGCAAGTGGATTTTCAAGCACAAATTCATTCCAACAGGTCTCTTGCTTGACATAAAAAAAAAGGCACGTTGGGGGTGTGTGGCTACTCTCAATAGCCTGGCATAGACTTTGATGAGACCTTCCGCTCGGTCGTGAAGCCATCTACCATTCGAGTTGTGCTCAGCATCGTCGTCTCGTTCTCATGGCCTATATGCCAACTCAACATCGAGAACGCTTTTCTTCATGGCACTCTTGATGAGATGGTCTATTGTCAACAACCGGCCGGCTTCGTCAATCTAGCCCGTTCATCACACACATGCTGTCTGAAGAAGTCGCTCTACAGTCTCAAGCAAGCCTCTAGTGCGTGGTACCAATGCTTTGCCACCTACCTTCGCACCTTGGGCTTCGTTGCTTCGGCTTCCGACACGTCTCTCTTCATCCTCAAGGATGGTTCGCGCCTCGCCTACCTCCTTTTGTTTGTCAATGACATCATATTAACGACATCATCACTACAGCTTCTTCGTCGCCTTTCTTAGTGACTTCATGCCGAGTTCTCTATGACTAACTTGGGGGATCTTCACTTCCAATATGTCGTGGATCTTCTTCAGCGTGTTAGAATGCTACATAAAGCATTCAACCCGGTCTTTCACGCTACATAAAGCATGCAACCCGGTCTTTCACGCTGTGTGGTGCCTTGCCTTCCAACCTCCGCTCGTCTTTCAATTATTCAAAGAGTTGCCATGCATCATGCATGGCATGCGCTGCACACTGCTCCAACGCACTCGTGAGCAGTGAACCTACCACGGAAGTGACCGGAGAGAGGCAGCTGTTACATTCCGACGAGGTAGGTAAAAGTTATTTCTACGGAAAAGGGTAGCTTGAGAAAGGGAAAGCATGCAGAAGAAGGCCGTTCGCCTTCGGAATTGACGTCAAGATGACCTCGAGTTTGGGTTGTTGGCCAGTGAATAACAGGCCACTAAATGCACCGTGTAAAACACGGCTATCGGTACCGCGTTGTAGCAGCAGTAGATGGCTACCCTTTTCTTTCTCGCCTCCTCGCTTTGACTTTCGTTCATCGTCAAAACAGAAAAGATAAGAAAAACTTGCATGCATGAGTAATGGAGGATACCAAAGGGTGAAAGCTAAATTTCAGAGCTTTCGTCGCGCTTTTGGTCGCGATACTCCTATATTACACGGGAAATATGGGCACGCCAAACATGTGTGCCTATACTAGCACATGTAGTATCAAGTACAGGTGGTTTAAGATCACTAATGAATAAAACTAAGTACGTAGTACATGTAGTTAATTAATGCAGAGTACATACAGTTTAAGAGCATAATGGTAGGTGAAAGAGAGAGAGAGTACTACCACTACTATTTGACGTCAATACCGTAGTTAGCACGCCGGCGACCCCAGCCCAAAGTCGTGGCCCAAAAGCATTAACATAGCTTTTTAAGGGTTCAATAGGAGAATCCTGGTTTTACCTTGCAGTCAGTCTTAGCTGTCTAGCTAGCTTGCTGAATGGTGATGCATTTGGAGCCAAACATACTTGCCATTCACTAAATTTTGTTCTTACATATACACCCTGTTGCCTAACACTAGATCAGTCAAAAGGAAAATTGGCTTGGTTCAGGCTCTCTCATCCATACCATACTAACTTACAACCTGTAATACTATCTCTCTCTCTCTCTCTCTCTCCATCACACGCGTGTGTTAGGTCATAGGTGACCGGGTGGAGGAGGGAAAAAGAAAACAGTGCAGAGGGAGAGAGAGCAAGAAACTATGGACGGCATTGAGGCTCCAATTGCTCCCATCCCATTGGCAAATGGAATGACTGATGGACAGGGAGGCCTATGGACGATAACTGCACGGGCATTGCCATGCCTTCCTCCTCCCATCACCTTCGAATTGGTACTACATGATGATCTCCAACTAATCAGAAAGTGGATCTCCAACTAATCAGAAAGTGGCAGCCCTAGCTAAAGGCATGGTCCGTTCCATAGATTAAATAAAAATCACGCGCATCTCGTAACCTAAAATGCTATGCAAACTTTAAAGAAAAGACGCCCTTTTTTACTATAGCTTGCGGTTCAGTGTGTGAGCAGTATTGTGCAATGACCTACCAGGCAGGAAATCGCCATATCAGTGTGATCCATGAAGACCTAACCTTTGCTCCAAAGATCAAATGTCAGTACTTAATTTCAAGCATGTCTATTAAGCACAACAGTACACGCACGTATCTAGCAGCTTTTTTGCTGATGAGGCAATTAAGCTTCGCTGTGTTTTTATGAAGGACACTTTTTTGTGCCCATGTCTATCGGCAAAGCAAAATTTAGCAATCTGTCCCATTTTCCAGATGCAAATCCGACAAGGCGACAGTGCGCCAAGCAGGGAAAAATCTTTCGGATGGAAAAAATTTTCATCAACCAGCGAAATGAGAGAAATGAACAAAATTTTAGAATTTCATTCACAATTTCGGACGAAATTTTCAAACTTCATTTGAATTTTAACGAAACTTAACCAAATTTAAACAAAATTTGGATAAATTTCGAGCGAAGACAAATTCAGCCAAAATTTGACCGAATATTTTCCCTTTCTTTGGGTAACGAAATGACCCAAATTCCCGAAATTTCATTCAATTTCGTCCGAAATATTTAGCCACGGTGCCAAGCCGGCATACAGTCCAGGAAACCAATCTTATTGTAACGTAGGTGTCACTAATGACATGGTTCCAAATAAACAAGTGAGCACTGAACCAACTAATTATTAATCAATGTGTAAAACTGATGAAATACAGAGAAATGTGTGACCATCAACTGCAAATTGACGATGACAAATTGACAGGCTTCTAGATGCCATTGAAGAATTGGAGTGTGATAGATAGGGGATCCAATGGTTGAGAGTGAAGAAAGCTAAAGCAATGCGTATCCTAGGTTGAATCTTCCTTTTTGTTTTTGTATTACAGCATTGTTGTATGCTTTTGCTTAGGCTGCCGATCGAGTTGCTGATCTCTTAGGTTCGGTATAGATGAGGTGGTAGGTGAAGCTAAGTACATGTATATAAAAGTCAGTAGGTGAAAGCATACGTATAGGACTCACTCATAAGGATTAGATATACACTAGTGGATGTCTCACCTTCTATTCAATTTCCACTCTTTAGTTAACACTGTCAATGTACTTATAATTAGTTTGAGCATCACTTGAAAGGGATTGTCCATTTTTCCTTGTTAATTTGTCAATTTGAAGAACCAATTAAAGTGTTTCTAATTGCCCTAGAGATATGCACATATTCTAAAACATATAAATAATCGGAAGATTCAAATGTATCAAACCACCTATAAGTGTAGTAATGTTTAGAAAGTCTTCTTTGGAGAAAGTATAGATGCACCCCTCATTATGGTAGTACTTGCAAATCCCAACAACCCAACTGTTAGTACAATATGTCCTTATACTAGAAAGATCAAACTATGGATGTGATAAGTGTTATTACCATTTGCTTGCTTCTTTCAAGAACGACGACAAAGTATATACTCGCAAGCAAATCGGTAGTTGCTCGGCATTTGTAGCCATACATGACTAAGCATCAGTCCCCATCCCTTAATCTATTACCAAAAATTAATGGTTTTAGGGTTAAAAAAGGACAGCGTTTGATTAAGCTAGTTGAAGGCCAATCTCTGAAAAGATTGCTACTGCTGATTCTTGCATGTCATGTCAAGGTCACCCATCAGGTTAGTTTGAAAGGAGAACTATTAGACGTCCATCTAGGGTTTTGCCTTACTGACCAACTGGAATTGTACCATCAATCATTTATGATTTCGTAGTATTTGAAGACATGGCTAATGTCTACGCAGCACACGATGTATTTCGTTTTCGACACATTTATGATAATTGGGCATGTAATCTGTTAGAATATACGGTAACGTTGGATAGGGTAGGATTGGTTCCTATTTCCATTGGTAGTTTTCCATGTATAGCTAACTTTCATTGTATCTAGCCTTTCATGTATATCTCCTTGATTGTAAAGATTTCTGTACATGTGCTATGCATGAAGAGGAATACACATCGCCCCTTGTGTGGCGTATCCCATCCTTGCTTCCGCTTTCACATGGTATCAGAACGGGTCGCGCTCTTTCTTTCCTCGTTGCGCTGATCCTCTCGCTGCTCGCCATTGCAACCTCACTGCTGCGACCTCCCTCCAGGCCATGGTCACCGATGCTGCTCCGTCCAGTGCTACCCTCTCTGACGAGCATGCTTCTTACACTTTTGGCGCGCTCACCTCCCAGACCATCGGCATGCTCCACTCCACGGTGTCCGGTGTGCTGTCTTCCCTCGCCTCCGCCATCATCAACGTGGCAAGTGTGAAGACACATGTTCCTATCTGCCTCGACTTCAAAGACTCAAACTGTGGAGATCCTTCTTCACCGTCTTCCTTGGCAAGTTTGCTCTCCTCCACCACATCCTCATCGAGCCCCTCACACGGTCCCCGTGGGATAAAAAAACTAAATTTATTTTTAAAAAATAATAGCTTGATTTTATTTATTAATTTATAACTACTTAAACATATTTTTAAAAATATAGCTTCAAAATATATATTCTAATATATAAATTCAAGTTTTTGTCAAAATATATAAGAAAAGAATACAATCTCACATATTAAAAAACTATAGTTTATTATCAAAATAATTATTTTTATTTTTACCAGGTTCCTGTGGAACCCCGCAGGGAAAGGATGACCCCCGTTCCCACCCCGCTAGCATAGTGGGGCCCCGCCCTGTTCCTCCGCGGGGAAGATCATTCCCTAACCCTCTCCCGAATAGCGGCAACAGACTTTGGTGTGGTGTCATGGACTTACAAGTCCATCTCGGACGAAATCCTCACATCATTATGGAGCCACAGCAGACCGCTTTTGTGGCTTGGCAGGTGATCCAGGACAACAAGGAGAGCCAGACTATTTTTCTTGAGGCCAAATTTCGCAGCATAGTCCAAGGGAGAACATGTCCATCACAACATACTATCACAAGCTCAAGACACTCACCAATACTTTGGCCGATGTTGATCAGCTAGTCATCGTCAAGACACTCGTCCTCAACATGCTACGTGGTCTTAATCAGCATCACAGCACCACTGGAAACTCATTCCCATTCTCATACTATTCCCCTCGTTCATCCGGGCATGATCACTCCTCCTCGATGAGATGAAGGAAAAGAAAGATGCTAACGTCACTGCTGCCACTACTCGTATCGTCGATAGTTCACACAGAGACAATTTTGCCCATAGTAAGAAGGGCAATGGCAGCAAGAAGCGATGGTGCGACAAGAAGAAGGGCAAGACAACAACGGTGGTTCCTTCAACAGCATCGATTGGAACTTGCACTAGCGCGCACCCAACACCATGCCTGGCAGGTTCATGGATGTGTTTCCAACCATCCGTTTGGTCCCACTACTATAGAAAAGGTCATCACAGACGGTTCAAAAACGTCATCACAGACGGTTTTGTGAACCGTCTGAATTTATGGGTCAGTGATAATACGAGGTCATCACGAGCGGTTTTCAACCGCTCAGGATGCAATATCACGACGGTTTTAGTTAAAACCGTCATGATATATAGTTATCACAGACGGTTTTTAGTTAAAAACTGTCTGTGATATTCCCTTCTATTCCTAAACATATTTCTGTTTATTGGCTAGCCTCAGGAAATGTTAGCCATGCCCTCTGAAATAAGCAGATCAACATGTACATGTATACATCCAATTCACATCTCAATTCATTTCACAAACATAAAACATCAATTTTTATTAAGATTAGAGTATACCATTACAATATCTCAAAACAACGAGTAGGTTATACAACAAGAACAACGAGCAGGTTATAAACAAGAACAACGAGCAGGTTACACAATAAGAACAACGAGCAAGTTATACAACAAGAACAATGAGCAGGTTACACAACAAGAACAACGAGCAAGTTATACAACAAGAACAACAAGAACAACGAGCAGGTTACACAACAAGAACAACGAGCAGGTTACACAACAAGCAAAGATCCTCTATGCCTTCTCGCCCCTGATGCAACGCATGAGTTGAATGTCTTTGACGACCACCATCGTCGGCGTTGATTGAGCGTCTGCCCGGTTGGCACGAGCTAGATGCCTCTGCGTCGTCTGCAAGGAGGAGGACAACAAGGAGAAGGAGAACAACAATGAAGAGGACAGCAAGGAAGAGGAGACCAGCAAAGAGGCTGGATTTTGGTTATATTTATAGGGGAGGGAGAGGGAGGGAGAGGCGGGAATTCGAAATTTTTGGCGCGGGAACGGAAAGGCGGAGCTACGATTCGTGGGGCTGAGGATCGACGGGCCCAGCGGTCAGATGATCACAGATGGTTCTATATATAGAACCGTCTGTGATGAATGAATATCACAGACGGTTCTATATATAGAACCGTCTGTGAATTAGAGCACAAATTTTATATACCGATGCAATATAAACAACTAGTCTGAAAAGATAAAATAGCAAAGGTTTATATAGTTTATATATACTCATTTGAAAGATTTCAATGAGATCTACAACTTTGCAGTTGAATAAAAATCCAAATTCCGAAAATAAAACCAAGAAAAAGGGCAAAAACAGAAACCAAAAACTTGCGACGCAGGTTTAGGTCCAAAGATCGCCGATTTTCGGGGTCTTGGAGGGTGACTGGTGCAAGCAGGTCTTTTTTTTTGGACCGGGCTCGTCGTTAGCTTTCCAACGAGTACAAGAACGTCGAAAACGGACACCGTATGCAAAAGTTATGCCCGTTTTACTGAAGGTGTCTCAAAACTAAACTATACTCGGACTTAAGCGGGAAAATATGAAATTTTGAGGGATTGCAAGGCGGGAAACGTATCACAGACGGTTTTTATTATAAAACCGTCTGTGATACTAGAATATCACAGACAGTTTTATAATAAAAACCGTCTGTGATATTCCAGATTATCACAGACGGTTTTTATTATAAAACCGTCTGTGATATTCTAGTATCACAGACGGTTCAGCGGTAAGAACCGTCTGTGATACTCCTTTTTCCCGCCACAAATACCACAGACGGCCTCCAAATTAAAATCGTCTGTAATAGTGTAAATCACAGACGGTTTCACAAAACCGTTTGTAATTTGGCGTCTACTATTAGGCTTTCTGTAGTAGTGTCCCCGACCTAGGAGGAGGGCACCTGGCGCTCGGCATGGGCCGACGCTAGCCTTCTTAGGCCATGTCCTATCGTGCTAGCCCAGGCGTACAACGTCACCACCTTCATTCCTTCCTTCATGTCATCCACACTGACATTGCCCATCAACAACACCCTAGCATCCAACTTCACTGTGCCATCGTCATGGGACCAGGTCGGCTTCATGTGATAACTCTCAAAAACGAATTAATCCAAATTACACTGTTAGAAAATAACTAATACATCAATGAAAGAATTAACATTTAATCATCCAAGACAAATGTACAATAAAGAAAGTGTCATTATATAAGAATTCCAAATACATAAAAACTTGATTACAAGAATGAATCTCTCAAATATCCAATTATAATGTTACAGGTCCAATGTACAGAAATTTACAATCACAAGAACTACAACAAATAAAGTTCTAAATTAAGCATTTCAAATTACAATTCCATCCATTTACAAGAATAAAATTATACAAAGATAGTACATCAACTATATTGAATATCTCCAAGTCTTCATAACCCGGCTCTAGTTGAAACACCAGCAAAATCATATTAGCCAAAAACCAAAAATATAAAGCTAAAGCAAGTTTGAATAATAAATTGCTGCTAGAACCCAATTTTTAGTGATATTGCAAGAGGGCAATCCCTCATCGAGATACCAATATTGTCCAGGGCCTATCGGCACCTCTCGCATATTGGATTTTCATCATTCGATGGTAAAACTTCCATTCTTACCTTCACCTTACCTTTTTAACTTTTTCTAGTGAGTCATCCCTTCAAAGCCATGCACAAACCATGTTATAATCCACCAGTCATCACCATGGCTAACCAAGGCTATGTAGTAAGCTAGCAAGGGCCAATAGAGAGTTGAAAGGAGAAAGCCAACAAGACCACCGCCCATAGCCCCAGTGAGCTCGCCTCACTGCCATAGCCACTGCCAAAGCCATTGCAAAGGCACTGTCATAGGAAAAACCGACAAGAGGCTGCCTTCACACATCACCTCTCATAAGCATCACCCCATGCCATTGCCCATAGCAGTCATAAGCCATCCTAGCCAGCATAAGACCAAGAGGTAGCAATGCCCTTTTTAAACCCCATTGCCACACAAGAATCCTATCATAGTCAAAAGAGGAAGTCAAGCCAAGATTGAAGGACCACTGAAGAGTACCTCGGCTAGAGGACGACTCCACAAGACTCCACATATCTTAGCCAAATTAGGAAAGCATGATCAAGTGAGAGCAAGGGCATCGCCCAAAACCCCTAATCCAAGCTAACGACATTGATAAGGTAACATCATGAACTTCCATTCCATTTTGCTAACACTAGAGCCCAACCAATAGAGCCACTGTGAGACATCGCCTGTGGCTCACCACACTAGGGTAGAGGGAGGTTGGCGGCCATCCAAGGAGCCCTCGGGCTATGAGCATACTCCCTAGATCATGCCCATGACCCTAGTACCTCACGGTTGCTCACCACAATGCTCCCCCTTAAACCCTAAACAACCTCACGGCTAATCACATGACATGCATCAAGCATCCCTCAAACCATAATCATCAACATGGCCCATCTTAATAGTACAATAACTTATACTAGCAATCCTGTCTTCCAACCAAATACCAAGATCAGTAATAGACTAGAAACACATCCTTAGCTCTAACTAATCATGCATTTGCCTTGTGCATCCCCTTGAAGCTTGATGACTCACATCTACACTTCAAGTCCGGGTCATCGTCTTTATATGCATTAACACATGATGCATCATTCACTTGACCTCCATCAACACATGATGGGTCTTCACTTGACTTGATGATCAACACATGATCATCTCCTCTTGAACATGCATCAACTCATAATGCATCCTTCACTTGACTTGATGATCTTCAGCATATATAGTCATCCCAAGTTTTTCTCATTTGTGGAACCTAACCTATTCATCCAACTCATGAAAAATGTTAGTCCACAAAATAATTGTCATCAATTATCAAACTTCACCATTAACACATAATGGAGGGACTATATTATACAATCTTTCCTTTTTGGTAATTCATAACAATCTCAACAAATAATGAGATAGAAATCAAATTGCAAGTATACATCATGTACACAACACTTGTATACTCTAATATAAGCTTTAAAGGAAAGCTTACTTATCCGGTTGTCATTAATCATTTAACTATTAACACATGATGGAAGAACTAGATGACAACCTGATTATGAGTATATATGAACTATACAAGCTATATATATACTCAAGAAATATGTTTCAAAGTAAATATCCTTAATATATGGAAATGGAACATGGATCAATACTAATGTAACCACAAAATATAGAATGAATTCTCCTAAATATGTGCATACAAGAATGTATTGTGAAAGCATATACTTATTTGGTGAAGTTCATTCTATATTTCAAATCCGAGAAATGCAATAAGATAAGAATGTGATATTGAATGCATACCTCTTATGTTTTTTTACTTTTTCATCCAAATGAGACTATAGAATATTATAATCAATAAACATATTAGTCTCACAATTATATTTATCATTATCATCAAAACCAACTTAATGGAGTTTGAACTTACATGTGCTTATATTAGCGTAGGTGGAGTGTCGAATATTCAGACCGGCTCGACCAATGACTATTTTAATAGTCAAATGGAGATATAATAATAAGAGTCAAGAAAACATTTTATATTCTGAATTTGGGATCGCATCAAGAGAGATGCAAAAAAACTAGTATCCATAAGAATTCAGAATAGCTATGGGTAAAGTGATACAAGTCTATGCAGTACTAAATAAATCATGAATTCATGTCAGTCTCTTAGATAAGAGTCTAAGGAAAGCACTGAGGTTTTCTCTTCTCTAGAATACTTGTTAGAATAATTTCAAAAGTAAAATCTTGCAAACTCTTTAAAATGATAATAATGGATTTCTGAATAACAGATCAGGTAACAACCAGATAAATATGAGGACAAATATGCATCATTAATTAAAAACTTACTTAGTACTTCATACTCACTCTTGCTATTAAATCTCCCCCTTTCAGAGCCATATTCAGCTGGGATATACTTGGGAATTGACGAGGGTGGGGTTGATAATGAAGGCACCCAGGAATATAAGGATGAGGCTGATTAGGAATACGACGAGGTGGAGGCCTTATACGGTATCTGGGAGGACTAGATGACCTGTAGCTTGTCGTATAGGGTTGGACGGGTACTATGATATATGTATATATGCATACTTCTGTTTAGCATCCTGTGTGGTAACGAACAGTAAATATTTTAATAACCCAGGACATCTGTATATACAGACCTTAAGCCTTACGTGGCTTGTAATTAATAAAGTACTTTTAGTCTCCAATTATTATTTTGCTGCAAATACTCTGATGGGTTTGTTATTTGTTAAAGTGGTATTCTACCAAATAATCGAGTAACAATTCGTTGACTAATATTATTACCCCTTAGTAATGACACGGGTTGCCACACTTCGTCGTTGCCATGAACACCATGACATTACAGCCTCCCACTCTAGACTGGGTGATGGTTCGGGTGTGACAAATGACCTCCCATTCCCCTCCCTCCCATCTCTCCACTGTCACGATCGGCGATGGATCCTCATTGCCGATCACCACCACTGGCCATGCCATCCTCAATACTCCCTTTGGTTCCTTTTGTCTTAACAACATTCTTATCGTTCCTAACCTAGTCAAAAACCTAATCTCTGTTCGTAAATTCACTCAAGATAATTCCTGTTCTATCAAATTTGACTCGTTTGGTTTTTCTGTCAAGGATCTCCGCACCAAGTGAGAGACTTTTCGCTACAATAGCGATGGTGACCTCTACACCATCTGTCCCGCAGCATGTCCTCATGCCCTCCTTGAGGCTTCCTCCTCCTCAGAACTGTGGCATCATCGTCTCGACCATCCCAACTGTGATACTTTGAATAATCTTCATTGGCCTTCTTACATTTCATATAATAAGGATAACTTCTCTGTTTGCCACTCGTGTCAACTTGGCAAATATGTTAGGCTTCCCTTTACTCGTACTTAGTTATCCACTATTGCTCCATTTCAAATTGCACATTGCGATATATGGAGATCCCCCATATTGAGTAATTCTGGCATTCAATATTATCTTGTCATTTTAGATGATTACACTTACTATTTGTGGACTTTTCCCCAGCGCTACAAATCCGATGTTCTTGCCACACTCCAAAATTTCTTCACCTATGTTCACACCCAATTCGATCGCCATGTCCAGTGCATTCAAACTAACAACGGCAAGGAATTCGAACTCCCTCTCCACAAAATTTTCATCTCCAATAGTATTGTGCTTTTTCTGTTTTGCCCATATACTTCCCCACGAAATAGCAAGGCCAAGCGCATCATTCACACGATAAACAATGTGATCTGCACCCTCGTTTTTTGGGCAGACATGCCAGCACAATTTTGGGCCGAGGCTCTCACCACGGCCACATATCTTCTCAATCGCTGCCCCACCTCCACCCTACACTTTTTCATTCCTTTCAAGTGCTTGTACCACATCACACTTCAGTTTGGTCATCTCTAGGGGTGAAAACGGGTCGGGTTAATCCCTACCGATCCGGCACCGAATCCGATTGGTACCGAATCCGACTAGTACCGAATCTGGAGAAAAAAAATCTGGGTTAGGATATGGTAACAGCAATATCCGTCCGAATCCGAATATCCGTCCGAATCCGATACATCTTCAAGTTTGATTTCAGGTTAGTGCTACTATTTGACGTTTCATTTCCTTTTGCAATGGTAAAATAAAATCTTCCACATCAACTATTAAATAGTAACATTAAGTCAGTGCGTCCTACTCCATTTACTACACTGTATGCATTCCTTACAAACAAGTAGGGGTGCAAACGAAATGGGTTAATCCCGACCGATCCGACACCGAATCCGATTGGTACCGAATCCGGAGAAAAAATATGGGTTAGGATATGGTAACAGCAATATCCGTCCGAATCCGACCCGTTTTCACCCCTAGTCATCTCCATGTCTTTGGATGGTTGTGCTACCCAAACACATCTACCACCGTGTCCCACAAACTATCTTCTCGCTCTACGGCATGTGTTTTTCTCAAATAACCCTAGGATCATAAAGGATATCGTTGTCTTGATATCGAAATCCATCGTGTCAACATCGTTGCCTTGATATCGAAACCCATCGTGCCATCATGTCTCGCCAAGTCATTTTTGATAAAAATGTCTTTCCTTTTGCCAGTGCCACAAAATCGTCTCCTTCCAACTCCCTTGATTTCCTTGTTGATCTTGTTAGCACTCATTCATATTCCATCCTTGCTTCCGCTTTCACATAATCGTTAAATTGTGGAAAATATGTGTGGATTGAAAGAGAAATGCTAACAGCTTTGCTTTATGTTACTGACCACTTGTAACCTAGGCATCCCCTATGATTTGAGATGTTATATTGTCCTTGGATGCATTGCTATCAAGTTTGGTTAATTAGCACTAAATGTCAGCTTCTTCCACGTGCACCTCCCTCCCAATTGGAGGAGTAGGTGAAAGTAGTATAAATATTGTTCATAAATTGTATATAAAGATGACAAATTTAGACCTACAATACCATAGCCATCCTGAGAATGTCACGTGGATGTCGGTTTTTAGCCGCTGAGGAAAAATCCAGAATTCATTGGTGCAGGGTGAAAACTAAATTTTGTTGACCACGAAGTAAGGTGAGATGTGACAAATATATATTACTGATACATTTTAAGAGTCAGTTGATATTATATTTATTTTCCTTTTTATATTTCTATTCCATGTTGACAAATGAATAAGCACTTAAAGTGGACAACAAAATCATTCTATTAGCTAAAACTAGGTATCAAACAGTCGACGGACTGCAGTAATCATTGTCAATGTACAATTACTAAATTAAAACATCAACATAAGTTAAAGGACATGTGGACGTGCTGAGGTGCAATTGACTGCATTGGCAATTTGCACCCATGCATGCGACCTTGCAAAAGAAGTCTTCAATTTAAGTGGCCTGAATTAAATATGCACACTACCAAACAAACACACATCAATGCGGACAATCAACTGTTCATTTACTAAATGTGTGCAAATTTTTATTTCAAAGTATACATCAATCAGTTAGGGCACTTCCTGTGTAGCTATTATGTAGCAATATCTATAGTTTGCCATCTCATATAGAAATAAGAGTAGAAATAATCTTTTCAATGTATGATATCTAGCAACCACCCCACTCAATTAATTTCTTCCTTCTTATCTCACATCCTCTTTTTCCTTTTTACCAATCCATATCTTCTAGTTTTTTTTGTCCTCTCAAATATACAATTCTCCTCGTTATATTGGTGTGGAAAAACTTTGAAATTGTAGAAAGCCCCGTGTTCCATGTTATTTTTTTTTATGTAAATGGTATACCGAGACACAGCAAGCGTGCAAGGCAATAGTTTCTTCGATTCGTATGCACATCAGCTAAATTTGAAGCCAATACCTATCCTATATAAATCTAAACATAACATAGGTGAGATGCACTGGGTATGCCCTAATCTGTAATCTACGCACTTTTGCTGCGAGTGAGTTAACACCAAACTATGTTTTGAGACCTCTATCTTTCTTTTCCAGCATGCCCTTAGTGGTAACATCTTTTGGTTTAATTTGTGATGCTAGTGATTGTTTAGTGGCAGGATCTGGTAATTTTTAATCTCTCTTTCTTTATTTTGAGCAAGAGAAAGATGAGTACGTACTTCTTTTCCAGTCTCTCTGTCTCTCTCTCGCTTCTCTTTCTTTAATTTGAAAGATCGTCTTTCTTTCTTCTTGGCGCGCATCTGGAAAGGCAACACCAGTCAAAGCCATCCAGTGACATCGCCGTAAAATGACAAGGTGGTTGTTAAGCAGTTAATTGCTGAATCATTGAGGTGATAAATTGTGCTCAACTCAGCTCATTGTCCCTCTTGTAGAAGTCTTTGGCATATTCCAAGTGATCTGTAGGCTAGGGATTTTTATCCACCCTAGCCTAAAGACTAATTTTGCTGAGACTATAGTACCAATTAATCACAATGAATTGAGATTTAACTGCACTCAGGGCACCATATGTGTTTTGAACTGTTCGATCAAGCAATCGACGGTCCGGATCACAAACCTGACCACGAACCCCTACCACAGTTTTCAGCTGTGGTTAACTCATAGCATCGATTTTTGATGTAACAGTCTGAGAGTGCACGTGTACTATAGTCAGGCTTAGATTGCGGTTGTAGTGACGTGCTTTTTTTAAGCGGGTGTGAAAAAGGAAGTTGGGAAAGGTCTATTGCTCTGTTTGTTAAATCATATTGAAGTTAGATCTCTCACATTTCAACCCAATATTCTCGAACGCGTGCAACTTGATTATGAAAAACTAGCTAGCCTAATACCAAAATATCTAAAGGTGACTCAAATCAAACGAGATTATTATAATCCTCCGCAATGCCTAAAGGAGCCTCACTCTCTTCTCTAGGGCAGCGGTGGGTTCGGAGCACTTACACTTTGACTTTTTGGCTCACTGCTATAGTAATTAGCTTTTAAATGATATGTTTTTTGAGACAGGATCTATAGGTAGATTATAGTATAAAATATGCCGAGTTCAGCTGTACTGATCAAAATTACATACAACTATTTCTCTCTGTGTACTACCTCTTCTAAACAGTCAGAACTCAAAAATTTCAGCCATAAATCACAGTAAAAAAAACACACGCAGCAGCATATCCGGGCCCAATTTTCTTAGATGAACCAAAACGGAAGACACGTAGGCTTACAACTGGATCAGAAAAGCTGGCCTAATCGATTCTAAGAACAGCGAAAGTTTGTAATTGCATGAGTATTCGCGACACGTGGGTCTACCCAGGCACAGGTACGTGATATATGCATCACCTGAGTGTTCCATCTCGACATGTACCACAAGAAACAGCCACACTGATCGATTACATCGGCAGGAAATACAGTGTTTCAGGACAAAGTAGTCCTCGCTAAACGTTACTAAAGCCATAACATCATCGATTAATTCTAGCTTCAAGTGGTACGATCGAATGCTACGTGAGCCATCAGATAAGGCAGCAGCCGATCGATCGAACAGCGGCCTCTGGCTACTATGCTGCGGTGAATTGAACGTTTACCAACCACGGCTTACGTTGCAATCTAGTAGCCAGATCAGCTATTTGGTATATTTTCCTAGTGAGATTTTTCGGCCACTTTCAGGTCTGTTTATTTTAGTTTGGGTTTCTGATTTTTGATTTATTTTTTATTATTTTTAAATTTTATCTTTTTTTAGCTTTTTTTAAAACTTTTTTGTTGGTACATATATACGGCCCTTATGATCAGAAATTAAACTACCAACCTAGCAAACGCCAAACAGGGTCAGAAACACTTGCATGGTAAAATGTTCAATCAATTTTCCACGCTCATGTATGTCAAGGTAGGAAGGAAGTGTGGTGAGAAAGTAATTTTTCGCGTATAATCCGTGACTCATCTAGACCTCTGTTTTTTTTTCTTCTCAGTGGAACAGGATGGTACAAATTAATCAAGCCATGACGGCATCTTCTCAACTGTAGTGTGGATCCGAGTCACACTGCTCCGTAGTATTCTCCAAGAAAATTGTTCTGCTTCAGTGACCGAGATGGGGAAAAAAAGCTACGTAGAAAAGTACAAAGCAGTTGGTTGTCATGGCAGGCAGGGGCATTGATAATGATTTTTTGCTGATGCCTTTTAACTTTGGTTGATAAATAGTAATCACTTATAGGAAATTTTGTACGATTATAGCTGATTGAAGTCACTATAGTGGCTACTACAATTGACTAGTAAACACCACCTTAATAAGATGCCTTGTTTAAAAACTAGATAATATAGAAAAGCTATCTACTATAAAAAAATAATTTTTAAAAGTTAATACAAATATGCCACAGTCGATTGCTAAACATACGAAAAATCGGTACAGAAAGTAAGGCTTCCAAGCCCCACGACAACGGACTACTTCAACATGGTAATTTTCAGAGGAACTTGAAAGGGGGCTACTTACATAGAATACAAGATGGTTCTAAAACAAAAAAAAAGATAAAAATAAAAGATGCCAAATGCGGTGATAAATATGCAGTAAACACCAGCAGAACAAGGCTAAGGTACTAGGCCTTCGCCGTCATCCTTTATAAACCGCACGTCCGTCCAATCAAAAGCTCAATGTCTGAACTCTTCAGCAGGAAAAACAGGGAGGCATCTTTTTGTCCCTCCTGAAAAGACCTTTGATCTGAGCCATAGATGGTCGGATCGGACGGGTGGGAAACCGCGGAGTTGGCTAACGAAGTCTTGCCGGTGCCCGGTATCCATGTCTCATGATGGGTACTGCTGTAATTTATGGACCATAAGAGTCATGTTGGCCGTCACTACTGAAGGAATAGTTGTGCAGTTGCTTAAGAGGCGGTGTTGCTGCAAATAAATAACATGAACAATCGGAACCTGTTCAGAGAATATTTAGTCAGACATTCTTAGATTATGGCAGCTCAAGGACCAGCCTAAACAGGGCACAGCGGTTAGCAAACTGGAGACGAATGCGACTGTGCAACCGAATGGAATCCGATACGTTTCAAAGATAATAAACGATCGCTACGTTGCATAAAATTGATTTTCAGGTATAGAGAAACTAACTGCAAGTACATTTGTTCGGAGCAAAAGAACACCTGCCCAGTGTAGTACTGTGGAGCTTAGTCCCAGATAGAAACTCTGAAGTGTATGTAACAAGACCAAAACTCAAAATATGTTTTGATTCTCATGCCAAGAACCGCTTATAAAGTTATATTACAAAACGGAGAGAATACGGTACGCTTTTATCCAAAAGAAAAACCCTTTTCTAGTCTTACCCTTTTGCCACATCACTGACGCTGTACCAGCAAGAGCACCTGTTGCCAGCCACCGTGAATTGGCAAATCAGATTGATAGTAACTCTCCACCAGTTGGTAATGACAGAACGCTCCCGGATAGTATTTCACAGATCACATTATAGTGAGCTGACATTGCAGTCTCTGCAAAAAGTATGCAATGGTAGTTCTCCTGTCCCTAACCAGCTTTTAACACTCGATGAAACAGGAACCATGAAACCAACTCCGGAGGGGAGTGCACCAGCAAGGAGATGGAACATATGCAAAATTGCATATACAAAAACATCAGAAAACTCGAAGTTTCTAACTGTTTCAAATGACAAACCAGAACTAGCAAGAAACAAAAGGAACAAGTCCATACAACACCTTAAACTTTGCTCAAAAGTTCGTCTAACACCCTGAACTATGAAACTAGATATTTGACCTTCTGAACTTTGCAATCTAGTTTAAATAATATCCTAACATGGTTTCATATGGTGGCATTACCTGTGTGATACGATGAGTAAGCAGCTTTACCACTAAGATGACATGCTGGCCAAGTTAGGTCAATGACATGTGAGACCCACAAGGACTTCTCCCCAACCGACCTCCTAGTTGTGCCTCATAGCCACCGTCCCCTGTAGTTTCCTCCCTCTCTATTTCGGTTCGGAAGAGAGTGCTTTGTGGGTCTCTCACGTCCTAGTGGTAAAACACATACTCATCGTGTCACGCAAGTAATACTACTTTCTAAAACTGGATCATAATGTTATTTGAACTGGATTACAAAAATTTAAGAGATCAAATGTCTGATTTCATAGTTCGAGACATTGAACGAACTTTCAAACAAAGTTAAGTGTTATATGGACTTTTTTTTTGAAACAAATTTGTTAGTACTGCCAAAACCTGAGCGTACTAAAAAATATATAAAAACATTGTAACTTGCTAAAGGCCAAGCCAATATATTTTGTAACCACTTTTCTAGCTACACGCAGAAAAATACCAGATAAAGGAATCGCTTCTAGATGAGATTGACATAAACAGTGCCAGAATATTCGTCAGTCAAGTCAACAGGGCAATAAACAACACTTGGAAGTACATAACAAGGCACAATGAAATCAACTCGTGCATACATATAAAAGAAAGCATGTAGTGCTCATGCCACTATGACCAACATTCAGATGAAATGGCAAAATCCTGCATATGTCAACATCGCAAACTGTGACCATGGGACATAAATCTGAAGGACGAAAAGCAGGCCGCAATAGCAGCCAGAAGAGATGCAAATTACAATTTGGCATCGCGAAAAAGACTTCAGCTGGTAGGTGAGGACTTTGATGCCAGCACCTGGAAAAGAAATAGCAGCACTCATGGAAGAGACGATTCAATCCGATATTCTCTCAATCGAAAACGACGACAGGGAGCAACCCTGCTCACTAGGGCCTCAAGATGTGGCTGCCATGATTCTTGAGTACCGGCGAATTGGACTTAGACATTATATTTATCAATTTATATGTGGTTTTTGGTTCAACGACGATCACCAATAACAGTTGAAGAATTTGTCCGCTTCAGGAAGGTATTTTGTTTGCATCAAAGCATGTCTACCAAGAAAGCATTTCACTTACGCACTTGTATGGCTCACCTTGTAGTAGCAATAAGATTTTCCAAATGGCCTATGAAGATGATATAAAAATCATAACTACGAGGTAAAAAAAAAGCGCCATTGATTTTGCAGAAAGGAGAACACAATGAGAAAAAGCACCAATCTTACGGGTTTACTAGGAAAGTACTGGATAGCTGTTTCACTTATGATAATAACTCTTGTCGCTTCCTTGCATATCACTGAAGTGATTGTAGTTAGTAAAACAACTCATCTCCACTTCTCCAGGTCTGTATGTCGCACTTGCAAAACAATCATAGAACATTGTCGATGCAATCACTTCGAATTGTGGAGTAACATTTCTATGATACCACCACACTACTCAATAACCATTGCACCTATCTTTAATTGGATATTCAATATCAAACAGTTTAGTAATTCAATTTAAGAAATGAATGGATCATATCTCGTTTCTAAGATTTCCTGGATAATGGATGACGACCTACTCTTATTGAAAGCGATTGTACATGGTTAGCTAATATGCACACTTCTTACCCCCAACTGCCACCCAATGTGGTTTTCATCATCCCAAACATCAACATAACTTATATTCAGGAAAAGTTGATGTTTTCAAGCATTTGACGTTTCATATGACGAACATGATGATAACTATTGTTTGTGACTTCTGCTTAGAGATGGCAACGGGTAAATACCTGTCGGGTATAGCCAAACCATACCCGTACCCGATACCCGCACCCGCACCCGCTACAATACCCGTACCCGCACACGGGTATAGAAACTTACCCATACCGCACCGCGGGTATTTATACCCGACGGGTAACCCATACCCGAATTGATAAGGGTATATACGGGCACGTGTATATACGAGTGCGGTATTTCCATCGGCCGTTCGAATATATATATACGGCCACGTATATGTACTGCTGCTATATCTAATATACACCCACGGTATATTTTACCGCGGGTATGCGGGTCACGGTAGTATACACCGCACCGCACCCGCATACCCGATGGGTAGAGATTTTTGCCCATTAGCATACCCGCGGGTGAAGATATCTTTCCATACCCGCCTCCTTATCGGGTAAAACCCATCGGGTACTCGGGTTTCGGGTACCCATTGCCATCTCTACTTCTGCTAGGTCAAGCTCAAGTTATTGAAATAGCAAACATCATTTACTGCTAACAACCTATCCATAATAATGTTAGAAAGTTAGGTAAACATAGCAGCAGATACCACTGTGGTACATTCAAGCATTGGCTTACACATGAAATGATCAACACTATAGCACAATAAGATAAAAAAGAAAAGAACATGGAATGATGGAACTAAGTGACGATATATTTTCTTAGTAAAAAGTTACTTATATTTCAATGAGCAATGCATTTTGT
Organism: Dendrocalamus sinicus; assembly: GCA_036346575.1. Lineage (NCBI taxonomy): Eukaryota > Viridiplantae > Streptophyta > Magnoliopsida > Poales > Poaceae > Dendrocalamus > Dendrocalamus sinicus. Next base: position 16,064,780 of record CM070667.1, on the reverse strand, counting down.
AATGAATGTTACAAATGTTGTTTGACAAAGCAAGTTGACAATATTTTCCATCTCACAAAAAAATTAGAGAAGGAAAATTAATGCATAAATTCAATATTGAGGATATAACAAGATGAAAATAACAAATAACTATATCTCATATTCTTCAAAACTGATTGGGTATCCAACATGTGCCTTCCATGATCTTAGTGCCATCGTGGTCAGTGTGATTTCACAACATACACATCAACAGAAAATTTTCTGGTAGCTGCTGGCAGTGCCAATCGTATGCCATCAAGTTCAGGGCTTGCGATTACTTGGCAACCAAGGCGTGATCTGAAACAACAAGATCGAGTTAGTTCCATCCAAGTAATAAGTTTTGTAGGATTCATAAATAAGAATCGCATACGTCTCTGTAAGCCCGAATGCAAGGTCCAGCATATCATTTTCTTCATCCAAAGGATCTTCCAATTTGTCATAGTAGTCTGCATCCTGAAGAGGACTTTATTATCAAACTACACTTTTAACTGTCTTAACTCATTGAAGACTTAAGAATTAACTGTATATAGAACGTCATACCATTACAATCACATGACATGTAGAACAGGCAAGAGAGCCCTCACACGCTCCTGGTAATCATGACAAAACAACAAGCAATTCAGATATATATCACAAAGACGGCTAGGAAATTCTTTTTTGTACTTTAAACCAACATGCAGCAGAATTCAAACGAAAATAGCAATTGGTTGACAGATCAAAGGAGGTGTACAATGACAGAATGATAAGTTGCCGTGGTAAGGTATCTAAAGATAAATTTGACAAAATAAATCAATAATAAGCTCCTTTAGATAATAAAAACAAGTGATATTAAGTCCAAGGAAGCACATGTAAGCCAACTAGCCAAGTACAAGCATCACTCAAAGTACTCCCTATGTACTAGATTTAAACCAGAATGTGTAAACATTAAAAAGCAGCATTGCAAAAGACCTTCAAGATGTATGTCGTTCTCATGAGCAGCCTCTATGTCGGACCCCAAGTTTAATACCTGGAATCCTCTGTGATAACACTGCATTATTCCCTGGATCAGTAGATAATGCTCACAGATACAACGCTGCATCATTTCATACACGATAGATTCATACATTACAATATCAGAGTTTAAATAGACCACGTCGGGCCAAGGTTACAATAGGGCCGTCAGGCCAAATGTCTTACAATACATAAAAGCGGAAGCGGAAGGGGCACAACTCACCACAGGCAAGCGACTGGGATAACCCGAGTACCAACGCTATTAACCAGGGACCTGGCTAATAACAAAGGCACCCGCCAAAACTAGCCTGGTCAACTTTACTGAGGCGAGAGGCAAGACTACCGAGGCCTATTCTAATAACCACCATCTTCATTTCCTTCGGCATCCTGATCCTCATGATAAGCGTAATGCTCTTGATTCACATCTTCTGAAAGGGGGGTTAAGAGCGAGATTGAGCACAAACAACCGTGCTCCGCGAGCCAACACACAGAATGCAAATAATTGTAGATGCAAGGCTGAACAAGGAAGGCTCGGGTTCTTTTATTTGCTCAAAGCGACTTTTGAAATAATCATAATATAAAATTCCTAGGACCTAGCATTTTCAAGAACTTATGATTTAAATATTGGAAGTGTGCAATAATTTATAATGGGGTAGGTTCCATATACCAAATTTTATGGTTACATCCACCATATTTTATGGTTACATCCACCAATGCTTAACTTTTTAAATAGCAGTTACTTCCACCATAATACCAACACCGAGTACATCCTCCGGACAATTTACCAAATTTAGGTTACATCCACCTAAATTACCAACACCGAGTACATCCTCCGTGTTATTTACCAATTTTAGGTTACATCCACCTAGCAAATGTTTACTCCCAACCTCAAAAGTTTTTGAAATAGAACTAACTCGAGGAAGATTTCCATGTTCGCTCTTGACCGTGGGCACGGCTATTCGAATAGTTTGTTTAAGTACTCTGCAGAGACTGTACATCTTTACCCACAAGAGATAATCGTCCGATGGTTCTACATGATTCCTTTAACATGCGGATCGAGATAATATCACGAGGCCTTTACAATACCTCACTCTCTAGTATATCACTCCTATGGGTTACGTCCATAGGTTGTGCGGGATGTCCACCATAGGTTAGCGCATCGGACTCGCTCTCCACATACGCTATCCTAGGCGACGTCACCTACATCCGGTGTCCCATTCCAAGTGGGCTTTCATTACCCACCTACACACGTTCTCCGTGATATGAATAGAGAGTTCAAGAAATTATTTAGCCAAGCCTACAATATGCCGACTTGTAGTTGTAATGTTGTACACGGAAGGTCCACACAGATTAAGTCCTTAGGTCGTTCGGGCGGTTCATTCCACAATCCCGTGTTACATCCACACCCACTGCTCTTACCATCCGCCCAAACAGTTCAGTGATTTTAGGGTTTTGAGAAGCATAACATAAATCAACATATTTGTTCAGCCATGTACATCCCATGACTATCCCAAATCTAGTGTTCATGATTACAGAGTGATTATCGTGGTTACTAGAACCTGGACTTGACAAATTTTTAGCATGGCAATAATAAGTTGTATAACTACCATACTAGTGTTTACATCTAGGCGACAAATGATCATGGGAGTTCAAATGTTCTTGGTGGAGTATTGTATCATTAGGTGGGCATAAGGTTGTTATCTACCTTAAGACTTACATATTTTTAGCACATAAAATAACGCATGCAATTTTTATAGTTTAAATGAACATAGTTTCACATAAATGTAGGCGCAAAATGATCAAAGTATTGACTCACTTTGGATCAAAAGCTTGGGGTCTTGCGCCGCTTCAGCGGGGCTCGTTCGCGTCGTCGAACTCTACTCGGACGGAGAAACCTAAAAGCAACACGAGAAAACGAGAGCCGAATAAGAACCAAATAAAATAAAACAACTCAAATGAACTCGAAATTGAACCAAACTAGAACCATTATACGTGTCTTGATTTTAGAAAATTTTAGAAGTTGGTTTCGTTAAGTTCGAGTTATGGTTAATAAGTTATGGTGCTTCAAAGTTTTAGATTCGGAAATTCATATAGTCGATGATTGGGGCCATCATTAATATAATTAATTAGCGGTTAGTGGGTGCTTAGGACAGGCGGTTACTCAGCCCATTAACTCCATCGCACTCTGCTCATTGCCTGGTGGTCCGGCCGTGAGGCGGCGAACCGGCCGGCGGCGGGGAGTCACGGCGGCGCGACGACGTTGGCAAAACGGCTCCACAACCTCGTGCGCACCGCAGAGGAGGAGGAATCGGCGGACTTGGCGGGCGGCGGCGTGGCGGCGGTAAGCGCGCGCGAGGCGGAGAGGGCGCCGCGGCTGGGCGTGATGGTTCAATTCCTCGAATGTAGTATCCTCGGGCAACCACGAGCGCACTGGGCGCCACCGAGGCCGAGGAGGCGGCGGCGGCGGGCGGTGAGGATGGCTTGGCGACGAGGTGGATGACGGCGGCGGCTCGTTGGGAGGCGGCGGGTCCGCGGTGTGGCGAGCGTTCACGGGGCCGGCGGTGCTCTCGCGCAGGAATCGACCGACTCGCGCTTCCGGGAAGACCCAACGCCGGCGGTGGCGATGAAACGTGTCGCCGGCTGCGAGAGGAAGGAGGCGATTAGGCGGGAGGAGGAAGAGGGATAGTGGGAGCGCGGGAGGGCCTCGGGAGGCGGGTGTCGGCCGGCGCGCGAGGCGGCGGTCTCTGGCGGCGCACGCACGGCAGAGGAAAACGACGATGCGGGCGTTCTCGGCGAGCCTCGGCGGTGAGTGTGAAGTAAGCGGCGCCATGTATAGTGCCCGGAAGCGCAACGAGACGCCGAGAGGCAAGCGGCATGGCGCGCGTGCATGCACGCAGCGACGCGGCGGCGGCATCGTGGCGAGAGAGCGGCGTGATCGGCGTACCACGGTGGCGCGGCAACAAGGACGGCGGCGTGCAGCACGCAACGCCTCACGTAACCGAGGCCGCCGCCATTGTCGCGCGCGATGGCGAGGAGAGGCGCCAAGACGAGGGCGACACCGCAATAACTCGCCGACAGAGTTCGTGCCGCAAGACGACAATCCATCGCTCTGCGCGAGGAGGAGAATGGAGTGTTGGTGGGAAGGCTTGGGAGGAAAATCCTACCGTTAGCATACATACATACTCATATATGTATATTGGTATATATACATATATACATGCATATATCTTTTCTTAACATTCGAGCCTCCTGAATCCTTTAATCCATGAAGTATATTTCATATTTTAGATTTTATGAGATTAACTTGATTTTCTTCCTGGAGAAGGAGCAAAGTTTTTATTTTAAAGGACTTTCGCATTTTCTAGGATATACACATATATGCATATATATACATATATACATATATATGTATTTGGAAGCAAAAAGAATAGCCAATCGAGAATAAAAGCTTTCAATTTCATTAACATACATTTGGATTTTACATCGCAGAGGATTTTGAAAATGGGGTGTTACTGATCCCACCCCTTAAAATGAATCTCGACCCGAGATTCTCGCTATTCTCGAGAAAAGAAAGGGAAAGTCGGCTCTAAGTTGATCCTCTCGCTCCCGTGTTGCCTCTCGCTCGGAGTGGTTGCTCCATTGGACTTTGCAGAGGCGAATAATCTGGCGTCTGGTCTTCTTCTCCATAATGTCGAGAATTTTGATCGGGTGCTCTGGTAGGACAGATCTTTCGTAGTTCAATGGTTTCACCGAGGTCCGCTCTTCGAACTCGAGACACTTCTTGAGCTGAGAAACGTGAAACACATTGTGCACATCTGATAGGCTTGCGGGTAGCTCTAATCGATAAGCAACTTCTCCACATTTGGCAATAATAGGGAATGGCCCTATGTATCGCGGAGCAAGCTTGCCTTTCACCTTGAATCTGCGGATTCCTCGGAGGGGTGACACCTTAAGGTATACATGATCTCCAACTTGGAATGTCAATTTTCTACGGCGATTATCTGCGTAGCTCTTTTGTCTGGACTGGGCGGCTTGTAGGCGATCCCTGATTAAACGAACTTTTTCCTCTGCCTGCTTCAGAGTGTCGGGTCCAAAGATATACCCTTCTCCTGTTTCTGACCAATGTAGAGGAGTTCTACATTTACGTCCATAAAGGGCTTCAAAAGATGACATCTTGAGGCTTGATTGATAGCTATTATTGTAGGCAAATTCCGCATAAGGTAAACATTTCTCCCAATCTGAGGTGAACTCTAGAGCACATGCGCGTAGCATATCTTCCAAAATTTGGTTTATTCTCTCGATCATCCATCTGTTTGGGGTGGTATGCGATCAATGCTAGATGGGTTCCTAAGGCATCGTGCAAAGCGCCCCAATGCGAGGTGAATTGAGGACCCCGATCTGAGACTATCCTTTTAGGTACACCATGTAGACATACAACGCGAGCCATGTATAATTCGGCCAGTCTGTCTCCCTTGTAGTTGGTCTTTACAGGAATAAAGTGGGCAACTTTGGTCAATCTATCAACTATTACCCATATAGAATCATATCCCGATTTAGTGCGGGTAAACCAGCTTATGAAATCCATTCCCACTTCTTCCCATTTCCACCGAGGAATTTGCAGAGGTTGAAGAAGTCCTGCAGTCTCGATGTTCACTTTGACCTTCGGCATACGTCACAACAGCTACATATTCAGCAATATCTCGCTTCATGCGAGGTCACCAATACAATGTCTTCATTTCTTGATACATTTTAGTGCTACAGGTGTAGAGTATAAGCGAGCTATGTGCTTCCTTGAGTATCAGTCTTTGAGGTCCTTCGGTGGGAACAAAAATTCGTTTTCCATACCATAGAATTCCTTGTTTATCTTCTATCATTTTAGGGCTTTCCTGGGTCATGAGACTTTTGAACTTCAACTCTGGTGTCCTTCGGGCTGCCTTGATTTGCTCTTCAAGAGTTGGTTGCACTTCCATGGTAGCTAGAGTACCATGCTCTACCATTTCTAGGTTAAGGGCTTCAAATTCCCTGCAGAGCTCGGGTTGCAATTCCTTCACCATGAGGTTGTTGCAATGGGGTTTATGACTTAGGCGTCGGCTACTACATTAGCTTTTCCGGGATGATAGTGGACGTCCAAATCGTAGTCCTTAATTAACTCCAACCATCTTCTTTGTCTTAGGTTGAGGTCGGCTTGAGTGAAAATATACTTGAGACTCTTATGGTCCGTATAAATGTCACAGTGATTTCCAATCAAATAGTGTCGCCAAATTTTTAAGGCGTGCACTACCGAGGCTAACTCCAAATCATGAGTTGGGTAGTTATCTTCATGGGGACGAAGTTGTCTGGAGGCATATGCTACAACCTTTCCTCCTTGCATGAGCACACAGCCTAGGCCTTGGCGAGATGCATCACAATATACTTCAAAATCCTTGTGTATATCCGCGGGACTAACACAGGGTGTGGTCAATTTTTGCTTTAATTCTTGAAAACTCTTTTCACATGCTCCTGTCCACTCATATTTCTTCTCTTTCTTGAGTAGGTTCGTCATTGGTCTGGCTATTTTGGAAAAGCCTTCTATGAAGCGTCTGTAGTATCCGGCTAGACCCAGAAAACTACGCACTTCAGTGACTGAGGTGGGCTGCTTCCATTCTAGGACTGCCTTTACTTTAGAGGGGTCAACTGCTACTCCTCCTGCGGATATGATGTGCCCAAGGAAACTAACTTCATGCAACCAAAATTCACATTTGCTATACTTGGCATACAACTGGTGCCTCTTAAGTGTTTCGAGGACTATCCGCAGGTGTTCCTCGTGTTCTTTGGTGGTCTTAGAGTAGATCAGGATGTCGTCTATGAATACTACCACAAATTTGTCCAGGTATTCCATAAAGACTTTATTCATCAGGTTCATAAAATAAGCTGGGGCATTGGTCAATCCAAATGACATGATCAGTATACTCAAATAAGCCATACCGTAGTAAAAGTCGTCTTAGGAATATCTTACCTTCGATCTTGAGTTGATGATACCGATCTTAAATCTATTTTAGAGAAGACGGTAGCCCGGATAATTGGTCAAGCAGATCATCTATTCGAGGCAAGGGATATTTGTTCTTGATGGTTACTTCATTAAGGGCTCTGTAATCTACACATAATCGCGAGCCATCCTTCTTCGACAAATAACACGGGAACCCCATGGAGATGAGTGGGTCTAATGAATCCTTTGGCTTGAAGATCCTCAATTTGTGTCTTTAATTCCTCAAGTTCATCTACCGCCATTCGGTATGGTCTTTTAGCAATTGGGCGATGCACGGCTTTAGGTTGATCACAAATTCTATCTCCTATCTCGCGGCATGCCCGGTAGTTCTTCCGGGAAGACTCTGGGTAATCTGAACTCACGGTGTTTCTTCTAATGTCTTTTCTTCAAGGTGATGGATTGCGCGTCCGACGAGGCGATCCACACTAACTTTTATTTTCTTTCCGAGGCTTTGGTGAGCATTACTTTCCTATTTGCACAGTCTAACAATCCTTGATTATTTGCTAGCCAATCCATTCCTAAAATGATGTCCAAGGTGCGAGATGGCAAGATCAAAGGTCTGTTGGAAAATCACAATCCTCCATGGTGATTTCTACCCGAGGGCTAACTAGAGTAGTGTTAAGGGTCCTCCGGGAACTAAGTACCACGAGTTTCTTTAATCTAAAGGTTGGCAACTTAACCTTTTCAACAAATCCCCGAAACAAAAGAATGCGAAGCACGAGTCAAAGCAGAACTTGTGCGGGTATCGACTTAACAGAGAACATACCCATAAGTACTCGGTGGCATTTTGAGCATCTTCTGCGGTGGCGTGGTTGACACGGCCATGGTGTGGAGCCGATGCTGTCCTTGATGCTTGAGGTGCCCGATAATTCTTGTTTGATGTCGACGATTGAGCTCGGGATGAGGAGATTCCTGATTAAACTTCCCGGAGTAGCTTGGCGATCCGGGCACCGATTGGCGAAATGCCCTTTGCCCCGCAGCTAAAGCGATGGAGGTTGGTAGTTGTTTTGGTTGCGTAAGACCGCCCTATGGGACGGGCCATCCAATTCCACCGTTGTTGGGGCGTGGTGCTTGGAATGGAGCTCAGGTCTTGGCGTTGCTACCGCGAAAAGATGAGCCGCCTTGGTATCTTGATTTGGGTGGAAGGTGTTACGAGGTCGTTGGGCTGTCCACTTCCTCTTCCTACTGGTTTCCAAAATTTTCCTTTCATTCTCCAAGATGAGAGCCTTATTCACGGTGATGGAAACTGGAATGGTCGTGCAGAATCACCGTGCTCGCATTTCCTCATGCATACCTTCTAGGAATCGATCAATCTTCTCTTCCCGATTGGCTACGTCCGTGAGGCATAGCGAGCTAGTTGGTTGAAGCGTGTGAGATACTCCAAGATAGACATATTTCCTTGCTTCAAGTTTCTAAACTCGTTCTTTTCATCCTCATGATGCTCTTTGGGACAAAGTTACGCCTAAAAGCGATCTTAAACTCACCCCAAGTGATGGCGGTTTACTTGCTGCGACTCGCTTCATCTTCATTGTGGTTCTCTTCGTCTTCCTGCTCTTCCTGCGATCGTCTCACTGGATCGACGCCTCCTCTTGCTTCCTCCTCTGCTTCCTCTTCTTCTTCTTGTTCTTCCTCTTCATCCGAAATGCCGTTGCCTCACGGGTTTCTTCTTTCCACGACAGCGAGGTAGTTTTCCCACCATGCCGCCACGCACCTTTAAGTCGATGAGCGTGAAGTCTACCTTGTCTTCTTGATTGCATCGTGCAAGTTTAAGCTTTTTCTCGGTATCACGTAGCCAATCTTCGGCTTCTAAGGGTTCATTAGCCGAGGAGAAGGTCATTGGTCGGAGTTCTCAAGAAGTCGATAAGTTGGAGTTGCGACCACCGCATTGGCTTCTTGTGGATAGCATTGCTGAAGGATCTGTGTTTGCTTTGTGCTAATACTTGTGCCATGGTTGGTGGTGCTTGGAGGTGGTGGCGGCGAGTTCAAACCATAGCCTCTGCCTTGGCCTCTTCCACGAGCCGCGGCCCTTGGGGCTCGGCCTCTACCACGAGCAGCCCTCCTGGGAGCCATCTGGAACAATCTAGAGCCGTTTTAGAGACTAAAAGAAAGAAGGAAAGACATATATGAGGGTTTGCTAGCCCCCTAATGGCACAACATAAAACCAAACGAAAGAGAAGCAATTAAAACACAAGGCATTATGCCTACGATAATTCATTACATTAGGGGGGTTAGGTATTACATGACAGCCGTGCACGGCATACGGCTTACACAAGTCATGACACCGCATACACAACGTCTACTAACCGGGTACATAAGGGGATACATTCGGGAAGTGTGCATACACACCAACAAAAGATCGCCTAGACAATACTCTGTCTAACCTACATCAGCCCACCTGGGGGGCGGGAGTGGTCTTGCCGCAGAAGACGCAATCACCGAAAGCGGAGCAGCGACGGCGATCTTTGGGAGATCGGGGCGAGATCGAGAAGGGCTCGACTGTTGTTGGAGGGACGGGAGCGGGACGAGCGACGCCGCTGGCTCTGCAAAGGTGCCATTGGGCGGTGGCGCCACGCTTATGCGCGCCGCCATTCGTGGGCGAGGTCCCCGCGCCGAGCCGGTGCTAATCTTGATCTGAAGCCGCCTTGGAGCGGACATCGTACGGATGCGAACCGAGCCGACATCGGGCCGAAGATGGCACTGTACGGATCGCGAACTGGAGCTAACATCGGGCCGAGCGCGATCGTGCCGTGGCGTGAGACAGAGGGTAAATCGCAGCGGCTCGGCGCTCGAGCCCGGCCTGCAGCGAAGCCTCGCGCTCTGCCGCTGAAAGGCGTCAGTAGCGGTTGAGCTGGGCGCCGAGGACGTCCGATCGCTGCGAGCTTGCGGTCGGGAGAATGCGCAGATGCCCAATCTCTCGCATGGCGAAGGCATAGGAGGTCGACATTGCTGCGTCGGTGGATCTCGTGAGACACCGGGGTTGTCCACCCGTGGTCGAGGCGACCGAAGGAACCGCCGCGCGATGCGAGGAATGAGCAAAAGCGCATCGCCGCAGCCTATCCTCGTGCACTGCATAGGTGAGCCACGGCGAGACGCGCGCGTCTGGATGGCGTCGGCGAGGTACATCCGTGGAGGCTCGGCATGGGCGGTATGGGAGTGGAGCTCCACTGCTACTATCTCGTGCATAGATGAAAACCTCCATGGTCCACAAATCCATGCCGTGGATGTGGGTTCTCCCGCCTCGATAACAGGCGGGCGGGTGTACCGAGACAACGCAGCGATTGCTGCGCAGATCTCGCGAACGCTCCTTCGCTTTCACCATGGGAGATGTGATCCCATGGACCAACTGGTGCAGCTCCGGCCATCTAAAAATTTTGAACATCAATAGGTTAGAGCAGATGAAATACAAAAGAAATTTTTGGTTGAGTATAGAAACTAAGAGAGTTGAGTAAAGCAATATTACGTTATATTTTTGCAAAAGTTTTACATAGCTTTAGTAAAAAGGGCTCAGACCTTAAATCGTGACCAGTCTAACTAAGGTTTCTACAGTCGTATGCTCTGATACCAGCTCTGTCGGACCCCAAGTTTAATACCTGGAATCCTCTGTGATAACACTGCATTATTCCCTGGATCGGTAGATAATGCTCACAGATACAACGCCGCATCATTTCATACACGATAGATTCATACATTACAATATCGAGTTTAAATAGACCACGTCGGGCCAAGGTTACAATAGGGCGTCGAAAGCCAAATGTCTTACAATACATAAAAGCGGAGCGAAGCGTACATAGCGTAGGGGCACAACTCACCACAGCAAGCGATCGATAACCCGAGTACCAACGCTATTAACCGGGGACTGGCTAATAACAAAGGCACCCGCCAAAACTAGCTCGGTCAACTTTATCGAGGCGAGAGGCAAGACTACCGAGGCCTATTCTAATAACCACCATCTTCATTTCCTTCGCATCCCGATCCTCATGATAAGCGTAATGCTCTTGATTCACATCTTCGAAAGGGGGTTAAGAGCGAGATTGAGCACAAACAACCGTGCTCATGAGCCAACACACGAATGCAAATAATTGTAGATGCAAGGTGAACAAGGAAGGCTCGGGTTCTTTTATTTGCTCAAAGCGACTTTTGAAATAATCATAATATAAAATTCCTAGGACCTAGCATTTTCAAGAACTTATGATTTAAATATTGGAAGTGTGCAATAATTTATAATGGGGTAGGTTCCATATACCAAATTTTATGGTTACATCCACCATATTTTATGGTTACATCCACCAATGCTTAACTTTTTAAATAGCAGTTTACTTCCACCATAATACCAACACTGAGTACATCCTCCGGACAATTTACCAAATTTAGGTTACATCCACCTAAATTACCAACACTGAGTACATCCTCCGTGTTATTTACCAATTTTAGGTTACATCCACCTAGCAAATGTTTACTCCCAACCTCAAAAGTTTTTGAAATAGAACTAACTCGAGGAAGATTTCCATGTCGCTCTTGACCGTAGGCACGGCTATTCGAATAGTTTGTTTAAGTACTCTGCAGAGACTGTACATCTTTACCCACAAGAGATAATCGTCCGATGGTTCTACATGATTCCTTTAACATGCGGATCGAGATAATATCACGAGGCCTTTACAATACCTCACTCTCTAGTATATCACTCCTATGGGGTTACGTCCATAGGTTGTGCGGGATGTCCACCATAGGTTAGCGCATGGACTCGCTCTCCACATACGCTATCCTAGGCGACGTCACCTACATCCGGTGTCCCATTCCAAGTGGGGCTTTCATTACCCACCTACACACGTTCTCCGTGATATGAATAGAGAGTTCATAAATTATTTAGCCAAGCCTACAATATGCCGACTTGTGGTTGTCTTGTTGTACACGGAAGGTCCACACAGATTAAGTCCTTAGGTCGTTCGGGCGGTTCATTCCACAATCCCACGTGTTACATCCACACCCACTGTTCTTACCATCCGCCCAAACAGTTCAGTGATTTTAGGGTTTTGAGAAGCATAACATAAATCAACATATTTGTTCAGCCATGTACATCCCATGACTATCCCAAATCTAGTGTTCATGATTACAGAGTGATTATCAGGGTTACTAGAACCCTGGACTTGACAAATTTTTAGCATGGCAATAATTTGTATAACTACCATACTAGTGTTTACATCTAGGGCGACAAATGATCATGGGAGTTCAAATGTTACTGGTGGAGTATTGTATCATTAGGTGGGCATAAGGTTGTTATCTACCTTAAGACTTACATATTTTTAGCACATAAAATAACGCATGCAATTTTTATAGTTTAAATGAACATAGTTTCACATAAATGTAGGCGCAAAATGATCAAAGTATTGACTCGCCTGGATCAAAAGCTTGGGGGTCTTGCGCTGCTTCAAGCGGGGGCTCGTTCGCGTCGTCGAACTCTACTCGGACGGGAGAAACCGGAAAAAGCAACACGAGAAAACGAGAGCCGAATAAGAACCAAATAAAATAAAACAACTCAAATGAACTCGAAATTGAACCAAACTAGAACCATTATACAGGTCTTGATTTTAGAAAATTTTAGAAGTTGGTTTCGTTAAGTTCGAGTTATGGTTAATAAGTTATGGTGCTTCAAAGTTTTAGATTCGGAAATTCATATAGGCGTGATTGGGGCCATCATTAATATAATTAATTAGCGGTTAGTAGGTGCTTAGGACAAAGCGGTTACTCAGCCCATTAACTCCATCGCACTCTGCTCATTCTTTGTGTGGTCCGGCCGTGAGGCGGCGAAACGGCCGGCGGCGGGAGGTCACGCGGCGACGACGTTAGCCAAAACGGCTCCACAACCTCGTGCGCACCGCGAGGGAGAATCGGCCGGACTTGGCCGGCGGCGCGGCGTAGCGCGGTAAGCGGCGCGAGGCGAGGAGAGGCGCCGGCGGCTGGGCGTGATGGTTCAATTCCTCGAATGTAGTATCTCGGGCAACCACGAGCGCACTGGGCGTCGGTGAGGCCGATGGGAGGCGGGGCGGGCGGCGGCGAGGATGGCTTGGCGACGAGGTGGATGACGGCGCGCTCGTTGGGGAGGCGCGGGGTCCGGCGGTGTGGCGAGCGTTCACGGGGCCCGGCGGTGCTCCTCGCGCAAGAATCGACCGGGACTCGCTTCACCGGAAGACCCAACGCCGGCGGTGGCGATGAAACGTGTCGCCGGCGGCTGCGAGAGGAAGGAGGCGATTAGGCGGGAGGAGGAAGAGGGGATAGTGGGGCGCGCGGGAGGGCCTCGGGAGGCGGGTGTCGGCCGGCGCGCGGCGGCGAAGTCTCTGGCGGCGCCGCGCGGCAGAGGAAAACGACGATGTGGGCGTTCTCGGCGAGCCTCGGCGGGGTGAGTGTGAAGTAAGCGGCGCCATGTATAGTGCCCGGAAGCGCAACGAGACGCCGAGGAGGCAAGGCGGCATGGCGCGTGCATGCACGCAAAGACGCGGCGCGCGATCGTGGCGAGGAGCAGCGTGATCGGGCGTACCACGGTGGCGCGGCAGAACAAGGACGGCGGCGTGCGCAACGCCTCACGGCCGAGGCCGGCCGCCATTGTCGCGCGATGGCGAGGAGAGGCGCCAAGACGAGGGTCGACACCGCAATAACTCGCCGACAGAGTTCGTGCCGCAAGACGACAATCATCGCTCGCGGAGGAGGAGAATGGAGTGTTGGTGGGGAAGGCTTGGGAGGAAAATCCTCTGTTAGCATACATACATACTCATATATGTGTATATATACATATATACATGCATATATCTTTTCTTAACATTCTGAGCCTCCTGAATCCTTTAATCCATGAAGTATATTTCATATTTTAGATTTTATGAGATTAACTTGATTTTCTTCCCTGGAGAAGGAGCAAAGTTTTTATTTTAAAGGACTTTCGCATTTTCTAGGATATACACATATATGCATATATATACATATATACATATATATGTATTTGGAAGCAAAAAGAATAGCCAACTGAGAATAAAAGCTTTCAATTTCATTAACATACATTTGGATTTTACACTGGCAGAGGATTTTGAAAATGGGGTGTTACACTCTAGCATTGACATTCCAATATGAACTTTAACAAGCTTTTCCTCACCACCCTTATCAACAAAAGTCACAGATATCCTGCAAAGTAAATTCCAGTTATTGATACTGAAGTGCCAGCAGTAGGATATAACAATATGAATTTCAGAACCAAAAGGATGCATGAGCCATCTGATTGAAAACATAAGAACAACCCAAGAGGAAAGGTCATCAAATTCTGACTTTGATATTACGTTTCTAATTAATCAATGGAACATGTAATGTATTCGATCCTTAAAAGTTAAAACCAGAAATATGACAGGAAGAGAAGCTTAAATAAGCAGGTATGTGAAACAAATAGACCTCAAACAAATATCCTATGTTTGTGATAATAGAGACAAAACTGGTAAAACTATGTTTGAGATAATAGAGACCAACTGGTAAAACTGCCATAAACTTTTCTTGAAATTCTGGGTATAGTAGCAAATCACATATAATGTGCTGCAAATCACAAACTTTTCTTGTTAAATTAAGCTAATGCCCAATACCATACATGATATGGAATAGACACATGCAGGGGGATTGATGGTGTTCAAAAGCCAAAATTCAAAAGGATCAACTATAATCACAAAACATCCTTGCATGAAGTGACCGGTGGCTATGTAGCACGGACACTTGGCAAAACAGCCGTATCCGTGTCTGACACCGTGTCGGACACGGATACGACACGGACACGTCTTCGACACGTGTCGGAGACGTATCGATCGATTTTAGAATTAATTTTAATTAATAAAATTCTCGACACGTGTCGGACACACTAAATACATGAATCGGACACGGCCTGGACACAGCCGGCCCAAGACACGGTCGGCTCATTACCTATAACGCACGCACGGCGTGCCCTAACCCTAACGCACGCATCGCACACACGAGCGGCCGAGCGCGTTATTCACGCTGCTCCGCATCGTCTGCTCGCGCCGCCGCCCGCTCCCGCTCCCACACCTCGCCGCTGCCCGTCGGCTTCCTCCCTCTCCCAGCGCCGCGGCTTCTTCCCACTCCCTGCGCGCGCCGCTGCACCGCCGCCGTCGGCTTCTCCCTGCGCCGCTTTCCTTCCCAAGCGCCGCGGCTTCTTCTCGCGCGCCGGATTCGCCGCCAAGCACCGCCGCTTCTTCCCAAGTGCCGCCTGTCGGCTTCCTCCCTGCGCGCGCGCTTTCTTCCCACTCGCAGTTTAATAAGCATATGGAAACATAGAAAATAATACATACATATATATATAATTTATTTATTATTTAAATATATATAGCCGTGTCGCCGTATCGGTCTTTTTGGGAAAACGGCGAATTCCCGTGTCGGCGTCGTGTCGTGTCGGCATATCCGTGTCCGTGCTACATAGACCGGTGGTGTTCAGTGAGGATCAATTGCACTCACATTGGACAAGATATGGAATGGACGCTCTGCAGCTTGGAGGAAGTCTACCTTAAACAAAGCTTGGAGGAAGTAGGCATTGCAAGAGGCTGGCTAGTGGCTACCGTAACAAACAAAATACAAGCACATTTTGATTTTGATGCCAGCAGCACATGTAAACATCAACAACATATAGAGGGGCCCAACAACCATGTTGAATCCAATGGAAACATATGAATGGCAATAGTATAGTCACTCAAAGCAGGCTGATGGCTTCTAGGTGATCAAATGCTACGTCTTGTAGGTACTTACAGAAAAGTTTGACAGTCAATTTTGAAACGGCAATATGATTCACTTTGTCAATTGAGCCCATCTACTTAAATATTGTCTAATTACACTCCTATAAAATGAAGTTTTGCTAAACTAAGCTCATGTCCCAAATTTTGTCTAAGCTCACCCTTCTACTTTGTTTGTTTCTCTAATCAGGTGTCTCTATGAGACTATTACTCTACCCATTCAGCAAGTGGAAATCTGATATCGATAAAGAGACAACATTATACAAATGGGCAAAAAGGGGCAGATTAAATAGCTCTCTCTCTCTCTCTCTCTCTCTCTCTCTCTCTCTCTCTCTCTCTGGAGGGATCTGATTAGACAAAACTCAGGCTGGTTAACTAAACTAGTAAACTAAGTTCAAAATCAAGGTAGGTTAGCTAAAGGAGTTGAATGGAAATGGAATGTATTTAAGTTCATCCTACTCTGGAGTGGTACTTGCAACATTGTCCATCTTGGAGTGGTATTACCTGGCAGTAGTAGTACATTCGGTTTGTGTCTTTACAATACATTACATCCATGCCCTAGATTTATTATGGTAACTTAGGTTCGCTCAGCCATCATCTAAAATATAATTAATGGTGCAGAGATGTATCCTTACATGAAAACATTTTATTATTGCAAAAATGTTAAAAAGAGATAATCTGCTATATTACAAAATTAACAATATTAACCTTACATGGAAACAGTTTATTATTTTTAATATTTTATGCTATGTCACAGTAATAGATAACTGGTCAAGCATCAACAGTACAAAAAACTTACTTAGCTTCCAATTCATTGCTCCTGTCACTGGCTACGGAATTTGTGGTGGAACAGAAGAAATACTTCCCCTGTAGAGAATTCTTTTGTTATTCCATATTTTAAGTAAGTTATTTCCAGTTGCTCTACATAATATTTTTGCATTTTTAATTACAAAAGAATATATAAAAGGTAAGCACCTGCAAAACATTTGTATTTCTGCACACTTTCATATATACCTACATCTGCTAAGTATGTAACCTATATTTCATTAACACTTCAAATGATGAAATAAGTTCTAGAGGTTAGAGATCCAGTTAGAAATGCTTAAAGGACATAGCAAATTGACAATTTGCAGAAACTATGGAGTATCTTTGTATAAGTTGGCGATAAATGTAGGGAAAATCCAGATATCCACAGTCAAATAGGAAAGGTACTTGTTAAAGAAAATAAAAGTGAATTTTCGCCAATGCATCATATGAGGTACAACTTCTATCAGATAATAAGGAGATCGAGACATATAAGTAAGAAGAGAGAACTAACCACATGGTTCATCTAAGATCTAATAGTTTCTACTTCGTGGTTCCTTGCAGTTACTGAATTGTGACCTGGTAAGTAATCTCAGAAGAATTCAGTCAGAGCACATGGAGAAATGGTGGTCACAACAAACTGTCAAACATGCCAGTCTGAAAGAAAGCATTCTCTTGAAATCTACTTCAAGCACTGGTCACAAAATCAAAAGGGACATGAAAGGGTTTTTTTTTTACTTCGGAAGCAAGTACAAATAAAAGTCCTTACGAACTTAGGTATAAGAATGCTAGTTCAAATGTACTGAGTCATTACTATTGTAAAGTGCATCCCAGTTACGAGACATCAGATCAAAGATGCCTATAATAACTACATTTCTTTCAAAACGCGGGTCCAGACATAAAACAAGAGCTGCTACTTAGTCGAATAGCTTAAATACAGAATTACCTCAAAGTCTGGTAAACAGACATTACATTTTGCTGTGACGTATAAAATATGGCCATTGAGAAGGCCAATCTTAGTTGCATGATTTATTATTATCTAAAAATCTGGGTGTACGATGAGACATCGCATCAATTCTCTTGAAAATGAATCAGAAAGCACTCTACTGCGTCAATCCCATGGAAAATACAAAAAACCACAAGCTAGTGCCTTACAAACATCAATCCCGTGGAAAATACAAAAAACCACAAACTAGTGCCTGTCTGCCCACCGTCAGAGTTAACGCTAACTCTTAGTAACCAAACAACAGGAAACCAGTATACCACAACCGACGCTATCCCCTTGGTGCTGCTGCTACTTCATCAAAGCACCTCACATTTGCTCCCAGATGTTGAACAAGTAATCCCCATCCTATCCCCACATACACATACACACACGCGCACAGGCGCACGCGCACACTCCGACACTCGAAAGTAGAAACTTGGTGTGTTTCGCATCCGAATGATCTAGACTCAAAATCCAGCGCCGTACCATGCTCAGCTGAACAAATGGTAAGCAACTCAGAATCACACATCCAAAGCCCTCGCGTTCTAACTGGAAGGGGGGAAAACACAGGGGTAGATGGAATCGCGGCGATACGGTGGGGAGGAGGGGAGAGACTACCTGGCCTCGCCCGGTTCAGGACATGGGCGCCGAGTCGGGAGATCCTCGACGGCATCTGCACCGGCGGGAGAAAACCGAGACAGACGCCGCGGCGGAAGCAGACTCGGGTGCGAAGCTCGGCGCAGGAGACGACAGAAAGAAGAGGAGTGCGGCGTCGATTTGGTTGGAGGGGTTCAGCGGACCGGGGAACGGAATCGGGAGCAGGCTGAGCCGCCACGGACCGAGCGCCCATTGCTTGTGCACCGGTCGGACGGGCCGAAATCTAGAGTGCACGAATGCCGTTGTGCCGGTAGTTGGGCCGGAGGCCTGAACGGCTATGACGAAGCAGCATGCTCACCTGCCCCCTATCTAATCGCCCAAGCCTCCAAATGTGGCCACAGATCTGTTCTTGTTTACTGTAACTTTTTTTGCTACAACTTATAATTTTTAAGTTATTTGTACAAAAGATTATAGAGTAATAAAAATTCACATACAACTTTTGCTGATATAAATAAATTTAGTACAGTATGTACTATAATTAACTAGTAGATTCTATCTTAAAAAGATACTATATTTAAAAACTAGTTATTATATTAAAATTGAAAAAGTAAATTTTATAAGTTGAAAAGAACAGATCTGATCGAGAACTGAGCTAATTGGTTGGAGTGCGTGGCCGCTTCAAGCCCGTCCACGTTCGAGTTTCACTCGACGCACGTTCACTAGATTAAAAAAAAAGTATACACCTATGCGAGTTTAGCGTGCCAGCATGGATGATCGTTGGAGTCTTCGACTAAATTTCTAGCGTGTATAGAACATACATGTGTATGTATGAGTAAAGTGAGATTAGGGGCGTAAAATAACACAAAAAAATGAGATAAATGGAGACGCGGGGAATCGAACCCCGTGCCTCTCGCATGCGAAGCGAGCGCTCTACCATATGAGCTACGTCCCCGAATTGTTGTCTGGTAGCTCTGTCAAATTATATAAACTTTCATTTTTTGTTCTTAACAACAAGACGACATTCGCGCGGAAAGTGAACGTGGATGCCTGGTGAAATCGAGTCCCGCTGGCTCATGTGCAGAAGCAACGAGTGCTCTGGTTGTATGCCTGGCTCATGTAGCTTCGTCAATTTTGGCCGAAAATACTCTGGACTCTTTTAACATACTGCGTACGGTAGAGGTGGGTTTGTATGCTGTGTTACATCTCCGATATTGGTTTTTTCTCTGAGTTTGGCTCCGACGAACCTTTCCTAGACCTGACCATAGATTTCGATGAACGACGGTGGTGGCCCAACGGATGATGACCTAGGATTTTACCAAAGAGTATGCCGCACCAAAATTTTTATATGCAATTCGGTAAATAATTGTAAAATTTGCACCGTAATTCAGCATACAGGCATAAATTACAATATAAATAGTTCAAACACCATACTAATAGTCTAGCGAGACATAATGTACAAAAGATAAACACGCTAAACATAAAGCGAACTATATTTTGCAATCTAAAATCACACATAATTAGAATAGAAACATAATAAAAATACAAAATACAACAAAGATTGTACCTTAGTAATAGATAGTGTGCCTTCCAATACCCATAAATATATATAAGCAGTTATCTGCACACCAAAATTAGCAAACTTAGTGATGAAATTAGAAATTGTATTTGTGAATAGTTATAAAGATTAAAAAAAGATGAAACATTTACAATTACAAACGAAACCACTATTTTAGCTAAACAACACATTTCAAGTGGACCCATAAATTTCCAGAATGTGATTAGATAGTTCATAGGAAACAAACCTTTACTCTATTTTAAATAGTATAACCACGCACATGACAATACTAATATGTTGCTAGCATACCTTCTACATCTAAGCCTTGCTCTCAGTTGATAAGCATCAGAGTTACAAGCAAAAAAATTAAGTTCAGAGTCCACAGAAAAGAGGCACAACTGTAGTTAACCTGTATATCTGCCTATCTAATCTAAAAGCCTGGAACCCCTGAACAACTACTGAACTATCAGAATTTGAGGGGAAACTCACATGCTCTTCCTTCCAGTTACCCGGATGCATTGGATCTTGCCACATGTTCACCTTCACAGGCCCATGGTGGTCTGTTATTAAGCACATAAGACGAACCAATCAAGAAGGTAAGACAACAAGCGCAACAACATGCCGAAGCAACACTACCAATAAAACGCAGCCCCAAATTTCTAGCAGAAAGCGCTCCCGCATATCCTGATAGCGATGGCCACATCGATCCTAAGCTACATACATCCCATCATGACCAAATCATGGCCAAGAACCAGCCATGGCGGACCCCTGAATGGACCCAACGAAGCAGCCGATCCAAACAATCGGCGCATATGATTCTTGGATCTGGGAAAGGTAGGAGAAGGCGCGCACATACCTGCGGCACCGGTGAGGCGGCGGCTGGAGATGAGGCGTTGTCAGATCCCTGATGGAGAAGATCCGAATCAAGGGTGGAAATTGCAATCGGAAGAGGGGAAAGGAACTCAGAAAGAGCAGCTAAGAGGAAAAGCTACAGCTAAGATAGATAATATCGGCAAAGGCATGTGCCGTTCTATTGCATTGAGCGCATATATCTGAGTACAGTACAGCATTAACTTAAGTGCAATTACAATAACCATCCAGATTAATGACAAATTAAGTCCTAAGCAAAGTAACTGACTCCTCTGCTAATACTACCATTACTGGAACTAATGTGGACCATTGATGCTCTCAGAAATGATAGAAGACATCCTGGCCGTTGGAACTTCCCGCAGAACCTGGATGAAACGTTTTTTCTTCAGACTTAGCCTCTCCTTTAACTTCAGAATATCAATTGGTTCTGACAATTCCCTCCCCTTAGCAGCAAACTTGCCCTCAAGTGCTTTGATCAGGAAACCAAGATTTAATTGTTTGTGAATAGAATTCAGGGAAAGTACTTTTGATAAAGTCTGCATCTTCCCAGGTTGCATTGGCTGGAGGTAAATTCTCCCACTGGACTAGCCACTGTGTCACCAAGCGGTCTCTCCTGGGTAAAGCCCTAGTTTCCAGCACTAGAAATGGCTCTGTCTTGATTTTTCTGTCTTTGCTTACCAACGGCAAATCTGGGCTGGGGACTGCATTAGGACCACAGTGCTTCTTTAGCTGACTGACATGGAACACTGGATGAATTCCCACCCCATCCGGCAATTGAAGTTTGTACGCAACATTGCCCACTCTTTGCAAGACTCTAAAAGGTCCGTAGAACCGGCTAGTGAGCTTCAGGGCTTGTCTGAGTCCAAACGCAGAAACTCGATAGGGCTGCAACTTTAAATAGACCATATCTCCGACCTGAAACTGCCTCTCACTGCGGTTTTGGTCGGCGTACTTCTTCATCCGAGATTGCGCTTGAGTTAAATTCTCCTTTAGTCTGCTTATCATTGCTTGTTTTTCTTGCAGGAAGTTGCTGACCTCCACCTCTCTAGGACCAGGTATTGCCACTTCATTAATCATTGGAGGGGGAAAACCGTATAAGGCCTGAAATGGAGACAACTTGAGGGAGGTATGAAAAGTAGTATTGTACCACCATTCGGCAAGGGCAAGCCAAGCTGACCATCTCCTAGGCTCCTGAAATGCCATGCATCTGAGGTATGTCTCCAGGCATTGATTAACGCGTTCCGTTTGGCCATCCGTTTGTGGATGATAGGCCGAACTGAACCGTAGCTCAACCCTTAATGATTTAAAAAGTTCTTGCCAAAGTTTACTTGTGAAGATTCGATCTCTGTCAGTAATGATAACCAAAGGAAAACCATGCAGCTTGAAGATGTTGTCAATGAAAACTTGGGTAACAGATTGCACAGAATAGGGGTGAGTCAAAGGAATGAAGTGTGCATATTTAGTAAACCTGTCAACCACAACAAGAATCACATCATATCCCCTCGATTTCGGCATACCTTCGATGAAGTCCATGGAGATGTGTGTCTAGGCCATGTCAGGGATCGGCAAGGGATCTAGAAGACCCGGGTAGTGGCAGTGCTCCGACTTGGACCGCTGGCAGATTGGACAATTTTGGACAAATGTCTGCACCTCCTTTTTCATACCCGGACAGTAGAACAAATGTTTGATTCTTTGGTAAGTAGCCACTATGCCTGAGTGCCCGCCAACTGCCGATGAGTGAAGAGAGTGTATAATGTTCTGCCTTAGCTCTTCATTATCTCCTACATAAATCCTCCCCTTGTATCTCAATACGCCAGATTGAAATGTGTAACCCGACTCAGGGTCTGGGGCAATGGTAAGCTGCTCCATCAATCCTTTACAATGTGTGTCAGTAGCATAGCTTTCCTCAATGGCCTCCACCCAAGTGGGAATTGCCATGGATATGGCATGCACTTGCAACCCAATTCTTGACAGAGCGTCTGCCACTTTGTTCTCCTTCCCTTTCTTATATTCGATGATGTAATCGAACTCGAGCAACCGTAACATGAGTTTGTGCTGAATTCCCTCTCCTGTCCTTTGCTCAGCCATGAGCTTAAGACTTTGCTGATCAGTTTTAATTACCACTTGAGTACCCAAGAAATAATGCCTCCATCTTTTCAACGCTTCAATAATGGCCAAAGCCTCCTTGTCGTAAGTAGATAGGGCTGCATATTTGACTCCCAAAGTTCTACTAAAATAAGCAATGGGCCTTCCCTTCTGCATGAGAATAGCTCCAATTCCTTTTGCACATGCATCAGGCTCTACTGTGAAAGGTTCTGAAAAATCAAGAAGAATCAACACAGGTGCTGTAGTCAGCTGAATTTTTAACTCTTCAAAAGCTTCATCCTGAGGTTTACCCCAACTAAACCCCTCTTTTTTTTAACATGTCATGCAGAGGTTGACACATCAGCCCGTAGTTTTTGATAAATCTTCTATAATACCCAGTCATTCCCAAGAAACTCCTAAGCTGAGATACATCTTGTGGTTTAGGCCATTCCTTAATTGCAGCTATCTTTTTGGGGTCTGTTGCTACGCCTTGCTCAGATATAATGTGCCCCAAGTATTCCACATGGCTGGCTGCAAAGACACACTTACTGAGGTTTGCATGCAACTTCTGCTATCTTAATATGTCCAGTACAATAGCCAAATGCTGGCGGTGCTCCTCCTCATCTTTACTGTACACAAGTATATCATCGAAGAAAACCAATATAAATTTTCTCAAATACTTTGCGAAAACTATGTTCATTAAAGATTGAAAAGTGGCAGGGGCATTTGTTAACCCGAAAGGCATGACCAAGTATTCAAAATGCCCCAAATAAGTACGAAAAGATGTTTTGCAAATATCTTCGGGCCTCATCCTTATTTGGTGGTATCCTGATTTCAAGTCCAACTTACTGAATACAGTAGCTCCATTCAATTCATCCAGAAGGTCCTCAATCACCGGAATAGGGTATTTATTTTTGACGGTCATTGCATTTAGCTTCCTGTAATCCACACATAATCTCCAAGAACCATCTTTCTTCCTTACTAGAATGGCTGGGGAAGCGAAAGGACTCTTGCTTGGTCTAATAATGGATGATTCCAGCAACTTGTGTATTTGTTGTTCCATTTCAATCTTCAACCGATGTGGTACTCGGTATGGCCTGATGTTAGGAGGATCATTACCTTCCTTGATAGGGATGGAATGGTCACAATCCCGCTTAGGAGGTAAACCCTGAGGATCTTGAAATACATCCGAATAGGAGTCCAGGAGGGACTAGAATCGAGGATTCATAGTCTTCAACTCCTCTGGAGACTTAGGGGATTGTAGCTCTATCACATATCCACTAATTTCCTTCTTAGACAATGTACTCCACCTCTTGGAGCTCAAAACCGGGACTGGTGAATCTGGTCGATGGTCAACAAAAGTGACTTCCTGAGTACCATTCTTCATAATTGTCAATGTTCTAGTCTTCAAGTCTAAGCTCACCGGGCTATGCAAGTACATCCAGTCACATCCCAATACCAGGTCATATCCCTTCAACGGTAGCACCTTGAATGTATGGTTAAAATTTTCCCCACCAATACTATAATCAGCATCTTCAAGATAAGATCCAGTAAACAGAGTTCCACCCCCTGCTACTATCACCTTTTGCAATGGGGCTACTTGAATCCTACAAGTTGTGTGAGTAGCAAAGGATAGATCAACGAATGTATGTGAGCTACCACTATCAACCAATGCCATCCCCTTCTTGCCCCCGATGTTCACCATCAATGTATAAGTAGTTATGCCTATCAACCCACAAACCGCCTGAAGAGAAATCTGCATCAACTGCCCTTCGGAATCTGAGTGAGAAGAGTGTTTTTCTAAATTGTCAGGTTGCCCTTGTTCTGGTTCAGGAGTTACTTCCTCACTTTCCCCTGCCATCAAATTGACTTGCTGATATTGTTTGCATTTATGCCCCAAGAACCACTTATCACCACAATATCTGCAGACCCCAGGGGTAAAATGTTTGGGCACTGTCTCCTTCTTCGGCACATTAGCTTCATTCAAAGGCTTAATTCTGATAGCAGAGGAGAAATTCTTGTTCTGTCCCACAATTGCATGTTGAGCATTCTTCTTTGCCACAGCTCCAGCCCCTTTCTCCATGTCTTTCACCATCCAGTACGCTTCACAAAGACTCTGAGGTTTCAATGGCTTCAAATAATGCTTAATATCGTTTCTCAAACCATTCACAAAGCATTTGACAAAGAAATGTGGATTTTGCAATGGATTCTCACTCTTGTAAACTGCCATAACCTCTTCGAATTTATCAATATAATCAGACACATTTAAATTGTATTGTTTCACAGAATGGAAATTTTCTAATACTTCATATCCGCTGTGTTGAGCAAATCGGTCACAGACCATGGCACAAAACTCTGGCCAGGGTGGAGGGTTCCAGAGCAAACCTGTACTCCTTAACCATCTATCAGCTCTTCCCATCATATACAGCTGAGCTAAATCGAATTTTGCTTCCTCGGGAACATTGGCCATGGCAAAGTATGTTTCAGCTTGTCGAATCCATTCCAAAGGCTCTCCCCCATCAAACCTCGAAAAATCCAATTTAGGCCCCTTAGCAATAGATTTGTAGAAATTGTGTACTCTTTCATTGCTCGGATTGGGATTCCATTGTCTAGCTTGGTATTGGGGATGCGGTTGATTCAAGTAATCTCTGGGATTATAGGTCCATTGCCGTGCTAGGGCTGGCTCATGGTTAGGATTCAAATGGTTCAGGGTGGGGGGACATAAGAAGATTGCGGCAATTGACCTTGACCCCAACCATTCTGTACTACTGAAAAACCAGTGGACGGAGGATTGTGATTACCTTCGAGTGTGCCAATCAAGCGAACACCTTGTGTGCTGTTGAGGTTGACATGCCCCAAGTCTTCCAGCCTTCTTGTCACCTCCATCTCAAGTTCCCCTGATTGGGCCCTATCTTGCATATTTCTCTGTTCAACTACCCTGGCTTGTGGATTTGCTAACCCTTGCAATAAGATTTCCATCCGGTTCATCTGTTCTTGCATCCCCGACACTTGCTTTTGTATATCTCCCATTTGGCACTGCAGTATGTCGGCCTTGTAGCTTACCTCCATCGCCTCTTGTCGCACCGCCGAGAGCTCAGATGCTTCCGCCTCGTTCCTTGCCATTGACTTCGTCATTCCTTCACAGATCGAACAAGGTTTAGGGATTTTACCCGGATTTGGAGTCCGAAACCTTCACCAAGCCCGATCCAGTCCGCCGCCACAGACCGGAGTCAACCGGGAATTTTACGAGGAACTAGGGTTCCCCAACCCAATCGCCCCGACCACTTCTTGCCAAGGATTGAAGCGCTCTGATACCAATTTGTCAGATCCCTGATGGAGAAGATCCGAATCAAGGGTGGAAATTGCAATCGGAAGAGGGGAAAGGAACTCAAAAAGAGCAGCTAAGAGGAAAAGCTACAGCTAAGATAGATAATATCGGCAAAGGCATGTGCCGTTCTATTGCATTGAGCGCATATATCTGAGTACAGTACAGCATTAACTTAAGTGCAATTACAATAACCATCTAGATTAATGACAAATTAAGTCCTAAGCAAAGTAACTCACTCCTCTGCTAATACTACCATTACTGGAACTAATGTGGACCATTGATGCTCTCAGAAATGATAGAAGACATCCTGGCCGTTGGAACTTCCCGCAGAACCTGGATGAAACGTTTTTTCTTCAGACTTAGCCTCTCCTTTAACTTTAGAATATCAGTTGGTTCTGACAGGCGTGCGAGGGGGGAAGAGGAGGCCGCCGCCGCCGCAACGAGACGAGATGCCATCGCTGCGATTCATTTTGCTTCGCCTCGGTTCGCAGGGGGGCTTTCGGCTAGGCCCCAGGGTATGCCGTGGCCCACCCAGCATACCCCGTGGGTCCACCCCTGCGGATGATGGTGACAATAAGTGGCTATGTGGGAGAGGTGGCGATGGAGCCATCGGTGTGGGATCGGACCTTGAGAAAGGTGGCGAGTGGCCAGTAGTTGGTGATAGGACATTAGGGTCGCACTTTAAATAACTTCTGTAACTTTTAGAACATATTGGTTTTTAAATTTCATCTTTTTCTCTTTTTTGCTCTTATTCTTTTGTATTATCTATCAAGATATAATTTTTTATTTAATTATTTAGAAAAAGCTAACAGTCGTTACAATACTTTTCAACCATAAGCCAGAAGCTACATTAAACACTACCTATGATTTCCACATGGCTTAAGTTGGATTAGGTTTTTTAGCAGTAGAAGGTAGTCGTTTAGTGGTGGATACAACAATATTGAGCCATCGATGATAGAAGAAGAATGTCAGAGGTTGCCGATAGAGCAAGCTGAATGATGAGCTCAGATTTGTGGCGGTGGCGGTAGCATGGTAGTAGGCTTGTCGGCACTAGCCTATGGGGGTGCGGGGGTACTGTGGTGGTGGTAGCGAGGAGGCATGACACATGCTAGACATTGAGGGCAAAGTGTGATTGGATCAAATGGCCCAAAATCAACTAAATGTTTGAAAAAAGGATTAGTTATAGCTGATGAGCTGACACCACTGGCGGAGCTACAGGGTGGTCCCTGTGGGCCGCGGACCACCTTGCGCTCGGATAATGAGGCCTTCATGTATTTGATCATAATGCAAAAACTTGTTGAATCACAGCTACATTTTACCTCCCGCTAAATCATTTAATTTGCTCTATATGTGTCAAGCTAATGACACGCAACTTGGGAATCTAGATGTACAGTAAAATCGTTGGCTAGCTTGGCATCTAGATGTACAATAAAATCGATGACTAGTTTGGCATGTTCATATTGAGCAGCAGTTGATGGTTTTAGCTAAAATAAATAGTAATGACTAAAAAAGCTTTTAGTGGGAGGATACGAGTGGTGGGAAAATTAAAAGAGATGCGTGTGCGAGACAGAGCGAGAAGAGTGAGGTGGTGATATGTCTGTGTCCCATAACTTATTTTCAGGATGAGAGAAATAGAGAAATTATTTTAGAAAGTTAAATATTTATATTACCTTCTTTCTTCTGTGAACAGAAGTCGGTGTAAACGGACTCGTAAATTTGCCGAGGTAGGTATTTGTTGTCTTAGCTTGCGTTTGCTCCAAATGCGGCTTTCAGGAAGTTACCCATGCAAGCAAACTCTTCTGATCTACTCGTTTATAAAATGTATTTTTTAAATAGCTTTGTCCATAAATATAGAATGTATTTAATGTTCTAATATAAAATTAATGTGATGTTCTCTTTATATCCTGACAAGAAGAAGAAGTAGTGATGTACTGTTCTTCAACTACTATGAGTATGTAACATTTCAATTCTATGTTAAGAAAGCTATATTCGTCTATTTTATGAAGTTCGTATGTCCTTTTTCCCTTAATTGCATTTCGTAATTCATATACTTGTGTACCGACATGTTAAATTTATAGCGGTTAAATAAATTTTAGACAATAGACCACCATAACTACAAATCCTGGCTACGCCACTGGCTGACACTCTTGCAAACAAATCGTTCAGCGTATCTTGGATAAATATCGGCAAAAGAATCAGTCTATGGCCATGTTCATATTGACAAAAGAAGTTAGAAAAACTAGGTTTTGTTAAAATATGATATCCGGGTTTTTTTTTGAAGTGGTTTTTTTTTTACTTTTCTCACTCCCGTCTCGCTCCGAGAATAAGTTAGAGTCACAGATACATTATGTACACCATTCCTCTCGCTCCTGTCTCACGCATGCATTTCTTACTTACTTTTTGCATCACTCGCCTCATACTTTTAAAAGCTAGCTATTTCTTTTAACTGATACTTATTTTTAGCCAAAAATCATAAGTTGTAACCAAAATCTATCAACAGAAGTTAATATGAACGCTGGTATGCCATGAAAAATCAAACCGATAATACTCCATTGACACCAAACTTAGAATTCGCTAAGTGAGTAACGAACGATGAAAATTCTAACAAAAATTTTGTTGGTAGGCATGGCGATCATACATCGCAAGCCCATCCTTTTGACCTTAACAGCACAAAGAGCACAGTAACACTGAAATTTCAGATAAACTTCCCATCGATCTGACATCGGGAATGTGATCGCGCAAATTATTGGCACTATTTATCAAACACCATGATAAGACACCTGATAAAGGGTCTTAGTGGAGATTCGGAACACTTAGCCATGCATTATTGTGCACTTTTTTTACACTGCAGCAGCACTTGCTGTACATCTTATACAAAGCAGGGGAGAAGCCATTTTTTCCCGAGAACCGAAAAGCAGGGCAGAGCTGAACAGTTACACTGCAACATTAGCACTCTCCCTGCAACTAGCTAGGACTACGTACAACATACTACTACCATACTCATCTCATCAGGTCATCTCGTACAGGCTGCGTTCGTACGTACTCTCCCTTCCGCTAGGAGTAGCTCACTACGTACATAGATCTACATGGTGATGCACATGCACGCCTACATCCTTAGCTACAAAACCAGCATCATCTCACACAGAGATTTACAACAGAAGTACATAACCGAACATACTCGGGCAAGCTGAAAGAGGACGAGTCTTGTGTTCCATCTTTCTGTTTGCAGCTGCTTCGTTGTGCAGTAGTTGTCGTCTTGGGGCTACTTCTCACCGGTCGAGCGAACTGATCACCACCCTGCAGAGGCACACCGTCTAGAATTAGATCAAAGCCAAACATGACACATATATATCGGTCTGTAATCAGGCATGTAGCATCATGCGTGCTGTCTAAATTTTTTTCATTACGTGTGTTAGTCTGTAAAATGTGATTTTTTACTACGTACCATGCTGCAACAAAGTGTGAAGTTGCCAAGTGTTTAGAGAGAATTAATTGTGGGGTAGTAACTAAGAGGGGCTATTTAATTTACGGGCAACGCACGCACCAGTGGTAGACGGTGGGGCTTCTCGGCGTGCCGCCGCCGACGTCCATGCCGTCGGCCATCCTGGCTTTCCGGCGCAGCTTCTTCCAGCTCTCTCCCTTAGGTGTTGTTGCTGCAACAAGATGATATATTTATCATGTCATGTCAGGCTCATACTAATCTAGAGCTCTATCGTATCCTAATATCCTATGTATATATGTGCCAAAAGCTCACAAAGACCGTGCAGTATTTAGCTCAACGGCAAGACCAAAAAGAAGAACAAATAGCAAAGGTTGATAAACGAATTAAAGGACTGGTATTTAAGGCAAACCACCTGTGCCAAAGGGGGAGTCCGGTACGGGGGACGACGGCGCGGAGCTGGACTGGCTGCGCGGCGACGTCACGGACAGCGCCGGCGGGCGGAGGATGGTGATGCTCCGCGTCACCGGCACCTCGGCCGACGACACAGCCGAGGCCGCGGACGCCGTGGAGGTGGAGGAGGACGGGGAGAAGGAGGAGTACTTGCGGAGCTTGCCGAGGCCGGAGTCCGGCCGCGGCCCGGCCACCGTGTCGTCCCACAGCTGGTCAAGAAGTCCCATGCATACACGCGCGCGCCGTAACCTGCGCGTTTTATGTACGTGTGCGCGTTAGAGGCGCCGGTGTGTTTTTGCTTAGATCTAGCTAGCTAGCTTCCTCCCTTTCTCCGTTTCTTTGGTTTGTTCTTGTTCACTTGTTCTTGGGGTGGCCTACCCTGGCCTTGAGGTGTGTTGTCAAGTGTATGTATGCTTCTCTTTTTTTTTTTTCTTTTCTCCTCCATTGTTGGGGGAGCAAGGGGGAGTTATATAGAGGAAGTTTGGGGGTTGGAGAGATATTTGGGGGGCGCGTATAATTTTGGGTTGTCACTTTCTTTCTCTTGCCCCAGCCTTCCGGGCTCAGCTCGGTCGCCTCGTGTGTACGTGGTCCATCGAGCATCAACGTGCCTTCAAGCCCAATGTTCCCCTGCTCCACGTCCAAAGAGTAAGATAAGTCGAGAACTAACTATGGGAGCGAAATCGGATTGAATACAAATTGAATAGTATTTTTATCATATTCGTATTTGTATTTTATAAACGAATACGAATATAAATTCAAATATTTTTAGACATGAATACGAATCAAATATGTAATGAATGCTCACAACTTATGTAGTATGAAAACGTTAATGATATTTTAGGAATTTGATAGATTGCATTCGAGTGTTTTTTGTTTGTGAGCACTTAATTTTTTAACCATTAAATGTTGCTTTTTTTTTGTACTTTATGATTTTGATTTTGTGATTTTCTATGTTAACAATGTGATAAAGGAATAATCAATTTGTTTAGTGTCATCAGGAGCCACAACATAAACGATTAAGTATGATTTTATATAGTTTTTTGTTGTGTTCCTTATAATTTGTTTTGTTTCTCTTTTTTACAAATTGTTACATCATTTTTTACTTAATTTAATTTATGTAAAACTAGTATATATTTGTTGTAAGAAGACCATAAATAAAAGAATAATATGTATTAGAGCATTTCTAAATGTATCATATCACATGCTAATAACTAATGAGCAAACTAGTGGATAAAAGTAGATATGCATTAACATCTAAAAAATTGAGTACTTCTTAACAAAATAGTACCCAAATAGGAGGGTAGAAGGCAAAGTGATTTCACCTATGAGATCAAGATCTAAAGGCTCAAAATTTAAGTACTATTTAACAAGAAAACACTCAAATTCTCCCTAGACACCACCGCAATTTATTCTTGTACAATCACGCTTAATCATTCTAATTTATTTACTTCACCTAAAGAAACATGAATTCACGTTCAATTAAAAAAACTTATCCAACTAATTAGTTATATTGTAATAAAATATGCATATTGTTTCGTCGAATATGAATACAGATATGGATAGTTTAGATAAAATAACATTTCAGATGGTAAAAGTACATACCATATTCGCATCCATATATTTTTATATGAATTCGAATACAAATACATATAGGATAGAAATTGTTAATCGGATAGAAAAATCTATACCATATTTGCATCCTATCGAATACGGTAACCGAATAATATAAATAATTTGTATTCACTTTTTATCCCTAACTAACTACATGTGTAGCCGAAATATTGTACATAAGGGACATAATTTGATGAAGATGTCATAGCGTGGTACCATATAGGTTATGCCATGTGTGAATGGTCCTGTTTTCTTTTTGTACTTTTCAACAATTTTTAGCTTTGGGTTTTTTATTTCTCTTTGTAATCACTATTTATTATATTAATAAATTGCAGCGTAAAAGAACATATTTAATAATATCTATATGCATATAGTATGCATGTTGCGTCTAACCCTATCTAAGACGAGCGCTTCGATCAACCATAAGAGATGTTATAGTGTGGTACTATCTAG
The DNA here is from genome assembly GCA_036346575.1 of Dendrocalamus sinicus. Classification (NCBI taxonomy): domain Eukaryota; kingdom Viridiplantae; phylum Streptophyta; class Magnoliopsida; order Poales; family Poaceae; genus Dendrocalamus; species Dendrocalamus sinicus. The sequence goes on along the minus strand of CM070667.1, from coordinate 16,032,802 downwards.
GTTGTGTCGCGTGTAAATATCTGTATGCATATAGCATACATGTTGCGTGCGACATTATCTGAGACGATCGAGCACTTCAATTGACCACACGTTACTTGATCATTTTACTCCATATTGGGTCTAGTTTTTTGGCTTATACTTTTTAGTTACGGTTTTAAAGTTGTTCATGAGAGAGAGTATGGAGTAACAGAAACTTACATACGATTTTAACCGGTATAAATAAAGTCGCTATAATGTATAGTATAATTAACTCATAGACTCTATCTTAAAAAAATATTTCGTTTTAAATTTAGTTACTGTAAAAAAATAAAAAATAATTTTTAAAACTAAAAAGAAGAGGTCATTGTTCTTCTACCTACATACAGGTGGAGCGACGAGGATATGCTGTTTTTGACTGCATGTGTCTACAGTAGGAACATATTACACACACTTTGCTCTAATATCTGCTAATTAGCCTCAATTTGTCAGGTATGAAAAAGTGCGACAGAAACGGCCAAGCCCAGGGTTTGTTCTCCTTCGCGGTCCGGCCGGAAGGAACCCCTGAAGTGTGTGATCCGTATTGCCTAGACGCCTGCATATACAGTAGCATCTGCATGGTGAATGGTCCCCAAGCCGAGCCGTAGCAAAGCCGAACTTTGGGTCGGCTTGAGCCTAACAAGCCAGCCTCTCGAGCTAGCTAGCTCCACCGGTAATTTTTCAATAAATAAATTTTGGAGACATTTCACCGGCCCGGCCCGTTCCCGGGCGGGGCCCACGTCACCACTAAGTTTCCACGGAGCTGATAAGCTCCACGGCTTAAAGGCAACTCTGGCACGCCACGTAGTGGGGCCTACGAGTTATTACGACCGCAGTTAAGATAAACTAATGAGATTATTTCTACGCGGACACAGCGATTTATTCTAGCGCTGTCGAGTGAACGGTTCAGGGCATCATTCTGATACAGTAGAGGATAAGTGCACATTTCTAAAGACCATAGGAGAATATTTAGAAATATTTACGATGAACCATTATTAATATATGTTAGGATTTGTAAGATCGTATGACGTAATTAGAAAGGGATGAATGATTGCATCTGTTTTTTGAAATCTTCAAGTAGTCGATGAAGGTTTCGACAGCTCGATTGACTACTCGACACTCAATTGCACATTTGAGTCATCCTGGTTGTTCTTGACCTACGAGTAAGTTGTTTCTCAAGCTTTTTATATTCGCCCAGTATTGATGCAATCTTGCATATTTTAAGGAAAGGTTAGAACTTTAACCAATATCCTTGTGATCATTGAGCGGAATAGGCTCATGAGACCTTCTGTAATGTGTGTGCAAGGCTTGATCTCATTTAATAATGGATTTTGAAGTTTGCATCAAAAGTGGTTTGGACTCGATCTGATTTTCTGCTCTGTGAATAGAGGAGCGGTCAAACCACCGGCTTGTAGTCGGCTAGATCACCGGTCTGCCATCGGTCAGATCAGTTAGGTGCAGAGTTCGTGATGTTGTTTCAGGTTGTTTCTTGGTTGTAGGTTATGAAATATGATTTTTCTTAGCTCTCTAGCTATAGAGTAAAAGATTTATGATACTTAGGGGAAATTAGAAGAAGGCACCATTCCTACCCCTCTATTGCCATTATGGAAAGTATTGTCAGAGCCTGATTAGCTCTTCTGTATAGATCTTAACCGGTCTTAGAGTCATGTCATCAAATAAGTACTAGCCTACATCTATGCCTAACGGCAACTAATTTGGGAGAAAATTAAGAGACCCTATGTTATGTCTGCTGATGTCCAGGTCACCGCGGCAAATACTGTAGATGTGGAGGCAACAAATAGGCACATAACTTTTTGATTCATGGGCTTGGTAGATTTGAGTTTGATCTAGTATCTAACTTGACATCTGCTATGAGATTTGGACGATGCTTGCTGATTATTATAAGGGCTCCACAACGATCAAGGAAGTAAGACATAATCAAGTCACGAAAGAGTACTCTAAGTTTGAGCAAAAGTCCAATGAATTTTTGGATTAGTTGTTTGCTAAGTTCACCAATATTCTTAGTAACCTGCATGTGGTTGGCTTGATATACTCTGAGTTTGAGAATGCACATCAAGTGCTTGGTGCCCTACATGTGAAGGTTTAGGGGATGAAGATTACATCCATCAATGAAAACACTGTCATGAGTGAGTTTACTATAGATAAACTCTAGTCGAGGTGGAAAACATTTGAGATTAACTCCATCTCTCGTCTTCCTAAGATAGAGTCGATGGCTTTTGTAGTCGACCCTACTTAGAGTAGTTTTTATAGTCCTTCGGATTTTGGTTCTTCTGGTATTTCATTATCCACCTTGTATTCCCTAAGTGATGGGCAGCTGGAGAGACTCCTAGAGGAGGACTTAGCACTCCTATCCATCAAATTCATAAAAGCTTATCACAATGTGAGGAACCGTAAGAAGAGTAACCCCTTCACCTGTTCTAAGTATGGTGAGTCAAACAACATTTGGGCCAAGAACTCCAAGCTCAAGGGCAAGGTGGAGAAAGACTTCTGAAGATGTCCTCAAGCTTATGATGCAAAACCCAAGAAGATTAACTATCACAAGTTTGTCAATTGGGTCCTTACTACACTTTAGCAAGTCTGACCTCTCAAAAGGTTAGGTACCGATGCACCTTTTGCAAGAAGGAAGGCTGCCTTATTGAGTTTTACTTCCACAGGGTCAAGTTTGAGAGAAGAGAGCAGATGTGTGCGTTGTGGTTACAGACCAAACAGAGAGAGAGAGAGTGTGTGTGGTAGTGAAGAGTTGAGTAAATGAATGGCTTGGAGCCTTCCTCCCGTGGTCTATGCCACATATATATTCATATGGGGAGTGTTTGTACAGTTATACCCTTACACATGAGTATTCCCCTCGGGGGCTCTTATGTCATTACACATGTCCTGTTTCGGACCTAACAGGCCTACTAGGCTTAGGTGGGGGCCACCCCTACAACAGGAGCCTCTCATGGTGAAGGGCTTCACGGGCCGAAGCCATGCCACTGAGTCCTTTGGCCCCCTCCGTCCCATCGGTCTGTGATGCTTTGATGACTTGGATAGTTCACACGTCCACCTGTGCTTGTGCGAGGGCTGTCTTCGGGTCCCGAACCTCGCGCGGCCTCTAGGCCGAAGGCGCCGGGAAGTCCGAAGGCTTCGACGGGGCCGAGGTCGTGCTTGTGCGAGGGCCGTCGCCCGCACCCGGGGCGGGCGCGGCTTCGAGGCCGAAGACACTGAGTAGGCCGAGGGCTTCGACCGGGCCGGGGTTCGGGCATGCCCTACCTCGCGCTCCAGATATTTATGGGCGAAGCCGACTTGGTCGGCTGCCCTTGGCGGCCGAGTCTCGGGAAATGCGTCGCGCGATGTGGCGCCAGCGCGGGAAGATGGTTGCTTGGTCCGGGAGTGCGCTTTAATGACACTGAATCGCGCCGACCTTTGTCGTGGTAGGTCGGCACGGCTGCCCCGCCCGCCTGCGGATGTGGGCACGTGGCGGGCTGTAATTGGAGCGTCGTGGGGTGCCAGCGTTCCCACGACCACGACCGTTCGCCTCTTCCCCAGGAAAAGTGGCCACGCGGCGGGAGTGTATGGGTGCATTGGGCGCCGAGCACCACCGCCGCTGCGCGCGTTTCAGCGTTGCACTACCCGATCGTGGGTAGCCGAACCGCGCTATTCTGCCGCCGATCTTACGCTCGTAGGGAGATGAGGGCTTTATAATCCGCCCACGTGGGCATGCGATTGTTCCCCTTGGCTACTTGATCGCCAGCGTTCCTTGCTATTCCTCTTGCACCCCGCCGCTAATCTTGCCTCCGCTGCCGCCGCCGTGAGAGAGATGGCGCGCGCGACGACCTCCCGCTTAGCACGGTGCCGCCTTGACGACCTGCGCGACGCCTTAGCGAGCGCCTCGTCTAGCTGGGCCGCCGACGCCACCACCGGCGAGTACCGCTGGTTCCGCGACGAGAAGCAAACTCCCGCACCGAGCTGTTCGCCATTACGCACGCCGCCGCGGTGCCACCGAGGAGAGTAGAAGGGGGCTTACTCGAACTTCGGCGGCGTGGACTTCGTGGCCGAGGCCGAGTGCTCGCTTTGCTTCCCGCGTTGGCTATGCGGGAAAAGTGGAGACCGGCTGACACGGCGGTGGTTCTACTACACCGCGACGAGCACAAGCGGCCTCCGGAGCCGTGGAGAGCCGATATCATTCGACCGATGTCCGAATGTGACGCCTCGGCCTGGCGATGAGCAGCAGGCACGGAGACTTGCTGGGGTCGCACTCCGGTTCAACATGCGTGACCTCGCGGAGGAGTTCACCATGTACGGGATATCCCCGCTTGCTTGCAACTGGAAATATGAGCGGCGAGGGCCCGATCGGAAGGACGGCATCCACCCGGGGGTGTCTTCGCTTCATAGGCCCTCCGCGCCCTGTAAGTGTCCCTGCGATATGCCAAGTACCACGTAGGTGGTTGCAAACCCCTAGGTATGACCCTCCGCTTATGCCTGCAGTACGCCGGTTAGAAGATGTGGAATGCGCCGTAACTGCGATACTTGGGCCGTACACGGCAGAGGAGCACAAGGCCCGCGAGTCTGCGACTTTCTTGGCGAAGCAGGGGCGGATTAATTGGGTGTGCGAGGCCTTGAAATCCCGTGCGGGCGCCCGGTGCTGCGGATCACCGAGCGGTGCGACGGTGGCAGCGCCATCTTCTCGGAGCGGGGTCCAGTCGGAGGTTATTGCCCTTAGTTCGCCGGCCGTGCCGCCGGTCAAGGACGTGAGGATGGGGGCGAGACGGGCGCTGGGCCCAGACCGACCGGTTCGGGGGGTCATGTAACTCCCGACGAGGTCGTATATGTGGCCAGGCGACGAGCATGCGCCCCGCTGTTCTTGAAGATGACGCCTCGTCGCCTCCCGCGGTAGCCGCTGCGCTGTCACTAACAGCGGCTTCCGCGGCTGCCGAGGTAGCCACGGAGGTTTCACCTACGACTCCGAAGGCAAAACAGCCTCGGGTGCAATCGCCGCCATCTTCTCGGGGCCGATTCAGTGTGGCAGGTCCAGTGACTGCGGCCCTGACGGCTAGCGGGGATGCTTCTGAAGCCAGGAGGGTTGTCGCGCCTCAGGCCAGCGGGGCGCTCCTAACCCAGGTGGAGGCCGCGGCAGAGGTGACCGGAGGTAGGCGTAGTTCGTTTTCGTCGCGCGACTTCGCAAAACTCTCCCCGATTTGCTCGCTTATTCCGTCGACGCCAGGCGAGACAGGGTCTCCCAAACGAGGGCAAGAATCGAGCAATGGGGGGCCCCGCGATGTCACCGGCCTGATTGAGCGGGGCACGCACTAGGCGGGGCTCTAGGGCTGATGTCTCCGACCGTACCTCGGTGGGGCGCCGCGCTGAACGAGGTGGCGAGTATCTTTGGCGCCCGCCTAGATCGACAGGCACTGCACTCCTGCGGGGGCGACCTCTTGGCGCTCGCGTTGGGGGCCTCCGAGATGAGGGCAATGGTCTCCGTTCTCGCTGCATACCCCTTGCTTATCTGATAGGTAACCCTTGCTATACGTCGTGTAGACGCTTGCCATTAGCAAAGCCCTTGAAGAGGCTCGCGAGCGGAGGGTACTGGAGGACCAGCTGCGCGTGGCGGACGACGCCAACGCCACCAAGGACGAGGTCATTCGAGTGCTGATGGCGGAGCGGGACGAGGCTGTTGCCGATGCACAGTTGGTGGGTAGGAACGTGAAGAACGCGGCCGTAGCCGCACACCTTGCGATGGAGGAGGCCCAGCGCATCGTGACGGAGGAGCGGACCGCCCTTCTTCAGCAAATCTCCACGCTAGAGGCGAAGAAGGAATAGCTTGCCACCTCCGTTGCAGAGAAAATGCTATCTTGGGATAACGCGTGCTCTTCCGCGTGGAATGCGATGGAGTCCTTGGAGCGGGCCCTCCGGGGGCTTTGTGTGCACGTGGAGGACACCACCCATGGCCGCCAACACCTGATGGAGACGCTTGGGCGAATCGAAGAGGGCTCGAGCGTCGCCCTTCCTGGCGCCAAGGCTTTCGGCATGCACTGCGGCTATATGAGTGCTGGGCTTGCCCTCGCCCTGCTGCACGCTGGTGGGTGCGAGCATATCGATGAGCTGGCGAACCCTCAGCTCGACTTGCCTACCGAGCCCGGGGTGATATCTGATGTCGTTCGTGCCACCGAGCCCGCGACCCGAAACTTTCATGACCAGATTTGGAATTATGTTGGGGAGGGGGCCGCCGTGGTTGCTTTGCGGCGGACGCTGCGGAACGAGGGAGACGTGCTTCGCTGGCTCGAAGGGGTCCCTCGGCGCGGCGCAGGCGACGCGGGCGCTCGTCGCGGCGAAGACGGCGCGGACTCATGGGAATAGTCAGGTGTTGGCGCATTCCATGCCGTGCGTGTGTCTGCTTCTGGAATGTAACTGTCTTGTTGGGGCCAAACAACGATCTTCCCATGCACTTGTTGTTATGTAATATGCTGCGAGCTGGTGGGTCGTGCAAGGCGCGGGTATCATGTCGCCCCCCGTTCTGGTATGAGCAAACGGGCTTGCGAACACTGTGCATCTCGGGCCCCAGACTAGCCGAGGTAGACGCGCGAGCGCTCCATCCCCTACCCTTCGAAGTGGTGGCAGCGGGCCGGCGCCTGGCGGCGAGACGCGCGAGCGCCCGTCCCCTACCCTTCGGTGGTGGCGCGGGCCGGCGCCTGGTCGGTAGATGCGTGAGCGCTCCGCCCCTACCCTTCGGTGGTGGCGCGGGCCGGCGCCTGGTCGGCGAGCGCGCGCGCCCGCCCCTACCTTCGAGTGGTGGCGCGGGCCGGGCGCCTGGTCGGCGCAGACGCGCGAGCGCCCGCCTCCTACCCTTCGGTGGTGGCGCGGGCCGGGCGCTGGTCGGCGTAGACGCGCGAGCGCTCGCCCCTACCTTCGGTGGTGGCGGCGGCGCCGGCGCCAGGCGGCGTAGACGCGCAGCGCCCGTCCCCTACCCTCGAAGTGGTGGCGGCGAGCCGCGCCTGGTCGGCAGACGTGCGGCGCCCGCCCCTACCTTCCGGTGGTGGCGCGAGCCGCGCCTGTCGGCGCATGCATGGGGACCTCGACCACGCCCCTTGTTTTGTATGTTCCAAGGGGTGCGCGCACCGCGCAAGGGGCGCGCCTGCGCGTGCTTGGTAATATCCAAGTCGCGGTTGCACGCTGTAAAGCGTGCAGAGATAGCGCCCGCGTTGGTAGAGGGTGCGTGGGATCGACATCCACGCCTTGTTTATAGTCCGAAGAGTATGTACTGGGGGTATGGGGTGGAGGCTTGTCGGGGGCCTGTGGATAGCCCTTCCCATCCATTGGTAACCTTGACAATGGCGCACGAGGTTCTGGGCATCCGCGATAGCTGTTGGCCAATAAAAACCCTGTCTGAATGCCTTGCCCACCAGAGACCTTGGTTGGAGGTGCGAGCCGCAGAGACCCGCGTGAATTTCCGCGAGGAGGCGTTTGCCTTCTTCGCGCGGGAGGCACCGCAGGAGCGGTGCGCAGACCCCCTTCTTGTAAAGCGCCCCGTCGAGCACCTGGAAGGACCTAGCGTGGTGTTGCAAACGCCGGAGCTCGGAGGAGTCATCCGGTTCTGCAATACCTTACAAAAAGGCGAGAAGGGGCTCTCGCCAGTCGCCCTGCTGGGTGATCTGGTGGACGAGGGTCGCGTCCCGATTATCTTGTGCTATGGCCGCCGCCGGCAGGGTCTCGTAAAACACCCTTTCGGGAATTGGGAGCTGCTGACTGGCAGCCTTGGCCAGGACGTCAGCTTGCTCATTGTCCGCTCGAGGGATGGCCTTCACCGTGACACCCAAAAAGTGTCGTTCCTTCGCTCGTACAGCTGCTAGGTACTTGGTTAGCTCCGGGTCCTTGGCTTGATATGACTTGTCCACATGGCCCGCCACTAGCCGGGAGTCAGTGCGGACAAGGACTCGCCTTGCTCCCATCGCTTTGAGCTTCCCGAGGCCGAAGAGTAGCCCCTCGTATTCGGCCGTGTTGTTCGTAGCCGAAAACACTAGGCGCGCCGAGTAAAAAAGGCGCTACCCCTCTGGGGTGATGATAATGGCGTCCACCCCTGCGCCTGCAACACCGTACGCTCCGTCGGTATTAAGTGTCCACACCGGGTCTTCGAGTTGGAGGGTGGGCTGAGCTGGGGGGGTCCATTCCGCGAGGAAGTCCGCCAGAACTTGGGACTTGATTGCCGTCCGAGAGGCGTATGTTAGGGAGAACGGCCAGCTCGCGCCCATTTCCCACCCGCCCGTGGACTCCTTATTGTGGAGCATCTCTGCCAGGGGGAACGATGATGGCACCGTTATCGGGTGGGCCAGGAAGTAATGTCGAAGTTTCCTTGATGCCATGACCAGCGCGTAAGCAAGCTTCTCGAGCTCGGTATATCGCGTCTTGGCGCCCTGAAGGGCTTCAAAGACGAAATACACTGGCCGCTGAAGCGCGCCCTCTTCCAGGACGAGAACGGCGCTGACCGCTGTTGCCGAGGCAGCGAGGTAGAGTAGGAGGAGCCTCGTGCTGGGGCCACCAGAGTGGGAGGGTTGCGAGGTGCTTCTTGAGGTCGTCGAAGGCCTTTGCGCAGCTCGTCGTCCTAATGAAACCCGCCGCACCGCGAGGGTCTTGAAAAATGGTAAGCCCTCTCTCGCCGCTCTAGAGAGGAACGGCTCAAGGCCGCCATGCGTCTGCCACCTCTGGACCTCCGCATCGCCTTGGGGTTCCATGCCCGTGATAGCGTCAACCTTGTCGGGTTCGCCGGATGCCTCGCCGGATACGAGGAAGCCCAATAGCTTGCCCGCTTTGTCGCCAAGACACATTTGTCCGGATTGAGCTTGATGCCCGCTCTCGGAGGTTGTCAAACGTCTCTCAAGATCCCGTCCGTGTGAGGCGAGCCGCGGTTTTTACTACCACGTCGTCCACGTAAGCCTCCACATTTCTCCTAGCCGGGCGGCCGGGGCCAGCGACGACGAGCGGGTGAAAGTTGCGCCGCGTTCTTCAAGCCAAAAGGCATCCTTACAAGCGAATGTTCCCACCGGTGTAATGAAGCGGTTTTCTCCTCGTCGCCCTTGGCCATGTAGACCGGTGGTAGCCGGAATAGGCGCCCAAGAAGCTCATGAGTTCGCACCGGCGGTTGCGTCGACCACCGGTCTATACGTGGTAAAGGGTAATTGTCCTTCGGGCATGCCTTGTTGAGGCGGTGAAGTCGATGCACATGCGCCAGCGCCGCCGCCTTTTAACCAACACCGGATTGGCAAGCCACCGATGTTGGACCTCGCGATAACCCCGCTCGAGGAGCTTCGCTACCTCCACCTTGGCCGCTGCCGTCCGTGAGACATACGACGAAGTTTCTGCTTGATGGGTTTGGCGTCGGGGCGGATCGCGAGGTTATGCTCGATGAGGGCGCGGTCCACTCCTTGGATATCCTCCGGGGACCATGCAAAGACGTCTATGTTGTCCTGGAGGACTCGGAGCAAGTCTTGCTCTACTTGCGGAGGGAGGTCTTCGCCTATGGATACGAACTGCCCTTCTGCTCGGAGCGGTACCCTCTTCACTCCGCCCTCCGGGTGGGGCTTAGGCGTCCAACCTGGGGCGGATGGCGTTGTGTCCGCCCAGTATTTGTTGAAGGTGTGCACTTTGCGGTGCAAACGTCCAGCTTCGGTTTCGATGCTCCGAGCCATATCCTGATCGCCGAAGATGGTGATAACGCCCCGCCGCCCTGGAAGCTTCAAGCATAGGAATGCGAAGTGTGGGACGGCTTCGAAGGAGTTGATGGCGGGCCGACCCAGTATGGCATTGTATGGATATGAGACGTCCACGACGTCGAAGACGACTTCTTCGGTCCTGGCGTTGTCGGCCTGGCACAAGGAGACTCGGAGGCAGACCTGACCCAGAGCCTTCAGAGGTTGCCCTCCGAGGCCTTGGAGGGGGGCTTCCGAAGCTTTTAATAGACTCTGAGGTATTCCCATACGGTCGAGGGCCTCCGCGAACAAAATGTTGGCGGAGCTCCCTCCGTCCACGAGAATACGCCTGACGTCGCATCCCGCTATGTCGGCCTGGATGACCAAGGGATCTTGATGGGGGAACTCTACGCCCTGGGCATCGGCTGACGTGAAAGTAATGCTGCAAGGGGATGCCCGCCGAGGTAGTTGTGCCGAGGAAGCGCTTGACGAAGAGCCTCCCTCGATGACATTAATGCCGCGGTATTGGGTCTCTCCGGGATCCAGCGGGAGGATGGGCGCGCCGCTGTCGTCTCGCCGTGACTTCGTGCATGCCCGTGAAATGGCCCCGTGGCCGTGCACCTCGCACCATCTACCATATTCGAGGATTTCCGCTCGCGCGCGCTCTGGCATCGCCGCCTCCTTGGCGTCCTCTGCGATCGCGCGAGGCTAAGACGGCTCCCGGGAGTACCTGCGCGCCGTGATGTGGCGGGCCTTTTGGGGTCTTCGCTGGTTGCGCCGGGGCTTACGCCTGTCAGCTGGTGAGGTTTGATGCGCCCCGCCATTGACGGGCTTACGAATGTCGCCTGCGGCCACTTGCTTGTGGTCTGTCCTCGGGTTGTCTCTTGCGCTACCTCTGTGTGACAAGCCCTCCGCTCGCCTGGCGTAGGAGTCGTTGTCGTGGCGCCTTCGCACGTCCTCTTCGGCTCGAGCGTACGCTTCCACTTTATCGAAGAGCTCTGCCTCCGACTTGAGCGGCTTCCGCGCGTTGTACTCAGCGAGTGGTCCCGGGCGGAGACCTTGTGTGGCTGCGTTGATGACGGTCGTTTCATTAACGTCCCTGACCTGGCAACGTACTTTTGCGAAGCGCTTGAAGTAATCCCGAAGCGTTTTGTCAGGTTTTTGCTTGACTGGAAGAGCTGGTCCACATCGACACGCTCGACGTAGTTTCCCTGGAAGTTGCTGCAGAGTTGACCGCGGATCTGCTCCCACGCATGGATGGATTGTGGTGCGATGGAGAAGAACCAGGACAGCGCCACGCCTTGTAACGTGAGGGGGAGCCCTCTTGCTTTCGTGGTGTCGTCTCCGCCAGCGGCTTCGATGGCGGCCTCATACACACGCACGAAGCCTCGCGGGTCGGAGTCACCCTCGTAGGCCTCGATGACGTTCGGGAACTTGAAGCCCGCGGGCCAAGTCGCCTGCTGCAAACTCACGGAGAGCGGGGACTCCGGATCTATTCACCGCGATGGGACGCGACTAGACGTAGGGGGTTCGGCCGCCACCGCTGGGGAGGGGGGTTGGCTCCGAGCCTCTTGCATGTTCCGCACAGCTCCGCGGAGGTCTGTTAGCTCCTGTTGAAACGCGCTGAGGGCCGCCAGCAGGGCCGACTCTGCCGCGGGCGCAGCCGGGGCCGTCGGTGCGCTTGGTGGCACTACCGGTACGGCGGTGGTCACGGCCTGCGCTCCCAGGTTGCCCGCCGTGTTGTCGCGGAGGACCCTGGAGCCGTTCACCTCTTCTGCGCTGGGTGGAGAAATGGGTGCGCCTGCGTTGCCACCGCCGGGGGTGGTCGTCGGGGTGGTTCTGGTGGGGTGGGTCGTCGCGTCGGTGGCAGGGTTGGTCGTCGCGTCGGTGGCGGGGTTGGTCGTCGCGCCTACACCATCGCTCGTACTGCGCCGCTAAAGCCGGCCCTTGTCTTTGGCGCGAGACTTCGCCGCCTCCACCTTCTTCTTTCTCGCCGCCGACGGTGACACTTTCTTTGGTGCCATCCTCCTTCGGATCTGGAGGCTTGCTCTTATCCTCCCCACGGACGGCGCCAACTGTTGTGGTTACAGACCAAACAGAGAGAGTGTGTGTGTGGTAGTGGAGAGTTGAGTAAATGAATGGCTTGGAGCCTTCCTCCGGTGGTCTATGCCACATATATATTCATATGGGGAGTGTTTGTACAGTTATACCCTTACACATGAGTATTCCCCTCGGGAGCTCTTATGTCATTACACATGTCCTGTTTCGGACCTAACAGGCCTACTGGGCTTAGGTGGGGGCCACCCCTACAACAGTGTGCTTTGAGGTCCAGTAGAAGAGCCTCTTCACCCATAAGTATCTCTAGAGCCAAGCCTTTAGTCTCAAGTGCTCCTAGAGTTAAGCCTAGGTTTGTAGATTCCTTCTTTGACTTTTTTGGTGGAGCTAGATAGCATCGTGGGTTGGGATTTCGTGATGGTAGATCACAAGTAGCTTCTAGACAGAAGGAGTACCAGTCTAGGTGGTTCTTATGTCTATTCTCATAATTTTCATACTAACTGCCCTATTACTGCTTTTACTATTGTTCATATTCGTTGTGTGGCTTAGTACTAGATTTATAAGTCTTTTATTTCAAACCCAGTACCGAGGCACCGATGTTTCCTGCTTCTACCCTATAGGTCCTTCGAACGAGGAAGGAGGATGCGTGGCTTGTTGACTCTAGGTGTTCGCGACACATGATTGTGATTCTCGTTAATTTTCCTTCCACACTTGTGCATCCGGCATCGAGCTGATCATGTTAGAGGATGCTTCTACCGGGACCATGATGGCTAAGGGCGTTGTGCATTTCAACAACAAGTGTGTGCTCAAGGACGTCACTTTGGTAAGTAAGATGAGATATAACTTGCTTTCTATTTTCCAGCTTTTAGATGAGGGTCTAGAGGTAAGATTCAAGAGAGGTGAGTGCAGGTTCTAGATTACTCTAGTAAGTTTGTGTTTGGGATTTCTAGGTTGAAGAAGGTCTTTCGTACTGATTTTAATGTCTCTCCCATCTCTACCCCTATGTGTTTTGTGGCTTTTAATTCTCTTGATCTAGTTATGTGACATCGTAGGCTTGGACATTTAGGCTTCGATTACTTAGCTAGAGTTAGCAGCATGGATCGTATTAGAGGTTTGTCTAGGATAAAGAGTTGCAAAGACCTAGTTTGCTCACCACATAGATATGGTAAGATAGTTGTTGCTTCTCATCCATGTATTACCATAGTGATGACCAATACACCTAAACAGCTCTGGCACTTAGACATCGTTGGTCCTTCTAAAATCTAGTTTACAGTAAGAAAGTGGTATATATTTGCCATTGTAGATGACTACTTTAGGTATTCTTGGGTGTAGTTTCTTACTTCCAAGGATGAGGCATTTGGTTGCTTTAGGGAGTTGGTCCTTAGACTAACTATTGATCTCCTAAGAGCTTTAAGAGTTATTAAGAGTTATAATGACACTGAATTCAAGAACTCATATTTCCACTTTCTGTGCTGAGCGAATCTAGAATACCAGTTCTCTTATCCTAAAGTTCCCTAGCAAAATGGAGTAGTAGAGAGGAAGAATAGGACTCTAGCAGAGATGGCTAGGAATAGGACTTTAGTAGAAATGGCTAGGACTATGTTAGATGAGTATAGTACCCCAAGGAGATTTTAGGCTGAGGCATTTTTCATTGCTTGGTATGTGTCAAATAGGTTGTTCTTCAGATCGTCCTTAGACAAGACTTCTTATGAGTTGAGGCTCGGCCTAGCGTCTCTCATTTTAAAATATTTTGTTGCAAGTGATTCATTCTAAAACATGGTAACTTAGATAAATTTGAATCAAGATCCTCTGATGGCATATTTCTTGGATATCCTGGTTGTACTCGTGGCTATCGTATTTTAAATTTGGATACTAAGAAAATCTTAGAGACTTGTGAAGTTACTTTTGATAAGAATAGTCCTGATACTATACCCAATAGTGCAAGTACATAGGTACATGGTTATCAGGACTCAGGAGAGTATTTTCTTCGATGACAACCCTAACTTGGAGGGTGAGGATCCAATCCCTCCTATTACTCCTGAGTTGGTTGGAGAGACTGCTTCCACTACTTTAGCTTCAGTTAAGTAGGTTGCTCCCACTTTTACCGATGCTTTGAGTGGCTCTGCTCCTACCTCTATAGCCTATAAGGTAGAGGCCACATTTGCACCAAGACCGCCACTTCATATTCAACAACAACACCCTCCGGAGCAGATGATTGGAGATCTCCATGAGCGAGTTACTCGCTCCAGGTTTATCTCTCAAGATTCCAATGTTCATTATGTCTTTGTTGCCTCCTTTGAGCCTCGAGATGTCATCCATGCTTTATGGATCAATGCCATACATGAAGAGATTGAAAACTTTGAAAGAAACAAGGTTTGGTCTTTAGTTGAATCATCTTTTGGTCATAATGTCATAGCAACAAAATATGTATTCAAAAATAAGTAGAGTAAGAATGAGTTAGTTGTTTGCAACAAGGCTAGACTAGTTGCTAAGGGTTTCTCCCAGTAGAGAGCTTAGACTTTGAGGAGACCTTTGCATCTGTTGCTATATTAGAAGCCATTCACATTCTACTGGCATTTACTACTTCTAAGGGTTTTAAGTTATTTTGAATGGACGTCAAGAGTACATTCCTTAACAATTTCGTAGAAGAATAGGTCTATGTAAAGCAACAACTTGGTTTTAAAAACTCCAAGTTCCCAAACAATGCCAGTAAGCTCTCCGAAGCCCTATATGTATTGAAGTAAGCTCTTAGAGTTTGGTATGATAGGCTTAAGAGTTTTCTACTTAACAATGACTTTAAAATGGAAATGGTAGATTAAACCCTGTTTACTCTTAGACATGGCAGTGATTTCCTCTTTGTTCAAATTTATGTGGATGGCATAATTTTCGGTCGCCCTTCTCATGATTTGGTGTCCAAATTTTCAGATACAATGAGCACATAATTAGAGATGAGTATGTTGGCAAGCTGACGTTCTTCCTAGGCTTTCAAATTAAGCAATGAAAGGAAGGTACCTTCACCCATCAAAGCAAGTATACCAAGAATCTTCTTCGGTGTTTTGACATAAGAAGTACCAAGCCTATCACTACTCCCATGGTCACTTCTACTATTCTGGATCCTGATGAGGATGATGAGCTCGTGGATCGAAAGGAGTATCAGAACATGATCGGATCCCTCCTCTACCTCACCGCTTCGAGGGCGAACATACACTTTATTGTGTGTCTGTGCTCTCAATTTTAGGTTTTCCTTCGTGCCTCTTATTGTCAAGTAGTGCACTGCATCTTTAGGTATCTTCAAGCCACTCTTGACTTTGGACTATGGTATGCTTCTGCTTTTTCACTTTCTCTTCGAGCATTCTCAGACGCAGACTTTGCGGGGTGTGGGATAGATAGGAAGAATATCTTAGGCACCTGTAACTTTTTAAGCACATATCTTATCTCATGGTCATCTAGGAAGCAATTTTCTGTTGCACAGTTCACTATTGAGGTGGAGTGTGTAGTTGCTGCTAGTAGTTGCTCTTAGGTTGTTTGGATCTTATCTACTCTGCGGGACTATGGGTTAGATTTGGGCAGTGTTCTACTTCTGTGCGATAACAATAGTGCCATTAACATAGTTAAAAACCCAATGTAGTATTCCAGGACCAAGCACATAGACATTAGATATCACTTCTTTAGGGACCATGTTAGGAAGAGTGATGTTATCCTTCAGTTTGTAGGGTCTGAGCACCAGGTCACAGATATCTTCACCAATACTCTTGATTCTTCTCGTTTTGCTCCTTTGCGAGGTGAGTTAGTAGTTATTTATCCTTTCAACCTGATTTGAGGAGTTTGATTTGGTGCATTCATTGTATCGTAGTGCATATCTAAATTTTAGCAATTTACATTGTAAGATATTAATGGAGCTTTGACTATTGTCCCTACATGATGTGATATCTTGCTTTATAATGTGCCATGTCTTATGTTAGTTTTTCTAGATTCATTGTCTTTTTATGTGTAGCTTAGTTTTTGCCATGCTAGCTTGATTAAATGTGAAAATTTTGAACCAAAACATGTCAATATTGGATCTTATGACTAATTTTGCTTTAGTGATACTTTTATGATTTATGCCATGTTAAATAGACTAAGTTGAGTCTAGAATATAAATTGAGTTTTGGATTAAACTATGCTAGTTCATTGTTCAAACATGAGCTAACTTCTCCTAGACTTTTGCGGTTCGGGGCAGGTACTGCTTACAAACTTAGGTGTGACATCCCAAAAATTTAATTAGATTTTCTTGTTTTTATTTTCCTTTTTCCCTTTTTCTTTATTTTTGTCCTAGAGAAAAATCTATTAAAACTTGTGCTCCTTTGAAGCCAAACCAAGTTGATTTTATTTTTGTTGAGCTCCTTGTAATTCCAAGAATTTTTGAGAATTTTCTAGAAATTATTTGGAATTTCCTACTATTTTCCACTCCTGGGCCAACACGTGGACGACCCAGATTGCCATCCACACACACCGGCCCATTCCCTCCGTCCAGCCCTTTTCCTCTCTTTTTGTCTCCTCTGTCAACCCCACCCATCAGCCCCGATGCCTCTCTCCTCTCTCCCCCTCTTTCTCTGCCCGTGGGCCCCCTCCCTCGTCTTCTTCCTCTCATGCCCCTTCTTCTCCCATGTGTCGGTTGCATCCCTATCCCTTCCTCCTCCCGCACACCTTGCACCGGCCCCTCCTCTCTCACGCCCGCCCTCCTCCATATCCCTTTGCAATGGTGCTACTAGCCCTCGAATCTTTTAGCGAGCAATTAGTGCTGGTTTTGCCCCGCCACACCACTATAAACCCCCCGGCACCTCCTCCCACACCACCCCTCCCTATCTTCCTTCTCCCCCCGTGTGCCCCAAGGCCCCTGCACCATGCTTCCTCTCGCTCTGAACTCCAGCGGTGCTACGGCAAGCAATCGCAGCCACCTCAGTCAGCCCTGAGGCTCACCGTCCCCCTCTTTAGCCTCGTCGCGTTAGGATGAACCTCGGTCACCCCTTCTCGGTCCTCGTGCGCCACCGAAACGCTGTTGCCATCGCCGCCCAAGCCATGCCACCACCTTCTTTTACCATTGGCCATCCTCAGTTGTCCCTCTGCCTCAGCACAAGACATAATTCATTTCCCCTTCATGTCCTCTTCATTTTGTGCTGCTCACCGATCTTTGTTGTGGCCTCCACCGCTAGTGACCATAGGGCCCCGAGCGCCGCTCCTCATTAATCATGCCACATTAGCACGGGCCGACCTGGCAGTTGACATGGGCGCCACATGAGCCACTCGGTCAGCACGCATCCCCCATGGTCCACGGACCTAGTCCACGGAGACCAAGCCCCACCTGTTAGCCTCATAACTGAAGTTTTCCTTGAGAAAATAATTTAGCCGAAATTCAAAATTCGAGCTGACGTCCACATGAAGTCATAAATTAGGTTTTTCTTGAGAAATTTCATTTGGCCAAAAATAGAAATCAATGCTGACATCATAAATGTCTTTTGAAAAATATTTTCAGAAAATCATTTTATGCAATTTCTTGAGAGTTCAAACTTCCATGAGCCTGTTCTCCTTCATCCTAGCTCCGATTGAACCCATTCAAATTTCTAAATTCATATAAAATTATGATGTATCCAAATCTGCAATTTTTCAAATTTTTGAAGTTTATTTGAATTTTATTTAAGTTTGGTGGGTTATTTTCACGTGTAGACATATATTTCAAAAAGTGGTAATTGTGCTATTTATGCCTAAATCCAAGTACTTGAACAAGATAATTCAATATTGAACTTATAGCACTCTAAAATGATTCAATTGTAGCTTCTTTGTTTCATTTAGTTTATTGACATAACCTGGCTCATTTCTGTGAACTAAACCATGTCAATTAGCTAGATATATATACTGATCGGAAGGTGTTTCTATACTTTTTCTCAATAGTGATTTGTGTAATTTTTAAAACATGATGAATGGTTTATAGATGTTACTTATTTATTTATGTGCTTTGAGATTGGTGCTATTTTTTGTTAAAGGGGAAGCATAGAAGTACTACTCCGATCTAAATGATACATAGGTTCGTTGGACTAGAAAATTGATCGGCAAAAAGTTTCAAGTCATTCCATTTAGTTAGATTAGGCAAATGATCAGCAAAAGTTTCAAGTCTTTTTGTAGGACCGGACAGGCAACATAGAGGGGTGAATGGTGCTTAGAAAATTTTCCTCCAAATATTCACATATTCCTTTTCTCCAATAGCTACAAAGCTATAAAGATTAGAATATGTGGTCTACTTGAAAACAGAGGAACTCAGAGCTCCGTACGACCAGAACAGAGCTCAGCATGGTTGGATTAGGACCACTCGGTGGAAACACAACCTGGTTGATAATGACTACTGGACGGAAAGCACAAGTCAGCCAAACTGAACGCAACCAGTCAACAGAGAAAAGTAGCGTAGTCAAAATTCAGATAACGTGGTCGAAACAGATATTGTAGTCGAAACCAATATGGTCGAAACCAACGTGGTCGTAACTAATATAGTCGAAACCAACATGGTCGTAACCAATGTGGTTGTAGCCAACATGGTCATAGCCAACATGGTCGTAACCACCGTGGTTGTACCCAACGTGGTCATAACCAACGTGGCCGTAACCAATGTGGTCAAACTCCAACATTGTCGAAGACCGACGTGGTCGATACCAACATTATCGATGTCCAATGTGCGGTCGAAAGACTAGTGTAGTTCAGGACCAATGAGTGGTCAGAAACCAGTGCTATCGAAGAGTAAGACTGACATGATTACAAACTACGTGGTCAAAGACCAATGTGTGGTCGAAGACCAATATGTGGTCAACACCACCGTAGTTGATGACCAAAGTATAGATAGAAAATACATGCAGTCAAAAACCAGTACATGGTCGTAATAGATCAGATTGTGACTGAGAGATCTATGAGCATTGAGCGAACAAAAACAGATATGGTCGTAAACGACTATAAGTACTAGAGGAGGCGCATGATCACTAGATTTGAAAACAAGAACGATGCGTAGATCTTTGCTAGTGGGAAGAGAATAGCGAAATGGCTTTGAGCATGATCTCGCATGTCACAACAAACAGCAACATCGAATATAGCTTGCATAGTGGTCGTAAATTCGACTACTCGACTGAAGTACAGCTTGGTCGGAAATCGACTACCGAACAGAAGTCACTATAGTCGATAACCACCAATACCAAAACCATTGTGATCGAAAGATGGGTATAGTCAGAACCGACGTGGTTGTAAGCTAATGGAATGGTCGAACAATCAACGTGGTCGAAACCAGACTGCAACCAAAAGATCAACGAAGTCGGAACCAACGTGGTCATAAACCAACAGGTGGTTAAACAACTGACGTGGTCGAAAACACACGAAGTAGTCGAAAGACTGAATACAGTTGAAGACAGAGCGATACGAGCTAGAACTCTATCGTGGACTAAGCCAACATGATCATAAAGGCGATCGAGATTTCAGACCATAAACATCACGCCTATTTTAGTTTAGAACAAAAAATTAACGATCACGCAGCGATCAAAACTTGAGCGTGGCATTACACACAGAGAGTCGATCGAAAACTTGAACGTGGTCATAACGGACTCGGAAGAATAGAGGAAGCTAGTGAGGCATACGACCACAAGATCCAGAATCCAAATAACTTTTGATTAAGAGTTCAACTGGCCATGAAACTTTGCACGCAATATGGTTAGGGTCTCAGGAGGTTGCTTTGATCTTTAATTGAAAACTTAGCAATCAAAATGAGAGCTTCACGAGATTTTACCGAGAACACCGAAAATCAAATCCGAGAGAATAAGAAGACAATCAGAACCACTCGTGGGTCAAGGGTAGCCAAGATGGCTTGGAGTACAATCCCACATGTCACTGCGATTCAGAACAACATCAAGATCTAGCCAAGAACTCCATCAGATCAAGAAGAGAGAGGAATGGAATGAAGAACGCAGAGGAAGAACCAAATCGAAGCCGAGCAAACTCAAACAGAAAAGAGACACACGAAACACGTAGTTGAAGTTTGATGTATTGCTCAGATGATTGGTTTCACAGCCACTCCCCTTGGGAGGACCAGGCAATAACCCTAGAGCCAACACACTCTCTCAAATAGCCACTCCCCTCGGAAGGATCAAGCTCTAACCCTAGAGCCAACTCACTCTCTAACCTAACTCCCATGGAAGGGAGAGGCGCCAGCCGCCAAGGCTTGGCCAACCTGCTCAACCCTAACTCTTGCCTCCCCTCCCCTTTTTATAGTCTCACAAGCGAACCCTAGACCTAATGGATCCAACCATTAGTCTACACCGGGGATAACCCATT
Source organism: Dendrocalamus sinicus (assembly GCA_036346575.1). Classification (NCBI taxonomy): domain Eukaryota; kingdom Viridiplantae; phylum Streptophyta; class Magnoliopsida; order Poales; family Poaceae; genus Dendrocalamus; species Dendrocalamus sinicus. The sequence goes on along the minus strand of CM070667.1, from coordinate 16,012,715 downwards.
AACCCCACCTAACACCAGGTTTTACTCAGCATGCTTTTCAAAGCAGCTTCCATGTGGCCCCAATGACTTATTATCAAGCCTCTCGTGCATCCAAATCCCATCGAACCATCCTTACTTGCAAACGACCCAAGTCACTTGGTGCACCACGTCCTTTTCCTCGTGTATGACGGCACCCAGCATCCTTGAGCCTAGTCCCGGTCCACCTCGTCGTTGCCTGTCATGTCCATCTCCGGTAGCTCCTACTCCGGTTCCTCATCGTCCCAGCTTGCAACCACCTCACCAGCCTCGATCATCTTTGGCGTCTCCCTGACCGTTCTGGACCTCAACACCTCCCTGTGTCTAGTCCCAGTTCTCCTACGCCTCACCATGACCTAGTTCCGAAGTCCTGCAACAAACACAAATAAGCAAACCATCACATAGTACCGCACGATACACAAGAATCATCAATTTGCACAATCAAAATATATGCACCCAAATTATTGATTCTAATCCTAGAACCAAGCAATATCCTCATGTGCACAAAGCAACAAACACCCTGGTCAACCCTGACCAAAATACCAGTAAATCTGGTGAACAACCTCAGCACAAAGACTGGTCTTAAAACGACTTACGAGTACTCCGATGCACAAGAAATGAAGTACTTGTAGCCCAGAAGATCCTTCCAGCAGCCTACGACCATACACAAGACCGCTACGACCACCACACAACTAGCTACGACCATCAAATGCCCAGGCATACAAAATGCTATGACTACTGCCACGATTGCTATGACCACCGCTTACATCGGCTATGACTATTGATCGCAAGCCAGGTAGAGCGCTACGACCATCGATAACGACCAGTCAAAGCTACGACTATCGACCAGTAGAAGCTACGACCACCAAGTTGTAGGAGCACCTGTCGATAACCAAGTCGTAAAAGTCTCTGCCGACTACCAAGTCATAAAAACGACTGCCGACCACCAAGTCGTAAAATCGACTGCCGACTACCAAGTCGTAAAAACGACTGCAGACTTCAAAGTTGTAAAATCATCTGGCAACCACATGGTCATAAAAGCTACTGCCGATCACCAAGTCGTAAATCCGGCTGCCGACCTCCAAGCCGTAAAATCAACTGCCGAGTCGTAATAGCGCCTATGACTATCAAGTCGTAATAGCACTTACGACCACCAAGTCGTAACAGTGCCTACGACTACCAAGTCATAACACAAGCTGTCAATCACATGGTCGTAAGGATGATTGCCGATCACCTCTACCAACTGCTAAGTCGTAAGGCCTCAGTCGACTACCAAGTCGTAAGACCTTACAGACGGAGAGCCAACTTTTGTACAAATCTCAAAAACCAAACTCAACCTCCACACAAATGCTAATCTAAAGGTCAATTACTCATCACAGCCATGGGGTGACCTTCACATGATCTCACACTTTCCATTTAGTCTAATTGAACGACCAAGAGTGATATCATTTTTGGACCCATAGCATCTTAGTCACGCATGTGCCTCTGGGACCAAATGATTGCGTGGAGAAGGAAAATGCACTCCATTGAAAATTGAGTTGTCACCGGAGCTCAAATTAGCACCCCGGCCCAATTATGGAAATCTAGATAAACATCCATGTCTACATGATCAATGGAGAGGGAGAAACCAGAGGTCTTAGTATAATTTTATATTTCAATACCACATAAAATTAGTTATAACTAATTTTATACTCTGTATTATGTTTTTGACAGACAGTACAAGATTGGTGATCGGTTAGGCTGAAAAGCTCATGGCTTATGGCTGAAAACACTGTAGCTGGCTGAAAAAAGTACTGTAGCTGACAGAGGCTTATTTAGCATAATTAAATTTAAAAAAATTTAAATATATAAAAAATATGTTAGCCCATTACGTATAATACAAACAAATACGGAAAAAAGAACCGGCAAAAAAGCTCAACAAAAAGCCAAAAGTTCAGAAAAAGACGAAACTTATGAATAGTGAAAAATAAGTCAGAAGTCAGAAGCCGAAGCCGAGTTGATCAGGACGTAAGATACGCTATCATCTGGAACTAGCCTAAAGAAGATAAAACACCTATGGCAGCAACCTGTAGCGTGTAGGCATAGCCGGGTGCTCGTACCAGTTCCTTCTCTCCAACACACCCAATAGTATAGGCAGTCTATTCTCGACAAAGATTCAATCGTGGCATGTCATTTTTGACTTTAGGTTATCTTAGCTTCGGTGATAAGGCACGTTCCTATCCAAATGGGCGGTAAAGCATGGCCCAGCACTAGTCTGTTAGGTATGTCCCATTTGGTCTATTAGTTTAAATCATGTGTTCGTTTATCCTGATGAGCTAGTAGGAACGGCTAGCCCGTTTTAGTCCAAAAATTAAAAAAGTAATAATTCAAAAAAGTATGTAGAATTTAAAAACATAATAAATTGTAGAAATATAATAATGAGCTTTATTAATGTTTAAAATGGATGCCTCATTAAAAATTTTGTCAAGTAAAAACTCAACTTGAGAAAATCTTAACAAAGGAAAAGAGTATAGCTTGTAGCTTATCATTATAGGTAAAAGAAAAAAGAAAAAGTAAAATGTATACACAAATGCTCTAAGAAGCGTCGGTGTCGTCGGTGTCTTAACTACCTTCACCACCGTTTAAATAGATTGTTAAACACGTATTCCAACTCCGTATCCACTATGTAGTGTTGAGATCACGCATAAGCTTATTCCTAGTCTTTCACTGTGAGAAGTACTTCTACCATCTCACTCGTGAGACTTGCTCTTCTCTCATCTAATATTCTTTCAGAAAGACTAAAAGCAAACTCAGAAGAAACCATCGAGATAGAAATCGTTAACACATCCCATGCTAATATGGACATCACTGGATTTGTTAGCTTGTGCTCACGCCGCCAGTCCAAAATGTTGAAGTCCTCTGTATGGTAAGGCATGGGATCATTGTCCAGAAAGACTGATAGTTCCTTGTGAGCCCTGGTACGGATTACTCTAGACTTGGCAATGTAGAGCTTGATCTTTTGAAGGATCCTGCAGCACCAATGTTTTACAAAATTATTTACAATAGTTGGTTAGAATTATTTACAAAATAAATTGCATCATGCAAAGGTTGAAGATATGGATCCAATCTTTTAAACCACATTTAGCTATAAGATTAATAATATGGCAGACACATCGTTGATATAGCAGGAAAGATTTGGAATATGTACTAAATAAGGGAGTGGGAATATCCATTGCCCTGGAGTTTGCTGTAGCATTGTCCAGGGTAATGGCAAAAATTTTATTTGTAAGACCAAAAGCTTCCATGACTTTGATAATACATTCTGCTACATTCTCACCTATATGTGCTACGTCAATTCGTTTGAAGCTTATGATTCTCTTTTCAAATATCCAGTCATCATTTACATAATGTGTGACTACACTAAGATAATCCTCCCTAGACCAACCACTCCATATGTCCGAGGTTAAGGCCACCAAAAATGTAGAGGATCCAAAGAGTTCTTTAATTTTTTTGTGACCATTATTATAGTATTTAACTAAATCTCTAATCATTGTCTGTCTAAAAACGTGAGTAAATCTAGTGTTGTGAGTAGTTCTAATATACTTTTCGAACACTTCTGACTCACCAAAATTTAAAAAAAGATCTTGTGCGGCAATTAAATAGGGTAAAGATTCTTGAGCTACCTCGAGATTATAATCCCAGTTGTGTACCATACCGTTGGGGTTGTACTGCAACTGCGTCTGCCTCATGGCTATGCCTTTTTTTACATCTTTAGGCACATCTGTGTAAGTTTCCACTTCCATATGGAGAGTTTGCATATAATTCATGGTGACATATTTTGAAAACAACAACTCTTACCTGAGCTCCAGCCACGTCTCACTTCACTAACATGTTGAAATCTATCTACACCTTCGACATGCTAAGTCTGAACCTCTTTGCTCTGGTACTTACTGACGCAGAAGCACTAGTAGAGTCTGACGATAGTACAGCCAGGGTCTGCTGTACCATTTGAGGTGGAGGTGGTGGCAGAGATGTTTCATTTCCAAAGAATGAAAGATCTTCCAGATCAATTCCGTATTCACTTGCAAGAAAATTATCAAGATTTTTCATAGAGAAATATGAAAAATTGCAAAATGCAAATAGAAAATTACACTATTACCTATTTTACATCACAACAAAGAAAAATAAGAACAACATAAATATATATTAGTATTGTTACCTCTTTCCTTGACTGTAGGCTAGATTTTCAATTTTTTGGATTTTTTGCAAAATTATTTCAAATTTTGCTAAACTATCACAAAGTGTATCAAAATTTTCACAAGACAATTCAGAGAAGAGATTACTGATTTGAGTGTGGTTGAATGAAGGGGGGTATGCTAGCTATTTATAGAAAAAAATTGAGATTATATGTATTTTTACACCCACAAACGGCTACAAAACAACTATAAATTTTTAAAATCGAATGTTACTTGTGCTAAAAAGGCTAAATGGGCCAAATGGACCGTGCCCACCATACAATACCCAAGCCAAATATGCAAGCTACGCGTGCCGACAGGTCAACCATGTCTACCGGGCTGCCGTGCCATATGTGCTATGCCTAGTCCAATACTATGCGTGCTGTGCCGTGCCGGCACGCTGGGCCAAGGCAGTGGCCCTCCACCTCATGCCATGCTGGTCCAGCACAATCCACCTTGTGCCATGCCATGGACCGTATTTATAGTATCAGACTGTGAGTTAACCTGATAGGCATGGTCCATTTGGCCACCTGTAATAAACTAGGAGCTTTTACTCTTGGGCAGGATTCGTGTACTACTCTTTCATAAATAAAAATACCGAGGTACCGTACCATTCAGTTCCATGTGGTGTTAGTGGATTTCAGAATCTATTCAATCGAGACATGAGGTTACCCTTATTACCACCTAACTTTAATTCGCATTGGATAAAGTAGCATCAATCGTGTTTGGATTGGGTAAAGCGTTTGGATTGGGTAAAGCTCCGACAAAAGCAAGCATTCTCCAAAACAATCACCAAAAAAGAGAAAAAGGAAAAGGATAAAGCAATCATAGAAGAACATAAGATTTAGGAGGATTGTTTTTTATTCCTTTGTCCATTGATTTTCTCTGATAAAAGGGTGGTGCCTAGTCAGTGTCATAGCAGTAAGCATCTGGACTAGTTCACCTTACTTCACCATCGCCTCACCTTGTTCCTCCGAGAATAGCTCGCTTGATTACCTTCTTTTTGGCTACAGCTGATGATTTATAATTATGAGTGATAGCTTTTAACTAGCGTGAGTTTTTGTACGAATATATTGAATACCGATAAGCTGATAAACTATTTTAAAAAAACTATACCGATAAACCGTTTTAAAAAAGATAAAAAAAAATTATTTTATTTATTTATTTAAAAGATGCTGCAAACCATAAATTACAGGCTGAAAAGAGAAGATTGGCCCGTCTTGGTCACCAATAAGTGGCCACGAAGGAGCAGGAGATGAAATAGTCTTGGACTCTTGCACTGGCACTTTTTTCTTGCCCTTCTTTTTCTCGGCAAAATTTTATATATGCTAGTCAGAAATTTGCCACTTCGAGATATGCCACTTGGTTTCCTGAAGTTTGAAATTTGCCACTCAAGTTTCTTTCTCTTCTGCAATATGCCATCATCACTCATTTTCTCTCATTTTCTTTTGTATTCTCTAATTTTTCATATATTCCAAAGATGAACTGCCGGTTTTACCCTTTATCTATTCTTCTCATCCCTTCTTTCTTCCCACCGGAGCTCCTCCCTCCTCCCCGGCACTACCCCTGGCTCCCTCCCCAGCCGCGCCGCTCCCCTCCTTGCTGGCCATGATCGTGGTCGAAGACAGTCGTGGTCGAAGGCGGGTGTGGTTGTGGTCGAAGGCAGCTGTGGTTGTGGCGGCCGCGGTCGAATCGGCAAGGGAAGGGAGGAGCTCGGGGCGGTAGGGAGGTCGGATTTGGCTCCGAGGGGCCCGGAGAAGAGGGAGGAGCTCGGGGGCGGCCGGGAGGTCAGATCTGGTAACAACAGGGGTGGGGAGGCCGACGGGGATGGGAGGGTGGAGCTCGGGGCGGCGGGGAGGCTAGATCTGGCTTCGAGGGGGCTGAGGAAGAGGGACGAGCTTGGGCTGGGAGGGAAATCAGATCTGGCACTGATGGGGGCGGGAGGGAGGAGCTCGGGGTTGGGTAGGAAGGAGCTCGGGGGTTCCGAGGGGATGGCATCGGGGAGGAGGAAGGAGCTCTGGTGGGGAGAACAAAGGGATGAGAGGAATAGATAAGGGGAAAATAGGTAGCTCAACTTTGAATATATGAAAAATTAGAGAATAGAAAAGAAAATGGGAGAAACTGAGTGATAATGGCATATGTCAAAAGAGGAAGAAACTAGAGTGGCATATCTCGAAGTGGCAACTTTATAAGTGGCATATATCAAATTTGGCTCTTTTTCTCTTAGACGATCCCGGTGTCACTTCATGTACATTAGTACATACAGTGAGTCAGCGACTGCGACGTGTGTGATTGAGATATGGTGCTCATTTGGACTTTTAAGTCTGAGCTTTTGATTTTTTTTTTGTACTATATCATTTTTTAATATTGTAGCTACTGTTACCTTTTTAGTATAATTAAATTTAAAGAAAGAAAAAATGTTATATTATTATATACAATGCAAAGGAATAAAGGAGAAAAAGAAAATACAAAAGACCCCAAAAATTTCAAAAAAACTAGAAAAACGAAATTAAAAAGTTAGAAACTGAATCTCTAACTAGCGGGCCAGCGCCTATGTATGTGTGTCCACAACGGATTGGACCCTCTAGCTTTAGACATTGCTTTTTTCATCAAATCATGGAGTCGACGTTGGATAAAGAGCGCAAGAGCGCTTCGGTTTGCATGGATCAATTTTGAGACACGCACTATGGTCCCACTTTAAATGGATTTAGTTTCCAATTTTTTAGCTTTTAACTTATTTAAGCTAGAAATCATTTAGAATACGTCGGTCTCTAATTTCAGTTTATTTTGATTTTTCAGTTTTTTGTCTTTTCTTTTTTCTTTATTTTTTGCATTGTTCATGACAATATAACGTTTTTTTATTTTTTTTATTTTCTTTTAATTGAATCACTCAGAAAAAGTTAACTACAATACAATTTGAACTAAAAACCAATAACCAAATCCAGAAACTTAAGCTCTTTGAAGTGAACCCTTAGTTTTCCATTAAAAAACCGGCCTAGTTGCAAAAGTAATACACCAGCTTATAGCGGTTGATAGACCACAAAGAACCTTACAGCTTTACACGATTTAAGTAAACATATACCATATAAAATGACTGTGAACAATACCAAACCAATATGTAAAACAGCATGTGCTTTCTTCAAAATCAATCAAAATCACCAGTTCACAATCTTTTCAACTATGCTTGACCTATATTTAATCTTTCGAACTGCAGCGTTGAAGTTACAGTGGGGTGCTCCTTTTGATCCTCCAAACTGCAATAGCTAGCTATAGATTGAGTCTTCTTTATGTCAAAATTGCAATTCAGTGGCAAGAGCAAAAAATTAAAAAAATAAAAGGTAAATATATAGAAACTACATGATGCTGCTGGTTAAGAATTTTGCAATAGTTGTGAAGAATAATAATAGAATGATGAACATAACCCATTTTCCTCACTCGACATAATTAAGAATGTACAAATATATAGGCTATACACAAGAGCTAAGAGGTGATATGTGCGTGTGTATGTATGTATCTATATATATATATATATATATATATATATATATATATATATATATATATATATATATATGTGTGTGTGTGTGTGTGTGTGTGTGTGTCCTAGTTACGTACATGTGCGTTATAACGGAACTCATTGAATGTATAGAGAATTGTGCTATAGAAGAGAGTTGGTTTGATCGGTTGGAAAATAGAGAATGGTGAGAAGTTGAGGGAATAGAGCGGTTGGGGGAAATGGACGTACAACCACCAACTCGTTCTTTTATAATAGTAATGATATGTGTGTGTATATATTTTAGATCATGGTGGCCAGCACTATGGTGTCCCATATACACACACACGAGCGCCTGCGTGTTCCGTACATGCCAATTTCGCGCCAAAAAGTTACCACCTACTGTGAGCAAAGTTACCACTTGTTGTGAGGAAAGTCACTACCCGGTGTGTACTGTGAGTGTTTGGCTGTAATTTCACTCGCTACCGACAGTAACTTCAATCAGCAATGACAGTAACTTTCTGGCGCGCATTTTACACCCGCACGTTGATTAGTAATTACACACACACTAATCAACACCTACGAGCAGAATACGCGTGCGCCCCTAATTAACCCAACCAGCTAACTGCTCCACTATCCTACCTCATGCTCAGTTAATAGTGTTTGTTAATTATAGTAAAATTACTATCGTATGCACGTCAAGTTATCATCCATAATTCATAAAGTTACTTCCATGTTGTGAAGTTATTATCATCCCCATGTGAACTTTCGGTTACATATGAAGTTATCATCTATATGGAATGAAGATACCACCCCTATGTGAAGTTATCATTCCTATGGTGAAATTACTATCGAACGCATATCAAGTTATCACCTCTAATGCATGAAGTTACTGTCAGGTCTCTCTCTATATATATATGTGAAGTAAACATCCTATGGTGAAGTTACTATTAAATGCACATCAAGTTATCACCTGTAATGCATGAAATTACTGCCAGATCTATATATGTGAAGTTACTATCGAACACACATCAAGTTATCACTTGTAATGCATGAAGTTACGACAAGTCTCTCGTGCAGCAGGAGAGAGAAACATGCATGCAGTAGTATAGTTGACGTGGGGACATTTTATTTTGTTTACAAGCTAAAAAATACAATAACTCCTTCACAAAATGTCTGATCTGTGATCCATTTGCACCATTGTGTTCGAAATTACGACCTTAATATAACAAGATCTATGTTGAATATGTTTCGACGCTACGAAATTCATTTTTTTTATACCAGTTGCAAGTAACTGATGATAACTTCACGTGTAATAGACCATAATTTTCTATTGCAAGAGTGATAACTTTTGGCCTAACTGGTGACAATAACTTCTTCACATGTAATAGACCATATCTAGTTGGGATAGTAACTGATGTTTGGCTTAACTGGTGACAATAACTTCATGTTTGTCTGATGGTAACTTTTACATTGCAATACAACAAAAAGTTACTGCCGAATCATCACTCATGCACCAAGAAGCCATGCAACAGGACCTTCGCGTAACGTGTGTGTAGGCCGTTTTGGACAAAACACATAAATACCTTGGCCAGAACTGCACCAGTTATCCATTATAGCCGGTCGTTAACAAATTAACTGCCGGGAATTAAGAAGAAACCGAGCCGTACCAATCGTGTCACTGACCTCCCTTGGTCACATGGCTCGCTAGGGTATATTCTTTTCGACTATGGATGATGGTTTGAAAGCTAGAAGCCAAAAGCCGTTTGGAATAGGGCCTTAATCGGTTGGCTCAATGTAACATCCCGATTTATGCAAACCATTTCCAACACATGGAAATGTGTAAATTTTTAAAATTGTTGATACATTTGGTATTGCCTAAAGTTTTCTATTTTTATTCAAGAATCTTGATTGGAGTTTGTGTCAATCAATTTGATTAATAAAAATAAAACCTAGGACTAAAAGCCAAGCAATTAACAAAGCAAATAAAAATTACGAATCTGAGATGAAAAAGGGAAGCAAATTTTGAATTTAAAATTGCTAAAACTTGAATCAAACCTAGCATTGAAAGAATTTAAATAAAATTGGAGTTACACTTTCCAAATTTTTGACAAGTGAAATTCAAATTTGAAACTCAAATTCAAACCCAAAACTAAAAACTGATATTCAAATAAAAAGGAAAATCTCCAAACCTAATTGGTTTTTTTTGTAGGCCCACCAACTCACTCCTCTCTCTTCTCTTCGCTCCAGGAGTGCGCTTGACTTGGTCCCGCCGTGCGTGCCACACCGTGCCGCATGCCCGCTCGGCACGCCTCACGCCTGCACCCATGCCAGGCACCCATACCGCGTGGTTGTCATTGAGCCACATGCACACCTAGCCCGCACAGCGCGTGGTTGCACTATGAGTTGTACCCGCGCCACCAGCATTGCTAGTGTCGCCCTTAGCCACTACGCCATGCCTTGTGCGTGCTCAGCCTAACTACCTCTCCGCTCAACTATTTAAGCCGTCGGGCTCTCCCTTACCTTTCTCATCCCTCCTCCACTCCTCCCACACCTTGCCATTGCTGCGTCGAGCTCGGAGGTCTCACTGCCGTGCACCGCCCTGTCGTCCCCGGCACTCCGGTGAGATCCCCATCGGCTCGGCCGCATCAATCCAAGTTCCTTGCCGTCCTCTTCAGCCCCCTCACACAATTGAACTTTCCTCCATAGGAGCTTGCCGGCACCATCTTCTTTACCTTCGGCTTCATCTGCCTCCATCATCGCCATTCTCTCTTCGGTGAGCCCTTTACCTCTGGCTTCATCCGCCTCCATCGTTGCCATTTTCTCTTCGGTAAGCCCACATCTAATTCCTTCCGGCTAGAGCACCTTCTTACCTTTGTCTCACGATCCCCTCTCTCAATTCCGGTAGCCTACCACCTCTGCTTGTCATCGCCATTGAAGACCACTGTGTCACCTCGGGTCACCATTGCCAGAGCACCATAGCACTTCCCCGACCGGTCGTTCTCTCTGGTGAGTTCCCTATAGATGCTTGTTGTGCCTTGTTTTGGCTCATCGCATCACCGCTAGCTCAGTTGCCATCATGGCCATGCCTCCGCCGTTGTCGTGCGATGTCACGCCACTGCAATAGTTCACCGCCGACCACGCTATCACCACGCGTAGGTTTGCCGAGGTCTCGGCGATGACCTTGGCCAGATCACCTTCTCTACGCGCGGGGAGGAAAACTATAGAGCATCATTAATTTTAATGACATCATTAATCAGGATTAATGGCACTCATTAGTTTGAGTTAATGAGTCATGGACATACCACCCTTACTGTAGCCCTGGCCCACCTATCAGTTGCACCCTGCCTTTTCTTTAAGAAAAATAATGCAAGAAGAAATTAAAACCCCTGTGGCCCCATCGGTTAGCCTCTGAAACCTTTTCTAAAAATAAAATAAATCAAAAATAAATTAAAATCTACAGCCCTAGTTGTCAACGAGACATGCCCTCTCCTCTCTATTTATTTTGGAGATTTTGTCTTGATTTAAACTTCGAAAGATTTGTTCTAACTCGTTTTCAGGGTGTGTTTGGTTGTTGCCCAAACCAGCTCTACTAAACTTTGGCTAGCCAAAATTTTGGTTGCCCACAATTTGGCCAAAAGTTGGCAAGAAATACATAAGGGATCACTATACAGCTATTGGATTGCCAAAAATTTGGCAACTATCCAAACAAGTGGCAAATTATTGGGGTTAGTTGAATTTTTGGCAAGGTTAGTTTGGGCACCAACCAAACACACTCTAAATCCAAATTGAGCGAAGCTTATTTATAAATTCATCTAAATTCAAGATCTTTCTAACAATAGCAAAATTTGAATTTTGAATGTAATTGGTGTAATTTGAATTGTAATTGTTGGAGATCAAGAATTGTATAGGGATGTAATTTGGATTGTTATATTAATGTAACATTGACCTGCATTGATTGGAATTCATGTTGAAATGAATTCATTTAGCTATGTGATATACTTGTAAGATTTTCTTCATCGTAACATAAAATTGTAATTTTAACTTTGGACTTGTAGGTTGTAATTAAATGTATGTAAGGTTTATTCTTGTAATTAAATTTATGTAATTGGATTTTTAATTCTCATATTAATGTAATATTTACTTCTTAAATGCGTGATTTTAGTTAAGTGATTTTAAGGGTTATCGCATAGAGCCAGCATGATCAATTCATCATCGTAGATGGGGTTTGTAATGCTGTGGTTGTAACTTTTCTATTATACTTTTGAAGAAAAAGACCTCTATATATGATCAGAAGAACTGAACTAAATTGATCTGTCAAACTAGTCGAGAAGTACTTGGTTGTGAATTAAGGTAGTTTGTGATGGTAATTGATTCCTTCGGCTTTGTTGAACTAGCTAGCTAGCTTGACCTGTGTGTCAAGTACACAGCGTCGGAGTTCATTGAGTTGGAGCGAATTGGGAGTTTTCTGCTGTTGCCAACGTCCTCTAATTTGTTCTGTTTTTCTATGCTCAATTATCAACATACCTCTCACTGATCCGGGAAACTTTGAAACTAGAGAACAATCACGGAGCGTTTTATTTTCGCTGCCAGCTACTAGCTACGCATCTCGCGATCTCCCTGTGTTTTGACCACAAATAATTTGCCCCAACCCTGCGGTCCTTAATTTGTGCGACCGGCAAGGCCGACCGCGTCGAATGCTCGTCATTGACCTGACCTGTCGTTACCTTTACGTTATCCTGCCGACCTTACTACGGCGGAAACAAATGCATTTCTTCAATTCCAGACCGACCTTGGCATCGCCCGCCTCCGGCCCTCGCGTGCAACGCAGCCTCCCTTCCGTGGAATTTTTTTATGAATTTTCTATTTTTAGAAACCACAGAAACATACCCACGGTAATTTTTTTTTACACAAATAGGCTTTAGTCTCCCCCCGCCAATCACCCAATGGCCAAACGACACGCAGGCAGTCCGTTAGCCGTTGAGCGAATAATTGCTGTCGCCCGACTGTTGAGCGACTGGAGGTCCAACCATCCGACTGTTGGTTTTAGTTGCCCAATGGTCGGACGACTGGAACTTTGTTGCGTGGCTATTAGACGATTGGCTCGAGTCGCCGTTGCCCCCTGTTGGGCGACTGGTGTCTGTTTATGTAAAAAATATTATCGCGGGTATATTTCTGTTATTTTAAATAAAAAATAGATTATCCTTAAAAAAAATTCCTCTTCCGTGTATGCATGATATGAACCTCACTAACGCGTCCGCGCGCCGTCCCACGCACAGCCGCCACGGGGTTCAACTCTCGTGCCGTAATTTCGGCCGCGCCCACCGCGTCGGGGTTGGGCTGCGTGCGGTTTCCGTCGCGCCCACGGCCCACCCGCGTCGTTTCGTTCGATTTGTGAGTTCTGATGGCCTGACGGCCTGCTCTCGCCTGGCGCAAACTCTAAAGCTTGGTCAAAAGCTCGCCGCGTTTGATATCCAGTATATGGGGAAAGGCTGGCCCATTTAAAAGCCCAAGCAAAGCCACCCGGCTACTTAAGTCCTATCCCAGATGCGGTTAGGGGTGTAATCGGAGCGGATACGGTCGGTAATTGTTCATCATGTATTCTATACCATATTTTTTCTCGGAGTCGGAGTCAGACACGGATAGTACCGGATACGAATACGGACGCGGATAGTATCGGTCACGAATACAAAACGAATACGGAGCGGATTCGATACGGTAACTATACTTCATCGGATAACACGCAAAAACAAAGATCCTAAATAATTAAATATAGATAATGCATATCAGGATAAATAATTAAATATAATATAGAAATATCGTGTATTTGAAAGTTGAGTACAGAGAGCAACTTGTATACATACCAACAATAATGAACAGAATAATCATCTGGAACCACTTCCTGAGGAGTATTACTGTGGCATCCCAAAATTTTGGTTTTCTTTCTTACTTATTTATTTAATTGGTTTAATAGGATTTTCTCTAGAAATTAATTTCCTTTTCTCAAATCCTTTAAGTAAAGCCTAGAGAGCAAGTTATTAATTTAGTTGAGTAATTGTGCCTAAAACAAGTTGAACTTATTTTATTTAGATTCCTTACATTTTCTGAATTTATGGGATTTTTCTGGGATTTATTTGGATTTTCCTACTATTTTCTAGCTTTTATTTTAATTTCTCGGATTTTCTGAAAATCAAAATCCAAAATAAAAATTTAAATAATTTTCTAATTCGGATATTACCGAATAACTAGCATCGGATATTACCGATTATATATCCGGATATTCTCCTATCCGACAGAAACTACTCTCCCGAATCCGAATTCGAATCCGACAATGACTATCCGATTCCGATACCATATCCGGTAAAACCATCCGGTTACCGACTATTTTTCCGAAACACCATCCGAACTGACTCGGTCAGGCGGTCGGTCGGGAACTATCCGAAGCGATTGCACCCCTAAATGCGGCGCAAATTTATTCGGAGCGAATGTAAGTCCAAGACATCCGAATCTAAACCCTCTGTTTAAGCAGCTGTCCTATCATAACCAACAACACCCCTAAACTTACGTGCACTTCTTCAATGAAGTGGTATACACAGTATGATAATTGTTTACACTTCTTCAATGATGTACTCCATACAGCATAGTTCCCAGTTGTAGATCGTACTGCATTCGTACCCAAGAAGTACTGACATGGTGATAAAGAGGCAAAACCCTGCAGCGGCCACGTTCTAGGCCTGTGATTTGTGAATCTATTCTTGGCTGTTCGGTTCGGCCGCCGCTGCGCATCCTCGTGGGGGAATTGAATGCCCATGGCAAAGGGTAGTTGTTGCAGATTCGGAGTGAAAGCGCATGCCGGCAGAAATTTGACGGCGCTACACACGTACCTTCGTGCACTTATGCAACCTCGCGCTTTCGATCATGATCCAACGGACAACACACAAGCGCTGCTTTCTTTTTTGAAAAACCAGCTGCCACACCCTACCGTTTTTATGAAAAAAAACGCCGTCGCCCTTCTCCCCTATTCCCTAATCCATAATACGTGCGCGGGTGGCGGTGGCCCAGTTCCTTCTGATTTGGGGCCTCCCATCACTCTTGGGTTAGGAGGTTACTTCGCACCGGCAACAGGCCTCGCGTCATTGGAGAGACCGCCTCTGTGTTGCTCTTGAATCTGTGCATGATTTATTCATGCCTTAGTTCTCTTTGGCTTCTTAGCTCTGATCTTTTGTTGCGTAGACACGTATGTTAGAGTTAGTAATCTTATTTAGCTGTATTCGAGCTGGTTTATCGTGGTCATAGTTATATACGACTTTGTTTCAATGTACGAGTCAGATTTAAGTCCGTGTCGTAGTTGTCTCCGTGGGTATAAAAGGAGAGCAATGTAACGACAGAAGAGCGAGAAAGCGATCGGGGTGATCGAAACGTGAGAGAGAGAAATAAAGAAAGCTGAGTGTTTTGGCTCCTGGAAAATATCGAGTTCGATGATTTGCAGATGTGGTCGTAAACAAGTTACAACCACGACGATCGAGCGGAGGTGTTCGCAGGAACTGAAGACGTAGTCGTAAACGAGTTATGACCATAATCGCGAAGCAGAAGACGTGGTCATAAATGAGTTACAACCACGACGATCAGGTCTTCAACGTGGTCGTAAGCTTTATGCCCACGGCGATCGAGTCTATAGCGTTGTCGTAATCGAGTTACGACTATAGTGATTGAACCTACTACGTGATTGAAGGAGTGCAGCGCAGCGTAAACGTGTTTATTGTCAGCTGAAGTTACGAGTACGTAGTATGATCGGAGTAACATAAAGTGATCGTAGCATGATCGGAGCAAACCAAAAATGGTCATAACGACTCTGTGCGTATCGTAACAACTGTCCCTCAAGTCTGAGCCTAGCGCAAAAGCCGACTCAAAATTTTCTATTTCCTGGCGTAAACTGCAACAATGTACGTCTTGATTATCTGCAAAAGCACAAGGGTTGCAAACTACCGATAATACATAGATATTAATAATAGCACCATCCTTTTATGACAACATTTGGAGGCCAAGATATGACTTTTGGCTATCCAGAGAGGCTTGACTTCTTTTTTTATTATTATTTGGCAGGTGGCCTAAGCTATCCACCGCGTTGTAAGGTGAGTGATACATATCTGTACCAATGTACCATTTTGGAATCATCACTACAAGTAGCATACGGGCTTGTTCCAAAACATATTGGCAAAAACGTAAGCTTTGTTCTTGTAAGGTTTGTATGACATTGTAAGAAAAAGGATTGCAATTTTGGCTTCACGTATGACATTTGAGGCTCTGCTATTGTCATGGATGAATGAGTGAATGCTATGGAAGGATCGATGTGCCATTTCTTTGTCTGATGTGAATAGAATCAAGTGACATAACGACAACATAAAGTAACACAGTCCTTGCTTGCTTTTGAAATGTGAATAGCATCAGGTGTATGCTTGACATCCAATGGAGAAGAAACAAGCAGCTAGCACAAATAGAATTGATTTGAAGATTGGAAATTGTATACTATCAGGTGTATGCACAAATACAATTAAGTGATTTCCATTAGAAGAACTTGAAACAAATACAATTCAGTGATTTCCATTAGAAGGACCTGATACTTTCAATGATTCCAATTACAAACATTCAGTTACAGTTTACACACTCAACAATGCACAAGCATTCTATTGTTACCACTGATAGTCATCTATTCATCTCACTGTAAATTCAGATACATGCATACATCCATTCATCTCGCCGTAGCTTAGAACAAGCAGAAAATCACTCTCAGCTGCATCCACCTACTCATTTCACATTTTGTAGGATTGAGTATGGCTAGTCAGAGCGAGGTAAATGACTCTTTCAAAATTTTCTCACACATATCAACAACCAGAGCGAAAAACTAAATTCTTTTGGCACATCACATACATTGCCTCTTTATGATCTTTATCTTTCTCTCGTACTTCTCGACTTGAGATGTTGCTCCACCCGGACTTACACCACACGCCATGGCCTAAGGACTTCTTCCGTAGCCTCGGTCTTACCACTGGTTGCAACAATCATCAAAGCATCTGCACACCAAAGAATAAAGCAATCGATCTGAGTACAAGTGACATGCACTTGATTCTCTGTCAATAAACCATATGCATGGACACAAGCTATGATCACATATGCATGGACTCCCCCATGACTAACACTTGCATGACTCTCGTTGTGACTAACACCTAAAACCAGACTAAGACAGCAACTTGACACAAGGCCAGTCTGACCGTGGCACACACACTACTACAAAAAGAGTCATCACAGATGATTTGGAACTGTCATCACAGATAGTTTTCTGAACCATCTGAATTTATGTGTTAGTGATAATCGGAGATTACATAGACAGTTTATGAGCCGTCTGTGATAAATACAATACAAATATGAAGGTGCCTAAAGGTATCCCTGTCCCGAACCAAGACAGAGCAAATAGAGGCTTGTACAGTGTGAAACTCAGAAAATCACTTTATGGACTTAAACAATCAGGCAGGATGTGGTATAATCGCTTAAGCAACTTTCTATGCAAGAGGATTGTCCCTGTGTATTTATACCATAATCCCAGAATAGATTTTGCATAATCTCAGTGTATGTAGATAATCTGAATATCATCGAAAACTTGAAAGATATAAAGGAGGCAAATTCTTACCTAGAGTAAGAATTCGAAATAAAAGATTTGGGTAAAACCAAATATATATTGTTTAAGCTTGCAGCTTGAGTATGTCCCAGAAGAAATATTAGTACATCAATCCGCATACGCTCAAAAGGTGTTAGAAAGGTTTGGCTTTGGAAATGCATACCCTTCAAAGGTACCGATGGTCAGGAGATCTTTGCAGCAAGACAATGATCTGTACAGACCTAGAGAAGAAGGGAAGTCCTGGGGCCGGAATTCCCATACTTAAGTGCAGTAGGAGCACTTATGTATTTAGCAAACTGCACTAGACCAGACATTGCATTCACCGTAAATCAATGAGCAAGGTACAGTGCAGAACCTACCAAAAGACATTTACAGGGAATAAAGGACATTTTCCGATACCTTCAAGGAAGCAAAGATCTTGGACTATTCTACATAAAGAACCAAAACTTGAATATGACTAGCTATATAGATGCCGAGTATCTGTCAGACCCGCATACAGTTAGGTCACAGATAGGCTATGTATTTCTATGTGGTGGAACTGCAATTTCATGGAAATCGTCTAAATAAAATCTTGTATCGACTTCGACCAACCATTCAAAAATCATAGCGTTGTACGAGGCCGCACGAGAATATGCTTGGCTTCGACAAATGGTTCGCCACATCCAGCAGTCATGTGGATTGAATATCATACAAGCTCCCACAATTATATACGAAGATAATGCAGCTTGTGTTGCACAAGTACAGACAGGGTATATGAAGAGACATCTTACGAAGCACATCAACTCTAAGTTCCTCTATGCTCATGAATTGCAAAAGATGGATGAAATTAAGATATTGCATACTAAGTCATGTGAAAATTTTGCAGATTTATTCACTAAGTTACTTCCAGCATCTAGTTTTAAAAGATGTGTATGTGAAATTGGAATGATAAGACTTAGAGAAGTGCAGAATTCAGGGGAGACTCTTCAGAGTTTACTATTAAAACTTAATCACGAAGATTGAGTACCCAAATAATGAATCCGGTAGATTGAATAGAATTGGGTCGATTGTACTTTTTCCCCCTTGACGAGTTTTCCTGAAGTTTCTCGGGCAAGGTTTTTAATGAGGCAATTCGTTCAACACAATATTACATGTATCATGTACTCTTTCTCTAAATTTTTCCACTGGTTTTTATAGAGTTTTGATAGGTGTCTAAGGAGGAGTGTTGAAAAATTTGGGTCTGGGCCTGCAAACCCAGCCTATTAGAGGGCACCCTCCACTAGTCTATAAATAGAGGGGGCCATTGTCATATTGTACCTTATAAAAAGAGAAAGCAATAAAAAATTTACAGGATACCTTTTGTATTTTCAATCTACTATTTACATTATCTATGTTTAATAATTTATTTTTGTATAAAAAAATTGATCGGACTGAACTTGTCGGTAACGATTCCTCAATTGATTGAGGAGCTGATGAATGGAACCGAGCAGGAGTTCTCGACAAAATTTAATTGTTTGCGCACTCTTCACGATCGACCGCATGCACCGCTATTTGACAAGCTAGCTAGCTCTCAGTTAACTAGTCTGCTGCCCCGACATGCACACGCCGTGGTACACAGGCCGAAAGGCAAACGCGACCTACCAGGGGGGAGCCGGCATAAATGCAATGGCGTAGACGTCACGACAGTATTACGGACAGCAGCGGCAGCGGTACCGGCCGTGCTGCCCATGAGACGGCGTCGTACGCGGGGTGGTACATGCGACGTCGCGAGGGCGGGCTGCGCACGTGGAGCTGCTAGCTGGTGACGACGCAGACCCCGCGCGCGCGGACGTCGTACGCTCGCTCCGCCGGGGCGGGGCGGAATGCCGGGATGGTGTGGCCGCCGGCGCACGCGAGCCGCGGCCGAGTGCGACGGCCGGTGCTATGCTGCACGCATGCATACATACGGAGGCATCGCGCGCGCGGCACGTTCTTATCGCGCCGCCCGTGTTCCCCGCTGCTTGCACATGACGGTTCAACTGTAACTGAATGTGAGCGCACCCAAGCAATTCAAGCAGACCGTGTGTTAATCAGACGCTACTCACGATCAGGTAGAGAGAAGTCGGTAACACGGCGAATTCTTATGCGTAGACTTTCTGGCTGCATATAGACATACATACATGTGTTGTGTGGGAGTGGGAACTACGTACTTAATTAGGTGGCTTGTACAATTGCTATGTTTCACCTGCATGCTAGCTGCTCGTAGAACGCGCGTAGAGAGATGGTGGTTTGCGGAAACATGCGGCTGGAAATTCTCCGGCCTTTCCTTGAGATCGACAAAAAGAATAAAGACTCCAATGCTGCCAGATTCTATAGATCTCCTAGTTTGTCATGGCGTCACCTTCGGTGCACGCTAACATGCACGCGCGCACGAATTCTATCGCGGGCCAGCCACTAAGGTCTCTATCAAACGACGCTTACCACTAAGGTCTCTATCGAACGACGCTTAGTTGCTGGAATTATCCATCAATGGCTACATTTTCCTCTGCTCTAATCACTAGATATGCAGTGGACAATTCATTTACGGATAATAGACACAATTAGTTTTATTTGACATTGTTGTTACTTAACTACTTATACTCCCTAACTAACCTCTAACTAGTTAAATTCGTACTTTGCATTTACATGAAACATCGATTAGCGTGGTCTTTGCATTTGCACTAGTAGTACCACGTATAACTATATTTTTTTTTGGCTTTTTAGCTGATTTTTAATTTCGACTTTTTTCAGCAATCATTATGGATCTGTTTTTTGGGCTACGGTTTATAACTTTTAGCTGTAGCTTATTAGTCTAATAAATAGTTATTGTTGAGAGAAACCAGAGCCAAAAACTACCGAAAAGCCAAAAAGAATAGAATCATAAAAGCAACCACAGTGTTGAGGCAAAACAACCTCTAAGAGGAGAGAGGTAGCCGTAGGGCTGTCTCCATACATTACAAAGGTTAGCCTCCAAGAGCTAGAGATTGGTATCGCCTTCAGGCCTGGAGGCAGCCTCTTCAGACTAAAGTATTCGAAGGACCCATTTGTCAGAGGGGTTTGGATGGCGGGAATAGAGATTTTTTCTAGTTTGCTAAACTCACCTTAAAGTAATACAAATATTATACATTATAGATAAAATTAATAAGCCTACAGGCTGTTTACGAATCCTACCTTTAAGACAATACAAATATTATACATACATTGTGGATGCCCTAAATGGCAGTAAAAAACATGCCCTGTTGGTAGGGGTGGAAACGGATCGGATACGGTCGAATAGTCTCAAATACAATTACGAATCCATATTTTTAAAATGAATACGAATACGAATTTGAATATTTCAAATACGGATACGAATATTCTCGAATACGAATACGGATATTTTTGAATACGGATTTTCTCGGATACGAATATCGGATAAAACGGATTCCTAACGGTTTTGCCGATTTTTCATCGATTTTTGACCGGCTACCAGTTTTAAACCGTCTAAATTCAAGTTTTGAATCACAAAATTTGTACGGATTTTTCATGGGTTCTAAAAACGGATCGAATACGAATCGAATAGTCTCGAATACGGATACGGATACGAATATTCTCGAATACGAATGCGAATACGAATACTCTCAAATACGGATACGAATATTCTCGAATACGAATACGAATATTTTCGAATACGGATTTTGCTTACCAAATTCGGATTTCTCTCGGATACAAATATCGGATAAAATGAATTATCCGTTACCGTTTTCCACCCCTACCTGTTGGCCGCCACTGCAGCGCCGCGATCCCAGAGATCCGCATCAGAAAACCAGCTAGGTAGTTTGGTTAGTGTAGCTCACGCACACAAATTAATGTATGTTTGTTCGTAAGGAAAATAAATAAGCACTGTGGATCCATTCTTCTTTTAGCAGGCCCCAGCTATAATTAGCCGCCAACATACAACATTTTCACTACTATATAGAATTACAACCCCATATCAAGGACATGTATAATAATACTGTCTCTAGTTTTACCATATAGCCTCCATATTGGCAACAAAACAGTACTAAAGATAACATCTGTAACAACTATCTCTAGCACATTTCATGATATCAATATTTTACGATTTTCTCACCCGTGAGCCCTCCTTATCATTTTTTTAATATTTTCATCCTTTTCTTTTTCTCTCTCTCTCCCCTTCACCACCCTCCCCTTCTTCCTCCTCCCGCCAACCTCCCTCCACTTCCCTCTCCGTTGAGCCAACTTCCATTCCCCCATCATGGCCTCCCCTTCCTTCTTGACCATACCAGTCGCCACCTCCCTCACTGCTGGTCTCCCCTTCCATGTCCCACACGCCAGCCTCCACCTCCCTTGTCATCGGCCTCTCCCTCCCTCTCCACCATGTAGACCTCCACCCCCTCGTCGTCACCATGGCATCCACCTCCCCCTCTGCTGCATTGCCATGTCTAGATTTGGGTAGATCCGAGCCACCGACGTCCAAATTCGGGTAGATCTTGTCCAACTCTGACCACCCACTCAGCTGAGCCGTCTTTGCTCCTCCGGTACATATTGTCGAGAAGTCTTCGCCGAGCTGGTCACCGCCATCACTGGATGCACACTGGAGGAGGCAGCAGTCCTTAGGGTGGTGTGGTGATTCACTTCAGTGGGCCCTACAAAACACGTGACAAGATGATGGCATCGCTCCAATTGCGTTAGCCATCATCTCTTTGTGCATTGGTTTGTGTGATGCAATAATCATCGTCTCAGGAAATGGCTACTTCTCTTCTCTCTCCTCCAGCTCACTTTTGGGTGATATGGTAAGCTAATCGATAGCCGACATGTGATCGGTGGAGATGCCCTAAGGATGATGTGTTATCAATGGTGCAGATCAATCTTTAATAGGACCTAGCTATTCAGACTTGATTTAATACTACAAGATTGCCAAAGTACAAGTTGCCAGGTGTACTGTTAACAAATGAAGTCTGATACTAATTGTGCAGCTAGCGCGCCTAAACATGGAAGGAGGTACTTTTCATATCGTAAAGCGATGATGACTTTCTACGGTACTTGAGACGTATCTTAAACCAATTATCTACGTACGTGTTGTCATATTTTTATTGGTAGCACAATGTGCCATAAGTAATTTTGACAAAAAAAACTAATCTAATAATCTTGCCACTTTACATGGCCAATCTAGATACATTCATGCATAGCAAGTCGTATTATGAAACGGGGAGGGTGATTTTAGCACCACTAGCCGCTCCTAATTCGCTAGTGTTAGAGCGCAATGTTCTTATATGAACTACCAGCGTGGTGTGTGTCGCGGACAGTGCTACGGATGGGTCGGTCTAGAAGATGGACAGGCGACCTACCTGGAGCAGCCAACTAACTTAATTGAGCCGGCTGGCTATATAGCTCTGTTGTACGGCGTCTGCATGCCCTACCTACGCGTAAAACCCAACCGTCAAAACTACTTTTGGGATCGAGTCGATCAATTCGAGTGTTAATTCTAGCAGGCTAGCAGCTGCTTTTAGATATTAGTTTTTCTAAAAAAATAGTATCTATTTTTTAAATAAAGTGTTTTTTCAAAACAAGTCTACTAATCGATTGTAATACGTACTACAACGACTTTATTTATATCCATTAAAATCGTATGCAAATATCTCTATAAATATCTCTATAAACTATTACTAATTATAAATCAAAATTAAAGTTAAAACTATAAGCCTGAACGACGCTTAATCTCCCGTACATGAATTCAAGCCGATCGAACATTCTCAAATCCCATAATTTATGCAGGACCATCTACCAGTACTACGCCATCAAGGAGCTTTAATGTTTGGTGAAGTTAGTACTGCTGCTAGTAATAAGGGCACCCTCCTGGTTGGATCCATTTTATGAGCAAGATCGCCTTTGAAACACTCCTAAAAATTTCAAAATTTTTGAGCCTTTTTCCTGAATTTTTAAGTGAATTTCGAAAACTTTCCCTTTCGGGAAAGTCTCCCCGCGCCCGCTTTCCTTTTTCGGCCTGGCGCCACCTCTCCCCGATGGCGTCCTCCTCCTTTCCGCCATCCTCCTTGCGCCGCCGCTCCTTTTCCTTCTTCTCTGCGCGCCCGCTCCTCCTCTCGTTGGCGCCGCTCCTCCCGCTTCTCTCGTTTCCCGCGCCGCTCGCTCCTCTCCCTGCTGGCGCCTCCTCGCTCCCGCCTTCTCTCTCGCTCGCTGCTCGCTCGCCGCGCGCTCGCACGCGCCTCTGCGCCCTCGCGCCCACAATTTCCCCGCGCCCGCGCCACCCCGCCGTCCCCCGGTCCGAAGGAGACACCGCCCCCTCCCACTCCACGTGTCGTAGCTGCTCTCCCCGACCCCACTTGTCAGCCGCCGCCTGTCTTCTCCACCGCGAGGGAGCTCGCGTTCGCCCATGCCCGCCGCTCACCTGCTCCCGTCGCTCGCATTAACGCCTGGCGGTGCCCTGTCACGCCCCATCTCGCGGAGGCAACGCGCCACCAGCTCACCCCATCCCTTTATTGACCTCGGTGTCGCGCCCGTTTCCTTGTCCCCCACGGGTCTCCTCCCTCCGCCGCGGTATAAACCCCCCACTCCTTCTCCCGTGCGCTCCCCAAGCTCCCCCACCGCTTTTATTTGCTCTCTACCACTTCGGAGCGCCTCCCAGAGCAGCCGATTGAGCCCTCATCGCCCCCATTGCCGTCGCCGCTCTCCCCTGCGCCGGCGACACCCGTGAGCTGATCTCCCCCGCTTCTTCCCCATTTCTCGATTGCATTCACCTAAAGCTCCCCTACTACTCCCTAACCATTGTGGTAATCCTTGCTGGCCAGGTGATCGCCCGTGCTACCCTGCCGCCGCAACTCTCCTCCGGCGAAAACCACATCACCGTGGCCAGGGCACTCCGAAGCGCCTCAGCTCAAACCACCGCCACTAACGTGAGCTCCATACCCCCTTGACCGTGAAATCAAGGCCGATTTGGCCGGGTCGACTCTGGTGACTTCCTCCGCCGCCAGGAGACCGATTCTCCCCTTTTCTGCCTCCCACCTTCCCCATTGGCCTTCACGAGCTTCAACTCCCCAAAATGGGATACCCGCGTCAAAACCTACCGAGTGGTACTCTCCCGGACCGTCGAGATCCCCGCTGTCGCCGGAGGGCAGGGATTCCTCTCTCTCTGCCTCTCTGTTGCATGCGCACGGCGGGAGGTTGAAGAAGCCCCCTCCCCCGTGACGTGGCCACATCCCGTCCCTCCGCTCCAACCGTTGCCGTCTCGTTTGAGCCGTCGGATGGCAACTTCCCTCTGTCGTCCGATCTTCATACACACCTCCCTCCCCAGCCGCCCGATCGAACCCTCCGCTCCGCCCGCCTTCACCATCCCGCTACCGTTCGATCTCCACCCCTCGCATCCCGTCCGCCCGCACTCCCCCGCATCGGTGCCGTTCGCTCCCGCAACGCGTCGGCCATCCGAGCGCGTGAGCGCGCGCGCAAGTGGGCCGCGCCACCGCTGGCGCGTTTACGCGCGTGCCACGCGTGGCGCGCGGCCGCAAATCTTTGGGCTGCGCACGTGGCTTTGGGCCGGCCTAGCACTGTTCATTCCATTTTCCAGTGATTTTCTAATTTTCAAAATCCATAAAATTCCAAATAAATCCTAGAAAATCACAGAGAATCCCAAAAATTCCCAAATTTCACCACTTTGCTCCATTTGATGTCCGGAACCCATTTTTGACCTCCTTTTCCTCAAATTCATCCCAAAAAATTCCAAAAATTCCTATTTGGAGATTTATGCATTTTACTCCTTTTTAAATAGATTATTTTTCCTCGCCTGATTAGGCTCAAACCGGACTTATTTTGTTTTATGTGTTTGCACTAGTTTCGGAGATCCCGGAAGTTTAGGTGCAGTCCCAGGATCCAGGAGCTTCTACGTTCGAGCTCGCCGAGATCATCCAGATTAACGGCAAGTCACAAGTCCTTGACCATGTTGAAATCCCGTGCCATTTAAATTATGTTATTATGCTATTTGCATTAAGCTAGTTCTGAAATATTAGTTCAAAGTAAAATAAAATGTTTAGAATGACATGTTATGTAGTTAAACCTACCACCGACAAATGACATGTTAAACTTGTAGCCATGCCTTTGTAACCCTAGAAATAATTACTTGGTAATCTAGATAATCGTAGGTTATTATTATCATGCAAAGTCTTTACACTAATAAGGTTGTGGCTGCGGGCCAATAGAATTTGGAAAACCCGACTCTAAGGCAGGGTGGTATGGGACACCGTGCCCTAGGGCGGAGATTATCGGCGTGCAGATTAGGGTAAGGGTTGGGGAAGGAGCCGCGAGACGGTCTTCGCCCACCTCTTACCCTAGGTTGTAAGGTCGCGGACCTGGCAGGGGTTGCGGGCCCCTGAGGGAAAAATGTAAGGACCAGACCCTTACGCTGAGCAAATGACATGGTGTCCGCTCAACCACAGGAGTTGACTTGTCAACACTGGTTTAGTAGCTGCTCAATTCGATTGAAACTCTACAGGTGTTGAGAAGTAGGTGATTGAGTAACAAGGTTAGGCAGGCCGTGCTGCGGGTGCCTAACAACGGTAGAGTTCACTCGAAGCGGACGTTTGTTTTCTTGTTTTCTTGTGCCAGACCCGAGTGGATTCTACCGGGTAGAGCCTATATAAAGAGTTGAGCAGTGAAACGACCTGGCTTTCTTAACTCTATCGCGGGAGTTAAGGAATCGTGTGGGTAAAGCTGAGCAAACCCTACAAAGTCAAATAAATGGTATTCGAATACGCCGTGCTCCCGGTTATTGGAGCTGTGTCACTTGGGTGATTCCAGCAGCGAAGTTTAAGTAGATTTGTACATGATTTAACTTGTTCAGTTGGTTAATTAACCTTTCATGAAAACCCCTGAGATCTTGAGGAGTAGTTTCGGGTCTGTTTTATCAAAATGTTTGCAAATAAAATTGCATCCACTCAAAGTAATAAACCAAGTATACTCCCTTCCTTTGTTGATCCGTGCAAGTAGTAAGTTAGGGTTTCCCTTGTGATTTGCTGAGTACGGGGTTGGAGTACTCAGACTTGCAAAATTTCACAGATACCAGAAGAAAAGAAGGCAATTCAAGATTTCGTGTTAGGGTTGCGACCGCACTCAGGCTTTTCTGTGGTGCTTTTGCGATTCTTCTGCATGTAAGTACTGTTGGGTTTGTGCGCCCGTTTTATTGTTAAAAATTGACCGTTAGGTCTTATTTCAATCAAGCTAACTCTTCTTAAATGTTCGTAAGTACGTATGATACTTGTTCGGTCCGTAACCAAACTCCTGGGTGGTTGCGGATTAGTGACGCTCCTGTTCCTCTCAGAAACGGGGGCGTTACAGCCTTGCCGTGCCATCCTTTAAGAGGCAGCCCTAGTTGTCATGAATTGCAGAATGGCGCTCATGCCATGGCGCCATGGATGCATGGAACTTCAATTTAATCAAATTAAACCCTTAAAGGAAAAGTTTAAAGTAAGTAAGAGTATATATTAGAAAGAAATCCATTTTACCCCCTAAACTTATGTTCTAAATCCGAATTATATGCTCAACTACAACACAGTTCGTTTTACATTAGCATAGTGAAGTTCATACTAGACACCTCATCACAGATGGTTCTACAGAATCTGTCAGTGTTAAGCTGTAGTGTAGTTATCTTAGACGGTTTTACTAGAGTGACCGTATATGTTGCAATCGATGGTAAGAACCGTCTGTGATGACCCACTTGGGGTTTACGTTCCCTGGAGGCAGAGATTCCCAGACGACTCTGACTCGTACAGGAGTCAGAAGAGATCGAAGGCTAAGTGCAAGGAGCGCATAAAAGAGGAGATTTGTGCGAAATTTTCTAGGAAGATAGCACGTTTGGAGGAAAGGCTAGAGCAAATGCTCAAACCAGTCGTAGGCTGCCCCCATTACTGTGGAAGCCAATATACATTACCATCAGAGTAGTTGCACATCCACACACCAATCTGACCAAAGCAACGCCTGACTTCCGATCGACAAAATCCAGGTAACGTATATCTCTAGAATGCTCCATAGATAGACTTATAGGATGCCTTAACTAATTGTGTATCATTTTGTATGAGCCCACGCTCTGCAAGTTCCAATGAGGCTAGTTGGGTCCATTCCTCTTGAGGCTGGGCTAGGGATGGCGTTTCCATGCTAGAAAGGGATAGTGCTACACAGTGTCCAGTTGGCACAAGGTTACGCCATGGTCTAGGTGGACATGGTATATGACCTTTTCATAACTGTACCGCTGGAGAAGTCCCCGACAAAGACATCTTAACACTAGAGGATGTTTGCACACTTTTGTCTAGTGGCCCAGGAGGGACATCGTTCTGGACCCTACAGTGTCGCAATCTCCACATGACCATGCCTCTTCAAGATAACCTTCCATGACTCGACCTCAACCTTTACTTCAGAAGGCCACTGTATCGGCTCCCGTGGAGACGTCGCCGAAGAAACAAGAATAGCATGATGAGTTATCTCTCAGGAAGATGTATCATAAGCGAGGTGCTAAGGCCAAACTGAAGGATATTGAGGCTCCTCGCAAGCCCTAGAAGTTCTCCCTTAGAATGTCGTTAGTCCTCGGCACACTGTTACCTGCCTTAGAATGAGTTGCGAAGGTTTGCATGCATGGTACATGCGAAGGACCAATGAGCATAGGACAATCCGATAGACTAGAATCACCGTCAAATACATGGAAAGGCATTTTCTTCATGAGCTGGGCTACGTGTGGGGATTCGATGACTTATTCAATCTATTTAACCTCGACGCCTCACTTCTACGATACTAGACACTATAAATGTATACAATCAAGTTCTATATTCGTGTAATACTGATAAATATCACAACTCAATATTGCTTGTGTATAAATACATGATGCAAAGAGCCTAGCTATCGCGAAAACCAGTGGGTTTCATCGACCCACATTTGATTTCTGAGCAATGCATCACCGAAGATGCATCCTAATCAAGAATTACATAACGACAGAATTGCTTACTCAGAGTAACAAGGACTACATTATGGTATCCTACAATCAGGGGTAAGTGCTTCACTAGTTGCTATACAAATTTTATTTATACTTTATACACAATATGAACTTAGATTTAATGACTATGATGACATACATGAGTAGTTGGCACTACGTTATGATTGTGGTTATACCACAGTGCAACAAGATAATATATCTTGATTCCCTACTTAAGAAAAACTATGACTTTACCCGTGTGCAAAACATAATTGACAATAGACTCATTTCCTCTATAGATAACTCTATTGTAGTCTTCTCTTTGCTTGCAATGGCTGAGACTAAATTTTTAGAATCACATAGGTTGTTTAGTGCTTACATTGCCAAGGGAGGGAGACACAAGGAATCCAGCGCCACACTACAACATAAGACACAATTTTTGGTACCTGCTACAACACAATAACCATATGTAATACATAGATCATCGCAGGTGGTTTTTGTACTAACCGTCTATGATATGTCAGATATCACAGATGATTTTTAAAAATAATCATATGTGATATTCGATATATTACAGACGGCTAGTAAAAAAACCATCTATGATGATCTACGTATCACAAACGGTTTTATATTAGAAACCGTCTATGTTGTGATTTATCACAAATGGTTTGGGAGCCATATGTGATAACCACCCATTATCATTGATGCTATAAATTAGACAATTCATAAACCTTTTCTGATGAGGATTATGAACTGTCCGTGATGACCTTCTCTATAATAGTGTTACATCCCTAAATTGTCAAAACCAGAGCAAGTTACACCTCTAGGTTGTTTTCTTGGTGGTTTTAGCTATGTTGGCCACCACGCCATTGGTTTTGTCTTACGTGGTATCCAAGTGGCATCTAAATCAACAGAAACAAATAAAAAGGAGTAAATACTATACATGAGCCCATGGGTCCCACATATCAACACCATATCTTTCTTCCTCCCTCTTCCTTTGCCCATCATCTTTTTCCTCTATTGCGCACGATTCAGCAAGCACCATGGCAACGACCATCCCCGCCTGCCACCTGAGTGCTGCACACACTCATGATGCCTCCATCTCTAGTCCATCTCTCTTTTCCCCCTCTTGCTCATTTTCTCTAGTCTCTTCACTGTCTCTTATCTCTCTGCCCCCGATAGGAGGAATCGAGGTGACCAACAAGCCTAGGAACTGAGATGGCGGCTGGTGATCACTGGGAAGTGGAGGTGCTACCTCCAGTCCTCCAGATCTGACCCACTCGCTGTCATCACCATCCTTGGCCATCTTCCCCGATCATCCTCGTCGTCTCTAGCGTCGCCATCACCACCTCCTTCCTCACTGCCTCACTCTCCTCCTCCACCGCCCTTCCCCCTCCGCAGGCATGACATTACCATGCTCCTCAATGGCGGTGTGGCCGAGATTGATTTGGGCCTTATTTTGTCAATGAGAGGCAGCAAGGTGATGATTCCTAGTGCTAGGAGGTGGTAGGAATAACACAGTGGAGGCCATTGTTGGGGTCAAGCAAGCTTTTTTATTTTATTTCTCTAATTGAGCTTTGTTGATCCAGTGATAACTATCCACGTGGATACCATATCAGCAAAACTTGTACAAGTGGACGTCGTGTCATCCAAAATCAAAGTGATTTAGTGCAAGGGGGTGATTTACTCTGGTTTTGATAATTGGGGGCAAAAAGTCGTGTCATCCAAAATCAAAGTGATTTAGTGCAAGGGGGTGATTTACTCTGGTTTTGATAATTGGGGGCAAAAAGTGAACTGTTTTGTAGTTGAATGTGTAATTTGGACTTGAGACGTAAGTTCAGGGGTAAGGTGGAATTCTTCCTATATATCAATGTGCTAGCTTTTTATTAATTAGTGCTAGCACTTCTTTAAATTTATAAGAGTAATAACAGCTATGGATTGGCCTACCAACTTTTAATCCAACATTGAAGGCATTCAGTTTGTCCCCAACATAGCTTTAGTAATCCAGTCTCACCACATCTCAATCATTGGCATCAACGTTAAAATACTCCGAATTTATATTAGTAATTAATATACTAGAGGGTTGGAGATGGAAATGATCGAGTCAGAATGTCACAAATAGGGTTTCTTGTTTGCCTGTCGGGCTCAGGTTCTATTTGGAACGGACATGCAGTGCTGTGCAGTGAATTGGTCTTCCTTGCTATGCCCTGTAGATCTGAGTTAGACCATGGCCGGTTTATCTATTCTAGTGTTGAAAAGGCGGGAATCATGGGTTATTCAGGGTAGGAATACTGTGAAGTTTAGTAGTACAATTTAGCCAACTGATATGGCAACCGTCGGTTGCTGAGCCTGAAGATGGTTGTGTTGACCAGCAATACCCATTCTAAGGAAGAGTTTACTATAATTTAGAGCATAATTGTCCAACGATTTCAGGGGACCAAATGTTTTCGCTTACCTACCAAATTAAATGGCCCTAGTTAGTACGTCCAAATGCATGTCGAAAAGGTTGTCGTCATCCAGTCGATCAAGGGGGATTAAGCACAGATGTGTAAGCATGCTCACACACCAGGCAAAAGGGAGGAAGAAAAAGAAGGCCATGACAGCCAGGACTTGAGCCCATCTAACTCTGCACCAAACTACTTAAACCCTCTGATTAGAATAGTAGATTAATTTGATGAGTCATGGTTGGCAATGAAGTTACGTTGCTTTGTGCATGCACATAATGGTCAATTAATCATTGAGTTCTATCAAAGTTGCCTTTTTTTTTTTGGCTTATGAACAATCCAGCTGTGTTGTATTTGTGGGACAGTTTGGGTAAAAATATAATTTTGTTCCACCAACTTTCAGTGTTCTTGGTCTCTATAATCCTGAATTTTGTTACATTTGGGCTTATCAAAATTTAAACTTAACCAGCTGGTCTCTGTATTTGATTGTGTTAGTTTCATGACCATTCGACTCTGTTTCTTGGTCTCTGAAGACCTGAACTCCATTTTGTATTCCAGCCCATTACCAGCTACTTTGAAAGAACCTCAAACATTGCATTTGATTAGTGTATATAGTTACAGTGAAAAGTTTTATATTCACACCCTCAATTAAAACTTGTTAAGTAAATACAATACCATGGTGTAGTAATTTTGTCAAAATGACCCAGTTGAAAATGCCCCCGAACTAGTTATCAGCCAAGAATATCAAAAAAAACATTTACAAAAAAAATCTCCAAAGAACAATTTAAAAAGAATATATCGCAGAAGAGAAATGAGCATGCATGCACTTCATACATTGATGGAAATGTACATGTGGATACATTGATCCCTAGAATCTTATTTGAAAAAGAAAAGAAGAAACAGGAAAGGAAGAAGAATCA
This sequence comes from Dendrocalamus sinicus, assembly GCA_036346575.1. Classification (NCBI taxonomy): domain Eukaryota; kingdom Viridiplantae; phylum Streptophyta; class Magnoliopsida; order Poales; family Poaceae; genus Dendrocalamus; species Dendrocalamus sinicus. The sequence continues at coordinate 15,980,993 of CM070667.1, read as the reverse complement.
AGCAGCTATTACATCAAGCATTAGAGAATTAATTAACTGCCCCAAAAGAGCATCATCTTGGGCGGACGGTAATTGCACTGCTAATCTCCAAATTACCACAAACACCCCAAGGTTAACTAAATCTCCACACATTTTAATTACTCACTTGCCTCGAGTCGATCGGCGTATATTACAACTCTACCCCTAACCTTAAAGAAGAAACAAACCGGATTAATAAATTACCCTTCTAGAGGCCTCCGACTCCGGCGAGCTGGGCGGCGACGCCGCCGGTGTCGTCTCTGAGGTAGGCGGCCGGTCAACACGCGTAGTACTCGACGAGCTCGTCGAGCGACTCGGGCTGCGGGTCGGCGTTCTCGAGCATCCAGAGGAGGTGCTCGAACAGCACGACCTCGCAGCCAACGACGGTGCCGCCGGCGCCTGCCCCGCCCACGCCGCCGCCGGAGCGGTCGACGAGGTTCTGGAACAGCGGGTGGCCGACGAGGTCGGCGGCGATGAGGTAGCGGCGGCGCGACTTGCCAACGTACACCGGGTGGAGTCCCGGTGGCACGCCGTCCGCGCCGTGGAACGACACCGATCCCGCCCCGCCGCCGCTGACCACGATGGGCGAGGCGATGCTGCGCCGCCAAGAGTCCTCCCCTCCGGCCTCGCCGCCGTGCAAACGCGCCGACCCCGCCGAGCCCCCCGACGGTGTGCGCGAGATCCGGCTCGACGAGTGCCACCGCTTGATCATGCACTTGAGCTTGCTCAGCCCGCCCTTCGCCATTGCCCGCCGCGCCCGCCCGGTCAAGAAGTAGAGAGAGAAATTTAGAGCTCTAGAGAAAGAGAGAGGAGAGCAGCTCAGAGACAGGTGCGGAGGTAATGGCGTATGGGGGAGAGGGGGAGGACTTATATAGGAGAAGGGAGGGGGCCACGTGGCGGGATGGGACGGGGGAGGTGGGGCCCAGGTGTCGGCGACCGCAAAAACCTGGCGAGTGGGTCCCGCGAGCAACATGTCTGGACGTGGTGAGTTGGATGGATGGATGTGTGAACGACGATCGATGGATGTATGAATCTCTCTGTCCGGTTGGCCGCGGGGCAGCGCAAAAGCACAAGAGAAAAATGGTGTGATCATGTGTTCGACGCTGTGGTGACAGCGGCTGGGAGTCCTAGGAATTCTCGTCTCTTAAGCGCTTTTTTCAGTTCTACGATTATTGGTCTTAGCTGGTGAGGTGTGATAATTATTATATATTTTATACGATGGGTGATCCACAAGTGAGTGGGACTTTTTCTTTATTAGAAAGAAGACACATACGTATATTCATCACTACGTGCGTACACTACACACATACGAATGCATCTCCTCAATACACGCCTAGAATGACAAAGGCCAAAGATAAATCCATAATTTCATAAATTTTTTTACTGAAATGCACTCACGTGTACGTAAAAATAAGCAACACCATCAAGATAATAGCGGACTGTCACATCCTAAAATTGCAGTATAAAATGTTTTCCAAGTTTTCAAAAGTTCCAGCATCAAAGTAATCCCCAAAAATTTTTGAATTTATTAAAATTGGCCCCGTTTTTCTGAGCTCCATGTATTTTTCTTGAGCTTAAAATTAATTTTCGGCCAACTAAAAATCATTTTTCCTATTTTCCTAAAACTTTCCTTTTTTGGAAACTCACTCCATTTTCTGCTTTCCCTTTTCGGAAGGGTGCTTTCTCCTTTGCGCCCACCCACGCCTCTGCTAAGCCGCTTCCTCATCTGCGCCTACGCCTCTACCTTAGTCGCCGCCGCCTCCGTGCCGTGCCTTTGCCTGGGCCACCTCCTCCCCTACGCCATGCCCCAGCCGCAGAGCGACCTCCCTTGCTCTAGCGCCCACGTCGCTTAGCAGAGCTCACTCAGTAGCGCACCCCGCCAAGCGATAGCGCTCACCCGCGTCACCGTCACCGTGGCAGTGTCCATTTGCAGGTGGGCCCTTGCCACTGCTTCATCCCGACTGTCCATGCACAACCACTTGTATCCGACATCCCTGCCCTACGTCGCCCTCCCTGAGAGATCCACCTTGCGCAGTCAAAACTATGGGGAGACAGTGAAATTTCTTCACTTCTATCTCCGCATTTCCATTTCTAACATCTCTGTATCGCCTTTAGAAGCCGCCACATCGTCGCCCTTGATTTGTCTTCCACTACAACAAATGTGAGCTTTAGTGACGATTAGTGATGACTACTCCTTGACGACTGAAATAAACACCATTGATAAGTAACTTTCTGTAACGCATGTATTAAATTCGTCACCATTGAAAGTAGGGGTGTTTTGCCCTAAAACTTTGAGATGATTCAAAATTTTTGTTACAAAATGAAGTTACATATCATCACAGATTGTCAGGTCAAAAGGGTGGCTACAGCTAAGGTGTATTTGTGATAAATTGTTTTTTGTGAGGCATTTATTTTTTTTGTCATATATCATTTTACTTTTCTATGACGAATTGTTATTGCTTAAAGACATGGGCAGGGAATGCGAAGGAAACAAGCACTACTACAAAAATGCTAATAGTGGACGCCTCATCACAGACGGTTGACAAAAACCATCAGTAGTAAGTACAATCACAGACATTTTTGGTTTAGTGACTATCTATGTTACTAGCAGCGCTAAAAACTGTTTGTGAAGAGATAATATCACAGACGGTTCTCGTTGAAAACCATCTGTGAAGTACCACATGCGGTTTTCAACAAGAACCATTTGTGAAGTACCACATACGGTTTTCAACAAGAACCATTTGTGAAGTACCACATGCGGTTTTCAACAAGAACCATCCGTGATATAATCTCTTCATAGACAGTATATATTAAAAACTGTCTGTGATATTTCACTGCCTTATTTTGCTGCCCCTTTATTCAAACTGAAGCGGTGTCACGACCTCTCAACTACTAATCAGTTCCACTACCAAAATACCCATATATATACTGCCCACACGCCTCCCCCAAACACTCCAAAACGCAGTGCCACCTAGCTAGGACTGTGCAGTTTTGTACCGAACCGAAAAAACCGTACTGAAAAAACCAAACTGAACCGGTCAACTCGGTTTGACTGGTATTCGGTTCGGTAGTTGGAAAAGTGGTATTTCTCTGATTCGGTTTTTTTCGGAAAAACTGAATTTCCCGATTAAACCGAACAACCCAACATCTCCGGATTCTGGTCTCGGCCCACCAGGCCCGATGCACGCGGAAGACTCTTCAACAGAGGCGTAGAGCGCAGACGGCCAGTCTCCAACTCCCAGTCTCCCACTCAGCACTCGCCTCGGCGGCTCGCCGCCTCGCCAGATCCGCCCTTCCCCAGATACCCCAGGCAGCATTCGCCCGGCGGTCAGCGGCGACGCAGACGGGCACTCGCCTCGCCAGATCCGCACTTCCGCAGCAGCCGGCATCTCACTCTCTCGGTCTCTCCGACCTCGGTGCTCCCACCCCCCCACCCAGACCCAGGCTCGGCCGGCGCCCGGCGGCCGCTCCGGTGCTCCGCGCCTCCGCCTCCTGCCCTCCTTCGGTCGAGTACTCGAGTGCTCCACCCTTTGAGTCTAAGATGCAAGGTATTCATGTTAGTTGCTAGTATTGTTTTCCAAAAATAGGAAATCATCACATAGTGTCATAGTGTAGATCAGAATACTCGTGAAATTTTCTGGTTGGAGCTTGCTCCCTAATTGAGGTTATTTTGGGGCTCACAATTTAAGGAACTATTAGTGTGCTCTAGAAGAACTTCATTATCTAGCAGCTCTAAAAGAACTTCATTATCTAGCAGTACTGTTTATATGCTTTGAAATTTAATTTGACATGGTTGTAGACTTGTAGCCAATTGAGTTGTCTTCACTGTCACTGCCATGGAGGTATACTTGGTCGCATGTTCTGTCTTGATGTAATTGAGTGATCTGTGAATGTGATGATCTGTGAGACTGTGACTGTGAGTGAATGTGATCTGTGATTGTGAATGAGCTTGTGGCAGCCAGAACTGGAATTTTGATGTAGTTCTATGACAGAAATAGAATTGAATTTTGATGTTGTGCTTGTGCAATTGTGCGGTTGTGGGCTTGTAGCACAGTCAGGCTGGCAGCCAGAAAGCCCAGAACTGGCTGGCTGGCTAGCTGCCAGTCTGCCTCTAGAATTCTGGATTTTGGAATGGAGTTACTTATAGAGATTAACGTTTAGCAATTCGCGTAAACTTTGGTAAAATGGTATTTACCGATACCGTACCGAAATAAGATGGTATTTACCGATACCATACCGTATTCTATTAATTACCGTATTTTCCGAATTACTAACACTGTATAAACCGAAAAAACCGAACGAACAGTCCTACACCTAGCTACCTTCCCCAAATCGATCGAAGGACTGCCTCCCCCAACGATGTCAACTACCTTCCCAAGCTCCTCCGCCTTTGGATGTGACACCACGATTCACTGCATAAGGCACTCTTATCGTAAGAGTGTCTTATACAGTGTCACTGTCATGACACAACACGATGACGTTGCCGCCGCCGGTCTCTCCTTCATCACAGGTGATATATACCACACCCTTCCCCTCTCTTCCTTGATGCTTGGATATGAAATTACGAAATTATTAGATGGCTAGAGTTTTGGCCATATAAATCTTGATGCTCATGCGTGTGAAAATTAATTGTTGATGCTTTAATTAGTTCTTGTGATGATTGATGGATGGCTAGGGTTTTGGCCCTTGTTGAAATTCATGTTTTATTGCAGGATGAAGACATGGCTGCTAACAGACTAAGCGCATATGACCACGGCTTACGACCACGTACCTATGACCATGACTTATAACCACAGCATACGACCACGGCTTATGACTACTGCTTACGACCGCACGCCTACGACCATTGTATACCAAAACAACAAAACAACAGTACCAACAACCTAAACAATGAGCCACCAAAGATATGGTGCCAATCATAAATAGGCCAACTTTGATTCATCTGTATTCTCTGATTGCACTATTTTATAGTGCAATCAGAGAATATTGATGAACTGAAGGAGACTTATTTGTGATATCGCGTGAACGTAATCAAATGGTTCTTAACTAGAATCGTATGTGATAATAAACTATCACAGACGGTTCATAGTAAGAACCGTCTGTGATCACAATTATTATAAACAGTTCTAGTTAAGAAATGTATGTGATAAGGGTTATCACAAACGGTTCAAAAACTGTCTGTAATGCCCTTAGGGTATTACTGACATATAAGCACAGACGGTTCATGAAACCATCTGTGGTGATATTTCTAAACCATCTATGATGAGCTTTTCTGTAGTAGTGAAGGGAGCACAGGCATGGGCAAGGAACATGGAGGGAACAAGGGAGCACAGTCAAAGGATGGCTGGAGAAATGGGGCGATGGTGCGCGGCAGTGGACAATGGGGTGTCACCGGTGCCGGGGTTCTACGGTGATGCATTGGTTAATTCGAAGTATGAAATATGTAGAGGATGCGTTAATGATGGTGTAATTACAAGTAATCAAAGAACAGCTCACTGGAGATGATGAATCGATGACAAGGAGCGAAAATAGCTGGTTTCAAAAAAATCTCGATTCCCATTTATTGACTGAACCAAACTCAAACTAACTTAGTAGATAGGTTGCTTAGAGGCTGGAACATGAAATAACGTGAACAAAAATCGAAAACTCACCAGAGTGAAAGAAGGCGTGGTCAGGTGACGGACAACGCTCAGGAAGATGGTGTTTGAAGCTCTAAAAAGTTTGCAAAAGTGTAGTAGAGAAGTACGCAGTTACAGGAACCCAATTTGAAGGCTTGCGTGATGGGAAACCAATGAGTAATCAAAGGATTTGGGAATGACGATTTTGGTCATTAAATTTTGAAACTACTGAATAAAAGGAAACTCTAGAGTAAATGGGGAATAAATAGCTAAGAATTGATGCTTGAGTAATTTGGACCAATTTCCATTCTTGCATGAGGTGGAGATTTGGTGTTTTAGTTTGCTGTGACACATAGAAATACATTTAGAGCTATCTTGGCCATCATCTACCCACGAATAAGTTGTATTCACCGTTTGGGGTTTTGGCTCGGTTTTAGTGCAAACTTCCAACAAACTAAAAAAGGTCTTAACTTTGACCATGATTTTCATAATCGTTTATTGGAATAGGTTCCTGATATCCTAGAGTAGATATTTGCAAAGTTTCATATCATTTGGATCTACGGATCGAAAGTTCTCTCAATTTTTGTTTTTGAAATCATTCTAAAAACACTATTCACCCTGTTTTTATTGTAGTAGCGGAAGTACCGTAGCTACTGTAGCAAGCGGTAGTACCGCAATTCCAACGACGGTAGTTCTGTTTTCGTTGATTTTTCATGGATTTTTAGTGTCTTGAATCACTAGTTTTTGTATTGGCATTCTATCCTAATCTTTATAGCTCTGTAGCCATTAAAGTGAAGGATTGATAAATATTTAGGGAAAAATTTGAAGTCACAATTCACCCCCCCTCTGTTGCCATCTTTGGTCTTTCACAACCGTGAAAGTCGACTTTTAAAATAATCATGAAAGGTGAACTGGATTTCAAACACGAAGAGAGTAGACTATTGGTACGTAGATCATGACACAACGATAATTAAAGGCAGCATCTGCCCACACATCGCAATATGATTAGCAAAGCAATCTCGATCAAATTTCCTGATTTATGTTGATTGTTTGCTGGAAATAAGATTCTTACGCGCCGCATGTTCGATATTACCATGTCGATCATACATATAAATAGTATTCCGTCAGTCAAGCCGCAATCGATCGAGAATGCAGTGCTTATCATCTTCTAAGATTGCATGATTTTGTCCCTTGTACGTTAGTACAATCTTGGTTCCATATATGCACACTCTTTCCCTCCATTATTCCCTTGTTGATTCAGACTTTCGTGGCACGTCCCAGCATAGATTGCATTTGCCATTTTGCCAATGCAACACCCAGCTGTCCAAAAAGTCTGTAGACGTTGTACGTGTCATACTTCCAACGGCAGTGCCGATTCGTAAATTCGCAAATGTGGTTAGTTAGTTCTGAGCTCCAAATAGATTCTCCGTTCTCTTTATGAGCCAACCACCGTTTGCAGCGTCAGATAACAAGAGCCAAACTTCCAAGCCATACAATAATCTCACGAATCAATCCAAAGAAAAAAGAAGATAAGACAATGTTGCAACCCTAGTTACATGCATCAATTGCTCTGGTTAATTACTGTCTTCGCAAACTAGTGTTTAGTTATTGTCAGGCGGAAATAAGTGTGACAAAAAAAAGTGTGTGCAGTAGGTTCATTTGTCAGTTCACCTGCCAAACGAAAACTGAAAATTTATAAGCTAAACCGACCGTTGATCTCTCTTTAAAGAATCCTGGGGAGTCCAACCACAAGAATGGCCAAACAAAGCAGCAACAGGAGCTAGCCATGCATCACTGTTTGCCCTATTCTGTTCCAATTTGCTCTTAGCAAGCTAGCTATTCGGTGATTTGACGCCTGTTCGGTGATTTGACAAAGGCATCTAGTGGTCCTTTTAGATTCTTCCCAACCTCAAGGTCAGTTTTTTTTTTTATACAGATATTTGGTGTCGAGCTTCACAATTATCTAGCATTAGAAGAGTGGTTGAAGGTGTACGTGTTCGTCAAATCAAAAATTATGTTTGCCCTTTTGTCACCTAGTAGGATTTGATTCCCGCAAAATGACATACATGAACCATTGCAATCATGGGAGAATACCAAGTGCCCTCCTTATCGCAAATTTTTTTAAAAAAACTGATATACCATATCCATATGTATCTATATAAACCATTCAGTACAAAATGGAGGGTTTTTTTTGCTATAATAGAATAGTTTATTGAATCGTTGGAAAATTTCTTTTGTATATCTATGTACAGTTTCTCGTTTAAATACACATGTACGTAGTATGAAGAAATATTGTTGAGTAACGATGATTAGGCCATTTCGCAAGTATTCAATTTTGGGGATTTTTAGGACGTGGCAAGGGGGGGAGGAAGCCCAATATATGTCTGAGCGATTAAGGACTACTCCCTCCGTTTCTTAGGGCCTGTTTGGGACTGCTCTGCTTCAGATTTTTCAGCTTTGCTTCTAGTTTGTCTAGCCAAACAGATCCAGCTCCAAGAACTCTGCTCCAAGAAAAAGGTGGAGTTGAGGGCCAACTTCATGTTTTTTGTGGAGCTCCTCAAAGGGTACTCCAGAAACTAGATATTCATACCTCCTCATGGAGTTGAGGAAACATTACCCACCTATGCCATTGATTACACAAACATACCTCTTCGTTCTTTTTTCTTTCTTTCTTCCGCACGGCGCATCTTCCTCGTCCGCCTGTTTCTCCCGTCCGAAAAAAGCAGCCAAGAAACCATCGGCCGGAGGGCAAAATCTCCTCCCCCGACACGCACGCGCGCGACGCGAATCTACGACGAAATCCTACGATTCCGTTCGTCCTCGCCTCCCCGCCTCGATCACGCCTCGGACGACGGAATCCTGTGCCAAGGAATCAAGGCGGCGTCCCCCCGATTTGCATGCCCGGAGCTCGCCGGAGTCGGAATGCCCTGTTGCCCACCGCCGCTCGGAATCGGTCCGCGGGTGCAATCCTTCCTGCGCGACTACGACGCGCTCCAGTCCATCGCCCTAGCCCTCATCTACTTCCAGGTGCGCGCGCATTCCTTGCCGCCGGTCGATCGGATCGGCGTGCTCGGTTGCCGGCTCCCAAGATCGGTTACTTTATTCTTCTTGGTCTTGTTATCCTCCGTGATGGGCTAGTGCACTTTCTTCTTTAGTAACAGGGAGATTATTCTAAAATTATAATTTAGTGTTTACTCCATATTCTTCTGACTCTTGTATCTATTTATACAGGAATATTACTTCTAATGAGAAGTATGGTCAAATTTTTACTAAATTATTTGTATTTATTTATTTTTACATCATATTTCAATTAGTAAAACCAAACAAACACTCACATATGCTTTTAAAACATCAAAACATACACCAAACATCATCCATGGGCATATTAGACCTTTCTTAGGAAAACCTCCCATTCCTGGAGCTGGAGTCATGCTGCATGCCAAACAGATCCACCTGCTCTAGCAACTCCAGAGTGGAGCCGCTCCAGAGTGGAGTTGGTGGAGTAGAGCTGAAAAAACCAGAGCAGAGCAGTCCCAAACAGGCCCTTGATCGATACTCATACTCCATCCACCCACTTTTTTAGGGTGCACTTTACTTTTAATTTTGTCCAATAATATTAGACACACACTAATCAATGTAAAAATTGTGATTTGTTTCCCATTTTGACCTTATTAACTATCCTCAAATACTGTAGCATGTATACTTCCAATGACCTTATTAAACCTGGTTGTATGCTGTCATATGTATTCTTCCTGTGAGAGGAAGAGAGTTGGAGAGAGTCATATTAATGCGCAGCATGCATGCATGTGTTGAATTACATTGTTTTTCTCGGTGTGTAGGGTACTGATTGGATGGAATAATGATGAGTAATATGGCCATTTCCATGTGTTTCTTAATATCAGTGCAAAAGCCAAATGCGCCTTAAAAAAGTGGACGGAGGGAGTATCATTTTAGAATTTTGCACTACAACCAACACATGTATGTAAAAGACTATATTATCCTCCTTGATTAGCTCACTTATTACTTTTAAATGGTATGTTATAACTTAGTGACTCTAGTCCGTACTAATAAATAACCTTGGGAATGATAAATGGAAAGGGTATGTAAAGGAAAATGGTAAAAGGTTATCTTGAAATTATAGTATGATATATATTTAGGAACAAAATTTGAAAACTAGAATAATAACGTGTATTTAGAACGGAGGGGGTAGTTATCAATTGATGGGTGATTATAAAATGATTACTAAGACTCTTAATTAATCATAACGCAACAAATTGCTGAAGGAAACGACAAAGACATGTTTTCATGTCGTTAGTGCCTCGTTTAAAAAATAAGCATGTATTAGTTAATCACGGTTGTATGGAAAGGTAAAGGCAGCAAAGTGCCAGGTGACCAAAAAAATTACATTTATTTTAAGTGGGACAAGGTTGTCTCTCAACTCTTTTCAAAGCCTAATTTTTTCTTCAAGTCCAAAACCATCTACTTTACGTCTCCAAACAATTAAAACAGTGGACACTACCGCCGCCACCATCCAATCCTTCAACGAGCAGATCGCACGCTGAAAGATGCGAGGGTCCTCCGGCAACACCATGACGATGCTACGTCTTGGTGTTCTCAGCTCTTGGATGGAATTACTTTTAGTGCTCTATATATGTAACTTCTATCCTTTCCTTATTCTGGGTCTATTCTTTTTTACTTCAGCTTATAGATTTTAGTTTCGACTTTTGACTTTTAAGTTATTCGTGAGAGAGTATGGAATAACAGAAACTCGCATATGCTTTTAGTCGATATAAATGAAGGCGTTATATTATGTACTATAATCAACTTATAGATCTCGCCTTGAAAAATACTTTGTTTGAAAGTTAGTTATTATAGAAAATCTGAAAAAACTGCTTTTAAAATATGAAAAGGAGAGGACCTCTATCTATCCCGGGGAGAGGTGAGCGTTTTGGCCCTCCATCGAGTCCTTCAAAAAATAGTGCAAATTACCACGTAGAAGTGTCCGTTGTTGGGTGTAAGCCACATTTTTTAGTATCTCCACCTGTAATCAGTCGCCTTTGAATAATCTAGGACGTTTTACTCACCCTAGATACAAAAACATGGTTCTCTACCTAGGAGCTAACATGCATGTTGTTGTCATCCTTCACATCAAAACTGAGGCCGAGCATGGGTGGGAAACACCGGATACGCGTAGATAAACCATACTCGCGGGATCTATATATATCCCAAACGTCGGACCGTCCAAATCGTGAGAAGTTTTTTTGAAGTGCAAAACCCTGACAAATTCACAGTCGTCACTTCTGAATCGCTCGACACCGATGGCGGAACTCTCCTGTATGCATACAGCGTTCGTCCGGCCCCGGCCGGCCGGCCGGCAGGCCGCGTTTATTTCACGTACGGCGTCGGTATCCATCAATGCCCGCGCGCGGCGACGCAGGAGGGGGTACAGACACGCGCGGCTCGCGCACATTCATTTTCCTGTACGCGTACGCCGAGTTTTCCGGTGCGGCGCTCCCCGTCGCGCGCAACTTGCAGCGACGTACGTACGAACGACGTGCGACCCCGGCCGGCCTCTGCATGAGTGCATGCATGATGTTTGCATCGGCGCGCACGCACGTACAACATGTGTGCTGTTCTAACAACTTGCGTGCAACGCCCGATCGATCCCGATCCATGATTCACGCCCCTGCCAGTACTGCTCGGCCAGTAGACGTCGATGCTTTTTTTCGCTGAGACGACGTTGTTAAGCTTATTGGTCGATCTCGGTTATGCGCGCATGTGATGCAGATGCCCTTGGTTATCGATCGATGATGCTTCGTTTCGTTTAATAATTGCCATTGATTTACGAGAGTCAGGCAGGAGGACGGATGGGAGATGCAGCTACGCACTCGCTAGCTAGTGAAGTTCTCTCTTGTGCTAATTAACTTGTCATTTGGTTTCCTTCCAAGTCATGATTCCCATGTACAGTGAGTTGATGAGACGAACAGTAGTGTACAGCATGATTCACTTACACTTTTGTTCCTTTTCGATCCGTCGGTCGTTGTCGATGACCGATAACTATGCACATGTATATGTCATGTAACTTTGATCAGCCACGCATGGCATGGCATGAACCGAACTAGGTAGCTAGCAAGTGATGGATGGATCCATCAACAATGATCGAGCAGTAATAGTATGCAGGGCGCCTAGCGCAGGCATCGATCTGTAGCTGCACACATGCCCAGGGCGTGCGTCGATCAGTAGTACTGCACGCATGCAGTGAAAAGGCTACTGCAGCACGTGCACATGAATTCAAAACAAGCCGAGATCGCCGGCCATTTGTTTGAAGCAACGCGTCGGTTCGGCGGACACAAGGATAACAATGGTCAAAGGGAGCATCAAAGACTAACTAAGCCTGAGCACGAGCGATCTCGCGATCGATAGGGTCGCGGTCGCGATTTGATTCTCGTTACGTTCCGGATAGAATCGATTACAAGATTAGATAGAGTTATTGGCTCCTAGCTACATGCATGTACGTACGCATGTATGTGGGTGGATCACTAGTATTGCAACAGTTGTCCCATGCATGATATGCGCCCATGCATCCATATGTTAGGTTAGTGGCGTCTTAAATTAGTTTTGTTGTGCCACTGATGAAATGAATCACTGTTACTTCCTTGGGTAAAAGAAAGTGTCGATATACAACTTTGTCGATCAATATTTAATAGAATTATAGCATTATGAAGGCATTTCTATGTACCATTTTCACATAAGACCAATCTAAATATTATTAGGAAATGTTGTCATTCAAAACGTAAACGATTTAGCACCATGCACAGTTCGAACAGTGACACACAGCAGCTCTTTTCTGATCCGAGTGAGTAATCAATACTGAGTAGGTCTCGTTCAAGAATTCCGAGGCAAAGAAAAATCTAGCTATATATGGTTAGCGCACTAGCTCGCACGTGCTGCAGTGCGGTGGTATATGGACAGGCGGCGGCACGCATGTGGGGTGCTACACTGACTCCACTGCTTGGCTGCAGTGAGATGAAGCAATGCATCGTGCATCGTGACAGCAATTCCCCGTACCGGAGGTTCGAGCCTTGAATCCCCATGGTTTACTTCGTACATCCTCGGAAATTGTGACGGAGCCAAACGCGCCGATCCATGGGTACGTAGCCGAAGGCTAGCTCGTGCCGTACGTGCAAGGTGAGCTCTTTTAAACGTACTGCTATACCTATACGTACAAACTTCTGACGATGTATATATTTCCGGATGGATTCAGATATTTTCGAATCAACTCAGATATGCTTTGATTTGAATTAATACAGACTGGATTGCAGAATAGAAGAGTAGAGCGAGTTGAATTGTACGATTACTTAGCATGCACGTATTAAATGCACGTATATGGACGCAGACAGCCGTGCCTGTAGTTACGGTTAGGATCGAGCTGAGAACGTGGATCTGATTTGTACCTGTTCTGAACCTAACGATAAGTATAATACTGGTCTACGTGTACCCTAGGCAATTATTTGACCACTAGCCAACTGTTGAGCGAACATGCACGAGATGCTGCAGTACATGTATTTTTGCATCCTATATAAGTCTACACCGACCAACTCATCCGAAACGGCGCAATTGCTACCATGAACGAACCATTCAAAAAGGATTGTACGTAGAAGACAGAATAAGGATAAAACGGATTATCTCCTTGGTTTACTGGTGGAGCTGTATAGTACCACTCTATTTATCAGTTTTAAATCTCGATACTCATATTTACATACACATAAGTATATTTTAGTAGAAATTTTGTAAAATCGTGAATTTATCTCTGGCCTTTGTAATTCTAGGAGTGTGTTAAGGAGGCGTACTCACGTGTGTGTGCATGGCGGTGTGTGCACACGTGCATCTTCCTTGTAACTTATAGGATTGGTATGGCGCGCAGCAGAGGAGGTGAATAATGCCTTTAAAAAAATTTACAAGTATTAATCGATTCTTCACTTTAATAGCAAGTGACAAGTCCACTCATTCTCTTGTTCCTCACCTTATCATATGCTATAGTGAATTTTGTGGATAGAAGGGTTAAGTCATCTTCAGTAAGTTTCTCTAATTGCTCATCGCTCAAGAAGTGCGAGGCGGACAATGAAGATTCAAAAGAGCTAAAATCTAGGGAACTCAAAAAACTACTCTGAGAATGGCCAATCACAAGTGTCATCCATTCTATCTTGAAGAGATACGAGATGAAATCAATCTCATGCATCTTCAACCACGAGTAGAGCTTATCTATTGTAAACTCATTAATGACAGTGTTGTCATTGATAGAAGTGATTTTCATTCCACAAACTTTCATATCAAGTGCACCCAACATCTAGCGTGCATTATATATTAGAATCAAAAAAGGTCAAACCAATAATATGTAGATCATGAATGATCTTATTAAACCTTCCCCACAACTCATCCAAGAATTCATCAGGCTTTTGCTCGATCTTTGAGTATTTTTTTCTTCAGTTGGTTCTGTCTCACTTCCTTGATCATAGTAGATAGCTACGATCTTGTAGACCTTGTGAACAAATTTCAAATGAGCAACCCGCTCGAATTCAGATCAATTAAGCCCTTGAATCAGAAAATTATGAACCATGCTGTTTGCCTCTACATCAGGTGTATTCACCTGATCATCGGTAGATACAACATAAGAATTCTTAACTTTTATCTAAATTGTATACCTTTGAGCCTTAATGTAGGATCGCATACAAGCCTTCTGATAGGAGAAATTGACTTCATTGAAAATGGGTGGCTTGAATATTTGTCTGAGGCCATGGCTCCTAAGACTGGTAAAGATCCATGAGAAGATCTAACTGGACTCTGATACCACTTGTGGAACTGGTATGACAACACAGGGGGTGAATTGTGCCTTCAAAAATTTTCCCCAAATATTCATGAGTTTTTAATTTCAATAGCTACAGAGCTATGAAGATCAACACTGGAAACCAACACCAAAGCAATCAACACAAAAAAATTGAAATCCCAAAAATTTAGTACTCATACGGTCAAACCGGTTACCAAGGATGGTCTGACTGGAGCCTAGTGGTCTAACCATCAGCTAGGCCAGAGGGGTGTGCTCTGACTGCTCCCTTATTCTAGAACTAAAAATTTTAGCCCGAGTCGATGCAACTTTTATTGCAACTCCAAAAATCTAAGTCCAAATAAAATAAAATTTTGCACATATCTTGCAAGAGGTCTCAGGAACCTATTCTATTTATGAATCGTAAGAATCTATGCAAAGTTCAGACATTTCTCAAAATCAATCATGATTGCACTAAAACTGGGCAAAAATGAAAAACTTGAAATATGACTTGCTCGTGGATAAAGGATAGCCAAGATGGCTCTAGATATATTCTCACATGTCATAATAAGCAAGAAATCATAGAGAAGCTAGGTACAAACTTTGGATTAAGAAATCTTCCAAGGGGGTCAAATCTAAGTAAAATCGGGCAACTTTAAGAACTTACCAAACCTGGTACCTAGATGAATCGGGGATTGATCTCCATGAGTCATATGCATCATTAATACGTCCTTGGCATACAACAAGATCAAGCAGGGAAGAAAGTGTTAGTGATATGCCCTAGAGGCAACATGGAGATGTTATATATATATCACATACTATGTTTATGATGCATTACTTTGTTCCTTGAAATAGACATTATCATTATTGATCAATGAGTATGTGACTTATTCATGAGACTCTTAATGCTAAAATGTTGCTATTTCTAAATGATCCCTGATCATATATCATATGAGGAACAAATATGATTCAAAGATCATCATATGTATTGATTGATGATCATGTCTCATGGATCATGGTATGGTGATACCAAATCAATAATATGGACATGAGTTAGTGAACATATGCTGGATAGTCCCACCATGAGACACTGCAGAGATTCCATGTATCATCAGTTGGTCTCAAGTAGTGTTTATGTAGAATCCTTATACTTGAGATCATCATGATTCCCAACATGCGTAGTAGCTTATTTTGGGACTACTAAACACTACTCCGTAACTGGGTAGTCATAAAAGTAGTCTTCGGGTTTGCCATGAAACATGTAGTGGGATGTGAATGATCAAGATAGAATTTGCCCCTCCTTATGGGAGAGATATCTCTGGGCCCCTCAATGTAATGGATTATGAAAGTGCATGGCCATGCCAAGGTGATTGAGGAGTCAATCACAAGTTTATAATCCATCACGGAATCGAGAGAGTGATTGAGCTATTAAGAGGATGACACAGGTCTCGCCTTGAGCTCAATCTATATCGTGAGGCAAAGGGATTCGTACATGAGAACATTACAGGTTCAGCCGATATGATCTTTACGTATACTTTGGGGTTAATATGTCTTACTAGAGGCCGCTATTAACAGGGTGACCGGAAAGGCGTTTCCGGGTCGCGACCAAGTATACGTGAACCTACAGGGTCGCACACTTAACGGGTTGGAACACTAATTCGAATGTGATTCGAATGTGGGCTCAATTCGGATAGAGATTCAGATAGACTCATATTGGGCCTCGGTCCACTAGGCCGAAGTGAGGAGGTCTATATATATGGAGGCGAGGAGCTGAGGGGTGCATGCTTCTGTTAATCCCGAGCCAAACCCTAGCCGCCACCTCCCGAGCCAAACCCTAGCCGCTCGTGAGTGCTGGTACACTCGCGATCGGTGTTCCAGCCCCGGACGTGTGGATACCGGTGGAGGCGCTGCTCGTTGCGGTGTTGATCGGCATCAACAACCTACAGATTGGATCTGCTCGTGGTGTGGTTGATCGCGTGGAGGAGACGATCTGTTCGGGACGATCGGCTACTTCCACTACTACCTCGACGCGCGTGGTTGGATCGGCTTCTCCAACTCTTCTTCACAGCACACTGCCTCTAGTGGTAACGATCCATGATCTCTCCTTAAGCATGATGTCCTTGTGTGCGCAGTAGAAAAGTTTTGTTTTCTGCTTTCGTAGCCTACGTGCATTCCTTTAAAAAGAATATAAAAACCACCAAAATCAAGAGCAGATCAACCAAAATAAGATGGGTACATGAGGGATAAACAAAGTTGATATATTGCTACTTGAAGCTGGAGATTTTGCAGCCACTCCACCTAGAGGATAAGAGGGCACATCACAACACTCACACTTTTCTAACCATAATCCTAGAATACTTGGCTTCCAATATAGAAAGCTAGGATGGTTGGATGGTTAATTAGCAAGTTTTCATCCCAATCTATTAAATAAACAAGGCAATCAGCCACATCTAACCCTAATAGATATTATCCATTAGCACATATAGGAAAAACCCGTTAACCCCACGCAATATGTGTTTTACTCGCACACTACACTAATGCACGCTTTTCAAAAAACATGAGTCCGGATCCGCTAAGTTCTTTCTTAGTCTTTGATCCAACTTGATCTTCTCAGCTTGTCCTTGATCTAAACTGCTTTTCTAAGCGCCGTGGTTTTGATCCAATGTAGTGTCTGGATTTGGTCAACTTACCAAAACATCCTTTCTTGACCTAGTTTTTATCTTCTATTGCAAGCAATCGTCATGCTTGTCATGTATAGATGCACCACTGGCTTGCCACGCATCAGTAATTCTCTCCCATTTTGGTTCATCGGACCACACCTCACTTGGACCAATAAAGTCACATGGTGCAACCTATCGCTTGAACCTTCCTTTCAAATTTTTTTTGCTTTTTTTGTGCCATGCTTGAGTTCAATCATCTCATTCAACATCCTTTATCATTCTGAGCCTCGGCTCCTCCATGAGCATAGCCCCCTTCCTCGCTGTTGACCATGGTTAACTCAAACCCTTCCTGTACATCGAAGACAAAGAAATTATTTCTGGATATAAGTTATTCACAACTTAACCTATGTTAGTTGAAATATACATCATGCAACACATGCGCTGACCTAGGTCAAACCAAATTAACCCACGACCAAAATTCCAAAAAGTCCACTTTTCAACCGAAGAGAACTTCACTACCGGTCATGCTGCCTCTAGCTAGTCTGACCGTCGCCTATTGCCAGTCTGATCGCCAGGTCTGAACTAAAATATGAAAAACTGATTTTTTTTTTCTTTTTGCAAAATTCAAATTCCAATTCCTCCAAATTGACGTTCATCACAATAAATACCTGGAGCTTCTTACATAGTCCTTCATAATCGAAAAAATAGATAAAACAAGATAAGTGTTTTTTTAATAAAAATACATATTTGCCTGGCAATCTATATTTTATTTCCCATCGCGCGTGCATGGATTAGTACAATTGGTGTAGAGTTGCGGTGGAATTTGAACTCCGGTCGTATATGCAGCTTTGGTATACCTTGGTTAGGCGACTTACCAACAGAGTTGACCACAATCACTAGAACGATTCGTCTCGATTCCACGTGTTCTCTACCGTTAGGGAACAAAAGAAAGCACACGGCGAACATATAACCTTACGTGAGTCACACTTGGAAAACCACACGGGCTATACTATCCAGTAAAAATTCTCTTCACAAAAGGGCCGAACAGATGGACACTTACGAGGCGTCCTAGCTAGACACTCAGAATAGTTGTAGTTTCTGGTAGTGATATTTGTTAAGAACACCGTGGAGTGGGCATACAATGTGCCATCACTACTACAGAAAGCCTAATAGTAGACGCCTCATCACAGACGGTTTTGTGAAACCGTCTCTAATGAGCACTATTACAGACGGTTGTAATTTGGAGGACGTCTGTGGTATTTGTGGCGGAAAATGGATTATCACGACGGTTATTAACTATGAACCGCTCGCGATACGTTGTATCACGCAGGCAGTGCGTATTAAAAACCGTCAGTGATAATCCCAGATATCACGCACGGTTTTAAATAAAACCGCTCGTGATAATTTGTTATCACGACGGTTAATAATTAAAAACCGTCAGGATAATTCACGACGGTTTTTATTAAAACCATCCGTGATAATGTCGAGAGGCATTTATTGCGCCGCTCGCATCGCATCTGTCTTCATTTCGATCCGATCTAGCCATCGCTGCGCACTTTTTCACTCGGGAGGAAGCTAGGCGATTTCGTGCCTTGTTAATTTGGTGGGAAGAGGCGAGATTGAGCTTTGAAGATTCATACTTTGCTGGTTGTTCTAGATATGGTTAGTAATGCAATTTATTTTTTCTTTAATTGCATTACAATTTAGTTCTAAGTAATCCATGAGTGGTTATTGAAGATGGTTAATTTGCAAAATTGTTGGTTATATAATAGCTGTTGTGTTTGTAATATGAATCTAGCAAATAAAGTCTCAATATAATAAATGTGGCCGGTATATATGTAGTTATAATTAGTTAATCTAGATTTTAATACTAAGTTGTTATATATGTACGTAACGTAGGACCAAGCTGGATGTATGCCGCGAGCCGTGTGAGTGAAGAGTACATTAATGGCGTTTCGCTTTTATAAGAGCCGCGAGGAGGATATGTTGAATAAGGGGCGATATATATGTGCTGTCCATGCACCGATCGAGAATGTGAAGATGTTTAAGAACCGAGGCAAATTGAATCGCACTTGATTCGGAGGGGTTTCAAAAAGGATTATACGTGTTGGACCAGTCATGGCGAAGTGAATGATCATATGCCGCGGATGACATCGCCGGTGAAGTGAATGATATGCCCCGGATGACATCGCTCAGGAATCGAATGACATGCCGCCACCGATGTCGATTGTGGGTCGGATTCGGATAGGTTGCACGATGATAACTGATCGGATGCTTCGCGATGTTGAAGAGAACTATGATGAGAGAGAGTATGTTAAATTCCGTGGCTTGATGGAGGACTCGAGAAACCTTTGTACACGGGATGCAAGTACACGAGGTTGTTGGCCGTGCTTGAACTGTTGAAATTGAAGGCAAGCAACGGTTGGTCGGACAAGAGTTTCATCTGCGCTGCTAGGTCTTTTAGCGGACATGCTTCCGGATGGAAATGAGTTGCCTAAAACCACGTATAAAGCCAAGAAGGTTCTTTGTCCGTTGGGAATGGAAGTAGAAAGAATACATGCATGCCCGAACGATTGTATCCTCTACCGTAAAGAGTATGCAAACATGCATGTATGTCCGTGTGCAACGCATCCCGATACAAACGTAACAATCAATCGCTTGATGGCGAGGGAACAGAGGCGAAGAAAGGACCTCCCGCTAAGGTGACATGGTATTTTCCTATAATTCCCGTTTGAAAAGGTTTTTGCAAATCCAAAGGAGGCAAAATCTGCTGCGTTGGCACTCTGAGGAGCGCAAGAAGGATGGAATGATAAGACACCTTGCTGATTCCGCGCGGTGGAGAAACATCGATAGGAGTTTTGCGAGTTCGGTGCAGAACCAAGGAATATAAGGTTTGGGTGAGTACGATGGAATGAATCCTTTCAGAGCATGAGCACCGACATAGCACATGGCCCGTGACTCTGCATCTATAACCTTCCTCCTTGGTTGTGTATGAAGCGAAAGTATATTTTGCTGTCGATACTTATCCAAGGGCCAAAACAACCTGGGAATGATATCGATGTGTTCCTAGCACCGTTGGTGGAAGATCTAAAAGTAATGTGGAACGAAGGGGTACAGGTATGGGATGCGTACAAACGAGAGAACTTCACTCTGCGCTCCTTATTGTTCTGCACCATAAATGATTATCCTGCCCTTGGTAACCTAGCACCGTTGGTGGAAGATCTAAAAGTAATGTGGAACGAAGGGGTACAGGCTTATCACAGACGGTTTTAAACTTAGAACCGTCTGTGATATCAATAAAACAGACGGTTCTAAGTTTAAAACCGTCTGTGATAATATGACTATCACGCAGCGGTTATACACTTAGAACCGTCATGATATTTATACTATCACAAAGCGGTTTTAGACTTGGAACCGTCGTGATATTAATATCACGACGGTTTTGAGTTAGAACCGCTCGTGATAACCTCCTATATATACCTCCGCTAGGGTTTTCCCCGCGCGCGCGCAGCTTATTCGATCTAGATCCAAGTAAATCCCGAGCCCGTCGCCGCCTCCGCCTCCCGAACCCTCGTCGCCGCCTCCTCGAGCCCTCGCCGGCCGCCTCCGTCGAGCCCCTCGTCGCCTCCGCCTCCTCGAGCCCTCGTCGCCTCCGCCTCCCGAACCTCGCCGACCGCCTCCCGAGCCTCGCGGCCGCTTCGCCGAGCCTCGCCGCCTCGGCCTCCCGAGCCTCGCCGGCCGCCGCCGAGCCTCGCCGACCGCCTCCGTCGACCCCTCGCCGCCTCCGCCTCCCGAACCTCGTCGACCGCCTCCCGAGCCCTCGCCGGCCGCCTCCGTCGAGCCCCTCGCCGGCCACCTCCCCTCGATTACCGACTGCATTGTGAGCACTTTCTGTGATGGACTAGGGTTTACTGCAGTAGCTTAATTAGTTTGCTATTTGGTACATTAATTGTTTACTACACTTGCTCGATGATGATAAAATCATATACGAGATTGGTTCATTCAGTGCTTGAGCTCTAATAGCCGCTTGGTTCATGCGCTTTTCAGGTTATAGCATGTTATTAAATTGATCTGTTCGGATTTAATCTTGACAAGTTAAAAGACTGAATTATTGGGCAAAGTTAACTTGTGTGGTCTTGATCTGTATGAATACCGTTGTTTGAATATATGCATGCTAAATATATCTTGATCTTGAGATTTTAGAGTTTGTATCTAGAGCTCAAAATACTGAATTCATTATTTGGCATAACCAATCAAGGAAGAGTATATGATTTAGTAGCGGGACGGCCAAGATTAATCTTGTGCAACCCTACAATTTGAGAGCACATATTCATGTTGAGACTATTATTGATTCTATTATTGATGCTTGTTGCTTGTTGCTTCATATTGCTACCATTATATATGTATATATGTAGGTATGTATATGTATACATGTAGGTATGTATATGTATATGTATGTATATACACATATAGTATGTAGTATATAGTATAGGCACATAACCCCTCTCTGTGTCCACATCACCCCTCCCTTCTCCCCTTCCTCTACTCCTCTCCTCTCTTCCAACATTGAGCATCATGTTTGACTTTTCGTGCTTCCTCACTTTGAACATTCTCATCTTATCTTAATAGACCCACAAAATGAGCAACATGTCACCCGCGCATTCTTCACCATCATCGCCGAGGCGCCCGCTCCAACATCAAGACGCCAAGGAAGAGGGCTATCAAAGAAGCCTCGAGCCGACAGACCATCACAATGCAAACGCAGGTGGGGTCCCTATCCTTCCTAAGCAAGCGGTAAACGCATTCGAACCATGGTCGGAATAGTTGCACGACAACGAATTGAGATCACATACAATTCGTGGAAGAACGTGCTCGACACTCGGAAACGTGACTCGTGGACCGAAATCTTGGCATCGCTCGAGTTCCCGTAAGAACACTTACACGCCGTGGAACGACAAACCTACCAAGCGGCGTGCAAAGCATGGAAGAACTTCAAGAGCACGCTTGTCGTGAAATACGTGGAGACGGACGAAACGCTTTACTAAATACCCATTCCCGGAATCACAATGGGAAGAGTTCAAGGCGATGAAAACGACCAAGAATTCAAAAGTACAAGTGTGGCGCACAAGGCCCTCCAGCAAAAACACGCACCCCCACGCACTTGGCACACTGGGTATGCGGGTAAAATCCCGCAGATGGAGGTTGGAGGATGAGTGGCAGCGCAGAGGACATCGCCCGCCGTTTTCCAATATCCGGATGACCGCGCTCGAAATTGGCTTAGAGCAAGGTCATCTACAACGACATCGGGGACGTCTCCTTTCAAACCCCGCACCAGCAAGTGTCCCAATACTGGTAAGATATCGATCGAACTACGTAGCTTGTAATTACTCCACAACTTCGCATTTAATTGAAATGACATGTCGTGCTCTTGCAGAAGAGCTGAGTTTTGAATCTACCGGATCATTCCAGGAACAAGGAGAATGATATGCTCTCCGTGGCCCCGGGAAACAAGGAGCACCGGTCGTCACGAGAGGCCTTGGCTTTACGTTCCTTGGAAACATGGTTTCCAAGATGACTCGAATGTATCGGCGTAGGAAGAGAAACAAAGCCGAGCGTGAGGAGCAGCTACGAGAAGAGATCAAGGAATCTCTTCGAGAGGAGCTATTTGCTCGGATGGGTGAAGTAATCAGAGAAGAGGTGCGAAACAGACAGAAAGTCGCGAGCCACCACCGCCGCTATGCTAGGTAGCCCGCACAACCGTCCGAGTAGTGCGCGCCCAATCCGACGATACCAGTCCAAATTTCCTGTGGACGACATCCGGTAATAATTATTACCTCTCGAATGCTTGCTCCATTGGTAGGCCTATTCGAGTAGCTAATTTTGTATCGTTATGTAGGAGCCTCGAACCGCAAGCTCCAAGTGAGATATGGCGCCATTCCCTTGTACGCTGCTTAGGGCGGGCATATTCGTCAGTAACGGGCCATGGTGCACGCCAAGCTTTAGCGCCAGAGCCGCAAAAGTTAATGTGGATGGTGTGTATGTCAATTTTGAGGTGGTCCCGCTATCAAGCCCCCAACGACGAGATCGTGACTCTAGGACAGCCATTGGAACATTCATCCAAAGGCCCAAAAGCGACATCTTCTGGAGGCTTCTTCACCGGCAGCGGACCGAGCAACATGCACTGGTGCCATCTCCAGTACAAGACCAGTCGGTTCCACCACCGGATACTACAACGGTGCTATCTCCACGGGCCCTATTCTCGCCAGAGCAACTTGCACCGCTGCTACCTTCAAAGTCGACTTCCGTGAAGTCGACCCATAGCCGAGGCAAGAAGGCGGCAAGGGCAAAGCAAAGAAGACCAATGATGATCTTCCGTACCACCCTTTGGCCCGCAAATTGCGTTGGCGAGCCGTTGCTCGAGCAAAAAGCCCTCCAAAAGCTACCATATAGTTGCATGCAATTGCACACGTGGTATATGCAGCATCCAATAAGCCGAGGGAGAACGGACTTCAAGTATCATCACAAATTCTCAGGAAGATTTACACCACAATCTTCAAGAGTGTACATTCGTGGTCGCCTTTGAGGATTTATTCGAGCTGTTCATGCTCAACGCTCTTGACGCCTCAATCGCTCGATGCTGGACGCCGTAAGTGTGTACAATCACGCCTCCGTTAATGTCATACCGATAAATGCCATATCTAATTTTTGCTTTCGTGTATATATATAGACACATGCTGATTAAAGCTAGAGTATCGAACTCATCACCGGTTTCTTGGACCCACAATTGGTCGCCAAGACTACCATCGACGTGGAGGCATCCCTTGTCGAGAGGTACATTGCATCGAGCTCTTTGAGTTGTCGCAATAAGGACTATGTACTTATGCCCTTCAATCGAGCTTTCATTGGATTTTAATAGTAATTGTACCAAAATGGAACAAGGTATATTACCTTGATTCCCTAAGTAAGAATAAAATGGACTTCACAATTGTCGGCCAAGTAATCGATAGGTAAGCACATATTCCCATACATATCTACATTGTACTCTTTCTTTCCTTCCAAGGATTAAGGTTAACCTTTTCGAATTACGTAGGGCGTTCGCGATGTACATTGAAAAGGAGGTGACTCAAGCGGGGCCAACGGCTTGTCGACACATGTTCGAGATTTTAAGGTATTCGCTATTTCACATTAATTAATCCTATGCAACAGATGGTACTAATGCCTTTTGAACTAACACATTCCATTTTTGCAAAGCCACCAGCAAGAAATGGGCAACACATGTGGATACTACGTTTGCCAACATATGGAACTACTCCTCGATTCCTCGAGGTCACCAATCGCAAGGTTTGTCACTCTTCCCATAATTACTTCATACTTATCACGTTACATATATATGTACATTGATATTCCTATCGACAGTCAGTATCAATCCCGTCAATCGCATTGAAACGATCGAGCTTGAGAGGTTCAATCGAGTTAGCGTTCTTTTGTCGACTCAAGTCATACAACCGAAGGACGGTTCCATCGCGCACACCGATTTCCTATTGGTCTTATCACTAAGTGTAAATGCAAAGTAGATCTTTTGTAATCGTGGCATTTGTTAATGGATATTTCAGTTCAATTCAATTAATTGATTTGCGAAATGGATGCATGCTTTATGTCTGTGAGATGAAGTGCGATGTCAATTGGATGTTTTATGTCTGCGAAATGTACCTGAAAGCAAATGAGATGTGTGAATTGTATGTTTTTTGTCTGTGATTATCTGCTTGTTTCAGAGGGCATGGCTAGCATTTCCTGAGGCTAGCCAATAAACAGAAATAGATTTTGGTTTAGGAGGAAGGAATATCACGAGCGGTTTTAAGTAAAACCGTCAGTGATATGTATCACGACGGTTTTTCATTAAAACGGTTCGCGATTATTAGATATCACGACGGTTTTAATTAAAAACCGTGCGCGATATTCGATAATCACAGACGGTTTTTAATTAAAAACCGTCTGTGATATCTAATAATCGCGACGGTTCGAAACCGCTCGTGATAACCTTCGATCATCACTGACCCATAAATTCAGACGGTTCAGAAAACCGTCTGTGATGACGTTTCTGAACCGTCTGTAATGTCGATTTCTGTAGTAGTGCATGTCCGATCATCTTTGGCGAACAGACAAGGGATAAGACGACACGAGGCCGTCTTTGTTTGTTAATTTATACAAGTAACAATCGGACTAGACCAACGTGCACGACCAAGGCCATATTTAGTCGCTTTCGGTATGGATTTCTTGCATTGCATCCGATCGACAGAGGAACATGCAAGCCATGCACTAGTATTAATTTCAAGCTATGTTGTACAGTGGTCATTGTTAAGTGGTTGTTGAATGGCAAGTTGCCCAACGAGCACTGTGCACTGTATAGAAAATTAAACCATGTTTCGTGCTGCTGTTTGCGCCATACCTGTAATCTCGTGAAAGACTCGTTGTATATGTAGGCAATGCAGTCGATATCTTCCATGTCGTTCGTTATATTGTTGTGCCGAAAGAAGTGTATGGTTGGGCCATCGCTGTGCTGTTTTGAGCTTTGCCGCGCAAGCAAATGATGGAATGTGAAACACGTAGACAACATGGAGGTGGTGCGATCAAATCCGAATAATGTATGTAGAAGAGAAAACAGGTTTAAATTTTCGTTTTAAATCTGATTTTTTTTGTTTAAGTAGGTTTGGTCCATGTGACATATCACAAGGTAAGAACATATCTGCATACCTGAAACCTCAAGTGGTTGCCACACCGTGGGACTATCGCTAGCCTGATGAATCACAAATGCCTAATTACTAACATAGATGGACTCATGGACATCAAGGTATTATCCAACGCTCTTGCTACACGGTGGAAGTCTGGCTGCTGTGGACTGTCTTGCTTAGGGTGTAAATGGAATAGATAATTTTCGTCTGATCGACCAACCAAAAGTTTACGGAGTAATACAGAAGGAAAAATAGGTATTCGACACTATCCATATCCTACTCTGACTGAGAAAAATATACAAAATAGGATATAAGATGAGTGGTATCCGTTGTATCCGCTTTGATTGCACCTCATTGTCTAATTTCCAAACGACCTCAACATAATCAAAGGTAACACTCTATATATGTAGGAGGTGACCCTAATTGCTAAAATGAGATTAGCATGTGGTGACACCAGTGGTCCAATTTCTTGAATCAGCTCCTGTATCCATTCACTACTACAAAAGAGGCTAAACTGGACGCTTACATTACAGACGGTTCTTAGGAACCATCTATACTGTAAGTATCACAGACGGTTCATACAAATAACCGTCTGTAGTATTTTCACAGACGGTTATTTATACGGACCGTCTGTGATAATACAAGACATTACAGATGGTTCTTACTAATATTCGTCTGTGATAATTCACAGACGGTTCTTGATAAGAACAGTCTATGATAATGGCAGACATCACAGACGATTTTTTATTTAAACTGTCTATGATACTTCACAGACGGTTTGTATTAAAATTCGTCTGTGATATGTTTCCCACCTCGTAATCCCCAAAATTTCATAAACTTCCGCCTGAGTCCGAGTAGAATTCAGTTTTGAGACATCTTTAGTAAAACGGGTATAACTTTTGATCTTCCATTTGGAATTTGGGGTTCGCCTCAACTGCAAAGTTGTAGATCTCGTCGAAACCTTTCAAATAAGCATATATAAGCCATATTAAATTTTGCTATTTTATCATTTGAGACTAGCTATTTACATTGTATCGATATATTATTTTTGTGATGCCATTATCACAGACAGTTTTGTTATGAACCGTCTGTGGTACCTCCTGTTATCATAGACGGTTTTTGTTGTGAACTTTCTGTGATGTCTCTAGCATAAACGGTTTGTAATCCGAACCGTCTGTGATGTCCCACCACATCACCAATCCGCGGTATATCACCCAGGATCTCAATCTCATCCGTCCATTCTCTCCGCATCGAATGGTAAGCACCTTCTCCTCCCCACCTCTCGCCCCTTATTAACCCCCTCTCCCTACTTGAAGAACCAATACTACTAGTACTACTCCAACTCATTTGTGTGCTGCAAGGGTGGGAAGGGGCTCGGCAAAGGCGACTGAAATTTCGCTTGAAGCAAGATGGAAAGGAAAAATGTCACCGGTACAGAAGCTGTTGATTTTGGTATAGAAGTTGAAAATGGTGTTCGTTGTCTTTTTGTTTCTGCTACTTAAAAATTTCCCGTACTACTTGTTTTATATTGTAGTTTAATGTAGGATGTGTAAGTTTAGCTTGCATTAGTCTGAAGTTTCTTGTAGTGTAAGCATTTTCTGAATTTGTAACTGTGAAGCTTATCTTTATAAAATTATAAGTGTCCTCTTATGTATGCAGTGCTATGAGTAACCTACTCGATATCTTGTGATGTTGTAATGGTGGATTCTAATCTTAATAGAAATATAATGTGTTGCTGTGTTTGTTGCTATATTTACTTGTTTTCAGATGATATAGTTAACATTTTCTAAGGCTAGCTAAAAAATAGAAAAATTTAGGTATATAATGAACTATCACAAACGGTTTTGTGATATAAACCGTCTGTAAATAATTATCACAGACAGTTTTATATACAAACCGTCTGTGATACTCACACATCACAGATAGTTGGTAACTAGAATCGTCTGTGATGTGTGAGTATCACAGATGGTTGGTTGCTAGAACCGTCTATGATAGTGTTCTTCACAGACGGTTCTAGTTATAAACCGCCTGTGATAACCTCTGATTATCACTGACGTATAAATTCAGACGGTTCAAAAAACCGTCTGTGATGACAGTCTTGAACCGTATGTGATAACATTTTTGTAGTAGTGGTTCGTCTGACCGACCGAAGGCTTGCGGAGTGAATATGAAAGGGGAAAATGGGTATCTGATACTATCTTTGTCCGACCCTAACTCCAAATAAATTGTGAAACAGAATACATTTAAAATGATATCCATCTATATCTACTTTGATTGTAACTCTAGTCTCGCCGCATGGGCGAGGGTGGGCCGCCACTATATATCCGGTTGGGACGGACGTCCACCCACTAGCAGCGCTCTTATCCAATGGCTCAAAATTTGGACAAATTTTTGTAGAGAAAAGAACTGACTGATATTTATCAAATCCCATTAAAATTAACTTAGCAGAGGGAAGCGTAAAGTTTCCAGCTTACATGCCATGCATCTGTGATCCATGGCACGATATCGATCACGAGAGAACAACAAAGTATCTCAAGAGGCATCCATCCAGTGCATGTTTGTCCCATGTCGTGGCAACGCAAAACCGCTGGTGAATTAAGTTCGATCTCTCCGTGCGCGACAGCTTCTGCCGACCGCCGGCCGGACTCGTGTATCTCGATGCGATGCGGCCGTGTGCGCGCGTCCTCTGACGCCGTGCCAACTAGGAGGTATGGGCGTCTCGTCAGCTTCAGAGCCTGCCTGTTCGATCGCATGCGACGGACGGACGCAGCCGCATGCATGCAGATACGCGCGTGCGTGCGTGCGTCCAAGCCTTGGTCTGACAGTCAGAGGCGAGCTAGCGTGCCTCCACAAAAGCTCCACGGGTCCATGCAATACATACTACGTACCAGTGTAAAACGGGCACGTACATACAAGGAGAACATTGTGTTGTTATACAGGAGATGTGTATACGTACGGCTCCACCAGTGAGCTGCGATCGCTTTTGGTTCGGCAAAGCATGCATGCACGCAAGGAAAAGGAAGATCTTCACAAAGCTGGACGTGCATTGATACTGATGCATGGGGTACGCGGTAGCCTTTTAGGATGCCCTGTCGTTTTCACAAAATATGGCTAAGCCTATCCGTGTCTTTAGGCCACCACTCATGTCGGAGAAAAAAGTTGGCTGTGATTTGCGTCGTGATTTGACTGGGGTGGAGATACCAGTCCCAGCAGATCCTGAACTGGGCAGATTTTCTCTGGGATTTGGTCGGCTTAGGACTAGGCACCGGTACTCTTTACAGAGTTTTATCGAACCGGAGCTGTTCATCAATAATTCACAACTGTTGCGTTTGTATCATACTGTCATTCTTGCGTGCACACAGATTGTTTAGACTGCGTATTCTGTAAAACCAAAAAAAAAATCTGCTGGTTTTCACATAAAGCTAGCCAGGCCTGTTTGGAACAAGAATCTTGCAAAGTCTCAGTTCCAAAAATTCATATAGAAAATTCCCATTAAATTCTCACGTCCCAGTTCCAAAGTCGGCAGCCAGGGCTTGTTGCAGCAGATCCATGGGTGTCAATACAGAACCGGCTGCTACTACGAGCATCGTCAACAAACAAAATACCCAAAACTGTCCTAATGTTTGAGCTATACAATGAGATTGTTAAGTATATCCAGAAAATACAACATGACAATCTACACATGTTTTTAGTGCACAATGCCAACCGGCAGAAGGCCGTGCAACGCATAGACAGGCTAGCGTGCGTGCAGCAAGATATATACGGCCAATTCGGCCTTGCTAGGTGCTGGTGCCATACCTGAGATAGGATCATTGTTTTTTAGGACTTTGGGTTAAGTGCATTGCATAGGCTGTAGAGTCCACACACTTGACCCCAATCTCCCAACTTGATCAGATAGTCGTAGTAGCACGGCCTGTGAGGGAGCATGCATGACCAACTCAACTCGGCCTAAATGCGTCGCTCTTAGGTACTATGTACTCCGATGTCTCCTCGCAGTGGCAACCTCCAGCCGATTGCATCAGCAAAGCGGGAACCCGACAAAAAATTTCTGATGCATGAGCCAATGTTAACTGAATGAAAAACCAGATCGTACTATTGATTCTACAGCAATTTCTGCAGCTTTGAGGTGTGTAAAAAGATCTCCAATGTGGTAAGTGCATGAGTGATGCAAGCAATGGTCCTAGGTCTTTACACCACAGAAGTTACACGAAGGGGTAAAAGTCTGCGAATGGTTGTGAATCGACTATTTATGAATTATAGATACAGTACTACATACGTTTGTAAGCAGCAGTCTGAACTTCAATGGATGTATAAGGTAACTCAAAAATTGAAGGGATCTAAACCAATCAGCAATAGTTCTTGAGTGGACCCTACTTTCATTGAGAGCCAATGATTTCAAACCCTGGACAAGAGCGTCTGCTGGAGTGTATTCTGAACCAACCTGCCATTTCACATCCTACAGCTGTAGTTAGTGCCTGGCGGCACACATGAATACTGATGTTGCATAGAGAAATGGTAATGCAGGTAAAATCGAAGAAGTTGTCTTTGATATGATCCAGTGATTCCAAGAATGCCAAATGATTCGATTCCTTGTTCATCTGCTTGTTTACTACCATTTCTTGTGCTAGCACCAAGTAGAGACTATTGGTGGTGAATGATCCTAACAGGATGGGTCTTACACAAATGTTGCACTGTATGATTGCGTATGATGCATCATACAATTTGCAGATGAAAAATATGATCAGCGGTACCTGTATACATGGAGTTAGATGCGTTCCTGACCGTTTGACCTTCATGATTTGCCCACCAATTGATTCCACCCGGGGTCTCATGATGTCTTCAACTACGTATCGTCAAGAGCATCAATGCTGAATTTCATGCTGAATTTCACATACAGTATATACATGGAATATTAGTAAATAATAAATTAGAATACGTAGACATTAGCATAAGTAAATGCAAGTTCGTCCACTCTACCAATGATGTATTACGTACGCTGTAGGAATTCTTGCAGAATTCACGGTTTTCAGGCAGTGTTGGTTTGAGTTCAGGTACACCTTCTGTAACCTGTAAATAACATGGGAAACATATATCTTCAGGATTAAAATGGTGTCTATGGACCAAACATGTTGTAGAAGCACAGTTACATAACAAAGAACTAAGAATCATGTAGTACCTGATTCATTACTGAGGGTAACTGATTGACAACTTTTCTCAGGGATACCACAGCTTCTTGATCATACTCCCGTATCAAACCTCCAGCTACATCAAATAGGACCTTCCACGCATCTCCTACAAAGTCATGACATCACATCTTATTATAAAAATTCTATGGTCAGTTTGTGCAAGTTTATACCTTTGTTGTAACTCTTCCATTAAACAAATATTTGGACACATTTCTAACATGTCCAGAAAATTACAGAAGATCATGAGGTATAGCAACAACAATGCAATATCATGAAGCACTGGAACTCTGGAAGGTACAAAACCACAACTAAGAACTAGATTTACCATCAACCTCAGTGAAGTTACCAGGCTCGATACGGAGGGTTAGCAGTAAACCACTTTTTTTCTATTGAACTTAATTTTTAATCGATAAATATCCATATAAAGGTAAGCTGTAAATGCCATATAAAGGTAAGCTGTAAATGAACAATCACCTGATGCATTCTGGCCACAGTGTATACAGCTGATGCCTACATCCCGGGGCGGAACCAGAATAACAATGATAAGGTTCACCGTTTTACCATACATATAAGGCATGTTCTTTTTGCCCTTTGGTTTCTCCGTAAGTCAAAAAGTCAAACATCGAAATGGAATGACCTCTTCAAGCGAATTCTCCAAACAACTTAATCTATGCCACCAAGTGCTTGGCGAGACGATCGATGGGTGATGACGACCAAGAGACACGGCGGCTAGCGGGATGCAACCTAGGCCTCCGGGCTCCGACAACCAGCGGCTGCGAGCTTGTGACCAAGAGGGTTGATTTTGCTTTTGCACGAGGCGGGACAAAGAGAGGGATGGAACGAGACACAAGTGACTGGGGCAATACGATGCGTGTGTGGTGTGACCTTTGTCTGCTATCTTCCCTTTGTAGAGTTGCTTGGCTGACCAAGCGCCTTGATCCATGCTATGTCAACTGGATTGCACTTGCGTATACTAGGCTATGTGTCAAAGGCCTTAATTGGTGTTGTTTTGGGCCCAGCTGCAGGAGCGCCGAGTGGAGTAGTGGAGCTGGGAGGCCGACAGATTCAATCATTGGGTTGGCCAGGTGTGTTTCGATTTAGGCCGAGGGAAATTAGACCCGGTGTTCTGTGCACCCTGTTACGTCTAAATGGATCCATTCGTGCCTCCATCATAGGCATTAGTTGACTAAAAGGGGGCCTATCTGCATAAAACAAATTTACTATTAAGGAGAGAGAATAAAAACAACAAAAAAAACCTGGGATCTTGTTCCTGAGTAGTGGATGTCTACCTACTTTGCATCCATGATGAAATATTTCTTAGGAAATTCCCATTAATCATAGCACTGGGTGTGCAAGACATGTTAAAGTATGTAGGAACTGGCCATATGTATTCCCTCCAGTACAAAGAATAAAGCCAGGACACCTCACACAAACAGATAGCATTGACAAGTCCGCAATAAAAGAATAAAATGATGGTCCAGGCAGCAAGTAGTTGAACAACCCATAAGTGCATGCAAACCCTGACAAGATGCCACACAAATGCCCCAACAATGAAACATTGCTTGCGAGAAACTGAAACAGTATAAGCAAAATACATGCATACCGTTTTGCTGGAACATTGAAGAGACCAAAGACACTTCGATATTGCACTCCGCTCAGACTTGTCTCAATGACAATCATGGAGAATATAACCCCGGAGAAGCCAATAGAGCATTCATCCACAAGAATTGGAACAGGGTACAGGGGATTGTAAGCCACCAAGAAAGCAATGATGAGATGAAGAATTGAATTAGTCATCGCAAGAAGGAACATCAAGAACAAGAGATAGACTGATCCCATAATTCTCTCTAACTCAGTGCCCAAGGGTACCAAGGCCAGCATGTTGAATAGCACATGAAGTAAAGAACCATGGAACAGAACAAATGTATAGAACCTATACACTCGAAAATGTGAAACTACTGCCAAAGGCAAGAAGCATATCTCACTGAAGGAGTCATAGACAATCAACAAGCATGCCAAATAAATTGCTCCGCCTATTAAGATAACACTAGAAGTAATGAATGGAATGCTGCTCCACCACTGATTCAACCTAGTTGAGATTCCAACCATTAACACCAAGCCATGCATAAGTAAGTTGTTGCCACTCTGACACTTGTGTTCTGTTGGGTGCCAGGTGATACTTAGTTGTTTGCTGTTCACAATCCCCTGGACTGAAGCCCCCTTGCCTCCATGTGGTAATTTGTTGAACACTAGACAAGAACCACCTACTCCCAATTTTACACCCACAATAAAATTACATTTCAGTAATGGGTGTGATAAGCCCCATGATTGTGATTGATTTGGTAATACGTCTGCTGCACTGACTTCACCATCAAACAATACTATGAAATCTTCAATTGGTATGCAACCCCACTTTTCTTGTTGTGATCTCCCTAAAGATTTCCGCATGTTACCAAGGAATTCATAATGGGAATGTAGCATTTCATCTAACACAGAATGAGGATATAGAATATTGCCCTTTATCTCAGGTGCAAAAACAATTGAATCATCAACACTCTTCCTGTCAGCTGGGCCACACATTGATATTTGAGCCCATTTCAAGTACTTACCAATAGGATCATAATAGAGTGACATCCTTCCTTGAGTTTCTTGCTGTACAATTTGAGCATATTCCTCCATTTTCACCATACTGACCTCATCAGATAAATTGAAAGCATCAGAGAAGCATGAATCAAGACATATGTCTTCTTTGACCAATGCTTCATTCAATTATTTAGAAGTGTCCTCGAGAGTGAGCAAGGTTGGATGTTACATTGCCATTGTCATTTCTCAGCACAACAGCAAACTCTGGCATTTCATCAAATAGGTCAAGAGCATGACAAAAGAAGTGTTTGAACTCCCTTTGGATCTCTTCTTGCTCACACTTCTGTTGGATCTCTTGAGACCATTTCTTGTTACATTCACTCATGGCATCTAGTTTTGATATAGTTTGATTAAGAAGCTCTTGATATTCCTTTATTCCAACCTCATATTGACCATGCTGCACAATAGTCTCTGCCT
Organism: Dendrocalamus sinicus; assembly: GCA_036346575.1. Classification (NCBI taxonomy): domain Eukaryota; kingdom Viridiplantae; phylum Streptophyta; class Magnoliopsida; order Poales; family Poaceae; genus Dendrocalamus; species Dendrocalamus sinicus. The sequence goes on along the minus strand of CM070667.1, from coordinate 15,946,901 downwards.
CCACTACTTCTAAATTTATCATCATATTGGCCATTTGTGGAGCAAGCTTCAACTGGTGATGGTTGTCTTTACGTAGTGTGGCAGCAGTAGTGAGTGAGAAGTCCGCGCATAGAGCATCAGCAATGGTGTGGTCCACGATGACGATGGAGGTCAATGTCAGCCCCATGGCCAACAGTGGTAAGGCTTGAATGGACACGGCTAGTAGCTCTGAAATCGCCTTGATGCTGGAGTCACGGCGGACCCGATGTCGAACACGCTGCTGGAGGCGGTGAGTTTGTGATGCCGACATCGCACTCCACTGTAGGCGACGTCGATGAAACGATCAACTCCAAGGGGTAATCAGTGGGCAAGGCGAAGTAGGTATGCTTAGTGCCATCAGCGAGGAGCATGCATTGGCAATCAAGGTCGTGAAGAGTGTGTGATTGTGGTATTGTGTCGAACACTTGGTGGTCATAGCTTTCAAGCTTCTCTTCATTATACCTTGCTGATTGTTGCGTAAGAGAGTTTGCGGCCCAACCCTAGGAGTTTGAGCTTTGAGTTATCATTGGGCATTAACCTAACTTCCTTGTGTCGTACAACCTGGTCTGTACGTTGAGCTTGACTGCAGCATTCCATTGAATGCCTTGCAGGTGCTCCCCCCTAGAGCACACGGTAGGCAGTCCACCGAAGGTGTGGGCTACCATACTGTGATATCTCCCTGTTGGTCACATTCTTGGGGTAGGGGTTGATGTCGAGTTAAAGTTGTAGCCTATCGGCAGATTTGGTGTCTGAAGAATCAGGCCGCCATAGGCTATCGCCAATTACGCCATATGAACATACATCAAATTTATTCTACCTCACTGATTCAAGTGTCTAGCTTAGGAATTTTACCAATGGACAAACCACCAACCTTCACAAAAAAATGCACGAATCCCTAACTCCAAGGATAAATCTAGAGCTCTTTTTCACCTGATCTATGTATTCCTAAGCTAGCTTAGGAATTTACAGTTATTAGCTCTCAAACCATCACTACCCAAGAGAAACACTAGATTTGCAAACTCTTGGCCAAGAATCGGCTTGCTCTGATACCAATTTGTTAGGACCGGGAGTTCTTACTCTGAATTTCGACTGAGATCAAAGGAAAGATTGCCGAAGAAGGATACTGGAACAAGTAAATGCGAAATGTAATGGGGAAAGTAAAACTGCATATGAAATAACTAGGATTTTTCCATAGCCCCCTGATACAAGTTGCGGCTGCTTATATGGAGTGCGCAGTGTTCAAATAATTAACAAAAGAAAACGACAAGAACTACATTAGGAATGTTGATTACAATAAACAGTAATTACTCTCATCTATCAGAAGCGTTGGATGCCAATGAAGGTTTAGGTTTAAATCTTAGCCGTAGATCTCTCATAACAGTTGGTTACTTCCATAGCATTCAGATCCTCTAAATCGAAGAGGTATCAAAAGATCTCCACCATTCAGCACGGGGGTTTACGAGCGGGATTCTCTGACTTATAGAAGTAAAGTCACCGTGACTTTGCTTCTGTAAGTCACCGTCCATCTGATAACAAACGGTCCAGATTAATCTAGATTTTTTTGATTTTTTACTTCTAGTTTTTAGTTTTTTTATTTTCATCTTTTTCTAGATTTTTTATTTTTTCTTATATTTCTTTATATTATCTGTGTTAAAACAACCTATTTTTATTTTTAAAAAATAGATTATTTTAACACAGATAATATAAAGAAATATAAGAAAAAAATAAAAAAATCTAGAAAAAGATGAAAATAAAAAACTAAAAACTAGAAGTAAAAAAATCAAAAAAATCTAGATTAATATGGGCCGTTTGTTATCAGATGGACGGTGACTTACAGAAGCAAAGTCACGATGACTTTACTTCTGTAAGTCAGAGAATATGCGCCTGGGGGTTTAGTGGATAGGCGGTAGGTGGGGAGGAGAGGAGGCGAGCCACCGCCGTCGCAGTCGCTATGGGAAGGTTAGAGCAAGGCTAATAATACAGCCTTCAGCTGGCTGTATGGACACTTACAGACCACTTATCAGCCCATTCATATAGTAGTTTACAGCCAGCTGAAGGCTATATGACCCACCCCTTTCTCTCACAAAGTTTCTTGGTTCTTGTACTTCAGCTGGCTGTAAACTTACAGCCCACCTCTCTTCTCTCTCCTCCTCTCTCTCCTCCACCTCAGCATACAGCCTACTAACAGCCTCTTAGGGCGTCTGCAATGGTAATAGCTAGTACTAGCTATATAGTCAGCTGACGTGGAGGTGAGAGACAAAAGCAAAGACTATTTTATACTGTTGGACCCACATGCTCCTCTCTCATGTTCTTGGACTACGTGAAATAGATCAGCTATTTGCTCGTCGCTAGTGACTACTCTCTCTCCTACTTTTTTCTTACCACATCAGATCTAGCTAACTAAATAGCCAGCTGTTGGAGACGCCCTTATTATACTTGCTCTTAGAAGCAGAGGAGGCGAGGTGAGGTGGGAACGAGCTGGTGGTTTCGCCACGTGGCCCACGGCGCGGCCGGGCCTTTCCCGCTGTGGAGAAGCATTGCCACGTGGCGTTACAAGCACCGTCCAATTACGCAGGAAGTTCTCGGCGAGAGATAATTCGCTAGGCACCATCAATGGAGCTCCACATAGCATCTGAGGAAGAAAAGAGCTGCTCCCGCTCGCTAGGCTCATCTTTAGTTGGATTCAGGCCCTCCTTCCCCAGATTGCTTCGCGACTTACTACTAACAGATTTTACAGAATTCAGAACCCAGAGGAACACCAAAAAATATGATCAGAAAAAAAGTTGTCTTTCAAGAACGCGCAAAAGTTTTGTGCGTCATTGCATTAAGAAGAGAACAATAGAAAGTATTTTCCTTGTCGAAGCAAGAGACGAGAAAAATATTGTTGAAATAAGAGAAGAATTTCTGCACAGTTCAGCTAAAAAAAATGAATTTCTGCACAACAAGTTGGCCAAAGAGCATAGAAGTGTCATACATGGGTAACATGGCTATTTTCCTTGTAAATCTCAATATTTTTTTCTGTACATAGGAGTAACATTACACTTCCAGAGAAGGGGGAAGATACAAAACTGTAGGTGGCAATGTGGCATAAGCTAACTCTGTCCTGGATCTATTTTCTAAGTACATTATTTGTTGGGCAAAAATTGCTGCCTCAAAACTTGGGTATGCTTGTGTCCGACGATTCAAAATTAAAAAATAGACTAGATGATCTCCATATCTACAGGTCAAGTAATTAGTATGAAGTAACTATAGAACAAAGTCAGATGACTCTCCGCAACATACTTATGGCTATAAATATAATGGTAACCAATATATTACCATATCTGCTAGTTTCTCTCCCTGAGCATATCCAACAACTTGGTTAGTTTATTCTTTCCCACCTGCATGAGCAGTAACAGTGAAGGGAGTCAACAATTTATCACACTACAAATAAAGTTTAATTGTAGTTAAGATACGTACCTTATAATGAATCGAAGAAGTTATCCCTGTATGGAGGTAATCTTATAACCTGGAAGATTACAAGTTGATCCATACAGTCCAGAAAAGGGTAGTATACAATTTGCCAAGCATGAAGGCCAGATCCGTACAGTCCAGAAAAGGGTAGTATACAAATTTGCCAAGCATGAAGGCCAGATACCCCAGTGACAGCCCCAAAACCATTGCATTCAGCAGCACCTCTCAGTGTAAACAAGGAGCTAACCGGCTGCTTCCTTTTCGCAGCCCGCGAGTTGCAATGCATCAGAAATTTGAGCTGCAGTTTAACGTGGTATTCTAGAGAAGCCCTTCATCGCTGACATAGACTATGTACAGAGATGACGTCTTTGATGAAGCTCACCTCACTAGCTATATGTCAAGAGTTCTTTTTTATTTTCTGATCCTCACGACACAGAAGTATCCCTCTGAACGGGTTTTTGAGGGAAGAAAAGGATAGCAAGTAGCGCGCAGATACTTAAACCGATTATACCATCAAAAGGATGAAGATGGTAGTTGCTAATCATCCAGAATGGAGTTTCAGGTTTGAATTTAATAATGCCACTGCTTTGCATTAGATAACTAGCAGTCATGATTCCAGAGCGCAGGCCAATAGGTGCAGCGAGCTTCCCTTGCGTTCTTTGTTTGAGTCCAAAAAGCACCAGTGAAAGTAGCAAGAAACCTGGCATTGAAGGTAGAGACCTGCCATTCATTTGTAGGGAGGTCAACATTTTTTGGTGCTTGGTGACACAACTGAATCATGCTTGTATATAAAAAACAGAAATCAACTCATGAATACTTGTATCCTGGACTTTTTTTTATATTAGTAATATCTAAGGCTTCTACAGAAAGGTATCTAGCTTGTTTGTTAATGGCGCGGAATCATACTTGATTTTACAGCAATATATCATTGCTAGGATTGAATCCTTCTACAGCCCACTAACTATAAATTAAATACGTTTACTCAACCCATTCTGTTTCCTGCCACTACCCTCCCCTCCCCTCCTTTGTGCTCTTTCCCCATCCCCCACACCCACCCCACCACCAGGTCACACTTGCCAGTGCCATTGGCATTGCCTCCTAAATCACAGTCAGTTGCTCAATGGGTTTTAGATCCCAAATCTAGTGATGAATGCCTCAACAATTTACCAGCAGTAACATGAAATATGTCTTAAAGAATAAAGTAGTGAAATAATGGAAGGGATAGTGGCCAGAATGTTCATACCGGTGAATTAGAGAAAAAACAACTCCAGATATCAGGATGGCATTGTAGTAACCAAGGTCAACAGCAATTTCTTCTGGAAGCCATGATCTGAAAACCACTTCTTCCACCACCGCAATGCTAGTGGCTGTGACAAACCCTCTAAGAGCTAGCAAGAATACATTACTAGAAGACTTGAGAAGATCATAGGGTCTAGCTAAGATTGAAGACAACCCTGCTCGAAAAGTTGCAAAACCAAGTAAAATGCTTATTGAATGCACCAACCCAACAACAGTTACCCCTCCAACAAGACCTTGAAAAAATTCTCGCGCCTGGAATCAAAGGTAAGTTATTATTATATATATATGTGCTGGGAGCATTCTACAAATCCTTCTACACAAGACCAAGTAAGGTTGCATAGGGAAGACAGTTTATACCCTTGATGTAGATGCAAGATTCATCCCATATTGCTCAACTGGATTGTCGTAGCCACGTATTCTTTTGCCCCATAGCATGACAAGTATCATTATAGATACATACAGTCCAACAATGCAAGCATATCCAACAATTCCTGGTGAAGCGCTTATTGTCCAACTTTGAACAAGTGTTGGCAGTAGAGGAATCACAACAGGAGACCATAAAACAAGTACCATGAAGGAAAATCCCATGATCCTAAGGATGTGAAAAAGGCATAAGTCAAGGACAACCTGATAACAGGAGATCACCAGCAATAGTTATATATATTTAATATGACTACACAACAGAAATTTCACCTAACTAATACATAAAGGGACAAGAACAGTATTCACATAACACTTACACTAAGAGAACTAATTGAACACAACCATGTTTCAAGTAACCACTACCGTTTAAGAAGGCGCCACTCATTGATATTGCTCTGAATACTTTTATAGCTTATAAAATAATACATAAATTTCTGACTGTTTGATGTATGAAAAAAAGGGTCATCAGTTCCATTTCTTTAGAAGCTCAACTATGCGACATGCAAAACATGCAAAAGCTCTTGGCTGAACCAATACTTTTATGGGTAACTCCTCTTCCAGTACCCATAGAAAAGGAAGAAAAGAAATGAAAAATCTCCAACCCTAGTATGAATGAGGAAAAAATTAGCTGAATACTAACAAAATCAAAGCAGTGAAACACACAATTCAAACTAGTGTCTGCAACAAAAGCATCTAGAACTTGTTAAATATTGGTTACATCTGATGACATTTCCAGAGAGCCATCAGGCATTTATATGTATCGGCCAAAAGGCAAGATAGGCTATGGCTAACCACCTCTAGCTACATGGATGTTATCAGGAAACATGCCATGCGAACTAGTTCAGGGAGGGGAAGAAGTAACAAAAAAGTCACAGTATGTTTTAATAGAAACACAACTGTTTAGTTTTATAACGATCATGAAATTGCTTTAGTTCACTGTGTATCTTCGTTTTTTAGAAAAACTGATTTATCTAGGTCCAAAGTAGTTTCCGCTCACTACGTTGGCATCATATTTGTTTTCCTAACACACCACCATTTTATCTAAGAAATGTTGTACCAAATTGTATATAATCTCCAGATTTCACTCACATCATGCAGAACCTCATACTGACAAATCGTGCTGCTTGAAAACGAGAACAAAGGCAGTGCAAATCGTTTAAGAATGTCATATCCTACTAACATAATCCATCTGATGAAGACACACCATTTGAATTATAGTTTTCCCCCTCTGTTTGAATGTTTTTGCTGGTATGAATTAGAACTTGGAAGGACTAACCTCTGAAATAAGGGACGTTCGCTGATACGTAAGAATGAGATGAGCCTATCAGTCAAGCTCATAGCACCACGGATACCTCCCCAGAGTAGAGCAAATTTCCCCACAAACCTCAAAATCCCACCTTTTTGTCCTAGTTCAGCTAGAACTGCAACGAGCCTGCTTGTAAAAGTTGGATGTGGTAAGAGTATTCAAGAGAATACAAAGAGAGAGAAAAGGAGAAATGAAATGGGAACAAAACAACAGTAACATTAAACAGACCTTTCTTGATCAACTTCACCATCGCCCTTTGTGGGTACTACGGGAGCTGCAACAGATAGGGCTTTCTCAGCAAAGCTGCTCATTAAGTTGTTCTGGATCTTTTCCTGTGCAGTTTCATCAAGCATATGCTGAGAGGACGCGGTGGTGCTATCCATGCTATCACCGCTTTCAGGCTTCTTTTGCTGAAATATAAAAAAAAAGGTTATGGATTGCTAGAAAAACAAGTTAAACACAAATGTTCCAACAAAATGAATTAGGAATTACGAATAATTCAAATATGCAGCTGGCATCTATTTTAGTGTAACAGGAAGTGTAAGTATCTGTTATAAGAATGGAATCCTGTGCACTCTTGGACTTATTACAAGTGGGAACTACTACCTGATACTTTAACAGAAATTTAGTTCAACCAAAAAGCTGGGCTGACTCCAGAACACATGTGTTTCGTGCAAGAAAAATTAAATGCTAAAAGAAAAATGTAGAAATATGTTTTGTTTATCTCATCCAACTAATTTTAAACATGACCAGAAGGATTGATAAACAAAATAGGCAATAGCAAGCTACACAAGACAGCACAATGGAAATTATACATAAGAACGAAACTTTGGGCCTTGGGGCATTAATTTACTTACTTGATGTGCTACAAAAGCGGAAGCACCTAGGGCAGCTGTTACAGCCCCAACCATCATACCTTGACCCTCTGACCTTGTCATCTTCTCCTGTTTGTGCCCACCAGTTTTCTCGATATGATTAACTGTATTTGCTTCTTTTTCTGAGGAAGGATTATCTGCATTTGCTTCTTTTTCTAGGGAAAGGTTATCAGCATTTGCTTCTCTTTTTAAAGAAGGATTATCTGTATTTGCATTGCCAGTATCCTGAACAATTAGATCCTCGCTTAAAATTCCTGACTTGACAGTGGCTTTCATCTGGTCATCATGCTTAGACACACCAACATGGAAGTAATTTCTCAAAGATGCTAAAGTTACACCAACTATGACACCTACTGGAAGAATGTTTCTCACATCGTGAGATTGCTGAACTGCAGTTGATACAGCTTCAATAACATTTTCTCCATGAGTCATACCAAATTTGACAGTTGTTGGATTCCTTTGCACACATGCTGCTGAGTATAACTCACAGTCAAGCACGATAGTTCTAGAAACTTGAGCAGCAAGTCGCTCCACATCATGTAAAAGACTTCTTTCAAGCTGCTCAGTGTTTGTTATCCCTAGTTTGCGACCAACTTCAATTTTGAGAGCATTTTCTAATTCATCTCTAATGAAGCATGTGAGTGTCTCTCTCAAAGCATTATCAGGCAACCTGGTTGCTACTTTATTATTCCGTTCATTTGTCTTGTTTCTAGAGTCGGGAAAACTTTCCATAACCAAGTAGGGTGGCTCAATAATATTGTCTGTTCTAGATGGTGCTTGGGAGGAACGAGCATGTTTGATCTCTTCCACAATGCCGCTATGTTTCTCATATTTAGAAATTTCATCGTGCACATTGGCCATTTGATCTGCTATTTTCCATTTACCCTCTTGTGGATCGAGGAAAAGATCAGTTGCTGAATTCAAATCTGGTGAGTTGAGTTGCAATTGTGTAGAAAGAAATTCATGAAGGTACAATGCATACTGTGCCTTCAAGTAAGAGTTGACAGCTATATCCAATAAACGGTCAGGTAAGCCACTTGCCTGCTTTGTAACATCAGCAGCCACATAGTTATCAGCTCTATATCTTTGATAATTTCTTATCTTTCCTTCAGCAGATGAAACTATACTTAAATTGGAATTTCTCTCACCAAAAGTGCGATCCTCAGACATGATTGAATGAACTCTTCCAGAAATGCTATTTTCTGGTTGATAAGATGATGGATTTATATTTTTTCCACTTGACTCTCTGTCCATATCACCTGTCACTTGAGACTCTGTCCCATCCACAGAAGGCTCATCGGTAGTTCCATCAGAATTATCCCCGTTCTCGGAATCATGTTGTTTTTCATACTGGTCAATCATATTTTCGAGAACTCCAAATACATTGTTGACAGCCATTTGAGTCGAGTCATCAAATCCAGTTAAGGCATCTAATGCCTGTGTCACATTGATTGGGGGAGGTTTAGATTCTTCTGTTTTAGAGGCTTGCATACTTTGACCAGTAAAATTCTGTGCATCCTTATCTTCACTGGCATGAACTGCATCACCTTCCTTTTCTATCGCATGAGACTGTGCATTCTGCTCTACTGTAGCATCTGCCGACTGCGCTTGCTCTCTAGGAGCCCCGTTTGAGCTGGTTGTTGATTGATCATCAGAAATGTGCTTTGGAGCTGCTTCATTGCCCTGATGAGTAATATGCTGCTCTTCACTGCCTTCATTTGTTCCAGAGTTTGCTTTCTCTGATTTATTGGGTTGAGTTTGTTCACTTCCCATTTCTGTTCCAGCTCCAACAGGCCCAGAAGTTTGGGAAGGCTTTCCTTGCGATAACTCGATGCCTTCTCCAGGATTATTGTTGTTTGAGGTCAAATTAGTATCTTTTTGTTCGCCCTCACCAATAGTTGCAACACTTCTGTTCTGATCATTCATTTTGGCATCCTTCAGCCCACTATCCTGATCTGAATCTTTGATCTTTTCTTGGACTGCTATCTTGGTTGTTGATCTTGCATTACTCCAGCCAAGTCGCTTCAATGCATCTAAACTGAAATTTTCTCGTTTGGATTGTAAAATTTCAGTCACAGAAGTTGTGAGCTTTCCACGCACATCTTCAGGTACAGCTTCTTCTAGAGCTTTCACCAGAGATTCACCTTGTTCAACTGCTACCAGAACCTTATGACAAGAAAGAAAAATGTAAGCAGCTTGGCGTATGACTCACAAGACGATAACACGCAATTCTGTACCTTTCCAGAAAAAGAAAACATACTTTTAGTTTCTAAACAATATATGTTCTCTTATTTAGGATGATATTATTTTGCGGAGATGCAGGTAATCTAAACATTCGACTTAGCAGAAAAGCTACAGCTGTCACCCCAAATCCATCTAGATGGATGAAGCATTCAAACAGCTAGCAGCTTCAGTTCAAATGAGTTGGAAATACATCTTGAATTTATTGTGAGTTGACGGTATTTAGTTGGGTCGGAGTCTTCTCTACCTTCTTCTTCTGATCATCATCCAGAGTACCAGGCATTGTAGCATCCAGCATATTCATCACGAGAGTTGCTGATTGTAGTACATGACCTTTTTCAACATCTTCAGAACTCTCTTCTGACACTTCTACATCTGAATCTTTGCTTACCCTATGTACGTCACCATTATCTTTTAACTGCACATTTTCTTTGTTTTGAGCACCAGAATATCCTTGTGCAGAATCAACCAGCAGCCCATTTATTCCATGTGGAACATTATTATACAAAATAAATTGAGATTGCTGACGAAAATTATTGACTTTTGGAACCTTCCTATCATTCGTTTGGGGTTCAACAAATGCTAGACCTTTGGATGGGTTAATAGTGATGTCGACATCTTTAATAAGTGGATGGCGACCCTTCAGAAGTGCAAACTCCACTGCTGACAGCCACTGCATAAATCCAAATAACAATTTAATGTGACAGCTGAAAATGCACAATATGAAAGTAGCAATTACAGGAGCGATGCATAAGAATGTTAAATTCTATATAATACTGCGAGCAAGGTTGTTCAATGCAACCGCTTACAATAGATCACAAATGCATCTAACCCTTAAGAATTATATAACCCCTACTAGTGGACAAAAAAGGGCCAAACAGTTGCGGGAGATCTGACTAGGCAGATTTAAGTGAGCATGTGCACGCATGCCCACACACACACACACACACACACACAGAGGTGGAATATAGATATCACTGTCCACCTGCTACTTTGAAAAGTGTCCATTGATGGAATTTTTTTTTGTATACAAATCTTGTTGCGGATTAGAAAATATGCATGTCTATTCCTGTTTTAAGTGGTACAAGAATACCTCCATTGGGAGTCAAATAAAGAAAATGACAATATATACCTCTAAGGCGATATTCTGGCACCATAATACAGCATATCTCTCAAAGGTGGAGACAGTGGAATGTACACAAGAACAAAGGAGAAGGCTTGTAAAAGGATTTTCTGATATTGAACTGCGTGGTACTGAAAGAAGTGGCACAGTCCCATCATCACTCTGCAAGGTATGGCTTCAAAATTAGATAGCCAGAAAGATGGTGTTGACAAGGCATGAAACTAGATTTCACAATAAGATGAGAGTTTATTATTTGGATATCCTAACATTGCGATTAATATGATATGTAAATGACAAGTTAACTAATGTATACCATTGCTTATATTAACTATAGTTCAGAATTATACCTGTATAAATAGTACAGGTATTTTTACATGGGCAACTAACAGCCTTGTGCTATTTTCCGAATAGAAGTCATCAACAGTAGCAAACCCATGGGAAACCATGGATATTGATCCATCAAAGTCACGCAAAGAATTGGCTGATAAAGCCTTTTGAACATCAAAGTCTTTAGCTTTTCCTTGAAAGAGCTCCTGAAAGAATAAAACATCAGTTATCTTGGGCTAAATGCCCTTCCATGGAAAAGAAAGATCTTGCAAATACAGCGAATTATTGAGTCTATTTCAGGAGCGGCTGGTTGTTCAACTTCTTAGATCCTTGTTCTATTTACAGGGTATGCTAAAAAGAGATACTAGCACCAGCTATTTACTACAATGACTTTGCCCTTGTTCTGTGAATTGATGTGTGCACACGCACACCTGTTAGATTGTGTGTGTGTGAACATATGCAAGAGCATGAGAAAAGGGGGACCAATTTTTGGAGAGCACAATGGGGTCACAACCTTATTGGAACGCAGAATATCGACCAAGCCAGCCGTGAGCTTTCGATCAAGAGTGATACGATGAGGAAACGATCTTGTTGCTTCTTGTAGGTCGAAAGGATTGTCAATACAAACAGCAGCAGTAATAGGAGTACTCTCTCCAACTTCCACAAGGTACTTTGTCAGCATATTGGCACCATATCCCCATCCAACACCCATCAATGTTGTCCAAGGTCTTTTACTGTTTATAAAGTGTATTGCTGTGCAGATATCATCACTGTCAGCCGCTGTAAATAACCTACATAAGCAGGTAGTTTAGAAGCCCTACAATTTTAGAACATATATCCATCATAGCCAAACCTCAAAACATATGTAAAAGCATGAATAGGTACACTAATGCAATGACGCCACTGGATAAAAGGGGTGCATTAAGTCAACTGTATTAGAGTGCACAAGTGATCACAATAGAGGTCCCTGGTGTTCCCAAATTACAAGAATTACCGGTATCATTAATATCAACTATGATTGCTAATGGCTTAGTAGAATAACAGGTAAGAGGCGAGCTAACACTTATGCTTGATTACACTGTGTAAAGTTTTCTTGCCAAAGTCATAGTGCAAACATTTGCTACAGGGAAGATTTGAAGCTCAGTTATGTGCACTCATTGATCCATTTCCGCTACCAAAAACTTCAAGTTTCCGATACTTTTGCCCATTTTCAGTAAGAACAGTAAGAAAAAATTTAACTTTTGTCCAGACAACAAGCCTATGCTATCTCCCGTTAGAACTTATCGTAGTCAACTAAGTGATTAAATTAGTAAATGATGCACTTTGTCGAAAGTGGTTACTCAAAAGATGATCCACTACGAAAACTACAAGTATGGCCATTTCCACATACAGTTCAATCACTGTTTCTACTATTCCGAATTGAATTTGTGTTATTCTCCAGTAATAACACTCACTTGCTACTCTAAACATTTCTAGCCACTTGTTGTTACACTTCAGTACTAACAACCACTAGGTTGTATAAACAATAATTTGTCTAACCGGACTTCAGAATGGACAGCAATTACTAATACAGATGTAGCATGGACTTACGTTTCCACTGACCATAAATCGTCAACTCCTGATATTTAGGTCTAACAAACACAAGCAACAAAAACTGAGAAGTTCAAAGTGAATTACGAAATATCAATCCATGAACACTTGCGAGTTGCGAGTAATAACAAGCTTCTAGTTTTGCTCATAAAGAACTGTTTCTGACTGCTAAATGCTAATCATCTACTCTAGCTATGGTACCATCTAAGAATCCTTAATGCGAAAATTTTAGACTAAGAAAGAAATAAAGTGCTGAATTTCACCTTGGCGTAGTAAGGGGTGACCCGCCGCACCCTCTGGGATTCATCACAATGGGGAAGTAGCCATTCTTCAGTGCATCCAGCACGAACATCTTGATGCCCCTCTCCATGCTCCCCTCAGGCGTCCCGGGCACGATAAATACCGTGGAATCAAGCCCATGCTCCTTAACCAAATCCAAATTGTCAGGCCAATCAAGCGCGATCACACCGCCATCCTCCGATGGGATGCAAATTCTCTGATAGAATATATCGCTGGCGCCATCCCCGCCGGGCGCCGCGGGGATGCGGCCGCGGCTCAGGTTCACGTAGTGCCGCTCCTCGGTGAGCAGCCGCTCGTTGACGCCGTCGAGCAGCACGCCCCCGTCCTCGAACGACACCGACGGGCACCGCAGCAACACGCACCGGTTGAACGGCGTCGGGCTGGTGAAGAGGATCCACTCGCCGGCGACATCCCCGCACGCCTCGCCGTTATCCGAGTCGGGGGACGGCCGCGGGAGGCTGCTGCGGAAATAGGACGAGGACGAGGAGAGGGAGGACGCGAACGCCGCCGCCGCGGCGACCGCGGCGGGGCCGACGAGCGCGAGTGAGGCGGGGAGGTTGGCGAGGAGGTCGGAGAGGGAGGCGCGGAGGAGAGGGTACGGGCGGTGACGCCGTAGCTGGCGGCGCCGGAGGATGAGAAAGAAGGGCGCGGTGGCGGGGGCAACGCTCCGGCGAGCAGCGGCGGAGGGGAGGTGGGGAGAAGGCGGGGAGAAGACGTGGCGGAGAAGCATCAGCGGAGTCTACGGCGAGGCCTCGCGCTTCCAGAAGCCGGTACGGTGGGAAACGGAGGCGGAGGCGACGGAAGCGGTGGTGGTAGTGGTGGTGGTGGAGAGAGGCGGAGCGGATTGGAAAAGGGAAAACGCGACGTCGACGGGAGGGAAAAAGCTCTTGCAATCCGTCGCTATATCACCAGGTGGGCACACGGGTCCTCACTGGCACGTGGGTCCTAGTAGTTGCGTGGCGGTCGTGTCAGTGAGAGCAACGCGTACGGTGCGGGTGGCGCGGGGAGAAAGCGTGGGGGTGAGCGCAGGAGGGCGCCGGGCCCGCGGGTCAGTAGGAGGGCGGTTTTTTGTGTGCGGGAGGGGGCCTCCTGTCAGCGCCGCGAGCGACGACCGCGTGGCGCCGCTCGTTCGCATGCGGGCGCCGGCCGGCATGGCTGGGCAACGGGACGGAACGCCCCCGCGGCTACGCGAGGCTTCGCTCAGTTCTCACTTCCTTGCCCGTGTTTTTCTACAGTTATTCGGCTCTCGTCCCTGTCGAGGTGAAAAATGATTTCGACCTTCGCACAAGGTCACCGCAGATTCTCTGATATTACGAAAAATAAGTTATTTTAACACAGATAATATAAAGAAATATTAAAAAAAAGAAAAACTAGAAAAAGATAAAAATAAAAAACTAAAAACTAGAAATACAAAAATTAAAAAAAGCTGGATGAATCTGGACCATTCATTGCTGGATGGACGAACGTTACAAAGCAAAGTCACGCTGTGACTTTGCTTCGTAACGTCAGAGAAGTTACACCGGCACAAGGCCGGCTTGGTTTGTGACCCCACCGTGCCAAACTAAAATGACAATGTCAAAACCTGGGCAAAAGGATGGTGTTTGGATCGTGGCTATACCGAAATTTGGTAACCTAAAAAATAGGGCCGGTGATTTGGAAATTTTTTTGTACGAATAATCTATTTTTTATTTGAAATTACAGAAATATACCGGTGAAATGTTTTTTACAAAAATAGGCTCCAGTCGCCCAATGGAACGCGATTGGAGCCAATCGCCCAATAGGAGGCTGACAGAGTCCCTGTCGCCCTACACTCGGGCGACTGCAGCCAGTGGCCTCCCCCATTGGGCGAGTGCAGTCGCCCCTCCCATTGGGCGACTGCACTCAGTCCCCCGTGAATTTTTTAAATTTTGTCAATTTTATAGTTTTTAACTGGGAAAAATCTGCTAGAGTTGTAATAAAAGTTTATATTCATTGTATGTTGTAGGTGCATAAAAAATTTTGAAATTTTTTTAGAAACGATTGACCGTAGAACAATTGATACATACGATTATAAGTGATATTTTGATGTTGTTAATATTGTTAGATGACTTGATATGTGAATGATTGAATACAAAAAGACGAGATAATAGGCTTGTTTGAATTTAAATAAACTTCATAATTAAGTTGGAAGTAACAGGCCGCGTACTTTTTCGTTCATGCATAACATATAGTAATGCTCTATGTGGGTGCCACGAAACTCATTTGGCATATAGGCAATGAGGTTTATGGTTGTACCGTAGTATGTAGGAGTGTTGTTCGAATAAATATGCAATGTTGTTAAGTATGTAATGGATTGGTTGTTATCTCATAGATGAGATGGCGAAGAGCCGTTCCTGTCAGCGCAGCTAGCGACGACCGCGTGGCGCCGCTCGTTGGCATGCGGCGCCGCCGGCCGGCATGGCAGGGCAACGAGACGGAACGCCCCCGCGGCGCCGCGAGGCTTCGCTCAGTTCTCACTTCCTTGCCCGTGTTTTTCTACAGTTATTCGGCTCTTGTCCCTGTCGTGGTGAAAAATGATTCCGACCTTCGCACAAGGCCTGTTCGGCTTGTGACCCCACCGTGCCAAACTAATATGACAACGTCAAAACCCGGGCAAAAGGATGGTGTTTGGATCGTGGCTATACCGAAATTTGGTAACCTAAAAAATAGGGCCGGTGATTTGGTCACCCTTGGATCGCCTGCGCGCTGTGTTAGGTTTCTTTGGCGTTATAAAATTCCTTTAGTGTTATCAAATTTTGGTTTCAAACCAAATGGTGGCCAGTGACGGAACCAGATCTTCGGCTACTTAGGCTATAGCCCGAGGCCTAATAATAAGTCAATGTAAAATTCATGAAAAATCATAAAAAAACAGAGTTAGCCCAAAAGTCGACCCAAAAACAGTTGGCTCAGCCTAGGGCTTGGACTTAGGCCCTGTTTGTTTCCACTTAAGATTATTATAATCTAGCTTATAAATCATAAGTGAAAACAAACAGCCCAGATTATAAGGTAGCTTATTATAATCTAATAGCCCAGATTATTGTAATCTAATAAGCTCAAAAAAGGAGCTTATTTCAGCTTATAGATCCACCTCTTATCTTAATGACCATAAAACTTTAGGAATATTACCCACCTTTGCCATTCATCCAACCCTCAACTCCCGTGCCTCTCTCTCCTAGGGCATTGTAGTCTTTAAACATTCGAATACAACAATCCATAACTCTGATAATCCAGGCTGCCAAACACCTAACAACTTATTTCCCACCAGCTTATTATAAGCTAGCTTATATAATCCCTACCTATAAGCTAGATTATAATAATCTTAAGTGGAAACAAACAGGGCCTTAGGCTGGTTCCGCCCCTGATGGTGGCCAATTCTTCGGGGGTTACAAAATTTTGATAAGGCTAGTTGGGGCTTCAAATCAAGCAGCAAAGTCTTCTCAATGTAAAGTTTTTTTTCCTTTTTATAGGAAATTTAGAGTTATTTCTTCTTCTAAAAATAGGAAATATATGTGAGTGTACCATACGATTTGAGCTCAAAATGAGTAATTTGAGTTCTTCGACGGTCAACATCTGGGATAGTGGTTATAATTGTCTTTATTCTCCGGGAGTGAGCTTATAGGGGACATTATCCTGCTCGTTAACTCGTATTTGTTCAGCCCTTCCGTTGGAAGTTTGGAACCACTGCAAATTGTAAAAGAATTTGTAAATATGATTGGCTATTTGGCTATATTTTCAACGACGAAGATAGAGAGTTTTCCAACTTAAGAGGATAACAGTATAAATATTATCAATATTTTAATGTTTTCTAAATATGTCGAGTTGGTTTTTTTTATTTTCAAGTGAATATAATGAGTTCTGTTTACCTCAAAACTACATCATAATGTCTGATAAATAAAGGTTGTAATAGAATTTTTTTATAATAATGGATGGGTCCGTTCATATTGGCTTTTGACTTTACTTTTTTGTATTTGACTTATAAATAGTAACAGCTTGTAAAGAGATACTCACGTGCTATTTTAGCCAATATAAATGAAGTCACTACACTGTATACTACAATCGACTAGTAGACTCTGCATTGAAAAGACACTCAGTTTGAAAGCTATGTACTATAGAAAAATCATTTACTGTAGAAAATTAGCTTTTAGAAGCCAATTTATTTATACTCCATCGAGTACGCGGGGCTCATGGCCTTCGCACGATTTGCACAGAAAGCATACCAGAATGTCATTCACACCATTCAAGTATTAATGCAGGAAACGCCAAACAAATGAATTGCTACTTACATACCAAGCAAACTGTGTGGGTGAGGACATGGAGACGGAGGCCAGCTGAAGGCAGATGCGCGGAGGCCAACACGATGGTGTGGAGGCATGGGATGCGGAGGCTGAGGCACAGACGTCGATGGTGACGAGGCAGAGGCCCACTACAACATGGAGGCCAACGCCAAGCTATGAGCAGAGGTGGAGGCGGAAGCATGTTCAGTCTTTAACATGGGAGCGAAGGCCAGTGCGAAGTGTCAGATCCCTCGATTTGGGGAATATGAATTGGGGAAAGTGAGTCGCAATAACAGAGATACTATGTCTACAACTAAGGACAACTAGATAGTTGGCGTAATGGCATAGCCTTCTCATTACAGCTCTCAGCATATATATGAGTTCACAAATGAGTCTTAGAGAAAAGAAAGAAGATTACAATGCTCAGTTTAAGTTGTAAGCTGGTTCTAACAACTGTTCATAGTAATGTAATCATTATGATTTCCTACAATAATTACTGAAAGGTCTGTAACCGTAGATTTTTCCTTTGAAGAGGTATGATGCAATCCCCACCATTCCTAACAACTTAAAGTCCTGGAGACCAGCCTGAAGCATTTTCTTCTCATGTTTTGCTTGAATCTCTGGATTCTTTGGTTTTGACATTTCCTCGCCCTTTGCATGTCACTTATCCTCAAGTGTAGTCATTTGGGAACCAGGATTTGATGGTTTTGGAATATAATTCTAGGAAGGTACCTTTGATTAAGTTAGCATCCTCCCATGACACATTTTCTGGTGGAAGATTGACCCATTGAATCAGCCATTGTGTTACCAAAGCCTAATTACTTGGCAAAGCTCTTGTATCCAGTACTGCTAGAAGTTCTATTTTAATCTTGCCATCCTTTCTGACTAAAGGTAAGTTAGGACTTGGGATTGCATTGGGTCTGCAATGTTTCTTGAGTTGGCTGACATGAAATACGGGATGGATACCCACATTGTCAGGAAGTTGTAATTTATAAGCCACTTTCCCAATCTTCTTCATAACTCGGAATGGTTCATAAAATTTACTAGACAACTTCAAAGACTGCTTCAGCCCAAATGCTGCAGTCTTATATGGTTGCATTTTTAGGTATGCCAAGTCTTCCATAGCAAATTGTCCTTTGCATCTCGTCAAATCAGCATTTTTCTTTATCCTGGACTGAACCTGAGCTAGGTTTTCCTTCAGCCTACCCAACATTGTTTGCTTTTCCTTGAGGAAACCCTTGGCTTCATTATCCTCAGGACTAGGGACAACTACTTCATTGATCAGTAGAGGGGGAAACCATATAAGGCCTAAAATGGGGATATCTTGAGAGATGTTTGAAAGGTGGTGTTGTACCACCACTCTGTGAGTGATAACCAGGCTAACCATTTCTTCGGTTCAAAGAATGCCATGCATCTGAGATAAGACTCCAAACATTGGTTGACCCTCTCGATTTGCCCGTTTGTTTGGGGATAGTAAGCCATACTGAATCTCAATTGCACATTCAGGGATTTAAATAGCTCTTGCCATAACTTTTTGGTGAATATTCTATCTCAATCAGACACTATTGCAACCGAAAAACCATGCAATTTAAAGATCTTATCAATGAATGCTTGTGCTATCGAATGGACTAAGTAAGTATGAGATAGGGGCACAAAATGTGCATATTTGGTAAACATGTCCACCACCACAAATATTACCTCCTTCCCCTTTGAATTTGGCAAGTCTTCAACAAAGTCCATTGAGATGTGAGTCCATGCCATATCAGGGATAGGTAGGGTTTCCAGCAGGCGGGGGTAATGGCAATGCTCAGATTTGGAATGTTGACGGATAGTACACTCTTGAACAAAGGTTTGTATTTCTTTCTTCATCCATTCTGGAGTGTCCTCCTACAGCCAAGGTATGAAGTGAACTGACAATATTTTGCCTTACCTCAGAATTATTACCCACATAAATCCTTCCTTTGTATCTCAGTATTCCAGCTTGATAGGTATAACCTGATTCAGGGTTAGGAGATACTGACAATTGCTCCATCAATTCTTTGCATTATGTGTCAATGATGTAACTGCTCTCAACCATCTCAATCCATGAAGGTACAACCATTGAAATTGCCATTGAAGTAGCTCCTCTTCGGGATAAAGCGTTTGCTACTTTATTCTCTTTTCTCCTTTTGTATTCAATGACATAATCAAACTCTAGTATCCTCAACATCAGTTTATGTTGGATCCCCTCACTAACCCTCTGATCAGCCATAAATTGCAAGCTTTGCTGACCAGTCTTAATCACCAATTGGGTTCCCAAGATATAATGCCTCCACCTTTTGAGCAATTCGATTATAGCCATTGCTTCTTTATCATAAGTTGATAGTGTTGCAGATCTCACTCCTAAGGTCTTGCTGAAATAACCCATAGGTCTTTCTTTCTACACCAATACAGCCCCAATTCCCATTCCAGTTGCATTGGTTTCTATTTTGAAGGCCTCAGAGAAATCAGGAGAGCTAAGACCGGAGCAGTGGTCAAACTTTGTTTCTGCTTTTCAAATGCCTCATCTTCAGGTTCCTTCAAATCAAACCCCTCTTTCTTTAGCATGTCATGCAATGGCCTATAGATGAATCCATAATTTTTACAAATCTCCTGTAGTAATCGCTCATGCCTAGGAAACTTCTTAGCTGAGTAGTGTCCTGATGTTTTGGCCACTCTAAGATAGCCTTGATGTTGTTGGGGTCTGTAGCCACCCCTTGGCCCGAAATTATGTGCCCCATGAACTCAACTTGTGGGATGGTGATCACACATTTGCTAAGCTTTGCAAAGAGTTGTTGTTGCTTCAATATATCCAACATAATGGCCAAATGCCGCTGATGCTCTCTTTCACTCTTGTTGTATATAAGGATGTCAAAGAACACCAATATAAATTTCCTCAAATACTTTGCAAAGATAGTATTCATTAGATACTGGAATGTGGCAGGGGTGTTGGTGAGGCCAAAGGGCATAACAAGGTACTCATAATGCCCCAAATAGGTTCTGGAGGCAGTTTTGAAAATGTCCTCTTTGCTCATTCTAATCTGGTGGTAACCAGATCTCAATCCAATCTGGTAAGAGTTGTGGCTCCATGTAATTCATCAAGTAGATCTTCTATGACTAGAATGGGATATTTGTTTTTAACCATTTGGGCATTCAACTTTCTATAGTTGATACAGAACCTCCATGAGACATCTTTCTTCTTTACTAAGATTGCTGGTGAGGCATAAGGGCTAGCACTAGGCCTCATAATTGAGGATTCCAACATCTTCTGTATTTGTTGTTCCATCTCATTCTTTTGTTGATGAAGAACTCTATATGGTCTAACATTTGGAGGGTTTCCTCCTTCCTTCAAGGGAATGGTATGATCACAGCTCCTTTTAGGAGGTAGGCCTTGAGGTTCTCTAAAAACTTCCTGATAAGACTCAATGAGGACTTGGAATGTTGGCTTCACCTTCACTGGTTCCTTCTCTACCATCGTGGACTACAGTGTGACAACATAACCAGATACCCCTTTCAAGGACAGTTTCTCAAGCTCTTTTGAGTCTATCAAGGGTAAAGTACTAGTTTGTGCGTGGCCTCCAACAGTCACCTCACTACTTCCTTCATAATTGTCAACCTCCTAGTCTTAAGATCCAAACTAATAGGATTGTGTTGATATATCCAATCGCAACCCAATACCATGTCATAGCCCTGCAGCCGAAGTATCTTGAATGAGTTACTGAATTTCTTGCCATTAATGCAATAACTAGTACATGGTATATGAGATCCAATCAAGAATGCTCCTCCTCCGGCCATAACTACTCTCTGCATGGGGTTATTTTGGATCTCACAAGACGTCTTAGTGGCAAACTTTAAATCAATAAAAGAATGAGTGCTTCCACTGTCGACCAAGGCAACCCCTGTTTTCCCTCCAATTATTATGACAAGAGTATAAGTGGTTATAGTTGACAAGCCCTGAACTGCTTGGATTGATATCTACATTAGTTGTTCCTCATGCGTAGGATTAGTTGGTGGATCATCCAAAGCCTCAAGGGGACATTCTTCTGGCTCCAGGTCCTACTGTGAGGTTTCCTCATTTTCAGAGACCATAAGGTTAACATGCTGGTATTGTTTATATTTATGCCCTAAGAGCCATTTGCTTCCACAATATTTACAGATTCCCAGGATGAATGGTTTACTGACCACTTCTTTCTTCTAAAAGCTAGGGTCTGTTTGGGGTTTGTTCTTGGCCATTGTGGCATGGTATCCACTCTTATTATGTCCTGGATTAATAGCATGAGTTCCTTTCTTTGCCATAGCACCTGCCCCCTTTTTCATGTCCTTAGCCATCCAGTTAGCTTCACATAAGGTTTGAGGCTTCAAAGGTTTGAGATAATGTTTAATGCCATATCTAAGTCCATTAACAAAACACTTAACAAAGAAATGGTGATTCTGGAGAGGGTTTTCACTCTTGTAAACTGCCATAAGTTCTTCAAACTTGTCGATATAATAAAAAACACTAAGGTTATATTGCTTCACTGAATGAAAACTCTCTAGCACTTCATAACCATTGTGTTGAGCAAATCGATCACCTACCATAGCACAGAAATCAGGCCGGGGTGGTGGATTCCACAACAGTCCATACTCTTAAGCCATTTGTTAGCTCTTCCCACCATATAAATTTGGTCCAGGTCAAACTTGGCTTCATCAGGAACACTAGACATAGCAAAATAAGTGTCACTCTGCCTGATCCACTCTAAGGATTCACTTCCATCGAACTTTGGAAAACCTAGTTAGGGGCCCTTAGCAATGGATTTGCAGAAATTGTTGACTCTCATTGCTAGGATTTGGGTTCCATTGCCTAGTGTAGCAAGGATCTTGGGTATGGTTCATGAAATTCCTGGTGTTTGGATTCCATTGACTAACAAAATGCTGACTGTGATTGGCATTCACATGGATCAAGGTGGGGGAGACTGGACTAGAATGTGGTATTGGGTTCTGTCCCCAAGTGGCTGGTGCTGCAGGATATCCAGTAGATGGAGGATAATTGTTACCTTTAGGATTAGTGTTGAAATTGACTCCTTGAGTAATGTTTAGATTGATTGGCCCAGTTCCTTGACCCTTCTCACATCTCTAAGTCCAGTTCATTGGGTTGAGCAATATCAGGAAGATTTTTGGGCACTTCTTCATTTCTCACAAGATGGGTTCTCACTCTGGTGTGCTGCTCAATTGCCCTAACTTGAGATCCCACAATCCCTTGCAGTATGGTCTCCATCCTGTTCATCTGAGTTTGTATTCCCGCTACATTTTTCTACAATTCGCCAACTTGATGTTGCACCGACTCTACCTTGTTAATCGCCTCATGCCGAACTGTGGTGAGATCTAATGCCTCTCCGTCATTTCTTGTCACCACCTTCATCATCCCACCACAAATTAGGTGCTAGGCTTAGGGATTTTACCAAGGAATGTATCCTGAACCCTCACCGCACTCGTGATTCCTACCACCACCTTGGTCAAGAATTGATCAGGGATTTTACAGGGAACTGAGATTCCAAACCCAATCAACTCCTCACCGATTCACCGCCAAGGATAAAACAGCTCTGATACAACTTTGTTAGATCCCTTGATTTGGGGAATCCGAATTGGGGAAAGTGAGTTGCAAGAACAGAGATACTACAGCTACAACTAAGGACAACTAGATAGTTGGTGTAATGGCATAGCCTTCTCATTACAGCTCTTAGCTTATGTATGAGTTCACAAATGAGTCTTAGAGAAAAGAAAGGAGATTACAATGCTCAGTTTAAGTTGTAAGCCGGTTGTAACAACTGTTCATAGTAATGTAATCATTGTGATTTCCTATAGTAATTATTGAAAGGTATGTAACCGTAGATTTTCCCTTGAAGAGGTATGATGCAATCCTCCACTGTTCCTGATGACTTGAAGTCCTGGAGACCAAACTGAAGCATTTTCTTCTCATGTTCTACCAGAATCTTTGAATATCTTTGGTTTTGACATGAGGGCAATTGACGACAGGGTGGGGGCCACAACGGCGCAGAGGTGGGGGCGTAGATGCCGGCACCAAGAAACATGCGGAGGCGGGGGCCGATACTATGCTGGACGAGCAGAGGTGGAGGTCGAGACGTAGGTGCAGATGCTGACGGCGACGGGGCGGAGGCCCTCGACGACGCAGGGGCTGGGCCGCAAGCGGAGGCAGAAGTAGGACCACCACCACTGCTAGCGCTTTAACTAACAAGTCTCCCACTCGGCCTTGGTGAGAAGCAGATGCTCTTCGTCCACCTTCTCGTGCTTGCGTATCTGCTCCTCGTACACTTTGAGGTGGCCAATTGCCTCCTCGAATGGCATGGTATCCACATCGGAGAATTGCTCAATTGTAGCAACAACCTACAAAAACTTGTTAGGAGCCGAATCGAGTAGCTTCTTGATGAGTGCGATGTCTTTCAGGGTAGCACCAAGACCAGTGAACTTGCTTGTAAGCCCACTGATCTTACCAGCGAACTCATCGATGGAGTAGCTTTGCTTCATGTGCAAGGCCTGAGATTTGCTTTTCAAGGTTTGCAGTCGTGCCTTCTTTACTCGATCGACGTTGAGATACCTCATCTTCAAGCTCTCCCACACCTCCTTGGCTGTCTTCTTCTTGGCAACCTGGTGGAGCATTTCCTCGGGAATAGCCTGAAATATGCATACAAGTACCATCTTGTCCTTCCTCCTCTCCACGACCACTCCATCCATTCGATCACCTCCCAGATGGCCTGCGCCTCCATACATGCCTCTATCTTGATTTCCCAGCTGGAGTAGTTAGAGGAGGTGAGCATGGGGTACTGGAGAGAGACACCTCCCTCCCTCGTTGACCGCGCCACCATTTGCTCGGTGGTGGACATCTCGCTGAAGCGGAGATATTTGGGCATACACCGAATCAAGAACTCAGGCTCTGATACCAATTGTTGGGACTAAATCACTCAATCTTTACTCTTTTTCTCAACTCACTTAACAGCAATAACACAGCTTAAATAAGTCTCATGCATACACACACGACCACCCACGCATCCACTAACATAGCCTATTCTCATGCCTCTAGAATCTCTCCATGATCGCACGAGTCCACTTCTCATGGTTACTACCGATTCTCTCAGTGGACCACTTCCTACGGGACCACTTTAGCTTCTACGAGCACTGCAACTTCTACGACCAGCAGCTTCTATGACTACTACAACATTCTTTCGACTTACAACCACGGCTGCCTTACGAGCATGGCTACCTTACGACCATGGCTGCTTACAACCATGGTGTCTTACGACCATGGCTTCTCGCATACTCAGAGTCTTTGACTACCTTCGTGCTCGATGCCTTCGACTTCGACTGCTGCTTCGTCTGGGGCTTTGACTATGATTTTAGTGTGGCTTTACCACTCATCAAGATTAATTCCAACATTCTCCCCCTTAATCTTGATGTGTTGACACACTGATACGGTCACCTGCATCTTCTTGTAGCCTAGCAGCTTCATCTTGCAGCGGCCTCACACCACTGTCTTCTCGTGGCGACTTCACACCAACTACTCATGCGACGACGATGGTCTCCGCCACCGCCATTGACCATGGTCAGATCATCTCGATTCTTCTTGCAACAGAGATGGCTTCATGCCGAGGCGCGGATGTAGTAATGGTGTAGAGTTTTGAGCTGAGCGACGTGCGGAGGCGGAGGCGGAGGTGGAGGCGAAAGTGTGTCTAGTCTTTGATGCGGGGGTGAAGGCTACCAGCAACAGGGTGGGGGCCATGATGTCATGGAGGCGAGGCGCGGGCGCGGAGGCCGGTGCTGAGCGACGCGCGGAGGCGACGGCTAGCGCCGTGCTGGACAAGCGGAGGCGAAGGTCGATGGCATGGATGCAGCGGAGGAAATGCCTGGAAAATATGCAAGCTCAAGTGCTCAACTCAATAAATCGACATAGTACTGGAGTAGTTACGTGTGATGTATGGACAATGCATGCTGTGGTCAATGATGATTTATAGTAGTAGGCTTGGCTTAGGCATGCAGCAACACGCAGGTGGTTCATGATATGCTTTGCAAGAACATGACCTAGGTGCAGGGCACACAGTAATACTCACAGTCGCAGCTCCGGGCTTCTGCTAACACCAAACAAATCCTCCAGTGGTGGTTATCTCTAGCATCTTTCCTTACGTAGCTTCTTACGCGGTTTCCACGGACAGCAGTAACTGTTGTGCTGTTGGCCACATCAGTAGTTAGTCACTACCTTTTCTCCACAAGGGACACAGAAAAAGAGAGAGCCGAAGACCGTCACTTATGTGTGAGAGAGAGCTAGTGAGGAAAATGAGTGAGTCTGACGCTTCCTTATACCTTCTAAGGTTTTATATACATGAATAGGACAGGATAAGAATTACATATCCTGCTCCTCGATAATTATAAATAGTGATGATATATCGGTATATTTCTTTATACATATAACATTATGCTATTAGACTTACTCTAAGATCCATTAGACAATCCAAATGGTCCGAGGAGTTGAACACCTCACAACAAATTCGATGCTGAATCATGTTTAATTATGCGCAATGCAGACATGTTTATTCTGAGCGCATTATTATTCAAAGTCGTAAGCTTGTTTACATTACCTACTCAAGAATTAGTAGCTGCGCGTACGCGCGCAATGGTTCGTCTCTGAATTAGTATCTGGACCTGTAGTCATGTGTACCAACGGGGTTGGTGATGGCGGAAGATCGCAGCTGGATGTACACGGGCCGTCAGAGCAGGTATTGCATCACTCCTGAGTGGGCGGAGAAGACGACCGAGTTCGTGGAGAGCGCGTTCCGCGTTGGCGCGGAACCCTGAGGTCCTCGGCGTGCTGTGCCCCCTCTGCGCACTGCGGCAGCACCCGGCCGCGGTCCATCCAAGTTCGACATGCAGCTGCAACTGTGCAAGTACGGCTTCAGGCAGGGCTACACGGTGTGGGTGTACCACGGCGAGAGCTACCGTAACCGATCTGCCAAGCCTTCTCATCAGACCGATCAGGATGGTGGTCTTGAGAGAACGATACGGTGGCTGATGCCGGTGGGGAGGAAGTGTCGAAACCGCAGGTCTTGTTCTAAACATTGACAAGTTTCAGAAGTTCTGGTTCAAACTTGTGGAGCTATTTTGCTTACTGGCATTGCGTGTTTGTGATTGCAGGGGGTTAAGAAAAAAGAGGGAAGTTTCACTCATTGATGCGGATGCGCTTGGCCGACTGCGAAAAGAAGATCGTGTACTGTGGGAGCACCGGAGCATCAAAACATCCTATGGGTGCAGGGGAAAAAATCCAGCGGGAACAGAATTCATCAAAGAGGTAGGTGAGTTTATCTACCATAGTGCCATTGCAATTTCAGCACAAAGCAGCCTTGCTTGCCAGATGCTGGGTTAAAGGTTACCTAGTTAGGACTACGAACTAAAGATTTTACTTGATGTGATTGATCTGTACAACGCAACTAGAGGTGTTCAATACTAGTTCACTTCTTCGATGATGTGAAGAAGAGATGCTGCTGGAA
Organism: Dendrocalamus sinicus; assembly: GCA_036346575.1. Classification (NCBI taxonomy): domain Eukaryota; kingdom Viridiplantae; phylum Streptophyta; class Magnoliopsida; order Poales; family Poaceae; genus Dendrocalamus; species Dendrocalamus sinicus. The sequence goes on along the minus strand of CM070667.1, from coordinate 15,920,106 downwards.
AAGTTTGAGTTTAGCTCATCTTGTTAGGAAAAGTGTAACGTGCAACTCATGTGCTACTTTCGTCAAGTAAATATGAATGGTCGCACTGCGCCTTCAAGTAAATATGACTGGTCGCACTGCGCATACTTTTGAATGGATGTGCTGCTTAAACTGCAACTGTGGGATGTTACAATGCAGGGAGGCATGTGGATGCATACCAGGAAAGAGCAAATGCTGTACTTCTGAATGCTGAAGACATCCTGAAACAGGGACTATGGAGCTAATGTTGCGGCCTTTAGAATATAAGTTTACCTGATACGCGATACGTGAAACACGGACTATGGAACTAATGTTGCGGGCTTTAGAATATAAGTTTACCTGATACGCGATATGGATATGGTGATACTACGATATGATATTTTCTAAAAATAAAGATGCGTTAATACAACAATTATATTTATATTTAAAAATAAAAATATATAGAGAGGCTACGAGAGAGCAAGAAACTGAAATTACCATGACGAATGCTATATATTCCTTGTCTCTCTCACTCGCTGGTATTGTTGCGGTCTAGTCACAATCTCATAGATGCACTCGTCCACTTGCTCCTTGTACCTGTATTCACGTAAATACATCGTATAGACAATGTGAGACATATCACTATATCGCTACTAATAAACTTATGATTTTTATCAGAAATTCAAAGTAGAGAAAAAATGACTCACCTAACAAAATCTGACCTCGTATCACTTGAATCTTCAATCAATAACCTTGAACACAATAAATCTTACCAAAAAGCATTAGTGAATATTAAAATAATAGATCATAGATAATTAGATATAGATAGTCCAGCAACATAACATATCATAGGATGATAGAAATAGGTTATAAGACATAAAGCCAAATTTAATTGTTCCAAGGTTCCACCATAGTAAATAGAAATCAATTAAACTAATATTGAATATCTTCCTGATGTGATTGCTCCACCTCGGAAGGTTATTGTCCTTCTGTGTCTCCACATATGATTCCATAGAGAAAATCTATGGCCATCATTCTCTCCACTGGTACTATGACCAATAGCATAGGAATCGACAATACTACTAATGCTAGTACGCGCATCTATTGGAGTGCTTTTACTTACCATCCCTAATCAGAAGTGTGACTGACCTCATAGGAATTTATAATTATGATGTCAATAAATAGGAAGAGCCACATTTTTTTAACTTAATTTACACAGCAACCAATCACATGAATAATGTTCAATACTTCAAAGTCCAGACCATCTTACCAATCTCAAGCTCTTCCTAAAATGAACTCAATAAAGCTCACTGAAGCCTAAAAAATGTTTTATGAGAGCTTATCTTGCATCTATATTTAAAGATATACATGAGTAACAAATCAGAAAAATAGCCAAAAAAGCAAAATTTGTTAGAGTCATCACTCACCAAGTCACCAATAAGGCAACATCGGTGGCAATGAGCAATCGAGTCGACCACGGTGGTGGCAGTGGCAGCAAGTACAGCCATGGCAGTGGGAGAAGGGAGGGGGGCAGCGGCCGGAGAAGGGAGAAGGAAGGGGGAGGCGACGGCCGGAGAAGGGAGAAGTCAGGGGGAGGCGGCGGGTCAGCGACTGTAGGGAGGAGACAACGGGACCGTGGGAGATCCAGGGGAGATGGCGGGACCGCAAAAGATGTGAGGGGGAGGAGGCGACGACTGGAGGAGGTGGAAGAGGAGGGATGGCAGGAGCGGTGGGGAAGGTGACGGCGGTGGCGTGAGGCGAGCAGGAAGAGGGGCGGCTGGAGGGGTAGGGCAAGCCGACAAGGATAGATTTTTTTTGTAGGGATGGAATTGGGTTGGGCTTGTAATGGGCTTTTGTTTGGGTGGTTTTGGGCCAACAAGTATCAAGAAGTATCACGATTAATTTTGTTTATTTTGGAAATTAAATTATGCCGATACTTCCTGATACCATATCGTGTTGTATCAGAGCATATCGGTATCCGATATGCATCACGATACGTGTATGGTGCCTCGGCGTAGTATCAGGGTATCGTAGCTTAGAATGTCTGTACTTGGTGACCTTTCTTAATACTGCTGTAGTGCAATGCCTTGAACTTCCTAAAGATTCAACACCTTCCACATCTTTGAGATTTGCTTAGAACTAATATTAACCTTCAATGCCATTTGCTAGGAAGAAACATGTTCCTCATCTGTGAACGACCACATACACTTTTGCTCTTGATACTGTTATGTGGCAATGTTCTAAACTCCTAAGGCATTCCACTTTGTGACGTTGTACGGAAAGTCCGAGTCACTACTCAAGCCGATCAAAACCGTCCCACCGCTCAGCACACCGCCGCCTCCCCAGCAAGGCCTGCCCACGACCGCTCCCACTATCGTTGCCTGCCTCCTCCTCCCCGCCACTGCTGCTGAACACATCCATGCCCACCGCCCCCACCTCCTAACCTCTCTCTTTCTTGTCACCCCTGCCGCCTTCCGTTGCCCACCGCCTCCCTCTATGTTCAGGGATTCCGGTGAACCCTAACTCGGCGTCAATAGGAGACGATGGCACCGGAGAGGGAGAAAGAGGACGACGACCTCACCGAAGAAAATGACCTCACCGGTTGGAGCACAAATCTCAAGCAAATTGCAAAGTCAGAAATTTGAATAATTTGCATAAAAATTATCATTCGAAGGATATATAGCAATTCTGAACATTATTTATCCTTGTTAAAATCCAGAATGTGTGTTGAGTAGTAGTAGCAGGAATGCACATTATTGGTTTTCTGTATCTTCAGCTGCATGGCTACCATGTACACATGCTGCAGCGCACCTCTGGTTCGTCCACTGCTCAGCGTAATGCAGATGAAGGGAGTAAGGATGCCACCGGTTGTACTTCCAACTCCGGATCGACCTAGTGTGATGTATCTTACCATTGAGAATCTTAGTACTGCCTTTCTTTGTGGACATCTGTTACGTTAGACCGTAGAACGTGCGAACTTCAGACCAATCGTGTAATAGTGTCGCTCTTATATTCAGCTCGTTACCAGAATTGCTTTGTTTGGGTTGTTCTGCTTGTGTTGGCTGTAAACATGTCAATTTGGGTAGAATGTGTTTGCTGCATTTAATGGCTGACGCATTTCTTTTCTTTTTCTGTTTTCCATTTTTTTAGAGGGTACGATAACTGGCTAGTAGGGGTGGACTGGTGATCCCTTTATAGTTTATGGGTGTTTAGCTAAATACCTATTTTTACAAAACAAAACATAGTATATAATAGGTATATTGCATATGCATACTCTTCATTGAGCCAAAATACTATATATTTATACAAAAAAATATAAATCAATCCAATTCAACCCACACTTTCCTCTTTCAGCCCACTAGACCTCCCTCTACACCCACCAGACCCACCACAGCCCAAATTCTCTGGCTCCAACCAGCTACTCAAGTCCTAACCCTAACTAACTCATCTCTCTCTCTCTCTCTCTCTCTCTCTCTCTCAACATGGCGGCGCGCATGTGGAGGGTGAGGGAGCCGGCTAGACAGGAGGCACGAGATAGTGCCATAGTGGTGTAAGCCCACAATGGCCTTATGCGGCGGCCACCAAGGAAAGGAACAAGAAGCATGCAGCGTGCAGTGGTGGCTGGTGTCAGCGGCAAAAAGGCAAACCAATTCAATCAGGGCCACAGGTGCACTCTAGAGCGAAGTGATGGTGTGAGGCGATGCAGGTGAGCAAGAAAGTGATGCGACGAGTTGGGTGGTAACATGATGAGCAAAGAGGTATGAAACGCATGGCGTTACGGTGATATCTCATTCAAAAGTGAGTTGCGTTCGGTCTTCCACTCTCCTTCCTAATTCCGAAATCAGTAAATCCCAAATAGTTCATTGAATAATTGTACTTTTGTGGAATGTAGATAGTAAAACCTTCAAAAATAAAGAAAAAGTTTGCAGATTTCAAATCTTTGTAGATAGTATTGGTTAGATTAACGCAATAAAGAAAATTTACTTAAACTTTTAAATTGTTTAGCATAAAAAATTGAATAAGTTAGCGAGGTAGTTCTAAGAAACAATGAAATGACTGTCTCTAAAATTGCATGAAGGGTTGTAGAGTTAAAATTGTATTTTACATAATTATTTAATATTTTTGGTTGAAATAAATTTGTACTTTGTTTTTTTCCACTGGTGGCCTCTTCTTTTTTTTTCCTTTGAGCAATATTCATCTCGAAAGTGCTGGATCCGCCACTGCCGGCTAGTGCTATCATTTTAAGGTTCATAAAACATAGAGGTCACCGAATCAAATACCGATAAACTTACAAATAACGCACCTAGCATATGGTTAGTGAGAGCCGAACTCTAGTGTTCAACCAGACAGCAGACAACTCGGGAATTGCCAACCGCTCGCTATTGCGTTCCTATGACCTATACTAGTGGCCCTGCTCATTTGGACCCGCAATCAAAGGAAAATTTAAGCAATGATGAGAATTCATCTCGTACAAGCTATACCTGCCAAGTGAGTCTAGCTCAGATCAAATTGCACCCTGATCAGTGATCAATCCGCGTCAAGGAGGGCCAGGTCTCGTGGCAGCTGTTATCTCAATCCAGATTGAAGGTAAACAACGGCTTCGACTCCACTCTTCGCCGTACAGACGAGCGCATGAACCTAGTAGATGGATATAGACGCATATGGGTTCAATGATCCGCATCTGCAAATTGCAAGCGAGTGACAGGTCGCTCATGTCGGCCTCTCGGTGAGCAGTAGATCATACGGACATTCAGACGGAACTGGACCGCATATGCACCTCCTCACCTGCTCACCTATGCTATGCGGCAGTATCCGGCGGATCGGCACGCGTTTCCTATCCGGCTGAGTCATCCGGTGGTTGTCCGCACCCCCGAACCTTTCCGCCGTATATGGCCAAGCCGCAGAAGGGGCTCCCCCATGTTTCGCGGTGCAACTTGTCTGATTCCGTGATTCGTCCCATCACGCACCAACGCATGGTACGTTCTCTCTACGTTCTCTCGATCTTTCAGTAGAGTACAGACTAGCAAGCTGCAGCCCATGCATCGACCGCGCTATCAGATCGATGCTCTTCATCCACCAACCATACCGGGGGAAAAATGTATGCACCGTCTCGTGGCTAGCAGCCTAGGACTACCATACAGGTTGTGCTAGCTTGTCCGTCCTATCGGAGAAACACCGCGGCGTACGACGAGAAAATTGATATTATGCCACTTCTTAGGAGTGGCTTCGACAAAATATCACTCTCTAGATGGCAATTGTTAAAATGCCATCTAATACATGCCACTCTCTATGATTTGCCATTTTAGGGGTTTTAGCCATTTCTTTTTCATTTTTTATTTCTTTCCCCAAAATTGTATAGAAATGTCCATAATACCATCCTTTTAGCCATTTTGTCTCCGTTCGATTCATCCTCCAGGCCGAACGAGAAGACGCCGAGGGCTTCCGCCGCCGCAGCACGGGCCGCGCGCGCGCGCGATGCAGGCGACGGGCCGCCGCCGCCGCACAGCGCGCACGGGCCGCAAGACCGCCGCCACGGGGTGCCGCCTCCGCCACGAGCCGCCACCGCAGGATATGTTCTGGGATATGTTCTAAGAGCCATACTCTGCCATGCCCACGCCCTGCGCACCGCACGCCGGACTCCATGCCGATGCGCCGCGCGCTGCCTGTTGGTCAGCGACCACGGCACCTGCACATCGCGCCCTCTCTTGCGCTATGAAAAGCCATGCAAGTCCCCCCTCCATTTCCCCTACATCCTCCCCTTTTCTCCCCTCATCTACCTCAAGCTGAACCCAAGCTCACCCTTGCGCCGGCCGCCGCGCCCCCACGATGTTCCGATCAGTCCGGCCATCTTCTTCCAAATGCGTCCGCATCACCTTGTATTCCCAGGCATCCCCTCTCTCCCCTACCATTTAATTGGAATATCTCGGCCGGAACTCGCCGGAACGCCGTCCGCCATCAATTCCCGCCGATGGTGCCTCCACCACGGCCATTCCTCTTACACAGCACCTCGGCGCAATTACTTTGGATGGAAGCACCCCCACATCGTCCTCTACCATCTTCAAGCACCGCCGCGGCCTCTCCTTCACTCCAGGGCATCGGCCACGCGAAGCCACCCGCGCCACCATGGGCCAACATCGCTGGCCTCCTCCACGGCTTCACCACCTCCGTGGCCTGCATGGTAAGCTTCCTGGCACCCCACACAAGCTCATGCTTCCCCGATTTCCTCCTTCCTCTACCCCGGCCGCCGTCGCCCCCGTGGCTGCTCTGCGCCCGGCCACCCAACTCGACGCCAGCTCCCCCTTAGCGCCGCCCGACCCGAACCATGGCCTCCCCTAGTCTCTTCACCATGCGGACATCCCATGCGGACGGCCACAGCAGGGCGATGGCGGGCGCGGCGGCGGCGGAAGCCCTCGGCGTCTCCTCGTTCGGCCTGGAGGAACAGAGAATGAATGAATCAAACGGAGACAAAATGGCTAAAAGGAGGGTATTATGGACATTTCCTATGCAATTTTGGGGGGAAAGAAATAAAAAATGAAAAAGAAATGGCTAAAACCCTTAAAATGGTAAATCATAGAGAGTGGCATGTATTGAATGACATTTTAACAATTGCCATCTAGAGAGTGGCATTTTATCGAAGCCACTCCAAAGGAGTGGCATAATATCAATTTTCTCACGTACGACAGATCGTTTTGTATTTGACGAAAAAATGATGATTGATTTCTTTACGTCAAACCGTGTCGTTCTTCACGTCACTGATAGAGATCGCACGGCGATGGACGTACGGCAATCTCGGTTCAGTGTGAAGATTGACGGCTCGCCGCTCGTGTAAGGAAGCGCCGTGTGCGTGCTATCACGAGATTCACGACACACCCGCTCGATCCGGCCGGTGGATGAACGACAGGCAGCCTTGCCCCTCTTTGCTTGTGTTACGTCGTTGTAGCAACGAGCTGCGGCTGAGCACGCAGCGGAACCCGCGCGCCGAATGCTCATCAGCTAGCCTCGGCAGCATCGTCGTTGTAGGCATACTAACAACTGTACGTATGCTGGTCCTTGTTGCGTTGAATGGAGCTTCTCTATCCCCTTCTTCCTATTCTCCTCCCTATTCCCTCAATCTAAACCACTCACATCTTATCTAATAGCTAGTTTTTATATATATTTTCACCATTTGCCATCCATAATAAATACTAAAAAATACAGGAAAAAAATAAAATTTATTTTTTATTATAATTTTTTTACAAAAATTATAATTTTATTTTTTTCTATAAAAAATAAATTTTATTTTTTCTGTATTTTTTTATTATTTATTATGGATGAGAAAATGATGAAAATATAAAAAAACCTAGCCATTGAATGAGATATGAGTGGTTTAGATTGAGGAATAGGAAGGGAATAGGAAGGGGATAGGGAAGCCCCATTCTGGCCCAGTTTGGATCCACCCAGATTTTAAGAATCTGGCTTTTGGAAACTGGGTGAGATCCAAACAAACCAGTTTTTAGGGCAGTTTTTAAAATCTACCTACCCAGATTCTTAAAAACCAAGAAGCTGTTGATACCTAGCTTTTGCCAGTTTTTTTGCACAAATACCCATTTACCCTCATTAAAGACCATGCGCAGACGCTTCCAATCATAAATGTAAGGGTATAATAGTCTATTAGCACCAATCATAAATGAAACCAGCTTTTAAAAACTAGGGGATCCAAACACTCTATCAGTTTTTGCTTAGAAACCAGCTTTTAAAAACTAGAAGTAATAGCTGGTTTTTAAGAATCTGAAACTGATCCAAACAGGACCTCTGTTGCGTTGGCCTGGGCTACCAGCCGGTCGGATATACTGTTGTTACAAACACCGGCGTGCGTGGGCGCGTGGCCGGCGCACGACAAGGCAGCATGTGACGACCAAATTTTTGAAGCCGTCGAGTCACTCTGTAACTGTCTAGAAATTTCAGTTGCAAAGTGATAACGAGTGTATATTAAGTCTGCTCAAACTTTGATCATAAAAGTCAAACTTTGATTACAAAAAAGTACGGCAACCACCTGAGCTTTACATTATTAAAGGTGTTCAAGCCCAAAGTTTATGATACAAGACAAAAATATCTCCCTAAATCACATGCATGTTTGAGTATAGTTGAGACATAGAACCAGTAGTCATCACTTTCTAAGGAATCATCGAAGTCTCCCTCAAAAGGTTTCTTGGTATCCTCCCAAGCTCCTTCTGTCGATGATTAAGCAAGTATGAGTATAACTGTACTCAGCAATCTATACGAAGATATCTACTTAATTACTTGTTAGGATTTTAATAGAACAAGATATGAAGATTCTATTATTATGGGTATAAATGCATATTTGTTTGCAAAGATCTTTAGACTCGAAATACAAAACTTTATTTTATTAAAAGAGAAGAGGATTTAACCGGCGCACTTATCATTTTGAAACCATTAAAACTTATTATTGGAGTCACTCATTAAACACTATACTCTACAGAGTTGCCCAGCTTTACCCATAAAATACCTCAAACTCATAATGTCATACAATAGACATACAACATGATAGCGTGCAATTGAGCTAAGGTAACAATGCAGTTTTACTATTCTTTTAACAATGCCGTTTTACTATTCTTTTCTTTCTAGTACCTACTTAACATGTATAGGCCATTCAATAACGATCAGGTATCCACTAGCTAGAGTGGAATCCACACCCCAATATTGAATGGGCCTACCAACATGAAGAATTGCAAGCGGTATAAAAAGCCCAACTTTCATCTTCACCTTTATCATGTGGCTCATCCATAGATCCTATTATAGCAATTTACCCTGTAGATACTTGATTAAGTCGAGCAGTGTATTAGACCAGGTTGACAAGTCAAGCTCATGGTTGAGCGACGTTTATGTTATTTACTTTCCATAAGGGTCTAGTCCTTATTTACCACAAATGAAGCAACCATTCGCATACTATGTGTATCATAGCACAATACCATCTAAACCATACCAAAGTCTCAATCCTCGGGTGAGGTATGGATTTCAACCATCTAGTGGCTGCCCACCAAGTAGTCTCAACTCTTAGCTCCATTTCAAAGTCTACCAATGCGGAGCCGAATAGTTCTTATTAATACAAATAAATCATTTTAGTTGTCCAACCTAATTTCTAACTATCTATATTGTGTTTAAATATGTTATACCAAGATTGTCAAGGTGAATATGGCCTTTAAGAATATGACTGAGCTTTTTGGTGGTTGGATCTAATTAGCCATCATGTCATTCTAAGCTATTATTTTATGTAAATAAAAGTGCACAATTAATGTAAATGAAAATAAACATACTTAAGTAATATGAAATCAACATGATCAAAAACATGTAACATATCTTCTTGCTCGTAATATTCGATTGGGCCTACTTCTTCTGCGTCTTGATTAGCTCCTTTAGTAGTCTGCTTAATGAATCCAAGTGCTATCGCAAAGGAAAATGAATCAAATAAGTCTAGGCTCGAAAGAAAGCAAACTGGGAACACAATAAAAGAGAAAAATCCATAAAAAGGTTTAAATGTAGGAGGGTTCGGGTGGTTAGGGTCTAAGCCATACTTAGTTAGGTCAAACAGAGTTGAAAATGGGCTAGACGGGCTCAAGACGGTCGAATCAATTATAAACAAACTTAACGGGTTTCAGGTGAACATTAACAAGTTGGGTGAATAGTATCGAGTTGGTACTATTCCTAGCGGGTCGGGTTTGGTGAATAGTACAAGTTAGGTTGGGACTATCGGGCTATACAGTGTTGGGCCATCGGTGAACATTTTTTGGGCTGGGCTATAAATAGTGTTGGGCTGCACAAGCCGACTGGGCTAAGAGCCACCTCGGGCTAGCTTTTCCAATTTACCATGGCGGCCTATGGAGCACATGACCCGACTGACTTAAAAGCGAGCTAGAGCTCGCTCCCATGGTGCCCGAGATAGGGGAGGCTTGGCTCAAGATGGTCTGAGGAGGGCAAGCGATGGTGGCCGTGGGCGGTGGAGTGATGGCACATGGAGGCGGCAAGCTAGAGGCGGTGAAGCTAAGCAAGAAGCTAGCGGCTATCTTTGTGGTGGTGGGGTGAAGCTATGAATGTGAGCAACTAGATTTGAATAGAAGCAGATGTAGGGAATCGAGGTTAGGCTTAATAACGGTGATTTGGGCATCGACTGCAGCGGCACGGCGTGGCCGAAGTTGAGGAAGAAGGGGTGGTGGTGAGTGTGGAGTGGTACGGAAAGAGGGTGAGGGAGTCATGGGGCTTGGCCAAATAGACGACAAAGACAATGGCACCAGTAGCAGCATGACAATGCGCTCAATGCATGAACGATGATGTGGGTAGGCATCGAGTTTCAATCTAAAGTATCAAAGCTAACAGGTGCGTTGGCAGTGTGGGAGGCATCGCCTCTCACTGCTGTGAGCGCGTGAGGTGGTGCGGTGAGCAGCGGCAATCTCAAGGTGTCAAGTGGCTGGCTCACTATCTTCCGACGGCGTGGATCTACAATGGGGCAACACAGTGCGGGGTCAACAACTATGTTAAGGTGTTGTACAAGCGGCCAATGATGTGGTGTGGTCATTGTGCAGCTTTGGAGTAGGCAAGATGGCGAACGAGTGAGGCAGTGCGTGCGGGCATGCACAGCATCGCGTCATGCGACATCAGGAATAGGGGTGGTGGCTAAGTGGCTTGAGTGTACCTGTAAGTTTGGAAAGCGTATTTCTAAAAGGGAAAGTGGTTTGGTCTTAGAAACTTTTCAGATTTGGCAAAGTCTCAAATTCAAGCAACATTCAAACAAATTCAAAATTTTTGAAATTTTAGGGTTATTTAAACCAACACCCCTTAAAAAGAATCTCAACCCTGAGATTCACTTAGACTAGGGAACAGGTTGGGGAAATCTCACTATAAATTTGATTCCTTTTCCCATGTTGCTTCATGTACAGTATGGTTCCTTCGAAGAACTCTGCAAAACCTGATGCTCCTATTCCTTAGTTGTCTCTCTATAGTTTCAAGAATTTGTATAGGCTCTTCCCAGTATGTCAAATCATTCTACAGATCTATATCTTCAAGAGGTACTTGTTCAGTTGGTTGCCAAAGACACTTCCGAAGTTGTGATACATGAAATAAATAATGTATTCTAGTTAATACGGGGTCAATTGCAACTTGTATGCCACTTCTCCCACTCTCTTCAAAACCTTGTAGGGACCAACCTATCTTGGTGCTAGTTTTCCATGCATTTGAAATCTATGTATTGCCTTACATGGGGGTAAATTTAAGATAAATATAATCTCTAACTTCAAAGCTTAAGTCCTTCCTATGGTTGTCTGCATAGTTCTTTTCAAGATTTTGGGCAATCTTTAACTTATCTCTAATAATTTTCATATGAGCTTCAACATCGTGAGTAATTTGTGGTCTGAGAAGTTGTCATTCACCAGGTTTTGTCCAATCAGTTGTGTTATGCACTCTTCCATATAAAAGCTTCAAATGGTGACATCTCAATACTAGCTTGGTAATTATTATTGTAGGAGAACTATGAAAATGGCAAATACATACTCCATGCAGCTCCATAGATGAGTGCACATGCTCTTAATATATCTTCTAAAATCTGGTTGATCCTCTCAGCTTGTCCTCTGATTTGTGGATGGTATGTTATGCTAAAAGTCGAATGTGTTCCATTGTATCATGTAATTTTTTTTCCAAAACTTTGATGTAAATTGTGCTCCTCTATCTAAGACTATCCTATTAGGAACTCCATGTAATATCACAATCCTTGTCAAATATAACTTGGCTAACTTATTCTTTCCATAGGTTTGCTTGATTGGTAGAAGTGTGCTACTTTAGTTAGTTGATATACAATCACCCATATGGCATCATCTTCAGCTTGTGTCTTTGGTAGTCCAGTAATAAAGTTCACACCAATCTCCTCCAACTTCTATTTTGGAATTGGCAGTGATTGTAATAATCCTGTCAGTCTTTGATGGTCTATTTCAATCTTCTATCACACATCACAAAGTGCTATGCATTTAGCTATTTCTATCTCTTTTCATGTTGCTCCATCAAAACCTCTTCTTTAAGTCTTGACACATCTTTGTTCCTCCAGGGTGTATAAAAAATGGTTATGAATGTGCTTCCTCTAGGATTAACTCTTTCAACTCCTTATCTGGAAAACATAAGTGTAGCGACCCAGATTTGGTAATCCGAATCTTCTGTGTATTCTGAGCTAGTCTCTGAATTAGTAGCTAGCCCACACAATATAACAATGGTGAATATCACATCCATACATGCGTATAAGTCAAAAGGAGTTCTTAATATTACATATACAGTCATAAATAGGTCTTACAATCAAGTTTTACAGAATGGGCCGATAAGCCAAATGAGTTTGTTCACATAAAGCAGTGGAAAGTAAATAAATCGAAAGAGCCTCCATGATTTGTCACAAGCAATCAACTGGGGCTAAACCTAGTCCTAGCCATCGTCTTCAATGTTGTAGTTGGAGGCATGGAAGTATACATACACCAGATCAATGCTTCTGTCATCGAAAATCCACATATTAAGCAACCATGAGTACAAAGGTACTCAGCAAGTCCCTATACCAAATGCAAGTATATAGATGTAGGTTTGACAAGGGAAGGTTATAGGGTTCTTTTAGCAGAAAGCAAGTTTCCTTTCAAATACCATCATTAACTCAACCTATGACTTGGCCATTTTTAACTAAAACCAAAGTGTCTAATTTAATTAAAGTTTATCATGAAAGCGAAATCTCTTCACTTTCTTATCCATTTCCATCCCACAAATACCAAATCAATTTCACTTTTATTCAAAGATACCATAACCATTTCCTCATACTTTCATCCATAACCACCGTTAATCGGTAATCATTATTTTATGAAAACTGTGCAAGTGGCGTTTCTACACAATGTCCATAAACAGGGGCACAGCTATTCGAATAGATCATAACACCCTGTGGAAGGTATACAAGCTTACCCACACGATATGATTAACTCATAATTTCTGCCACAAGACGCTTATGTAGGCATGTGACTGAGAAAATCATAACAGGACTTTTACAATGCTTAGTCCCAAGCTTCCTCCCACTATGTAGGCATGTAGACTCCCAAAATATTTTCTTCCCAGGCTACGTTTTTAGTGAGAGACCCCATTGTTAGGGAGTCTACAGCCCTTCACATTAAAAAAAATCCACATAGGGTCAGTGACCAGCGTAGGTCACTCCCAGAATAATCACAATAGAATTCCAGAAATTCACCAACCAATCTAATGCGTAGGAGTAACACCAAAACTAAGCAAATTAGTTGGCCATATCAATCCCATTCTTGACTTGTTGTTACATGATTTTTTTTTGGGAAATGGATTAACACACAAATAACTTTTAAAAATTTTCAAACTTGATTTTTGAGCCAAGGAAATTGATTTTAAAATTTTAAATTCAAGAAAGGCTTTTGGGAACATTTTAAACATGCACCAAAAATTTTTAAACTCATGAAAATTATGCAAGTTTTATTTGGAAGCCAATTTTTGGTTGTTACGATAAGCGGCCATAGAATTTCATTATACCTTGTTCATCTTTTGTAAATTCTGATGGATTTACCTTTTGAATAGTCTCTTTAAGTTGTTGGATTTATTTATCCTCTCCATGAGCAAGTTTAATTTGTTCTGTTAAGGTTGGTTGCATTTTCAATACTACAATCAGTCCTTGCTCGGCTATCTTTAGGTTTAGTTGTTGCATCTCCTTCTTAAGTTGACATTGGCACTCTAGCACTGTGGCCACGATATGATATATTTTTCTGCTCAATGCATCTGCTACCATATTTGCTTTTTCAGGGTGATATTGAATATTCAAATCATAGTCTTTAATCAATTCTAACCATCTTTGTTGCCTCAATTCAAATCTGGTTGAGTAAAAATATACTTCAAACTCTTATAATCGAAAAACACTTCAAAGTGGTTCCCAATAGGTAATGTCTCCACATCTACAAAGCATGTACTACTGGTGCTAATTCCAAGTCATATGTCGGGTAATTTTCTTCATGAGGTCTCAATTGTCTTCAAGAATAAGCCACAACTCTTCTATCTTGCATCAACACACATTCTAATCCCTGTCTTGAGGCATCACAATAAATTTGGAAGTCCTTTTTAGGATCAGGAAGTATTAGCACTAGGGTTGTAGTCAATTTAACCTTTAACTCCTAAAAGCCCTCTTCATATTTGTTCGTCCATTCAAATGGGTTATTCTTCTTGAGAAGTTGGTCAAGAGGGTGTGCTATCTTTGAAAATCCTCCTATGAATCGGCTGTAGTAACCAGCCAATCCGAGAAAACTTCTGACCCCTGTTACTGTTTTTTGTTGCTTCCATTCTGTTACTACTTTCACTTATCTGGATCAACCTTTACTCCTTCTTTTGTAATAATGTGCCCTAAGAAGGTGACTTCCTTCATTCAAAATTCACATTTTGTGTTCCCATTAAGGCCAAATGTAGGTGTTGTTGATATTCTTCTTGATTCTTAGAATATATCAATATGTCATCCACAAAGACTACCACAAATTGATCTAAGTAATCTATGTAGACATGGTTCATTAATTTCGTGAAATATGCTGGTGCATTGGTCAAACCAAATGGAATAACTGTGAATTCGAATAACCCATATCTTGTGGAAAAAGTAGTTTCCTCTCTATCTTGTTCTCACATCTTGAGCTGATGATATCCAGACCATAAATCTATCTTGGAAAATACTTTGCCTCCTTTAAGTTGATCAAATAGTACATCAATGCTTGGTAAGAGGTATTCATTATTAATGATCAGTGCATTCAATCCTATGTAGTCTACACACATTCTCAAACTTACATCCTTCTTTTTAGCAAATAGTACTGGTGTTGACTAGGGTGAGACACTGGGACGAATAAATTCTTGTCTATCAATTCATCTAATTATTTCTTAAGCTCCTTCAACTCACTTGCTGATATTTGATATTGAGGCTCGGTGATTGGTTTTGTTCCTAGAATCAATTCTATAGCAAGCTCAATCTTTCTATCTGGTGATCTTCCGGGCAATTCTTCTGGAAAAACATCTAAGTTTTCTTGGACTACTGGTACTTGGGTTACTCCTTCTGCTATCAAGCTATTAATGTTCCTCTTCGGTTTTTCTATCAAAGTATGGTCGATTATCACTGTTACTTTCTATTTCTCTGAATTGCTTAATGTCACTGACTTCTTTTCACAATTCACTTTTGCCTTATGTTTAGTCAACCAATTCATCCCAAGAATGACATCTAATTATCTCATTTCTAATAGTAGCATGTCTGCTTTAAATCTGATCCCTTGTATAACTAGGTTTAACCTACTACACCCAAACTAGGATTTCATCATACTCCCAGGTGTTTGAAATACATAGGGATTTTGCAAAGGAACAAAAGACAACTGATTTTTCACAGTAAATGACAAAGAAAGAAATAAATGGGTAGCTCCAGGATCAAATAAAACCAATGAGGGTTTTGAATGGATCAAGAATGTACCAACTATGTAGATTATGTGGCTTCCTCAACAGTGATGTGGTTGACATGTCCCTGAACCGTCCTTGGGGTGATCCATCCTCTTCCTGTGGTTTGCCCTTCTAATCTTCCCACTTGACTTCTAGGTTGTAATATTCCTCCTTGATTGACTGGTGTGGTTGTAATCATTCTAGGTGTCAGATGTTGAGTTTTGGCATGTTTTTGCCACTTCTAATGGTAAGCCTCTCTTCGGGCATTGGCCTCGATAATGTACATTTTGTCCACGGTGGAACAAGTCACTGACCCTAGTGTGCAATTTCTTTGGTAATAATTCCCACCACAGGTATGGCATTGCACCATGGTAGGTCGAGCGGCATTATATTTTGGTACTAGGGCTACAACAACTAGCCTTCTCTGTTGATATCTGAATGGTGGT
The DNA here is from genome assembly GCA_036346575.1 of Dendrocalamus sinicus. Classification (NCBI taxonomy): domain Eukaryota; kingdom Viridiplantae; phylum Streptophyta; class Magnoliopsida; order Poales; family Poaceae; genus Dendrocalamus; species Dendrocalamus sinicus. The sequence continues at coordinate 15,904,183 of CM070667.1, read as the reverse complement.
GCTGTCATCATTCTTCCACGTTGTGCACTTGACGACGGTGCCACCTATTTTGCTCTTCTCTTCTGGGTGTCCTCCAATTCACCTCTTGTTTATTCTGACATAAGAAGTTTGTTTACCATGGATGATAGATCTTTAAAGTCAATTGCTGAGATGTGAAACTTCAATGATTTTGTAGTCCTTCAACAAAGTGCTCCATCTTTTTCTCCTCTGTGTTGGTATCTTTAAGAGCATAGTGAGCCAAATGATTGAACTGATGAAGATATTCCATCACTGAACATCCACCTTGCTTAAGAGCAAGAAATTCCCAGTGTTTTGCAGCAATAACGCCAGAAGGTATGTGGGCCTTATGGAATGCCTCTTCAAATTCCTTCCATGGTATATCTCTTCTAGGGTGCAGTGTCTAATAGTTCATCCACCATATGGCTGCATGTCTCTGTAGCTGATGTGACATAAATAAGGTCTTCTCCTTGTCATTGCATTGGATTGTATTTAGTTTCCTCTCAATGTCATGAATCCAGTCATCTGCTGCCATTGGATATGGGAATGTTGAAAAAGTTGGTGGTTGGGTCTTATGAAAATTTGCCCATCTGGAACCTGTAGTTGTTGCTTCCTGGGTAACTATGGTTCTTGTTGAGGATCCTATAGTTGCTTGTGGTCTAGCTGCTATTTGTTCCGAAAGTTTTGTCTATTGCTCCATCATTCTTGCTTATCCTTGTTCTGCTTGAAATCTATTTCATTCCATCATTGCTAACACTTTTGCCAAATTAGGTTGACCCTCTATTGAGTTTACTTCACTGGATTGATTATTCACATGACCACTTGATCTAGTCATGTCATCGTGTTTTCCTATTGCTGATGTGGGGTTTATCTCTACAGTGATTTTTAGAAAATTTAGATAGGTGAGTAAGAATTAAGACAATAGGTGAGAGTAGAAAGGCCCTATTCTTTTTGGCTTTTGATTAATGCTCCAAATGATGAAATGGGGTGCCTCTTGAAGTGGATTCTCCAAACAGCTTTTCTAGCCCAAAACCATGTGGGTCATCCACATTGGTATCTCTATTGTCTGCTATCATGTTGAAAAGTATAGACAGAAGCTATCAGCTGTAACCAAAAGCCATCAGCCGCAGCCCAAAAGAACACCTCTAAAGAACAAAACAAGACTAGAGTGAAAAGAGGGAGATTGAATTTTGACAAAGAAGATACACAGATATTGGTAAAAAAACTATAGATTAATTAACATAGCTTTTTATTTATCTTACACACGTTGCACATAAACCATTTTTAAGGTACATATTACAACCTATTTTACACACAAAAGACCATCTACTGGGGTTCACACCACTATTCTAGCATAATTTACACGTCACATCCCATTCTCTAATCCTCTTCACTCCTCATTCTCTAAAGGTGAATTGCTTGATGTGTACCACACACGCTCCATTGGTTCTTCTTCTTCACCTATCTTTTCTTTTTCCTTGCCTTGGACATCTTTGACCTTTGGCTTTCCCTTGCCAAGGGATAAGGATCCACGAAACATGCAGTGATACTAGCAAGCATCTCTGATAGGATGTGGGCAAGCACTTGACCTTTCTGCCTGATCTTCTATGGGATGGGCTAGAATGTCTAGGGTTTCTCCACAATCGGACATCTCTCTTGCCTCTATCATCTATCTTTGGCACAAGTCCCTCCGTAGTATGTGTATCTCTTTCTTGGCCAAATACAGTCGATGGCTTAAATCTTGGTATTCTCCCAAAGTCCTAGAGTATAATGCTTCCTGATAGGCATTGTGTTGTGCAACTTCACCCAGGCGATAATCATCATCGGCTTCGGGCTAGGGCACTAAAAAGCTGGCACCATTGTTGCAGTCTTGAGGGATGATGTGGAAAGGTGAATTTTTAAATTCTCATCATAATATTGTCAAAGATAGAGCACTGCCTTATGTCCTACATCTTGGATTGCATCCTTCTCCTTAATTCTACATCCAGTGAATTTGTGGTATGTATCTGGCCTGATGTCCAAGGGTGTCAGAACTACCCATGCTTTCTATTGATATAGTTTTCCTCTAATGAACTGCCCTTCTACATGGAAGACTGGGTGATTCTAGTTGGTTGTTCTAAGGTATTGTTGCATACTCCACAGCCTGGCTGCCCATCCTGTCAGTTGTTCAGGCCTTGAATAGATATAGTGCACCATCTGTACAGCTAATGAGAATTTGATGGTAGATAAAAGAAAAAGCAGATATTTTTACAAAAGTAAAACTAACTTTAATCAAATCTAAGATGGGCGAGACAGCAATAGGAATGGAAAGACAGTAGTAATACTGCCTAGGAATTTCACTTGCGGAGTGATGAAGAATATACATCAAGCCTGCTCAAACTTTGATTATAAAAGCCAAACTTTTGATTACAAGAGAGTACAGCTTAGCAACCAAACTTTACATTATTAAGGATGTCCAATTCAAAGTTTATGGTACAAGACAAAATATATCCCTAAACCATAGGCACTGTTGTAGGGGTGGCCCAACCCCCCGTGACTAGGCCTTACAACTGACCCAATATGTAATAGGCCCAATAGTATAGAAAAATATATCAATATACCCTCACCTTTTGTAATTATCAAGGGGTAGGATGGGGATTTCCCATCCTACCCCCATTCATGTATATAAACCCCCAAGAGGGGTATGAGGGGGAGAGATCCACTCATTCCATATACGAGCGCTCTCTCTCCTATCGTTTGCTCTCTAGTTAGTCCCCTCATATGTTGTTTGGTTAGTGCCACAACAGTTGGTGTCGTCCATGGGGACACGCAAGATACTGCACAAGAGAAGGCACTAGAAAACGACAGCAACCAAGCAAAAGAGAGATGCGGCAGTAGCGACTGTCAGGTCTAGCACACGACGGCCAGTGATACCCCATGACAATGACCACGATGCCCGCACCGATACAACCATCGACTGTGACACCCATGCTGGGACGACCATCAACCACAACGCCCACGCCGTCATCTCAACACCAGGGAGTTGGCCTCCAAACAACACTAGTGAATGTTGAGCCTCTCTGGCGGGGATTCTACATGGAGCGCATGCTCCAAAGCCTTCGCCCCACCGTCGGCTGTGTTGACACCCATGACCACACCACGATCATGACTTCGGTGACATCTCCGACCACGCCATGGTCAAGTCTTTGCTAATAGACATGACCACCCCATGGTTGACACTTGGGGATGGAGCATCTGCCTCCGAATTCTCTGTGGAGACTTTGCATGCCCTCCGTAGGACTTTGCACGACCTCCACCGAAGACTTTGAACAGTCTCCATCGAGGTCTTCACACGATCTCCATGTGGAGACTACGCACGACCTCTGCAGGACTTCACACGGCCTCCATCGAAGACTTCGCACTGTCTCCACCGAGGTCTTCACACAATCTCCGTGTGAAGACTTTGCACGACCTCTGTAGGGCTTTGCAAGGCCTTCACCAAGCTCTGTACGGATGTCATCTCCGGCGAACTTCACCCGGTCTTTACAGGACTTAGCATGATATCCGCAGAGCTCTGTGTGGATGTCATCTCTAATGGACTTTGCACAACCTTCATAGGACTTCACACCGACTCCACCAAGCTCCGCGCGGATGCCATCTCCAATGGACTTCGCACAACCTTCATAGGACATCACTCGATCTCCGTCGAACTCCACACGGTCTTTGCTGGACTTTGCACGATCTCTGCTAGACTCCGCGTGGACATCGCCTCCACCAGACTTCGTCTAGCCTCCGTCGAACTTCGCTTGGTCTTAACGGACCTTGCACAATCTACCAAACTCCGCATGGACGTCGCCACCACCAGACCTTGTGTGGCCTCCACGGGTCTACGCTGCACCTCACGTTGCCTCCGCTGGACCTCGCGTTGCCTTCGCCATCCTTCATGCCCTTCGGCCTCCGTTGGACCCAGCGTTGCCTCCACCGATCTTCACGCCCTCTGGCCTCCATCGACCTCAGCTCCATGCATCAACATCTCTGGGTGAGCGACTCATGGTCATACACATTTGTCTAGACATTCATCCAACATCGTGGTCCAGACATCATCTGCTCACATTGCGGTCATGACTTCGTCTTATCACTGCATGGTCCTGACCTTGTCCAACCACCTCGCTGTTATGACCTTGTCCAACCACCTCGTGGTTGTTACATCATCCGCCCACATCATGGTCGTAGCTTCACCCGACCTCCTTGGGGTCATTATTTTGTGAAAAATTGCACGGTGGCCTTGCGCTCTGGTGTACTCTATGGAGTATAAAGTGCTGGAAACTTAGCCATCTTCGGTAACTCTACGGAGTGTAAAAAAATCGCACAGCAGCCTCATGCCCTAGTGTGCTCTACGGAGTATAAAGTGCTGGGAACTTAGCCATCCCAAGAAACTCTACGGAGTATAAAAAATCATACGACGGCCGCGCGCCCTGGCGTATTCTATAGAGTATAAAACATCAGAAACTTAGCCATCTCAGGCAACTCTATAGAGTATAAAAAATCACACGGTGGCCTCGCGCCCTGGCGTACTCTACGGAGTATAAAGCATCGAGAATTTAGCCGTTCCGAGCGACTCTATGAAGTATAAAAAAATGTCACGATAGCCTCGCACCCTGGCATACTCCACAGAGTATAAATGACCGCACAGAGTCCATGGCCTCTACGTGAACTTTATAGAGTATAGATGGTAGCGCGGGACAGCTTACGCGACTGCGCATGCATTGTGTGCTTTGCCCATCCCACCAGAGAGTCCCTGCCATGAACCATAACCCCAATGAGTCGCACATTTCATGCATCTCACCACGGAGTCTGGCGCGCTATTTCGTCCAACTGCCTTGCGGTCAAGACTTTGTCTGACCACCTAGCGGTCATAGACGCTTCATCCGATCGCCTCACATATGAGACTTTGTCCGAACACCACATGTTCATAGACACCTCATCCAACCACCTCGTGGTCATTGCCATTTTGTCCGACCGCCCCGCGGTCATGACTTCGTCCGACCACATCATGGTCATAGATACTTCATCTGACCACCTCGCGGTCGTAGATGACTCATTTGACCATCTCACGGTTGAGACTTCATCCAACCATCTCATGGTTATTGATGTTTTGTCCGACCGCCCCATGGTTGTGACCTTGTTTGACCGCCCCACAGTCATGACTTTGTTCGACAACCGTGTGGCCGTAGACATTTCGTCTGACCGCCTCGCGGTTGAGACTTCGTCCGACCATTTTGTTGTCATAAATGCCTCGTCCGACCACTACGTGGTTGTATATGCCTTGTCCGACCACCTCGTGATAGTAGACATTTTGTCCGACTGCCTCGCGGTCATGACCTTGTCCAACCGCCTCGCGGTCGCAACTTCATCCAACGACATCGTGGTCATAGACGCTCTGTCTGACCACTTCGTGGTTGAGACTTCGTCAAACCACCGTGTGGTCGTAGATGCCTCTTCTGACCACTGCGTGGTCATAGACACCTCGACCGATCACCTCGTGGTCATTGACGTTTTGTCCGACCGCCTCATGGTTATGACCTTGTCTGACCGCCTTGCAGTCGTGATTTCGTCCAACCACATCGTGGTCGTAGATGCTTCATTTGATCGCCTCACAGTTGTAACTCTATTCGCTACCTTCGTCAACGTCGAGTCCGAATGGTGGGGGACAGGCCACATGCTAGCAAGTCTTTGTCTTGCAGCCACCTTTGTTGACCCTAATTCCGAAGCGTACGGGATGGAATGCATGCCTCAAAGTTTCCTCTCGCCACCGCCTTCGTCAACCACAAGTCCGAAGGTGGGGGATAGCCAGTGCGCATCACAGTTCTATCACGCCGCCACCTTCGTTGACCGCAAGTCTGAAGGCGGGGGATGGACCGCACGCATCAACTTCGTCTCACTGCTGCCTTCATCGACCCCAAGTCCAAAGGGTAGGGGATGGGCTGAACACGCAAATATTCGTCTCACCACTGACTTCGTTGACACCTAGCCCAAAGGGTGGGGGACGAGCCACGCACGTTAGCGAGTCTTTGTCTCATAGCTGCCTTCGTCAACCCTGAGTCTGAACGGTGCGAGATGGAACGTGCGCCTCAGAGCTTTATCTTGTCGCCACCTTCGACGACCACAAGTCCGAAGGTAGGGGACGGGCCATGCATGCATTAGTTTTATCTCGCCATCGACTCTGTCACGTCAAGTCCAAAGGGTGGGGATGGGCCACGCGCGTCGTAGTTTTGTCTCATTGCCGTCTTCGTCGACACCTAATCCGAAGGTGGGGGACGGACCGTGCGCATTAGCTTTGTCTCACCGCCGCCCTCATCGACCCCAAGTTCGAAGGGTAGGGGACGGACCGCATGCACTAGAGATTCGTCTCGCCACCTCCTTCATTGACGCCAGGTCCAAATAGTGGGGACAGACTATGCGCACATCTTCAGCTCGCCGCTAACTTCATCGATGCCATGTCCAAAGGGTGGCGGACAGAATGTACACGTGCAAGGCTTTGTCTCGTCATCACCTTCATGGACGCCAGGTCCGAACGGTGAGGACGGGCCGCATGCGCATGAGTCATCGTCTCATCGTTGACTTCGTTGACTCCAAGTCTGAAGGGTGTGTGGGAAGGAGCGCGTCTTCACCACCAACTTCAAGACTTCATCTGACAAATTAGTGGTCATGGACGCCTCGTCCGACCACCTCGTGGTCATTAATGTTTTGTCCGACTGCCCTGCAGTCGTGACCTTGTCCAACCGTCCTACGATCGTGACTTTGTCTGACCACAGCATGGTCAAAGATGTTTCGTCCGACCACCTCGCAGTCAAGATTTCGCCCGACCACCGTGTGGTCATAGATGCCTCGTCTGACCACCTTGCGGTCGTTGACGTTTTATTTGACTTCTCTACGGTCGTGACTTTGTCCGACCGCCCCACAGTCATGACTTCGTCTAACCACATCATGGTTGTAGATGTTTCATCCAACCACCTCATGGTTGTAGATGTTTCATCCAACCACCTCATGGTTGAGACTTCGTTCGACCACTGTGTGGTCGTAGATGCCTCATCCAACCACCTTGTGGTCATTGATGTTTTATGCGACCGCCCCATGGTCATGACCTTGCCTGACCGCCCCATGTTCACAACATCATCCAACCACATCGTGGTCGTAGACACTCCGTCTGACCACCTCGTGGTTGTAGATGCTCTGTCTGACTGCCCTATGGTTGTAAATGCCTTATCCGACCACCTCATGGTTGTTGACAATTTGTCTGACCGCCCTGCGGTTGTGACCTTATCTGACCACTCTGCAGTCGCAACTTCGTCCAATTACATCGTGGTTGTAGACACTCCATCTAACTGCCTCGCTGTGGAGACTTTGTTTGACCACCGCATGATCGTACTCACCTCATCCAACCACTGCGTGGTCGTAGACTCCTCAACCGGCCACCTCGTGGTCGTTGATGTTTTGTCCAACCGCCCCACGGTTGTGACTTCGTTTGACCACATCGTGGTCGTAGACACTTCGTCTGACTACCTCGGGGTCGTAACTCCATCCGCCGCCTTCGTCGACGTTGAATCCGAAGGGTGGGGGATGGGCCCTGCACACCAGCAAATCTTTGTCTCGTAGCTGCCTTCGTCGACCCCAAATCCGAAGCGTGCAGGATGGAACACATGCCTCAGAGCTTCATCTCGCCACCACCTTCATCGACCACGAGTCTGAAGGTGGAAGACGGCCCACACATGTCACAGTTTCATCGTGTCGCTTCCTTCATCGACCGCGAGTCCAACGGTTGGGGGATGGACCACGCGCGTCAGTTTTGTCTTGCCACCGCCTTCATCAACCCCAAGTCCGAAGGGTGTGGGACGGGCCGCACATGCAACGATTCATCCCACCATAGACTTCGTCAACGCCTATTCCGAAGGGTAGGGGATGGGCCATGCGCACCAGCAACTCTTCATCTCACAACCGCTTTCATTGACCCCGAGTCCGAAGGGTGCGAGATGGAACACATGCCTCAGAGCTTTGTGTCGTCGCTGCCTTCATCGATCGCAAGTTCGAAGGTGGTGGATAGGCCATGTGTGCATCCATTTTGTCTCACCACCGACTTCATCGATACCAAGTCCAAAGGGTGGGGACGGGCCGCACGCGCCGTAGCTTCATCTCACCGCTGCCTTCGTCAACACCTAGTCTAAAGTTGGGGGATGAACCACACACATCAACTTCGTCTCACCGCCACCTTCATTGATGCCAGGTTCGCAGGGTGGGGATGGACCGCGTGCACACAAGTCATCGTCTTATCGTCGCCTTTGAGACTTCGTTCGACTACCTCGTGGTCGTCGATGATTCATCCAACTACCTCGTGGCATAGAGGACCGCACGTGCCCGTCTTTGGCTCGCCGCCAACTTCGTCGATGCCATGTCCAAAGGATAGGGAACAAAACGCACACATGCAATGCTTCATCTTGTCACCACCTTTGTCGGCACAAGATCCAAAGGGTAGGGGACAACTGCATGCGTCCACGCTTCATTGACTTCCTCGACTCTACCAGACCACTATGTGGTCATACCTTCATCCGACCATGTCGTGGTCATAGACTCCGTCCGACCAAATCATGCTCGTAGACTCCATCTAACTGCCTCATGATCATAGACTTCGTCCGACCATGTCATGATCGTAGACTCCATCCGACTGCCTTGCGATCATAGACTTCATCCGACCATGTCATGCTCATAGACTCCGTTTGACTGCCTTATGATCATAGACTTCATCCGACCATGTCGTGGTTGTAGAGTTCGTCTGACTACCTCACGGTCATAGACACCTCCTCCAATCACCTCGCAATCAAGACATCATCCAACCACCTTGTGTTCGTAGATGATTCGTCCAACCACCTCGAGGTCATACACGCTTTATCTGACTACCTTGTGGTTGCACACTCATGCGCGCATGTCTTCGAATCGCTGCCAACTTTATCGACGCCATGTCCAAATGATGGGGGACATAATGCAAGCGCGCAAAGCTCCATCTGGCCGCTAACTTCATCGACCCCGAGTCCAAAGCATGCGGGAAAAAACGTGCACCTTAGTGCTTCATTTTGCCACCGCCTTCATCAATCACGAGTCCGAAGGTGGGGGACAAGCCGCGCGTGTGTCAGTTCCTTCTCGCCACTGACTTCATCGATGCCTAGTCCGTAGGGTGGGGACAGACCACACGCGTCGTAGCTTTGCCTCGCTGCCGCCTTCATCGATGCCATGTCCGAAGGGTGGGGACAGAACACGTGTGTGCAAGGCTGCATCTTGCCATCGCCCACTCGCGTCACAGTTCTGTCTCACTGCTGACTTCATCAACCCTGAGTCCGAAGGGTGTGAGACAAAAGGCGCACCTCATAGCTTCGTCTCGCCACCGCCTTCATTGATCGTGAGTCCAAAGATGGCGGACAAGCCATGCGCACATCAGTTTTGTCTCGTTGCCCACTTCATAAACGTCAAGTTCAAAGGGTAGCAGATGGCCCATGCATCACAGTTCCTTCATGCCACGAGTCCGAAGGTAGGGGATGGACTACATGCATCATCTTTGTATCACTACCACCTTTGTCGACCCCAAGTCTGAAGGGTGGGGAACGGGCCACGCACGCAAGAATTCATTTCGTTGCCTCCCAAGGGTGGGGGATGGGCCGCCCGTGCCAGCATGTCTTCGTCTCACAGTCGCTTCCATTGACCCTAAGTTCGAAGGGTGCGAGATGGAATGCGTGCCTCAGAGCTTCGTCTCGCCACCGCCTTCGTCAATCGCAAGTCCGAAGGTGAGAGATGGGTCGCGTGCGTGTCAGTTTTATCTCACTGCTGACTTCAGCAACGTCAAGTCCAAAGGGTGGGGATGGGCCGCGTACACCGCAGCTTCATCTTGCCGCCACCCTCGTCGACGCCTGGTCTGAAGGGTGGGATGGACCACGCAGCTTTGAGCGGGCTGATGGCAGCAGAGTTTGGCCAGAACAGGGGAATAGAGTGATTGCACTACAGCAGCGATGCAGCCAAAATTAGTGACAACTTAAACATCTAGGGAGTGATGGGGGTGTGGTGGTGATACCGGCTTGGCTCAGGATGGTCTAAGGAGGGCAAGCGATAGTGGCCTTGGGCGACGGAGTGATGGTGCACAATGGCAGCGATGAAGCTAAGAAAGAAGCTAGGGATTAGCTTCGTGGTGGTAGGGCGAATCTATGGACGCGAGCAATTAGACTTGAATGGAAGTGGAGACGAGGAATCAAGGTTAGACTCACCAACTGTGATTTGTGCTTTGGCTGCAACGGCACGGCGTGGCCGGAGTTAAGGAAGAAGGGGTTGTGGTGAGTGTGGGGCGTTGTAGAAAGAGGGTGAGGGAGTCTTGAGGCTCGTCTAAATAGTGGCGACGGCGGTGGCGCCATTAGCGGCGCGAGAGTGCACTCAGTGTGTGAACGACGGTGTGGGTGGGCACGCAGGTTTCGCGCTGCAGCAGTGAAGCTGTGAGCTTGTTGGCAGCGTGAGAGGTGCTGCCTCTCACTGTTATGAGCGCATGAGGTGGCACGGTGAGCAGCGGTGATCACAATGTGTTGAGCAGCTAGTGGCGCTATCTTGCGGTGGCATGGATCCATGTGGGGTAGCACGGTGCAGGATCAACGGTAATGTTAAGATATGGTACAGGTGGCCGATGAGGTGACACAACCACTGTGCAGGTTTGGTGCGGGCGAAGATGACGAACGAGCGAGGCGGTGCGCGTGGGCGTGAACAGCGTCGTGACACACAACAGCAGTAACAGGGGCGGTGGTAGAGTGGCTTGAGTACACCTTTGAGCTTAGAAAGCGCATTTTGAAAGGGAAAAGCTGTTTAGTCTTGGAGACTTTCTGGATTGGACAAAAACTCTCAAATTCAAGTGAAATTCTTTTTTTTAAAAAAACTTTTGGGTTGTTTCACAGCACGACTTAGTTCGATCTCCATGGCCACGCATGCCGTCTCGTCTGTAGTGAAACGGCCCCTGGCCAAGTCGCTAGCTGGTGCCGAGCCCTAACTCCTCTCGATCTCCGGAAAAACGAAACAAACTCGCTAATCCCACGCACGTCAGTCAGATACTAGGAAACAGGCTAGCTAGCTAGTGACGAGGATCGACAAGCAAATGATCGATGCATGTAAAGACAACGAGCAACTGAGCAGGCACTTCACTTGCAATAAGAAATGGCAGCTTGTGTGTGCGTGCGTGGCCAGAGAATGTCCAGGCACCAAATAAAAATGTTATGGTGCACAGTGGCGAACGAATCTAGAACCCGATCGAGCTCAATATGGTAGCACTCATGCAGTGCAGTGCAGTGCAGAGCATTTTTTTTTTCTTGCGAGAGAGATATAAGAGCACAAACATTTTTTTTGTAAATTTTAAGATTTCTTTGCGAAAAAACGCTAACAAATTAAGCCGCCCATAATACTTCCTCACCCGAATGGCACTCAGCAGTAGGGTTTAGTTGCTCGTAGAACTAGAAGGAATCGATTGTATCCATGGCTAAAAAGGAGACCTACGTACCCAACGCCCATCGGCGAATTCTAGTTGAGGGTGATGTGCAGGGGCTCTTCAGGCGCGCGGCGGGGGCGGCCAGTGTGGTGTGGTGTTCAGTTCAATGAACCTGGGTAGAAGAGTGGGATCCATGGCGGCAATCAAACGCATCACCAACCAAAGCAACTTGCCTATGCGGCCCTTTTCTGCGCCAAGTGCGTTATGTCCTCATCGCTGTACCTCAGACTCCGTGTAAGGCCGCGATGTTTTGTCACTTGCTTAATTAGCCGCCCATACGTCCATAGCGTTGGATATGTGAAAACGACCATTAACTACGGTAGATGTCTATCGACTGATCATACTATAGTGAACAAGTCGTAAGGTCAATCTGCTATGATTGATCACCCGTAGTTGCTACGTGCCATAAATCACGTGTATCATTTTAGGTCTTTTTATTCCTTATCTCTTAAGTATTATTTCTATAAACTAATTGTTCACATATAGAAGAAAGAGGTATATATATATATATATATATATATATATATATATATATATATATATATATATATATATATATATATATATATATATATATATATATATATATATATATATATATATATATATATATATATATATATATATATGTAACCCTTGATTCATTAATCAATTCATTACATGATTGCTCCAAAACACTACACGCTTTCTTGGTATCAAACGCAATCGCTCCTGCGGCTGTGCGTTTCCGCAAACCCTAGCCGTCGGAAACACTACACGCTTTCATGGTATCAGACGCAATCGCTCCTGCGACTGTGCGTTTCCTTAAACCCTAACTGTCGGCCTCCATCTTCCGGCCGATCTATCCCTTTCTCCTATGGCCGGCTCCACCGACCTCTCAATCAACTAGGTGACTTAGGCCGACTAGGCTACTTTGGCCGCCCACGTGACCCAGACTGACACTGCTGCCGCTGAGGACCGCGGGTTTAGGCCATCACCACAACTGCTGTCGATCGCGCGCACCAAGAGGCGCTCGCCGTGATCACTACCGAACACCAGCAGGTCTTGGCTGCCGATCTTGTCTATGGCGTCACCAACCAATCGGACTACTCCATCGCCACTCTTCACGCCCAACTGTTGGCGTCCTCAACATCAAGGCCCTTAACCCAGTCACCCTCGACTTCTCCTCTACTAACTACAGAAAGTGGCACGGCCTCTTCCTTGTCACGCTCGGTAAGTATGCCTTGACAGACCACGTCCTCTCCGATGATGCCCCCTTCCCGATCAAGCGGATTGGGTATGCATGGACTGCGTGATCTTCTCTTGGCTTTATAGCACCATTGTTGTGGACCTCTTAGAGATCGTTATATCCCCTCACCACTACTACCCGCATCGTGTGGATGAACCTCGAGCACCAATTCCTTGGCAACAAGGAGACCTATGCTCTGTATATGGAAGCGGAATACCGCAACTTCGTTCAAGGTTATTTATCAATCTCTAATTTTTGCCGCAAACTCAAGAGTACGGCAGATGGTCTTTGCGATCTCGATGGACCTATCTCCAACAGGACACTTGTGTTGTCCATCCTTCACGACCTCAACGAGAAGTTCTCTCATATGGTGCCAATCCTCAAGATGCAATGGTCGTTTCCTATGTTAATGGAGACCCGTTCACATCTTCTCCTCGACGAGATCACCAAGGACTCTAGACCGGCCACGCCGCCCTCCGTTTTCCTCTCTGCTGGACAGCAGGGCTCCTGCCCTCTGAGCCCAGGCGGGGATGGCGATGGCAATAGCGGGAATAGTGGCTACAGAAAGAACAACACCGCAACCATCGTCGTAACAAGGGCACCAGCGGCAACGGCGAGAATGGCAGCTCAGGCTAGACCAACGAGGCACCCGCCACTGACGCCGACGAAGGTGGCCATGCGGCCGGCAAAGCCAAGCAAATGGGGTGGCCATCCTTTTTTAACCCATAGACTGGGATTGTTTAGGTATGGCCACACCGCGCCGATGGCGTCCTCGATCCTCAGCCCAATGCGCCAACTCCACTGTCGCGCTCGACGCCCCCATGCTCTTAGTGTCGCACCCCCTCCCGACTATCCTGGCATCTAGTTCAGTGTGCAGACCCATCCTGGAAACATCAGCAGTTTTGGCAGCCCTCCTCAGCTGCCCTAGTCGGCACCATGGATCCCCATGTCTAGTGTCGGATCATAGGACCGACAACACCGCGCCAACACTTTCAGTATAATGACGCTTACAGCACCTCCCTCCACCACCAAGTGGTATATGGATTCGGGAGCGTCTTCACACATGACTTCAGACGCTGATACTCTCTTTGCTTTTTCACCCCCTCCATGTCTACTCGTAGCATCATTGTCGGTAATGGGTCAATGCTGCCCGTTACCTCCACCGGCTCGCTATCATTCCCCACCACCCATACCCCTCTCTCGTTGCATCATGTTCTTGTCACTCCACAGATAATCAAAATCTTGTTTATGTTCATCAGTTCACAATTGATAATAATTGTTCTGTGGAATTTGATCCCTATGGTTTCTCTATGAAGGATCTTCGAACCAAAAATATGATCATCAAGTGCAATAGTTCTAGGAACTTATATCTGTTTCACCAATCCTCCGCTAGCCCCCATGCTCTTGCCACCACCTCCTCCTCCATGTTGTGGCACCGTTGTCTTGGGCACCTTGGTCATGAAGCTTTGTCTAAGCTCGCCAGTTCTAGTGTTTTTTTCATACAATAAAATTGCGTCCGAACCCCTCTATCATGCGTGTCAGCTTGGCCGCTACATTCATTTGCCATTCAGCGGTTTCTCGTCTCGGGCTAGTCATATTTTTTATTTACTACATTGTGATTTGTGGACCTCTCCTATCGTTAGTATGTCCAGTTACAAATATTATCTTGTTATTCTTGATGACTGCTCCCATTTTCTTTGGACTTTTCCTTTGTGTCTTAAGTCTGACACCTTCACTCACATTTCTCATTTTATCACTTATGTTCACACCCAGTTCGGCGCCACCATAAAGAATGTTCAGTGTGACAATGATCATGAGTTCAACAATTCCACCACTCGTACTTTCTTCCTCTCCCACGGCATTGCATTTCACATGTCGTGTTCCTATACTTCTCAATAAAATAGGAGAGCCAAACGCATCATTTGCACCACAAACAACATCATGCGATCGCTCATGTTGAAGGCTAGCCTCCCTCCCACTTTTTGGGTAGAAGCCTTCCACGCTGCCACCTATCTCCGCTACCCACCAAAACTCTTAATTTTTCTACTCCCTTCTTTGCCCTCTACGGTGTTGCCCCCTCCTACTCGCATCTTCACGTCTTCGGATGCAAGTGCTACCCCAACCTAACTTCCACGGCTTCAAATAGGCTTTCATCGTGTTCCACCTTGTGTGTCTTCCTTGGCTATCCATTCAACCACAAAGTTTACCAGTGTCTTGATCTTTCATCCAATAGAATCATCTCATGCCATGTTT
This sequence comes from Dendrocalamus sinicus, assembly GCA_036346575.1. Classification (NCBI taxonomy): domain Eukaryota; kingdom Viridiplantae; phylum Streptophyta; class Magnoliopsida; order Poales; family Poaceae; genus Dendrocalamus; species Dendrocalamus sinicus. Next base: position 15,889,166 of record CM070667.1, on the reverse strand, counting down.
CTTTTGATGAGTCCTCCTTCCTCTTTGCCAAGCCTCTCCTGTACCTCCCTCTAACCTTGATTTTTTTATCTGATTGCAGTATTTCACCTTTGCCAATTGATCATAAGTTGTTGCAGACCAAATCACCGTGGATTCCCCAAACGCCGATCGGCCCTCATCGCCATCGCGGCCGCCCTTGCCCGATGGCACCGACTCCCAACGCTCGCCCTAGTGGTGCCGACCCCCATCAGCTTGCTCCACCACACTGGGCCGAGGTCGACTAGCCATGGTCGACCGACTGTGGTTGACCTGCCGTGGTTGACCTTCCCTGGCACGACAACCGCCAACTTACCTAGTGCTGAATTTGTGTCGCCTTTGGCACATGCGCTCTCATCTACTACTACATGTGACTCCGCTAGCCCTACTACCCCTAATGACTCTAAACCTCAATTTGATGCCAACGAAGCCGGCGCCATCTCCCTAGGGGTGGGAAACAGTAATGGATAATCTGCTTTATCCGATATTCATATCCAAGAAAACATGAATGTGGTAAGAACAATCCATATTCGAAAATGTTCATATTCGTATTTGAGAATATTCATATCCATATTTAAGAATATTCAAATTCACATTCGTATTTGAGAATATTCGTATTCGTATTCGATCCGTTTCCTATGCCTATTGGCCGGTCGGTCCAGCCCAGTAGCCAAGTGGCCCAACCTTATTGAAATTTGAATTTAGGCAATTTGAAACATGTAACTGTTCCAGTAACTAGTCAAAAACTAGTGAAAAACTAGCAAACCCACTAGAAATTTGTTCTACCGAGATTTCTTATAGAAGTTGTAAGAGGATATTCGTATTCAACCGAATTAAGTACATATTCAATTCGAATTTGTATCCATTATGACATTCAATTCGTATTTGAGAATATTTGAATACATATTTATTTTAAAAATATGGATTTGTATTTGAGACTGCTCGATCATATCCGACCCGCTTCCATCCCTACGTGTCCCGCCCACCGATAGCCATCCCTATTACACCAACAACCAATGATCATCACATGGTCATGCGTGAAAAGTCAAGATTTTGTCTTCCAATTCAACGGCTCGATCTACAGACCACAGTGCTCTCTCCTGTGCCTAAAACAAACCAGGACGCCTTGGCTTGTCCTAATCAATGCCACACTATGACTGAGGAATACAACGCTCTTCAAGCCAACAACACCTGGGACCTCATTCCACATCCACTTGGAGTTAATGTGGTGACAGGAAACTAGATTTTTTGGCACAAATTTCTCTCAAATGGTTCTCTTGATCAATACAAGGCTCATTTGGTTGTTTGTGGTTCACATAGCGCCCTGGCATTGATTTTAATGAGACCTTCAGTCCCATGGTTGTTAAGCCTACTACAACCACATTGTGCTCACATTGGCACTATCTCAAGACTGGCCGATTCATTAGCTTGACATCAAGAACGCCTTTTTGCATGGCACTCTATTTGAGACAGTCTACTGTGTGCAACTCTCTGGATTTGTTGACCCTGCTTGACCTAACCATGTTTGTCGGCTCAACAAATCTCTCTACGGCTTGAAGCAAGCTACTCGTGCATGATACAGTCGCTTCGCCTCACATCTCTTATCCCTTGGCTTTGTGGAGGCCAAGTCGGACACATTACTCTTTGTGTTCCACTAGAGTGCGGACACGGTGTACTTATTACTCTATATGGATGATATAGTCTTGACTACCTCCCTTGATGGTCTTCTTCGCCGGAGGATCTCAGTCCTCTAGCAAAAATTTCCCATGAAGGATCTCGGTTAGCTTCACCATTTTTTGGGGATGTCAGTCCACTGCCAGGAAGGTGCTCTCTTCCTTTCCCAGCACCAGTATATTTTAGACATCATAATGCACACTTGGATGTCTACCTACAAGCCTTGCAACACTCCTATTGACACACACTCCAAGCTCTCTGGCAAAGGTGATTCAGTTGATGATCCGACTCATTACCACAATCTTGACAGCGCTTTGTAGTATTTGACTTTCACTTGCTCTGATATTGCCTATGTTATACAGTAGGTGTGTCTTTACATGCATGACCCATGTGAGCCACATCTTGTTTTGGTGAAGTGCATCCTTCGATACCTTCGAGGGACTCTTGAGCATGATATGTCCATTCACCGCACTTCACCTGCTAATATACTCCAATGCTGATTAGGCAGGATGTCCCAACACACGCAAGTCCGCCTTGGGCTATGGTATCTTCCTCAGTGACAACCTCGTCTCTTAGTCATCAAAGTGGCAGCACACCATCTCCCAGTCAAGTGCGGAGGCCAAGTACCGTGCCGTGGCAAATGACATCGTTGAAGTTTGCTGGTTGTGACAATTGCTCGTGGAGCTACACAGTCCCCTTTGCCGCGCCACCCTAATCTACTGCGATAATGTTAGCACAGTCTACCTCTCCACCAACCCGGTTCAGCATCAGTATACCAAACATATATAGATTGACCTGTATTTCGTTCAGGAGCGCGTTGCACTCAGTGCTGTACATGTTCTTCATATCCCAATGTCATCGTAGTACACGGATATCTTCACCAAAGGTTTGCCCACATCCGTCTTCACTGAGTTTCAATCTAGACTTTACATTCGTTCTTCTGCCGTTCCGACTACGGGGGAGTGTTAGATATCTATATACAACCATCGACTATGGCAGGTGTACAGTAAATCAGTCGTAGCTACAGTGGACCAGTCGTAGCTACAGTGAACTGGTCGTAGGGTCGACCTACCGTGGTCGACCACCAGTGGTTGTTACGTGCCACGGATCACACGTATCTTTTTAGATATCTTCCTTCCTTATCTCTTGAATATTGTTTCTATGAATCGGTTGTTCAGATATAGAAAGAAGAGGCTACCCTTGATTCATTAATTAATTCATTGCATGATTGCTTTAAAACACTACACGCTTTCACATAGAGCTTAGGCGGACGCCCTCATGAGTCATGACCCTGATGATCTTGCACAAGTTTGATATGAAATCTAGTCGAAAAGATGTGATTGTCGATCTAAATGTTCGTCACAGAAAGTTTGAGTGATTGAATTTTGCAGGTTTCACTTCGAATTCTGAAGCTACAATCTTCAGTTTAAGAAGCTAGATTGCGCAAATTATTGTTCTGCTAAGTTTAGAGTGATTGAATTTTGCAGGTTTCACTTTGAATTCTGTAGTCACAGTCTTCAGTTAAAGAAGCTAGATTGCTTAAATTATTGCTCTGATTATCGAAGGTTAGAACTAGACCTTCTGTGAGAACCCACTTGGGGATGGTGATCAGTGAGAAGGTTGGAAACCTTAAAACACAATGCAACTGAACAGGCAGTCTTGGTCACTGACTTCATGGCAATACGGAGGACCACAGATGACAGCACAAGGAATAATCCAAGTTGGCCAATTTGCTCCCTAGTTTTTCGACCGGTGGCCCAAGCAAATCTTAGGAAATCATCAGCCATGAAGCAGAGTCGACCTGGACAGAGAAGTTTGCTCTGCCATAAATACTGCTACTTGCCAAAAAGGACATGGGTAAGCATGTAAGACGAAAAGGATATGCTAACAGCTATACAAGTTAATTTAAGAACACTTTGTGGTCGCAGGAGTGCCAATCAGATAAAGCAAAAGCAGGAATCAAATCCAGTGTGCAACTGATCATTTTTAGATTTAAGTTTTCAGGACGTCACAGTCCCAGATACAATCAACAGCTCCAGTATTAAATCTTCAGTAACACGTGTAGCACAAAAGTAAGCCAAATTCAGCTAATGGCTTGGCCACCAACCCTTCGAAATTTATTGCTGGAATCCGACAGAAACTATTCTCAACAAACAGCTGAGTAAGACAAATGAGCTCGCACATCATTAACATGTAAGTTGATTTGGTCTAGATCTCTCTACATTTCTGTAATCACACAGCGTAGGCCTCGGCCGGCTCCTAACATTTCCAGAAAAGAAATACCACACAGAAAGCGATAACATTTCCAGAAAAGAAACACCACACAGAAAGCGAAAGCAAGCACTTGAATAGTTGCAATTGTAGATTTGCAATATGAGCACAAGTGCACAACCATATACTTAATAAGCACATTACAGCAGACATATGGCCAAGGTAGTTATTGGATCGGCCTCAAACATGCTTCCGATCATAGACACGCCATACAGCAACATAATATAAACATGTCATAGAGTTCCACTGATAACAGCACATAATCTCGCATAACTACGGTTTGACCCGATACAAACATAGCAAATATTACCACGTCTTCGTCTTGGCCATAGGAATGGGACCTGACAAGAAAACCGAAGTTAAAAACACTCCATTCACAACAGATGTAATATGTACAGGAAAATTATATAGGAAAACAAAAACTAGTATGGATGCCTTACATTTTTGCTATTGACAGACACACTGACAAGAACCATAGCCCCTCAATAAGCACCAGCTGCAATGAGCAGCTCATCAAGGCTCCAGAGACCCCCATTACTTGCCCCATCTTGTGTGACATCATTTTGCAGAAGACTTTCTATCGATCCATCTGAGCTGCTCTCGACATAAGGCAATGGTGGCATATACTTCATCTCAGGATCAAAACTAGATATGTTTTGTGTGAGATTGGGCGTGCCATTTCCCTGAGGCGGCACAGCTACACCATAATTGTTCCTCAATCTCTTTGGCACTCCACCTTGCAGGTAAGAAGGCTCACCATATGCTGGCATGGCAGCATTTGGAACGAAGACAGAAGTGTAGTCTGGGGTCATGGCCTCATCGTCCCACCCAAAGTCAGAAGAGCCAAAAGGGTTGCTGCTTTGATCAGAGAGCATGTTCATCCCGAATGTCTCAGTGCGCACAAGAGGATTCACCGGAGGGAGGAAACCAACACTCTCAGCAGGCTTTGCAGGAACCTTCTTGTCACTGAAGGCAAACATTGCGAACAAATCATTGTCTGCATTGTTCAGATGATTGAAAGCCTCATCATCGCAGGTCTTTGTAGATGGAGCTAGCTTTGCTAACTTGGCAGCAATTGGCTTCGGGGTGGACTTCTGAGTAGTCGGCACTTCATCAGGAAAATTGACCTTGGCTTTTTTGCCACGAATCTTGCGGGCTTCAGCATCATATGCCCTAGCTGCCTCCTCAGCAGTATTGTATGTTCCAAGCCAAACACGGACACCCTTGCTAGGATCTCGGATTTCAGCTGCCCATTTTCCCCAGGGACGCTGGCGGATCCCCCTGTAGTGATTCTTCCTGTTGCGCTTTGCTGATCTAGCAGCAGGTCCATCAAGTTGAACAAGTTTTGGAGTTGACACACCATCTACATTAAAGGTTGTTTATTAGTGCGTCTCAACAAGAACAATTGGAATGGCACATTGGAAGTTTGCACAATATAAATAATACTCCAATGAGCAGTTAGCAGCTAACTAAAGAAGAACTATCATAGCAATAAACCATATATATGAAATGTACACATTGTTAACAAACTACAAGAAAATGTTTCCTTCAACCAACCTATAAAACCTACAAATTGTCAAGAAAATTGCATGTCAGGAGTCAACAGTAGTTTATCAAACGGTCAATATATTCTATTATGTGATCAAATCATCCCAAAGAGCAATCCTTTTATTTCCAACAAGTGGCTCACCATCCCAACAGGTGATCAACATATTTGGGAAAATAGATGAATTCATATCTTAGCTCAGGTGTCCCTTTTTATGCCGCAAATACAAGAAAATTACATCTAGAGATGACAATAAGGTGACCAAGTAGCTCGATACCTTCCAGATCCAGCATAAATTGTTTCCTGTTCCACAATACATTTCTAAGCTAAAATGGTTATTTGGGAAGCTAAATTGAACAGTAACCAGTAGCGAACAGATTGAGACATCAATTGTGTTCCCTTCTCAAATAAATTAAGAGTATACACAACCTCTAGTCCACAAGATGTCCATAAATATAATAGGCATACTGTGACAGCTCCATCGCAGGGCAAAATACGCACAAATATTGCTTATAGAAAACATCAACAGAATGACCTCGGCAGACAGATATAACCGACAAGATGCTACCAGAAACATCACTGAGACCATAGAGCTAATTAGTTCATTTAGTTGAACTACAATTAGCAATAGATAGTAATATGAGCATTCACCAAGTTCCATCCAGCAATATGAGATGTAAGATCCATAAAATTAACATGCAGTTCCAAGGATATCTTTTTAATCTACATCGGAATTAAGTTGGTGTAACTTAGAAGTCCCTAAATTCTTCTCTTTCAGCTTGACCCAAAAAAAATAACATAACCTAAAATTCTTCTCTTTTGAATTGACCAAAAAAAAAAGAGGCATATACCTGCATCTAATAATCTATAAGGAGGTAACAGAAAAGAAAAACACAGAACCCATTCAACATTGAAAATTACTAACAACTAAGCATAATAAACCTTCATCTACCGTAATAGATACCTCAAAGGGCGTACATTTAAATCTCAAGATACACTAAGGAGATGGCAGTACATCAAATAAAAACTTAAAACATAAAAAAATACCATAATTACACATTAGATCACTCATTACAAAATAAAGTATGTAAATCCCCCTGTTTGGATACGCTTAAAATCCGATTCTTGGTAGAATTAAGCGAGAATCCCACCCAAACGCTTTGATTATTTTTCGATTTTTTCAACCGCCGCGGTGGGAAAAATCAGCATTTGCACTGAGAATCTAAAATCCTGTACCGCAAGCCCCATCAGGATTATTCAGATTATTCAGATCACAGATTCTTCAGATCGCGACTTATCAGAAAATCTTGATCAAATTAAAATCGATTCTCAGATAAGCGTATCCAAACAGGGCCAATAGCTACACCACCATAGGTTAATCCTAAAATTATAATACAAGGCCGAAATTTACCGAACTAAACCTCAAGATTAGCAATCAAGATGCACAAAGACACTGAAAAAACACAAGAACTACCTTCAAAGCTCAATAATTTAGCCCTTAATAGGCTAGAACAATTCAGAAAAAAAGAGCAGACTTTCGGACAAAGTCAAGCTGACGATCAATACCATTTCGCAGTACCATCACCAAACCTACAGACAGAACCCATCACCCCTAAAAGGAACCAGATTTCCTTGCAAGTTTATGTACAGTAGAATTAGCAAGATTTGAGGAAAGAAGCGAAATTCACACTACATCCATTACCCAGTGGCCAGTGCTCATTCCATCAACTACCTTGAAGATCAAATCTATGTCTTGAGAACGGAAGCCTCATTTGGCAGAGACTCCATGAAACCTCAACACTCTCCTCAAATCCCGCAGAAGATTCAAGAAACAGCCCCAAAGGAGGCATCTTTCGCCCTTCTAAAGAGAAGAGGTAAGGAAAAAAAGAAGGGTAACTTTAATGTGCTTCTCAGTTCTCACCTACGGTGGGCCGCACAATCCCGGCCGCCGCCTTGGCCGCGGCTCCGAAGGCGAAACCAACCGGCGCCGGCGCTGGCGGCGGGGGAACCTCTTCGACCACGTCGTCGTCGTCGCCGCCGGCATCCGCCTCGTCCTCGCTCAGGTCCCGCTCGAACTCGCGGAAGTCGGCCTCCAGGTCCTCCTCGTCATCCCCGAGCGCCCAGCCCGCCGCCCTCCTCCGCTGTCCCGGCCACAGCACGTCGGCCGTCACCCTCCGCTGCTGCTTCTTGGCCGCGGCCGCCGCCGCCGCGGCCGACGGCGGGATGAAGTCGGAGATGATGGCTCCGCCGCACATCGCGCGAGGCTGTCAGGATTGGTTGATGGATCGGTGGGAGAGCAAGGGCGGCACAGTAAGGAAGGAAGGAGAAGAGCTCTGCGTTTGCGTCTCTGTGAGACAACAGGGCGGAGTGGCGGAGATGGAGGGGGAGTTAGCTGGGGGCGCTACTTATGGAACTGGTTCCTCTGACGTAACGTCAGTGTGACGTTGGGTCACTGCGCGTAGACCCCGCGTCACGTGAGCCCACACGTCAGTGACCCACGTAACGTCAGAGAATCTCAATTCCTATTTATAGCTGGCGACGCTGACGCGCTACTCGACAGTGACATCAAATGGGTGGGACCTGAGCTCTGGTGTCATGCGTACTCTACACCTCACTTCGTTCCTTTTTTTACCCCGGGAAATAATCGCGCTCGCTCCCATGTCTCCCGCTTAACCCAAGTGTAACACAAGAATTCTCTGGAAAAAAATGCTGCTAGAATCATATTTATGTATTCCTTTAATCAAATTAATGGATTTTAAATGCAATGTGAGTACGAACAAAGAGCCCATCGACAATGCTAATCTTTCGGTGTCCCGTAAGACATTGTTTGGAATGCGAAGATCATGTAGAAGCTGCACGAATCGGGCATGTTTCGCAACCGAAGAAATGGTGTAATTCTGAGCTTATTCACCTTCCCTGGTACTAGAGCGCGAAGCTGCTTTCGGAACAAACCGGTCATGTGACGAGGTTCGGGCATGCCAAACGCGATGGGGTTGCTTTTGCTCTGCATTCGGCCATGATATCCTCCCCTTTCTGTTCAGTTTTTTCTTTAAAAGGTTTACCTCCGTTAAATGCTAGCACAAGAAGAAATGCAAGATGTGTGTTGCAATCCATTATCCATGGCTCATTTCGATTGCGTCCTGTTTATGCTCAAAGGTTTACCGCGTGTCGATTGTGAATATGATCATGATTTTACTCGTGCTTGAGTGTAAAAAATTGTTTTCCCCCAAGATCATGGTAATTTGCGTAGTGCTGGTAGATCATGTGACGTGGAGGATCCAACAATCTGGACGTGACAGAGTTTTTTTTCTATTTTTGAGTCGCGCATCTTTCTTTCCAATATCTCCGTACATAGCATCTGATTGTGTTGTCCATTACTCCATTAGATGTTTTTTTTTTGAATTGGTTGCGTGAGAAGAAACGGAAAAACCAGTGATTTGAGTTGTATCTCGACCGGTATGCTCGTCATCTAGACTGCATCACATTTATGAAAAAAAAAAAGTCGACAAGGTCGCTCCTAAAAAGATTCCCACCTAAATTGCATGATTTATTATATACACGAAAATATTTCGTAAATACATTCAAGGGTATAAAATATTTTATACCCAAACTCCAAAATTCGGATTAACCATACATATATATCGAAGGGTGCTTGAATTAGATACGTGGGCATCCAAATGCCTTATGTAGTCACACACATACAAGTAACGGATACAGGACTAGTTGCACTGTACATTGCATAATATAAAGAGGGATTCATAGTTTTTTCTACAGCCGTAAAGAAACATTTTTTTCTTTGAAATGATACACCGATATACTACATGCGATTGACTTTTATTTACAATACATGCATACATTTGACTTCGGGCTCTAAATTTTTGCAACACTTGCATGGATTCTGTTGCAGATAGTTCTTATCTCCAATAATACACGATCTGTTCTTTTCAATTTATGCCTTGTGATTTTTTTCAAATAAATAAATAGGACGATTTCTCTGTCGCCGTTTTGAAGTGACTTATTAAGATAGCCCTTTAGAAGTGGCTTATTAGCTTTCAATTTATTTGCATGGGTATTCGTATTAGAACCAAAAGTTATAAATTATAGCTATAAATCATAGAAAAAAACAGGCATATAGTTATCAAGATCATGGTGAATTTTATTCATTATCACAAAAAATTTAGCCCATCCCTGAGGTTTGTTGGACACGACCCTTTCCCCTTAATTTTGTAACTCAAAGCCAAATTACCAAAGGTCATCAAATTTCATGCCCAACCAATTTGTTTTTCTATTCAACGTACAAGAAGGAAATGCCACCGACCATCGCTGCACATTTTTTTGTGTCCGCATCTGTACGTTACCTTGCCTTTGGCTTGGTATGGCACGGCAACTGGGGCACCATAAATATATATGTACTTTTATATGTCATCAAACTTCAATTATACATTGAATGGAACAAGATACTTGATTGGACTAGTGTACAATTCCTTAAAAAAATATTGGACTAAATAACTAGTAGAATCGGCGAATTTTTTGTACGGATAATCTATTTTTTATTCAAAATTACAGAAATATACCTGCGGGAAAATTTTTTACAAAAATAGGCTCCAGTCGCCTAATGGTTGGGCGACTGAAGCCTTTCGCCTAACCATTGGCGACTTTAATCGATCGCTCTACCCTCGGCATCGCATCCATCGCCCAACCATTGGGCGACTTAAATGGAGTCGCCCAATGGTTGGGCGACTGCACTCAAGTCTCCCATGAATGTTTTAAATTTTTTCAATTTTGTAGTTTTAAACTGGTAAAAAATCTACTGGAGTTGTAATAAAAGTTTATGTTCATTGTATATTATAGGTGTGCAAAAAATTTTGGAAAATTTTTTTTAGGAACGATTGACCGTAGAACGATCGGTACATACGATGGTAAGTGATATTTTAATGTTATTGAGAATTCGTGTCTCTGGGCTAGGATTGGGTTGAGGAGGATCGACAGCCCAACGGTCGATTATCACGCATAGTTCTACATACAAACCATCTGTAATACTCTCTATCACAAGTTTTATATATCGATGCAATATAAACAACTAGTCTGAAAAGATAAAATAGCAAAGTTGTATATGGCTTATATATACTCATTTAAAAGGTTTCGATGAGATCTACAACTTTTCAGTTGACACAAAATCCAAATTCCGAAAGGAAAACCAAGAAAAAGGGTAACAACAGAAACCAAAAACTTACGACGCGGGTTTAGGTCCAAAGATGGCCGATTTTTGGGGTCTTGTAGGGCGACTGGCGCAAGCGGTCGTTTTTATTGGATCGGGCTCGTCGTTAGCTTTCCAACGAGTACAAGAACGTCGAAAACGGACACCGTATGCAAAAGTTATGCCCGTTTCATCAAGGTGTGTCGAAATGCATCAAACTGCTATAACTTTTGATCCGTAGCCGAAATTGCTCAAATTTTTTCTAGAGGCTGTTGGATGTATGAAGAACAGCTCCACCAATTTTCACTTTTTTGGCGAAGGTTTGATGCACTTTCCAAATTCTCGATAAATCAAAATATTACTTACCATCGTTTGTACCAATTGTTTTATGGTCATTTGTTCCTAAAAAAGTTTCCCAAAATTTTTACACACCTACAACATACAATGAACATAAACTTTTATTACAACTTCAGCAAATTTTTACCAGTTTAAAACTATAAAATTGACAAAATTTAAAACATTCACGGGTCTGAATGCGATCGCCCAACCATTGGGCAATCAGATGAAAGTCGCCAATGGTTGGGCGATCGGATGCGATCGCCGAGGGTAGAGCGATGGATTAAAGTCGCCAATGGTTGGCGAAAGGCTTCATCGCCCAACCATTAGGCGACTGGAGCCTATTTTTGTAAAAAATTTTCCCGCGGGTATATTTCTGTAATTTCGAATAAAAAATGGATTATCCGTACAAAAAATTCTAGAATCGGCCTGCTTTCAGTTTTTAGCTTATTTTAAGTTACGACTTATTTAAGTTAAAAATTATTTAAAACGCGTCGGTTTCTAATTTTAATTTATTTTGATTTTTTTATTTTTTGTTTTTACCTTTTATTTTTCCCTTTATTCTTTTATATTGTTCGTAACGATATAACAAATTTTTTAATGTTTTCCTTTTTATTTTTTCTCATAAAAACCTAATAGCCACTATGGTGTAATTTCAACCATAAATCATATGTGTAGGGGCAGAGTGCAGTGAAGGGGGCTAGTTGTTTAGGATACAATTGAAATTTGCCTTTCTGATCATGTGTGTGTATGCATAGATGGGTGAAATTGGTTACAGGGCACTATAAATTTACATCATTTGTTAATGAACATCTAAAAAACGTGGTTTCATCATAATACACTAGAAAAACGTGTAATTTTGCCCTAGGACATTGAGACAACTATTTTATTATTTACGGGTCAGAGGGGAGAGAGAAAGCATGTGAATTATCTATTTTGCCCTTTTCTCTTCTGCTCTCTTTCTCTTCCCCTTTCTCCCCTTTCTTTCTCTTCTCTTCCTACCCAGCCAAACGGACCAAAATCCGATCCTTTACTCCGTGGTTGTGGAAGGCGCTGGAGGGCATCATGTTGGCCAACACCTTTTTCACTGTTGTCGTCTTCATTGGCATCACCAGCACTATCACCCCATTGTCCTCCATCCCTCCCAGCTACGTCGCTGGTGACGACATTGCCCGAAACTTCTTCCTGTTTGAGATTTTCTCCTTTGGCTTCTACCTCCTGTCCAGCCTAGTGGCGCAAGGCATGAAGCCGGCCATCACCCTCCTGCTAGCTAACGACTTCTACGTCGACAGCGAGCAGAAGCCCCCGCTGTCCAACGACTGTGAGGAGATGCTTGCGTGGCATGCGGCGGGGCTAAGGGAGCGGCTGCGAGCCGTGGTGCGGTTTGCGCAACCGATGATGCTGCTGGCGACGGGCTACTCTATCATGGGCACCTTCTTACTGCTGCTATCCATGGTGAACGCCATCTAGCTCAAGTTTGTCCTCCTCTCCTGCTAGGGGTGCAAATGGGTTGGGTTAATCCCGACCGATCCGGTACCGAATCCAGTCGGTACCGGATTCGGGAAGGGAATTTGGTATATGGTCGAATTCGGATTCGGGAGAGTTGTTATCCGACCGAATAGTATCAGTATTCGGATACCAGATAATTATCCGGTCGGATATCTGGTAAGAGCTAAGAATTCACCTTTTATTTTGCTAGTATTTGTTTTTTTTTGTCATGTTGGTTGGTTGAGGTGTGCAGTGTATAGAAAGTTTTCCTGAATCGTGCAAGTTTAAGTTCTCTAAAAGGAATATGACATTCAGTTGTGGCAACTATAAATATACAAATACTAAAATAGTATTTTATTTCTAATTCTGCTACTTGTGCAATTGGAATCCTAAATTTGCTCATTAAGATCACTCTTCCTAGGTAATGGAATGAAAAACATGTAATCAGAGTATTATTAAACGATGAACTTTGGCATACTTCAGTAAATGAACATGTAAATTTGTCAAAAGTCTATTATCTCCAATTGTCTACTATCTCTACCTTAATTTAGTAAAATTTCTTTAGCCTAGAAAAAGAAAATAATGTCCGTCAAGATTCAAGATTCATTTTGAAACGCCACACCTCAATGGGCAATTTTGGAGGAAACGCCACACCATCTTCGACTGATGAATTATAATCACTATTATGTACTTATGTCTAACAGTTTAAGGCTTGAAGTGATGGTGGTATGGTTTAGCATATGTTCCTTTCCGTATGCACGTACTATCCGTCTACATTATCCGTTTTCGATCCGAAACCGTCAAGTATCCGTTCCAGTGGCACCGTATTCGAAATTCCGAATACTCCAAATTCGTATTCGTATCCGGTTTTACCGTATCTAACCCCAAATACGAGAAAAAACATGGGTTAGGATACGATATGAGCAATATCCATCCGAATTCGACCCGATTGCACCCCTTCTCCTGCAACACCCCACTCGCTGTCGGTGCCACATTCATGCTCTCCACGCTCGTCGTCATCGTCCTGCTCTTCTACGGATCCACCGTCGCCTACATGCCCACCCACTACCTACCGTGATTGATTGATCAGTAATTAGTTGCTTCTAGTTATTTTACCTTTTACTTTTACAGCGTAATTAATTGCCTGCATGAACAAGTAAGTATACATGCAAATACTTTCCCTTAATTAGTGAGGTTAATTTGTATGACATGTGGATCCAGAGCCCGAGCCATGCACTATGCATTACGGGCATTTTACAAAGTTTCTCTCTCCTAATCACTTGGATATATTATTTTAATGAGAGGAGTGTCTGACAGCAAAATACCACAAAATGTTACTACCTTTTGGTAAAACAATGTTTTTGGATGTTTATTAGGAAAGGACGCAAAATTGCAATGTCTTACCCATTTCCCCAACATATAAATGAGGCCCGGGGACCGACTGGGCGCGGCGCAGGTTTGCAGATTGAAGTTGATGCATGGGCACGGTGCGTGGGGACAAAGGAGTTCATGGCGACGTGATCTAGCTTCCCGCTTGTTGTTTGAGGCTTCTTTTAGACTGGTGTGCCATATAGCGTAATTACATTTGGTGAGAGGACGAAATATCGCTAACAGTAACAAATTTTTTAAAATGAAAAAACAACAAAAAATTTAAAATATATAAAGGAATGCAAAATTATCAAAGCATAAAGACCTCCCCCTACTGGCTAAGTCAGCTAACGCATCCACAACACAAACATCGGCATGTGCCGCCTGTAGCCTTCCTCACTGTGACTCCTCGCCTTAGCTGCACTGACTGGCCCGTGTCACCCTGCTACATGCGCGCCTAGCGCGATGCTCACTCGCTGCTGCCCACGGCAAATCTGCGGCTGTCGCAACGCGTACGCTTGTGCTCGATGAGGGCTAGCAGATTTTGTGTGGAATCGATGTCCTCCGGTTAGCATGGTCGAGCTGGCAAGTCCACTGCGCCACGCGCTGGGCGGATGTCCCTAGCCAGTGCGCGTTTGCTAGGTTTTGCCTACGAAATACGATAAGAGCTGCTAAGTTTATTCTTTTAGGTGTGGTTTATGACTTTTGTCTGTTTGTAAGAGAGAGTATAGAGAGATAAAGATTCACGTGTGATTTTAGTTGATACAAATAAAGTTGTTGTAGTGTATCATAATTAAATTATAGATTCTATTTTAAAGATGGTATGTTTAAAAGTTAGTTATTGTAAAAAACACTTTATTACAAAAAATGCTTTCTGAAGGTTCGTGCCAACGTGGACAGCTCGAGCGCTGAAGCGCGGTGGTCGTTAGTAATAAGTTACTCTGTGTTGTGCATGCCGATGTACTCTCTATCTCAAAAAAAAAAAATGGAAGTAACACATGGTTGTACCGCTCTAGCAAATTCTAGGCTATACGTGGTCCTCCTCTTTTTAGACTTTTAGTCTCTCTAAAAGTAAAAATAAATAGAAAATGTTTAAAATAAAATTTTCAAATGTCTTTTTGAAAGAAAATCTTTTACGTAATCGGCGTCAACGTTTCTGGTATCTAGTATCATTACAAAAAATATAAAAACTAACAAAAAATTATCCATCGTAGCCTTAAAAAAATACACATGTACATACCACAAATCACGTGAACGCACTTCCGTGGCTGAACTTTAAGGCCCGTTTGGCCGAATGCCGGCCCATCCACGTACTCCCATTTAGCGATTACAGTCCCAAGATACGAGGCCTAATTATGTCATTGGAATGGCATGGTGACCTTATCTCTCGTCTCCTACAAGCACAATTGAAACTCCGACGTAGTAGAACACAACTGAATTCGACACTGTCCGATCACTCGTTTGCTACGCTCTTTCGAAATCTCTATGGTATGTAACCAGAGTCTTTTTTTTTCCGATTACAAAGAAAATACACGCCACCACGTAGCACACTACACACACGCAAATACGTTCTTTTAGCACACATCTAGATAGACAAAGCATAAGAATAAATATACAACCTTATGCAAGCATGTACTTTTAACATACATCTTGATAGTCAGAGGAGGTTGATGATAAATTTGTGACCTCGTAAAATTCTTACTAAAATATACTCATGTGTGCGTAATAAGTTAAGACCTGGATTTAAATTCTGTTAAATAAAGCTATATACCCACAATTGTACCCACTAAGAGGTGGTTCTCTATGTCACCGTAATTAGAAGGGGAAACAGAACCAAGTTACACTACTTTGCTCTAACCGGGTTCAGCTTTTGACTTCTAGAAGCCAGAAGCAACTTGACACGTGTCACCTTCTTAATTTCAACTTTTTTTTAGCCTTTTCTCTTTATTCATTTGCATTGTCCGTAAAGATATAACAATATTTTTTCTTATTTTTTTATTTGTTTTAATTAAATAACTTAGAAAAATTAATAATCACTATAATGTAATTTCAATCAATGGTTGTAGCCAGAAGCTGGAGCTTAAAACTGTTTGGAGCGGTCAGCGGCCCAGCAACCACCGAGAAAATTCCAGAGCTGTGCTTGATTTTATTCCCAACCGTGGAACCCCGATCCAACAGCTCATAGCCCGTCAGATTTCCATCCGGCACGGCGCTGTCTGGATTGTGGAGTAAACGGCACACGACCCCAACCTCCTCCGTCCAGCCGCGCTGCACGTCACCGCCCGCCCTACTGGCCGCCGTTCCGCGGCATTTCTTTCCTCTCCTCCAAGCAAGCCACCGCCCTCCCATTTATACCTCCGGCGATGCGCGCATGCCGCACAGACACAAACCAAATCCGACGCCCAAAAATCCGGAGGAGACCTCCAAAACCCAAGAGAAGAATCGGAGCACCAAAATCAACCTTCTACAACCATGGCGGCGGCGGAGGAGGAGGAGGCGGCGGTGGAGGAGCGCCTGCAGGCGCTGCGGCAGAAGCTGGGGAGGAAGAAGCACTTCGGTGTCAGATCCCAAGTTGCCGATGATGATTCCAGGAAGAAAATCACCGCTCGGAGCCCGGAGAAAGAGGGGAAAACAGAGAGAGCAAAGGGAAAGTTACCGCTACTGCTAAAGCTACTGCTAAGACAATAGAAAGTGTCGGCAAAAAGCATCCTCTTCATTGCCCCTTAGGCGACATATATGAGTTCAGCTCGGTTTAGCTTAAACAGAATTACAGCAAAACACCCAGTTAACACCGTGTTTAATACCAAGCAAAGTAAACTCACACGACAACTTAAACCTACTTAATGAAACTAATGTAGACCGTTGATATCTCTAAAAGTGACAAGAAGACATCCAGACCATTGGATATACCCTGGCTTGGACTGACGAAGCGTTTTCTTCAGACATCACAGAGTCTCCTTTTCTTCAGAAGTGCTGGTTCTGACATTGCCCTCTCCTCAACAACATACTTGTCCTCAAGTATGGGAATCCGGAAACCAAGAGCGAATGGTCAGACTCTTCCATGGTCCAGAGAACCATAGGATCACAGTTTCTAATAGCAGTTGCATAGATATTATCAAGGGGTTCTTGTGAGGAGTCTTCTCCACCAGTAGGCTCCTTCAAAGGCGTTGGCTCAACTGGCTCCTTGATTTTGTCATCAGATTCCACTTTTTTATTCTCAACTGGAATCAAGTTCTCAAGCATCTTCTCTACGGCATCCATTCCATACACTTCAAACATACTGAGTGTACAGTAGGACTCAGAACCACAATGGCTTACCAAGTTGAGCTTCAAATTTCTAGCCCACTTCAGCTCTGGAAAAGTGAAATTCTGAGCATGCTTGATATTTGCAACAGTAAATCTCCCAAGTGTTTCCCAGTTTCCTGTGGGATAAATCAGACTGCTCAGCATTTCAAAATCTTTTAAATTAGAAGAATAGTGCTCAAAATTTGCAATTGCAATGGTATCCACTAATGTTTCTTCAGAGAGTTCTATGACAACAAATTTCCCTACAGCGATTGCTCTTGTCTTGAATTCATCGAAACCAGGAGGGACAACTCGTGATAGTCTTGCTGGTCTCGGAACATCTTCACCCTCTATGTAATTCCCACAAAGGAACAATATTCTTTTGTTTGAGCCTGCTACAGAGCCTCCAAGCGCTTTCACAAAAAGGCTGATGAATTCAGGATGAGCATCATAAGCTGCTGCAGTGATGAGATTACCATCAGCAAGGCATTTTGCCATAGTATCAGCTACTTCCCACTTAGCACCAGCAGCAACCAAAACTGATTTAACGACAGGATATGCAGTACATGTACGATTCCGGCCTACTGCTGTTGCTGCCAAAATCAACTGTTCATAGCAAACTGATGTGATGGGCTTCTTACTATCAGAGAACTTCCTAACTAAATCAAGCACCTTTTCATCATTTGCAAGCTATTCTGTTGCACAGCCTCCAGAAATTACCAATCCATCATATTCAGCAACATTAATCTCATCAAATGAAGCATTAAGTGCAAAATTATGGCCTCTAGTCTCAGAATATGTTTGATGGCCAGTTCCCTGATGGATGGCGGTGCGGCAGGCTGTCAAATCCCAATTCTTCAGATTAATCACCCTAACCAGAGGAGTCTGCGGGTGGTCCTCAAAAGTTATCTCCCTGACTCCATCCTTTGTAATGGTCAGTTTCCTCAACTTCAGATCCAATTTCACTGGACTATGTTGGTACAACCAGTCACACCCTAACACCAAATCACAACCCTTCAATGGTAATATCTTAAATGAGTTACTGAATCTTTTTCCCCGAATGGAATAGTCAGTGTCCTGTATATATGAACCAGTAAACAAAACACCCCCCCAGCTACTGTCACCTTCTGCAATGGGGCCAACCGGACCATGCAATTAGTTTGAGTGGCAAAGACTAAATCAATGAAAGTATGTGAACTTCCACTATCCACCAGGGCCATTCCTCTCTTACCTCCAATAGTAATTTCAAGTGTATAAGTGGATACTCCCATTAATCCACTTACTGCCTGGATAGATATCTGCATCAACTGGGCCTCGGCATCAGATTGTGGAGGAGGCTCCCCTTTTTCCTGTTCAGGTGTTTCTGAAGTCCCCTCCTCACCCTCAACAGCCATTAAGTGAACCTGTTGGTATTGCTTACACTTGTGCCCCAAGAACCATTTGTTCCCGCAATACTTGCAGACTCCCGGAGTGAATGGTTTCAATGTTGTATCCTTTTTCTGAGCTGCAACTTCCACTGCTGGTTTACTCATTGCCTGGGCAGAAAAATGCTTATTCTGACCAACCATAGCATTAGGGATACTCTTCTTCACTGCAGCACTCGCTCCTTTCTCCATGTCCTTGGCCATCCAATAGGCTTCACAAAGGGTTTGAGGCTTCAAGGGTTTGAGATAATGTTTGATGTCATTTCTTAGCCCATTTACAAAGCACTTGACAAAGAAATGTGGATTCTGCAGCTGGTTTTCAATCTTGTATACTGCCATTAATTCCTCAAACTTATCTATATAGTCTGAAACACTCAAATTGTACTGTTTCACTGAATGGAAATTCTCAAGCACTTCATAGCCACTATGTTGAGCAAATCGATCACATAGCATGGCACAAAAATCAGACCACTGAGGTGGGTTCCAGAGTAACCCTGAGCTCCTCAACCATCTATCAGCTCTACCAACCATATACATTTGAGCCAAATCGAACTTAGCTTCCTTGGGTACATTGGCCATTGCAAAATAAGTTTCGCTTTGTCGAATCCACTCCAATGGCTCTCCCCCATCAAATCTCGGAAAATCCAATTTCGGCCCCTTAGCAATAGATTTGTAAAAATTGTGTACTCTATCATTGCTAGGATTAGGATTCCACTGCCTGGCATGATACTGGTAATTAGGTTGACTCACGTACTCTCTTGGGTTCTGAAACCACTGCCGGGCCAAGGCTGGTTCTTGAGTAGGGTTCAGATGATTCAAGGTGGGAGATAAAAAAGAAGAACGCGGCACTTGATCTATACCCCAACCAGTTGCAACTGCTGAAAAACCAGTAGAAGGATGGGGATAGTTACCTTCCGGTGTACCCATCAACTGAACTCCATGAGTGCTGTTGTTGTTCATAAGCCTCATATCCTCGGTCCTTTGCGGCATTTCCATCTCAAACTCTCCAGATTGCGCCAGCTCATGGATGTTCCTCATCTCCTCCATCGGTCTTAGGTTGGTAGTGCCTCTGATATTCATCTGCTCAGTCGTTCGGATCTGAGGATTTGCTAACCCTTGCAAGAGAGTCTCCATCCGATTCATTTGCTCCTGCAACCCAGACACTTGCCCTTGCATCCCAGACACTTGCTTCTGTAGGTCCCCCATCTGGCGCTGCAGCACGTCGACCTTGTAACTCGCCTCCATTGCTTCTTGCCGGACCGCCGTGAGCTCGGAAGCCTCCGCCTCATTTCTTGCCACGGACTTTGTCATCTTCCGCCGATCGCAGCAGGGGAGTAGGGATTTTACAACGGATTAAGATCTGGAACCTTCTCCCGACGCCGACCAGATCCGCCGCCACAGATCGAAATAATCAGGGATTTTACGGGAAGCCCTAGCTCCCAACCCAATCGTACCGACCACTTCTTGCCAAGAATTGAGAGCTCTGATACCAAATGTCAGATCCCAAGTTGCCGATGATGATTCCAGGAAGAAAATCACCGCTCGGAGCCCGGAGAAAGAGGGGAAAACAGAGAGAGCAAAGGGAAAGTTACCGCTACTGCTAAAGCTACTGCTAAGAGCAACTTCAGCAGTAGCCCTCAAAACAGGGCCCCTTCTTTTTATTTGAGGGCTCTTCCTACTTTTGAGGGCTCTGATTTTTGAGATACACTCCAGCAGGAGCCCTCAAAACAGGACCCTCAAATTCATTCTTAGAGGGGATGACACATAGGACTCACCCTCATTCACATCCTACTTTTGAGGGCCGAGGGGCAAAATACTCACTCCAGCAGGGCCCCTACTTGAGCCCTCAAAAGTAGGGGCTCCCTCCAGACCCCCCAGGAATGAGGGCTCGAGGGGGAGATTTGAGGGCCCCCTACTTTTGAGGGCTCAAGTAGGGGCTCTGCTGGAATGAGTTTTTTGCCCCTTGGCCCTCGAAAGTAGGATGAGGGCTCAAGTAGGGGCCCTGCTGGAGTTGCTCTAAGACAATAGAAAGTGTCGGCAAAAAGCATCCTCTTCATTGCCCCTTAGGCGACATATATGAGTTCAGCTCGGTTTAGCTTAAACAGATTACAAAGAAAACACCCAGTTAACACCGTGTTTAATACCAAGTAAAGTAAACTCACACGACAACTTAAACCTACTTAATGAAACTAATGTAGACCGTTGATATCTCTAAAAGTGACAAGAAGACATCCAGACCATTGGATATACCCTGGTTTGGACTGACGAAGCGTTTTCTTCAGACATCACAGAGTCTCCTTTTCTTCAGAAGTGCTGGTTTTGACATTCGGGGAGGCCGTCGCCGACCTCGCCGCCACACTCCGCGACCGATACGCGGACGCCTCCCCCGCCCTCCGCAAATCGGTAAGTGCGACCTCACCCCCACGTGTGTCTAGCCTTTCGTGATGCAGGGAAATACACGCGATGGCTTATATTTGGTCGTAGAAGGGAAGGGTTGTTGCTTGGTATGATGAATCTAGGAGGGAGGGTTGGGGATCAAAAATTCGATTGGTGCGGAACGGGATCATACGTAGTAGTATGGGGTTGGATTTGTTTCGATTGCAACTGCTAAATTCAGTCATAAGACTTCCGTTAATTAAGCTACAACCACCTGATTTGGTTACAGCATCGACAAACGAACGTTCTGCTTTGCGGTATTCCGCAATAGATGATGGATGTTATAAGTTCTGGAGTATTCCGATTACCCAAGCAGCAGATATTATTCTGCTACAGCTATGCTCAGCAGCCATTGGCTGCAGCAATCCTTGTCGTGCATCGAAAATGATCTTCCCGTGGCCCTCGTGAAGATTGGCGAGAAATCCGTGAAAGAACGCGCGTAGGCTACGATAGCAGAAAACAAAACTTTTCTACCGCGCACACCAGGACATCATGCTAAGGAGGGATCATGGATCGTTACCACTAGACGCGCATCGCAGTGGAAGAAGAGTTGGAGAAGCCGATCCAACCACGCGTGTCGAGGTAGTAGTGGAATTAGTCGATCGTCCCGAACAGATCGTCTCCTCCACACGATCAACCACACCACGTGCAAGATCCAATCTGTAGATTGTTGATGCCGATCAACACCGCAACGAGCAGCGCCTCCACCGGTATCCACACGTCCGGGGCTGGAACGCCGATCGCGAGTGTACCAGCACTCGCGAGCGGCTAGGGTTTGGCTCGGGAGGTGGCGGCTAGGGTTTGGCTCGGGATTAATAGAAGCATACACCCCTCAGCCCCTCGCCTCCATATATATAGACCTCCTTACTTGGGCCTCATGGACCGAGGCCCAATAGGAGTCTATCCGGATCTCTATCCGAATTGAGCCCACATCCGAATCACATTCGAATTAGTGTTCCAACCCGTTAAGTGTGCGACCACAGCAGGTTCACGTATACTTGGTCGCGACCGAAACGTCTTTCCAGTCCACCACATTAATAGCGGCCTCTAGTAAGACATATTAACCCTAAAGTATACGTAAAGATCATATCAACGAACTCGTAATGTTCTCATGTACGAATCCCTTTGCCTTACGATATAGATTGAGCTCAAGGCGAGACCTGTGTCATCCTCTTAATAGCTCAATCACTCTCTCGATTCCGTGATGGATTATAAACTCGTGATTGACTCCTCAATCACCTTGGCATGGCCATGCACTTTCATAATCCATTACATCGAGGGGGCCCAAAGATATCTCTCCCATAAGGAGGGGCAAATTCTATCTTGATCATTCACATTCCACTACATGTTTCATAGCAAATCCGAAGACTACTTTTATGACTACCCAGTTATGGAGTAGTGGTTAGTGGTCCCAAAATAGGCTACTACGCATGTTGGGAACCATGATGATCTCAAGTCTAAGGATTTTACATAAACACTACTTGAGACCAACTGATGACACATGGAATCTCTGCAGTGTCTCATGGCGGGTCTATCCAACATATGTTCACTAACACATGTCCATATTATTGATTTGGTATCTCCATACCATAATCCATGAGACATGATCATCAATCAATACATATGCTGATTTTTGAATCATATTTGTTCCTCATATGATATATAATCAGGGATCATTTAGAAATAGCAACATTTTGGCATTAAGAGTCTCATGAATAAGTCACATACTCATTTATCAATAATGATAATGTCTATTTCAAGGAACAAAACAATGTATCATAAACATAATATGTAATATATTCAACATCTCCATGTTGCCTCTAGGGTATATCACCAACAATCCGTCCTTAGGAATAACTCATCTTCTTGTATCAAAATTGTTTTTTTCTTGTTTAAGGCTGACCATTTCCAAAGAAAAGGTTGAACATACATATAAATTAAGGTGCCAAACAGTAAATCATGTCCCTAATGTTTGGATTAATCATTGTTTAACCATGGGATTGCTCCAGATGAAGTGAAATCAATACATGCCGTACCGGATATATTTTTATGGAATGATAGATGTTTATGTGACTGTACACTGGCACACCTATATCCAACTTTGTTTGCAGATTGCTATGAACAGGAGATTACCTTGGCTAAAGCTCTAGAACATGATAGTTTGAATTTGAGTATCTTGAGTTTAAGATGGGATCATCATGTTTGAGGTGATAAAAGTGGCATGGGCAAACTATTTGAAGAAAGTGTTTTTCATGTTCTATATAAACATAAAACATGTGACCTTGGGTCTAATATGAGTTAACATCACCAAATTCATTGGAAGTAAGAAACCAAAATATTGATCTCACCATCCAAAGGAGCACGATTATCTGTTATGTGACACACAGAGTAATATGGCTGAGGTGACTTCCATGGCTCAATGCACTTAATATTGAAAACATGAAGAAAAAAAACCTATGTACATGGGCAATCCTCCGTTTGCACTCCACATCTCACAAAACCATCAGCCTGGAACGTATTATATCAGGAAAGGAGTTCAAAACATATGTTAGCGGAGATATTTGCTGTGGAGGGTATTCATTTTTGTTAGCCTTTCTATTTGCATTATCTCCATAGCTAATGTTGTTACTACAAATATGCCTGGCACCTTTTAAGTTGGAGATTTTTTTTTGCGTACTGTACAGCCATGTTGTTATTATTTTATTTAATCAATTGTTTTGATTGCTACAGCATCGAATACCATTCAATTCATACTACACTTCTATTACAGCATCAAATACCATTTTTTCCTACACTTCTATAAGTGTCATCTCTTTTTCTGCATAGATTATGTTCATTTAGCATATACGGATTACTTTTTTGGCAGATGTATTCTACGGTTTGCCGTGTTGCAACAGTCCTTCACACTAGATATACTGCACCTGGATTCTGGCGTGCTGGTCTGAACCTCTTCATAGGAACAGAGAAGCTGGTAACTAATCCTTCTGAAAAGGAGCACCTGAAGACCTGCATTCTGAGGGCCCAGGAGCATCTTGATGAAAAAGAAAATGAGGAGTCCATGCCAAGCAACAGAGAAGCAGGTATATCATTAAGAATTAAAAAAGATTCTGTGAAATTTAATAAACTTATCGATACTTAGCATGGATATAATAGATGAATTCTTGGAAGGCAACGCCCTTCACAGCACATTATGTGCTGGTAATTCCTATATGAAATGACTGGTCTGGTGGTAATGGCAATAAGAACTTAAGCTTGAAATATCCACAGTTCAACTAGGTGGTAGTTATTGGGTGTATCACGGTAAATATTGATAAAAGTAGGAGAGTTTTGGTTGTATAAATTTTTGTGAGTGTATTTTTGTTATATGAATTGTCTATTCTTGAAAGTCTTTACCTTATACATATCTAATTTGCTAATAAGATGTTGGTGCTTTCCCCAGACTCTAGATTTCTTTTTGAAGGCCACCTTACTGTGGGACCTGAACCTCCACCTCCAGCATGGCTTATTGCCCAGAATTTAGCACGAGAATTGAGCATTTTATCTGAACCTTCTGGAGATCAAGACGGGAACAACAATAGAACAGAGTTTAGACCCGAGGAGATGACACCTGCTATAATGAACTTCTTAAACACCATATCAGCGGACAGGGATCTAGAAACCGCCTTGGAAGAATCTCTGCAGGTATGCATAAATGCTTCATGAGAATGCAATTTCTTTGGTGATTATTTTCCCATCCAAACCATTCTATGTTAGTTTGTAGATGCATACTACATGGTCAGTATCTAACGAACCAGAGAAGGTTTACAACTATAGGCTTCTGGCCTTCTTGGTGCTATAGAGAGGAACATATTTTATCAATTTGTTGAATACCTTGACCAATGGTATTGTAAATTAGTTTGTGAATTATCCTTAGCTTAGCCTACACTACATTCAAGTGGCGCTGAATTTGCTAAAAGTAAAGTTCATCATGCTTTGATGGATGAGGAATGTTAAGTGTCTTTAATTTGATATTACAATTATAGACTTGATTAAGAACTGCGTTCTCAACTTTATATATCGTTGTTTGCTGAAATGGGAAGGATCTGCTCGCACAATTTATAATTATTACTAGTTTCTAGCGCAACTATCGCAAATCTGTCTAGATTGAGAGTCTGTTTTGTGGTTCCTTTCTAGTTAGTTTAATAAGGTAACAATATTTGAATATTGCTATGGATCTTGAGTGTCGCTTGACTATTGTCAGAGTATTATGGTGAATCCCAAGGCACCCCCAGCTTCAAAGGAAGTCGTTGCAAATCTTCCAGTTGTAACTGTTACCGAACAAGTCATCGCTAGACTGGGCAGAGAGACTCAGTGTGCTGTTTGCCGGGAAAACTTGGTTGTGGATGACAAGATGCAGGAGCTGCCGTGCAAGCATCTTTTCCATCCTCCATGCCTCAAGCCATGGCTGGTAATCTCCTCATAAACCCTATGAATCATTTGATAAGACTTGAAGTAGTATCATTACGACTCAGTGTAGCCGACCATTGACCAAGCATGATCGTGTTTCTGCAGGACGAGAACAACTCCTGCCCGATCTGCCGGCATGAGCTGAGGACGGACGACCATGTGTATGAGAGCCGCAAGGAGCGCGAGCGAGAAGAGGAGGAAGACAGGAGGGGAGCCGCCAATGCTGTCAGGGGTGGGGAATTCATGTACATCTGATATCTGAATGGCAGTAGCTATTCGTTCAAACAGATAATCGTCCATGAGCTTGTGATCTGCTCTGTCCTACAGTCGTGATACCTGAAATTGTCTTATGTTGTCCTCAAATTAATCATGTCGTCAACGTGTCATGCAAATGAATCGATGCGGTCGCCTGATTCCTGGCAACACAATATGTTATTGACTCAAGAGTCAACACGAAGAAAAACCTTGGGCTGTCTTTCTCAACGAGCGACGACGCATAGCGGTGATGAGTTGCGTGATATGATTCACTTGCCATAACGCCCATTCCGGGACGAGATGGAAGAGAAATCCCAAAACATTACACGGATGAGAATCATCGCACTGGATCAGTCTTAGCACTGTTCGCAATAAATATACAGTATTTTACACAACGAATTTTACAGGCAGACGAGTTAGCAACAGTAGATATGTGTCCGTAAAACATGAGACGACGCATCCCCTCTGCGTGTTTCTAGAGCTTGACTGGGGTCCTTATTAGGTTTTTTTCACGATTCTTTCTTTGGGGAATCGAACTGTTTCTTGGAAGAGCCATATCTTTTGGAACTGTTCATTAACTACTACTGTTTCAATTTTTCTAATTTTGACCCTCTAACACACGTTTTTACAAAAATAGTCCTCACTCCGAGCTTAGAAGGCGTGGCAGGCGATACGTGTCACCTGGTGTGATGCCGTTGCTTGGCAGGAGAGGAGCGACTCAGCTGGGCAAACTGGCGTGATAGGCAGCGACGCGATGCGGTAGGCCAGGCATTGCCGAGCCAGTGCAGCTCAACAGGCGGGTGGAAAAAAATACTCATTGATTAGGTTTAAAATTATTTCAATTATACTCGTGAAGGACCATGTGTAGGCCGACAAAGCAGTTCGCAACAAATATGTAAATTATATGGTGTGTGGGGTTTAGTTAGATGTGTACATTTATCTCACTACTCATACGATACAAGTGGCAACATGCGTGAATCAACCCCAACTACAGTTAAGATACATATGTGCCTTTTCGAAGCCATGGTTCCAGACAGTCGTTGTACACATTTGGATCCATCGATGCCTTTCCCTTCTCTCTCATGCGGGCTTAAACCCCACGACCCGGACCCAATACTCAGTTTCTACAACTTGTGTAGCTTTGCTCTAATTGGAAATAACCTAACGTTCAGCAGAGGCTTTGGGGACCACCAGCGCGTTACTCTTGTCTTTTTTGCTATCATCCGGGGTGTAATATTTCTAGCATGTGATTCTCTCAGGCACCACGGGGTAGTTGAGCATGTATTTCTGGTCAATTAATGTCCAGTCGTACATATCCAAGCCATCTATCTATTGAAAGAAGTAGCAGCGCTTCGTGGTCTGCTGGTATAGACGGAGTATGTTAGATATATGCGAAATGGAATATACAATGTGAAATAGCAAATACGTGCTTATAATAGCTTTAGCGCACGCATAGTGCCCCCGACTGACACAATTGTCAAATCACTGGAAAACCACAGATGTGTGCTGCCCTCTCCTGTGAAAAGCTGATACGTATTGTAAAATCACTGGGAAATCGATGTGTTCACTCACTGTGAAAAGCTGATAAGTATTGTCAAATCACTAAGAAAGCTGGTGCATGCTGTCCACAGGCTACGAAAAGTTGGTATATATTGTCAAATCACTTAAAAAGCCGATGTGTGATGTCCACTTGCTGCAAAAAAACTGGTACGTGTTGAGAAATCACTGGGAAAGCCGGTGTGTGTTGTCCGCTCATTGTGAAAAGTTGATACGTGTTGTCAAATCACTAGAAAAGTCTGTGCATACTGTCCACTCACTGATAATTCAAGAAAGGATTCCAAGAAATACGTAAATAAGAAAAACAAAAAATAAACCACAAAGCCAAAAATGGGTACATAACATTTATAATGTTTTTTTTGTCAAGTTGCACATGACACTTAGGCCGTGCTCTGTCGTATGGGTACAATACATTGCACGTGTACTTTTTAGTAGATGCTAAACTGTAGTAAGAACGAGAACGACTGTAGTTGGCTAAGCGGGAGTGGGAGTGACTACAATCTCGACAAGTTACTCCAATGTTAAAGACAATCGGCGAGCTGAGGCACTGCACGCTCTTACGCGCACTGCTCCTCATGTGTAGTCCTCTGGTGAGTGGTGAGTCAGACCAGGGTTGGTAGGGATGATGGGGTGTCCGGGGAGAGCTAGAACATGGACCATTGCTTCTATTGCAGTCCACTCGAGCTCGGCAACTATGACATCCCTATCATGCTCCATTGCAGCCAGGGCCTTTTTCGCACTTGGTGAACTGAGTGTGCAGGGTCTCGGTCTAGCTGTAGCTAGCAGTGAGGAGTTGGCGGAGGTCCGATATCTCCTTTAAAGTCTTAGTGTAGGTGGATCCCATAGCTCAAGTGAGCTAGATCTAGTGGGTTAGGAGCGGATCATCCTCAGAGCTGGGAACAAACATCTTGCCGTAGCGTGCTACTCCTCAGGCATAGTCCTTCGATGAGTAGTGAGTTAGAGTGGGGTTGGTAGGAATGATGGTGTGTCCAAGGAGAGCTGGAGCATGGTCCGCTGGTGCTAATATAGTTCGCTTGAGCTCGACGATTGTGGCATCCCTCTCATGCTCCATTGCAACCAAGGCCTTTTCGCACTTGGCGAGCTAAGCGCGCAGAGTCTCGCCCTAGGGTGTAGCTGGCGGTGAGGAGCTAGCAGTGGTTCGAGATCTTCTCTAAAGCCTTAATGTAAGTGGCTCCTATAGCTCGGCTGAGCTAGACTTAGGGGGTCAGGAGTGGATCGTCTTCGAAGCCGGGGTTGAACATCTCATCGTAGCGTGCTCCTTCCTAAAGGGGTGGATAGTAGTGAAATGAGGAGGTCAACATGGTGGCCTCGTGGATCTCACACAAGCCAAGTAGACGATGTCCTGAATGACGTCGGTGGAAGTGTTCCTTAGGTGCTCTGCGCGGAAGGTAAGGGGGTATGCTCATCTTCCCTTACATACAGAAATACTTTTCATCATCCAGGCCTCCTTGTCTCCTTCTCAAGTCTTCTGTCCCTTTAAGATGGGATGGTGTCAGTAATACATGTACTGCATTAGCTTGTGCAGTATGTCAGCAATCTCTCATTTGTCCTCTCTATGAGTGAAGTAGTCGTATGGCTCAATATCATCTGATCCAACCATATACAGTTGAATAGTAGTGTATTAGTAATAATTTAAAGATATAACGAAACTTCTGATTTTTAGTTTAGGAAAATAAGACAGGTTCTTGGATAACAACCACTCTATAATCTCGCAAGAGTGATAAATATATACGTGTAAACATATGTAAAAATATTTTAGTTATTTTTCTAGCTCGTATTTCTGTAGCTATTTATAATAAATAAACATGGTTACTTACAGAAACACATCTAGCAACTAAATATATCTACCTAGTGCATTTCACATAACAAAATCATAGTTACGTTAATGAAACACTAACGATATTAAGCGCGTTGCTTATATGTGAATGAAGCATACCTTTTTCGAAGGTAATCGCCAGCTACACAATACTTCCAATTGTGAAGAATAGTAAATCACAATTGTGATACCTCTCTATGCTCTCACTCGACAACAATGCAACCACTGATCGTGTTTTATACACGCGCATGAACACACCGTAATTAACACATGAATAAAACATAAATCTAATGTCGTATCATGTCGTGTCATTAACACAACTCTCTCGCGCGCTGCCACTACCCCGTGAGGAATTGGATTCCCTCGCTCCTTGTACGCCCATGTGCCCGTCTGCTGAGCCGGGCTAGCTTAGCAGCAGCCTTCTAGCAGGGGCGGCTCGACAGCCCCTGCCAGTCATGCCACGTTGTTCTCCTGCCGTGCCAGCTCACTGTGCCATGTGCCACCTCCAGCCGACTAAAATTGGAAAAATGTTATAATAGTGCTAGACACGTGAATAGGGCTTTGCTCAGTTCAGGTAAAATAAGCTAGCTTATGGCTTATTTTATACTATAGCTAGCTTATTTTGAACTGTATCTGCTGGTGGCTTTTTGGCGCAATTAAATTTAAAAAATTAAAAAAATAGAAGAAACAAATTAGTATATTACGGACAATACAAACGAATATGAAAAAAACAAAAATATTAAAAATCAAAAAAATCAGAAAAAACGAAATTAAAAAAAATGTTAACTAGAAACTAGACGCTGAAATCCAGCAGGGCTGTTCTTTGACTTCTTTTTTTTTATTTGCACGTCTTCGAATTGTTGATTATTTTTAGCCATCATCTCGGTGAATCGGTCAAAAGCAATAATGCGCCGAAGACACTAGTACCTGGCCCGATGGGCCATCGCACGGAGACGTCACATCAGATTCTTAGTGGGACCCACCAGCCAGGGAAACCATCCCCGCTCCCTCGACCTGACGGCACGTGAGCGGTGAGCCTTCCCTCCATCGTTCCTGACATGCTGGAACGGATCAAACACCTTTCGCCCCCACGAATAGACAAACGCCCTGTTCTTTTTGATAAAGTTTATAACTTTCAATTATAATCTATAATTTTTTAAATTATTTATATAAGAGATTATAAAATAACAGAAACTCACATGTAATTTTAATCGATATAAATAAAATCAGTACAATATATACTACAATTAACTATTAGATCTTATCTTAAAAAAATACTACATTTAAAATCTAGCTACTACCAAACACCTAAGCACAAAACCCAAAAACACACATCCACACCGCCCCTGCACGCTTCCGAGTGCGTGCGCGCGTACAATCCCAATCGCCACCTACGATGCACCACAGCCACCGCCGCCCCGGATTCTACCGCGTAAAAGCAGCAGCAGCAGCAGCAACGCCGAAGAATACGCATACCGGTACCCGAAGAGCAGAGCATGCGATCGGGCGGAAACAAAAATCAAATTCCCCAATCCCATTTCCAGCAAAGCCCAGCCAT
The DNA here is from genome assembly GCA_036346575.1 of Dendrocalamus sinicus. Classification (NCBI taxonomy): domain Eukaryota; kingdom Viridiplantae; phylum Streptophyta; class Magnoliopsida; order Poales; family Poaceae; genus Dendrocalamus; species Dendrocalamus sinicus. Next base: position 15,858,473 of record CM070667.1, on the reverse strand, counting down.
CTTTTTTCTTTAATTCCGGGGCTTCCCTCCGTTCGCCCGAGCAGTAATGAGGAGGAAAAGAAAACGAAAAGCGCCGAGAAAACAACGCACCAGCACATCACAGCATCATCGAGGAAAGAAGCGCAGGCGCGGATGTGAGCGAGCGAGCGGGCGAGCGAGGAGAGGCAAAATCCAAGGAAAAGTCCGAGCCCCGAGAAGGAAAAAAAAAAAAAATCCCCGGACCGCCTCGAGAGATTTCGCCGCAGCCGTCAAAATCCGAACTTGACGCATCAGCCGCGCTCGGCGCGTATACTGTTCTGGAGTTTGTTTGCGTCTTTGTGCGATAATTATTAGCTCCTGTGGTTGGTGGTTGCTGCTGCTAATTGCTAATGAGCCTGCCTAATCCGCGAATCTTTGCGGCGTACTGCCGCTAAGGAGGCCGTCTGATCCTGATTTGGTTTTTGGTCCGGATTCTTGGAGGTTTCTTGGATTCGTTCGTTCGTCGCCGAGCCGCGCTTGGTTTGGTTTGGTTGTTCGGCTCGATTGGGATGGATGCTGGGTGGGTTGGGCTCGCGTCCAATTCGCTACCACCACAAGTAGTACGCTGCTCCTTTTTTATTGTTTCCGGAGTGGGATTTGCCTTTGCGTTGTAGTAGCTATTTCCGCAATTGTTAGAGCTCCGTGTTCTCGCCCACTTTACTCTTCTTTTCCCCTTTGCCCCCAAATCGAATCCTCCTCTTCCCCTCCGCGTCGGGCGCCGTACGGGCGATCCGAGGTCGTCGATTTCGGCCGTGCCGCCCCCGATTCGGCCTCAAAATTGCGTCTTGGTATGTTTGGCTGCGCCGATTTGTGGGTTCTTGCTGCGGATTTGGTTGGATTTTGGGGGATTCTTGGTGTGATCTGTCCTTGCTGACTTGCAGGGTTCCATGAAGGTGTGAGGGAAATTGGGGGGCGCCTGTTTTGCTCCGGCCATGTCGCAAATCCAGAGCTTCTCGCGTGGGAACTGCGTGCTCCTCGCGGTGCTCTGCGGGAAGCACGCCGATAAGCGTGCGTCGGGGAGGTCGGGGCCGGAGGCGAAGCGGCTGCGGCCGTCGTACCCGTTCCCTGAGCTCTGCTCGTCGGGGAGACTGGAGGTCAGTTGTTGTTCTCGCTTGGTTTGGGGTGGATGGATTTGCTTGTGAGCTCAAGGATGGAGCTTTCGAATGCAGGTGCACGCGCTGTTCAATCCAACACCTGAGCAGTTCCTCGAGGCGCAGTGGGTGGTGCAGCCCAACTTCTGGTACATCCAAGGGCAGCAGCTGGAGGATGAGAAGGAGATTGGTTCACTCGTCTGGGGGGACGCCGATGTGTCTGACCCGCAGGCGTTTAACTGTCTCATCAGCCCGCCATTCCCAACGATAGTAAGCACCAAGCTTTTATCAAGTGTATGCAATGTTATTACTCCTTAGTTGAACGGCTTACAGCTGCAACAATTTGTAGTGCTATTAGCTGTTAATGGAAGGGCAAACAACAGGGCCTGATTTGTGAATCAGTTCCTACTTGCATGATGGTCCCTTAGATGTTTTTGAGTCAACATTGTAGTGCCACACTGCAATCATGATGTTTGAGAGCAGCTGCTGTATGAACCTGCAGTGATTGGTCCAAGCGTGCTTGTTCGATTGTTTGCAATTGCACAACAATTGCCTGTTACTTGATCGATCTGACAGTTTGTCTTGCACTGCCATGCCACTAGAGTATTATGGGTGTTTTGGTGTCAAATCCTGTTCTGAATATTGCAATATAAGCAAATGCATCTGCTAGTGCAATGTATCTTGCAATATAAATATTATTTCATTTAGATCATGCATTAAATGCTTGTGCAACATTTTCATCGTGTAGCCTTTTATTGTCCTACTGTCTTCTCCATCTCACTGCATGGTGTGCTGTACAACTTTGCCAATTTGTTTTCATAATCTGAGTCTCTCTAAATTACATTGGACTTTGCTTGTCCTAGCTCTATTTGATTGAATTTTCTTTGTTTTGTCATGGTTGATGCTAACGCTGCTGTCCGGTTTTTAACACAGGTTTATCTGGAAGTTCCTATTGGTGAAAAACTTGCCCAAGCAGTTCATTCAAAGGTAGACAGTTTTCCTGCTCAAAATTTGCATCGCTTTAAGCAACTAGGGTCTTGTTGTCCATTTCTCAAAGTGTAGTTGAAGGAGATGGCTGCATGCAATATTATCTAGTATTTGTTTTGAGTTTCTCCAATTTTGTTCACTTCACTTTGGTTCTACAATAGTGTAATATTCTGGGAGAGTATTTTTACAAATACGTGCAGTCTAAAGATTTTTGTTGTATAGATTCTTCTAGCATCCAAATAAGTACCATCTCTAAATTACTTCTACCACTTAAATGTTGAACAACCAATTATATTGTTTTTCATTTTGACACTTTGCCACTCTTCGGAATTCAGTAATGCTGACGTTTCATTTCAGGGTATTCCATACGTAATATACTGGAGAAATTCATTTACATCCTATGCAGCATCCCATTTTCGCCATGCATTGATGTCAGTAGTTCAAAGGTATTGGCATCCTGTTTTCACCTTCCATTAGCATCATATAGCAATGACATCTCACATCTAATAATTTGCTTATGCTTGGATGTAGTTCTGTGAGCCATACATGGGATGCTTTCCAGCTTGCTCATGCGTCCTTTCGACTATACTGCGTAAGAAACAATCATGTGCAAAGTGTTAAGCTTGGGCCTCGTCTACTTGGGGATGCTCCAAAGATAAATATAAACCCTCCCGAGAATGAAATGGCTGAGGAAGAAGGTTCTTCTGAAGTGTTTCCAGCTATAAAAATATATGATGATGACATCAACATGAAATTTCTTCTCTGTGGAGTGCCAACTACCCTGGTAAACTTTGATATTTTATGTCCAAAATTTCTTACATCATATGTTGTTCCTTCCTAGATTCGACTAATGAACTGATGGTTCTCTCCTGCAGGACCCCTGTTTGTTGGGTTCATTAGAAGATGGTCTGAATGCACTTCTGAATATCGAAGTATGGACTAAAGCATTATAGTTCTACAGTACCTTTTGTGCTCCACTTACTTCCATGTCTGGAACAGACATGATTTCTCAGTCATGGAGCTAACTTTACACCAATTGCTGGAGAAAAACATGGAGTATAATGATTCTAAAAGCAACCTTTTGTTTTAGATACACTAGAAGCCTTGATTAGGAAATTATAATCTCACTATGTTAGATATTATCAAATCTGATTTTCTCAGGGATATGGTGATGTGCTGATGCTGTTGCATTTATGTTCTAATTTCAATACTCAGAAGAAGCTGTAATTTGCATTGACAATTGTTCCAAGTAAGGATTCTAGAACAAAATCTGTTGTGATGTGTAACACCAAAACAATGTGCATAAATGAAATAGAAATACTAGATAAGTTCATTCTACTTGTAAAATAAACTACAAGACTAGCAATAAAATGCATTCTTTGATCTTTTACTTGAGCTGCCAAAATGAGACTACATTTTAGATATTATACGGATTCGAAAAATCTGGAAGTTCGCAATCAAGCTATATCTTTTGTTATTTCTTGGTAAAACGATGCAGACACATAAAACAAGTATGTTATCTTAGATGCTCCCAGATTTGTTTAGCTAATTCTTATGATCTATCTTTTATACAACTTTTGTTTGTTCTATTATTCTATTGTTAACATAGCTCTATGTAATGGTTGATTTTATTTTTGGCAGATTCGTGGGAGTAAACTTCAGAACCGAATCAGGTATTTTGAACTGTTGTCTGTTGTAGTTGAAGTTACTTACCTGATACTCTATGCGTAATCATGCCTGTTCTTCATCCTGAGTTCATAGATGTATTATTATTTATTAGCCCTGTTGGTTTACGAGAAAAAAGAAAATGATACTTCTAGAAGTAGGTTATTGTTTCATATAAAATGAACCAGTGAACCCTTTGTTGGTGGAGCTACTAACTAAAAGTAGAATGTATACTATTTGCATTGGTACATGCAGGAGTTGCCCCAATATTGATCATTCATCATATTTGAGAAGCCTTTTTATCTACTGTTTTCTTTTCTGCTGCCAACTGTATCTTTGTCGAAGATTTTTTTTTTAGAGCAGAAACTGATTGGGTGTTCTTCCTCTGTGGCAGTGCTTCTCCACCACCTCTTCAAGCTGTGTCTTTACCACGTGGAATGGTTACAATGCGTTGTGATATCACTACTTGCAGTTCTTCTCATGTGTCACTTCTCGTTTCTGGTAGTGCACAAACTTGTTTTGATGACCAGGTACAGATTTCCGCAAACTTTGAGAATTTTTCTTAACTACGCAAAGTCATATGGTGTTTACCTGCGAAAGGGCCTCTAGCCTGATGTTTAGAGCGCCTCAGTAGCACCCCCCAGGTCCTGGGTTCGACTCCTAGTGGGAGCGAATTTCAGGCTTGGGGGAAAAAATCTCCTCGCCTGCTACCACACCAAAGCACACGGTCAAGAACCCGCCATGGCGTTGATCCAAAGGATCCGCTGGTCGTCTCACAAGGTCGAGCGTTGGTTCCCGGTGTAAGGGTGGCGCAGGGGTTCGGGGGTTTTCTCGGTCTGCGTGAGAAGACCTTCTTCTTAAGCAATGCCCGGGGGGATTCTTCCCCCCCGCAGGTCGAGTTTTTTTTATATGGTGTTTACCTATCTGTGCAGCTTTTAGAAAGCCACATCAAGAATGAAATCATTGAGAAGAGCCAGCTGGTCCGTGCTCTCCCAAATAGCGAGGATAAGTTATCATCGACTGAGCCTTTCGCTTCCGTGTCCACAGCTTGTGGGGCTTCTACCTTTGAAGTCTGGATGACCCTTCCTAAGTGGGCAGCACAGGTTGGTTTACTATATTGAACAAAAGAGATATACACTGATTAGAATTCCAGGGTATGCCAATGTGCCTCTTTTTATTTTTTATCATCGTTTGGTCACTTTTTATTCTTATGGTCTATGTATGTGGTTGAGTTTCGCTACTTGTGTGTAATTCTTTTGTAAAAGACTCTTCTGCTAATACTGTGCGGTTGATTTCTCCAATATCAATGATCCGTTATGAAAAGCAACAAAGTTTTTGGCCTCATGAACTTTTTCTAGGCTTCAAGCCTCTAGTCATTGCATATGAATGGATATTTGTTCATATCTGACTGAACATTATTTTCTGAATATTTAGGTTCTGAAGCATTTAGCATCAGAAATCTCATACAGGAGCTTAGTTGCACTTGGAATTGGTTGTATAAATGGTACTCCTGTAGCTGCATTTGATAAGCGAGATGCAGATCGCCTTCTTTTCTTTTGCACAAGTCAACGCAAAGATTTATCTGCTGAAAATGGTCTGTACTTTCATCTGCCAAGATGGTCAGCTTCCCTTACCAAGGACAGAGCAAAGGTGGGTTCAGAATTGAAACCAAATGTGTTTGGTGCGAATGGAATTTTAGAGGGCAAGAAACGTCTGATTGAAGGGCCTTCCTCACTCTCATCCTTCAAGGCAAAATTGAAGCCTGCGACCATGAGGCTCATTCCTCACTCTCGAAAGCAACAAATGCATCCTTTTATGGGTTTCCCTGAAGCTGCCATTCATGAAACTAGTCAGGCCATGCCGAACTTGCCAGTTGCCCCACCTGTGAAGCACAATTCAGTACGTGCTGCTCCAGCAACACATAGAAAATCAACATCAGGGCCGTCGCATACTCAGTCAATTATTCAACTGAATCCTCTGCTGATGAAGAAACATGGATGTGATCGGTTGCCTATCCAAATGTGCTCCGAGGTATGCTTTTTGGACCTTCATAAATATGAAATGCTTCTATACAAATACATAATCAGGCTATAATAATGCATCTGTTCTTTCACCTTTTGTAGGAGGACTTCTTGAAGGATGTCATGCAGTTTTTAATTCAGAGGGGCCACAATCGACTCGTACCTCACGGAGGACTAGCTGAATTTCCTGATGCAATCCTTAATGCAAAGCGCCTTGATCTCTATAACCTGTACAAAGAGGTAATTCTGCACTTTTGATGGTTTATGCAAAGTAAGGAGGTAGAAAACATGTATTTTGTTGGTTCGTTGTTCCCTGACAAAGGCTTTTTCAGGTGGTGTCCAGGGGTGGCTTTTATGTCGGTAATGGTATAAACTGGAAGGGTCAAGTCTTTTCAAAGATGCGTAACCATACTGCAACAAATAGAATGACTGTATGTATCCACTATTCAACTCTAAAGTTTGTTTTCTCATTGTATTTTTTAGCTGTCATGCTGAAGGACAAGGGGACAACCTGGACCTTCAGGTAGCATAGTGGTGGTGTTAGTACTAAGTTTATCCTTTGTTGCTGAACCTGATAAAAATTATTAGTAATTTGAAGGAGCATTGTCTTTCATTCCAAGTTGGAACATGTGCTAGTTTAGTTTGGATCTGGAGTTCATGACAACAATCAACTTTTGTTTTTTTTTGGGATTTTCTAGCATCATTTCCATTAGCTGCCTTTTAAGTTTTAACCAACTTAGTTTTGCTGCTGCTGATCCAGTGAAACGCTAAATGTGTTCTAATTGTACACACTTGTCCATATATATTTAGGGTGTTGGGAACACACTGAAAAGGCATTACGAGACGTACTTGTTGGAATATGAGCTGGCGCATGATGACGTGGATGGGGAGTGCTGTTTGCTTTGTCACAGGTTTGAGGGCATTCCTTTCTATTATTATGTCTGCTTTGCGAACTCAATTTGTCAGAGCGGAATCTAACACCACCTTTTTTGTAATTCCAGTAGCGCTCCTGGAGATTGGGTAAATTGTGGTTTATGTGGCGAATGGGCCCACTTTGGTTGTGACAGACGGCAAGGGCTAGGCACTTTCAAGGTAAATACTTCTCGTTGATTCGTTTCCCCTTTAACCATGGCCTGATCTGACGAGCCGCCGTCTTTACAGGATTATGCAAAGACAGATGGATTGGAATACATCTGCCCCCACTGTAGTCTAGCGAACTATAAGAAGAAGCCTCCCCAAAAAGTAGCTAATGGCTTTGCGAATGCGGTGTCTGTATCACGAAATGTTTAATTCTCTTCTTTCTTCCTTTCTTTTTTGCGGTTTTGCCCCGAATTTCGGGGACATGAGCCAGTAGAGCAGAGAGAATAGGCTGATAGAGAGGAGGGGGAAGCGTGTAGTGTTGAGCTTTATATAGCATGTAACAGCTGACAACACAGAGAAGGTACTACAGTAGTTGGTCAGATTAAGTGTAAGCGCCCACCTGTTGAATATAAATTTAGTTCTATCCCCAGTTTCATTGCCAGACTGCATGATTCCTATGTCATCCTGGCACAAGATTTGTACTGCGTGATTTGCATTACTTATTGTGCGACATATGCATGTTACCATGTGAGCAGAGCCATGGCCATTCGATTCTGAGAAGCGTAGTTCAGTTATAAATAGCGTTTTGTGCTGAATTGGCTGAAACGAAACCGGTTTCTCGTGAACATTCGATGGAACAATGCGGGGTGGTGGAGACTACAGTCAGAATGGAATGCATGACTTCTCGTTGATGATTAATTTGTCAGTTCTGTTGCAGAAGTAGAGCTATGGCTGTTATAACTATACAGCTGATAATCCAGCACAATGGAACATAATTAAACATCAGGGAGAAGCTGATCGTGCTTAAATCCCATGGGCAACTCTATGCCGGGCATTTCTAGTACAGCATTAGAAGATCAAAATAAAAGCACGTTCAAATATAGCTATATGACATGTTCGTAAAAGACAAGTTGCATTCAGCAGTACAGCATGGCATCAAATGCATGAAAGACCTACAAGCGTGTAACAGTTTGCACAGCTAATATGTAACCGGGTGTTATAACTTACGACACAAGGAGGTCCATGGGCACAGAAGGTTAATTTGCAGGGAAGCAAGATCAAGAAGAGACCACAGCTCCGTCAGAGTTCAGACCAGCCTGTAGCTCGGGCGAGACACAGCTGCAGATTTACATTACGTGGTACTTGCTGCAAATGGCCCTTAGTCAATTGCAATGGGCCAAAGGCCAAAATATGTACATGTACATGTGTATCTAACACTCCCTCGGACTCATGGTGGATCAACAATACTGAGTTTAGAGAGGTAGAAGCTATGCTGAGCTCGAGTCTGTGCCTTCGTGAAGAAATCTACCATCTGAAGCTATGGAGGCACATACTGAAGAGTGACAACATACTCCTGCACCTGCGATCTCATGTAGAAAGCATCGACACCGATATGATTGATAAGCTCATGTTTCATTGGATCTCGAGCAAATACTAATCGCACTGGTGTTATCTGACAAGAGAAGAGTCGATGCAAAGATAGAAACACCGAAATCCTTAAGTAGCCATTGTAGCCAAGTAATCTCAGCCGTCAACGATGCCATAGCCCTCAACTCTGCTTCAGCATTTGAATGAGAAACAATCATCTGCTTCTTAGTCTTCCAGCCAAGCAGAGAAGAACCAAGGAAAATATAATAGGTAGAAAGAGACAGGCAATCAGAATGATCACTAACCTAGATCGTATCAGAGTACGTCTGATGCTAAGAGAGTTAGAATGAGGAAAGAAAATGTGTCGAGTAATGGTCCCGCGAAGATATTGCAAAACACAAAGAAGGTGAATGAAGAGGAGTTGAGTGAGAGCAAAGACGAACTGACTCAAAATGTAAACTATGTGAAAAACGTCAGGTTGAGTCAGGAAAATTTAATCATTTGCCACTCTTATGAGTCCAGTGGCAACAGATTTGCCACCCTGGCCCATTGTCAGTGACTCAGGTGGCCCTACATGTAAGTGACAGAGTGAATTGGTCAATCTTAAGAGTGGCAAAAAATTGAATCTCCCATTGAGTCATGCCAAGGTAGACAAGACTCCTAACAAAGTGGCGATAGCGAGTGGGATCCTCAAGAGGTTCATCATCAGTGAACCGAAAGTGAAATCCAAGCTCCATACTAGTGTCCACCGTTCACTGATCAGTGAGGTTAATGCGAGCAAGAAGATTCTAAATATACTTCTCTGAGGTAGTAGCCATCAAGTATAGAAGAGACCTCGATCCTAAGAAAGTAACAAAGAGGGCCCACATCAAACATCAAGAACTATTTACTGAGACGCTTCTTTACAAAATCAATATACTAAGAGTCATTCCTAGTAATGATCATATCATCCACATGGATAAGAAGAAACGTTCGACCATGAGGAGAAGTGTGGACAAAGAGCAGGGTCGTGATCATTGGCGAAGAAGCCAACAACAGTGATAATGGAAGAGAAGCGCTCAAACCAGACATGAGGGGCTTACTTGAGCTCATAGAGAGAGTGGCAAAGGCAAAAACACATACCATTAGGGATAGAATACCTAGGAGGAGGCTGCATGTAGACCTCCTCACATAGCTCGCCATTGAGAAATGCATTCTTAATGTCCAGCTAAGAGATGGACTACTGACGAACAAAGGCCACATCAAGGAGAGTGTGAACAATGGTCATATGACCGACATGAGTAAAAGTCTCATCATAGTTACAACTATGCTCCTGCTGAAAATCATGAGCCACAAGACAAGCCTTATAGCACTTAAAATAATTATCTGAACGGGTCTTGATCTTATACACCCACTTGCACGTGATAGGAGTAACACGCGTAAGTAAAGGGATAATATCTCGAGTGCCAGTACACTCTAGGGCAGCAATCTCCTCAGCCATAACGTGTTGCCACTCCTAGTGAGCAGCAACCTTGCGGTAAGTCATAGTCTCAACAAGAGCAGTGGCTGCAAAGCCGTAACACTCAGGAGGCCTAACAATACGATAATAACGAATATCTTATCTGGGAGGAGAGGATAGAGCAGGACCTAGCAAGAACGGAAGAGTGGAAGGAGCACATCCAACTACCAGTATACTACATGAGCGAAGTCTTACATGGACCAAAGGAGTGAAATCCTGAAATCCAAAAGCTTCTATGTTCCCTCTTACGCCTTCAATGAAACTAAGGCATTACTTCTAGGCCTATAAAATTATGCTGTCATCTGGATACCATCTCGATCAATTCGGTGAGGTGATAGGGGGGACGGCGAGTAGGGCAGCGGTGGTGGGGGGGTAGGGTTTGGGGGGGTGGAGTGAGGTGTGGTAATTTATATAATTGAGGGAGAGGATGATGTCTATTGGATCTGGATCTAAAAGCTTAAAACTTGAGTACTCTTAAGAAAAATGTCACTCAAATTTTGCTTAGATACCCCTATAAAGAAATCCATCCCACTGTACTCTGTAACTGCATACACACGAACAAAGATAGTAGATCGATACACCCCTTCGCCTGTCGGAGGAGACAAAAATAGGTAGTGAACCATGTTAATTAGGACACGGGCATTCTTTGCATGGCAAAACTACTAATCAAGGAATAACCAACTTGCCAAACATAGCCTCCACAAACGTCTCCCGACTCCTAGCCCTTCTTTCCTCGGGATCAACAGTGCCCAAATAAACCCTCGCTCTGCATTGCCTCCCACCCTCTTTCTCCATCCCTTTGCGTTGGGTGATGTCAGGCAGAGAGAGAGAGAGAGAGAGAGAGAAGCAGTCAATAAAGAGAACAAAAAATGTTACCAAAGAAAAAGGGAAAAGAAACAATAGCAACTCCAACCATATCACCAGCGTTCGGCGACTTTGGCCTGCTCATTGAGCGCTGCCGCGCCGAGAAGGTGCGACAGCAGCGCAGGCACCTCATGATCGCCGGTGGAATTGTGTCCATCGTCATTATACTTGTTATGGCTACTAACCAAATAGCATATGATAGGACTAGCTAGAGGGAGTTGGTAAGAATGAATAGATCTCCCCCTTGCTCATACCCCTCTTTGGGGTTTATATACATGAATGGGGTAGGATGAAAAATTCCCATCCTACCACTTGATAATTACAAAAAGGTAAGGGTACATTGGTACATCCCTCTATACTATTGAGCCTATTACATACTGAGTCAATTGCAAGGCCCAGTCACGGGGGGTTGGGCCACCCCTACAAGAGTACTCCCTCGATAGCAAGCGCATAGGTTCCGATGGGCGAGCTGACGTGACTAACTATCCCAGCCCCCTGTCCCCTACCAGCAAGCACGAAGGCCCTGACGAGCGAGCTGATTTAGTTGGTAGCTGATACGGGGTCGCCCGATCTTCTCGACGTAGGATCAAGATACTCACGTGGATTTGATGAACCGTAGTGATCCCCCGTTGCCAATGCAAGAGTTAGCACTCTATAATTCGCCCAACCTCACGTGCTGAACTTCACGACCACCGATGAAATTCCGTCGCGCTCCCAATTCCCAGCGGAAAGGTTGAACGATCTTGATTTCAGCGAACTCCCAATTCCCTCAAATTGGTTCGGCCAACAGAAAGAACAAGAGTATTCTATTATCAAAGGTGGTCTCCATTTTACAGGGTTGGCGGCTGTCTTTTAAAGAGATACAAGGGGTGGAGAGTCGGCCAAACACTTGGAAACTGAATAGGATTCGATTACAAAACCCTAGGCCCTACTTTGACTCGGACTGAAAAAGTAACATGACTTGTTTTGTAGTTTCTGATTGACTCGTAGGGAATTTGGAGGTGAGTCTAGATCCATCTGAAAGTAGACTTCAATAGATTTCCATAGAGTACAAGAGCTCCTCAATCGGACTCCGTTTGTAAAAGTTATGACTATTTTAGTAGGTGCCTGTTGGGCTGTCCCGAACCGAATCTGAATTGAGTTCTGAGTTGAATCCGAGTTTGAATTCGGTTGTACATGTGGGAGGTCCGAATTGAGCTTCAAAATCTTGTCTAAAACTTGGGCTTTAAGTTCTTGGGCTTCTCCCCTTTTGCTCTCCCACTGCATAGGCTTCTTTCCTCCTTGATCAGCTGCATGGGCTGCTTGATTTTCTCTTTTCCATCCCTATATGCTTTGAGCTTTTTGTTCTTGGTAGCAAATATGATTACCCTCCTTGTGCTTCTCCATTGCTTTGGCCCCGGAATCATCATAATATTCAAACCTAATAATAAACAAGAATTTGGCATAAGGTAGTATATCGTTCCCACAAATAGAAGGAAATTCATTAAGAAACAAATTCACCTGACAATATTTAATGCGGCTCAATACTTCTTTCCAATGAAATAATGTATTTGACTGTAAAGTGCTAAGCATGTGCGTATCCGCATCATCCTCCCCTTCTTCAAGAAAAGCCGTCCTCGGCTTTTGGTAGCCTGAAATTATACTAAGCAAAGAATACAACGTATATGCATGGTATATATATTTGTCATCAACACTTCTTTTGCGTAGCATATCAAGAACATCTGAAGGCGTAGTAGATAAAAAGAACAACACATATGCATGGTAGATGTATGAATCAATTATTGTGTCATTCTTATTGTTCCACACAAACCAATTAATATTACAGCAACCATAAGATGTATACATTGCAATATTGTCTTTCATATCAGTAGCTCTAGCCCTTTTGATGCTGAGGCTATGACCGTGTCATCGAGGTCCTATTTTGACATGGTTCAGGCCACCCCTCCGAGGTGATGCCTACGAGGAGGGCGGTGTAGTCCTGTGACAGACCAGAAGGCGCCCCATCGAGGTCGAGCTTTCGAAGCGGGGTTGTTGGAGTCTCACGAAGTGGTCGGATGAAGCGTCTATGACCACGAGACGGTCGGACAAGTTCTCGATCGCGAAGCTATCAGACAAAGCGTCTATGGCCACGAGGTGGTCGGACGAAGCTTGTCGGTCGGATGAAGCATCAACGACCACGATGTGGTCGAACAAGGTCTCGACCTTGAAGCGATCGAACGAAGCGTCTATGACCACAAGGTGGTCAAATGAGGTCTCAACTGTGAGGTAGTCGAACAAAGCGTCTACAGCCACAAGGTGGTCGGATGAAGCTTATCTACGACCACGAGGTGGTCAGACGAAGTCTTGACTATGAGGCGATTGGACAAAGTGTCTACAACCATGAGGTGATCAGACAACGTCTCAACCACAAGGGGCTCGGACGAAGCGTCTATGACTATGAGGCGGTCAGACAAAGTCATGAAGTCAGCAGTGAAGACTTGTGCTCGTTCTCCATACCACACCCTTCAGACTTGGTGTCGACGAAGTTAGTGGCGAGATGAAGACTTGTGTGCACATGCTCTGTCTCGCCCCCTCCGGACTGGGCGTCGACGAAGTTAGCGGCGGGCCGAAGACTTGCACACGTACGCTCCATCGAAGTGTCTACGACCATGAGGTGGTTGGACGAAGTCAAAAAATCAGCGGTGAAGATGCGCATGCGCGCTCCATCCTGCACCCTTCGGACTTGGCATCGACGAAGTCGGCAGTGAGATGAAGCTCTAGCGCACACGCTGCGTCCCCCACCCTTCAGATAGGGCATCAATGAAGTCGATGGTGAGACGAAGCTTTGGCTGCACCTTCGAAATGGCCGTCTATGACCTACACGACCATGTCCTCCCAGTGTTTGCATTTCGGCCATACCGGTTGAGCACGCTTCTTTGGATGCACAGTGAGAAGTGGTGGTAGAACGGAACGACGGAGCGAGGCAGGGCTCACTGGCGATGGCAGAAATGCTTGGGCGAAAAGGCTCAGAGCGACAGCTCACCAGTAGGCACCGGAGACAACGGCTTGTCTTGGCAGCGCACGAGATCGATGGGCAGCGGTGGAGATGCAGCGGCGACGACGCTCGGGCGTGGAGAGCTGGCGGTGCTCGGCTGTGGGGTGTGGAACATGAGGGAGGTGGCGCGGCTTTATAGTGCAGACATCGAGGTGACCACGGCATGCACAGCACGGACGCCAAGGCCGTGTTGGACACGGACGGCGGTGGAGTCCAGCTCAAAGACAACGATGAACAGTGCATTGCCCATCGGATGAATGACACATGGCACTACAGGGATCAGATGGCTGAGGCAGACATCACCGATGAATAGTGATTTATGGCCCCGATGCTTGACATGTGTCAATCGGATGGCGGATGGTGAGGGTAGGACAGACGGCTCAGATGTGGGTGGCGGGCGGCCGATGGCTGACGCGTGGCACGGCGGGAAAGGATGCGGGCTTGGCCGGCGGGTGTTGGGCTTCGGCCCAAAAGATTTTACAAGATTTTCCAAATTTCCAAATTCCAAAGAATTAGAAAAGGAAATTGAGCTCTAGGAAATATAAAATAAATCCGAATAAAATCCAAAAAATTCGAGGAAATTCCTTGAAGCACAAGGAACCCAAATAAAATACTTCTAGCAAATGTTAAAGTTTACTTTAGTTATGTTAAATTCTTTTACTTAATAAAAATTCATTTTAAGCTTGAATTAAATCCAAAAAAATTAAATGGTGAATTTTTAAAAAGCTTTGAATAAACTCTGGAAAACAGGATGTTACAAATGTGTACAAGCTATTGATGAGGCTTTTAGTCCTTAGACTCAGCTGTTTTTTTTAACTTTTTGCAAAAATGAAAAGAAAAATGAAAGAAACACCGGATGTATAAGGATTCAAAAGGCCCATGTAGGCCCTGTTTGGGAGAGCTCCACCAGCTCCAAATCCACGAAAAACAGCTCCACTCCACGAAATTTTGGGCCTGTTTGGGAGAGCTCCACCAGCTCCAGATCCACGAAAAACAGCTCCACTCCACGAAATTTTACCCAAATGCTCCAGCTCTGCGAAATGCTCCAGATCCATGGATTTCATGGAGCTCCTCAAGGGGTGCTCCACCGTGGAGTTGGGTGGTAATTACCCACCAATGCCACTGGTTACACACCTCATCCCACCAAAAGTGGCCATTCCCACCAAAACCTCAATTTCGTGGATCTGGAGCTGTTGTACAAGCCAAACACTCCATGGTGGGATCCCAGATCCACGGTGGAGCTACTCCATGGTGGAGCTGCTGCTCCAGATCCACGTTTTCAGTGGTGGAGCTCTCCCAAACAGGCCCTTTACCCAAACGCTCCAGCTCCACGAAATCTGGATCCACCAAAATCCTGGATCTGAGGGCCAGATCCATGGATTTCATGGAGCTCCTCAAGGGGTGCTTTGAAAACGCTGGTTTTGTATCTCCTCGTGGAGTTGGGTGGTAATTACCCACCAATGCCACCGAATCCCCTCTCCTCACGCCCCTTGCCTCACGCCGTTCGAATCCAGGGAAACACCCCTCTCCAAACAGGCCCTCTCCTCACGCCCTCTACTCATTCGACAGAGGAACTCCCGTCGCCGCCTCCTGCAACTCGCGCCGGCCACCTCCGGAGCTCCGGCGGCCTACTCCGGCGAGTCGGTGATGGCCGGATCAGGTAGGTCCGGCCCCCTCCACCTCCCCCACCCCCTTCTTCTTCCATAGCCATGGGAAAAACCGCCCCTAGGGTTGGGCTTTCGCGGCAATGGGGCCAAACGGCGGTGCCCGTCCCAGCTCCCGGCGTCGCGGCCGGGGTGCCCCTCGCCGGTGGCGTGGCCACCAGCCGGCGTCGCGGTAGGGCGGCCACCACGCCGCGCGCGCGCGGGCGGGGCGCTCCCCTTCTTTTCAGTGGCAGGTGGGGCGCGGCCCCGCGGCGGCGGCGCGCCACCAGTGCCGCCTCGCGGCGGCGCGCCACCACCGGCCGGCGGCTCGGCTGGGGCGCGCCACCTGGCGGCGGCTCGGCTCTGCGGGCGGTTACGCTGCGCAAGCAAGGAGACGTGCTCCGTCAACCAACAAGAGGGCAAGGGATGATGAGGTATAAATTTCTCTTCCAATTTGTTCGCACCGATATACTGTTGTGGGGAAATTTTGATTAGGGTGATGAAAATATTGTGGGAAATCATGGTCAGGGTGATGCTATGGACTGGAATGATGGTCATACCTCACTTGTTTGTAATTTGTTCGCCGAATAAGTTAGAAAAGGGAATCGGTCGAACACTCATTTGAACACTTTAGGCTTTACCGAGGTATCAGATAGGTTTTTTCAGTCCACTGGAATCATGCTGAGTAAAAGTTAACTAAAGAACAAATGGGACAAGTTGAGGGGTGATTTGACTGCATGGCGGAAATTAATGAGGAAGCAAACAGGAACTGGTTTCAATTGGAACACGGGAACGATCAACATGGACTCGAGTGGTGGAAAAGATAAAACGGTGAGTGTTCGATTTTAATGCTATGTACATTTGTTGATTTGCAATTTAGAAAAGATATCTTATTTCGAACCTTCTCACATGTTTTAGGAAATTCCTGGTGTTGGCAAGTTTAAGAAGAAGCCTCTCCAAAATGAAGATGACTTGAAGGTGATGTTTGGCAACATCCTTAATGAGGAGCAAGATCATTGGAATCCTATGAGTTCCAACCCCATCATACCCCTTGATGATGAAACTCCCATTGATGAAAGAGAGGATGAGTACCCCACTGAGGATCCCACGTGTGACAACAATTCTTTTGACAATGGGGATGAGGTTGAGGAGATTACTCCTGTCACTGACAATGCTAAGAGAAGGGCCAGAGTTATTCTTGAAAAGCCCACCAAGAAACCTAAGACCAGCACATCACTTGTTATCAAGAACACATCTCAAAGATATCTGAGACTGCTTCCTCTTTTATATCTAGTAGGCAAGGTGGGATCACCATTGAGCAAGTAATGGTACATGTTGTTGCATGTGGTGCTGGGTATAACACTGATGAGCATTTTGTGGCAACTGAGTTGTTTGTCAAGAAAGACCAAAGGGAAATGTTCATGACCATCCCTACCGATCAGAGACTCAATTGGCTTAGGAGGAAGTACAATGTGATGTATGGAAAGTGAAGGCCGAGTTGTTAGTGGCATTTGGACATGTTGTCATTTATGCTCATTTGGACATGTTGTTGTTATCATTTATGCTCATTTGGACATGTTGTTGTTATCTTTTATGCTCATTTGGACATGTTGTTGTTATCTTTTATGCTCATTTGGACATGTTGTTATCTTTTATGCTCACTTCGACATGTTGTTGTTATCTTTTATGCTCACTTGGACATGTTGTTATCTTTTATGTCATTTCTTGCAGATGTCTAGCGATGATTCTAGTGATGAGAGCGATGATTTTTTCAAAATCGTTTTAGGTGGTGCTATGCTTGCCCAAATATATTGTGATATCTACCTAGATAAAAACACACCAAGGACATCAACCACTAGTGGCATGGGGTTTTTGCTAGAGACATGGCGCACTCCGGGGGAATGCCATAGTCAACTTCGTATGAGCAATGAAATATTCTTTGACCTTCATGGTTTATTGGTGGAGAGGTACGGGCTACAACCATCCTTGCATATGACTACCTATGAGAGCCTATGCATGTTTTTATTTACATGTGCTGGAAATGAGTCGAGTTGAAAAGTTCAAAATCGATTCAAGCATTCAGGTGAAACTATTACTAGGAAATTTGACGAGGTTCTTAACTCTTTGATGGCCATGGCAAAGGATTTCATTAGACCTAGAGATCCCAATTTTCCTACGGTTCATAGGAGGATAAGAGATGATAGACGAGCGTATCCACATTTTAAAGATTGCATTGGTGCTCTAGATGGCACACATATTCATGTTTCTCTTCCACCCGATGAACAAGTGAGGTATATTGGGAAAACGGGGATAGCCACTCAAAATGTCTTAACAGTTTGTGATTTTGACATGCGGTTCACATATGTGTCCACGGGTCAACCGGGAGCTATGCATGACACAAGTGTGCTATACAATGCAATCAATGTGGACGAAAAATTCTTCCCACATCTTCCACAAGGTAATATGAATGAATAATTGGTCATTTAGTCACTTTTGTCATGATAACAAATAATCACTTTTATTGTTTTCACCATGTGTAGGTAAATACTATGTTGTCGATGCCGGATATCCTAATCGGCCCGGCTATCTAGCTCCTTACAAGGGTGAAAGATATCATATGTCGGAGTGGCATAGAGGTATGGAACCCAAAACACCAAAGAAAAAATTCAATCGCATTCACTCATCTACTCGAAATGTTATTGAGAGGTCTTTTGGAGTTTTGAAAATGAAGTGACAAATTCTATACAAGATGCCCAACTACCCAATGTGGAAGCAAAAAATGGTTGTTGTTGCTTGTATGGTCCTTCACAATTTCATTCGTGAGCATAATAGCGAAGATTCGGACTTTGCTCGTTTTGATCGTGATCCTCATTTTGTCCCAACAATACCGGAAAGGTATAACCGATATGCAGTTACATCGGATGGTTCTACTTCGGAAGCCAATGCCGCCACTATGGATGTATTTCGTGATGACTTGGCCACCGCTCTTGCTCTTACTTGGAACTAGAATGTAATGGAAGACTTGTCTACATATAACCTTTAGTTATTTTTTATGTATGGAAAATCGCAAGTGTTGAGATGTTGTCATGGACATGGGTTTTAATTATCTATCTTGTGCGTCAATATTGTATGCTCATGAATATTTGTGTCGAGATATTGTATTTGTGTTGTCACAAAAAAAATTACACCATTTTTAAATCAACATGAACAAAACACGTGAGCTATATGGAAAAAGATATATCATACAACCCCAAGGGCAAAAGTGGCCATTCCCACCAAAACCTCAATTTCGTGAATCTGGAGCTGCTGTACAAGCCAAACAGTTTGTCCAGCTCCATGGTGGGATCCCAGATCCACGGTGGAGCTGCTCCATGGTAGAGCTGCTGCTGCTCCAGATCCACGTTTTCAGTGGTGGAGCTCTCCCAAACAGGCCTGTAGTATAAAAATTCTTAGAACAATAGACCCTATGGAAATATATAATTGCATATTAGACCTCGTTCATAGAGTATAAATTTACAAAATTGCTAAAAAACTATTGAATATGTTTTTGGGGAAAACAATTGAATTCTTGACTGTACAATTTTGCTTGGAGCTTCGTGCTATGGTCAAGAGTTCTATGTCATCAGAGGAGCCGGATATTACAATCCGATTCCTCTCAGGATTCCACCGCACTATTCCTGGATCGTAGATAGTGCTCACAGACATTACGATTCGAATATCAAAATTCATATCATGCGGAAGCGTAAATATAATAGTAGACTTACTCATAGGCCGATTAGGCGAAATCATGAAATTGCAGCAATGAAGAACGAAGCACGCAAGTGGGACCTTCAGACATGCCCACAGCAGCCAACCGGAGGTTCGCGACCTAGCCCTTGACATCTTCATCTTCTCGCCAGCTTGTCCAATCATGTTGCTGAGGCGAGGTGATTTGATTTCCTGATTCTGAATTTTTGTCGCAAAGCGAGCATGAGCACTCCGACCGTGCTCGCGAGCCAATACACGTGAATGCAAATAAATAGTATGCATGGCTTAACAAAGGAGAGGCTCGGGCTATTTTATTTTGCGCAGAGTGCTTTTGAATACAATTAATTAAAAAGCCCTATGACTTAGCAATCTTGGAACAAATCATAATGTACAAGGAAATGCATTATTAATATCGATTCAGATTCCATCCACCGTTACATGGCATCTGCACTAAATAGCAATTTCTTCAGCGTTATAGCCGCTTAACTTACCATCGACGACGCCAGACAATTCCAAACCAGTGGCGGTCCTTCGCCTTCAAGTTTCCCATTCCCGCTTCCAATGTTTTTAAAATGTAACTATATCCAGTTAAGTTCCCATGTCCGCCCATGACCGTGGGCACGGCTATTCGAATAGTTTTGACTCTGCAGAGTTTGTACACTTTCACCACAAGAGATAATCAACTCGTTGCCCCACACGTTTCCTTAGACATGTGGTTGAGCAGACCATCACAGTGACTTTTCAAAGTATCTAGTCCTTTCTCCTATCTCACATTATGGGTAACCTCCCATTTGCGATGGGTCCCATCTGTGCGCGGGATGTTTCTCACTACTACTAGCGTACGGGCTCCACTCCCCTCTGCGCTAGTACGACTGAGAAACTTCACCCTACCTGGTGTCCCTTCGGCCCCCTTGCCATAGCATAACCCCATCAATCCACTACCAGTGAGATGAGTCCGGGATTTCGATAAATCTATCGGCCAAGTTGTATTTCTGAGACTTGTGGTTGTACTGCTTACACGGGTTGACATGACGAGATTCAGTCCTTAGTATTATCTGGAGCGGTTCTACCACACTCCACAATTTTGTGCATTCCTTCGCACCACATACCAGCCCCCAAACCATCCGCTCAGATATTAAAGCAAATTGAGAGTTTTTGGGAATACAAAATAACCATATCCAACATACACCAGTCATTATCACCATGATCGCCCAACCAACTTTTCTCATGATTAAAAGTGATGCTTGGCGCTTTCGCGCCATGAGTACCTAAACAATACTACGCATGGCATACAATTACGGACTTATTTTCAAAGGTTACTATTATAATTTGTGCTAGGCGACAATGTTCACATGTTCAAATATTTCAAAGGAGGTAATATTAACCAAGTACACAATGGGATATAACTAGAATCTTAAATTAACATGTATTTGCATATAAATAACCGCATGCAATTTGATAATTTAAAGCAAAGTAATTTGCAGAATGTAGGTTCAACATGATCAAAGTATTGACTACTTTGCGCGGTTTACCATGTCTTGAGCTCACACAATGCTTTCTCTTGAGCTTTGGTCTCTATCTTCACTTGAGCTTGATCTCGCTTGATCCATTGAATCTTCACGACTCCGATTTCTAATTACGTGACAAACGACTGAATCCAAATAAAGCAAATAACTCAAAAAGATCCAAATAAATCCGAATAAACTCAACTTAGTTTTATTACGAGTTAATGGGTGATTCGGTGAGTTGAGGCAAGGTTGGTAATAGCATACGATAACTTGATCTTTCTATTAATAATCTCTTTGTATTATTTTGTTATTTATCAAGGAAGTTCCATGAGTCAGGGTAGACCTATGCATCTATGTATGAGCCTAGCTGGGTAGATATTCCTTGCAGCTTAGGTTATGGTGAATGCAAACTGACTGATGGATGAGATATGTACTTATTCTATAAACCTTTTAGTCGAAGGTATTATAACATTTGGACATCTTTATTAAGTTTTTAGACCAATCTCTGATATAGGCTTTCACTATTAATTAGATTAAGATAAATAGGAAGGGCTCAATATCTATTCTTATAGGGTAATTAATTTAGAATTTAAATCTCTAATAATCCCATTATCATATCTTATGTATCTTCCTTCATAGCTAGGTTAAATTTAAGTTGAATTAGGATCCACTCATATGGATCCTAACTTGTTATATATACAACTATGCTCAATACTATTATTTACTAAATCTAGTATTAAGATTTCAATTAATGGTATAATTATTATTTTATCTATGCTTTAGTTACTACTTAGCCTTATTCCTAATTCAGTCATCTCGCAGAGCTTGGTATGTAGCATTTTATGTAACCCCAATTACTTGTGTTAATGGTTACATATTTACTTTAAAGTATCTATATGTTTGTAAGATTAAGGTATCTATGGTTAGACATGTATTGGGCTCATATATATCCTAATAAATTGTGTACCTTCTATGGATGTATCTTTAATTAGAATGTTATTAATCTTGGGCTATACACTAAACCACATTTTATTAATGCCTTTATTTGATAACTAGACCTTATCTAAATATCTAGACTATATTAGTTGTTCATATAGTAAACAATCACATGTTTAAAATGTTAAGTAACCTTAGTTTACATCCTAATGTAATTTATTGGCTTCAAGGATTAATCCTAGATTTAAAATCTCTATTGATCTTATTTACCTTCTAATTAAATAATATTAGCTTCTATACAATATTCCCTAATTATGCAAAATTTCACCAAAACTTCATATGAGCTCTAAAATTCATGATTTAAGTTTCATTGGATAGATATTGAATTTAAATGAATTTAGAAATTTGTTTCACCCAATTTGGAGTTAGAATGAATAAGTTATGCCCTTATGAAATTCTCACTCTAATAAATCCGAAAATAATGAAATCGGCAGTGGGGTCCAGCTTCTTTAATTAAAGGCCGGGCCCACATGTTAGTTTGACTTGCATTAACTAATCTTAATTTAACCGTTAATCTGTTAATTAGGCGCCTCAATCATGATTAGCACTAATGATGTCCTAACCGCCACTACGTTGTCGTCTTCCTCCGCCGCCGTGGAACAATGAGCTCGCCACGGCGAGAGGAGCGGCGGCGCGCGTGGGCATCCCGAAATGGGTTGCTCGCGCCACCCTACCTCGACAGGTCTCGCCGCCCATTTGGCCGGCGGGGTGGTCGGCGACGGCTGAGGCGGCGGCGAACAGGGAGGAGGGGATATGGCGACACGGGGCATAAGAATCCGATTCATTTGCTAGGAGCATCTTGATATGGTCGAAGCTACCTCGGGGTCGTGGAGCTTGAGGATGGTCGTGGCGGCCTAGCGGCGTGTGAGCGCGACGATCGGAGGGTGCACGCGCCGGTGAAGAGGAGCCGGGAGAGGCTTGTCCGATGGTGGGGTTGACTTTGCGATGTCCCGAGGATGCTCCGCCGGTGGAATTGGTCCGAGGTGGCTCCAATCGACGGCGATGGCTTCGCCGCTTTGGGAAGAAAGGGCTCACCGAGAGATTTGGTGCACGGAGCTCGATTAAGTGAGGAGGGGTAGAGGAACGGGTATACGCCGTGATGCGCCGGATTGGTGGGGATGCCCGGTACCCAAACGACATGGAGGCAGCGGCGGCTTGCTTGGGCAGAAACGGGAGAAGAGGCAGGGAGTGCGCGCGGGAAGCTTCTTATGGCCACAGGGGGCTGCGGAGACGGTGTGCGGCGCGGGGAAAACCGTGGGCGGGGGCTGCGCATGGAGGACACGTGGAGGAAGAGAGCTGCGGCGCAGCGAGCACGCACGCGCCACACGGCGTGACCGGTGAGGTGACGGACGCCGGCGACGGGTAGGCGCGCGCAGAGGGTGGAGGCGGGCGAGCTGCGCGCATGGCTGCCACGAGGCGGGAATCTGCGCACGCGCAGAGAGAGCGAGCCGTGGGAGGAAGGAGAGAGGGAAGACGGCGCGGTGCGGGCCTCCGGCCGAGGAAGCGAGGGAGGAGCAGGCCCATGTGGCATTGGCGAAGAGCGAGGGAGCGGGTTGGCTGCGGCCGGGGCAGAGAAAAGAGAAGGGAGGAGGAAGGAGAAGCCACGCACGCTGGGCGGTCCGGCTCGGTCGCAAGTGGAACTAACGGAGAGAGAGAGGGGTTGGGTGGGCCTTACTACCGACCCCAATTCTTTTTTTTATATATATTTTATATTTACACACTTTATGAAATATTTATATTTCTTTATTCCTATTTTGGTATACATATACATACATATTTTTTTTATGCTAGTCTTTTGTATACATATATAATTGCATATATTTTCTCTATTTATTTTTGTTGCCTTTATACTATCTTTTTCGAAATGTAATTTTATATTTTAATAATTCAGGTTTCTCTCTTCTTATACTGGATCATCTTTTCAGATTCAAATTTATAATCTTGAGTTTTCATTATTTACATATTCACCTTTTTGGTATTATTAATGTTGGTCTTGGTCTTTTATGAATTTCTCCAATTTTTAAAACCTCAATCAAATTCAGGAAAACTCCATGAAATCCAAATTCCAATAGAACATTGCAAAAACAATTCAAGAAATTCATATTTTGAAATTTTAAATTTTTGGGATGTTACAAACCTACCCCCCTTAAATGAATCTCGACCCGAGATTCCTGTGAGCAGAAAGAATGGAGGTGGGTTATATTGGCTAGCATTGGGTTTCGTGGTGTTGCTCGACGATAGCTCTTTAGCTTCATGGAGAGATGAAAATCTGCACAATAGGAGTTAGAACCTGAAGAAGTCAAAAGGGAAGAGAGAAACCTTGTTCTTCTGGATAAGTCGTAGACTTCCAATTACTTGCTCTTTGACGTTGTTGTCTTCACGTCGTCGTAGAATGGAATAGTTGCATCGCCTATTGGACATATGGCTGTAGAATTTTCATACTAATAGGTGGGTAGCAATGGTCTCTGCCGTAGGGGTAAACAGAAGGGGAGAGGACTTGCACTTAAAGGAGGCAAAAAGGGAGGAAGGAGATATTTATTCTTCTGGAGAGGTCGTCGTCTTCAGGGTGCTTGCTCCTTGATTTTGCCGACATTATATTTTGTAGTGCTACCCCCCTTAAATAAATGATGATTGTCATTATTCATCCATTGTACTCTAGCTATCTTGGTCATTACGAGATTAGCGGGTGGTCTTCTTCATAGTGATGTTGTTTTCCTCAAATATTGGAAGGTTGCAGAGTCTCCACATCTTCTTGATTGCACTGGTTTTGGGTTACTTATTATTTTGTTCCTTTGGATCCGATGAGGTTTTCAGAAAAGGTGAGAGGGAATAGCATGAGATGAGGATTGAATTGCGGAGATAAGGTGTTCTAACCCATTTAACTTTAAAGGAAAATACCCCGGAAGCTGGGGTGATACAGAACCACACAAATTTTAAAAGCAAGTTTTTCCTTGTGATCATGAAATAGGACGCCAAGGGCAAGAGGCAAGTGCAGAGCCGATAAAAGCTTGCAACAATACAACGTCTACTCGGGAGCACACATAGGAGGGGCAGGGTTCATATACACAAATTCTAGAACGAGACCATCTTATCTTCATGATCATCTTCGACGTTCCTAACCTTAATATTTGGAGTAGGGGTATGAGAAAAGGATCAAAATTTTCCTTTGTAATTAATGGAAAGAAGTGGAAAGTATTTGGGGTAATTAGTTCTCTTTCTTGTAATTATTTTGGTAATGCAAAAACCTTGTATATGTATACCTATATTTTTATCAAGGTGTTCTAATCTCTTCCAATGTCCAAATATCCCTCAATGAATCAATTCACTCCCATACGATTTTTTTTTGGTACATAAGGCTTAGAATCCAACGGCCTTTATGATTTAACTTCCACTTTTGCAAACTACACTTAGGCTTTCTTTCTTCATTAATTGTTCATGGCATTACTGCCATCTAAGACTCCAAACAGCGAAGGAGATTATTTATTTTATTTGATCCACCAATCATACTCGTCTTATTGTATCATCCATCTAGTCATTCTAATTCTTTCCGTTAGGCTCCACCAAATTTTTTTTTGTTCTTCCAATTTTCACCCTATTGTTTACTCCAGAAATAAAACAATCTTTGATATTAAGCTTCAAGGTTAAGCACCATGACTCTTGGCCTTAAGTGCGTTTTTCATAGAAAGCTTACAAGAGAAGCGCTGGATTTTCATCACTTTGAATTTGGGTAAGAGAGCTTGATAAAATGGCCAGTGACAGATATGGATGAGGGGAATCATCTTAACAGAGATAAGAATGAGCGAGGTAACTTATATTTTTGGAAGTAGTATTTTAAAGAAATATTTCTAGTCGTGTAACTAACGGCCAGGCTAACTAGGTCACGACCTGCAGTCGATATGCTCTGATACCAATATTTGTAGGAGCCGGATATTACAATCCGGATTCCTCTGTGATTCCACCGCACTATTCCCTGGATCAGTAGATAGTGCTCACAGATTACAGTTCTGAATATCAAAATTCATATCATGCGGAAGCGTAAATATAATAGTAGACTTACTCATAGGCCGATTAGGCGAAATCATGAAATTGCAGCAGCGGAAGAACGAAGCACGCAAGTGGGACCTTCAGACATGCCCACAGCAGCCAACCGGAGGTTCGCGACCTAGCCCTTGACATCTTCATCTTCTCGCCAGCTTGTCCAATCATGTTGCTTAGGCGAGGTGATTTGATTTCCTGATTCTGAATTTTTGTCGCAAAAGCGAGCATGAGCACTCCGACCCCGTGCTCGCGAGCCAATACACAGAATGCAAATAAATAGTATGCATGGCTTAACAAAGGAGAGGCTCGGGCTATTTTATTTTGCGCAGAGTGCTTTTGAATACAATTAATTAAAAAGCCCTATGACTTAGCAATCTTGGAACAAATCATAATGTACAAGGAAATGCATTATTAATATCGATTCAGATTCCATCCACCGTTACATGGCATCTGCACCAAATAGCAATTTCTTCAGCGTTATAGCCGCTTAACTTACCACTGGGACGACGCCCAGGACAATTCCAAACCAGGGCAGTCCTTCGCCCTTCAAGTTTCCCATTCCCAGTTTCCAATGTTTTTAAAACAGAACTATATCCAGTTAAGTTCCCATGTCCGCCCATGACCGTGGGCACGGCTATTCGAATAGTTTTGACTCTGCAGAGTTTGTACACTTTCACCACAAGAGATAATCAACTCGTTGCCCCACACGTTTCCTTAGACATGTGGTTGAGCAGACCATCACAGTGACTTTTCAAAGTATCTAGTCCTTTCTCCCATCTCACATTATGGGTAACCTCCCATTTGCGATGGGTCCCATCTGTGCGCGGGATGTTTCTCACTACTACTAGCGTACGGGCTCCACTCCCCTCTGCGCTAGTACGACTGAGAAACTTCACCCTACCTGGTGTCCCTTCGGCCCCCTTGCCATAGCATAACCCCATCAATCCACTACCAGTGAGATGAGTCCGGGATTTCGATAAATCTACTGGGCCAAGTTGTATTTTACAGACTTGTGGTTGTACTGTTTTACACGGGTTGACATGACGAGATTCAGTCCTTAGTATTATCTGAGCGGTTCTACCACACTCCACAATTTTGTGCATTCCTTCGCACCACATACCAGCCCCCAAACCATCCGCTCAGATATTAAAGCAAATTGAGAGTTTTTGGGAATACAAAATAACCATATCCAACATACACCAGTCATTATCACCATGACTGCCCAACCAACTTTTCTCATGATTAAAAGTGATGCTTGGCGCTTTGCGCCATGAGTACCTAAACAATACTACGCATGGCATACAATTACGGACTTATTTTCAAAGGTTACTATTATAATTTGTGCTAGGCGACAATGTTCACATGTTCAAATATTTCAAAGGAGGGTAATATTAACCAAGTACACAATGGGATATAACTAGAATCTTAAATTAACATGTATTTGCATATAAATAACCGCATGCAATTTGATAATTTAAAGCAAAGTAATTTGCGAATGTAGGTTCAACATGATCAAAGTATTGACTACTTTGGCGCGGTTTACATTGTCTTGAGCTCACACAATGCTTTCTCTTGAGCTTTTGGTCTCTATCTTCACTTGAGCTTGATCTCGCTTGATCCATTGAATCTTCACGACTCCCGATTTCTAATTACGTGACAAACGACTGAATCCAAATAAAGCAAATAACTCAAAAAGATCCAAATAAATCCGAATAAACTCAACTTAGTTTTATTACGAGTTAATGGGTGATTCGGTGAGTTGAGGCAAGGTTGGTAATAGCATACGATAACTTGATCTTTCTATTAATAATCTCTTTGTATTATTTTGTTATTTATCAAGGAAGTTCCATGAGTCAGGGTAGACCTATGCATCTATGTATGAGCCTAGCTGGGTAGATATTCCTTGCAGCTTAGGTTATGGTGAATGCAAACTGACTGATGGATGAGATCTAGTACTTATTCTATAAACCTTTTAGTCGAAGGTATTATAACATTTGGACATCTTTATTAAGTTTTTAGACCAATCTCTGATATAGGCTTTCACTATTAATTAGATTAAGATAAATAGGAAGGGCTCAATATCTATTCTTATAGGGTAATTAATTTAGAATTTAAATCTCTAATAATCCCATTATCATATCTTATGTATCTTCCTTCATAGCTAGGTTAAATTTAAGTTGAATTAGGATCCACTCATATGGATCCTAACTTGTTATATATACAACTATGCTCAATACTATTATTTACTAAATCTAGTATTAAGATTTCAATTAATGGTATAATTATTATTTTATCTATGCTTTAGTTACTACTTAGCCTTATTCCTAATTCAGCTGTCAGCAGAGCTTGGTATGTAGCATTTTATGTAACCCTAATTACTTGTGTTAATGGTTACATATTTACTTTAAAGTATCTATATGTTTGTAAGATTAAGGTATCTATGGTTAGACATGTATTGGGCTCATATATATCCTAATAAATTGTGTACCTTCTATGGATGTATCTTTAATTAGAATGTTATTAATCTTGGGCTATACACTAAACCACATTTTATTAATGCCTTTATTTGATAACTAGACCTTATCTAAATATCTAGACTATATTAGTTGTTCATATAGTAAACAATCACATGTTTAAAATGTTAAGTAACCTTAGTTTACATCCTAATGTAATTTATTGGCTTCAAGGATTAATCCTAGATTTAAAATCTCTATTGATCTTATTTACCTTCTAATTAAATAATATTAGCTTCTATACAATATTCCCTAATTATGCAAAATTTCACCAAAACTTCATATGAGCTCTAAAATTCATGATTTAAGTTTCATTGGATAGATATTGAATTTAAATGAATTTAGAAATTTGTTTCACCCAATTTGGAGTTAGAATGAATAAGTTATGCCCTTATGAAATTCTCACTCTAATAAATCCAGAAAATAATGTAAATCGGCGGTGGGGTCCAGCTTCATTTAATTAAAGGCCGGGCCCACATGTTAGTTTGACTTGCATTAACTAATCTTAATTTAACCGTTAACTGTTAATTAGGCGTCTCAATCATGATTAGCACTAATGATGTCCTAACCGCCATTCGATGTCGTCTTCCTCCGCCGTGGAACAATGAGCTCGCCACGCGTGAGGAGCGGCGCAGTGCGTGGGCATCCCGAATGGGTTGCTCGCGCCAGCCCCTACCGACAGGTCTCGCCGCCCATTTGGCCGGCGGGGTGGTCGGCGGCGGCTGAGGCGGCGCGGAGCGAGAGGAGGGGATATGGCGACACAGGCATAAGAATCCGATTCATTTGCTAGGAGCATCTTGATATGGTCGAAGCTACCTCGGGGTCGATGGAGCTTGAGGATGGTCGTGGCGGCCTAGCGGCGTGTGAGGCGACGATCGGAGGGTGCACGCGCCGTGAAGAGGAGCCGGGAGAGGCTTGTCCGATGGTGGGGTTGACTTTGCGATGTCCCGAGGATGCTCCGCCGGTGGAATTGGTCCGAGGTGGCTCCAATCGACGGCGATGGCTTCGGCCGGCTTTGGGAAGAAAGGGCTCACCGAGAGATTTGGTGCACGGAGCTCGATTAAGTGAGGGAGGGTAGAGGGGAACGGGTATACGCCGTGATGCGGCGGATTGGTGGGGATGCTCGGGTACCCAAACGACATGGAGCAGCGGCGGCTTGCTTGGGCGTAAACGGAGAAGAGGCGGGAGTGCGCGCGGAAGCTTCTTATGGCCACTGGGGGGCGCGAGACGGTGTGCGGCGCGGGAAAACCGTGGCGGGGCTGCGCATGGAGGACACGTGGAGGAAGAGAGCTGCGCGCAGCAGAGCACGCACGCGCCACGGGCGTGACCGGGAGGTGACGGACGCGGCGACGGGTAGGCGCGCGCAGAGGGTGGAGGCGGGCGAGCTGCGCATGGCGCCACGAGGCGGGAATCCTGCGCACGGCAGAGAGAAGCGAGCCGTGGGAGGAAGGAGAGAGGGGAAGACGGGCGCGGGTGCGGGGCCTCCGGTCAGAGGAAGCGAGCGGGGAGGGAGCAGGGCCCATGTGGCATTGGCGAAGAGCGAGGGAGCGGGTTGGCTGCGGCCGGGGCAGAGAAAAGAGAAGGGAGGAGGAAGGAGAAGCCACGCACGCTGGGCGGTCCGGCTCGGTCGGCAGTGGAACGGAACGGAGAGAGAGAGGGGGGGTTGGGTCGGGCCTTCGGCCGGCCTGACCCCAATTCTTTTTTTTATATATATTTTATATTTACACACTTTATGAAATATTTATATTTCTTTATTCCTATTTTGGTATACATATACATACATATTTTTTTTATGCTAGTCTTTTGTATACATATATAATTGCATATATTTTCTCTATTTATTTTTGTTGCCTTTATACTATCTTTTTCGAAATGTAATTTTATATTTTAATAATTCAGGTTTCTCTCTTCTTATACTGGATCATCTTTTCAGATTCAAATTTATAATCTTGAGTTTTCATTATTTACATATTCACCTTTTTGGTATTATTAATGTTGGTCTTGGTCTTTTATGAATTTCTCCAATTTTTAAAAACCTCAATCAAATTCAGGAAAACCCCATGAAATCCAAATTCCAATAGAACATTGCAAAAACAATTCAAGAAATTCATATTTTCAAATTTTAAATTTTTGGGATGTTACAGTCACCGACAGTGGCGGTGGCGAGTTAGGATGGTGGTTCATCAGATTAGGGTTAGAGTTCATTGGGTTAGGGATTTGGGTTCAGTGGGACCCAGATTTAGAGGGGGGATTGGAGACATGGAAGGAGGGCGGGTTGGAGAGATGCAGGCGTGCGATAGTAGTGGCAGGAGAGGAGACGGGCGGTGGTAGCAGGAGGTGGCACACTGGGCGACGAGATGACAGAGGCTGAGGGAAGTGGCGCAGGAGGTGTGCGGGGTGGAGGGAGAGGGGATCGGATAAGAAGGGTTGGGGAGGGGAACGTGGGTCGTTTGATCCATATCCAACGGACCAAGAAAGACTGCTTTTTTCTAGGAAAAAGTGTCTACTGTGCATTAGACAGATTCATAAATTTATAGCTCCGCCGCGCAGCATGCTACTATACGCCTCGACATGGTTACTATCAATAGTACGGGGTAAAGATTGCGCGATCGCATCCAAAGACACTTGATCCATAGAACTTGAAATGCGCACGCGTGATCGATGCCACGCATATATGTCACATGCATGCACTCCAAGTGGAAGAAGCTAGGGAACATTTTGTCTCGATCATGTGCCATTATGTGCTACAATGACAGAAGAGCCAACCGTGGCTTTGGGTTGTGACACTCTTTGCTGCACATTTATTTGTCACCTATTACAGAAAATCTCCTTGTACACTGTACTTATAAATAGGATTTCTGTGTTAGAATTTAATCTCGTACTTGATAAAACATATTACTGCTTGTAACTGAAATTTGTTTTAATATGCTTTTGATTTTTTTGGTGGTTATTGTAGGGACCCTTTGCATTTTTGGCGAGATAATAAAGCAGGCTGGTAACAACAAACACTTGAGGCCCAAACCTCATCTTTATCTTTCAATCATAAGAGCTTTTGCTGCTATAGATGATTTTGATATGGTCAAGAGATTGAACAAACGCATGTGGCCAGATTCAGTTGGATCCATTAGCCGTTCGGCAAAAGAAGAGGCAGATGAGCTATTAATGGAAGCTGCTATAAATAACAATAAGGTAGACATGAGATTTAGTTAGCAATTTCATTGTTTGACACCTTCACAATGTGATTCTGATTTGTTATCCATGCAATACTTTGGACACTTGGCTGTTAATTTTACTAAATTTTGATTGGATTAGGTAAAATAACACCACCTTTGGTATTGGGATGCTTACTAGGTAACAAAAATACTAGTGCCTTCTGTGTTGGTATGCTTACGTTGACACCCCTGCTAGTGATGTATAGTATTTCCTTTTAAAAGGGTATATACCGTTGAAGGGAGAGTATTATCCAATGAACCATGTTAAAGTTGATCCGAATTCGTACCGTGTCCGTATAGGACACTTCATCACCTTATATCAGACGTGGTATGGCAGGTGCATGCACAGGTTGTATCAGACGTGGTGTCAATCTGTAGCAACCGACTCTGATTCGGTTTCCTCTCCGTATGAGACTCTTTTCCCTCACACTATATATATGTACGCAAGTAACCCATAGGAAGCGCAAGCGCTCCATTGTAAACTCTTCTCATTATAGTGATTTGCCTTCACTCGTGGTTTTTTTTTTCCCGCAAGGGTTTTCCATGTAAAAAAAATTGTGTCTCTTGTCACAATTTTCTGTGTATTATTTGTAACAAGTGGTATCAGAGCACAGGAATCTAGGAATGTAGAGTATGTGATTCGAGAAAAAAAATCCGTCGGACGTGTTCTCGCAGAATCCAAGACGTCTTCTGCAGCGCAAAAAAAAGTTTCTCGTGAGCAGTCGCCTCATTCCAGCACATCAGCAAACAAAGCTACAGCACGTCATCCATATCACTGCAGCATTTCTTCCTCCGTCCGTGTGAGAGACCCAGCAAAAAGCAGTGCAGGAGATCAATAAGGTGGTGATCATTTGTGCTTTTTTGTGGCTTATGGTTAAATGCACTGTAGCTAACTGAAAAAATACTGTAGCTAACAGAGACTTATTTAGCATAATTAAATTTAAAAAAAATAAAAAAAATATGTTAGCTCATTACGTATAATACAAACAACTATGAGAAAAAAGAATCGGCAAAAAAACTCAACAAAAAGTCAAAAATTCAGAAAAAGACGAAATTTATGAATAGTGAAAAATAAACTGAAAGTTAAAAACTGAAGTCAAAACGACCACAACCTAAAACTATTGGCATGGAAATCGAGGCCACCAATTAAAAAGGGAAGCGACCGTTCGTGGCTTTGTTTGGTGCAATTATTTTTGGTGAAATTGCTACGTGCACATAGGAATTGTACAAGGAGTTTTCAATTGCGAGAATTTTGCCAGGTACACACAAATTCGTACCAGCAAAATTTGGTTTTCTTCCGCATAGCGACTCTAAAGTATGATCTTCCGCTGTTGGATCGCGACACGAGGTTTTTTCTATGGCATGTCAAGATACGAGCTGTTTTATCATAGCTTGATTTGGATGATGCACTTTTGGGGATTGACAAGATGCCAGCCACATTATCCATTGATGAGAAGCAACGTAAAGATCGTAAGGCCTTATCTCAAATTCATTTTCATCTATTAAATAATATTTTACAACTGGTTATGAAGGAGACATCCGTCGTCACATTATGGCTGAAGCTAGAGCAGATTTGCATGACAAAAGATCTAACCAGCAAGATGCATCTGAAGCAGAAGCTTTATTCCCACAAGATGGCGGAGGGTGCCTCATTGTTGAACTACCTGACAACTTTCAAGAAAGTTGTTGCAGACCTCAAAGCTATGGAAGTAAAGTATGATGATAAGATTTGGATCTTATTTTGCTATGCTCTCTGCCCAATTCATACTCTACTTTTAGAGTTACTATTCTATATAGCTGAGATACTCTTACTCTCAGTGAGGTTTATGAAGCTCTGTATGCTAAAGAAAAGATGAAACTTATGGTTCCGGGTGAAAATTCAAGTACGCATGCAGAAGGTTTGTCTGTCCATGGCAGGCAATATGAGAAGGGTTCAAACGACAATTCAAAACGTAGAAGCAAAAGCAGATACAGAAGCAGATCTAAATCCAGGAACAGGAAGTCATGCAGGTATTGCAAGAAGGATGGTCATGACATATCCGAGTGCTGGAAGTTGCAGAATAAGGAAAAGAGGAATAACAATTTCAAGAAGGATCAATAAGAGAATGAACCTAGAGCCACCATTGTCACCAAAGAAGCTTATGAGGGAGATGTTCTCATCGCCTTCGCCAGTAATTGCAAAACCGACAATGAATAGATTCTTGATTCAGCCTGTACGTTCCACATGAGCCCGACCGTGAGTGGTTCGTTACTTATGAAGCTACGCCAAGTGGATCAGTGTTGATGGGTGATAATACACCATGCAAGATTGCAGGTATTGGTTCTATCCAGATCAAGATGTTTGATGGCACTATCGGAACTTTGTTGGATGTTCATCATATTCTGAATTTGAAGAGAAATCTTATCTCGTTGAATACTCTTGATGCTAAAGGGTACAAGTATTCAGGTGGAGGTGGAGTTCTGAACATCACCAAAGGTTCTCTTGTTGTGATGAAGGGTTATATGAAGGCTGCCAACTTATATCATCTGCGAGGCACTACAATTTCAGGTAATGCTACTGTTGCCTCAAATAAATCATCTGATTATGATGCTACTAATCTTTGGTATATGTGTCTGGGGCATATGAGTGAAATTAGAATGATGGAATTATGCAAAAGAGGATTTCTTGATGGTCAAAGCATCAACAAGTTGAAGTTTTGTGAACATTGTGTCTTCAGCAAGCAAAAGAGGGTGAAATTCAGTACTGCAACTCACTCTACGAAAGATATATTGGACTATGTTTACTCTGATTTATGGGGAGAATCCCGCGTTCCGTCTCTTGGAGGTGCAAGCTACATGTTGACCATTATTGATGATTACTCAAGAAAAGTTTGGGCATATGTTGTCAAGCACAAATCAGATGTATTCACAACATTCAAGGAGTGGAAGATTATGATTAAAAGACAAACTAGTAAGCATGTCAAAAAGCTGCGTACCGACAATGGCTTGGAGTTCTATTCTAGAGAATTTGAAACTTTATGCAAATCAGAGGGTATTGTGAGACATTATACCATACCGGGCTCTCCTCAGCAAAATGGTGTGGCCGAACACATGAACAGAACCATCATTGAGATGGTACGTTGCATATTATCAAACTCTGGATTATCTAAGAGTTATTGGGCTGAAGCCGCTTCCACTACTTGTTATTTGATTAATCAGTCACTAAATTTGGCCATTGATAAGAAGACTCCAATTGAGATATGATCTGGCTCTCTAGCAGATTATTTAAACTTAAGAATACTTGGTTGTTTTGCTTATGCTCATGTTAAGAATGGTAAATTAGAGGCTAGAGCAGTTAAGTGCATTTTCCTTGGTTATAAAACTGGTGTGAAAAGATATAAATTGCGGAATCCTGAAACCAGAAATGTGGTTATTTGCAGAAGTGCTACTTTTGATGAGTTTGCTATGTTGCATGATAAGCCATCTATTGATGTTCCCGTTGAGAAGCAATCAAGCGTGCATGTGGAGTATGTTATTGATTCAGAATCTACACCATAAGTCAACAAGCAAAATATTTCAGAAGCCCCTATTGTTGAGCCACCAACACATCGTTCCATTGCAGTTGATAGGAAGAGGAGGAACATTCAGCCTCTTAAGAGATTGATTGAAGAAACTAATGTTGTGGCTTATTGTTTAAATATAGCAGAAAAAATTGAAGGTACTGCAGAACCTTCATCTTATTCAGAGGCTATCTCTTCTAGTGATTCAAAAAGATGGATGACTACCATGTATGATGAGATGGAATCTCTTGACAAAAATGGCTCTTGGGAGCTGGTCAAGTTGCCAATTGAGAAGAAACCTATTCGCTGCAAATGGATCTTCAAGAAAAAAGGAGTTTCACCAACCGAAGAGGTTAGGTATAAAGTAAGACTAGTTGCAAAATGATACAGCCAAATTCCAGGTACTGATTTTACAGATGTCTTTTCCCATGTTGTGAAGCATAGTTATATTCGCACTTTACTCAGCATTGTGGCTATACATGATTATGGGTTTGAACAATTAGATGTGAAAACCGTATTCTTATATGGGGAATTAGAAGAAGACATTTATATGGAGCAACTGGAAGGTTTTGCCATTTCGGGAAAGCAGAATTTTATTTGCAAATTGAAGAAATCTCTTTATGGTTTGAAGCAATCACCTAGACAATGGTACAAAAGATTTGACTCCTTTATGATATCTCAGAATTTTAAAATATCTAATTATGATAACTGTGTTTACTTGAAGACTGTTAATGGTTCAATTATTTATTTGCTTCTATATGTTGATGATATGTTGATTGCTGCAAAAGACAATGCTGAAATTTTAAAGTTGAAGGCACAATTAAATAGTAAACTTGAGATGAAAGATCTTAGTGCAGTAAAGAAGATTCTTGGTATGGAAATCATTAGAGACAGACAGTTTGGCAAATTATATCTAAGTCAAAAGGGATATATTAATAAAGTTCTTCGTCTTTTCAACATGCATAATGCCAAACCTACGAGTACTCCCTTAGCTGCACATTTCAGACTTTCTTTAGCGTCATGTCCACAATAAAATGATGAAATTGAGTACATGTCTAAAGTTCCATGTGCGAGCGCAGTTGGTTCGCTTATGTATGTTATGGTATGTTCTCATCCCGATTTATCTCAATCATTAAGTGTGGTTAGTAGATATATGGCTAATCCTGGAAAAGAGCATTGGAAAGCAGTTCAATAGATTTTCATATATTTACGAGGCACATCTAATGCTTGTTTACATTTGTGAAGACTAGAGATGGATTCGTTGGTTATGTGGATTCTGATTTTGCTGGAGATTTGGATAAAATAAGATATCTCACTGGTTATGTTTTCACTGTTGGAGGGTGTGCCGTTAGCTGGAAAGCAAGTTTACAAGCTATCGTTGCCTTGTCTACTATAGAAGCTAAGTATATGGCTATTTCTAAAGCTTGCAAAGAAGCCATTTGGCTAAGAGATTTATTTACTGATGAGCTTTGTGGAAGTACATCATGCACTACAATATTTTGTGATAGTTAATGTGCTATTTGCCTTATAAAAGATCAAATGTTCCATAAGAGAACAAAACACATTAATATCAGGTATCACTACATTCGAGGTGTCATTGCTCAAGGTGATATTAAAGTCTGCAAGATAAGTACTTATGATAATCCAGCTGATATGTTGACAAAGCCAATTCCTGCATCTAAGTGTGAGCTATTCTCAGACTTAGTTGGTATTACTCTCTAGTCCTTTGGACTTTCGGCACTCAAGGTATGGATGATAATTTTATTAGATGAGTCTATCATATTCTTCGACTACTAGAGGGAATTTGGCTCAAGGTGGAGATTATTAAAGTTGATCCGAATTCGTATCGTGTCTGTGTAGGACAGTTCATCACCTCATGTCAGCCGTGGCATGACAGGTGCATGCACAGGTTGTATCAGACGTGGTGTCAATTTGCAGCAACCGACTCTGATTCGGTTTCCTCTCCGTATGGGACTCTTTTCCCTCACACTATATATGTACCCCTGTAGCCCATAAGAAGCGCAAGCACTCAATTGTAAACTCTCCTTATTATAGTGATTTGCCTTCGAGCACTTGTGGTTTTCCCTGCAAGGGTTTTCCACGTAACATAAAATTTGTGTCTCTTGTCTCTATTTTCTATGCATTATTTGCAACAAACCAACTTCAACGCCCTTCCATCCAAGTATATTATTATGTTGTATCAAACCTGTACATTATTCACTGTCTTTTGCTCCTATCAAGAACACAGATGCATTGCTGTTTTCAGTGTTTTTCTGAGGTCCGTGAGGTTTCATTATGCTGCTACGAGTATATTTTCCCCATTTTAAATACCACAATAGATGGATAAAGTATGATTTATATTTTGTTCCTTAATTGCATGATTTTTTGAAGCTTAGTGCTATGTTCTGTCCAAATCACGGGTGTTGGGGGAGTAGCCCCACCTTGATCCAGTTGGCCCATTGCGTCAGTAAGACAATTGGCCGTCCTGGCAGAAACAGTAGACCAGAGAAATGGCGTACCTACCCCCTATAAGTGTAGGGCCAGATAGAGGTATTGGTATAACTCCAAATGGGGAAATAACATGTTTACCCCTATAAGTATGAATCCAGGTAGAGGTATTCATGTAACAAGCCCTCATGGCTATAAATATATGTCTTATGACGCTATGAGGACTAAGCACTCTCTTTTTCAGACAAGTTTAGGAAACATAGACTTCTAGCAAGGTCTCTACAACTTGTAAGACTCTAGACAGCCCCTTTGAGGTCTCCCTGGTAGCCCCCTTTATTTACTGTTTGATTTGTAACCATAACAATGGGAAAACTAAGAGGTGTTTTTTTAAAAATAGGCTTCCCTTACCAGATGCAACAGTAACACTAACACCGCAATGCAATGTTCATGATTGCGCCTCTCTCTCTCTCTCTCTCTCTAGATTTCTTTACTCCTCAAATGTCTTACTTTGCTTTTCTCTGTGCTAAAATGGTCTTAAGATTTTCAAATGTTCATGTTGATGTTCATACTACTTGCCCGGCTGGCTGATTAATCTTTTTTACAGATGGACATGGCTAGAGGACATCTAAGGAGAATAGTTAATGAGAAGGAATATTTCTCTTGGACAAGTAGAGTAGAACTGGTATGTTTTTTTTTGTTCTGCTTTGGATTTTCTCTCTTAAATATTTGTATTTCGCTTTATTCATAGAGTAGCTATTATGAATTTGTA
Organism: Dendrocalamus sinicus; assembly: GCA_036346575.1. Lineage (NCBI taxonomy): Eukaryota > Viridiplantae > Streptophyta > Magnoliopsida > Poales > Poaceae > Dendrocalamus > Dendrocalamus sinicus. The sequence goes on along the minus strand of CM070667.1, from coordinate 15,820,434 downwards.
ATGTTCTGCCATAAACTTAAATGCTGTTGGCATGTTACTTCTTACTAGTTGAGCTGGAAAACATGCCTGGGAAAGTTGTCATAGATTCTGTTATTGAGGCCTCTCGCTATACAACAGTTGTAGTGTTCATTTTGTATATAATTTCAATTACTTTGACCATTGTGATTCGTTGCCGCAGCTGAAGAGGTTATTTGTCTCTTTTTTGATCTTAGTTTAAAAAATTAGATGGCCCAGTCTGCCATTATGTCTTTTCCCATTCTCAATTTCTAAACGCCTATGTTGCAAAGTTGCTGTAGATCGAATTTGCATTTTCGTATAGTTTTCATGCATTAAAGGTTCATAATATTACACAGGCGAACTTCATAACTTCTACTCATCTTAAAATGTCAGATTAATCTATGATGTTTTTGAGCTCACCTTTGTGTATTATTGTAATCAGACAACAAATATTGCCAACTTTCTGTCGATTTCACTAACTGAAGTTCAGGAATATTGAATCTGCTTTCCATTATGGGCGGTGACTTGACCACTCCATCTGTCCGGAAATTCTTCCTTCGTAATGCTCCACATTTCTGTGGTGTGAAATTGCATGTTCTAGTTTATTAGATATTCATAATATTATGTAGGCAAAACTGAATCACACCCTGTAGTCAGCTTATAGCTAGTTTTAATGGAATTGTCCTGTCAATTTCTGAGGATAAAACTCTGACTGGTTATTACACATCAAGTAACAGATGAAGACCTGTGAACTATATTTGTGTTACAGTTCTCCCGACTGTGCCTAGGATCTTACAACCACCTTGTAGCCGCTACGACCACCTCCTATAATTGTACGACCACGTTGAAGAGGCTATGATCTCCTCTTGTGTCATTACGACCGCTCTACTGGTTCACCGATCACGCTGACAGTCGTTACGACCACGTTGTGACCCCTCTGATCACTCCTCGTTGCTCCGACCATATAGTCATAAACTTTAGTTGAAATTACGACCATGTTCACCGCTTTGTGCTGCACTGAACTACGGTCGATCACTGTAGTCGTAGCTCCTTATGAGTTATGACCACACAGTGATCTGTCGACTGCTGTTGTCGTAACCCTTACGACCACGTCTTCCTGCTGTGTGATCGTGGTCATAACTCCTTTATGACCACACCTTCAGCACTTGCGGGCATCTCCGCTCTCGTCGCCTTCATAGCCGTAACTTCGTTTATGATCACGTCCTCTGCTCTGTGACCGTGGTCGTAACTCCTTTACAATCACGTCAGCTGCTCCTGCGGATTTCTCCACTCGATCGCCGTTGTTGTAACTCCTTTATGACCATGTCTGCGATCCTCTACTTGTCGTGGTCATAACTCCTTTACGACCACGTCTATGAACCTCTGCGATCTCACTGACCGCCTGCGACCACACCGGCCGCCTCCACTACGATCACACCGACCGCTTCCAAACACACTAGTCGCCTCTCTCCTCTGCGATCACGCTGACTGCCTGCAACCACGCCGGTCGCCCTCTGCTCTGCAGTCACGTTGACCACCTGCGACCACGTTGGCCGCCCCTCTCCTCTGTGGTCACGCCGACTGCCTACGACCACGCCAGTCACCCACTGCTCTGTGGTCACGCCGACTGCTTGCAACCAAGCCGATCGCCCACTGCTCGACACCTCCTCTCAACTGCATCGCGTCAACTTGGTGCATCTCTCTCGGTACAATAGCTCTGCCCTTTTATACCTTGCTCTACGACTTCGACTCGAGTACGACTACAACTATAACTCCAACTTGGCTACGACTGTGAAGCGGACTCGAGCTCGACGACTACACGGACTCGTATACGACCACAATCAAACTCGTACACGACTCCGACCACTCGTACACGACCACGACTTCTAAACTAAAAACAAGATTACAAGCTCTAACAATTTGTGTGGTCTTATTACCCATCAAGTATCAGATGAAGACCTGTGAACTATATTTGTCTGGTGTCTCAAGTACATGACCAATGTGTTGGTGACAAATCATGGTTTTTTTGTACGCAGAAATTTATGGAAGGTCTAATAAAAAAATTAAATGCATGTTGTTGATCTATTTGAATGGATGAAACAGGGAATTTAATTCAATGTTGGCACTAGGTGCCAGGAGCACATAGTAAATATTCCTTTTGTTTTGCCAGTTCTATAAACTTTATGTATCAAAGTGAAAGCATGATCATTTTTAAGTTTGTTTCCATCTGTTTAAACCAGGTGGCAGCTAACTATCTAGATTCACCAACTCTCTTCTTAGACCCCATGTATTTCCACAGGTTGTGTCTGTCAAGTTCATATTTTATATCCCTTTTTTCACTTGACTCTGCTTGGCTATATCTGATGTTTTGTCTATTGACATCGTAGATTATCTTGAATGATTCTGTCGAGACGTATATGCATGATTCCGTTTCAAGAAACCCGACCATTATTTGCTGACTTAATCTTGGAGAAGGTTGTGATGCGATTCTTCAAAGACCGTGCGCTTCCTATTGTGAATGACTAGGGAAGTTGCGTTGTAATTGTTCACGGCCACGATTGTACCTAGGTATGCTGTCTTGTTCAGTTGGTATCAGCATTTGTAGCATCAACCCTCGTACGAGAGCTATTGGAATGGATGTAGCATCGACCCTCGTACGAAAGCTATGGAACGGTTGGCACAGGTTTTAGCGGCAGGGACCAGTATTTGATAAACCAGCCACTTTAGATTTTGTGCCATGTCAATCTGAATTCTTAACCAATTTTAGTGATTTGGCCAAGGTTCATTTTGCAAGCAAGTACATATATATAAAAACAAAACCATCAAAACTTGTGGGCAAGTGTTATTTAACTGGAAATTGTCAGGTCCGTGGCCAATCATAGGCTGCTCTTAACCTTTGCACCTCATTGTCCATCTGGCGCTGCAACCGTTGTTGCCTGCAAGTGGCCAATAAGTGACTCGACATAATTTCCGCCATTGTCAAATTTTGTGCATGCTGTAACAAAATTGCAGAAGTACTCCCATTTCAATGCCATCATAATTGATATTCCAGTATCCTCCTGTGATTCTAAACACCTTTAATTTCCTTTCTCAGCGGTGCGCCTCTTCTTTCACTGGCGAGACCACCCCTTTGTGTGCCTACTTCAACCTCTGTAGAGCATGTCACAGATCTCCTCCTCAGAGAAGTCCAAAATGTTCGTTGTAGTGAAAAGCAGCAACATGTACGAAGGCAGTTACGCATCAAGCTCAAGACTGCTGGGAGTTTTCTTCCTCGCTATCCCGGGGATGTTGACTGCCGATTCGTCAGACATCCACGACGTGGGCATCTCCAGGGTATCACTCAAGCAGGACGCTGAAGCCTGCAATTGTGGTTGAGTACAAAGCTAGTTTTGTGTTGTTTTCCATGACTCGACATCGCTGTGTATGATGTAATCTGATGCACATGGCAAAAGTGACCGTGGACCCGAAATCCTCATTCAATGTCTCTGGTTGAGGCGCCAAGATGGTCGCCATGGTCCTAGCTTGTTTGGCTCGCGTCCTCGTCCTGTCCATATCACCAAACCATGGAGAAGACCTTAGCTGCTACCTTTGTCCAACTTTTGATCCCCACGGGGACCGAAAAAACAAAATAGGTGGGCATTATGTTCAGTATTACCATTACTACTGCTTGTGTACGCTTTATTTGCTCTGATCTTTGTTAGTTACGACATTGTAACCTCCAATCGCTGCGTACCCTGAATTCTTTGGCCGCTCTGCGCTCGGAACTTCCGACCGCTCCACGCTTGGAGTCTACAACCACTCTGCGCTCAGAAAACTTTGACTGTTCCACTCAAAGCTTCTGACCGATAGCACTCGAACGCTTCTGATTTCACACTTGAACTCAATCCTCGACTGCGATCAGTAGTCAGAACTCGTACCCTTCTAGTTACTCGAAAACATCTGAGTACACAAAGCACCTCTGGTACTCGTATCTCCTTTGATCTTCGAGTATAGCGGCGACAAACTGAAAACAACTGAATAATAGTAGAAACAAAATCTTTTGGTGGTGCTCCAATCGCCGCACCTTTTCTAGGGTAAACTCCTCTCTATTTATACTCAAGTTTATAACTCAAAGACGGGGAAAACATTGCCAATTACAAATTAGACTCGGACTTGTTTTCTTGCTAAAATTAGACTCCGAAACTGGAAACAACCTGAACTCCTAGTTCGATTCCACAACCAGATTGAACTGACTCATACTCTAAGCAAACACCTACACTCGATGATTGCCAATCAAATCTAGATTAATTACAATAAACTCCCCCCAAATCTAGGCTTGATTCTGCAAAATCATTGACGCCAATTAGCAGGAGTTCACTCAAGTCTGCACGTTGTTCATCTCCCAGGACATACTCAATTTCAATCTCTCCTCTTTCAACACATTCATGGATGAAGTGAAATCTTGTGTTGATGTGTGTTACTCCTCCCATGAAACACATGATTCTTAATTAGGGCAATTACAGATTTGTTGTCAACTTTTAATGTGACTGTTTCTGGGGAACGTCCGGTGATTTCACTCAAGTCCCCTTAGCCACATCGCCTGGCATGCAGATGCTGCCACCACCATAAACTCCGCTTTGCATGACAACAACGCCACACTTTTTTTTGCTTCAGAGATGCCCATGAAACTGTGCAGTTATTGAAATAGAAAATCATACCATTGCTGCTTCTCCAATCTACTATATCATTAGCCAAGCTACTGTTTGAGAACCCGACTAGCTTTCCTTCCCCTCCACTCATGTATTCCAATACAAGCTCAGTTGTTCCTTTCAGATATCGAAGTATTTGTTTTACTGCCTTTTGGTGAATTAGAGTTGGTCTTTCCATGTATCTACTCACTAATCCAACAGAATATGCAAGGTCTGGCCGAGTGTGTAACAAGTACCTCAAACTTCAAAGTACTTGTCGGTATTCAGTTGGATCCACGAGTTATCCTTCAGGATCTTTGCCCAGTTGCAGTTTCGACTTCATGGGGCATTTACATGAGTTGTAGTCCTTCATACCAAACCGTTGAAGGACTTTCTTTGCGTATCCAAACTATTTGAGGATGATTCAATCTTCTCTTTGCTCAACTTCTATACCAAGGTAATAAGTGATCAATCCGAGGCCGGTCATCCCAAACCCCCCCATCATTTGTTGCTTGAAACCTTGTATGCCTTCGACCTTTGAGCCTGTTATAATGAGATCATCGACATAGACCCCAATAATCAAGATGTCAGTACATGACATGTTCTTGAGGGCATTTTGTGAAGCCAAGCAGCTTCAGACTTCTATCTAGCCGCTGATTCCATACTCGAGGTGCTTGTCGAAGCCCATATAGAACTTTATAGAGTCTATACACATTGTGCTGTTTGTGATTCACCTCATACCCTTTTGGTTGTGCAACATGAACCTCTTCTTGCAATTCTCCATTCAAGAAGGTCGTCTTGACATCCATATTGTGCACTTGCCACTTGCATTGGGCAGTTAGAGGAAGTAGCAATCTCACAGTCTCAATTCATGCTACTGGAGCAAAGACTTTTTCAAAATCGGTTCCTTACTTTTGTACATAACCTTTTGCAACGAGTCTAGCTTTGTACTTCATAACCTTTCCTTCAGAGTCCCTTTTCATCTTGTAAACCCACTTTAGACCAATGGGCTTTTGTCTTGTCGGCAAATCTGTTAACTCCCATGTCTTATTATTTTCAATTGAATTGATTTCACGATCCATTGCGTCAACCCAATGTTTCTCCTTTACTGCTTCCGAGAAAGTTCTTGGCTCCTCCATCACGATTTGCAACAATTCCTCCGGTGGCAAACTCACTGGCTCTGTTTCTTCATATATCTTAGAGAGAGACCAGTACTTGTGAGGTGTCTCTGGTGGTGGTGTTGATAACATTGAACCTGCTGGTTCTGAACCGACCTCGGCAGTTTCCCCAAACTAGGTTTGATTCAGCCCAGATGACCCGGTAGGCCTAAGCTCTGCTGGCCGACAGCTTCGATAGGATAGGAAGGCAGGGTTCCCGTGGGTGTCCAAGTGAAGGAATCCACTCTAGCTTCTATAAACTCATGTTTTACTGGTTCTGCTAAAGTAAATGTGCCCCAATTGTCACAAGTTGTTGCTGAACCTTCCTTTCAATCCCAGCGCTTGTTCTCCTCAAATACCACATCTCAATTGATAACAACTTTGTTCTGACTCGGGTCAAAAAATTTATGTGCCTTGCACCCTGCTTTGGCACCTAGATAAACTGCCGGCATGCTCCTATCATCAAGCTTTTGGGTGTAAGCTGATGGGATCTTCATATGAGCCTTGCACCAAAATACTCTTAGATGATCCAGTCTTGGTTTTCTTCTTGTCCACATCTTTGAGGTGTAGTATCGTTGAGGGCTTTGGTGGTCAATCAATTTTGGATATATACTGCGTGCCGTATTGCCTCCCCCCATAATCTTCTTGGCATCTTCTTGCTCTTTAGCAAACTCCTCACCATGGACACCACCGTCCTATTTTGGCGCTCTATAACACCATTTTGTTGCAGTGTATATGGCGCAGTCAAGTGCCTCTAAATCCCTTTGCTTGCACAGAAGGCTTTAAAGGTGTTTGAGAGAAACTCCTCCCCGATCTATTCTTAGGGTCTTCAGTTTGCATCCAGTCTCTGTGAGCGCTTTGAATTTTTTGAATTCCTCAATGCGCTGCTTTTCTCCTTAAGCATATATACCCACATCATTTGACTATAGTCATCGACAATTAGAAGAAAATGGTTGTTTCTGGTTGCTGCTGATGGGGTGATTGGCCCACAAAGATATGCACGAACGAGCTCTAATCACTCCTTGGCTCTATAATCTACCATATTTGGGAATGGGAGGCGAGTTTAATTGTTTTGCAAGCAAGCATCCTTCACAGATTTGAGTAGGATGGCTAATTTTTGGCAATCCGACAATCACTGCCTTCTCTCCCATTGACTTAATGGACTGAAAGTTCATGTGTCCCAACCTTGCATGCAAAAGCCATGCTTCATCCTCCATCTTTGCTAGTTAACAAATAGGCTCACAAGTCTCAATCGTAACCTTGTAGAGACAATTTGGGGAGCGTCCGACTTTCATCAGGAGCCTATTGCACCGATCATATAACCATACAAAGGCATTGAAGATAATCACCTTGCCCCCTGACTCCATTAGCTGACCAATACTTAAGATGTTGCTACAAAGATTTGGTATATAATATACCTCTGTCAATAGTCTTTGTTCGCCTCCCTTGAATTGGAATATAATTGAATCTTTTCCTTTGATTTTGACGGTGGAGCCATCACCAAATTTGACATTGCCTTGAACCGACTCATCCAGTTCATGGAATTTGCCATTGTCACCAATCATGTGGTTGCTTGCCCCGTTATTGAAGTACCATATATTGGATGAACTGGGATTCCATGTCTGCCGCAGTTTTGGCAACATATTGTCTTCATGCAGCAAGATCATCCTTCATGTGTCTTCAACCATTGTTAGCATTAACACTAGCTCATCTTCCCGAGCGTCGGCGAGATGCACCTCCTCACCCTGACGTTTGCCTTTGCATTCTGAGTCATAGTGACCATATTGGTCGCAGCTAAAGCATTTGATGTGAGATTTGTCGCAATCTGTCCTAGACCAACGACCAGCACCATCTTTCTGACGAGTCATGGTTGAGCCACCCTGGCCAACCTTGCTTTGCTCGTGGTCTCACTACTGGCCCCTTCCACGTCCACGGAAGTCGCCTCCTCATCCATGGAAGCCGCCTCCTTCAGAGTTTGCTCCTCTTCCTTTGGAAGTGGATTTCGGCTGCTTGAAATTGAATCCCTGCTGTGGTTTCCACTTAGTTTGGGAGAGCATTAGTTGTCCATCTGCATTATTATTAGTTCACCGGTTGAGTCATTCTTCATATGCTTTTAGCAGTCCTATTGCTTCTTCAAATTGCATCACTTCAAGATCTAAATACTTCTCAATTGATGCCATCAATTATAGAAACTTATCGGGCACTGAGTCAAGAAGCTTCTTGACTAATGCGACGTCCTCTAATGTGGCGCCGATGGGGTTGTACTTAGCTACCATAGCACTCAATTTCCCGTGCGAACTTGTCGATTGTTTCTCCTTCCTTCATGTGAATCGAGTCGAATTTGCTCGTCAGAGTTTGGAACTGGGCCTTCTTCACGTGGTCACCACCTAGATATCAAGTCTTCAAACCATCCCACATATCCTTGGCTGATTTCTTCTTTGCAATCTACAGATGGACGTCTTCCGGGATGGTTTGGAAGATGAATGCATGTGCTACCTTGTTCTTCTTCTCGTCTACGACCACTCCAACCGCAGGTTTTACTGCCTCCCAGATGCCTTGTGCAGCCATAATTGCTTCCATCTTGATGCGGGAATTGATGTGGTACAATTTGTCGTCATCAACATCGGGAATTGATGTGGCACCCCGCTGCCATCCCTTGTAGCCTGCTGGACGGAAAGCGCCATCGCCGAGTGCTCGGGCCACATAGTGGCTCTGGTACCACGTGTTAGTTACGATCTCGTAACCTTTGACCGCTCTGTGCCCTGAATTCTTTGACTGCTCTGTGCTTGGAACTTCCAACCACTCTGCACTTGGAGTCTACGACCGCTCTGTGCTCAGAAAACTTTAACTATTCCACTCGAAGTTTCTAACCAATAGCATTCGAACGCTTCCAACTCCATACTTGAACTCAAACTTCAACTATGATCGATAGTCAGAACTCGTAAGCTTCCAGTTACTCGAAAACTTCCGAGTACTCGAAGCACCTCTGGTACTTGTATCTCCTCTGATCTTTGAGTACAGTGGCGACAAACCGAAAACAACTGAATAATGCAGAAACAAAATCTTTTGGTGGTGCTCCAATCGCTGCACCTTTTCTGAGGTAAACTAATCTCTATTTGTACTCAAGTTTACAACTCAAAGATAGAAAAACATTACCAATTACAAAATTGGACTCGGACTCGCTTTCTTGTTGAAACTAGACTCTGAAACTGAAAATAACCTAAACTTCTGGTTCGATTTCACAACTGGATTGAACTGACTCGTACTCTAAACAAACACCTGCACTCAATGATTGTCAATCATGTCTTAAGATTAATTCCAACAATCTTGCAATTGAAAGTCCCACCGGTGTCCACGGATGCCCAGAGGAGTCTATGTTTCCTGGAGGTATTGTAGATGGAAACGCCTTTGGCATGTGACTACTCAGCCCCAAATTAAGTTGTGGTTGTGGTTGAGTCAAATCCTGCATCACTTGTCCCGGATACATCAGGGTAGGTTTGAGGTTTTCAGGTGGGTTAGCTGTACTGGGGAATGGATTTCTGGATAGCTCTAGCATGCTTGAGTCACAACAGGTAGTTGCCATGGATTTCTGGATAGCTCTAGCTTGATCAGTCACAGGTGGACGTGTACCATTAGGGTTAATGAAGTCACCTATGGAGAGGACTAGCTAGCTCTGATTGCCTTCTAGCTTAGTGTTAAACTCCACTGGAAGTAACAGGCACAATAAACGGATATATGCTGCTGCTGCTAGCTCTGATTGCCTTCTAGGTCAGTGTTATACTCCACTGGAGATAGCAGGCAGAGTAAATGGATATATGCTGCTGCTGCCGCAATGTATGACATGGCTACAAAGGAGCGTTTATGTTGCCCAGTCCACATGTATGCTGCACGCGCGGCACCAAAGGCCAGGCGCTATTTATATGGGTAACCCTAACCCTGCGCAGCAGGCCTGCACTACCCAAAGCCTCCCTGGCATCTACTCACGCACGCAGGTCCTGAGGCCGGTACTAGTTTGTCTCGTGCGCCCAGCCGCGCCGCCGATCGATGCGCAATGATCGCACGGCACGGCACGGCTACGGCTGCGAACCGGCCGGATCAGCGGTGGCATGCATGCATGCCGAGCGGAGCGCGCGCGGCTAGCGAACAAGTGCTCGCATGCATGCGTTCCTCGTCCTCGCGCGCGGCGGCCCTAGCCTGCACCGTCTGCAGCGCTGCAATGTGCATGCCTGCCGCTGCGCATGCATGCATGGCACGCCGCAGAATAAATGCCTAGCTTGCTAGTTGTATGCACGCACGTTTCCATCTGTTCGATTTATCGTTCGTACGCGCGCGATTAATGGCTGTGTGGTTGCGTTGAGCCTGACTGGCGTAAGCCTGCCTGCAGCCGGCCGGTTGGGTTGGACCGTGCGTCCCTGCAAGCATGCCGCTGTGGCTTTCTTTTCAAGGATATGGTTAATAGTTTTTGCCTTACGTACGTGATGGACCTGATAATGGTCCACTAATTCGTACGTTCGTACGTGCTCCCATCATATATATAATATATTGGACCACATACCGAATTGGTTTTGTACTACGTACCTTATATATTGATTAGTCTGATCATACTGGATGGGGCCAAATCACCTGAATCGATCACAGATTCACAGCGTAGTGTGTTAAGATCGGCGTACGTGTACGTCTTCATGTATGATTCGCATGGTATGTTGCTCGGATTAGGTTGCTTGCTGCATAACGCCTTTGAACTTTGAGCTAGTTAGCTCCATTATTATTGTTCACTGATTAGCTTTATATATATATATATATATATATATATATATATATATATATATATATATATATATATATATATATATATATATATATATATATATATATATATATATATATATATATATAAAGTACAAATAACGAGTCGTCCTATATAAATAAAATCACTCATGCGCAGAATAAGCTCGCCTCCTCGAATCAATCAGCAAGTCATCCCAAAATCCACACTGTGAATCTGCTGAAGGTCATCGTCGTCGTCCCCGAGCTCGCAGTCACCATCACCGAGCTCGCAATGATCAGATCCAGTGTCCTCGACCCCATCCTCTTCACCACCGGTCATCTTCTCTCATCGCCGACCTTGGTTCGACCTCGAGAGCCCCGATCTGACGCCGTCGGCTCTGAATATAAGCTTCCTCGTCACCGCCCTCGCCCCTTGTTGGATCCGATCGTCTTCATCGCCGCCGGCTCGCCACGGTCATCCTCGAGCCATCTTCTTCACCAGATCCAGCAGAGGAGCTCTCCCAGGACCTCCCTCCTCGCATGGCAGTGGAGTGCTCGTCTAATGCCGTCAGCATCGCACGGATCGGTCGTCGCTGGCCGTCATCCTCGACTCCAGTGGCGTCCAAGGAAACTGGAGGCGACCAGAGGCGACTAGATACTCAGATAGATCAGAAGTGCTATGAAGATGAGGATGGCAGGATAAATTATACTACATGTGTAGTCCATGTTTCGTTGTAGCTTGTAGGTGGTCATTAATTGGTAATGTTGAGATACCTTGTTCGTTGAACCAAAACTTAGGATTACGTAAGAGGTCATTAATTCTTTGGAGGCTAAAACCCATTTCTTTTTTTGCTGAATGTAGATTCAGACTTGAGGAGCGTATGATGCCTTTTTGATTTCACCGTTCAACATGGAAATATCGAGCAGGATGCCATCGTCCGCAGCGTAGTACCGGCTTGGATTGCTCACGTCTGCCATTCCATCTAATGTGGCGATGTTGCCATGCAAGATTCGAGTTTTGTGGAATCCTTGTATGCGGTGTTGCCTGCTGCCACTACCGTGAAAGTGTATTTCCTTTTTCAAGTACACATACCACTTTTTTATATACTCCATACCACATCTCATGTCTAGCAATCTGAATTCTGACCATGAAAGCTGTATACTACTAGTCTGTAAAGAAGGCAGTATACTAATCGTGTTGATATGCGGCAGTTATCCATAGTGGTCTTGTGTGGAGGTAGCCAATCTAGAGCACCTAACGATATCTCATGGAGTATAGCCCTCTATGCATATATAGAAATGAACTGCATATATCAGATCGACAGCGATAAGATAAGCCCTGTTCTGATTGGGTTCTTGGGCGCCATTGAAAAGTAGTAGCCATTAAAAGCATAGGGGTATGAAATGAGTGTATGGAGTACATAAGAAAAATAGTAGCCATTGAAAAATGGTATGGAGTATGTTAAAAAATGTGTTGGCTTCAGAATCTAAAATTATAGACAACAATACCACATGGAGATATCTGTGGTGCTCAAGAACACGATGTTTGCCAATCAAAACGGGGTCGTGACTCCCTTGAGATGTACTACCTCTCCTCTATGCTGCCAACAAAATTGAGCCATGTCGTGTGGAGATACTCCTTAATTTTTCTTACGAATGGTTGCTACTAATAAAATTAAATGTATGGAAAGAGTCATTTGTAATTTTAAATTTTCAGTATTTGACCTTTGAATTTTGGGATACATACTTCATGCTCCCGTAATTAAGTATACTTCTATGTGGTATTTCTTGTTAAAATATTCAAATGACATGAAAATTGTACCTCTTTCTTCTCTTCTGGGTTCTAGAGGAGAATAATGCATGTACTTCCATGTGATCAAAGTAAGTATACTTCATCTAAACCGTACACATACTCCCCCGTACACAAATAAACCATACTTACTCGCTTTGGGAAAAAAAAGGGCATACTCCCCTGTACACAGATAAACCATACTCCCTAGTCCCTACTCACTTTGGGAAAAAAAAGGACATACTCCCCCCTACTTGGCTGGCCAGCACGTCGACGTGGCCGAGAATTCAGGAACAGTTGCGCCGATTATTTTCCAGGATAATTATGTGACCTTTTTAGGTGGGTCTACTGCAATGGTTAGTGGGTTTGTTATGAACGCCAAGCGGTGCTATCTCACCCCAATAGCCCGATCAAGTGGGTGGGATTTCGAGGATGATGAATGGTGGATGCAATAGAAGTAACCACACTCGGGAAAAAATGCTTGGTATGTCGATCTCGATTCTATTGATTGTTATGTTTTGAGTTACCCGGTTGACCTTGTGTACGTAGTACAAACTGTTGCGCCGACATGGTACACAACAAGCTCATGACTGTATCAACAAGCCACAAGGTATTGCGTGTCTTAACACTAATGTTCGTTTCGCAGGAGACGATATTTAATCTGCGCAGTGACCACTTTCTGTAGGACATCATAACTATATATGGGAGTTCGATCAGGATGAAGTGGAATGAAGATATGTATCATCGATTCATTTATTTCAGAAACATGTGACCTCTTACTTTTGTATAAATTTAGAATTCCGAAGTAATTGATCAATTGGGTTTAATCATTGTTTGGTTCAAACTAAACACAAAATAAGTGAAATCAGTTAGGACACGTTCTACATGTACAATATCTAATTCTCTATAAAGATCATATCTAGAGAGATAAATACTAGTTCTATAGAGGATATGTGCATACTGGGCGTATAGATCAATTTCTGGCTGCGCACCTCTGATAATCGACATCACACCCATGAATCCTCATATCGAATTAACTACATAATTAATGACACTTTCTTAACTATTTGCATTTAGTGATGTACTAAGGTATACCTTAGAGGAGGGCAGACGATACTATCAAGTACTGCGCGATAACTACCGGTTCCTACCGACAGAAGAGTGGTATCTCAAATTGAATTAATTAATGGGTGAGCGCGCACAATCTGTTGGCAATGTTCACCTACATGTTATACTCGATTCAGTTGCTTCACCATTAATGTATAGGGTTCTAGATGTGAGCATACTACATCACCAGGTGTCAAACTACGTACGTATCTCAAGCTAATTACATTGCGCTCAATGCTCCTAAACTAGACATTCCTAGAAACTTCAGCCATGCATGCAATTTAACCTGGGAGACATTGCATATTAAAGTAATTAATTACTAGAGTACTGCCGGCCGTTTTCGTCCACTACCACAGAAAGTCTAATACTAGACGCTAATCACGGATGTTTGACAAAACCGTCTGTGATCGACACTAACACAGACGGTTTTAATTTGGACACCGTCTGTGTTAATGGTGTCGGAGAAAACGAGTATCACAAACGGTTCTTACCGATGAACCGTCTGTGATACTTTAGTATCACAGACGGTTTGTGTTAAAAACCGTCTGTGATAATCTGGAATTATCACAGACGATTTTTTATTAAAAATCGTCTGTGCGTGATAATGACGCTAGGCATTTATTGTGCTGCTCAGAACCGCACCTGTCTTCATTTCGATCTAGATCTAGCCGGTGCTTCACTCTTTCGCTCAAGAGGCAAGCTAGACGATTTCAGGCCAACTAATTAGGTGGGAGGAGGCAGGGATTGAGCTTTGAAGATTCATACTTTCTGGTTGCTCTAGATATGGTTAGTAATAAAATTTATTTTTCTTTGCATTACAATTTAGATGTAAGTAATTGGTGAGTGTTATTGAAGATGGTTTGCAAAATTGTTGGTTCCATAATAGCTGTTGTGTTTATAATATGAATTAAGCTAGCAAAGCCTGAATGCATGTGTATATATATATATGTAGTAATAATTAATTAATTTAATTTTTAATACTAAATTGTTATATATATACATAACGTAGGACCGAAGCTGGATGTATGCCGTGAGCCGTGTGAGTGAAGAGTACATTAATGGCGTGTCTGCTTTTACAAGAGCTGCCGAGGAGGATATGTTGAATAATGGGGTGGAATATATGTACTGTCCATGCACTGACTGCGAGAATTTAAAGATGTTTAAGAACCGAGGGTAAATTGAAGCGCACTTGATTCGAAGGGGTTTCAAAAAAGGTTATACGTGTTGGACCAGTCATGGCGAAGTGAATGATCATATGCCGCCAGATGACATCGCCGGTGAAGTGAATGATATGCCGCCGGATGATGTCGATAGTGGTTCGGATTCGGATAGGTTGCACGATGACAATCTGGATCAGATGCTTTGCGATGTAGAAGAGAACTATGATGAGAGAGAGTATGTTAAATTCCGGGGCTTGATGGAGGACTCGGAGAAACCTTTGTTCAAGTGCTGCATGTCAAAGTACACGAGGTTGTCGGCCGTGCTTGAACTGTTGAAATTGAAGGCAAGCAACGGTTGCTCCGACAAGAGTTTCACGGCGCTGCTAGGTCTTTTAGCGGACATGCTTCCGGAGGGAAATGAGTTGCCTAAAACAACATATAAAGCCAAGAAGGTTCTTTATCCGTTAGGAATGGAAGTAGAAAGAATACATGCATGTCCGAACGACTATATCTTCTACCGTAAAGAGTATACAAACATGCATGTATGTCCGGTGTGCAACGCATCCCAATACAAACGTAACAATCAATCAGATGATGGCGAGGGAACAGAGGCGAAGAAAGGACCTCCTGCTAAGGTGGCATGGTATTTTCCTATAATTCCCCATTTGAAAAGGATTTTTGCAAATCCAAAGGAGGCAAAACTGCTGCGTTGGCACTCGGAGGAGCGCAAGAAGGATGGAATGCTAAGACACCTTGCTGATTCCGCCCAGTGGAGAAACATCGATAGGAGTTTTGCAGACTTCGGTGCAAAACCGAGAAATATAAGGTTTGGACTGAGTACAGATGGAATGAAGCTTTTCAGTAGCATGAGCAGCCGACATAGCACATGGCCCGTGACTCTCTACATCTATAACCTTCCTCCTTGGTTGTGTATGAAGCGAAAGTATATTTTGCTATCGATACTTATCCAAGGGCCAAAGCAACCTGGGAATGATATTGATATGTTCCTAGCACCGTTGGTGGAAGATCTAAAAGTACTATGGAACGAAAGGGTACAGGTAATGGATGCATACAAACGAGAGAACTTCACTTTGCGCTCCTTATTGTTCTGCACCATAAATGATTATCCTGCCCTTGGTAACCTATCGGGCCATAGTACAAAAGGTGCCAAGCTGGTACTCATTGTTTAGATGGTACCGAGAGTGTGTGGCTGAAACACTCACGCAAAACCGTCTACATGCGTCACTGCTGATTCCTTCGGAGGGCTCACCCATACCGCAAGATGAAGAAACAATTTGACGGAGAGAAGGAAGACGGTTCAGCTCCAAGGCATTTAAGGGGAAAAGAGGTTTATAATATGGTTAAGAATTTAGATGTTGTCCTCGGAAAGGGACATAAGTTGAGGGCTCATGAGAAGAACACCTGGAAGAAGAGATCAATATTTTGGGACTTACCTTATTGAGAGTACCTAGATGTTCGACACTGCATCGACGTCATGCACGTAGAAAAGAATGTATGCAACAGCTTGATTGGTCTCTTACTGAACAGTCGTGATAAAACAAAGGACGGCGTCAACGCACGGCTTGACTTAGCTGATATGGACATAAGGCCTGAGTTAGTACCGACATGCACTGATAATGGACGAACGTACCTTCCCCCTGCGTGTTACACTCTGTCCAAGACTGAGAAAACAGAACTGTGCCAGTGCTTACATGGTATCAAAGTTCCGTCTGGTTACTCTGGCAACGTGAAGAAACTTGTTTCGATGCAAGATTTGAAGTTAAATGGCGTGAAGTCTCATGATTGTCATGTGCTGATGACACAGATGCTCCCTATTGCAATTAAAAATATTTTGTCGATCAAAGTCCGAGAGACAATCATGAGGCTATGTTATTTCTTTAACACAATTGCTCAGAAAGTCATCGATCCTGAAGGACTAGATGCTTTGCAGGACGAGGTGGTGATGACTCTATGTCATCTTGAAATGTATTTCCCTCCTTCGTTTTTCGATATCATAGTCCATCTCATTGTTCACGTTGTGTGGAAGATAAAAATATGCAGGCCCGTATTCCTACGTAGCATGTACCCATTTGAGAGGTTCATGGGAATTCTTAGGTCCTGCGTACGGAATCGATCTCGGCCGGAGGGCAGCATCGTCGAAGGTTATGCAAGCGAGGAGGTCATTGAGTTTTGTGTCGATTATATGGCTCAGATTCAACCGATAGGTGTGCCTCAATCTCGTCATGAGGGGAGGCTGAAGGGTATCGGAACTATCGGAAGGAAAGCAATCACTCCAGATATGGACACGTATATTCAAGCCTATTTCACAGTCTTGCAACACATGACTGAAGTGGCGCCTTATGTCGACCAGCACAAGGATGTGCTTCGGCAACAGAATCCGGAGTGGTCGGATGTTTGGATCATGAGGCAACACAACAGTCGGTTCAACCAATGGTTGAAGGAGCAAATCGCTAGGAGCTCGCCAAGTGAGATGCTGACATGATTGGCAAAAGGGCCAATATTTACAGTTGTGATATGGCAAGGATATGACATAAATGGGTACACATTCTATACACAGTCTCAGGATGTAAAGAGCACTAACTAGAACAGCGGTGTCCGCATAGATGCGTTCAGTACCGATGGATCGAGAAACTCATACTATGGGTTCATAGAAGAGATTTGGGAGCTCGACTATGTGGTTTTCAAGATCCCCTTATTTCGCTGCCGTTGGGTGCATCTCCCATAGGTGAAGGTTGACAAGTACGGTGTCACTACCATGGACCACCAACGTGTCGGCTACAAAGACAAACCATTCGTACTCGCCAACCAAGTTGTTCAAGTTTTCTATGTAACCGACCCAGCAAATAAGAAATGCCATGTAGTTCTTCATGGAAAAAGGAGAATTATCAGAGTAGAGAATGTAGTGGACGAGGAAGAATACAATCAATTTGACGAGTTACCTCCTTTTGGAAATGGCATAAGGGTCGACGACGAACAACGTGACAAAACTAGTTATGTACGCATTGATCATCATGAAGGGCTAATTTTTAAAGGAAATAAGCAAGTAGAATGAGATGTGTGTGATGTATATGTGAATTGGCATTTATGTATACAACGATGCATGTGTGTGATGTATATGTGAATTGGCATTTATGTATACAACAATGCATGTGTGTGATGTATTTGTGAATGTGCATTTATGTATATGTGAAAATGTGTGAAGAAATACACTATGTGAATGCAGCTGGTTGGTGTTGTATATGAATACAGCTGGTTGGTGTTGTATATGAATGCAGCTGATTGGTGTTTGTCTTAATAACTACAGTCGGTGGCAAAGGCTTATCACAGACGGTTCTAAAGGTAGAACCGTCTGTGATAAAACTATCACAGACAGTTCTAAGTGTAGAACCGTCTGTGATATTTATCATCACAGACGATTCTAATTGTAGAACCGTCTGTAATAAGCCTCCATATATATACCCTCTGGCTAGGGTTTTCCACGTATGATGCAGTTATAGATATAAGTCTCGCCGCTCTCCCGATCTGTCTCCTCGGACCTCCGTCGCCGCCGCTGCCTCCACGCACCTCCGTCGCCGCTGTCGCCCTCCTCCTCCCCCGAGCCCCTTGCCGGCCGTGTCCCCGAGCCCCTCGTCGGCCGCCTCCCCGAGCCCCTCGCCGGCCGCGTCCCCGAGCCCCTCGTCGGCCACCTCCCCGAGCCCCTCGTCGGCCGCCCCCTGTCGCCGTCGCTGCCGCCTCCTTGCGTCTGTGAGTTTTGCCGCCGCCTTCTCTCTAGTGACATGCCAGATCTGTGAATCGAGTGGTACTTTGTTGTGAATAGAGATCTTGTTGTGATGCTTGTACGAATTTGCACCAACTTAGAATAACACATGGCAATATTTTTAGGTGGATAATTTGTAGAATAAAAGTATGGATGGAATCCACAATCTTTGAGAAGTGTGGAAATATTCATTGTAACTCTGGTATAACAATCATTGTGTCATTCCAAACATACTACTGACCATTGTGTCAAATGAAGCCAACATAACATGTACCCAGCTGTTTGTTTACTGCAGTAGCATAGTTTGCTATTTGGTTTATTTTATAATGTTCATTTCTTGTAGTAAATTGTCTTTTGCTTGTTTTGAGTGTTAGTATGATTTTTTATTGCTCTTATCACTCCGGAATCGAAGTCTCGCGAAAGGAACGGATCCATAATCAACGAACTTGTAAGCTGCACAAGCAATACTTGAATGGCAATCATGCACCATCCAAGTATAGTTTGTGCAGCCTCACAAGTTCGTTGATTATGGATCTGTTCCTTTTGCGAGATCTCGATTCTGGAGTGATAGAGCAATAAAAAATGCAATGTTACCATCTAAGTGTAAATGCAATGTAGATCTTTTGTATTGTGTATTTGTTAATGGATGTTTTATTTCATTTCAATTAATTGATTTGCGAAATGGATATGTTTGTGAAATGAAGTACGATGTGAATTAGATGTTTTATGTTTGTAAAATGAATTGAGATGTGAATTGTATGTATACATGTACATGTTGATCTTCTTGTTTCAGAGGGTATGGCTAGCATTTCCTGAGGTTAGCCAATAAACAGGAATAGATTTAGGGGTAGAAAAGAATATCACAGACGATTTGTAACTAAAAACCGTCTAGTGAAGATTCTTTATCATTTTGTTTATACAATTATTTTTCATCGGTCGCGTTATATATATGCCTTGTTATCTAATCTCACACGCATACTACTTGTTTCTTGTTATTTGCTGGACTGATGTTTTTTTTATTGTATGACATGAGAATTGTTAGTTAGGTTAGTGGATCGCCCACTGCCCATAATTAACTACCACATGTTTTCTAGATGAAAAGTGAAACAATACACTATCTATCATATATAAATACCATCTTATAAACTTCTAATGAGACTGAATTTTCTTATATGATCGAACTAACCTATATGTGAGACCATGTGAAGGTCATCCTATACTATATAATGAGTATTTGACTTTTCTAGCTTGTACTTCATTGTCAAAGTTTGAGTTTGATTTTGTGTCTTTGACACTCTCTGGTTTTGCTATCAGGTGTTCAATGGTCTGACCAACCGTGGGCGACGGCTCGACCGAAGGTGGTATGTTTATTCTAGAGAGCTCTTTGTTTTGTTGCACAAAGGTTTTAAAAATGGTGCGGCCAGCCATTGATGATGGTCCGATTGGAGGGTGTCGAGCAGTCTGACCAGCATGGTTGTCGTGGTCAAACCATTCCTTTGTTATTGGGGTTTGACTGATGTTGACTCAGGCGGTCTGATCGGCCGTTGGTTGGCGATCAAATTGGCTTGTGTTGAGTTGAATGAGTTGAGTTGACTGAGAGAGTCAGGAAAGTGGATTGTGCCTTCACCAGAGAAGAGGAAGGTGACCCTAGCTCGGTTCCTCCTAGCTCCAATTGCAACAAAACCCGAACAAACAGGCTCAACAAGGCAAAGGGCAAGTTTTGATGCGAGAGTCGAGCTTAGAAGCTTACCAAGAAGGGATGGTGTGGTTGCGTGCTCATCGTTGCTTCTATTCCCGGTGAACCAAGGGCGTTGAAGCTCTGGTTCTTGGGAGATAGAATCAAGGTGAGCTGGGGGAGAGGGTGACGTGCTCGAGTGGTCTTGAAGGCATACAAGCATGGCAGCCAAGGGAAAGAGAGGCCACGAGCGGTGCTCATGGTGTGTCTCCTTGCGTGGACAAGCAAAGGGCACAAAATGGGAGAGAGGAGTGGCGATGGGATAGCACAGCACGAGCTAAAAGCATGTCCGAGTTGTTGCTTGTAGTTAGAAAGGAAGATTTTGGTGAAGATTCTCTAGCAGCAACTTCAACAACATAGAACAGCGTCTACTTGCATACCTATTGGTGAGGAGGGGTGGTGGAGGAGTTGAGGTGGCCGAGGCGGGTGCCAGATGCAACAGGGTCCCACTGGGCTGGTGAGCTGGGCGAGCGAGAGTTGGAAGAAGGGTACTGATGGGTGGGGTTCAGTCCCACTCATCAGTGACTGAGATTAGAAGATCCAGAGAGAAAGTGTATTTGTGAAAATACTCCTTCAGAGAAAGGGAAGCGGAAAATAATGGGAGAAGTAGGTGAGTTCGGCTCGGTTGATCATTTTGAGGAATTTTTAGATATACCAAAAGAGTTCTAAGTATTATGAAAATTTTTGTGAAGGCTCCTCACACTGTAGATTCTTGTATAATTTTCCAAGATTTTATTTGCTATAAATCTCACTCAAAAATTCTTTTAAGTCCCTATTTTATTAAAAATGCACTAGTTGAATTTGGAAAATTTTGGAAACATGCTCAAAAATATTCCATCATTTATTTCCAGCACAATTAACTTACATTTGCATTTTTGGGATGTTGCAACTTCCTCCAAAATGTGAATAAGGTGCTCCCAATAAGGAAGATCGGGTTACAAATCGATGTTATCTAATTGAGTAAGCTTGCTCAGAGTGTGGAGACACATTTTGAGCTGAGAAACATGGAAGACATCATGCACATCTGAAAGTTGTGGTGGCAGCTCCAATTGTACGCCACTTTGTCTTTCCTTGCAATGATTCGGTACAAGCCAATTTCCATGGACTTGAAAACGGTAGATGCCACGTAGTGGTGAGATCTTGAGATAAACATAATCATTTATCTCGAAGCTCAGCTCACGACAACGATGGTCGGCATAGCTTTTTTGGCGAGATTGTGCTTCCTTCAACCGGCTCCTTATTGCATCAACGTGTTCTTAAGCTTCTTAGATAATAGCGGTCCAAAGAATTGCTTTTCATTGACCTCAGACCAAAAAAGAGGTGTTCTACACTTTCTCTCATAAAGTGCTTCAAACAAAGATATTTTGAGGCTTGATTGGAAGCTATTGTTGTAAGAAAACTCGACAAACGCCAAGTATTTCTCCCAATTCGTGCTGTAGGACAACATGCAAGCTCTTAACATGTCCTCTAGTATTTGATTTGTATCTTTGGTTTGGCCTCTGTTTGTGGGTGGAATGCCGTATTAAAGAATAGCTCAGTTCTCAAAAGCTCATGCAAGCTTTTCCAAAACTGGGAAGTAAATTGAGGACCTCGATCGGAAGTTATCGTTTTTGGCACACTATGCAGGTGAACGATATTGTTCGTGTAGAGCTCAGTGAGCTTAGATCCATGATATGTGGTGCTAACTGGGATGAAATGTGCAACTTTGGTCAAACGGTCGACAATAATCCATATCTAGTCGTGCCCGTTTCGGGTTTTCAACAAGCTGATAATGAAATCCATGCCGATGTCATCCCATTTCCACTCGAAAACCTTCAAAGGCTGGAGCAATCCCACTGGACATTGGTGCTCTGCTTTGATTCATTGGCACACATCACAAATGGCATTATGTACGATGATGTCTTACTTCATACCGGGCCATCAAAATCGTTCCCGGAGATCTTGTTACATCTTCGTACTCCTGGGTGAATGGAGAGCGGTGAATCATGGGCTCCTCTAAGGATTAGGCACTTGATTTCTTGGTTATTCGGGACATACAACTACTGTTCATGCATGACCATTCCACTTGCATTTTCGGTGAACTTCGATTTTCCACTGTCTTGCAAATCGTGCTTGATTTCGGTGATTGCTTGATCTTCGAGTTGAGCAGCTTTGATATGAGATTTGCAAGTGTGTTGCAGTGCTAGGGTAGCTGCAAAACAAACGCCAGTTGACTCACTTCAATCGATATATCGAGGCGGTGAAGCTTTCGACCGAGAGCATCGACTACATGTTGGCTTTACTGGGGTGGTAATGGACGTCAACATGGTAGTCTTTGATCAATTCAAGCCACCTTCTCTACTTTAGGTTCAGATCTGGTTGCGTGAAGAAATACTTCAAGCTTTTGTGATCGATGTAAATTTCACGTCGATTACCAATGAAGTAATGTCTCCAGATCTTGAGAGCACGAATCACGTCTACCAATTCCAGGTCATGAGTTGGATAATTCACCTCGTGAGTTCAAAATTGACGTGAGGCATATGCTACAATTTTGCCCTCTTGTATCAACACACAACCATGGCCGTGACGAGATGTGTCACAATACACAATGAATATTTTTGTGTATGTCAGGCAATACGAGCACTGGAGCTGTTGTGAGCCTCTTCTTTAATTCTTGGAAGCTCTCCTAAGAGGTTGTTGCCATCGATCTTGCAATTTTGAAGAAATTCTCGATGAACTGACGATAATATCCAACTAGGCTGAGAAAACTCCAACATTCCAAAATGATGTGGGGCAGACACCTCCTTTAGAAAGAATATGGCCTATCAAGCCAACTTCCTTTAGCCAAAATTTGCATTTACCGAATTTTGCATATAGCTAATGTTTCCGAAGTTTCTCGAGCACAATACACAAATGTTGCTCACGCTCCTCTACATTCTTAGAATTGGGAAGAATATCATAGATAAAAACCACCACAAACTTATCTAAATACTCCATAAAAATCCTATTCATAAGATTCATGAAACTAGCAGGAGCATTGCGAAGTCTGAATGGCATTACATGTATTCATACAAATAGTAATGGGTGGTGAATGTAGTCTTTTGAATGTCCTCCTACTTGATCTTAAGTTGGAAATAACCTAGCCTCAGATCAATCTTGGAGAAAACACATCCACCATTCATTTAATCAAATAAATCGTTAATCTGTGGGAGAGGATATTTGTTCTTAATGGTGACTTCATTTAAGAACCGATAGTCGATACATATCCTCAGACTATCGTCTTTCTTCTTCATGAATAGCACAGAGCTTCCTCACGGTGACGAGCTAGCACAGATAAATCCTTTGTCCAGCTACTCCTTGAGTTGTTACTTCAATTCAACCAACTCATTCGGGGGCATGCGATACAGTCACATGGAAATAGGTGCTGTCTTGGGCAGCAAATAGATGACAAATTCCATGTCACACTCCGATGCATTCCTGGAAAATTATTCAAAAACACGTTGGGATATTCGCACACCACTGATGTTTGACCATGCTCCAAAACCGAGATGGAGTTGAGAGTGGGTTACCACAAGGATATGGTATGAGCGGAGCAGAAAACAACTTGCTCTCTGCTGTAATTGACAAGAGAAATAGCCTAATTGGCACAATTGATAAATCCTTTATGTTTGGACAGCCAATCCTTCTCAATAATTACATCTAACATAGGTGTATCGATCATAATAAAGTTGCTTTCAAATTCTACTCCATTGATCATAATCCTTACCCCCAAACAACCATATCTTGCTTTCATAACCGACCTGGGTGAACAAACTAGCAAGATGTTCTCTACGAGCGCAATTTCTATTCTTTATTGCATAGCGAACTTCTTAGATATAAATGAATGGAAAGCTCCAGAATCAAATAAGACCAATGAGGTACTGAGTGCACAAGGAATGTACCCAGCACCACAACGAGTGCTTTGTTGACCTCCTTGATGATTGTATGGTGGAGACGACCACGCCTCGAAGCCTTGAGCTGGCCTAGGCTCTTGTTGTCCTCCTTGACCTTGTGTGAAGCCCTGGGGACATTGTTGGATGCCTTTGAGTTGTGGACGAGGCGCCGGTGGCTTCATTTGAGGGCCATTGCGCTCATAGTGTCCGCTCTCACCGCAACTAAAGCAAGTGATGGCAGCAGCCTGATTTTGCCCTCAGACGGCTGCCCTCCGTGGTTATATGGTTGAATTGTGGCTTGCTGTAGGCGAGGATCTTGCCCTTGATACCTCGAAGGTGGTGGCGTGGAATGACATATGTTTGACGATTGCCAAATGCACGGTTTCGGCAAGCTGCTGCTTCGTGATTTTTGCACCATCCACTTACGCCTGCGGCTTTCCACGACCGCCTGAGTACTATCCTCCACTTAGATCTTCTTATCAACTAATGTTTGGAAGTCGACTATGTCGTGGACAGCGAGGGACCACTTCATTGCTTCATTAAGGCGCTCCTGAAAGAGAGTGACCTTCCTCTCGTTCGGTATTTCGGGTATAACAAACAAGATAATTGAAGTGGTGAAGAAACTCTATCGTGGACATGTTCCATTGCTTGAGTTCATAGTACTCCAACTTCTTGATCCCCATAAGACCAGCTCGAATGTGGGCAGTACTACGCTAGCACATAGCTAACCACGTGGGAGTAAAGGATTTTTATTTTGATACTATTAAACAGATGAAATGCAGATGAATGTTATTATTAGTTCGTTTTCTAAATTTAAAGGATTGATGTCGGCCTATATATGATGTTTCGAGGATGGTGTCCAGTTTGTGATTTTACCAAAAGTGTTCAGGTTGGCTCTTTGTGCAGCTCAATCCATTGTAATGTGTGACATTTCCCTTCCACTGGATATGAGGTGTAACAAATGACTAAGCTTAAGTTGGTGATAAGTTTTGAGTCGGTTTTGTAACCTATATATAAAATGAATAACGCACCATTTACTTACTGAATTTGAAAATAATCTAGGGTACATGGCTAAAGACTCGTGTATAATTAATTAAATTGCGCCAACGATATGTTAGGTGGACTATATTACGTGACCCTATCTTTTGTCGAAGGATTAAAAATAGGAGCGGTAACCAACTCTTCCCATTCGTAAGTCCTGAGAATGAAAGAGATGGGATGCAGTTAATTAGTTTGACCCTCTCTTTCTATTTATCTCTGCTAGCCTTCTTCGCCAACCACCGACTAATCTTCTATTACATTATTAAAACTATAGAAAAAAGTCGCTATGTTTGCTTCCAGACGCAAGAAATTCCTATATTAATTAGAGAAAAAATAAGATCTATGCCACTTGTTTTGGTGGATCAATTGCTGAAATTCCCATATTCGTTAGTTAATTAATTAATGAATAAAATCTACTGCTGAATTAGGTGAGAATCTAAAAATCCAAATGAAATTCATGTTCCTTATTCTTGAAGCTGGAATTCAGTATCTCTAGGTTGTAGCTTGGCTAAAATTAAAATCAAATTTTAGGCCGGTTGTACGTTATCTAAAGAGCTTCGGCATGTTTGGAATAAAGGAATAAATTTTGAAGAGTATGCCTTTCCATTAGCTCACAATAAATGTTTTTTTATCCAAATTGCTATTAAAATTCTTGTGCCTCAAATATAGACTCAGTCTAGTACACGTCAGCCTCATTTCAATCGGCTTTCATTACAAATAAATTTGGAAGAGTAATTAGGTGTTCCCATGATCTAGCTAGGGATTAAGATTTCATACATCTCACTAGCTAGCAAAAAAAGCATGAAATAATGAAAATACTTTCATATACAGTACTTAGAAACAAAATAAGCCCAACATACCTATTGTGGAAATCCAATATTGAACCTTTCGTCAGGATAGTCCAGTTATTTACACAATGAAGTCTCGATGGTAGGCTCTAAAACGTTTTTAACTACTAGTGTATTTTTAACTCCATATATATGGTGGATGGCAATGTGGTAGAGAGGGACATATCTGATGGATGCATCCCTCACTACTACAAAAGAGGCTATACTGAATGGCTACATCACAGACGGTATGCCAGTTGTGGATTGTGCTTTCAATCATGAGGATAGGTCGCAGGATGACAATCTGGATCAGATACTATGTGATGCAGAAGGGAACTATAGTAGGAGAGAGTTTGGTAAATTCGACGGCTTGATGGAGGACTCGGAGAAACCTTTGTTCCCAGGCTGCAAGCCGCAACACATGAGATTATCATCAGTTCTAGAACTGCTGAAATTGAAGGCAAGCAATGGTTGGTCCGACAAGAGTTTCACGGTATTGTTAGGTCTCCTAGCGGACATGCTTCCAAAGGGAAATGTGTTGCTGAGAACTACTTACCAAGCTAAGAAGATTCTTTGTCCATTGGGAATGGAAGCAGAAAGAATACATGCATGTCTGAATGATCGTATCCTCTACCGTAAAGAGTATGCTAGCTTACATGTTTGTCCGGTGTGCAAAGCATCCCGATACAAGCATAAAAATGACTCCGATGATGAGAAGGGCATCGAGGTGAAGCAAGGACCTTCTACTAAGGTATTGTGGTATCTTCTTGTAATTTCCCATTTGAAGCATTTATTTGCAAACCGCAAGGATGCAATTAGATTGATGCGTTGGCACTCGGAGAAGCGTAAGAAAGACAAAATGATAAGACATGTTGCTGATTCTGCCCAGTGGAGGAACATTGATAGGATATTTGTAGACTTTGATATGGAACTGAAGAATATAAGGTTGGGTTGAGTATAGATGGAATGAATCTTTTTGGTAACACGAGCAGCCGACATAGCACTAGCTCGTGACTCTGTGCATGTACAGCTTTCCTCCTTGGTTGTGTATGAAACAGAAGTATATTTTGATGTCACTACTTATCCAAGGGCCGAAGCAATCTGAGAACGATATTGATGTGTACTTAGCACCATTGGTGGAAATTCTTGCAATACTGCGAAACGAAGGGGTACATGTATGGGATGCGGACAAATGAGAGAAGTTCACACTACGCGCCATGTTGTTCTGCACCATTAATGATTTTCCTGCCCTTGGTAACCTGTCATGGTTGAGTACAAAAGGAGCCAAAGCCTATCTGCACTGCTTAGATTATACTGAGAGTGTGTGGTTGAACAACTCATGCAAAACTGTGTACATGTGTCACCGTAGGTTCCTTCCAAAGTATCACCCAAACTGCAAGATGAAGAAACAATTTGATAGGAAAAAAGAGGATGACTCAGTACCAAGGCCTTTTAGTGGGAAAGATGTCTATGATATGGTTAAAGATATTGATGTTGTGCTTGGAAAGAGACGTAAATTGAGGGCCTGTCGGAAGAACATGTGGAAGAAGAGGTCAACATTTTGGGACTTGCCTTATTGTGAGCACTTAGAAGTTCGCAATTGTATCGATGTCATGCATATAGAGAAGAATGTATGTGATAGTTTGATTGGTCTCTTACTGAACATTCTTGATAAAACAAAGGATGGTGTCAACCTAAGGTGTGACTTGGTCGCTATGAACATCAGGACCGAGTTAACACCGATAGAGACCCATAAAGGTCAGACGTACCTTCCCCAGCTTGCTACACTCTGTCTAAGTCTGAAAGAACTCAAATGTGCCAATCCTTGCATGGTGTGAAAGTTTCGGCCAGTCATTTCACCGGCATGAAGAAATTTATTTCCATGGAACATTTGAAATTA
This sequence comes from Dendrocalamus sinicus, assembly GCA_036346575.1. Taxonomy (NCBI): domain Eukaryota; kingdom Viridiplantae; phylum Streptophyta; class Magnoliopsida; order Poales; family Poaceae; genus Dendrocalamus; species Dendrocalamus sinicus. Next base: position 15,792,598 of record CM070667.1, on the reverse strand, counting down.
ATTGGTATGAAGTCTCATGATTGTCATGTGCTAATGACATAAATGCTACCTGTTGCAATTAGAAGTATTTTTGCTGAATAAGGTTTGAGTGACAATCATAAGGCTATGTTATTTCTTTAACGCAATTGCTCAGAAGGTCATCGATCCCGATCAGCCAGATGCTCTGCAGACCGAGGTGGTGACAATTCTATGTCACCTAGAGATGTATTTTCCTCCGTCATTTTTTGATATCATGGTCCATCTCATTGTCCACCTTGTGAAAGAGATAAATATATGCGGCCTCGTTTTTCTACGTCATATGTACCCATTTGAGAGGTATATGGGAATTGTTAAGTCCTATGTACGTAATCAATCTCGACCGGAGGGTAGCATCATCGAAGGTTATAAAACTGAAGAGGTCATTGAATTCTGCATCGACTACATGGCTCAGGTTGAACCGATAGGTGTACCTCTATCTCGTCACGAGGGGAGACTAGAGGGTATTGGGACTATCGGAAGGAAAGAAATAATGCCGGATCGAGATACGTATGCTCAAGCCCATTTCACGGTTTTACAACACATGACTGAAGTGACCCCATATATTGAAGAGCACAAGGACATGACTTTTTTGGAATCATGTAGGTCGTTTACTGCTTATGTTGCTCAGGGAGGCACAAGGAATCTAGTGACACGCTGCAACATAGGACGCGATTTCTGGTACCCGCTATAACACAATAATTCTATATCACACTTTGTTATAATGCCTTTAGAATTGACAATACCTATATATGTAATTCTATTTTTGCAGTGCCACTAGTAGCTACAGGGCAACGTATGTGGATCTACGTTTGTCGCTATATGAAGAAAATCATGGACACTAAGATGAATGATCTAGAGGTTTGTCAACCTTCCAATAATTATTATTTTCTGATTATATATATGTATATATATACACACACATGCTAATTAATGACTTAATATTGCTACTAGCGACAGTGTGTGGACTTCAACGAAAGTGCATTTGATCTTGACAAACTCGTCGAAATTCGTGAAAACCTCTCCCAATTCTTACTAGCAGAGGTCATAAATAAGACTGGAGAGTTTCACCCTGACAATGGTGATTAGATGTTACATTGGATTCAACTGTAACCACTCAATTGTACTTAATTAAACAATTTATTCAATTTAATTCATTTATGAGATCTGTGTAACGATTGTCATGCTATATATGTGATCTACTTGTGTTGTTTCATTCATCTATGTGATTTATGTAATGATTGTCTTGTGCTATATATACGTGATCTTGCTTGTTTTCAGATGGTATGGCTAGCATATCCTGAGGCTAGCCGAAAAGGAGCAAATAAAATCGCTATTGAAATAGCTATCACAGACGGTTTGGTGCTCCAAACCATATGTGATATATATCCCAGACGGTTTCAAACACTGAATCATCTGTGATATGCACATATCATAGACGATTTTTGTTATTAATCGTCTGTGATATGGTGTATATCACAGACGGTTCAGAACATCGACCATCTATGATATGAACCATATCATAGACGGTTAATAAGAAAAATGTTTATATCACAGACGGTTAATACAAAAAACCGTTTATGTTGTAAGTTATCACAGACGGTGTGGGAGCCGTTTGTGATAACCAGCTATTATCACTGATACATAAATGTAGACGGTTTCTAAACTGTCTGTGATGATAGTTTTGAACCGTCTGTGATAACACTGTCTGTAGTAGTGTCTTTAGAAGCAACGAATAATTAATTCATATGCTTTGTGCTAAACAGTAGAAACATTTCAAATTTCCTTTCAGAAAGTAAAATAAAAGGCATTAATGTCTACTATATATATCTGATCAGATCAACTGGGTTTGCATTTCAATTAACGACGAGTTGGGCATCATCTAGCTTTCCAGCTCTCCGAGGACTTCAGACTGGCCACTACTATAAGAGCTTTCAAAAACTTTTTCCTTTATTTTACAGAAAATTAAAAGCGATTTTTCATTAACAGGACGTTCTAGACACATAATTAATTTATTTCAGAAACGTACCTTAATTAATCAAGAAAAGTACTTTTCGTTGTGCTCTTTCTCTTTATCCACGACCTTTTCCTGATTTAGAGTTTTAGACTGATCCAGTAGAGAGATAGAGAGCTTCTTAAAAGACTGGCTAGTGAGACAGAGGGACTGTTCTTTTCGATCGAAGCTAGCGGCTTTTAGTTTTTATTACAGTTCTAACTTTTAAACGGGGTATTTTCTCAAGACGGGGTCTACAAGTTAATTGTAGTAAAGGTTAAAAGCCTAACATCCAGTGGCGGACCCAGGATCAAATTTTAGGGGGGGCTAGCGGGACATAATATATAAAAGATAAACATACTAAATATAAAGCGAACTATATTTTGTAATCCAAAATCACACATAATTAGAATAGGAACATAGTAAAAATACAATAAAAATTATACCTTGGTAATGGATAATGTGCCTTCCAATGCCCTGAAAATTGTAATGGATCAATCTTTGTGTCCTCCTTTCTCTGAATCGGAATGCCCAGTTGCCACGACAAGCGTCGGCGATCATTGCTGCCCGACAATCCATCAAACGGTGACACCGAGGAATAAAAATGCACTCAGACACAGTCTCCACTCGGCCTGCAGCCCAGATCCACTTCCACTCCACTCGCGTCTCGCCTTCTCCGCCTCGGCGCCACTCCCTCCGCCCTCCGCGAGATCTGGCGCCTTCTTCCTCTTGCGGTCTTGCCGCCGGCCGACCTCTTCCTCCGCACTCCGCCCGACCGCCCCTCCGGCCGACCGGTATGGATCTGGCGCCCTCTCTCTCTCTCACGGTCTCGCCGTCCTCTCGGCCTCTCCCTCCACCCTCCGGCCGACCGCCGACCAGTCTGGATCTGGCGCCCTCTCTGCTCGGCGTGACGGAGACGAGGTGGGAGCCGTCGGGGAGGAGCGGGTCGGCCGCTGGGGACTGGGAGAGCGGCGGATCTGGCGCTAGGCGGCCGCCGGCCGGTCGGCTGCTCCTGGCCTCCTGCTCGGCTGCTCCAATGCCGCCCGACGCCCGTTGCCCCATGCCCCCGTCCGCGCCGCCAACCGCAAGGACTGAGAAGCCGAAAGGGGATAAAATTGCTTTGCTGTTGTAGTGGACTGTGGTGTCCGAATTTGGATCTGGATTCTGGGTCGATTTTGCAATGCATTTTTTTGGCCCAAATCGACACTTTGTTGTAAAATTGTAATGTCGTATACTTGTATTGGCCCAAATCTTTTTGCCTTGGTTGTAATGTCCAGAGAGAGGCCGCAGGCCGCAGCAGCATGGCGCCGGCGGTGGGCGGTGGCTGCTGCCTGCTGGCCGCTGGTGGCATGGCGCCGATAGGGGGGGCTACGGGGGGTACTCATGGTCCGGCCGGAGGTAGGGTGGGCGCCAGCCCCCCTTGACCCACCGGTCGGTCCGCCACTGCTAACATCTGTATTAACTAAAATCGCAAGCGAGTATCTATCTCTCTGTAATCTCTATCGTAAACAGTTAAAATTCAAAAATTTTAGCCAAAAACTATAAACTGCATTCGAATCAAACAGGCCTAGAGAGACGCGGGAGCTAGCTGGCCGGAGGAGAGGATAGTGGAATGCAAACCTTTTGCGTGTGTATGTCCTTTCACCGGTGATGCAGCAGCACTCGGGACGATACAAGCAGTGGCGTAGCCAGGATTTGTAGCTATAGTGGTCCATTGTCTAAAATTTATTTAACCGCTATAAATTTAACATGTCGGTACACAAGTATATGAATTACGAAATGCAATTAAGGGAAAAAGGACATACGAACTTCATAAAATAGATGAATATAGCTTTCTTAACATAGAATTGGAATATTACATACCCATAGTAGTTGAAGAACAGTACGTCACTACTTCTTCTTCTTGTCAGGATATAAAGAGAACATCACATTAATTTTATATTAGAACATTAAATACATTCTATATTTATGGACAAAGCTATTTAAAAAAATACATTTTATAAAGGAGTGCATCGAAGAGTTTGCTTGCATGGGTAACTTCAAAAGCCGCATTTGGAGCAAGCAAGCTAAGACAACAAATACCTACCTCAAAGAATTTACGAGACCGTTTACACCGACTTACATTCACGAAGAAAGAAGGTAATATAAATATTTAACTTTCTAAAATAATTTCTCTATTTCTCTCATCCTGAAAATAAGTTATGCGACACGGACATATCACTACCTCACTCTTCTCGCTCTGTCTACTTTGCATCTCTTTTTATTTTCCCCACCACTCGTATCCTCCCACTAAAAGCTTTTTTTTAGGCATTACTATTTATTTTAGCTAAAAACCATCAACTGTCGTTCAATATGAACATGCCAAGCTAGTCATCGATTTTATTGTACATCTAGATGCCAAGCTAGTCAACGATTTTACTGTACATCTAGATTCCCAAGTTGCATGTCATTAGCTTGACACATATAGAGCAAATTAAATGATTTAGCGGGAGGTAAAATGTAGCTATGATTCAACAAGTTTTTGCATTATGATCAAATACATGAAGGCCTCATTATCCGAGCGCAGGGTGGTCCGCGGCCCACAGGGACCACCCTGTAGCTCCGCCAGTGGATACAAGCAGAAAGGGTAACGGTTCGTTTTTTCTGCTTTTCAAGCGTTTTTTTACTTTGATTTCTTTTCATGATCACTATTTATTAGATTAATAAACTAAACTCATATATTATTGTCTAGAGAACGAGAACGTATACGGTATGTACTGTGCGCATTGGACCATATGATAGGACTGTCAATAATTAATCAAATAAGAGCAATAGTGTGGCAACTGGCAAACAATAGGCTGATTCAGTATTTATTACACTTCCTCCTTGTTGTATTGTCATATCTAGTCATCATTCTGCATCTTCCATTCTTTCTCTATCTCTTAATTAAGGGATAGGTGTAACTAGGGGTGAAAATGGATCGGATAATTTCCAATCGATCCGGATGAAAACGGATACGGATTGTGTCAGATCGGATTTTCTTCGGATAATTCTTGGATTGGACACGAATACGGATTTTTTGTCGGATACGGATACGAATCTGATGGCACGATATCCGCGAATCTGATCTGAATCTGATTATCCGGATAATACGAAAACGGATATCCGGGATTTCAGCCCAATATTGCTCAGCCCAAGTCAGCTTCTCTCATTTCCCCTGCCACCAGCCCATTAGCCCAACCAAGCCATAAGCCTCCATTACCATTAGGCATTAGGTTCCTTAGTCATATTAAATTACAACCACTAGCAAATATTTATGTTTATTAAAAAATAAATTTAATATTGTCGGTGGATTAAAATTTGTACCAATTAAATTGATGTACTCCCACTTAAATCATTTTGATGCAAATTTAAATACATAATTAATTTATTAGTCACATGTAAATGGTAGAAATCCATTAAGAATTATTTAGGACTTTAGAAAAAATTAACTGCCACTTGAAAATTTAAAATCTGTACAACGGTATGACTATTGTGGATAAAAATACTTATGCTTGTTTAGATTTCATGAATGTTTTGACAAGATAAACTATTTATGTGTTTTTATTGATTTTGGATGTATAGTTTAAGGGATTTTTCGTGTTCCGATAAATATTCGTGACCATATTTGTTTCGATTCATATTCGCTCCGTACTATATTCGATATTATTCATATTTGTATTCGTATCCGGGGTATCTGTATTCGTATCTGTATCCGAGAAAAAAAAATATGAAAACAAATATGATAGAAACATTATCCATCCGTATTCGATCTGTTTGCATCCCTAGGTGCAACCTGAATTGTTACTCCCCAATGATTTATACAAGGAGCGCACGTATTGAAGCTTCAGCTTTGTATGTTTTAACCATCAATTAGTCTAACTGTGTGTATATATATAGGTTTGGTTATACAAAAGTTGTACCATTAGATTCGTATTTGAAAGAACTTTTATATGATCATGATTCTGTAGTTTTTAATAATACATCATAAGAGATACTAATGGTTAAAGTTCAATTTTAAAGACCGTGCCAAGAAAACTGTGCCTTAAACAATAAACGGAAGGAGTAATTAGTTCAAGCTAGGACATGAGAATTTTTTTGGGGCAAATTATCTAGCTGGAAGCCTGGAAACCCCAGTCTAATATCTGTCTTATGCTAGCTCAAGTGGCGGTTGCACAAGTATTATTGAATATTGACAAAGCACGTTTGGGTATAGGAATAGAAAGAGATATGTATTTGTTTGTCAGTTAAATGAGAGAAATCTCACATGGAATATACACAATTTTGAATCAGAGAAAGGCCCCAAAAGGCCTCTTCAATTAAAGATATGCCAGCAAAAATGAGCTAACTAATATTATTATAAAAAGGCTATACCAGACATCTCAACACAGACGGTTCAAAGAACCATCAGTGTAACAATTATCACAGACAGTTTTAAAAGTGTGACTATCTACGTTACTACCGATGACTAGAACCGTTTGCGATACATAATTATCACAGACGGTTAGGATTAAAAACCATATGTGATAGTAGCATACATCACAGACGGTTTTTAATCCAAACCATCTATGACAATGCCACATCACCGATCCGTGGCATCTCTCCCAAGATTTCGATTTCACCTATTCATTCTCTCCGCATCGAATGCCAGGCACCAGTCTCCTTCCATCTCTCGTCCCTTATTACCCCCTCTCTACTTCCGCTAATTTCACTATAAAGAACCAATACTAATGAAGATATTTCCTACTGCTCTTAGTTCAATCACTCCTTATTAATTCCTGCTTCCTCTCCTAAACCAAAGCGCCTCGTCCCCTTCACCTCTGGTTGTGATGCCACAGTTCACTGCACAAGATACTCTTGTTGTAAGTATCATAAGAGCGTCTTATGCAGTGTCACCGTCGTGACACAACGGTGATGCTGCCATCGCCTCTCCTTCGTCGTTAGTGATATATCCCTCATCCAAAGTTGTTGGATGGCTAGAGTTTCGGGTATATAAATCTTGATGCTTATGCGTGTGAAAATTAATTATTGATGCCTTAGTTTTTGTGATGATTGATGGATGGCTAGGGTTTCAGCCCTTATTGAAATTCATGTTTTATTACAGGATGAAGATATGGAGTCACAGTTTATTGCACGATGATATTTTTATCATAAATATGCCTGCTTTGGTTCATTTGCATTATCTGATTGTCCTATTTTGTAGCGCAATTAGAGAATATTGATGAACTAAAGTGGCGAAATCACAGACGGTTCTTAACTAGAACCGTTGTGATAATAAACTATCACAGATGGCTCTGTTTAAAAAACGTCAGTGAGATATCACAGATGACTTTTTGTAAAACCGTCTATGTTGTAACTTATCATAAATGGTTCGAGAGCCATTTGTGATAACTACTTATTATCACAGATATATAAATTCAGATGGATAAAAAACTGTCTGTGATGACAGTTTTGAACCGTCTGTGATAATCTTTTCTGTGGTAGTGTAAGAAGAAAAAAACAACAGAAGAACACACCAAATCTCCATGCTCTTTGGATAAATCGACAAATCAACTGTTTCTTGCCAAGAAATTCCATCAGAAAAACACAACTAGAAGAGAAATGCACAAACAAATTATTTGACATATATATATATATATATATATATATATATATATATATATATATATATATATATATATATATATGCGTCCAATTAATTAATATACCACCAATTAAACAGTTGACATGTACTCATCAAAGTACACACTGACATACCGAAACAGCGCATGCGGATGATCAATTAAAGGCACAAGGAGGAACGAATAGATCATAGCTTGAGGGACAAGTCCAGCTCGTCGGCGCGCTCGACGCCGTACTCCGACGAGCCCTTGTTGCGTGCCAGGCCAGGCACCGGAGCAGCAGCTTGCTGCGTCTCCATCCTCACCTTCTCAGCCGCAGCAACGATACCGGCGTCGTCCCCGGGCCTCGCGTCCTGCGTAGGCGCTCCCGCCCTTTGCGCGCGCATCGCGGCGGCCATCTCCCGCTGGCGCTTGGCCAGCCTGCGCTCGTACTTGTGCGCGTTCTGGTGGCCGCCGAGCGCCTGCGAGCTGTAGAACTTGCGGTCGCAGTACATGCAGAGGAAAAGGCCGGGAGGCTCCGGCACGGCCGAGGTGTGGAGGAGTGTGAGCTCAAGGTTGAGGTCAACCTGCTCCCTATTAAGCTCCATTATAGTACAGTAGCCTGCCTGACTGTTTATGCGCGTGTGAGAGAGAGGAGAGAGAGAGCTTAATTCGCAACAGAAATTGTTGTGCTAAGCAGGACTAAATACAGCACCTAACGGGTGTTGCACTGTTCCGCACGTTTCCGGTCGCTGTCTATGTACAAGGTTACTGATTTTTCTTTGTATAATTCACTTATTTGAAGCATTGATCAAAATCACACAAAGCTGTCTAAAAGCTAATCCAACGAACAGGAAATTCAACTTAGATTTAACAAAAACTAGACAACATACAAAAAAATTAAAATTATATATATAAATAATTGAGACTTTCTATCCATAATTAAGACTTTCCATTTATAATTGATTCAGCATGCTAAATAAATGACTTCCATTCCACTTACATGCATCTCCAAAGGCAGGGAAGTTTGGTGCACAAACATTATGGTGTCACATTTCAGCGTCCTATATATATATATATATATATATATATATATATATATATATATATATATATATATATATATATATATATATATATATATATATATATATATATATAGGACGAGTGTTTCATGCACCATGGTGCCTAGGCACCAATATCAATACCCGTTGATTTGCTTGAGATTATAACGTTTGATGTGGGTATCTTCATATACTCATAAAAAAGTATATTTGAGATGTCAAACTCCGAAAAAATTTAAATTCAACTTCAGTTTAATTAGTTTGAACTATTTTTATGGTATATACTCACTGTAGTTGCATTGAACTCAAAAGTAGTTCAAACTAGTTTGAACTGAGTTCAAAACTAACTTACCATAAATATATCAAGGGTATAAAACATTTTCATACCCAAACTCAAAAAAATTATCAATCATACACGCGTATCGGATGTTGGTGCCTAGGCACCATGGTGCCTTATGTAATTTTTCTATATATATATATATATATATATATATATATATGATTCTATACTACTCTTAGAGTACTTACTCTCATTTTTTATATAACGCTTAAATAATGTTGTTATACTATATATATATACACACACTCTCTCTCTATATATATATATATATGAAAAAGGTATATAGCAAAAATAAAAAATTTTGTTGAAATTTTTTAACCAAATTATATTAGAGTATTTTAGAATTAGTATTTAAGTATATCAAACGTGATAATAAGTATAACATTTTGCTTAATTAGTGATATATTATAAGTGGTAGTATATATGAATATGGATGTGTGAACGAACTAGACAACTTACAGCAAGTTCTCTAGCGCTTATGTACAACGTTCGATCGCTGCAACGAAACAAAAGAGAGAAGGCGGCGCGTCCTGTAGCGCATATATCGATCGTGCGGGACGTTCGACGACCGAGCAAGCGGCCGAGCGCTCGCCATAGTTTACTGAAATAGACATAGTCAAAAGAAATATGGAGTTATGCTTAGCAACTTCGCATCTAATTAATTCTTTGATTTTTATATTCAAGGAAATGATACAGCAAAAACTATGATTCTATGAAGGCAAAAGATCAGGATAAAAGTTGACTGACAAAGTAACTTAATAAGTCTGAAGCTAGTTCGGTTAATAAAATGTACAAACATAATCTTATGAGAGAACGCCCAGAAATTCGATACCACCTATCAAAAAGATATCTAAACAATTACTTCTGAGGGGGAGCCGGCGAAGACACAGGGTAGCCGGCGGAGGCACGAGGCCGTGAGCGGTGAGGGGGAGCCGGCGGAGCCATTCCGTCTAATGTGGCGATGTTGCCATGGCAAGATTCGAGTTTTGTGGAATCCTTGTATGCGGTGTTGCCTGCTGCCGCTACCGTGAAAGTGTATTTCCTTTTTCAAGTACACATAACACTTTTTTATATACTCCATACCACATCTCATGTCTAGCAATCTGAATTCTGACCATGAAAGTTGTATACTACTAGTCTGTAAAGAAGGCAATATACTAATGAATTTTTGGTACAAATAATCCATTTTTTATTCGAAATTACAGAAATATACCTGCGGGAAAATTTTTTACAAAAATAGGCTCCAGTCGCCCAATGATTGAGCGACTGGAGCCTTTCGCCCAACCAGCGGACGACACAATAGCTGTCGCTCTACCCTCGGGCGACTGCATCTAGTCGCCCTCCCATTGGGCGACTTTCATGCAGTCGCCCAATGGTTGGGCAACTACACTCAGGGGCCGACAAAACCGTATGTACCAATCGTTTCATATACCGATGCAATATAAACAACTAGTCTGAAAAGATAAAATGGCAAAGTTCTATATGGCTTATATATACTCATTTGAAAGGTTTCGACGAGATCTACAACTTTTCAGTTGAAGAAAAATCCAAATTTTAAAGGGAAGAATAAGAAAAAGGGCAAAAACAAAAAGAAAAAACTTGCGATGCAGGTTTAGGTCCAAAGATAGCCGATTTTCGGGGTCTTGGAGGGCGATTGGCGCAAGCGGGTCATTATTGTTGGACCGGGCTCGTCGTTAGCTTTCCAACGAGTACAAGAACGTTGAAAACGGACACCGTATGCAAAAGTTATGCCCGTTTTACTGAAGGTGTGTCGGAAACGGAATCGAATTCGTTTCGGCCTCAATTGAAACTGCTATAACTTTTGATCCCTTGGCCGAAATTGCTCAAATTGTTTTTGGAGGCTTTTGGATGTTTGAAGAATAGCTCCACCAATGTTCACTATTTTTGGCGAAGGTTTGATACACTTTCCAAATTTCGGCAAAATAGACTCTTTCCTCTCTTTTTCTCTCGGGGACTGAGTGCGATCGCCAACCATTGGGCGACTTTTATCTGATCGCCCAATGGGAGGCGGCGGATCAAGTCGCCCAACGGTGGGCGACGCAATGTCATCGCCCAACGGTTGGGAGATTTTCCATTGTCATTCTTTGGGTTGGGCGAAAGCTCGATCGCCCAATGGTTGGGCGACTGGAGCCTATTTTTGTAAAAAAAAAATCCCGCGGGTATATTTCTGTAATTTTGAATAAAAAATGGATTATCCGTACAAAAAATTCATATACTAATCGTGTTGATATGCGGCAGTTATCCATAGTGGTCTTGTGTGGAGGTAGCCAATCTAGAGCACCTAACGATCTCTCATGGAGTATAGCCCTCTATGCATATATAGAAATGAACTGCATATATCAGATCGACAGCGATAAGATAAGCCCTGTTCTGATTGGGTTCTTGGGCGCCATTGAAAAATAGTAGCCATTAAAAGCATACGGGTATGAAATGAGTGTATGGAGTACATAAGAAAAGTAGTAGCCATTGAAAAATGGTATGGAGTATGTTAAAAAATGTGTTGGCTTCAGAATCTAAAATTATAGACAGCAATACTACATGGAGATATTTGTGGTGCTCTAGAACACGATATTTGCCAATCAAAACAGGGTCGTGACTCCCTTGAGATGTACTACCTCTCCTCTATGCTGCCAACAAAATTGAGCCATGTCGTGTGGAGATACTCCTTAATTTTTCTTACGAATGGTTGCTACTAATAAAATTAAATGTATGGAAAGAGTCATTTGTAATTTAAGTTTTCAGTATTTGACCTTTGAATTTTGGGATACATACTTGATGCTCCCGTAATTAAGTATACTTCTATGTGGTATTTCTTGTTAAAATATTCAAATGACATGAAAATTGTACCTCTTTCTTCTCTTCTGGGTTCTAGAGGAGAATAATGCATGTACTTCCATGTGATCAAAGTAAGTATACTTCATCTAAACCGTACACATACTCCCCCGTACACAAATAAACCATACTTACTCGCTTTGGGAAAAAAAAAGGGCATACTCCCCTGTACACAGATAAACCATACTCCCTAGTCCCTACTCACTTTGGGAAAAAAAAGGACATACTCCCCCCTACTCGGCTGGCCAGCACGTCGACGCGGCCGAGAATTCAGGAACAGTTGCGCCGATTATTTTTCAAGATAATTATGTGACCTTTTTAGATGGGTCTACTGCAATGGTTAGTGGGTTTGTTATGAACGCTAAGTGGTGCTATCTCACCCCAATAGCCCAATCAAGCGGGTGGGATTTTGAGGATGATGAATGGTGGATGCAATAGAAGTAACTACACTCGGGAAAAAAATGCTTGGTATGTCGATCTCGATTCTATTGATTGTTATGTTTTGAGTTACCCGGTTGACCTTGTGTACGTAGTACAAACTGTTGCGCCGACATGGTACACAACAAGCTCATGACTGTATCAACAAGCCACAAGGTATTGCGTGTCTTAACACTAATGTTCGTTTCGCAGGAGACGATATTTAATCTGCGCAGTGACCACTTTCTGTAGGACATCATAACTATATATGGGAGTTCGATCAGGATGAAGTGGAATGAAGATATGTATCATCGATTCATTTATTTCAGAAACATGTGACCTCTTACTTTTGTATAAATTTAGAATTCCAAGTAATTGATCAATTGGGTTTAATCATTGTTTGGTTCAAACTAAACACAAAATAAGTGAAATCAGTTAGGACACGTTCTACATGTACAATATCTAATTCTCTATAAAGATCATATCTAGAGAGATAAATACTAGTTCTATAGAGGATATGTGCATACTGGGCGTATAGATCAATTTCTGGCTGCGCACCTCTGATAATCGACATCACACCCATGAATCCTCATATCGAATTAACTACATAATTAATGACACTTTCTTAACTATTTGCATTTAGTGATGTACTAAGGTATACCTTAGAGGAGGGCAGACGATACTATCAAGTACTGCGCGATAACTACCGGTTCCTACCGACAGAAGAGTGGTATCTCAAATTGAATTAATTAATGGGTGAGCGCGCACAATCTGTTGGCAATGTTCACCTACATGTTATACTCGATTCAGTTGCTTCACCATTAATGTATAGGGTTCTAGATGTGAGCATACTACATCACCAGGTGTCAAACTACGTACGTATCTCAAGCTAATTACATTGCGCTCAATGCTCCTAAACTAGACATTCCTAGAAACTTCAGCCATGCATGCAATTTAACCTGAGAGACATTGCATATTAAAGAAATTAATTACTAGAGTACTGCCGGCCGGCCTTCTTCGTCATTTCTCTGCAGACGCAATGATATTAAAAAAAACTTGCAGATGCAATGATTTTTGTTTCGATGCAAGTGCAGCATACTGCATACGTACAGCCTTAAGCACTCGGGCGTACGAATTCTGACTCATGACGGGTTGTGTATGGGATCGAACCTCTCATTATTGGCGGTTGCAAAGGTGAAGGACGACAGTGGAAGGAGTTCACAGCTGGAGAGTGTTGTCTAGTGAAGATTCTTTGGGTCTGTTTGGTAACGGCTATGATTTATGGATTTTAACTGAATTTTTGAATTTTTGCTATTTACGGTACAGATTACGGAGAGAGATACTCACTTGCGATTTTGGATGATACAGATGTTGGACTTTTAACGTGTACATCGTTTAACTTGTAGACCCCGTCTTGAGAAAATACTCCGTTTGAAAGTTAGGTATTGTATCAAAAGCCAAAAGCCGCCAACTTCGGAGAAAAAGAACAGGCCCTTTATCATTTTGTTGATACAATTATTTTTCATCGGTCGCGTTATATATATGCATTGTTATCTAATCTCACACGCATACTACAAGTTTCTTGTTATTTGATGAACTGATGTTTTTTTATTGTATTACTTGAGAATTGTTAGTTAGGTCAGTGGATCGCCCACTGCCCATAATTATCTACCACATGTTTTCTAGATGAAAAGTGAAACAATACACTATCTATCATATATAAATACCATCTTATAAACTTCTACTGAGACTGAATTTTCTTATATGATCGAAGTAACCTATATGTGAGACCATGTGAAGGTCATCATATACTATATAATGAGTATTTGACTTTTCTAGCTTGTACTTCGTTGTCAAAGTATGAGTTTGATTTTGTGTCTTTTACACTCTCTGATTTTGCTATCAGGTGTTCAATGGTCTGACCAACCGTGGGCGACGGTTCGACCGATGGTTCAGTGTGACTAATTTCTAGTTGGTGGTATGTTTATTCTATAGAGCTCTTTGTTTTGTTGCACAAAGGTTTTAAAAGCGGTGCAGCCAGCCATTGATGATGGTCCGATCGGAGGGTGTCGAGCAGTCTGACCAGTATGGTTGTCGTGGTTAAACCATTCATGTTATTGGGGTTTGACTGATGTTGACTCAGGCGGTCTGATCGGCCGTTGGTTGGCGGTCAGATTGGCCTGTGCTGAGTTGAATGAGTTGAGTTGACTGGGAGCGTTAGGAAAGTGAATTGTGCCTTTGCCAGAGAAGAGGAAGGTGACCCTAGCTCGGTTCCGGCTAGCTCCAAATTGCAACAAAACCCGAACAAACAGGCTCAACAAGGCAAAGGGCAAGTTTTGATGCGAGAGTCAAGCTCAAAAGCTTACCAGAGAAGGGATGGTGTGGTTGTGTGCTCGTCGTTGCTTCTATTCCCGGTGAACCAAGGGCGTTGAAGCTCTGGTTCTTGGGAGATAGAATCAAGGTGAGCTGGGGGAGAGGGTGACGTGCTCGAGTGGTCTTGAAGGCATGCAAGCGTGGCAGTCAAGGGAGAGAGAGGCCACGAGCGGTGCTCATGGTGTGTCTCCTTGCGTGGACAAGCAAAGGGCACAAAATAGGAGAGAGGAGTGGCAATGGAATAGCACAGCGCAGCACGAGCCGAAAGCATGACCGAGTTGTTGCTTGTAGTTAGAAAGGAAGATTTTGGTCAGGATTCCCTAGCAGCAACTTCAGCAACATAGCACGGTGTCTACTTGCATAGCTATTGGTGAGGAGGGGTGGTGGAGGAGTTGAGGTGGCCGAGGCGGGTGCCGGACACAACGGGGTCCCACTGGGCTGGCGAGTTGGGCGAGCGAGAGTGGAAGAAGGGTACTGATGGGTGGGGTCCAGTCCCACTCATGAGTGACTGAGATTAGAAGATCCAGAGAGAAAGCGTATTTGTGAAAATACTCCTTCAGAGAAAGGGAAGCGGAAAAGAATGGGAGAAGTAGGTGAGTTTGGCTCGGTTGATCATTTTGAGGAATTTTTAGATATACCAAAAGAGTTCTAAATATTATGAAAATTTTTGTGAAGGCTCCTCACACTGTAGATTCTTGTATAATTTTCCAAGATTTTATTTGCTATAAATCTCACTAAAAATCTCTTTTAAGTCCCTATTTTATTAAAAATGCACTAGTTGAATTTGGAAAATTTTGGAAACATGCTAAAAATATTCCATCATTTTTTCCAGCACAATTAATTTACATTTGCATTTTTGGGATGTTACATTAGTGAAGTTTCAAGTAATGGTTTTTTATTGTAAATTTTTCTACGCCACTTTTTAGATCATCTTTTCATATTTAAATTTTAATTCAATTTAGGTTTCATCAATTGTATATTCCTTTCCCAAGTTAGTGTTCACAAATTATCTTTTAGAGAAACCTTAGTCAAAAGCTAGCAAAACTAAATGTCAACAAATGCAAGCGAAAAGTTCTAAATTTTACACATTTTTGAACATCCTGAATTTTATGAAATCCATGCTGATGTCATCCCATTTCCACTCGAAAACCTTCAAAGGCTAGAGCAATCCCACTGGTCATTGGTGCTCTGCTTTGATTCATTGGCACACATCACAAATGGCATTATGTATGACGATGTCTTACATCATACCGGGCCATCAAAATTGTTCCCGGAGATCTTGTTACATCTTCGTACTCCTGACTGAATGGAGAGTGGTGAATCATGGGCTTCTCTAAGGATTAGGCACTTGATTTCTTGGTTATTCGGGACTTACAACTACTATTCATGCATGACCATTCCACTTGCATTTTCGGTGAACTTTAATTTTCCACTGTCTTGCAAATCGTGCTTGATTTCGGGGATTGCTAGATCTTCGAGTTGAGCAGCTTTGATATGAGATTTGCAAGTGTGTTGCAGTGCTAGGGTAGCTACGAAACCCTCATCAACCACTTCTAGGTTGTGCCTCCAAAACACTTCATGCAACGCCAGTTGACTCACTTCAATCGATATATCGAGGCGATGAAGCGTTTGACTGAGAGCATCGACTACATGTTGGCTTTACTGGGGTGGTAATGGACGTCAACATGGTAGTCTTTGATCAATTCAAGCCACCTTCTCTACTTTAGGTTCAGATTTGGTGGCGTGAAGAAATACTTCAAGCTTTTGTGATCGGTGTAAATTTCACATCGATTATCAATGAAGTAATGTCTCCAGATCATGAGAGCATGAATCACGTCTACCAATCCATGTCATGAGTTGGATAATTCACCTCATGTGGTCACAATTGACGTGAGGCATATGCTACAACTTTGCCATCTTGTATCAACACACAACCATGGCCGTGACGAGATGTGTCACAATACACAATGAATATTTTTGTGTATGTCAGGCAATATGGGCATTGGAGCTGTTGTGAGCCTTTTCTTTAATTCTTGGAAGCTCTCCTAAGAGGTTGTTGCCATCGATCTTACAATTTTGGAGAAATTCTCGATGAACCGATGATAATATCTAATTAGGCTGAGAAAACTCCAACATTCCAAAATGATGTGGCCTATGAAGCCAACTTCCTTTAGCCAAAATTTGCATTTACTGAATTTTGCATATAGCTAATGTTTCCGAAGTTTCTCAAGCACAATACACAAATGTTGCTCATGCTCCTCTACATTCTTAGAATAGAGAAGAATATCATAGATAAAAACAACCAAAAACTTATCTAAATACTCCATAAAAATCCTATTCATAAGATTCATGAAACGAGCGGGAGCATTGCCAAGTCTGAATGACATTACATGTATTCATACAAATAGTAATGGGTGGTGAATGTAGTCTTTTGAATGTCCTCCTGCTTGATCTTAAGTTGGAAATAACCTAGCCTCGGATCAATCTTGGAGAAGACACATCCACCATTCATTTAATCAAATAAATCGTTAATCTGTGGGAGAGGATATTTGTTCTTGATGGTGACTTCATTTAAGAACCGATAGTCGATACATATTCTCAGACTATCATCTTTCTTCTTGACGAATAGCATAGAGCTTCCTCACGGTGACGAGCTAGCACAGATAAATCCTTTGTCTAGCTACTCCTTGAGTTGTTACTTCAATTCAACCAACTCATTCGGGGGCATGCGATACAGTCACATGGAAATAGGTGCTGTCTTGGGTAGCAAATAGATGACAAATTCCATATCATGGTCCGATGCATTCCTGGCAATTTATTTGAAAACACGTTGGGATATTCGCACACCACTGGCGTTTGACCAAGCCCCAAAACTGAGATGGAGTTGAGAGTGGGCTGCCACAAGGATATGGCATGAGTGGAGCAGAAAACAACTTGCTCTCTGCTGTAATTGACAAGAGAAATAGCCTAATTGGCACAATTGGTAAATCCTTTATGTTTGGACAGCCAATCCTTCACAATAATTACATCTAACATAGGTGTATCTATCATAATAAAGTTGATTTCAAATTCTACTCCATTGATCATAATCCTTACCCCCAAACAACCATATCTTGCTTTCATAACTGACCTGGGTGAACAAACAAGCAAGATGTTCTCTAGGAGCGCAATTTCTATTCTTTGTTGCATAGCGAACTTCTTAGATATAAATGAATGGGAAGCTCCAGAATCAAATAAGACCAATGTAGGTACTGAGTGCATAAGGAATGTACCCAGCACCACAACGAGTGCTTTGTTGACCTCCTCGATGATTGTATGGTGGAGACGACCACGCCTCGAAGCCTTGAGCTGGCCTAGGAGCTTGTTGTCCTCCTTGACCTCGTGTGAAGCCTTGGGGACATTGTTGGATGCCTTTGAGTTGCGGACAGGGAACCGATGGCTTCATTTGAGGGCCATTGTGCTCATAGTGTCCGCTCTCACTGCAACTAAAGCAAGTGCTGGCAGCAGCTTGATTTTGCCCTCAGACAACTCCCTCCGTGGTTATATGGTTGAATTGTGGCTTGCTATAGGCGAGGATCTTGCCCTTGATACCTCGAAGGTGGTGGCGTGGAATGACATATGTTTAACGATTGCCAAACGCACGGTTTCGGCAAGCTGCTGCTTCCTGAAATTTGCACAATCCACTTACGCCTGCGGCTTTCCACGACCGCTCGAGTACTATCCTCCACTTAGATCATCTTATCAACTAATGTTTGGAAGTCGACTATGTCGTGGACAACGAGGGACCACTTCATTGCTTCATTAAGGCGCTCCTGAAAGAGAGCGACCTTCCTCCTCTCGTTCGGTATTTCGGAGGTGGCATACCAAACAAGATAATTGAAGTGGTGAAGAAACTCTGTAACGGACATGTTCCATTGCTTGAGTTCATAGTACTCCAACTTCTTGATCTCCATAAGACCAGCTCGAATGTGGGCAGTACTACGCTAGCATGTAGCTAACCACGTGGGAGTAAAGGATTTTTATTTTGATACTATTAAACAGATGAAATGCAGATGAATGTTATTATTAGTTCATTTTCTAAATTTAAATGATTGATGTGGGCCTATATATGATGTTTTGAGGATGGTGTCCAGTTTGCCATTTTACCAAAAGTGTTCAGATTTGCTCTTTGTGCAGCTCAATCCATTGTAATGTGTGACATTTCCCTTCCACTGGATATGAGGTGTAACAAATGACTAAGCTTAAGTTGGTGATAATTTTTGAGTCGGTTTTGTAACCTATATATAAATTGTTATAACGCACCATTTACTTACTGAATTTGAAAATAATCTGGGGTACATGGCTAAAGACCCGTGTGTAATCAATTAAATTGCGCCAACGATATGTTAGGTGGACTAACGTGACCCTATCTTTTGTCGAAGGATTAAAAATAGAAGCGGTAACCAACTCTTTCCATTCGTAAGTCCTGAGAATGAAAGAGATGGGATGTAGTTAATTAGTTTGACCCACTCTTTCTATTTATCCCTGCTAGCCTTCTTCGCCAACAACCGATTAATCTTCTATTACATTATTAAAACTATGGAAAAAAAGTCGCTATGTTTGCTTCCAGCCGCAAGAAATTCCTATATTAATTAGAGAAAAAAATAAGATCTATGCCATTTGTTTTGGTGGATCAACTGCTGAAATTCCCATATTCGTTAGTTAGTTAATTAATGAATAAAATCTACTGCTGAATTAGGTGAGAATCCAAAAATCCAAATGAAATTCAAGTTCCTTATTCTTGAAGCTGGAATTCAGTATCTCTAGGTTGTAGCTCGACTAGAACTAAAATCAAATTTTAGGGTTGTACGTTATCTAAAGAGGTTCGGCATGTTTGGAATAAAGGAATAAATTTTGAAGAGTATGCCTTTCCATTAGCTCACAATAAATGTTTTTTATCCAAATTGCTATTAAAATTCTTGTGCCTCAAATATAGACTCAGTCTAGTACACGCCAGCCTCATTTCAATTGGCTTTCATTACAAATAAATTTGGAAGAGTAATTAGGTGTTCCCATGATCTAGCTAGGGATTAAGATTTCATACATCTCACCAGCTAGCAAAAAAGCATGAAATAATGAAAATACTTTCATATACAGTACTTAGAAACAAAATAAGCCCAACATACCTATTGTGGTAATCCAATATTGAACCTTTCGTCAGGATAGTCCAGTTATTTACCTATTGCCCATCCAGTTATTTACACAATGAAGTCTCGTTGGTAGGCTCTAAAACATTTTTAACTACTAGTGTATTTTGAACTCCATATATATGGTGGGTGGCAATGGGGCAGAGAGGGACATATCTGATGGATGCATCCTTCACTACTACAAAAGAGGCTATACTGGACGGCTACATCACAGACGGTTCATATGGAACCATTTGTGCTTAAACTATCATTGACGGTTTATACTAGCAACCATCTGTGATATTTTCACAGATTGTTATTAACACGAACCGTCTGTGATAATTGAGACATCATAGATGGTTTCACAGACAGTTATTAACACGAGCCGTCTATGATAATTGAGACATCATAGACGGTTCGTGTTAATAACCGTCTGTGAAAGTTACAGACATCACAGACGGTTCATATAAAAAACCATCTCTGATATTGTGGACATCACAGACGATTCTTACAACAAATCGTCTTTCATATTACGGATATCACAGACGGTTTGTATGAATAACCATCTGTGAATTATCATAGACGGTTATTAATACAAACGGTCTGTGATAATGTTTGTATCACAGACTGTTTGTGGTTGGAACCGTCTGGGATAATCTGCGCTATTAAATACTAGGCGTATGTGGTCTCGACACAGATCTGTTTTCATTGCGCTGCATCGGTGGAGCAAGGTGGTCGGCTTTGGGGAGTTTGGTGAAAATATATCACTTGTAGATCTATATACGTCTTCTTAGTGATTAGAGGTTTGTACTCAATTGCTTCTAATAACTTATATGCGTTGTAATTGAAGGAGATGATAGCTAGGTTTTTGTTTAGATCTAGCTAGCTAGCTAGGTTTAGAAAAATAATGGTACTTTGCTCAATTTCAGAATAGGTAAGTACTCCTAGTTTACTACAATATATTCTTGTTTATTATTGTTGTGTAATTAAGTATAGCTAGTTTGATTTGCTATAGTAGCACTAATAATCGTTTTTGACACCTATTTGTTACATATGTAGCATAGATGGACCAAAGATGGATGTACGTTGAGAATCGTGTGAGTGAAGAGTACATTAATGGTGTGTCTGCTTTTAGAAGAGCGACCGAGCTGGATATGTTGAAGAAGGGTATAGAATATATGTACTGTCCATGCATTGATTGTGATAATCTAAAGATGTATAGCAACCCAGCGCATATCAAAGTTCACTTGATTCGAAGGGGTTTCAGAAAGGGGTACAAATGTTAGACCAGTCACGGTGAAGAGAAGATTATACAAGAAGATAGTTATGACATCATCGAGGGAGATAACGATATGCCAGTTGTGGACTGTGCTTTCAATCATGGGGATAGGTCGCAGGATGACAATCTGGATTAAATGCTATGTGATGCAAAAGGGAACTATAGTGAGAGAGAGTTTGGTAAATTTGACGGCTTGATGGAAGACTTGGAGAAACCTTTGTTCTTAGACTGCAAGCCGCAATACATGAGATTATCATCAGTTCTAGAACTACTGAAATTGAAGGCAAGCGATGTTGGTCCAACAAGAGTTTCACGGCATTGTTAGTTCTCCTAGCGGACATGCTTTCAATGGGAAATGTGTTGCTGAGAACCACTTACCAAGCTAAGAAGATTCTTTGTCCATTGGGAATGAAAGCAGAAAGAATACATGCATGTCTGAATGATTGTATCCTCTTCCGTAAAGAGTATGCTAGCTTACATGTGTTGTCAGGTGTGCAAAGCATCCCAATACAAGCATAAAAATGACTCCGATGATGAGAAGGGCATCGAGGTGAAGCAATGACCTTCTGCTAAGGTGTTGTGATATCTTCTTGTAATTTCCCATTTGAAGCATTTATTTGCAAACCGCAAGGATGCAAGATTAATGCATTGGCACTCGGAGCAGCGTTAAATGGAATGAATCCTTTTGGTAATATGAGCAGCCGACATAGCCCTAGCTCGTGACTCTGTGCATGTACAGCCTTCCTCCTTGGTTGTGTATGAAGTAGAAGTATATTTTGATGTCACTACTTATTCAAGGGCCGAAGCAACCTAAGAACGATATTGATGTGTACTTTGCACCATTGGTGGAAGATATTGTAATACTGTGGAACGAAGGAGTACATGTATGGGATGCGGACAAACGAGAGAAGTTCACACTACGCACCATGTTGTTCTGCACCATTAACGATTTTTCTGCCCTTGGTAACCTGTCATGGTTGAGTACAAAAGGAGCCAAACCTATCTGCACTGCTTAGAATATACCGAGAGTGTGTGGTTGAACAATTTGTGCAAAATTGTGTACATGCATCACCGTAGGTTCCTTCCAAAGTATCACCAAACTACAAGATGAAGAAACAATTTGATAGGAAAAAAGAGGATGACTTAGTACTAAGGCCTTTTAGTGGGAAAGAGGTCTATGATATGGTCAAGGATATTGATGTTGTGCTTGGAAAGAGACGTAAATTGAGGACCTGTCGGAAGAATATGTAGAAGAAGAGGTCAATATTTTGGGACTTGCCTTATTGGGAGCATTTAAAAGTTCGCAATTGCATCGATGTCATGCATGTAAAGAAGAATGTATGTGACAGTTTGATTGGTCTCTTACTGAACATTCCTGATAAAACAAAGGATGGTGTCAACGTAAGGTGTGACTTGGTTGCTATGAACATCAGGACCGAGTTAGTACCGATAGAGACCGATAAAAGTCGGACGTACCTTCCCCTAGCTTGTTACACTCTGTCTAAGTCTAAGAGAACTCAAATGTGCCAGTCCTTGCATGGTATGAAAGTTTCGTCCGGTCACTCCACCGGCATGAAGAAACTTGTTTCCATGAAACATTTGAAATTAATTGGCATGAAGTCTCATGACTGTCATGTGCTAATGACATAAATGCTACATGTTGCAATTAGAAGTATTTTGCTGAATAGGGTTTGAGTGACAATCATAAGGCTATGTTATTTCTTTAACGCAATTGCTCAGAAGGTCATCGATCCCGATGAGCTAGATGCTCTGCAGACCGAGGTGGTGACAACTCTATGTTACCAAGAGATGTATTTTCCTCCGTCATTTTTTGATATCATGGTCCATCTCATTGTCCACCTTGTGAAAGAGATAAAGATATGCAGCCTCGTGTTTGTACATCATATGTACCCGTTTGAGCGGTATATAGGAATTTTCAAGTCCTATGTACATAATCAATTTCGACTGGAGGGTAGAATCATCGAAGGTTATAAAACCGAAGAGGTCATTGAATTCTGCATCGGCTACATGGCTCAGGTCGAACCGATAGGTGTACCTCTATCTCGTCACGAGGGGAGACTAGAGGGTATTGGGACTATCGAAAGGAAAGCAATAATGCCGGATCGAGATACGTATGCTCAAGCCCATTTCACGATTTTACAACACATGACTGAAGTGACCCCATATATTGAAGAGCACAAGGACATGACTTTTTTAGAATCATGTAGGTCGTTTACTGCTTATGTTGCCTAGGGAGGGAGGCACAAGGAATCTAATGACACGCTGCGACATAGGACGCGATTTCCGGTACCTGCTATAACACAATAATTCTATATCACACTTTGTTATAATGCCTTTAGAATTGACAATACATATATATGTAATTCTATTTTTGCAGTACCACCAGCAGCTACAGGGCAACGTATGTGGATTCTACATTTGTCACCATATGAAGAAAATCATGGACACTAAGATGAATAATCCAGAGGTTTGTCAACCTTCCAATAATTATTATTTTCTGATTATATATATGTATATATATACATACATGCTAATTAATTACTTAATATTGCTCCTAGCGACAGTGTGTGGACTTTAACGAAAGTGAATTTGATCTTAACAAACTCGTCGAAATTCATGAAACATCTCCCAATTCTTACTAGTAGAGGTCATAAATAAGACTAGAGAGTTCCACCCCGGCAATGGTGATTAGATGTTACATTGGATTCAATTGTAATAACTCAATTGTGCTTAATTAAACAATTTATTCAATTTAATTCATTTATGAGATCTGTGTAACGATTGTCATGCTATATATGTGATTTGCTTGTGTTGTTTCATTCATCTATGCGATTTATGCAATGATTGTCTTGTGCTATATGTACGTGATCTTGCTTATTTTCAGAGGGTATGGCTAGCATATCCTGAAGCTAGCCGAAAAGGAGCAAATAAAATTGCTGTTAAAATAGCTATTACAGACGGTTTGGTGCTCCAAACCATCTGTGATATATATCCAGACGGTTTCAAACATTGAATCGTCTGTGATATGCACATATCATAGACGGTTTTTGTTATTAACCGTCTATGATATGGTGTATATCACAGACAGTTCAGAACATCGGTTGTCTGTTATATGAACCATATCACATACGGTTAATAAGAAAAATGTTCATATCACAGACAGTTAATACAAAAAACCGTCTGTGATAGTCGAGTATCATAGACGGTTTTTTGAATAATCGTCTGTGTTGTAAGTTATCACAGACGGTGTGGGAGTCGTTTGTGATAACCTGCTATTATTACTGACACATAAATGCAGATGGTTTCTAAACCGTCTGTGATGATAGTTTTGAACCGTCTGTGATAACACTGTCTGTAGTAATACTTTTAGAAGCAACGAATAATTAATTCATATTATGCTTTGTGCTAAACAGTAGAAACATTTCAAATTTCCTTTCAGAAAGTAAAATAAAAGGCATTAAGGTCTACCATATATATCTGATCAGATCAACTGGGTTTGCATTTCAATTAACGACGAGTTGGGCACCATCTAGCTTTCCAGCTCTCCAAGGACTTCAGACTGGCCACTACTATACGAGCTTTCAGAAACTTTTTCCTTTATTTTACAGAAAATTAAAAGCGATTTTTCATTAACAGGACGTTCTAGACACATAATTAATTTATTTCAGAAACGTACCTTAATTAATCAAGAAAAGTACTTTTCGTTGTGCTCTTTCTCTTTATCCACGACCTTTTCCTTAGAGTTTTAGACTGATCCATTAGAGGGAGAGCGCTTCTTAAAAGACTGGCTAGGGAGATAGAGGGCCTGTTCTTTTCGATCGAAACTAGTAGCTTTTAGTTTTTACTATTGTACCTAATTTTCAAATGGGGTATTTTCGTAAGACGGGGTCTACAAGTTAATTGTAGTACACGTTAAAAGCCTAACATCTGTATTAATCAAAATTGCAAGCGAGTATCTATCTCTCCGTAATCTCTATCGTAAACAGTTAACATTCAAAAATTTCAGCCAAAAGCTATAAGCCGCAACCGAACCAAACAGGCGCAGAGAGAGACGAGGGAGCTAGCCGGCCGGAGGAGATACTAACGGTCAAAGTTTTTAATAATACATCATAAGAGATACTATGGTCAAAGTTCAATTTTAAAGACCGTGCCAAGAAAACTGTGCCTTAAAAAATAAACGGAAGGAGTAAGTTCAAGCTAGGACATGAGAATTTTTTGGGGGCGAATTATCTAGCTGGAAGCCTGTAAACCCTAGTCTAATATCTGTCTTATGCTAGCTCAAGTGGCGGTTGCACAAGTATTATTGAATATTGACAAAGCACGTTTGGGTATAGGAATAGAAAGAGATATGTATTTGTTTGTCAGTTAAATGAGAGAAATCTCACATGGAATATACACAATTTTGAATCAGAGAAAGGCCCTGTAACACCCCAGCCAAACAATGACCTGGAATGCTACCAAACTAGTAACATAACGAGGATAAACTAAATACATCTCACAAAATTCCGGCAGAACCTCTTTTGTTTACTGTCTAAGTCAGAGGTTTCAACAAGCATAATTAAAAGAAATGAATAACCTCAAGTAATATAATCAATTCTAAGCGATATTGGCTTAAGATTACTAGAACATTCATGGTTATAAAATTTAAATAACGAACGGAAGCATCATAAAAGAATTCTAATCCTTTATTACAATTTTAATCCGACAATCGATAATCATCTTCTACTTAAGTAATTCATGCAATCATTATGTAATTTCCTCTCTTTCATCCATTGTGAGTAGAATGTGCAAAGTGCAATAATGCTAATCTTTCCTTTTCCCAATGCATGCCGATCTCATAAAGGTACCTAAAAAAACACACAACAACAGCAAGAGTGAGTCCAACGACTCAAAGAAATATAATAGATAGTAACAAGAACATTCATGAACATCACTTCACAAATTCATCCATCAACCATATAAATAAACCGTGAACATTCATGAACATCACTTCACAAATTCATCCATCAACCTCATAAACAAGCCATGCTATGCAAGATGATCAAAAATCTCTTTATCTCTTCTCTTTCGCATTTTACCGGTACGCGGAGTGTGCATCCGTCAATGCACACCCATGCCTCGTACCATCCGGTGCAGGACCAATTGCCCATACTCCACAAATATGGGGACCTTTAGCCCGTCATGTCATCAACATGACGGGACCTCGGCGCTTGGTCATCTCGTGACCAAGACTTCAATAAATCAACATGATGCATATGCGTGAATGTCTCAATAAATAAAACTTGCATCCACAACATCTATGCATCAGAAATACTCATGAACACTTTAAATTGCAATCGATCATAAACATCACCGATACTTCCTTACCACAATCATGAACACATATACTCATAATATAGATCAAACATCAACAATTCATCAAACATCAACAATCCATCAAACATCAACAATCCACACTATCAATTTTAAACCATCATTATACTTGCCTTTACCGAAGGAGCGAAGGGGTCAAGCACGATCAGGAGCGAAGCCACCTATTCACAAAGCACCACTCAGCACAAAATCATAATACAATATTCACAACTGAGAAGTAAACGCATCTACGCCCAAAACCCGCAACTCCCTCTCCGCTTAACGGTTCTACACTCTGTCCGCTGCAGCAGCGCTGCTTAACTTTTTTGTATCTTTAACAATATTAAGCCATTCACAGAAAATGATATATTTCTCGATTCCTCACTTAAATACCTTCACTTTTCATGTAGATCACATATTTTTATTTTGATCATAGCAAGGTGTAACTTAATGCGCAAAACAGAGGACATTATCTGTTCTGGCAATCTGGGCAGCCAGATTCTAACGCGTCCCAACCACAGTGTAAGGCTCTAAAAATTATGATTTTTATACAGTAGTTATATTGCTGAATTATCTACATTTTTCTCAATTGCGACCAAAAACATAAAAATCATCTACTACCCCTAAATCATACTTGAACAGCAATCTGCCCCAATCTGCACCCCTGACAGACAGCGATGTTCCCGACTGTGCTGCGCCCAAATCCCGCAGCCTAAAATTCTGGAAAATTTACATAAAATAGATCTCGTCGTCCTCTACAATTTTCCTTTTGGGCAGACCCGCAGAAAAAATCGTTTCATAGGTATAAACTGTGCAAACAGTCGCAATACGCGGATTGATCTACAGACAGACAGCAGGAATTCCCTAATCGGGGAATCTAATTGCTAATCCCCCACCAGTTCTTAGGCTAAGAACCCTAATTACAGCAATAACAGAGGAATTTGAGATGAGGAGAGTTACCTAGAGGATCCCTTGGAATCACCCATCTTCTTCCCTTCTTCCTTTCTTCTCCTTCCTCCCTTCTTCTTTCTTCCTTTTCGCTTTCTCCTAGCACCAAGGGACAACAATGGGGAGAGGTGTTGCTGGACATGGTGGAGGCGCAGGGGCAGGAGGGGTGCGGCCAGGGGAGAGAGGAGGGCAAAGGGGTGGCGGCTAGGGTTTGGGGAGGGCGCCTCCCTCCTTTTGGCGGCCTCCTCTGGGCCAAGGCCCAGCCCAGTTGCAGTATTTTCAGAATTCCCCTCTAAAATCATTTTTAATTCTTTTCTATAAGGTTCTCCTCCAATTAATCGATTATCTCTCAAATCATTTTCGGATATTACATTCTACCCCCTTAAACAGAATTCGACCCGAATTCTATCCATGCTACACCAAGGATTAATCACAACTAAACTTAACCATTTTAACAAGCACCTATCGTGTAATTCTCACGCATGCCGACTCCAATTCCCAAGTGGCCTCTCTCTCTCTCATCGCGACCAAAGCACTTTGACATACTTTTAAATTTTTATTCCTCAATGCTCGCACTTCGCGCATAGATTCTGGAAGATCCAAGCGGTATGCTAACTTCCGATCCGAGCCATGATCATGAAAGGCCCGACATACCTCGGGCTAAACTTCCCTTTGGTTCCAACCTCACCACACCCTTGGTGGGAGATACTCTCAAGAGCACCTAATCCCCTCCTCAAATTCCAGATCCTTTCTCCTCACATCTGCATAACTTTTCTCGCTCGCTCAGGCGGCCAATGGTTCTGTCTCACCAAGGCCATTTGTTCAACTGTCTGCTGGACCAAATCCGGGCCCAAGATCGCCTTCTCACCCACCGCTTCCCAGCAAAGGGGTGACCTGCACTACGCCCATACAACACTTCAATGGTGCAGCTTTAATTCTTGAATGGTAGCTGTTATTATAAGCGAACTCCGCTAAAGGCAGCTGGTCTTACTCGTTGGTCAACGGCTATAGTGAAAACCCACACCCCAGATCTTTCAAGCACTCCCTCGATACCGGGTCGTATAAGACTTTGTGTACCCCACTCTAGGACCCAAGGTGGTCATAGTGATACACCAACCTCCAAATCTTCGCAACTAATGAGCGATTGAATATACCTTGGGTTATCATTCCCTTTGGTATCAACCCACACAACCTGCACAACACAGTAACTCTTATTCCAACTCTCAATCGATCTTTTACCTTAACGAGGAGCGTCTCCTTTAACCACGGATGCACAACAAAGCTCATTGTAAACCAATTTTTTTACAAATAGAATTCAACTGAAAATAAAGGATTCTCGTTGCAATCCACACATCACCAACTCCCACCAAAAGGGTCAAATCAAAAGAAAAACGAGGATTCAACACGAGAACCTCTCCACATTCCAAGTAGGTAGTTTACAAATAAACAACACATAAGTCAAAGGAGAATCACTCCAATGCCAAACCCTTCCTTTGTTTTTTCCTGAACCGGAAATACCCGCATGCCACATAAAGTCAACCCAAACCACAAAAACTTTTGCTATCATCACATAGCTCAAACAAGAATCAAGAGAGTATTTTACTACCCGAGAAAATATTGTTTTTTTTCTTTTAGGAATAACTTTCTCTTGAATCACAAGATTCCAAATCATCACACACCACACTAACTCATTTCTCTTAAATTGGCAACATCAACACTATGCTCAAACCGAGTGCATCAACCACCCCTTTGTGGAGAGACTATACTGACCTCACAATAACATACTCTAGCCAACTCCTCTACCACATGGTTACTTTGATAAATAATTTTCAATGCACCTCATCATTGTTTTCACCCACAATCACTTCACCACAATCCTCTAAGGATAATCAACTTGAAATTCTCAGACACACACTCAATTCGCACACCTAAAGGACATTATCAAGGAGCATCACACTATTTAGAATCCACTTGTTCCAATATTCCCACACAACATCATTAGCCTCGAAGGTTCTAGCATAGCACCAAACCAAAATTTTCC
Source organism: Dendrocalamus sinicus (assembly GCA_036346575.1). NCBI lineage: Eukaryota > Viridiplantae > Streptophyta > Magnoliopsida > Poales > Poaceae > Dendrocalamus > Dendrocalamus sinicus. Next base: position 15,763,119 of record CM070667.1, on the reverse strand, counting down.
ATCTCCAGGGCTCCTATATATGCACTTTGATATAATTGATACGAAGACTCTCGAATTCGGTGACTAAAATTCCCACAATCAAACATGCTCAATCATTAACAATCACATGAAAACATATTCTCAACCTAATTATCTTTAGGAAGATTCTAACTCCTGGAGGGTTACTCACTGAAGCCAAGTCATGCATGGTAATAATTCAACAATCCCTACTATCCCAATGATTCCCATAACGGTTAGACTGCTTCACAATTATAATATCATTAACTACACCACCCTAATCCTCCTACTAAACCTTGCAAAGTGCCCAATTACGATACTCTAATAAGATTGATCAAGATTCTCATACTTTTGATAATTCTAATGTTCCATCAAAATGATCGAAACATTCTTGAACCACAATCTACTATAGGTTCTACTAATTGGAACCATGAAATCAGTTAGCTCCAAAGACAAACATTCTATTTAAATCAAATCCTCACCGAGAATTATTCCAAGAAATCAATTTATCACTCAATGAATGTCAAACAACTTGACATCTACAATCTCACCAAAATCGTCTACTTGACCGCCACTATCAAGTTGCCATTATACAACCTAAAAGGCTTTGCAACACGGATTGGTTAATCCTTCCTCGTAAGAAGATATAGATAGAAACAATTTTGGCACATAGAAAACGTTTACCACTCACCGTAGACAAGAGACCAAGGAAAAAATCAAATAGCCAAGATCTTGGAAAATAGAAGACGAGACCACGCTTGAGTGCACAAGTCCCACAAGAAGAGAATATCAAACTTCAGCGAAACTAAATAAATAAATAAAGCATCGCTTTTGGAAACTTGAGGAATTCCTTTGTTGCAAACCAACAAGGTTAAGCACGCTTCAATAAGCTACAAGGTACAAAACTTGAATCCAACCGCGAATACCTCTACTACACCCTTCAATTTAACAAAAGACATAATTTTCTTTAATAGAAACATCACTTTACCAACTTCAAGCAAACGATACTTTAAGCTCAAATCACATTAATCACTTAAGAACCGATAGAACCTTCCAATACGTCACTCTGCGCAAACTAATTTCAGACACCACAATAATTCATGAACTCCCATAGGATCATGAATGCAAAACGCCAAACATTTCATTTTACTGACATCACGGAAGACGAACAAATTCCTTTACTTCTAAAAGAATCAACACTACCCTCATCATCTCATACTCAGTTTTACTAACCTCATCATTATATATTCTTAGCATGAATCATCATAGCCTACCAGTGCACCATAAACCTTTCCAAAAGAACACAATAACTTATTTCAAAATGTTTTTTTCCAATAAGATTGCAACAATCTTACTAACATCAAGAATAATACACTCTTAACAAGAATTGTTATCGTTTACCTCTCTTATTGATGCGCAACACCACACTTCATTACACAACAGTTGCACTTAGCAATTACATACGAACACTAAGTATCCACAAAGATAACTCCAAGATTAATATCCACTAATACAGTAATCCAACACCTTCTAAATTTAACCATCCTAAACGATTAGATTAATCCATTGAGACCTGTTGATCCAATTTATCCCAAAAGTTTACTAATTTTGTCTCTCTTATTGATCAACCAGTTCATCAAAGTTCCACGCCTCTTAGTAACTCTATTGATTCCATTAGGAATAGCCCTATTCATAAACACAATTCATGAACAACTACAAGAAGACAACATCAACTTATTCGGTTTCACTTCCAAGGATACTCATACCATATCAATTTATTTGATTACAATCTCTGACTTAACCATAGCAAAACACCACAAAGGATTTTAACATTCTCTTTCAGAAGGAGAGGAATTAAACTTCAACACGCGAAATAATCCAAATACATGCAAAGATCCAAGACTTTCCCATGTCAACGAATTTGCAACATAAAACTTTCATTAATAAAAATACCAAGCGAACAAATGAGGCATGTTTCACAACAAGGCAAAACTCCCACGAAGAGACCAACCTTACAAATCCACAATGTTCCCAAGTAGCAAAAGCATTTCAATAGTCGAAAAACAACAATTGCTTCAAGAACAGTAGAGACCAATTGAAAACTCTCAACCGCAATGAACCACGAACCCAAGATAAATTCATCCTCCACTACAGGATAAGAATTGACTAAATTCAACTCAAGAAAGAGAGAAACTTTTCTAAAGAACTCATTCCTAACCTCGGAAACCAAGTTGCCCAAGGAAAGATACTTCACCAATTCAATACCACGAACAATGATATAACCTGATCATGCCTATGGCCACACCACGATCTCTATCTCTCGACATCAACTATCACCACACATATCAATCATATAGTCAAATCATAGGCACAAAGATCATCTCATAGCATAAAACATCAATACAATGTATTGGAAGCGTAAATGCAATGCTTGACCCATCCCATCCTCTCGTGCACCAAAGTGTCAATTTAATAATTCAATTACCACGGACCTAATGCCCGCTCGATACCAACTGTAACACCCACCAAACAATGACCGGAATGCTACCAAACTAGTAACATAACGAGGATAAACTAAATACATCTCACAAAATTCCGCAGAACCTCTTTTGTTTCTTGTCTAAGTCGAGGTTTCAACAAGCATAATTAAAAGAAATGAATAACCTCAAGTAATATAATCAATTCTAAGCGATATTGGCTTAAGATTACTAGAACATTCATGGTTATAAAATTTAAATAACGAACGGAAGCATCATAAAAGAATTCTAATCCTTTATTACAATTTTAATCCGACAATCGATAATCATCTTCTACTTAAGTAATTCATGCAATCATTATGTAATTTCCTCTCTTTCATCCATTGTGAGTAGAATGTGCAAAGTGCAATAATGCTAATCTTTCCTTTTCCCAATGCATGCCGATCTCATAAAGGTACCTAAAAAAACACAACAACAGCAAGAGTGAGTCCAACGACTCAAAGAAATATAATAGATAGTAACAAGAACATTCATGAACATCACTTCACAAATTCATCCATCAACCATATAAATAAACCGTGAACATTCATGAACATCACTTCACAAATTCATCCATCAACCTCATAAACAAGCCATGCTATGCAAGATGATCAAAAATCTCTTTATCTCTTCTCTTTCGCATTTTACCGGTAACGCGAGTGTGCATCCGTCAATGCACACCCATGCTCGTACTATCCGTACAGGGACCAATGCCCATACTCCACAAATATGGGGACCTTTAGCCCGTCATGTCATCAACATGACGGGGACCTCGGCGCTTGGTCATCTCGTGACCAAGACTTCAATAAATCAACATGATGCATATGCGTGAATGTCTCAATAAATAAAACTTGCATCCACAACATCTATGCATCAGAAATACTCATGAACACTTTAAATTGCAATCGATCATAAACATCACCGATACTTCCTTACCACAATCATGAACACATATACTCATAATATAGATCAAACATCAACAATTCATCAAACATCAACAATCCATCAAACATCAACAATCCACACTATCAATTTTAAACCATCATTATACTTGCCTTTACCGAAGGAGCGAAGGGGTCAAGCACGATCAGGAGCGAAGCCACCTATTCACAAAGCACCACTCAGCACAAAATCATAATACAATATTCACAACTGAGAAGTAAACGCATCTACGCCCAAAACCCGCAACTCCCTCTCCGCTTAACGGTTCTACACTCTGTCCGCTGCAGCAGCGCTGCTTAACTTTTTTGTATCTTTAACAATATTAAGCCATTCACAGAAAATGATATATTTCTCGATTCCTCACTTAAATACCTTCACTTTTCATGTAGATCACATATTTTTATTTTGATCATAGCAAGGTGTAACTTAATGCATAAAACAGAGGACATTATCTGTTCTGGCAATCTGGGCAGCCAGATTCTAACGCGTCCCAACCACAGTGTAAGGCTCTAAAATTATGATTTTTATACAGTAGTTATATTGCTGAATTATCTACATTTTCTCAATTGCGACCAAAAACATAAAAATCATCTACTACCCCTAAATCATACTTGAACAGCAATCTGCCCCAATCTGCACCCCTGACAGACAGCGATGTTCCCGACTGTGCTGCGCCCAAATCCCGCAGCCTAAAATTCTGGAAAATTTACATAAAATAGATCTCGTCGTCCTCTACAATTTTCCTTTTGGGCAGACCCGCAGAAAAAATCGTTTCATAGGTATAAACTGTGCAAACAGTCGCAATACGCGGATTGATCTACAGACAGACAGCAGGAATTCCCTAATCGGGGAATCTAATTGCTAATCCCCCACCAGTTCTTAGGCTAAGAACCCTAATTACAGCAATAACAGAGGAATTTGAGATGAGGGAGAGTTACCTAGAGGATCCCCTTGGAATCACCCATCTTCTTCCCCTTCTTCCTTTCTTCTCCTTCCCTCCCTTCTTCTTTCTTCCTTTTCGCTTTCTCCTAGCACCAAGGGACAACAATGGGGGAGAGGTGTTGCTGGACATGGTGGAGGCGCAGGGGCAGGGAGGGGTGCGGCCAGGGGAGAGAGGAGGGGCAAAGGGGTGGCGGCTAGGGTTTGGGGAGGCGCCTCCTCCTTTTTGGCCGGCCTCCTGGGCCAAGGCCCAGCCCAGTTGCTGGTATTTTCAGAATTCCCCCTCTAAAATCATTTTTTTAATTCTTTTCTATAAGGTTCTCCCTCCAATTAATCGATTATCTCTCAAATCATTTTCGGGATATTACAGGCCCCAAAAGGCCTCTTCAATTAAAGATATGCCAGCATAAATGAGCTAACTAATATTATTATAAAAAAGGCTATACTAGACGTCTCAACCCAGACGGTTCCAAAGAACCATCAGTGTTACAATTATTTTAAAAATGTGACCATCTACGTTACTACCAATGACTAAAACCGTTTGCGATATATAATTATCATAGACGGTTAGGATTAAAAATCGTCTGTGATAGTAGCATACATCACAGACGGTTTTTAATCCAAACCATCTGTGACAATGCCACATCACCGATCCGTGGCATCTCTCCCAATATTTCAATCTCACCTATCCACTCTCTCCGCATCGAATGCCAGGCACCAGTCTCCGTCCATCTCTCGTCCCTTATTACCCCCTCTCTATTTCCCCCAATTTCACTATAAAGAACCAATACTAATGAGGATATTTTCTACTGTTCTTAGTTCAATCACTCCTTATTAATTCCTGATTCCTCCCCTAAACCGAAGCGCCTCGTCTCCTTCACCTCCGGTTGTGATGCCACAGTTCACTGCACAAGATACTTTTGTTGTAAGTATATAAAAGTGTCATATGCAGTGTCACCGTCGTGACACAACGGTGATGCTGTCATCGCCTCTCCTTCATCGTTGGTGATATATCCCTCATCCAAAGTTGTTGGATGGCTAGAGTTTCGGCTATGTAAATCTTGATGCTCGTGCGTGTGAAAATTAATTGTTGATGGCTTAGTTTTTGTGATGATTGATGGATGTTTAGGGTTTCGGCCCTTATTGAAATTCATGTTTTATTACAGGATGAAGATATGGCGTCAAAGTTTATTGCACGATGATCATGTTATCATAAATATGCCTGCTTTGGTTCATCTGCATTATCTAATTGTGCTATTTTGTAGCGCAATTAGAGAATATTGATGAACTAAAGTGGGCTTATTTATAAGAAATACGAAATCACAGATGGTTCTTAACTAGAACCGTTGTGATAATAAACTATCATAGATGGCTCTGTTTGAAAAACGTCAGTGAGATATCACAGATGACTTTTTGTAAAACCGTCTATGTTGTAACTTATCATAAATGGTTCGAGGGCCATCTGTGATAACTACTTATTATCACAGATATATAAATTCAGATGGATAAAAAAACTGTCTGTGATGATGGTTTTGAACCGTCTGTGATAACCATTTTTGTGGTAGTGTAAGAAGAAAAAAACAACAGAAGAACACACCAAATCTCCATGCTTTTTGGATAAATCGACAAATCAACTGTTTCTTGCCAAGAAATTCCATCAGAAAAACCCAACTAGAAGAGAAATGCACAAACAAATTATTTGACATATATATATATGCGTCCAATTAATTAATATACCACCAATTAAACAGTTGACATGTACTCATCAAAGTACACTCTGACATACCGAAACAGCGCATGCGGATGATCAATTAAAGGCACAAGGAGGAACGAATAGATCATAGCTTGAGAGACAAGTCCAGCTCGTCGGCGCGCTCGACGCCGTACTCCGACGAGCCCTTGTTGCGTGCCAGGCCAGGCACCGGAGCAGCAGCTTGCTGCGTCTCCATCCTCACCTTCTCAGCCGCAGCAACGATACCGGCGTCGTCCCCGGGACTCGCGTCCTGCGCAGGCGCTCCCGCCCCTTGCGCGCGCATCGCGGAGGCCATCTCCCGCCGGCGCTTGGCCAGGCTGCGCTCGTACTTGTGCGCGTTCTGGTGGCCGCCGAGCGCCTGCGACCTGTAGAACTTGCGGTCGCAGTACATGCAGAGGAAAAGGCCGTGAGGCTCCGGCACGGCCGAGGAGTGGAGGAGGGTGAGCTCAAGGTTGAGCTCAACCTGCTCCCTATTAAGCTCCATTATAGTACAGTAGCCTGCCTGACTGTGTATGCGTATGTGAGAGAGAGGAGACAGAGAGAGAGCTTAATTCGCAACAGAAATTATTGTGCTAAGCAGGACTAAATACAGCACCTAACGGGTGCTGCACTGTTCCGAGCGTTTCCAGTCGCTGTCTATGTACAAGGTTACTGATTTTTCTTTGTATAATTCACTTTTTTGAAGCATTGATCAAAATCAGACAAAGCTGTCTAAAAGCTAATCCAACGAACAGGAAATTCAACTTAGATTTAACAAAAACTAGACAACATACAAAAAACAAAATTATATATATATGGAGTCACTGAAATAGACATAGTCAAAAGAAATATGGAGTTATGCTTAGCAACTTCGCATCTAATTAATCCTTTGATTTTTTATATTCAAGGAAATGATACAGCAAAAACTATGATTCTATGAAGGCAAAAGATCAGGATAAAAGTTGACTGACAAAGTAACTTAATAAGTCTGAAGCTAGTTCGGTTAATGAAATGTACAAACATAATCTTATGAGAGAACGCCCAGAAATTCGATACCACCTATCAAAAAGATATCTAAACAATTACATCTGAGGGGGAGCCGGTGAAGACACAGGGTAGCCGGCGGAGGCACGAGGCCGTGAGGCGGTGAGGGGGAACCGGCGGAGGCACGGGGCCGTGAGGCGATGAGGGGAGCTGGCAAAGGGGCAGGGCAGCCGGCGGAGGCAGGCGAGATTCTGTGAGGGACTCGCGTAGTCGGTAGTTTGGCACTCGCCGTCGCCGTGTCGGTGCCTCGCTAGGGAATGAGGAACCCTAATTCCCTAAATGCGATCACCTGGACTCATCACGGAGATGGCGGAGTGCGGACTGCAGCCGGCGGTAACCCTAAATGTGATTGCCTGGACTGGAGTCAACGGTTGGATCGCGTGGAGTGTGAATGGACGGCTTGATCGTGCATGGAGTGGGAATGGGCTGTCACCGTTGGTATGGGCTTCTGGCATTATGGGTTGGGTAATGGTTATTGGGCTAAAATCTCGGATATTCGGTTTCGTATTATCTGGATAATCCGTATTCGTATTCGACAGATACTAGGCTTACTGTATTTGTATCCGATAAAAAAAATCCGTATTCGTATCCGATCCAAAAATTATCCGAGGAAAATCCGATCTGACACAATCCGTATTCGTTTTCGTCCAGATCGGTTGGAAACTATCCGATCCATTTTCACCCCTAGTTGTGCCTGTTGCATATGATGGTATTACTTAAAAATGTGGTTTTATAAAATATTATATAAAAGTAAGTGTAGTGTTATGAAATTGATACAAGTGTGGTTTTATGATTGTTTTGTTGAAGTTATCGTGGTTCTGCGAAATTTAGATGTAGTTATCGCTGGTACATTCGCTTGTAGTTGAACTACAGTGATATGCTGTGGTGTCGTGCGAATCTCAGCCATCAATTTTATATCAAACGGTGCTACTTTAACTGCTTAAGTTACACTTATAACTAAGTAACTAACAAACTAGCAGCTGCATGCACGCACGGTAACCCTCTTCGTTTAGTACATATTGAGCCTTATTTTATTCTTGAAGCATTTTGGGCCCTCCTGGACAGCGTTGATAACAAGCTGCAAAAACTTGCTCTCGGCCGGCGTAACGTCGCGGCAGCGCGGCCCTGCCTGCCGACTGAGCAAAATCATCGGTGCAGGCTTGATGGTGTCTGTCGAAGGGGTGGAAAGCCTAGGCGCACGGGTGTTTAGGCCGTGGCCCATTCGAAAGTGGAAGTGGCGGCGAGCCGGTGTGTGCGGCCCGAACGGCGGCTAGCGACTAGAAGAATGTAAATTGGCCCAATAGAAAGCACCGGAATGTAATTTGGCCCAACAAACAGCACAGCATCTCTTCCCTGCGGGAGGATTGACCAAACAAACAGCACGGCACCAAAAGGAAATTTCTCCACAAATTAACAAGATCGCAAGGCAGAAGCTGGCACTAGATTGATGACGATCAGGTCACACAAACATGCCAATCCCAAACAAGATGGATTACATTCGATAACGCAACGTTGGAAACAAGACCACCACCACCACGACACAAGGATAGATCCCTAACAAGCCACCACCATCCTAGTTAGTACGAGGAAAGCCTAGGCCCTAGCCGTCGAAGCCGTAGAGGATGCAGCCCTAGTGCTCACGACGTCAAGGACGGTGACGGTCTTGAGGTGCACGTGCTCGGTGTAGGTGACGGTGTCGTGGATGACGTTCTCCAGGAAGATCTTGAGCACCCTGTAGGTCTCCTTGTAGATGAGCCTCAAGATGCGCTTCACGCCACCCCTTCACGCCTGCCTCCGGATCGCCAGCTTCATGATCCCCTAGATGTTGTCTTGCAGAACCTTCTGGTGGCGGTTCGCCCCGCCTTGCCCAGCCCCTTTCCGCCCTTGCTATGCCTCGACATCTCCGCCTCTCTCTCCCTCGCTTGTTGGAGGAATTGGGGATTTTTCTAGGGGAGGTGTCGAATTGGATGGGTTGGCAAGAGATGGGTGGAGGGGTACATATCGGGTTAGGAGGGGACGCGGAGAGCGTTGGATTGAGGAGGATCCACATGAGGGGTGCGACAGATGGTGGGGGCCATTGGATCGGGAAGGGTTGGGTGCTATTGGTGGAGCGGTGGGAGCGTGGATCGGCGCAGGTGGGTTTTGGGGGAAAATTTAACTATTTACCACCCTTATGACTCGAGTGGCAACAGATTTGCCACTCGGGTCCATTGTCAGTGACTCAGGTGACTCCACATGTAAGTGACAGTGTGAATTGGTCAATCTTAAGAGTGGCAAAAAATTGAATCTCCCGGTTTTGGGAGGTGGAGCGCGCGGGGGAATGGTCGATTGGGTGGGAATTCCAGCGTTTTCTTGTGGGAGTTGGGGATTTTGTGTTTCCGCCGTGTGGGCGGCGTGGAATGGTCGTTTGAGCTGGCCCGCGATGGATTTAGGCCTGTTCAGCTCTAGGCTGGTTAGTCTTTCCCAGCCGGAGGGTTGGGCTGAACTCGTCTATGAACCACCAAGTGATGTGCTTTCGGTTGGCGTCCAATTGAACTTGGGCTGGATGGACTGCACTGCCACAACTCTTCTTTCGTTGGAAACGTGTTATCCTGGTGGGAAATATTGCATAGGATATGAATAGCATATAGATTTTTTTTCATCCGATTAATAATTTCTCTTATTTACATTTGAATTTATATGTAAAATATGGATGTGAATATGATATGAACGTTTACATTCAAAATGTTATTTTATCCGGACTATTCGTATCCGCATTCAACGAAACAATATACATATTTTATTACAGTACGACTAATTAATTGGACGTGATTTTTTAATTCAATGTGAATTCATGTTTCTTTAGGTGAAGTAAATGAATTAGAATGATTAAGCATGGTTGTATGAGAATAAAATATCATTAATATCTTCATACTATATAAGTTACGAGCATACCCGTATCCGACTAAATTGAGTAGATATTCTATTCGAATTCGTATTTGTTACAATATTCTATTCATATTCGTATTCAAGAATATTTGAATGTATATTCATTTATAAAATACGAATACGAATATAGTAAAAGTATTATTCAATCCGTATCCACCCCTACCCTTACCTGTGCATAATCATTTTGACTTTGTGAGTTGTATGATCTTCACATGCGTAGCAACGTCATTCTCAAGTCTCGGCCGCATCTGTCGCTTTTTTTACTTCGGCTGGCCGCCGGCTGATTTCGCGAAATACATTGGCCCGTACCTGAAGCATTTCCATGCACCACTTTTCCAAGGATTTGGGTACAAATTAACCCGAGTCGATCTGTTGGACACTTGGGAGTTTTTGCTCTTTGTTCTCTTCCCACTCTTAGGCGAACATCCGCGGTAAATTAATTACCATACGTTTGATGCACGTTCTAGGCTAGGGAAACCACTGCTCGGTATCATTGTCGGCCTATCGGGTACATCACAAAGAAAAGAAAAACTCGTAAGAGTGTACGCCTACACTAAATTAAGTTAGTTCTATATCCCAAGAGTAAAAATATGACCTCGAGAAGTAAAACATGGAGAGCCCGTCATTTCTGGGAAGCCGCCATCCATCACCACGAGAGTGTTATGGCTTTTAGTTTTTAACCGACTGCGAGAAAGATTAAGGGAGTAAAGGGCACTAATATTACTACAGAAAGAATTATTATAGACAGTTCAAAAATGTCATCATAGACGATTGCGTAAGTTATATAAATTTATGAGTCAATAATGACATGTGGTCATCACAGACAGTTGACAGTTTTTAAAAATAATCATCTATGATGTTTACATATTATAGACGGTTTTAAATATAACTGTCTGTAAAATCTACATATCACAGACGGTTTTTTAAAAAAAATCGTCTGTGATAGTACTAATCACTATTTTTGGATTTTCATATCCTCCCCATTCACTGAAAACAGTGCATATATATTTTATGTTAACACTAACATATGTAGTTTTATACACCCTACAATTTAAATGAACTAGAGACAAAGTTAGATCTCATATCACACTTGAATTGCAAAAGACATGGAGCAAATCACACAGTGGATCTAGTGTGTGATTGAAACCCAAGGTGATATAGGATCTAACTTTGTTTCTAGCTCCCCATATCACCCTTAGGCTTCAAATAGCATGATGCAAATCACACACTAGATCCCATGTTTGATGTGCTTTATGCCCTTTGAAGCATAGGTGTGATTTGGGATCTAACTTTATATTTATCTCATTTAAATTGTGGGATGGGCAAAACTACATATGTTAGTGCTACCATGAAATATATATGTACTACTTCCAGTGCATGGGAAAGATATGGAAAACCAAGATGGTGATTAGTAATGGTAACAGATGGTTCCTTAGTGGTGATTGGTGATATCTGAAGTAGAAAAAAAATAATTTTACACAGCACACACACACCAAGTATATCTTATAGAATAAAGAATGAATATCCGACGCTGGCCGTGCCCCCTGGCCGATGGTGCTCACTGGGTCGGGCGTGCCCCCCTGTGCCGACCATTCTCACTGGACTGGGCTGGCCCGAGCACGGCACGCCACGCCGAGCCGTGCCGTGCCGTGCCGCCCATCGTGTCGACTATCTAGGCCCAGTCTGGTCCACCATTCATGCCGAACCGGCACGGTCCGCCACGTGTCGAACCGAATCATGCTTAGGCCGTGTCGGTCCAGCTGTGATTCGGGCTGGTCCGAAAAAGCACCGTCTCCCACCTCTATTGAAGCTTGGCGTTGTTGTCAGCCCGTGCTCGTTCTCCCGTTGCGTGACACAGCCTACTGATTTGACGTGCCAACAGCACGCACGCCCGAACTCGACGAGAGTGGCGGAGAGAGGGGGGCCAAGGGGGCCTGGCACCCCTCAACCTTCTACCAACCTTCTACTAATCTTACTTTGCACCATCAGAGGGCAGCAACAAACTGCGAGAGCCAGTTGCAGCCTAGAAGCTGAAAGATGCTTCAGATAAGGAATAACATTGTATCTCGCATTACAAACGGTTCTTTACGACAGAGAACCAGTGATATATGATTGTATACTGGTAAGACATAACATTTGGGCTTGGTTCCAATATTCCCGTCTGGTTTGTACTGTGTCCTATCTGTTGGCAGTGTTGCCCCTGGAGCCCATCATGTGTGCTTGGTGTCAATAAGGATGGGTTTCTTATCCTCTGCCAGATCTGTAAATATACAGTGCGGTCGTAATTTATCTAGTGCTGGATATGGTTGGCTGGTTGCTAGGATATCTTCATAAAGCAAAATAGGTTTGTTCTTCAAATTTCCCATCTGTTTACTGTTCGGGCCAGGAGTGATGATCACGAATTTGTTTGGTTATGGGAGTCTTCAACATTTATTTAATTTTATCAACAAGCATAAGCTGTTCTAGGGCCAACCTGACATTTTGGAAGCCGCAACTTGTTTATGGATGGATGATTTTACATTAGTGGTGTTATTTTCCACTAAAGCACATGATGTAGATGCCAACAAAAGGAGAAGGACATATTCAAGGTTCAGAAGAAATGAAATTGCCAAGATAGATGATGGGCAACATAAAGATTGTAACATAGCTTTCAAGAACCAAAGAACATGGATATATGGCCTTCTAAATGTATGTAACAATTTCTAATACATAGTTCACATACAGCTTCTAAAATAAAATCACAACCTTAAGTTGTTCTATATTGAAAAGGAATTGGCCGCAAAGATTAGTAATGATGATATTATTAAGGCCTATGATCTTGCTGGTAGTCGTAGAGCTAAGTTTAAGTTAATAGAGATGTAATTTTCTTTGCATTGTAATTTACGAAACATATTACTCTGATATGTGACTATTAGATCGGTAAATCCGGTATGGTTCATTAGTTCTACTTTATTTGTTGTCTATATTGTCCCTGTCATATTCAATTCCTGACTTCGCCCTGCTCGACGAGCTGCAGAGGACTGATCCATCCGTGCATACGAAACTCGCGTCCTTTCCTCGTCGCCACCGCGCATGACATGACAGGTACCCGTCAAAAGTAAGTACCTACGCATCAGTCATTTCCGAGCTGTACTCGAGTTCAGTTGCCTGCAGGACGGCTGTGTCTGCTGGACTACTTGTTGGGAAGAAACGGAGACGGTTCCCCTCGTGCGACGAAGACCCGTGTGTTGGAACTTTTGCAAGCTGTTCCGGGTGACCTTGGGATAACCTAGGCTTGTAAAGCACGAGAGAAATCAATAAAGTGACCTGTGACCATCGGTCGGTGTATAACTTGGTTTGACTCGTCAAGGCGATGTCGTATGGAGTATCTCTGAATTCAACGGCAGCCTTGTTCCGCAGCTCTTACTGTCTTACCTAACATGTGGGTTCTTTAAATACAAATTATAGTTTATAGTTTTTTATATAGTAAAAGTGTTTGTGTAAACGAATTGAGTATCAATAAACCGATAAGCCGTTTTAAAAAATTATTCCGATAAGCTATTTTAAAATAACGATAGAGAAATCATCTCATTTATTTATTTGAGAGAAATCATAAACCGAAAAGAACTTGTCCAACGATGCATACTCCATCTCTAGAAACGCGGGGTGTGCGTACAAATTCGCCTGAAAACGAGTCCTCTTATAATTTTCTGTATACCGCAGTGTAAATTCTTCGTTTGAGTTAGCTACTGACGAGTGTCTTGCTAATTAAAGTCTGCTTTACTTGTGGACTCGTTCCTCCAAATTACTTAGGGCCTGTCTGGGAGAGCTCCACCAGCTCCAGATCCACGAAAAACAGCTCCACTCCACGAAATTTTACCAAAACGCTCCAGCTCCGCGAAATCTGGATCCACCAAAATCCTGAATCTGAGGGCCAGATCCATGGATTTCATGGAGCTCCTCAAGGGGTGCTCCACCGTGGAGTTGGGTGGTAATTACCCACCAATACCACTAGTTACACACCCCATCCCCCAAAAGTGGTCATTCCCACCAAATCCTCAATTTCGTGGATCTGAAGCTGCTGTACAAGCCAAACACTCTATGGTGGGATCCCAGATCCACGGTGGAGCTGTTCCATAGTGGAGCAGTTACTTCAGATCCATATTTTCAATGATGAAGCTCTCCCAAACAAACTCTTAGTCGAGAGGCACAAATCCAGCTGGTGAGCAGCGGACGGGGAGAGATTCACCCGGACTTGCTCACCGGTGAATGCGGTAAAACATGCGTGCAAATAAGCGGTACTAGGGCTAGCACTTGCCAAACAACGACGACTTGGTACGAACGTACGATCGATTGGACTGAGCTAAGTGATGTGTGCTGTTCAGGGTCAGGAAGCATGGACGAGCACGGCACGTCAGGGCCCAAAATTAATTGAGGGGTCTTTACTAGGAATTAAGGAGGTAATACTGTTGCTGCTGCGAAGCTCTGCCTTTTGTTTCAGAAGAGTCGTTTCCGTGTGTAGGACAGGATGGTAATAGAGTGGTGAACTTTTGCTCCCTAATTTTTTTCCTTAAATATGTTTTTTATTCTTCACCCTACTAGTTACTTGGATCAAAATTAAATGCTAATAATAAAACAGTAACCTCAAGAACCAAGAGAGGAAATCTTCACCTAAAGCGGTATGACTTGCTACTAAGGAGCGGTCTGGTCGGTGTTGTCCTGTCGACCTAACCGGTAAGCGGTACGATCAGACCTAGGAGTGGTATGACTACTCCGTTGTTCTCATAATAGAAAATCAGTCTGAATCCAATTCACTTTTAATACAACTCCAGAAATCCATAGCCAAGTAAGATGAAACTTTGCACACACACCTTATTTAGGATCTCGAAAACATATTCCATCCAAGGATCGCTTGAATTTTTGTCAAACTTTAGACTTTTCTCAAGAGTAAGTAAAGTTGCATCAAAATCAGGCAAAAATCTAAAACTCAATATATGACTTGCTTGAAGGTAGATAATGGCCAAAATAGCTCTACATATATTTTCTCATGTCACAGCAAGCAAAAACTCTCAATGATTAAAAGCAAAAACCTTAAAAATCAAGAAACTCCAAAATTAGGTCAAAACTAAGCAAAATCAGGCAACTTCAAAATCCTTCAAAACTTGGTACCTAGATAGTTGGGATATAATCTCTGTCGAGGATAGAACAATCATCAAATTATTAGGTAATCATATTCCTTGAATATACCCCTTACTGATAAGGAAAAAGTTCCACAGAATAGTCATAAGTTTTTCTACAACCGTATGGTCGTAAGCTCTTTTATGACCACACTTTGGCCATAAGCTTTTCTATGACCACATGGCTGTCTACTACGACCACACGGTCGTAAGTTCATCTACAACCGCATGGTCATAAGCTCTGCTATGACCGCATGGTCGTAAACTCTTCTACGACTACATTGTCATAAGCTCTGCTATGACTGCATGATCGTAAGCTCTTCTATGATCACATTATCGTAAGCTCTGCTACGACAAGCTGTCATGCGACCTCGTTATGGTCGTGGACCTTCCTGTGACTAACCTATTTCCGACCAACTTGTCTACGACGACCAACTACATCGTCGATTCATCTGATAAGGTGGTTAGAACGTGCATTTATCTAATAACCGCACATAATCTCTCTCTGACAACAACCGCCGCACGATGAACGGCCCCCACATCTCTCTGACAATAACTTCTGTCAGACGGATATCACCTGAAGCGTTAAGACATCTTGTATTTACGGGACAACTACCGTCGCTTCACCAATTCTATAAAGGTTGATATCGGAGAGGGAGAGTAGGGAGGATCCACGCAAGAGACCGTGTAGACTCTTTTTTGCATTACACAGTTGTAATCATTTCTTCTGCTTAGTAATTGCACAGGACGTAGAGTTATTATTCTCTCAAGACAAGGCTTGAACTTGGATAAAAATTCTCGTGTCCCTGTTCCACAAGACCATAGCATAGTCTTCTAAGAGAATCCCCGAATCTAACAAATCATATGTAAGATCGGTATCAAAATATCGACATTTGGCACCGTCCATGGAGATCCTTATTCTAAGACTCCGGTAATTTTCTGGTAGGCAAGTTTCTCTTTTTTCCACTTGATGTCCTCATGGCAGATGAATGGAATGAGAACTAGTTCAACTTGACTGACTACATGGATATTGACAGTTTACTACGACTATGAGCAGATGATGCTTACTTCTGATGGTGAGGCCATCTCAGGAGATCCATCCCGGTATCTCAGAGACCGCACTACAAAAATGGCTGAAGGAGGATCCTCATTCCCCATAGCAATATGCCAGACGGAAGAAATAGTTTCCCTGATGGCAAGGGTCAATTTGACCATGAGCAGGAGTCGCAACATGACAATGGGCCTACCCCCAAGTGTTCGAGTCCCCCGACGACCACTCGAGCGGTTTCAGTGGCCTTGGAATCTGTAATTTTGGGAATTCGTCATCGACTGGTGGTCATAACTCTCTGATGGAACCTGCAAAGAAAGTGGCTAGGCTCCCTATGAGTTCACTTGTCCCTTCGCAGAGTACTCATCCAACAGGAGACAGTTATAACCCAGAATATCCCTTCCTGGGATTCGATAGGTTCACATCTAAACTCCAAGTGGTGTGCTGGCCACCGCGGTTTCGACCAGAAAACCTGAAGAGATTTGATGGGTCCCAAAATCCCATCGCGTTCCTTCAGATCTATATGACCGCTGTTCGAGCAGTGGGAGGTGGGGAGCATGCTATGGCAAACTATCTACCAACTGCACTCGAGGGATCCACTCAATTGTGGCTGCTTAATCAACCATTCGAGTCAATCTATTCGTGGCAGCATCTCTGCGATTTTCTATTGGCTAACTTCCAGGGCACCTACCATTGCCCTGGGAAAGAGGACGACCTGCACCGGATGCAGCAAAATAGCAATAGACCCTACAACAATTCATTAGGTGCTTCAGTCAGGTTCATAATTCAATTTTGGAGGTCTCTGATATTTCTGTCATCAAGGCATTCAAGTAGGGGGTCCGCAATCGGAGTTTCACAGAGGATGTTGCCTTGAATCCTCCGACTACCATCGTCGCACTCTTTAAGATGGGCGATCGCTACACGACTACTGCTAAGGCGATTGAAGGGACTAAAGCCATCGATTGGGTCAACTGAAGTTCTTAAAAGGAAGGTGAAAGAAGTAGGAGAAAGAGGAAGGCCAGGAAGTCCAAGAGCAAGACCAAAGGTCAGTAGCCTCAGGTCAAGACCTTGAAGAAAGTCTTGGCCGTAGGCGATAAAAAGCCTTGGAACCCTAAACAATGCTCCGATTGTAAGGACAACAAGCCTAGGTGGTACCCTTTCGACAAGAGGGAAGGGCATGACCTTTACAATTGCTGAGTTTTGTGACAAATACTTGAGGATTATTACTCCGGCAAAGGGTCATTCCCTATACTCGATGAGTCAGGGCAAATGAGTGGTCAGAAGCACTTTGAAGATGATAAGGAGAAGCCATTCTAGGATCTGCAGCATACCGTCGATCACAATTTCACATCTATAGAGTATCTTTGGCATACGAGTCAAAACAACAATATAAAACTATCGAGCGTGAGGTAAACTCCAACGTGAGGTAAAGTTCACTGACCATTCCCTTATCAATTATCTTCTGAAGTGGTATTACTACGTCTTTTGAGAAAGTCGACCGTTCGACCCCTTCAACTCGACTTGGCCAGTTTTCAATCGTGGTTGAACCCACCATCAACAACTGTCGAATAAATCAAGCGTTGATTGTGGGTGGTAGTTCTTTAAATATCTTGTTTGCATGTACTCTGGACGAGATGCATGTTCCTCGGACCAGAATAAAACTAGTACGATATTCATTTCATGGGATCGCACTAGGATCTTCGGCCAAGCCCTTGGTCAAATTTTTCTAGTCTAATATGTAAGCAATGTCTTACATGGGCCTATGGAGTACTTCCCTCAGGTCCAAAAACATTCATATGCCCTCCTCATGCCTTCAAGGAGCCTAACACATTGTTTTCAGGTGCATGACATTGATGTGCCACCTAAGTTTCCCTTAGGAGAGGTCCTCCAATATAGGGAAATAGTGGGATGCATGGCCCAAATGGATGGTTGAACTTGGAGCGTTCGACCTCTATTTCGTGTTCCGAACTGTTATTAAATCCCAGATCTTGATAGACTTTATCACCAATGGACAAATCCTAAACCTATTCAGAATCCCCAACAGTAGGTTACCCACGACGTGTGGATGATATATGTCAACGGGTCACTTACACTAAGTGACTCAGGGGCTAGGGTGGTCCTGAAATCTCCCATGGGAGAGACATTAAATTATGTCATCCAATTGCTCTTTGCGATCACTAACAATGTGGTTGAGTGTAAAGGTTTGTTGGCTGGCATACGAGCCGCTAAAGCACTCAGGATTCGTCGACTACTCGTGAGAGGAGACTCTCAACTAGTCGCAAATCAGGTAGAAAAAGAGTATCGATGCTTGAGTACGACCATGTCTCAGTACTTGTTGGAAGTATGGAAGCTTGAAAAGCATCTTTTCGGTTTCGAGTTACAGTATATCCCTCGGAAGGATAACTTCTTCACAGACCAATTGGCTCGAATAGCTTCTTCCCAATCACAAGTACCGCCGAGGGTCTTCCTGGAACAGCTTCAGAAGTTGTATTTGGTCGAAGCACCAGAAACAACCCCTAATGAGACAATCTCTCTAGAGTACAAAGAGACGTGGATAGCTCCCATCTATGACTACCTTTAGAAGGGTTCAATACCCGATGACGATCCAGTAGTAGATCATCTTCCCCGTAAGGCCAGAATGTATACCTTGGTCGATGGAGTACTCTATAAAAGGAGTACTCAGGGAATTCTCATGCGATATATGTCGCAGAAAGAATGATTAAAACTTCTCTATGACATGCACGAGGGCATCTATGGAGCACATGCTTCCAACAGAACGTTGGTCGGTAAGGCTTTTCGATAAGGTTTCTATTGGCCAACGGTCCTTAGCGATGCAGAGATCTGGTTAAGAAATATGTACAATGCCAGTTTCAGAGTCGACAAATACACCAACTAGCTTAGGCTCTTCAAACAATTCCTCTGTTTTAGCCTTTTGCATTCTGGGGTGTTAATATCCTGGTGCCATTCCCAAGAGAGTCGTGGGGCTCCGAGTTTCTCTTCATAGCTGTTGATGCATTCACGAAGTGGATTGAAGCCAAACTAGCAGCTGGGATAACAACGTAAGCCACAAAAAGGTCCATGATGAGAAGCATAATTACTCAATTTAGAGTCTCAATTCGAATAATTATAAACAATGGTAAGCAATTTTCGAGTGTGAAATTCCAAGAATTTTGCGACAAATTAAGTACCAAATTATGCTTTGCTTCGGTCGCCCATCCTCAGAGTAATGGGGCAGTCGAGCATGTGAATGGCCAAATAATGTAAGGAATTAAAACCCGAGTCTTTGACCAGCTTGTAAAGCGCTCGGGGGCTTGAGTTCAAAAATTACCTTCAGTATTATGGGCAATTCACATGACTCCTAGTGGGGTGATAGGAGAAACTCCTTTTTCCCTAGTTTTTGGGGCTGAGGCCATGCTTCCTCTAGAATTAAAGATCCGGTCGACAAGGGTCAAGCACTTCGACAACTCCAACCAAGAGCATCTTCGAGTAGGCGACATCAATGTAACACCCCATTTTCAAAACTTATCCTAATGTAAAATTCAAATGTATGTTAATAAAAATTTAAAAGCTTTTATTCTCAGTTGGCTATTCTTTTTGCTCCAAATACATATATATGTATATATGTATATATGCATATATGTGTATATTCTGGAAAATGCAAAAGTACTTTAAAATGAAAACCTTGCTCCATCTCCAGGGGAGAAAATCAAGTTAATATCATAAAATCTAAAATATGAAATATACTTCAAGGATTAAAGGACTCAGGAGACTAAGAATGATAAGAAAAGATATATACATGTATACATATATATATACCCGTATACATATATGAGTATGTATGTATGCTATTGGTAGGATTTTTCCTCCCCAAGCCTTCCTAGCCAGCTCTTCATTTCTCTTCTGTGGCAATGCACCTCCATCCCTCCTACGACTGCGCTTGTCGCCATTTGCACCAACTTCGTCGGCGATTAAATGCGATGTCAGCTCTCGTCTTCAGCGCCTCTCCTCGCCATCAGCGCCCAGCAGTGGTAGCGTCTCCTGTCACCTCCCGCGCGTCCCCGAATGCTTAGGCCTGCGCCGGCCGTGCACCTCTGCCATACGCCAAGAGTCGCCGTGGTCCTCCTCTGCCATCGGTCACCTTCGCGTGCTGCATACATGCACGCGCCATGCCGCTTGCTTCTCGGCGTCCGTCGTTCCCGGCCGCTTTAAGTGGAGCCGCCACCTCGCCCACCTCGCCGGCTCGCCAAGACGCCACCGCCGCTCCTGCGCCTTGCGGGCGCTCTTCGCCAAACTCACCGCCGAGCTGCCCGGCCACCGCCAGACTCCTTGAGCTCCTCCACAAGTTCCCCATCTCTCCCTCTCCATATCTCCCCGACTAATCGACATCTCTCCCCGCAGGCCGCTGGCGACGCGCTCCTCCGCCACCGACGGCTTCGGACCTCCCCGGTGCACCACGACGCCTCGGGCCGATTCCCCGCACAAGGAGCGTCGCCCGGACACCCTGAACGCCGTCCCCTCCTCGCCGGACCCCGCCGCTCCTCCCAGCGAGCCGCCGCCGCCATCCTCCTCACCGCCGAGCCCGCTCTCGCCGCCGGACCGCCCTACTCCACCCCGGCCGCTGCTCGAACAGCAGGTGAGCTCCGTGATGCCTGGACATGCTCCCATGCTGAGGAATCGAGCTCCCGTGGCCCGAGCCACCGGCGCCTGCTTCCCCTGCTCCGGCCGCCGCTTGAGCCGCCGCCGACCGCCGCCTGGCCCAGGGACCGGCCGATTGGCTTCTCCCCGAGGTGCGCACCGAAGTGGGTGGCCCCGTTCGGCCGGCGCCGCCGCGCCCCCGTGCCCCCTCCGCTGCCGGCGAGCTCCGCCCCCTCCACGGCCGGGACAAGCCAGGGGGAAACCGCAACCAGCTCAATAACTCCACTGATTAAACCATGTCCTAACCGGCTATTTATGATGCCTTAAGCCAACCAAGTGAAGGACATTAATATTGCTAATTAAGGCCCACCGGACAGCAGCCCATACTCTCTCTCCCCCTTTTATTTTCTGGAATTTCAGGACCTGAAAGACTTTGAAATGCTATAACTTATTAACCGTAACTCCGAATTGGATGAAACCAACTTCTAAATTTTCCTAAAATCAAGACCTGTTTAATGGTTCTAGTTTGGTTCAATTCCGAGTTCATTTGAGTTGTTTTATTGTTTTATTTGGTTCTTATTCGGCGCTCTTCATTTTATGTGTTTTTCCGGTACTTCCGTCCGAGTAGAATTCAAGACGCGAGCGAGCATGATTCAAGCAGCACAAGACCCCAAGCTCTCGAACCAAAGTAGTCAACACTTTGATCATTTTGCGCCTACATTTTGTGACAACTATGTTCGTTTAAACTATAAAAATTGCATGCGTTATTTTATGTGCTAAAAATATGTAAGTCTTAAGGTAGATAATAACCGTATGCCCACCTAATGATATAATACTTCACCAGTAACATTTGAACTCCCATGATCATTTGTCGCCCTAGATGTAAACACTAGTATGGTAGTTATACAACTTATTATTGCCATGCTAAAAATTTGTCAAGTCCAGGGTTCTAGTAACCCTGATAATCACTCTGTAATCATGAACACTAGATTTGGGATAGTCATGGGATGTACATGACTAAACAATTATGTTGATTTATGTTATGCTTCTCAAAACCCTAAAATCTGCTGAACCTGTTTGGGCGGGTGGAAAGAACGGTGGGTGTGGATGTAACACAAGGGATTGTGGAATGAACCGCTTGAACAATTTAAGGACTTAATCTGTGTGGACCCTCCGTGTATAACAAAGACAACCACAAGTCGGCATATTGTAGGTGGGCTAAATAATTTATCAACTCTCTAGTCATTTCACGGAGAACGTGTGTAGGTGGGTAGTGGAAACCCCACTTGGAATGGGACACCGGATGTAGGTGACGTTGCCTAGGATAGCGTATGTGGAGAGTGGAGTCCGACTGCGCTAACCTATGGTGGACATCCCGCACAACCTATGGACGTAACCCCATAGGAGTGAAATGCTAGAGGGTGAGGTATTGTAAAGGCCTCGTGATATTTTCTCGATCTGCATGTCAAAGGAATCATGTAGAACCATCGGGACGATTATCTCTTGTGGGTAAAGATGTACAGTCTCTGCAGAGTACTTAAACAAACTATTCGAATAGCCGTGCCCACGGTCAAGGGCAGACATGGAAATCTTCCTCGAGTTAGTTCTATTTAAAAACTAATGTGGGTGGGGAGAAAACTGTCAGGCGGATGTAACCTGACTTTGGTGATTTGTCCTGGAGGGATGTACTCCAGTGTTGGAATTAAGGTGGATGTAACCTGCTTTGCAAAAATGTTAGTAATTGGTGGATGTAACCATAAAATATGGTGGATGTAACCATAAAATTTGGACTTGGAAACTACTCCGTTTATTGTATACTTTCAGTATTTAAATCATAAGTCTTGAAAAATGCTAAGTCATAGAGATTTTAAGTTATGGTATTTCCAAATGTCGCTTTATGCAAATAAAAGAACCCGAGCCTTCCTTGAATAGCCTTGCATCTATAATTATATGCATTTTGTGTGTTGGCTCGCGGAGCACGGTTGTTTGTGCTCAAACTCGCTCTTAACCCCCCTTTCAGAAGATGTGAATCAAGAGCATTACGCTTATCATGAGGATCAGGATGCCGAAGGAAATGAAGATGGTGGTTATTAGAATAGGCTTCGGTAGTCTTGCCTCTCGCCTCAGTAAAGTTGACCAGGCTAGTCTTGGCGGGTGCCTTCGTTATTAGTCAGGTCCCTGATTAATAGCATTGGTACTCGGGTTGTCCCGCGCTTGCTGTGGTGAGTTGTGCCCCTACGCTATGTACGCTTCCGCTTCCGCTTTTATGTATTGTAAGACATTTGGCCTGACGGCTCTATTGTAACCCTGGCCCGACGTGGTCTATTTGGACTCTGGTATTGTAATGTATGACTTTATCGTGTATGAAATGATGCAGCGATGTATCTGTGAGCATTATCTATCGATCCAGGAATAATGCGGTGTTATCACAGAGGATTCCGTATTAAACTTGGGGTCCGGCAGAGCTGTATCGAGCATACGATCAGAGAAACCTTAGTTAGACTGGTCACGATTTAAGGTCCGAGCCCTTTTACTAAAGCTATGTAAAACTTTTGCAAAAATATAACGTAATATTGCTTTACTCAACTCTCTTAGTTTCTATACTCAACCAAAAATTTCTTTTGTATTTCATCTGCTCTAACCTATTGATGTTCAAAATTTTTAGATGGCGGAGCTGCACTGGTTGGTCCATGGGATCACATCTCCCATGGTGAAAGCGAAGGAGCGTTCGCGAGATCTGCGGCAATCTGCTGCGTTGTCTCGGTACACCCGCCCGCCTGCTTATCGAGGCAGAGAACCCACATCCACGGCATGGATTTGTGGACCATGGAGGTTTTCATCTATGCACGAGATAGTAGCAGGAGCTCCACTCCCATACTGCCCATGCCGAGCCTCCACGGATGTACCTCGCCGACGCCATCCAGATGCGGCGCGTCTCGCCGTGGCTCACCTGCGCAGTGCACGAGGAAAGGCTGCGCGATGCCTTTGCTCATTCCTCGCATCCGCGGGCGCGTTCCTTCCAGACGCCTCGACCACGGGGTGGACAACCCCACTGTCTCACGATCCACCGACGCAGTAATGTCGCCTCCTATGCCTTCGCCATGCGGGAGATTGGGCATCTGCGCATTCTCCCGACCGCAAGCTCGCAGCGATCGACGTCCTCGGCGCCAGCTCAACGCTACTGACGCCTTTCAGCGGCGAGCGCGAGAGGCTCGCTGCGAGGGCGGGCTCGAGCGCCGAGCCATGCGCTTTACCCTCTCTCGCCACGGCACCAAAGACCGCGGCTCCGGCCCGATGTTAGCTCCAGCTTCGCATCCGCACGGTGCCATCTTCAGCCCCGATGTCGGCTCGGTTCGCATCCGTACGCCCAAAGCTCCGGCACGGCAGATCAAGACTAGCGCGGCTCAGCGCCGGACCTCGCCCACGAATGACGGCGCGCATAAGCGTCGCCACCGCCTAATGGCACCCTTTGCAGAGCCCAGCAGGGGCGTCGCTCGTCCGCTCCGTCCCTCCAACAACGATCGAGCCCTTCTCGATCTCGCTCCCGATCTCCCAAAGATCGCCTCTGCTCCCGCTTTCGGTGATTGCGTCTTCTGCGGCAAGACCACTCCCGTCCCAGAGGTGGATGATGTAGGTTAGACAAGAGTATGTCTAGGCGGTCTCTTTTGGTGTGCACGCACACTTTCCCGAATGTATCCCCTTATGTACCCGCTAGTAGACGTTGTGTATGCGGTGTCATGACTTGTTGTAAACCGTATGTCGTGCACGGTGTCATGTAACACCTAACCCCATGTAATGAACTCATAGGCATAATGCCTTGTGTTTTAATTGCTTCTCTTTCGTTTGGTTTTATGTTGTGCCATTAGGGGCTAGCAAACCTCATATATGTCTTTCCTTCTTTCTTTTAGTCTCTAAAACGGCTCTAGATTGTTCCGATGGCTCCCGGAGGGTCTGCTGCTCGTGGTAGAGGCCGAGCCCCAAGGGCCGCACTCGTGGAAGAGGCCAAGGCAGAGGCTATGGTTTGAACCTGCCGCCACCACCTCCAAAGACCACCAACCATGGCACAAGTATTAGCACAAAGAAACACAGATCCTTCAGCAATGCTATCCAATCAAGAAGCCAATGCGTGGTCGCAACTCCAACTTATCTGACTTCTTGAGAACCCGACCAATGACCTTCTCCTCAGCTAATGAACCCTTAGAAGCCGAAGATTGGCTGCGTGACACAGAGAAGAAGCTCAAACTTGCACGTTGCACTGAGGAAGACAAGGTAGACTTCGCTGCGCATCAGCTTAAAGGTGCCGCGGCGGCATGGTGGGAAAACTACCTCGCCTATCGTGGAAAGAGGAAACCCGTAGGCAACAGCTCAGATGAAGAGGAAGAACAAGAAGAAGAAGAGGAAGCAGAGGAGGAAGGAGTAGAAGCTGACGATCCAGCAGACGATCCGCAGGAAGAGCAGAAGACGAAGAGAACCACAATGAAGATGAAGCGTAGTCGTGCAGCGAAATCGCCATCACCTGGCTGAGTTTAAGACTTTGCATGAACTTTGTCCCACCGCATCATGAGGATGAAAAGAACGAGTTTAGAAACTTGAAACAAGGGAATATGTCGTGTTGGAGTATCTCACACGCTTCAACCAGCTAGCTCGCTATGCCTCACGGACGTAGCCAATCGGAAGAGAAGATTGATCGATTCCTAGAAGGTATGCATGAGGAAATGCGAGCACACTGATTCTCGCACGACCATTCCGTTTCCATCACCGTGAATAAGGCTCTCATCTTGGAGAATGAAAGGAAAATTTTGGAAACCAGTAGGAAGAGGAAGTGGACAGCCCAACGACCTCAGAACACCTTCCAGCCCAAATCAGCATACCAAGGCAGCTCATCTTTTCGCCAGGTAGCAACGCCAGCACCCAGAGCTCCATTCCAAGCACCACGCCCCAACAACAGTGGAATTCAGATGGCCCGTCCCATAGGGCAGTCTTCTGCAACCAAAACAACTACCAACCTCCACTGTTTTAGCTGCGGGGCAAAAGGGCATTTCGCCAATCAGTGCCGGATCGCCAAGCTACTCGAGGGAAGTTTAATCCGGGAATCTCCTCATCCCGAGCTCAATCGTCAGCATCAAACAAGAATTATCAAGCACCTCAAGCATCAAGGACAGCATCAGCTCCACACCATGGCCGTGTCAACCACGCCATCGCAGAAGATGCTCAAAATGCCACCGAGTACTTATGGGTATGTTCTCTTTAAGTCGATACCCGCACAAGTTCTGTTTGACTCTGGTGCTTCGCATTCTTTTGTTTCTGGGGGATTTGTTGAAAAGGTTAAGTTGCCAACCTTTAGATTAAAGAAACCTGTGGTACTTAGTTCCCCAGGAGGACCCTTAACAGCTACTCTAGTTAGCCCTCGGGTAGAAATCACCATGGAGGATTGTGATTTTCCAGCAGACCTTTTGATCTTGCCATCTCAGACCTTGGACATCATTTTAGGAATGGATTGGCTAGCAAATAATCAAGGATTGTTAGACTGTGCAAATAGTAAAGTAATGCTCACCAAAGCCTCTGGAAAGAAAATAAAAGTTAGTGTGGATCGCCCCTCGTCGGGACGCGCAATCCATCACCTTGAAGAAAAGACATTAGAAGAAACACCGTGAGTTCAGATTATCCGTAAGTCTTTCCGGAAGAACCGCCAGCATGCCACCGATAGGAGATAGAATTTGTGATCAACCTAAAGCCCTGATCGCCCCAATTGCTAAAAGACCATACCGGATGGCGGTAGATGAACTTGAGGAATTAAAGGCTCAAATTGAGGATCTTCAAGCTAAGGGATTTATTAGACCCAGCTCATCTCCATGGGGTTCCCCTGTGCTATTTGTCAGAAAGAAGGATGGCTCTGCCAGATTATGTGTAGATTACAGAGCCCTTAATGAAGTAACCATCAGGAACAAATATCCCTTGCCTCGAATAGATGATCTGTTTGACCAATTATCTGGGGCTACCGTCTTCTCTAAAATAGATTTAAGATCAGGGTATCATCAACTCAAGATCAGGGCAGAAGATATTCCTAAGACAGCTTTTACTACCCGGTATGGCTTATTTGAGTATACAGTCATGTCATTTGGATTGACCAATGCCCCAGCTTATTTTATGAACCTGATGAATAAAGTCTTTATGGAATACCTGGACAAATTTGTGGTAGTATTCATAGACGACATCCTGATCTACTCTAAGACCACCAAAGAACACGAGGAACACCTGCGGATAGTCCTCGAAACACTTAAGAGGCACCAGTTGTATGCCAAGTATAGCAAATGTGAATTTTGGTTGCATGAAGTCAGTTTCCTTGGGCACATCATATCCGCAGGAGGAGTAGCAGTTGACCCCTCTAAAGTAAAGGCGGTCCTAGAATGGAAGCACCACCTCGATCCATCAAGTGCGTAGTTTTATGGGTCTAGCCGGATACTACAGACGCTTCATAGAAGGCTTTTCCAAAATAGCCAGACCAATGACGAACCTACTCAAGAAAGAGAAGAAATATGAGTGGACAGGAGCATGTGAAAAGAGTTTTCAAGAATTAAAGCAAAAATTGACCACAACCCCGTGTTAGTCCCGCGGATATACACAAGGATTTTGAAGTATATTGTGATGCATCTCGCCAAGGCCTAGGCTGTGTGCTCATGCAAGGAGGAAAGGTTGTAGCATATGCCTCCAGACAACTTCGTCCCCATGAAGATAACTACCCAACTCATGACTTGGAGTTAGCCTCGGTAGTGCACGCCTTAAAAATTTGGCGACACTATTTAATTGGAAACCACTGTGACATTTATACGGACCATAAGAGCCTCAAGTATATTTTCACTCAAGCCGACCTCAATTTAAGACAAAGAAGATGGTTGGAGTTAATTAAGGACTACAATTTGGACGTCCACTATCATCCCGGAAAAGCTAATGTAGTAGCCGATGCCCTAAGTCGCAAACCGCATTGCAACAACCTCATGGTGAGAGAATTGCAACCCGAGCTCTGCAGAATTTGAAGCCCTTAATGCTGAAATAGTAGAGCATGGTACTTTAGCTACTATGGAAGTGCAACCAACACTTGAAGAGCAAATCAAAGCAGCCTGAAGGGACACCACAGTTGAAGTTCAAAAGTCTCATGACCCAAGGGAAAGCCCCTAAAATGATAGAAGATAAACAAGGAATTCTATGGTATGGAAAACGAATTTTTGTTCCCCACCAGAAGGACCTCAAAGAACTGATACTCAAGGAAGCACATAGCTCTGCTTATACTCTACACCCAGGTAGCACTAAAATGTATCAAGAAATGAAGACATTGTATTGGTGGCCTCGCATGAAGCGAGACATTGCTGAGTATGTAGCCTGTTGTGACGTATGTCAGAAGGTCAAAGCTGAACATCAGAGACCTGCCGGACTTCTTCAACCTCTGCAAATTCCTCAGTGGAAATGGGAAGAAGTGGGAATGGATTTCATAACTGGTTTACCCCGCACCAAATCAGGATATGATTCTATATGGGTAATAGTTGATAGATTAACCAAAGTTGCCCACTTTATCCCTGTAAGGACCAACTACAAGGGAGACAAACTGGCTGAGTTATACATGGCTCGTGTTGTATGTCTACATGGTGTACCTAAAATAATAGTCTCAGATCGAGGTTCTCAATTCACCTCGCATTTCTGGGCTAGTTTGCACGATGCTTTAGGAACCCATCTAGCATTCAGTACTGCATACCACCCCAAACAGATGGACAGACCCGAAAGAATAAACCAAATTTTGGAAGATATGCTACGCGCATGTGCTCTAGAGTTCACCTCAGATTGGGAGAAATGTTTACCCTATGCGGAATTTGCCTACAATAATAGCTATCAATCAAGCCTCAAGATGTCACCTTTTGAAGCCCTTTATGGACGTAAATGTAGAACTCCTCTACACTGGTCAGAAACAGGAGAAGGGCATATTTTTGGACCCGATACTCTGAAGCAGGCAGAGGAAAAAGTTCGTTTAATCAGGGATCGTTTACAAGCGGCCCAATCTAGACAAAAGAGCTACGCCGATAATCGCCGTAGAGAATTGACATTCCAAGTTGGAGATCATGTATACCTTAAAGTGTCACCCCTCCGAGGAATTCGCAGATTCAAGGTGAAAGGCAAGCTTGCTCCGCGATACATAGGGCCATTCCCTATTATTGCCAGGTGTGGAGAAGTTGCATACCGATTGGGGTTACCAGCGAGTTTGTCCGATGTGCACAATGTATTTCATGTTTCCCAACTCAAAAAGTGTCTCAGAGTTCCCGAAGAGCAGACCCCAGTGGAAACCATGGAACTACAGTCAGACCTGTCTTACCCGGAGCATCCGATCAAAATTCTTGACACTATGGAAAAGAAAACCAGACGCCAGATTATTCGTCTCTGCAAAGTTCAGTGGAGCAACCACTCCGAGCGAGAAGCGACCTGGGAGCGAGAGGATCAACTTAAAGCCGACTTCCCCTTTCTTTTCCAAGAATAGCAGAATCTCGGGGTCGAGATTCATTTTAAGGGGGGTGGGATCTGTAACACCCCATTTTCAAAACTTATCCTAATGTAAAATTCAAATGTATGTTAATAAAAATTTAAAAGCTTTTATTCTCAGTTGGCTATTCTTTTTGCTCCAAATACATATATATGTATATATGTATATATGCATATATGTGTATATTCTGGAAAATGCAAAAGTACTTTAAAATGAAAACCTTGCTCCATCTCCAGGGGAGAAAATCAAGTTAATATCATAAAATCTAAAATATGAAATATACTTCAAGGATTAAAGGACTCAGGAGACTAAGAATGATAAGAAAAGATATATACATGTATACATATATATATACCCGTATACATATATGAGTATGTATGTATGCTATTGGTAGGATTTTTCCTCCCCAAGCCTTCCCAGCCAGCTCTTCATTTCTCTTCTGTGGCAATGCACCTCCATCCCTCCTACGACTGCGCTTGTCGCCATTTGCACCAACTTCGTCGGCGATTAAATGCGATGTCAGCTCTCGTCTTCAGCGCCTCTCCTCGCCATCAGCGCCCAGCAGTGGTAGCGTCTCCTGTCACCTCCCGCGCGTCCCCGAATGCTTAGGCCTGCGCCGGCCGTGCACCTCTGCCATACGCCAAGAGTCGCCGTGGTCCTCCTCTGCCATCGGTCACCTTCGCGTGCTGCATACATGCACGGCGCCATGCCGCCTTGCTTCCTCGGCGTCCCGATGCGTTCCCCCGGCCGCTTTAAGTGGAGCCGCTCACCTCACTGCCCACCTCGCCGAAGCTCGCCCAAGACGCCAGCCCGCCGCTCCTCTGCCTTGCGGGCGCTCCTTCGGCCAAACCTCACCGCCGAGCTGCTCCGGTCACCGCCAGGACTCCTTGAGCTCCTCCACAAGTTCCCCATCTCTCCCTCTCCATATCTCCCCGACTAATCGACATCTCTCCCCGCAGCGGCGGCGGCGCGCTCCGCCACCGACGGCTTCGGACCTCCCCGGTGCACCACGACGCCTCGGGCCGATTCCCCGCACGAGGAGCGTCGCCCGGACACCCTGAACGCCGTCCCCTCCTCGCCGGACCCCGCCGCTCCTCCCAGCGAGCCGCCGCCGCCATCCTCCTCACCGCCGAGCCCGCTCTCGCCACCGGACCGCCCTACTCCACCCCGGCCGCTGCTCGAACAGCAGGTGAGCTCCGTGATGCCTGGACATGCTCCCATGCTGAGGAATCGAGCTCCCGTGGCCCGAGCCACCGGCGCCTGCTTCCCCTGCTCCGGCCGCCGCTTGAGCCGCCGCCGACCGCCGCCTGGCCCAGGGACCGGCCGATTGGCTTCTCCCCGAGGTGCGCACCGAAGTGGGTGGCCCCGTTCGGCCGGCGCGCCGCGCGCCCGTGCCCCCTCCGCCGCCGGCGAGCTCCGCCCCCTCCACGGCCGGGACAAGCCAGGGGGAAACCGCAACCAGCTCAATAACTCCACTGATTAAACCATGTCCTAACCGGCTATTTATGATGCCTTAAGCCAACCAAGTGAAGGACATTAATATTGCTAATTAAGGCCCACCGGACAGCAGCCCATACTCTCTCTCCCCCTTTTATTTTCTGGAATTTCAGGACCTGAAAGACTTTGAAATGCTATAACTTATTAACCGTAACTCCGAATTGGATGAAACCAACTTCTAAATTTTCCTAAAATCAAGACCTGTTTAATGGTTCTAGTTTGGTTCAATTCCGAGTTCATTTGAGTTGTTTTATTGTTTTATTTGGTTCTTATTCGGCGCTCTTCATTTTATGTGTTTTTCCGGTACTTCCGTCCGAGTAGAATTCGAAGACGCGAGCGAGCCGCAGTTCGAAGCAGCACAAGACCCCCAAGCTCTCGAACCAGGCGAGTCAACACTTTGATCATTTTGCGCCTACATTTTGTGACAACTATGTTCGTTTAAACTATAAAAATTGCATGCGTTATTTTATGTGCTAAAAATATGTAAGTCTTAAGGTAGATAATAACCGTATGCCCACCTAATGATATAATACTTCACCAGTAACATTTGAACTCCCATGATCATTTGTCGCCCTAGATGTAAACACTAGTATGGTAGTTATACAACTTATTATTGCCATGCTAAAAATTTGTCAAGTCCAGGGTTCTAGTAACCCTGATAATCACTCTGTAATCATGAACACTAGATTTGGGATAGTCATGGGATGTACATGACTAAACAATTATGTTGATTTATGTTATGCTTCTCAAAACCCTAAAATCTGCTGAACCTGTTTGGGCGGGTGGAAAGAACGGTGGGTGTGGATGTAACACAAGGGATTGTGGAATGAACCGCCCGAACAATTTAAGGACTTAATCCTGTGTGGACCCTCCGTGTATAACAGTACAACCACAAGCTGGCATATTGTAGGCTGGGCTAAATAATTTACTGAACTCTCTAGTCATTTCACGGAGAACGTGTGTAGGTGGGTAGTGGAAACCCCACTTGGAATGGGACACCGGATGTAGGTGACGTTGCCTAGGATAGCGTATGTGGAGAGTGGAGTCCGACTGCGCTAACCTATGGTGGACATCCCGCACAACCTATGGACGTAACCCCATAGGAGTGAAATGCTAGAGGGTGAGGTATTGTAAAGGCCTCGTGATATTTTCTCGATCTGCATGTCAAAGGAATCATGTAGAACCATCGGGACGATTATCTCTTGTGGGTAAAGATGTACAGTCTCTGCAGAGTACTTAAACAAACTATTCGAATAGCCGTGCCCACGGTCAAGGGCAGACATGGAAATCTTCCTCGAGTTAGTTCTATTTAAAAACTAATGTGGGTGGGGAGAAAACTGTCAGGCGGATGTAACCTGACTTTGGTGATTTGTCCTGGAGGGATGTACTCCAGTGTTGGAATTAAGGTGGATGTAACCTGCTTTGCAAAAATGTTAGTAATTGGTGGATGTAACCATAAAATTTGGACTTGGAAACTACTCCGTTTATTGTATACTTTCAGTATTTAAATCATAAGTCTTGAAAAATGCTAAGTCATAGAGATTTTAAGTTATGGTATTTCCAAATGTCGCTTTATGCAAATAAAAGAACCCGAGCCTTCCTTGAATAGCCTTGCATCTATAATTATATGCATTTTGTGTGTTGGCTCGCGGAGCACGGTTGTTTGTGCTCAAACTCGCTCTTAACCCCTTTCGTAAGATGTGAATCAAGAGCATTACGCTTATCATGAGGATCGGGATGCCAAGGAAATGAAGATGGTGGTTATTAGAATAGGCTTCGTAGTCTTGCCTCTCGCCTCAGTAAAGTTGACCAGGCTAGTCTTGGCGGGTGCCTTCGTTATTAGTCAGGTCCCTGATTAATAGCATTGGTACTCGGGTTGTCCCAGTCGCTTGCCTGTGGTGAGTTGTGCCCCTACGCTATGTACGCTTCCGCTTCCGCTTTTATGTATTGTAAGACATTTGGCCTGACGGCTCTATTGTAACCCTGGCCCGACGTGGTCTATTTGGACTCTGGTATTGTAATGTATGACTTTATCGTGTATGAAATGATGCAGCGATGTATCTGTGAGCATTATCTACTGATCCAGGGAATAATGCAGTGTTATCACAGAGGATTCCAGGTATTAAACTTGGGGTCCGACAATCAACCTGCTCAAAGAAAAGAGGAATCAAGCCTTAATCTGATCAGCAGTCTATCAGCAAGTCATGCGTAAGTACGATGATCATAAGGTCCAGCCTTGTAGCCTTACTATAGGTGACTTGGTATTGAGAAAAATCTAATCCAAGTCTAATCGGAATAAGCTTTCCCTAAAGTGGTAAGTTCCTTATACCATGGTCAAAGTCACACGCCCTGGATCTATATGACTTGCTATGGAAGATGGCTAGATTCTCTTAAACTCTTGGAATATCAACTAATTACGTAAAATATATGAGTAAACATCTCTTACTTTTTCAATAAAGCTTTTAGTTTGTGCAAATTTTTATTATCGTATGTCCATTAGAGCTTCTTATTTGTTTGTTCGACCACTTCTTGCAGATCCAATTTATTTAACTGGTTGGAGAACGGAACACCACTAGCCAAATCTCTCGTCTCTGCATGTGGTCCTACCCACTAGATGGAGCTTCCTAGTGCTGTTTGATTCCTAACTCTTGATATCAGCACACAACAATTGAGTTGTCTACAAAAGCGTTGAATGAGTGTTCAAGAAGGAATTCCAAGTATTTATCTTCTTATTGTTTATCTTTGATTTCATTCACCTGGTCGAAGGGAAGTAATGACTCCTAGTCGAAGTCTTTCCTCTCTGTATGTGGTCCTGCCCACTAGAAGGAACTTCCTAATGCCGACTCGTACTTCTTCCTTGCTGCCAGTACATGTAATCAAATTCGATAACGATGGTCGGATGAATCACTCTGCTCTCTACATACTTCACTCATACTATTTGCTTAGTTTATTCATATAAACTAAGTAAATAGTCAAGGGCTAGGATAGAGTTATTCATATAGCTTTATTTCTTAGCTATAAATCTGTTCTCTTTCATTTTGTTTTTTCATCTTATGAGTACTGATTGCTCAACAAGATAAATTGTAGGAAAAAGAAAGTTCATTAGTCACCCAAAGGTAAAACTCGGTCATACTCTGTGTATCATTTACAAACCATTCTGAAGAGGGACAGTCGAGTTGTATCTCCTCTGTGACCTTTCAGCCGAAAGGTTATACTTCCTTGATCAGACGTACTGCCTCTGATTCAAAGCAGCCAAAGTCATGATCGATCTGGTGCTAGCCTTGAGTTTTACTAATGTTGTGGTAGAGGATTGTCTTCACCGGCAGCTTTATCGTTTCAATCCTTTTCTTTTTTGAGACGAGTTAGTTCTTCAATCACTTTGGCCTTTTATTCAACCTTAGTATGAAGCTTACTTGTTTTAGTTTTTTACCAAAAATTTTAGTCCTATGACTACTCTATAGTCGTAAGATCTTCTACGACCATGTAGTCGTAAGTCTTTTTACGACTACCCTATGGTCATAAGATCTTCTACGACCATGTAATTATAAGTCTTTCTATGACTACTCTATGGTCATAAGCTCTTCTACGACCACGTAGTCATAAGTTGGGGCTAGATATCGAGGATAGAATAATTCTCAAATTATTACATCATTATATTCCTTGAATATACCCCTTATCGATAATGAAAAGTTCCATAGAATAATCATAAGCTCTTCTATGACCACATAGTCGTAAGCTCTTTTATGACCACACTTTGGTTGTAAACTTTTCTACGACTGCATGGTCGTAAGCTCTTCTATGACCACATTATCGTAAGCTCTACTATGACCTCATGGTCATAAGCTCTTATACGATCATACTGTCGTAAGCTCTGCTATGACCGCATGGTCGTCAGTCTTACTAGGATCACATTATTTTAAGCTTTGCTACGACAAGTTGTCATGCGACCTCCTTATGGTCGTGGACCTTCCTGCCACTAACCTATCTCCGACCAACTTATTTACGACAACCAACTACATCATTGATTCATCTGAGAAGGCAGTTAGAACATACATTTATGCAATAACCACACACAATATCTCTCTGACAACAACCGCCATGCGATGAATGGCCACTACATCTCTCTGACAATAACTTTCGTCAGACGATTATGACTCGAAGCGTTAAGGCATCCTCTAGTGCTGGATAACTGCCATCGCTTCACTAGTTATATAAAGGTTGATGTCGGAGAGGGAGAGGAGGGGGATCCATGCAAGAGACCGTGTAGACTTTTTTCGCATTATATAGTTATAATCATTCTTTTGCTTAGTAATTGCACATGATGTAGGGCTATTATTCTCTCAAGAGAAGAACTGAATTTGGATAAAAATTCCCGTGTCCCTGTTCCACAAGACTATAGCATAGTCTTCTAAGAGAATCGTCGAATCCAAATAAATCATACGTAAGATCGGTATCAAAACATCGACAATCTCCATGAGTCATTTCTATCATTTATATGTCCTTGGCACACAACAAAATCAAGAAGGGGAGAGCGAAGATCAAAACCAACAAGAACAAAAACAAATCAACCAAAACAAAGAAATACCATGGGAGATAAACAAAGTTGATATATTGCTACTTGAGGATAAAGGTTTTAAAGCCACTTCACTTGGAGAGCAAGAAAACACACCACAACACTTACTTATCTAACCCTGAAACACAAGGTTAGAATGAGAGATGGTTGGATAGTTAACTTATAAATTTCCAACCTAACCCGTTAAATTGATAACGCTACTAGCTCACATCTAACTCTAATGGATACTATCCACTAGCACATTTGGAAAAACCCATTAACCACACACAACATGGGTTTTACTCACACACTTAACTCATATGTGTTTTCAAAGCACACGAGCCCTATGAGCTAATTCTTTAGTTTTTAATCCACTTGATCTTCACATCATCTTCTTGACCTAAACCACTTTCCCAAGCGTCGTGGTTTTGATCTAGTGCGGTTTTTGGTATTTGACAAATTGCCAAAAATATGATCACCTTGACTCGGTCTTCATCTTCTATTGCAAGCAATCACCATGTTTGCCATATGTATGTGCACCAATGGCTTGCCACATATTGGTAAATCTCTCCCGTTTTGGTTCTACTAGACAATGTGACACTTGGACCGATCAAACCACTTGGTGCAACCCGCCACTCGAATCTTCTCTTCAATATTTTTTGTCTTTCTTATGCTATACTTGAGTTTAACCATCTCACTTAGTATACTTGACCATTTTGAGCCTTAGCTCCTCCATAAGTGTAGCTCCAATACTCACGGTTGACTATGGTTGATTCCAAAGCTTTATGCATATCCAAAGACAAAGAAATCATTTTCGAACACAGATTCTTCACAACTTGACCTATGTTAACTAAAACATGCATAATGTAATATTAATGCACTGACAAAAAAAATTTAGATCATTACATGACCAAATTTCCAAAAATCATAAAATCAATTTTCAAGACCTTATCGCCAAGCAAAGGCTGGTCAGACCGGTCACACAGTGCAGAGCAACTCACTCTGAAAAATTGTAATCGGCAACTAAACTGTGGCCATATTGTCCGGCAATCTGACCACTGCGGTCATACTGTCGGGTGTGGTATGACTAGACTGTCGGGCATGGTCTGACCACTGTGGTCATACTGTTGAGTGTGGTCTGACGGACAACAAACCAATGGTCATACTGGTGGTTAGTCTGCGGTCAGATCAGTTTGTCTGACAAAAAAACTGACAAAAAAATAAACTTTGTAAAATTTAAATTTTCACTTGGCGATTTTGACAAATGGTTTACCACAGTATTATCATAGACCTTTTAAATCCAAGTGAGTAGTAATTTGTTGTTTTCCTGGAGAATTCGTCCATGCTTCGCGCGTGGGTTCATTGCGTGTGCCGTAGGTGATGGTCGGGTCACATACTCTCACTGTGCTGCTGTCGCGAGGGGTACTACATGCTGCTTTGTCTCGGTCCCTAGGACCCCCGATCGTATTGGGCGACAGCCTAACAAGAATGAAGAGGGAACTTGTTTATGGGCATATATTCTGCTAGTGCTCGGAGAGTCGTGCGTCTGCGCATGCTTGAGATTTTTTTTTCTTTCTTTCTAGGAGTATATATTAGATCTGATTGTGGAATTTTTGGTACTTTTGGCATATTTTCAACTCGTATTTACAAAAATAGTCATATACACAAAAAATTAGCAGAAATGGCACTTTAGTCGCTTGGTCACCGGGCGGCAGGTAAACCAACCAATGAACCAAACATATGCCTAGAACCGAGAAGTGATGGGCCAATTTGGCCACAGAGGCATGATGCAAGGACGATGGCTATGGAGCTGGGGACATAGTATAGCTAGGTGTGGTGTTGCATGGAGTCGGCAGGAGGTAGAAGCACAATGTAGGTTAGGGCATAGCTTGGCTGAGCACCATGTGAAGCTAGAAACGTAACCTAGGCTGAGCATTGCAGCAGAGGCACATTATCAGCTAGGGATGTGGTTGTAATTATCCATCATTTTCTAGGGTTCTCAAAGCAAAAGTTTGGACTGCCATGTTATTTGTTAATTTGTAGCAACGCACAAGCATTCAGCTAGTCAACAGTAAAAATTCAAGTTCAAATCTAGTTTGTGTTGGGAGAAGCATAAAAGACAAATTCATGACAAACTATGAGTTAAAAGAGAAAAAAAGGCAAACATTACAAATTAGTTGTTGTATAGGGAGTACTTGAGTGCTTTGCTGCTAAATAGTATTCAAGATTTGAGCCCTTAGATCTAGATCTAACAGATGAAATCACTTTGCTTCCTCCACTCCTATTTGAATACTATTTTGTTAATGAGTACTAAATTTTTTAGACATTGGATGCTCTAGTTTGTTGCACGTCTGTATTGATCAACTTTGCGCATTAGTCATTAGCATGTGATGTGATACATTGAGAAATGCTCCAGCACATATTATTCTTTTCTGCATGGCCTCTTTACATCAATTATATACTAGTTTTACGCAACTTAAATTATGTAAATTATGTTGTGAACGTTTGTAAAAAAAAAAAGAGGAACAAAACAAACTATATAGAACGCAACAAAAACCATAAAAAAAATCCTACCTACTTTTATGTTATGGTTCTTGACGATCCTAAACAAATTAATCACTCCCTTATCACACTGTTCACCTGGGAAAAAACCACAAAGTATAGCGTGGATCACAAAGCAACATCCAACAAACAAAAAATTGAGTTCTCATAAATACAAAAAAAAAATATTCGAGTACCATTTAGCAATTTCCCACAAATTAATAGCAATATCTCTTTTCCGTCTCTCCTAACTTATTTTTTGAGTTTAAACTTGAAATTTTAAAAGGTGATGCAGTACTCCATACGATGTCTTCTCAATTTGTGTTGAGATTCTCTCTTGCTAATTTGATGCTCAAATTAAAATGGTTTCCATAGCAAAATAGTTTTTACTAGATATTTCTATGCCTCAAGAGATATGCATGTAGGCATGTAGCATATCTGCTTGAAATTTAGGCTGAAATTTTCCACAATAGCACTACTACATTGCGCCAACACTCGCGTTCTCAGCAGAAAGCAATGTGAAAAGGCGACTATAATCTAACTAGCCTGAATTGTCGATAAACCCTGCGTATCACAGTATATGTAAGTTGGCGAGACCTCAGC
This sequence comes from Dendrocalamus sinicus, assembly GCA_036346575.1. Classification (NCBI taxonomy): domain Eukaryota; kingdom Viridiplantae; phylum Streptophyta; class Magnoliopsida; order Poales; family Poaceae; genus Dendrocalamus; species Dendrocalamus sinicus. Next base: position 15,724,465 of record CM070667.1, on the reverse strand, counting down.
TTCGAGCCTTCGATCATGCGGCCGAGACAAATCACGAAAGTCACTGAGGCATGGATATCAAGTAAGTAGTACCCGACAAACTAGCCTGTTCCCGGAGACCTTCTCGCCCCTGCCTCCATCATACGAGCGAACAAGCAAAATCGCCACTGTCTCTGCCATGCCATGCCATTCTTGATGCCTGGAATCTGTATGAATGATAGTGGTGACCCGTTTTCTATATATCCTGAGCTGTCATTTGGAATACAACGAGAACAGGCCGAGATAGAATAAAGTTTGCCGGTGTTTCATCTGACACCAAACATGCTCCTAGACGTTGAAACATCCCTTATCGCAGGGGCGGATCTACAGTAATTCATGGGTATTCAACTGAATACCCAAAATTTTTTGCAAAAAATCCGTTATATATTAAGTGTAGTGTATATGTATATATGTAATTAGGTCTCAGAGAGCATCTAAACACAGGCTTGACTCTTGAGGCGTCCGGCCGAACGGCGAACGCAATCACGCATCCGCCGAACGGCCCAATGGCCCATTGCGCTACCCGCAGTCCCAGTCCGCTCCGCCTCCGGTCTCCCAGACTCCCACGCCCAAACAGCAAACGGCCCACGCCGACTCGGTCTTCGCCGCATCTCTCCTAGTCTCCTGGACAGAGCGAGCGAGCGGCGGCGAGGGAGTGACTCGGCGACTCATTGGCTCAACCCTAACTCTCAGATCCAGCGGCGGCGGCGGCGGCTGGCGCGCTCGGCGGCTCGGCGCTCCTTCCTCTCAGTCCGGCAATCGGCACCGCGGCGCAGTCCCCTCCGGACTCCGGCTCTCCCTCGTCTGTCTCAGATCCGGCGCCGGATCTGTCGATTCTCCGGATCTGTCGATTTGAGGTGCTTCCTGCCTTCCTTAATGCCATGAATCCTTAGTTCCTTACTTCCTGCCTTCTCCGGATCTGTCGATTTGAGGTGGAAATCTGATTTTTGTAAAAATGAGTGGATGCATGACCCTTTGCTGCTGAAAATACAAAAAATTGCTCCCTGTATTCCCGCATCTTGTTCTCGTTTTCCTCAATTCAGATGCTACTTGCGCATTATGGCTACTGAATCAACTGGTGGTGTAATGTTATTTCTGAATAAGTGCAGTGAATTCAAGCAACTATAGCTGACCTTCAAGATATTTCCTCTCTTCTTATCAAGGACCAGTCCTCTGAGGCTCTAACCATATATTTCCAGTCAAACTGCAATGTTAACAGCTGCATGATGAAAACACAATAAATAAAATTCAGAACAAAAACTAACAAAACAAAAGATCAATGGGTTCATAAATCTCAGCATCAAAATGTTAATTCTGAGAACAAGCTAAATATCCTTTCCGACAAATAGTCCTGCTTAATAAGTGGATATATATCTTCACAGTCTGATGCTTTCATTAATGGAGGCTGCCTGTGATTCTGTGATTCTATGGATGCCTGGATGGCTGGATAGTGGATATGACAAATTGACAATGTTTGTGTATAACTGTTTATGAGTATATGGCAATACTTGGATGGAGTAATGATGTAATGGAATATGGATGTTAAGATGTTTGGTTAATGGTTATGCAATTGTGAATTGGCCAATATGTATATGTTTCTCTTTCTCAGTTTGTGCAGACTACAGTAGTTAAGAGAATTGGCCAATATGTATATGTTTCTCAGTTTCTTATTGTGAATTATAGTAGATAAGTCATAACTCAAATTCATATAGTCTGTTAGGCTGTTAGGATAAGTCATGCCTCTTTTCCAAGACTTGTTAGGCTGTTATTTGATTTAAAGGGACATGTAAGAATCATTTATTTGATTTCTTTTGTGCAAATAGATTTGCCGCTTTCACAACATATAGTCTATCTTGAAGTATCTTGATTAATATTTAGTTCTTAATTATTTTATGATTTCTTTGTATTATTTCAGTTGTTGTCTCTGGTACGAACAATTGTACTTTAATTTTTGCTATTATGGACCTTTACATTTTTTATTGAGCAATATTTTTGTAACTTCGAATACCCATTCTGAAATTCCTGGATCCGCCACTGCCTTATCGTAGTGCAACGATCCAATAAACTATGCAGATCAATTCCTTGCTGTCACCCTTGAAGAGCACAATCTCGACTTCGCGTGAATTAATGGTGCCCCAAATTCCCGTTTCTCCCCGCCATACGCGAACGATTCAACCAACGTTTTGACGCGGGCAGTCCCACACCGGCAAACGCATCGCACGGCCCCGAGGACCTCCTCGTCGGCAAGTGGCTCAACGTCGGTGGCAGGGGCAAGAACCGGTACAACCTCAAGCCGCGGATGTACGACCTCAACTGGGACATGGACAACTTCCGGCCGGACACCGTCGCCGTGCGCATGCTCAAGGACAACCGCCGGTGGGCGGCCGCGTTCGATTACTTCAACGTCACCGCCGGGATCAAGCCGTCCAAGCTGTACCACCTGCCGTGATCGATCGAGTTGTTTATATTTTCCCTTTGATTTTTTTAATTCTTGAGGTGACGTTGGTTAATTATATGCCGCGGTAGCGTACGCAATTCACATTCTTTTCTTGCTGTTTGTCATCGGTCATCTGATTGGAAGCTGTACATCAACGTGCATGAGCTAAGCAATTAGCTTGAGAATCTCCAATTCAAGTAAGATGTCATGTTTATTACGAACAGAGGCCGACCAGGAATAAAATTTAATAGATGATATATACTAATAGAATTATCCTATTGTAGCACCTCACACACAGCCAATCTGGGATACTAATATGAAACATCATCACCAAAATAAGTATAAATGATAAAAACAACAAGAAAAATCACAAAAAAAATTAAAACCTTAAAAGTACTTTATTAGGTAACCACCAGAAGCTGAAATAAATATTTGAAACATAGGACCGGTCCACTTCTAATCAAATGAAGAATAAATAAAATGACATAAATGGTGGCATACCACAGTGCTGAAAACTCGAGTGCTCTCACCCATGCATGTTGTTATCACTCCATTGGTCTTTTACCTAAGAATGAAAAGAGCAAGCGTGAGATTTAGAAATCTCAGCAAGTACCCAACAACGGTCACATCACGGTGAGTAAAGGAAAGGTAATGCAACCAAGATATGTAAAGAATAAGCAATGTAAGTAATTTACACAGGTTAAAGGCAATGAATTTAGGTTACCAGAAATACTGATATAGATCCGAGATAAAGATCGCAGAAACAGTGTAATTAAAGAGAATTGTTATTTAGCAAGTACAGATATTGGTTATTTAACAAGTTACAGCAAGTTATAGCAAAGGCGTCGGCGATCACATCCCACACACCTGGTAATACGAGAATAGCCAGGCACATCCTTATCCTCGACTGTATAACCGCTGACGGGGTGTAATATCCTGTGTAACGAGAATGTACGGCCCTCCGTATGTTACCAGGTGGGTAGAATCTACCCTATATATGGGTAATCCCGGGCCAGGTAACTGTCATTTCTTTATTAGCAAGTTATCTATAGTGTAATTAGGAAGTCAAGGGTGAACTAAGGTAAAGCTATGAAAGAAAAAGGGTGATACAATTGAGAATGGAGAGACATGATTTGTGATACACAGCGATGGAGAATGATGGTCTGATGATAGTGTACTAAAACATGTCCTAAAGAAAGTACTAGAAGGAGACACACAAGGGTTGTCAATCATACAATTTTTTATTACATGATAAGTGATCATTAGTCAGATTAATGGTACCACATCTAAATCAACCGAGACTCATAATCAATAATGTACAATTAAATGATCATGGAAGCAGGATATATAACTAAACCGTCCAATGTTAAAAGATTACTAGTGGTTAACCTTAGATTTGAATATGCTTATACGCTACCCTATCAATAATTTAAGCACATATTCCAATCCCTAACTAAAGCATGAATTCTATAGTTGAGCATTATACCAACTACAAGTGTACAATACTAACTAGCCTAGAGCATTAGAATCTATCCAATTCTACAAACAGCATACAACTGGCAATCAATACAGTGTAAAAGAACCGAATACTGAGCTAATGGCGACAGTTAATCATGAAACGGTAATGTGCGAAGGGGACAGGTTACGACCGCGAGGCACTTGCCTTGAGCACGCTTGATGCATAAGCTACACGATGGATCAAACTGTGTAACTGCCCAACTACTCGCTCAACAGTTGCGTGCAAACCTACAGGATGGAATGGAAGGCAACCGATCAGGCACAGATGAATTTGATAAAGGAACAAAAGGAGTTGAACTTGATTGAAGAGGGAACGGGTTTGCTAGCCCCACGGCCATGCGAAACGCCGTTCGAGCAAGTGAAACAACATTTGGCCACGCGAACAGCCGTTCGGCCTAGCAAAACAACATTTGGCCATGCGAACGGCCGTTCGGCTGCACCTTTGCCATCAGCCATCGGCCGCTGATCGTCACTGCCAGCCGCCGCGGCGCGCGCCGCCGCCACCTACCACGGCCAAGTACCATGGTTGAGCACATGCGTGCGTGTGCCTTGCCGCCGCGCGTCGCCACCGCTACCGCTCGCCACGGTCGCGCGTGCATGTGTGTCGTCGCCTCGCACCATGGCCATGCGCATGCGCCTTGCCGCTACCGGCCAATTGCCTGCCACCACCACCACTACGCCACCCTCCACCGCCGGCCGTCGCCTGCTATGCACATGGAGAGAGACAGAGAGAGAGTAGGTGGGAAAAAACCTGGTGGAGGAAAGACTACGCACGAAAAGGAATAGAGAGACTCCCATTTAAAGCTATACCTTGATTAGGGTTTATTATTATTATTTTATCTTCATTATTCTTTCTTTAGTGCTACAGCTCTCCCCTCTTAGAAAAGATTCGGCCTCGAATCGTCAACCTCAAAATTTTAACTTGCAGAATTAAGAGCATCACTAGGAGGAGAACATGGGAACCAAACCTGGAAAAAAGATCGGGGTACTTCGCGCACATTTGGGACTCACAACTCCCACGTAGCTTCGCATTTAGCCTGATGGGACCACAGCACCTTAACATAAGTAAGAGTCCGACGCCGCAGTTGACATTCTGAACGTTCCAGAATACGGACCGACCATGCCACGATGGACAGGTCCTCTGAAACCTCCAAGGTGGGCAACTCCAGGACTTGATCAAGGTCGTTAAGGTACTTCCTCAACATAGAGATATGAAGGACATTATGGACACCACCCAGGGAAGCAAGCAACTCAAGATGATAAGCAACCTTCCCAATTCGCTCCGTGATAGAAAATGGTCCAACACAATGAGGGTTCAACTTTCCTTTTGCACCAAACCGGACCGCACCCTTGGTTGGGGAGAACCATAGGAGAACTTGATCACCTACTTTAAATTCCAACGACTGACGAGAACGATCGGTGTAACTCTTCTGACAACTATGGGCAAAAAGCAAGTTGTTCCTAATGAGATCGATCTGCTCCTTCCAATCTCTGGCCTGCTGAGACCCAAGTAACTCTTTCTCTCCAACCTCATCCCAATAGAGGGGAGAGCGATAAGGTCTGCAATAGAGCACCTCAAAAGGAGCCATACCAATACTAGAGTGGAAACTATTATTGTAGGAGAACTTTACCAGAGATAAGTGATTTTTTCAATTGCCCTTCCATACAAGTATACAAGAACGCAACATGTCCTCCAATGTACGAATGGTCCATTCAGATTGGCCATTAGTTTGAGGGTGAAAAGCAGTCCTGAAGTTGAGTTTCGTGCCCAGATTCTGATGCAAACTCTTCCAGAAATAGGAAACAAACTTGGCATCGCGATATGAGACAATGGACATAGGAACATCATGAATACAGACAATTTCCTTGACAAAAATGGTAGCAAGATCACTGGCAGAATAAGTAGTCTTGACTAGAAGGAAATGAGCCATCTTGGTGAGACAGTCGACAATAACTCAAATGGAGTCCATACGCTGGGGCGATCTACGAATCCCAACCACGAAATCTATAGCAATGTCCTCCCATGTCCATTAGGGAATCTCCAGATGCTGCAGAAGGCCTGCAGGACTACGGTGCTATGCTTTTACTTGCTAGTACACCGCACATTGTGACACAAACTTAGCTATATACTTCTTCATCCCTGGCCACCAAAACTACCGTTGAAGATCCTTGAACATCTTAGTCTCACCAGATGAATGGAATAAGGAATTTTATGAGCCCCACAAAGAATATCCCTCTTCAAGGATGAGTTAGAAGGCACCCAAATGCGGTTTCGGAATCGTAACAATCCCTTACCATCAATAGCAAAGTCTGGCCCATGAGGTCTAGCCCGAATAACCTCTCCACGGAAGTGTCGAGTCTCCAACCCTGAAGCTTGAGCCTCAAGCAAAGAATCAAACAAAGAGAGAAGGTTACTGTTTTGCCAGAGGTAATGCTGAAAAGGCAAAGCAAAGTGTGGTCTAAAGGTCCTCCAACTCCTCTTGGATAGATGTGGGAACGGGTACGCCATCATTTCGCTTCCTGCTAAGGGCATCCACCACCACATTAGCGTTGCCCAGATGGTAATGCATAATGAGGTCATAGTCTTTGATTAATTCTAACCAGCAGCGTTGCCTCAAATTCAATTCCTTCTAGGTGAGAGAGTACTTCAAGCTCTTGTGATCAGTGAATATGTCACACTTCTCTCCGTAGAGATAGTGATGCCAAATCTTCAGGGCAAAAACCACTACCCCCAGCTCAAGATCATGAGTAGAATAATTAATCTGATACTTCTTAAGCTGACGAGAAGTATAAGCTATCACCTTGTCCTCTTGCATAAAGACGTAGCCCAAGCCCAACCGAGATGCATCACAATAGACAGTGAACTTCTTCCCTTCCTCGAGCAAAGCAAGAATAGGAGCAGAGGCTTGGAGATGGAAGAAAACCTTGAACAAAACGATGGTAATACCCAGCCAATCCTAGAAAACTACTGATCTCCGCCACGTTGCTGGGTCTCAGTCAGTCCACCACTACTGCAATCTTGGAAGGGTCCACAGAAAGTCCTTTACCGCTAATGGCATGCCCAAGGAAACTGACAGAGGAAAACCAAAAGGCACATTTCTTCAATTTAGCAAATAGTTGCTGCTTCCGAAGAAGGTCAAGTACAATCCGAAGATGTTGCTCATGCTTCTCCGTGGTACTAGAATAAATCAATATGTCATCGATGAAGATACTGACAAACTAATCTAAATACTCATGAAACACCCGGTGCATCAGATCCATAAACACTGCCAAAGCAATGGTTAAACTGAATGGCATCACCAGGAACTTGAAGAGACCATACCAAGTGCAAAAGGCCGTCTTTGGAATATCAGAAGCCTTGATCCGCACTTGATGGTAACCAGACTGCAGATCTATCTTGGAGAAGAACTTAGCACCCTTAAGCTGATCGAAGAGATCATCAATGCGAGGTAAGGGGTATTGGTTCTTGATGGTCATGGCATTAAGAGCTCGATAATCGATGCACATGTGCAAACTTTTATCTTTCGTCTCCACAACGTGATCGGAGAAGCCTACTCCGATGTACTGTGCCTAATAAAGCCTTTGCTCTAAATCATGAAACGGTAATGTGTGAAGGGGACAGGTTACAGCCGCGAGGTACTTGCCTTGAGCACGCTCGACGGACAAACTGCACGATGGTTTCGAACTATGCAACTGCCCAACTGCTCGCTCAACAATTGCGTGCGAACCTACATGATGGAATGGAAGGCAACCGATCAGGCACAGACGAATTTGATAAAGGAACAATAGGAGATGAACTTGATTGAAGAGGGAACAGGTTTGCTAGCCCTACGGCCGTGCAAAATGCTGTTCAGCCAGGCAAAACAACATTGGCCGCTCGAACGGCCGTTCGGCCGAGTGAAGCGCCATTCGGCCGAGCGAAACAATGTTTGGCTACACAAATGGCCGTTCGGCCACGCCTTTGCCATCGGCCGCCACCACCGCTGGCATAACTGCGTGTGTGTGCGGCCACACGCCTTGCACCGCCGTCGCCCTACGCTGCTGCCGCCAACCCACCGCCACGCACTACCAGCCACGGCCGCGCGCCACAATCAGGCGCGTGCTCACGTGCACCTTGCTGCCGCGCGCCGCCACCACCCGTCGGCCACCGCCACGCGCCGCCCGCCGCCGCCATCGCAGATCGCCATCGCCAGCAGCACCACGCGCTCCGTCGGCGGCCGCTGCACCACACTCCCCGCCACGCGCCGCTACACCACACTCCGCCGCCGGCCGCCGCCTACTAAGCACACAGAGGGAGAGAGAGACATAGTAGATGGGAAAAACCTGGTGGAGGAAATACTGCGTACGGAAAGGAATAGGGAGGTCCCCCATTTAAATCCATACCTTGATTAGGGTTTTATTCTTATTATTATTTTGTCTTCATTATTCTTTTTTTGAGTGCTACACCAATAATAAAGCAAGATATACATAATTCATACTACAATTACAGTAATAAGACATATGGCACTAAATGTAATCCATCAAAACAATTCGTATATAAACATGTAAGAATGAAGGTACGCTTTATCTGTGTTGCATGTGAACAAAACTATCCAGGTCTCTGTCTTGCTGCCTTGCTCCCTACTTGCCTTGCTAATGTCGATTGACACCTCGCCATGCTGCCTGTGTAGCCGCGCCTATGGCCCAGCGCCCACAACTACCTCTCCACCAGCTCACACGCACGCTGCGCCTTTCTCGCTTCTTGCCGGCGCATCGACACCGCTGTGCTGCCATATCGTGAGCTGCCTCAACCTCGCCTCCAGAGTAAAAAATGACAAGATGAGTTAGGGGTCAAACAGTGTGTTCGTGTGATAAATGTCTAATTGCTGCATGATTCCGATGAGATGTCGCAAGCGCCAACAAGGAGCCAAGCACTTTCCACCCTATAGCCAATGGCCCGCTCTCATCCCGTGATGAAATAGATGACACCAGCGCTCCTGAGAAGTGATTTTGAAAATTTTAAAGTCTATAACTTCTAAACTGGATATCGGATTCGTGACCCGTTTGAACCATTGTGTTTCTTATTTCGAGATGTTTAAAATAAGATTCTATGTGCATATATTTCGATCTCATTTTTTAGATTAACAAATGTTCAACTAATAGTCTTGATTAATTCCACTAACAGTCTCCAATTGTTCTACATGCACGTTTGATTTGTTCTAATAATATTCTTCAATTGTTTCATGAGCACGTATGATTTTCGTACGAACTATTAGAACATTAAAAAGTAAAGCATGAAACATTTCGTTCTAACTACTAGTACAACCAACTCTAAACCGGTTTATCTCCCCATCAATTGAAAAAACACACTGAAGCATCGTCTATGAATTAATGGGACATTGGAAAGTAATGCATGGAACATTTCGTTCTACCTATTGGAACTTCCAAAGATGAGAGTCGGATGGATGTTCCAAAATCACATTTAGTTGTTCCACTAATTTTTGTTGTTTGTTCTACGAGATATGTTACCATCGCTACGTCGAAAATACTTGCAATATAGATATTGTTTTATAAAATTTATCGTAAGAACCATGATAGTTTAAACAGATCACGAAATGATATTCATTTAAATGATACATGCTTTTGAATCTTTGAAACACAAAACAGATCACGTAATGCGCTGCTTTTTCTTCCTTTCTCTTAGAGATAAAGAGACAGTAGAGCTCCTAGACCCCAGCGAAAGGGTGGAGAGCCAGGGTCTCGACGGCGGGGCACCTCGGGCGGCGTCAGGCTCGCCCGATTGCTAGGTGGCTTCGACCGTTCCCATAATCGATGTTGGTTGAAGAATTTCATACGCAAACAAACCGGTGCTAGGCCCGTTGGTTAATCGACCGTCCCATTTCAGTCTGCGTAGCCCGGTCTAATTGTTGATTGAACTATCTGGGCCAACAGCAGGCCCTATAATGTACAGTAGCCTGAAAAGGGAAAACGGGCAAGGCAAAGGATTGCAAATGTGCACCTGCAGAAATGTAAAAGACTGCAAATCTCCGATGTTGGTGTTTGTACTAGTATAACAATCACCAAGCCACAGTCAGAACTAGTCAGTTTCCTGACGGCAACTACCGCTAAAATAAATTACGTAGAATAGTATCAACAATTTTCGCTCCGATACAGGCATGAAAAGAAGGAATATACACGGATTACTAGCTCATCAAGGCACACTGCGGGCTGCACCTGCACTGCACAGCTTTTGGTGAAGTGATGAATCTGTGCGAGCTGCAAACTTAAAGCTTTGGCGCTCGGCATTCGGCAGCTTTCATAGTTTCATTACTTTTCAGCAAAGTGCTCTGCTCTGTGGCCTCTGCGGCTCCGCCTCTGCCTGAGCAGGCGAATCATTGCGACGCAGGCCGCACAATCCCGCTGCCGAAAATCTCTCATCTCTGCAGCTTCGTGCCGCGCGGCGGCAAGGCAATCATCAAGGAAATTATTCGCGGCCAAGGAGTGGGATCGATTAGCCGTGCCCAGGCACGAGCTTGCCCAGGGCAGAGCAGAGCAGCCAGTCGATCAATTCAGCGAGGGGATATGGACGCAGTAGTAGTAGTGAGTAGCGACCAGCGAGTAGCGCGCTTTTTAGGATTCTTCACTGCGCAGATGCAAACAAAACAAAACAAAAGCAGAGGGAAGCCAAACCAGCGGTGCAGAAGCGCCAATCATTGTGCGAGATGCCGCGCCTTTTGAACGGGCACGAGCTCGGGTAGCCTAGCCGGTCCTGCCTGGGTTGGGTTGGTGATGATTCTCGTTTGAACTTGGAGCTCAGTGAGCAGTCCAAGGACACCGTCCATCATCCATGTGTGCCAGCTTGCTTCAAGGTTTGCATGATGAGCGAGCTGAAGCCGCCGCGTATCACCAAAGGATTCAGCGGCTGGGCCTGGGCTGGACCATGGCACCCGGAGTCTCGCAGAATCATCGATGCCAGCCGGGAAAAGATGCAGGATGTGTGAGAAGAGATGGGTTCGCAATCAAAGCAGGCAAGGCCGTCGCAGTGACTAGACCCGGAGTCAGAGCGGACTGGACAGGACCGGCCGACGCGACCTCAAACTTGACCGTTTTTCTTCACCGGCGCAGGCAGCGACCCACCCGGCGTGACGACGACTGACTTGGCTACGTGCACGGCGCAGCTGGAGCCGAGGGGGCAGGCTGGCTGCCCACAGCACGAAACGCGCGGCAGGCGTACGCCACGTCGCCGCGCGCGGCCGGGAAAGCCGCCTCGCCGAGCTTGTCCTCTGACGCGCCGGGCCTGCACTGCACGGCGTGCCTCCCATCAATGCGTAAAGGGATCCTATGTCTCGACGCTTTACCCTAGCTAGCTGCTAGCTATATACTGCTCTGATAGATTCGATCATCTAGCAGCAGCGTCTGCAGCCTTGGTTGTTGGCATGGAGGCTGTTTTGTTTTGGAACTGTTTACATAAATGATATTGTCTTGTAGCTATTATTTTTTAAAAAATAGCCTTTGGTTGCTCTTTTTTTTGTGTGGTAAATATAGCTCTATATGAATATATCGAGTTTGATAGATAAAGCTTGATAAGCACGTGCCGAGCTATGGAGGCTCGGCTGGTAGCCTAGCCAGCAAGCCAGCCGGCTGCATGTGACATGCATTAGCACTAGTCACGGGTCATTAGCTCTAATTACAGTACACATTTGCACTGCTACTACTACGGTTGGGTTGCTCGGTAGCATCTATCAAGTTCTCTTGACTCAGTAGATTCATGGAGAAAGCTAGATTTATAAAAATAGACGTTTAGAGGTTGAATTTTTTTTAAAAAATAACTCTAGTGTTATTTGTATGAACAATTTGTTTGTTTTGTAGCTGTACGTATGTCATCGTGTGTCCCCTTTGACTCGATCTTTGGCTAGTGCATGCCAACTAAGGCTAGTTCATCAAACTCTCCGGGCATGGTGTCGAGACACTTGAATGTAGTATTCCTGCAGCTAGTACTGTAGCACGAGATTTTTCTTTTGCTTTTGGTATCTGATCCGATCTGTGGACCAGGGTCCATGAGATATGGAGTTGATGGCTTGCCGGCAGGTTGCTCAGGAGATCTTTGACGTCTTGACCTGCCGAGGTCTCTGTCTGTCTGGCACCTTGCTACAGTAGTGAAGTAGCTATTACTCTAAATTTTTTTTTTGCTGTGGCTTATATATTAGGTTAGAGTTTTTAATTTTTAATTTTAATATGAGTATTTATGTGATCAAAGTTATTTTAAAAAATTTATTTTGATAAGTTATTTTGAAATAACCACGCTAGCTAGCCTGAGGAGAATCATGGGATGCTCTCTGCATCTCTGCGTTCGATCTGTCATCGCGTCGAGGCTAGCTCGAGTAAAAAACGTTCAGTGTTTGGATTTTCGTGTGTCCGTACGGCACGTCTAAGGTTGTCAGGCAAAATAGGGTCATAAGATCAAGCCGTAGTATCACGATTCTATTAAATTTTTTAAAACATTTATATTGTATATAAAAATTAAATTATATTTATAAATATGTAAGTCTATAGTAGATTTTTAAATTTTAATTTTATAATTGGAGTACAATTATTTATGTTATGTTGAATTAAGTTTGATTTTTGAAACTTATTTAATTATTTTTAATAAACTAGTAATCTAAAAATGTAATATGTCAAAGATAATATTTTTTTTACCTTAGAACAATATGTAAACAACAAAATAAAGTAAATTAAACTAGTGCAATTAGACTAGCAATAGGTAATATCAAATTTTATATACTAATATAGTTTATTATCAGGATCACGATCCCGCTATGATCTTACTCAATCCTAACGATTCTATGAGTAGGATCGTGATCCCACTACGATACTATCTAATTCTAGTTCATATTATTTACACTACTACAGAAAAGGTCATCACAGACGGTTCAAAAACGTCATCACAGACGGTTTTGTGAACCGTCTGAAATTATGGGTCAGTGATAATACGAGGTCATCACGACGGTTTTGAACCGCTCAGGATGCAATATCACGACGGTTTTAGTTAAAAACCGTCGTGATATATAGTTATCATGCAGACGGTTTTAGTTAAAAACCGTCGTGATATTCCTTTCTATTCCTAAACCTATTTACGCTTATTGGCTAGCCTCGAAATGCTAGCCATGCCCTCTCAAACAAGCAGATCAACATGTACATGTATACATCCAATTCACATGTCAATTCATTTCACAAACATAAAACATCAATTTTCATTAAGATTAGAGTATACCATTACAATATCTCAAAACAACGAAAGGGTTACACAACAAGAACAACGAGCGGGTTACACAACAAGAATAACGAGCGGTTACACAACAAGAACAACAAGAACAACGAGCAGGTTACACAACAAGAACAACGAGCGGGTTACACAACAAGCAAAGATCCTCTATGCCTTCTCGCCCGATGCAACGCATGAGTGAATGTCTTTGATGACCACCATCGTCGGCGTTGATTGAGCGTCGCCGGTTGGCACGAGCTAGATGCTTCGCTGCGTGCTGCAAGGAGGAGGACAGCAAGGAGGAGGAGAACAACAAGGAAGAGGACAGCAAGGAGGAGGACAAAGAAGGAAGAGGAGACCAGCAAAGAGGCTGGATTTTGGGTATATTTATAGGGAGGGAGAGGGAGGGAGAAGCGGGAATTCGAAATTTTTGGCGCGGAACGGAAAGGCGGAGCTACGATTCGTGGGGTGAGGATCGACGGGCCCAGCGATCAGATTATCACTGCGGTTCTATATATAGAACCGTCATGATGAATGAATATCACGACGGTTCTATATATAGAACCGTCTCGTGAATTGGAGCACAAATTTTATATACGATGCAATATAAACAACTAGTCTGAAAAGATAAAATAGCAAAGGTTTATATAGTTTATATATACTCATTTGAAAGGTTTCACGAGATCTACAACTTTGCAATTGAAGAAAAATCCAAATTCGAAAATAAAACCAAGAAAAGGGCAAAAACAGAAACCAAAACTTGCGACGCAGTTTAGGTCCAAAGATGGCCGATTTTCAGGGTCTTGGAGGTCGATCGGCGCAAGCGGTCGTTTTATCGGGCTCGTCGTTAGCTTTCCAACGAGTACAAGAACGTCAAAACGGACTCGTATGCAAAAGTTATGCCCGTTTCTCAAGGTGTCTCAAAACTGAACCATACTCGGACTTAAGCGGGAAAATATAAAATTTTGAGGATTGCAAGGCGGAAATGTATCACGACGGTTTTATTATAAAACCGTCGTGATACTAGAATATCACGACGGTTTTATAATAAAACCGTCAGTGATATTATCACAGACGGTTTTTATTATAAAACCGTCTGTGATATTCTAGTATCACAGACGGTTCAGCGGTAAGAACCGTCTGTGATACTCATTTTTTCCCGCCACAAATACCACAGACGGTCTCCAAATTAAAACCGTCTGTAATAGTGTAAATCACAGACGGTTTCACAAAACCGTCTGTGATTTGGCGTCTACTATTAGGCTTTTTGTAGTAGTGTTACCTCCGATAAAATTGTACAATTGTACGATACTATAATACGTATCACGAACAACACCAGATGTTCCGGTGGTTGTGAGATAAGTAACGAACAGCAAAGCATGCATTTCAGCAGCGAAGTAGGTGATGTTTTGTACTATACAGGAGCGTCGACGTTCAGTACGTACAGTGTAAACCTCGCTATTAATTTAGTTTTTTAGTGCACTTGTGCCCCCCCCCCCCCCGGTCCTGTACTCCTCTACAAGTTCTAATTCCCTATTTTGATTACTCAAGTTCTAATTCTCTATGTTGATTACGCAAGTTCCAAATCGGCTTTGTTAGCATTTAATGTATTGATCATACTGCTGCTGCTTCTAGTACTAGCTTTCTCCATGAATCTACTGAGTTAAGAGAAGACGAATGCGGGTGATATGTGTCACCTGCTGCACCTGAGGAGCTTGGCAAGGAATAGATGGCACGGCAGGCAGCGGGCCCGAGGCACTGCCGAGCAACCCCTCTTCGATAGGTGCTGCCGAGCAGTTGCAACTTGGCAATTGGCCGAGTAGGCGAGCATGGGCATGGGGAGGCTCGGGGCCTGGAGCACTCACCGACTTGACAGTGTTGTTATTTCACTAGGAAAAACTGGTATGTGCCATCAACTCGCTGAGAAAAGCTGGTATATGATGTCAACTCACCGGGAAAATTTGACACATGTTGTCAAATCACGAGTCATCCACTCACTACGAAAAGTGGGTAAGTGTTCTCCACACACTGCCAAAAGTTGGTACGTGTTGCCAAATCATTAGGAAAAGCTAGTGCGTGCTATGGACTCGTTGCGAAAAGCTATTACGTGTTGTCAACTCGCTGCAAAATGCTGTTACATGATGTCCACTCGCTGTGAAAAGTTGATACATGCTGTATACTCATTATGAAAAGCTAGTAAAAGCTAGTACGTGCTATCTACTCACTTTGAAAAGCTTATACATGTTGTTTACTCATGGCAAAAAGGTAGTACGTATAGTCAAATCACTGAAAAAAGCTTGTGCGTGCTATGGACTCACGGTGAAAAGCTGGTGCGTGCTATGAACTTGCTGTGAAAAGTTAGTATTTGCTATCAACTAGTTGTGAAAAGCTGATACGTGTTGTTCACTCGCTACGAAAAGCTGATATGTGCTATCTACTCGCTGCATACATGTTGCCAAATCACTGGGGAAGCTGGTGCATGCTCTGGACTCACCACGAAAAGCTGGTATGTACTATCAACCCACTGCGAAAAGCTAGTACATGTTATGTACTCACTACGAAAAGATGCTACATATTGTCAAATCACTGAGAAAAGCCGGTGTGTTCTATCAACTCGCTTATATCTCAAAAAATGAATCCATGAACAAGGCGAATAAGAAAAATGAAAAATAATCCATAAGGCCTAAGATGGCCACACAACAATTATAATATTTTGGTCAAGTTGCACATGATAGCTAGTACATGGCGCTTAGGCCATGCTCAGTCATGTGGATGCAATACATTACATATTACCCGTCTCTATTTGGTACAAGGGTTGGAGCTTACAAACAAAAATCTATTCCTATCAAGTACTACGAGCTAATCTAATTCGTAGGTTGGGCTACTCCTACACAAGGCTATAGCCACATTAGGAGGTACAGTCACCGGGTGAACTGGAGCGAGAGCAGGAGCAACTGTAGCTGGGTGAGCTGGAGCGGGAGCGGATGCGACTATGGCCTCGGCTGGTATCTCCAATGTTAACAACGATTGGTGAAGTTTTTACTTTTTAGTTTTCGAAAATAAGACCAAGTTCTTGGATAATGTCCATCCTATAATCGCATAAGAGTAATAAATATATACATGCGGACAAACATAAAAATATTTTAGCTATTTTTCTAGCCCGTATTTTCGTAGCTATTTACAATAAATAAACATGGCTAGTTATATAAACACATTCATCAACTAAACATGGCTACCTAGTGATTACACATTACAAAACTACAATTACGATAATGAAACGCCAATGACATATTAAGTGTATTGCTCGCATGTGAATGAAGCATACCTTTTTTGAAGCTCTTCAGCCGCTCCATAATGCTTTCAACTATGAATGATCGTGAATCACATCTAACACTACTACAAAAAAATGCTATACTGGATGCATCATTATAGACGGTTCTAAGAAACCGTCAATGTTGTAATTATCATAGATGATTTTATAAGAAAGACCATCAATGATACTAGCGATAGCTAGAACTATTTGTGATACATAATTATCACAGACGGTTCGGATTAAAAACCGTCTGTGATGTCATCAATTATCATAGATGATTTTTAATAGAACCATTTGTGATAATTATAGACATCATAGACAGTTTTTTAATCTGAACCGTCTATGATAATATCATAGATGGTTCTTATTAAAAACCATTTGTAATAATTGCATACATCACAGATTATTTTTAATTTGAACCGTCTGTGATAATGCCACATCACCGACCCATGGCATCTCCCCCTAGGATCCCGATCTCACATATCCATTCTCTCCGCATCGAACGGCAGGCATCGGTCTCCTCCCACCTCTTGCCCCTTATTACTCCCCCTCTTTGTTTCTCCCAATTTTACTCCAAAAACCAACACCACCACCGCACGTATACCTCTCCTCGAATTTCATTCGCTACTTCCATATAGCCTCGAAGAAGAGATCTTTCGGTAACCATGTCTGGGTATGGTAAGGAAGGGGAGGGGCTTGGCAAGGGCAACACGAAGCGCCACCGGAAGGAAAAAGAGGTAATAGTAAGACGCCTCTCTCACATGTATTATTGTCTTTGTTCTTGAATGTGTAATGTATTATTGTTTTTGCAGATCAAGTAGCACCAAGAAGGTCACAAGCAGCTAGAGCGTTTGACTAGCACCTTCGGAGTTCATAATGTACTATTTTCATGTTCCACAAGTATTTTGTTGTGTCCCTTCGAGATTTTTTTTATAGTTCTAATCAAAATAACTCATGCTTTTGTGGTTTAATTGGTGCAGTTCTACTCTACCCATTGTTTTGCATCTAGGATGCTGGAATCTTGTAAAGGATAATATTGAATAACTAGCCCAAGTCCAGCAGCAGCTAGGAGGGCACACAATTGGTGTGATGTATTAGAGAATTGGAAGTGTTGATTATGTTATTAATGTAGACTGCCTTTGTAGTAGAAACTTGATGTGTTGAAAAATCATCATGTAATGGATGACTTTTGCTGTCAAAATTGTGTACTGGGATGTTCTAGCAATAGAATGTCAGCTAGCAGTAGCAAATACCTTCTTCATCTCCTATTATGCCATAAAGTAGTATTAGTCTTGTAGTCATGTTTCTTCAATGGCATCAACAGCTAGTTGTGATATTATCATAGATAGTTTTATCTACAAAATATCAGTGATATATATCTATCATAGACGGTTTTATCTATAGACCGTCTGTGATACATCAGCTATCACATATGATTTCAACTACAAACCGTCCGTGATAGTCTGCATCACAGACGATTTGAAAATCGTCAGTTATGACCTCATGTCATTACTGACCCATAAATTCAGATGGCTTATGAAACAATCTATGATAATATTTTTGAACTATCTGTGATGATCTTTTCTATAGTAGTGTAAACCATCTCAAAATTATATTGCAAACTCGTTTTTCAATCTCTCTTTCCTTTCCCTTCCTCGCTCGGCAGGAAACAAACCGAGCGCGCTTAGGTTGAGAGGGCAGGCTGAGGCCTCCCATTTTATGTGCATGGGAATGCATTCATGACGACATTCCCATGCGAGTGCACGTGGGCATAAATGAAAGCGCAATTAACGGACGAATAAAATGAGAATCTAACATTGTGTTGCATCACCAAGTCGTCGCCCACGTGATTTCCTCTGCTCCAACAACCAAACCACCCAATAAAATTGGCCTCTGCCTACTCACCTGCCCGCACTCATGCCTGCGCCTGCTGCCCAGCCAGCTGCCATGCTGCAGCTACTCGGCAGCGGCCTACCGAGCAGGGGCAACTCAGCAGGTTCTTCCGAGCTTGGGGAGTGAGCAATTTTTACAAAGAAAAGGGTGTTCGGAGGTCAAAACTGAAAAAACATGGTTACAATCCAATAAGTTAGGAGCACAATAGTCCGTGTTTAGTACGATATGCAATGGTTGACCTCACCGTTGCAATTAACTTAACTAACCTCCTCCGCTAAGAATTTGCCTGAACTCAGCTAGTATAATAACCAAAGGTACAAGCTACCAGTGTATGAACAAATAATCTTGGGCTAAGTGCTTTAGGCCCAATAACTAGATGGATCCATGTTTTCCATCTCATGCAGACCCCAAGGATTTGGGGATCCTCTGCAGTTGCAAAAACTTATGCAAAACAAGCACATTATTGTGGAGTAAGGGCGTGTTCCCATGCTTAGATTAAAGTGTAACATCCTAGAGTCCAAATCAGCTTAGATTTAACCCTATTCTGGATAGGCCACACATACATAGCAACCCGCTTGCACTTTCGTCTTCGCTTCGCGCAAAACGGTTAACCGGATCTTACTACCATTAGACGCCCTAGATTTATATGTTAGTGATTCTCAAGCTAAACCACCATCATGTGCACACACATATATAGGTCATCATGAGCCTAATTCGATATGGGCTGAGGTGTCACATACACCCCCCTCAAAGGACCTGATGTCCTCGTCGGCCCAACATACCCATATTGGGGCAAATGATCATAATCTTCCCTCTTGGCACATGTTTGTGCATTCAATGCTAGAACATATGCCATGCCGTGTGTCCACTCCGGACCCACACGCGCCATGCGCTATATGCTCGCGCCTCTGACCCGCATGTGCTCATGTAACGGCGAGGTCAGCTCTGATACCATTTGTAACGCCTTAGGGTCCAAACTGGTTTAGGTCTAACCCCATTCTTGATAGGCCACGCACACGTAGCAATCCGCTTGCACTTTCGTTTTTGCTTCGCGTAAAACGGTTAACTGGAGGTTGCTACCAGTGGAAGCTCTAGACTTATATATTCTCAAACTAAACTACCCTCATGTGAACACACACATATAGATTATTATGGGCCTAATTTTACATGGGCTAAGGTGTTACATCAAGATCCAAATGCTGGCTAGACCAAACAGATCTCTCTCTCTTTTTTTTTTTGGGCACAGATCTCTTTTTAGAAGGAGGTATTTTATATCCGTGTGTAACATCTCTAAAGGTCTTTCATGTGACTGGTGATGTACATGTGCTGTAGGCCAAAATGTACACACCAAAACGGGGACCATCCTCATCCTTGCAACCATATATGCTGTTGCATGTGTGGTTCTGATTGTACTTGCACAACGTGCGCTTAGTTTTGTGGGCTCTGTCGGCCGGCCGGCGTACTATGCAGTGGTACCAGTAGTGGATGAGTGTGAGCCAAGCTGGCTTGTACGTGCCGCTTTGCTTGTCGGCTCTGATCTGATCTCCGATCGGCGTTGCTTCTTGTCTACGTGGACAGTGCTGTGCCTCAACGTCCTACGCAAGTAGCTACTTCTGTACAGTGGTTTGAGTGTGGAACTGGATCTCAGGCTAGATAGACTATAGTCCGAGACCCAACAATACTATTAGTAGTATTCCCTCTAGTATATACTCAGTAAAAATAGTTGATATAGTAGCTTAGCCCGAGGCCTCAAAAACTATCAGCCCAGCCCAAACAAAAAATCAATCCACAGCCCACTAAAATAGCAGTCAGCAGCTCATGAGACATCCACAGATCCACTAAGACCCAACAAAGAAAACCCTAATCCCCAACCCAGCGCCCAAATCTCAGCCGCTCCCCGATCCGGTGATCTGCCCTCGCCTGCGAGCGCCCCACCGCCGGACGCCGCCCTCGCCTGCATAGCTGCGCCTGCGCGCGTCCCCACCTCTGACCACCACCCTCGCCTGCGCCGCTGCGTGCGCCCCCACCGCCAACCGCCGCCTCGCGCCCTCGCCCGTGGTCCGCTGGCCGCCGCCCTCGCCCCTCGCTCTCGACACGGACACAGGCCTGCGCGGCTGCGCCCTCCACCGATCGCCCGG